>OY728161.1:1819051847-1820382722 GCA_963277665.1 Viscum album | reverse complement strand
TGGGAAGGCCACCTGCATCGAGGTCCTGTCCTCCGGAGCCTGCTATGTACGGCAGACGTCTCGGCTTCATCGCGCCCACTGCCACTACCAACTGCAAAACATGACAGGAAGCCCTCTATCACCAGCGCCTACTCTCGCACCCCGGCATATGTGGAAATGCCCAAGGGTACTCTGAAAGCACGAATCTCTCGGAGGATACCCTGATCCAACTTACGTGCTTGGATGTTGTCGCCACGGACCAACTCTGGGTAAAAGCATGCACAGTCTGCAAAACTAGCCGCGTACTCAGCCACCGTCATCCCTCCCTGCAGAAACTGCAGGAGCTCCTGAATCCGAACGGAGCGCAAGCAGGAGGGGCAAAACTCCTCACGGAACAACAAATGAAATTCGCCCCATGAAAGCGACGACTCGTCAAGAGACCGAGTCACCAGACTCCACCAACGCCAAGCTGACCCATAGAAAAGGTTGGATGCCAAAGCCACTCTCTGACCTATCGTCGTCTGCACAAGCCTGAAAAGGCGAACCACTGCATCGAGCCAAACCTCTGCTGTCTGAGGGTCTGGATCACCACTGAACCTCAGCGGTCTCTACCGCTAGAACTCACGGAGCGCGCTCAACCTGCGCTCAAGCTCAACCTGGTCTTCTGAAACTGCCTGCTGCTCAACAGGTGGGGGTGCTGCTACCGGCCCACCCGGAGAAAAGGGCTCACATGATGGGTCCTGGACTATGGCCTCATAGCTCACAGGGTCGTCGTCACGCACCCAAAGATGGTATCCTAGCTGGCTGTCCTCGCGGAGACATCCTGAATATTATCAAGGAGTGCCGCGGTCAAATGAGCATATATGTATATACCAACAACAAAAACGATGGGGAGCTGACTCAAGAAGAACAGTCAAAGACTCGATCCTATGTGATGTACAAACCAATTTTCCCTACAACAAGTGTCTCAACATGCCGAGTTGACAAGCGGGTTATCAAGGTCCTGGTGAATGGATACGTCGGCCGCCGCACCATCACTGGACTCCCTGGCCTGAGAGCCGCTCTCGAGACACGTTAACACTGTTTTCGTAAATCCCAACCAATTTCTCTTTTAGGGACGTCTGAACAGCGTCCCAAGGAACAAACCACCTCTGATACCACTTTGTCACGACCCGACCCTACCCGGGCTCGAGCCGCAACTACCCCAAGCCCGCCTCCATAGGTCAGGGTCTGGCGACCAGCGCCGAAGGCACAATAACTCAGGGAGGCCTTTGCCTAAGCACCTTTACACACACACATGAAACAAACTCAATGCAAAAGTGCAGAGTAAAAGTAAAGACAAGAAAAGAAAAGGAAAGGGAAACTGCTATATAAAACCACAGAGTGCATCGACCACTACAAGTACAAAGTACAAGCTGAAAAGAAAAGGGAAAAAACACGCGCCTAACCGAAAAGTGCCACAACCCGGAAACAGGTAAACAAAAAGAAACTGCTGACGGGTCTCCCACCTAGATCCCGGCCACGACCACCACACGTGGTCCAAGCTCCCAAGATCCTACGCTCCACTGAAGTCACGCTCCACCTGTCCGTCGTCTGCAGGGGCACACTAAGTGCAGGCAAAGCCCAAGCAGGGGTGAGTATAAAAATACTCAGTAGGATACCCCGGAGGCTCGAGGGATAAACAAAGGAGGTACCGAAGGGTGAGCAGTAGAGAGAACAGGAAAAGTAGAGGAGTACAACTGAAAGTGAAGTAAAGAGTCCAGCTCAACCCAACAAGAGAAATGTAGAAGACTCGTCCTAACTCAAGGAGCTAGGAACGGTGAGAAGATGCACTTCTCGTCGATCTTTCGCTGCCTATAGTAGGAGAGTAGACTCGTCCAACCACGAGAAGCTAGACACAGAAAGCACGTGGCATACCCCGCGCGTCTTCGCCTCTCCTGGAAGGAGAACAGCCAAAACCCAAGGAGTGGGTACCAGAAACAAGGTATAAAAATATCCTTATGCTCTGCCAAGAAGCCCGAACAAACTCGTAAGGGGATCTCCATCCCATAGCTCAGCCCAAGAAAGGTGAGTCGCCAACAGTCCAAAAAGAAGCACCATCATCGATGCCCAGCATCCCGCGCGTCTGCCCTGAACCGCAAGCCAAGGGGCTCAATCACCACACCTTGACACTATCCGCTTTGGGCAGCACTGACTCACCCGCACGGTTTTAGATCGCGTCACAAGAACGCGTCTCGGTGGGGAAATCTCCCCTCATACTTGAGAGTTCTAGGGAAAGTCAAACCACACCTCGTCACTGCCCTGCAGTCGAGAGGTCTCCTCAAAGCCATAGCCATTCCATCACCGACCCGTACAACCAAGGGTCCCGCTCCGGTAATCACGGAGGAAAGCCACAGACTAGCCTAGTCGGAAAGACTGAGTCTAGAATGTCAACTGGTGTCCCACTGCCTAGCCCTGATGGAGGGTAATTCATAACCAAATGTCGGGTGACCCACTGCCCAACCCTGCTGGAGGGTAAACCTTAATACATCATCAGGCGACCCACTACCCAGCCCCGCTGTAGGGTAAACCATATTCAGATATCAGGTGACCCACTGCCCAACCCTGCTGGAGGGTAAACCCTAATACATCATCAGGCGACCCACTACCCAGCCCCGCTGGAGGGTAGACCTGGAATAAGTCGACAGGTGACCCACTGCCCAACCTTGCTGGAGGGTAGACCTGGAACTAGACGACGGGCGACCCACTACCCAGCCCTGCTGGAGGGTAGGCCCTAAGAGGTCGTCAGGTGACCCACTGCCCAGTCTCTGCTGGAGGGTAGACCCAAAGAGTGTCGGGTGACCCACTTCCCAGTCTCTGCTGGAGGGTAGACCCTAAAAGTGTCGGGTGACCCACTGCCCAGTCTCTGCTGGAGGGTAGACCCTAAAAGTGTCGAGTGACCCACTGCCCAGTCTCTGCTGGAGGGTAGACCCTAAAAGTGTTGGGTGACCCACTGCCCAGTCTCTGCTGGAGGGTAGACCCTAGAATTCGATGAGTAACCCACTGCCCAGCCCCGCTGGAGGGTAAAACTCAGAACTGCTTTGGCCACATCCACTAGAGGGAACAACACTGGCCAACTGAACACGGAGTGGGCATCACGCGACCACCCAACTCCAGCACAACTCACCCAAAGGGGTTCAACACCTGTTCCATCACTAGGTGCCACTGGCCCTACTACCAGCCAATCCATCGAGAACGAAACCAGGGGGAGACCACTCAACCCTGCTGGTCAACCAAACACACAGAGGGACCCTCTACGTCGCGAGGGGTCGAAGTACGCAAAGCAGGACATGACACTCACATGGGGACCACACGACGTGTGGCCCCAAGTCAACCCCAACTGAGCACACAAACATCTCAGGTACAAACCACACGTACCTCCAAGCGCTCCCGTATACTCCCAGAGTATACCTTGTCTCCAGCCCAAGGGCTATCATGCACACGACACCCAACATCAACGCGAAGGCGTGACAGAACAAATCCAACCTGCCACCTCTAAGGGCCCAGGCACGGCCAACCACATCACTTCAATCATTTACATCACTCACACGGGAGTGCACGCGATCACTCGGCAAAGGTCCGCTACAAACACGGTAGAAGGACCGCCACCGGGGCACCTCCACATTTCCACATTTAACAAGATTGTTCAAGAGGCTCTGCACAACCAAACGGAGTGCACCATTGTAATCCTCGCGGAAAAACATGCGAGATCGACTACTCACTCGCCTCTAACGGATACCCGACAGAAAAGTCACCCACATCGCCTCATGCCCGAACGGCGTCCCGTGATCCCGAGCCTCGGCCCCGAAAACAGTCGGGCGCATTGCACCATTGTGATCCCCTCAGGAAAACACGTCAAAATCACTACTCACTTGAGTGCAATGGATATCCGAAGAAAAAGGTGCATCCCGGCGCACCGCACCCGAGCGGTGCCACATGGGACCCGTATCCTGGTCCCAAAACCCAATGAACGGATCGCACCGTTGCGATCCTCTCGAAAAAGTACACGAAATGGACTACTCACTTGTCCAAAATGGTCACCCGGTGATAAAGATGGAAATCACCGTCAACTCCCGAAATGTCCCTCGCGGGGCCCGCACCCTCGTGCCGAATTAGAGCGGTCGGATTGCACCATTGCAATCCCCTTGGAAAAACATCCAGAAACGACTACTCGCATGCCCCGAACGGACGTCCGATGAAAAAGTCGTGAAACGCTGCACGCAGCTCGAAAGACGGGCCGTGGGACCCCCGCCTCAACTCCGGCTTCAACGCCCGGAACCACACTGAAAACCCCCACCTCAGGGACAGGGGCCCAACGCCGCTGACGGCGCTCAAAATGGACGTCGGACGCGTCCGCACCACTCAAAACAAGAGTCTCGGGGATTACGCTCGTCCACTTAAGGACACGTCGCACCTTCGCGACCCCTCGTTTCGGGAATTAAAAATTCCCGAAACAATCTCAAAACATCCCCCTCGATGCAAGCTCCTCGCTGCCGCAGACGGCGCGCAAAACGGACGCCCGTATCCCGAAATACGGGCGTCCGAAGACTGAGGGGCAAAGCCCCTTGGGCCGGCCCGCGCCGGCCGGCCCGCTGGACCGCGGCCCAGCAGCTTGGCCCAGTCCAGCCGAGCCGCGGGCCGCCGCTCCGCGGTCCGCTCCCCTTCACACCCACGCGCCCGCCGCGCGGGATTCTCCACTGACCGACCACGAGGGCAGGTCGCACTTTCCACGCAACGACCCGCAAAGTGCGGGTCGTTGTTGCGCCGCACGGGGCCGCCGCCTCGCGGCCCCTCTCCCTCTCGCCGACGCCCTGCCGGTGCCACCGGCTGCCGCCGCCGCTCCACACGCCTCCGCGGAATTCCGAAGCCGTGGCCGCCGCGCTGCCTTCTGAAGCCACAGCCGCCACGCCGCCTGCCCGGAGCCGAACCGCGCCGCCGCTTCCACCGAGCCGTGCCGCCGCTTGAACTCGCCGGAACCCGAAAACCCGCAAAGTTCAGCGGATCATTGCGGATGCACCGGAGCTCAGAATTTGAATCCGAAAGATGCGTTGAAAAGGGAATTAACTATACTACGCATTCATGGGTTTTGTTTGAAGATCAAACAACAATTAGGGGGTATAAATTAGGTTCAAAGGAGGTGCGGGAAAGAAAAACGCAAACGATAAACTCCTACCTCTTGGGCGATGCCCGTCGCTTCGCCGTCAACCCGCCGGCACCACCGAACCTTGCCGGAGTCGCCTCGATGGAGCTCGCCTCGCCAGATCTCGCCTTGCCGGAGTCGCCTCGCCGGAGCTCGCCTCGCCGGAGCTCGCCTCGCCGGAGCTCGCCTCGCCGGAGCTCGCCTCGCCGGAGCTCGCCTCGCCGGAGCTCGCCTCGCCGAAGCTCGCCTCACCGGAGCTCGCCTCGCCAGAGCTCGCCTCTCCGGATCTCGCCTCACCGGAGGTGAAGGGGGAGGAGGGTTTGAGGAAGAAGAAGAAGAAGAAGATGAAGAAGGGGGGGGGGGTGTTTAAGTACAAATCACTTAAACGCCCGCCCGACAGCCCCGAACCCGAACTCCCGACAGGGTCGGGATTTAGCCTCCCCTAGGCTAAGAACCACACTCTGAGCACAACGGAGGTCTCGAAATTTTATTCCAAGACCCCGTTCAAAAGTTACTAAACTTAGCGCCCGAGGCCGCCAAATTACGAAAACGCCCTTGAGACCATTTTTCACAAACGGCCCGCGCCCGTGAAACTTACACCCCTCCTCGGGAAAACGGCATGCTCCGAACTCAACAGTGCCCTCAGTTTTCCAATCTGATCCACCGTTTAAGAGATACTAGCGTTTCGCCATTAAACGAATAAATAAATAAATTAATTTATCCGTTTAACATTCCAGAAGCGGGCGAGGGGTCCAAACGTCCCGCGCCGACAAGTTTTATGTCGTTCCTAGGGTAAAAACCCCATTCCGGACCCATCCATACACTTGGATCCCTGATCCAAAACTCCGTTTAGGAGTTATCCCATTTATTTATCGTTTCCAGTGTGAACGCACTGGAAATTTAATTCCGGCCACTCCGGGGCTCGGAATCGCACGCCGTCTGAAGGCGCTGCTCTGGAATATCATCAAGAATATTCCAAAGTCGTTCTCAGCAAAAACCGGGTTCTTACAGATACAACCATTCAGTATGATTTATGACATGATTACGATACCCATTTCTTTCCATGGGTGCCCTTATATTTATGATTGATTATGTATGATTTTATATGTAGAAAGAATATTCATGAATATTTTAATATGGGTTCACTCAGATAGAACTTCAATGCATTGGGTAAAGTTGAGTCTCATGATATGTTATGTGCAACGGCCTTGGTGGTTAGCCTTGACTCATTCTACCATGTGCAACGGTCTTGGTGGTTAACCTTGACTTGTGATCCTATATGTGCAACAAGCCTTGAATCATGATGAATTCATGTTTTATGTTGCTTCCAAATTACAATAGATCCATGTTTATATGATACCATGTTTATATGTTATGATTCCATGTGTTCCATGACTTTTATTTTCATTATTCCATGCCTTCTAACCCATATGCTAAAGCTTTATTACTATGTTTTTTTCCCTTAGTGGGATTTTAGCTCATACCTTTATTTATTTTATCCCCAAGCTATCCTATAAAGATGTATGGGCACAATGGAAGTTAGGATCTCTTTATAAAGGTTAAATAAAGAAGTGTTTTATTTAGTCCCATGTTTTCAATTTAATATACCTACTCTTCCAAGAAATTAGGCTTCATGATTCTTGGCTTGTAATATAATGTTTTATTATGCTTAAAATCATGTAATGATATGTGTAAAAGGATAGGGTCTTTATAGTTGGTATCAGATGATGGTGTAGTTATTTTTGGATATTATGAATAGAGAACTTTAGTAAGAACCTTAAATATGAGACTAAGTATAAGAAAACATCCATAAATTTTGGTAAGTATAGAATAAGTCGTTTATCAAGAAAATACGTCCCCATATGGATACAAATAGGTAGAGGTGGCTCTACAAAGATGTATCTTGGGGTAAAACTGAAAACACCACTTTGAGTTAGACTCGATCAGGAACTGGTGCATGACAACGAGCCTTGCTGCACTCTTGGTTTGACACTTCTGGGGGATATGCTTTGATAAATTCATGAGCTTAGTATAAACCATTATCAAGGGAAAAAATCCCATAATAATATAATTTAATAAATAGATAAAGGATAACCTAGATTTAAACCTAGGGAGTCACAAGTTAGGATATACTTCTCCTTTAAAAGTTTATCCTTTTATGTTCAAAGTTTCCTTTTTATGCTTAATAGATAAGTATTCAATCCCTATAATTATACGTTCCTTTTATTATTTAATGGTGGAAAATAGAGGAACAAGTGTCAACAATCAATGTGATAGGAAATGTGAAGATTTCCCTAATGATATGCCAAATATGATGGGAGTGTGTGCTCAAAAATTCATGAAAGTACTTTCTCATCTGGCTCAAGTTATGAATAATAACTTGAATCATGTGGAAATCACTCCTCATACAAGGAAAGATCAAGTTTCCATTGAATCCTTCATACGAAAAAGGCCTCCCATGTTTAGTGGATCTTCTGATCCCCTCCTCATGGAACAGTGAATTAAATCCATTGAAAAGATATTCTCTGTCCTCTAGTGCTCAAAAGAATATAAAGTCGTACTAACAGTCTATCATTTTGATGGGGAAGATGATCAGTGGTAGACACTGATCAAGAATACAAAGTCCCAAGAGGAAATCGATTCCATGGATTGGGAAGAATTCAAGAATATTTTTTTCAATAAATATTTTCCCCAAACCCTCCACCTTAAGATGGAAAGAGAGTTCCTCATACTCAAGCAGAAGGAAGATGATTCTATTGGGGTGTACGAAGAAAACTTCACAAGGATTTCAAGATACACCTTCGACTTTGTCATGAACACTGAAAGAAAGGTGAATTTCTTCTTTAGTGGAATAAATTCAAGTCTATGAAAAGAATTGGTGATTTGTGACTTCAACAATTATGAAGAGATTTTCCATTATTCCCTCCAGGTTGAAATGGATATCCGAGACTCTCAGTGGTCTCATGGTCCCAGTGAAAAAAATAAGAAAATGGAATCTAATATGGGTGGTTCGGAAAATAAATCCCATGATGGAAATAAGACTGAACGTCCCATGTGTCAAAATTGTGGAAAGATTCATCTTGGGAACTGTCTAAAGGGAACTGATAATTTCTTAAAATGTGGAAAGATGATACATCTAGCAAAGAACTGCCAAATGAACATGAAGACTCCCACTAAGGTGGAAGAAGAAAGTAAGGTTCAGATCAATGCTGAGTCTGTAGTGCAGTGTTACAACTGCAAGGATCATGGGTATTATGAGAACAATTTCCCTAAGCCAAGGGTTATCAGAGGCAATCAACAACAACCTCCAAGGAAACAAGGAAGGGCTTATGCTATCACTACTACTGAGCTGTAGTTGGACAATGATGTGGTGATAGGTACACTAGTTATTCATTCAAGAATAGAGAACATACTATTTGATTCTAGTTCTATTCATTATTTCATATCTTGAAACTTTAGTAGAACTATTCAAACAAATCCAAAATTTTTTGAGGATAAATTATCTGTGAGAACAGAGAATGAAGAAATTATTGCATCCAAGGTTTATAACTCCTCCCCAGTAAATGTTTGTGGACTGAACCTCCTAGAAAATCTCATTATACTTCCTTTAATGTAGTTCGATGTTATATTGGGAATGGATTTTCTATCATTATACAAAGACAACATCAACTGTCAGGAAAGGGATATCACTCTTCACATCCTAAAGCATCCTCCAATTCTTTACAAGTGTAAGGAGGAAGATGAATATTCTTTAGAATATTTGTCTCAAATGTGGATATTACTACCTTATGAGAAAGAATGTTTATCTCAAATGATTGAGGCAAAAGAGATGATACTCCTTGAAGATATTCCCATCGTGAGGGATTACACTGATGTATTCCCTGAAAATTTTCCTGGTCTTCCTCTTGATTGATAGGTTGAGTTATCAATTGAACTTATTCCTAAATCTCTGTTTATATCAAAGACACCTTATAGAATGACCACCATAGAGATAGAAGAGCTGAAGAAGTAGTTATAGGAGAATATAGAGAAGGGTTTTATATGCCCGAGTGCTTCACCATGGGGTATGCTAGTCCTATTAATCAAGAAGAATGTTGGATTGATGCACCTCTGCATTGATTATTGTGAGATCAATAAAATCACGATTAAGAACAAGTATCCCTTTCTACAAATAGATGAATTTTTTGATCAACTTTGTGGGGACAGTTATTTCTGTAAGGTGGACCTTCGGTCAGGATATCACCAATTAAAGGTGAGGAAGGAATATATTCCCAAAACTACCTTTCGAACAAGGTATGGATACTATGAATTCATAGTGATGCCCTTCGAACTCACTAATGCTTCATAAATTTTCATGGATTTAATGAATATAGTCTTTAGAGATTACCTCGACAAATTTGTGGTTGTCTTTATCGATGATATAATGATATACTCCAAGAGCAAGGAGGAACATGAGGAGCATTTTAATACTATGCTAAAAACTTTGGAAAGGGAGAAACTATATGCAAAGTACTGTAAATGTGGGTTTTGGATGGAGGAAGTATCATTATTGGGGCATGTTATCAACAATAAAGGGATATATGTGGATCCTTCTAAGATAAAGGAAATTGAAGAGTGTCCCAGGCCAACATCTGTGATGGAGATCTGTAGCTTTATGGGTCTAGCTGGGTATTATTGATGATTTTTGAAGAACTTATCATGATTGTTGAACCCAATGACCAAGATGACATGGTAGGGAGTGAAGTTCATCTAGACTCAAGAACGTGAAGACTGCTTTAAGGAGTTGAAAAAGAGGCTTATCATTGTGCCAATACTCACACTCCCAATAAGTGGAGAACTCTTTATGGTGTAAAGTGATGATTCAAAGAAAGGATTAGGCTGTGTACTAATAAAAAATGATAAAGTGATAGACTACCCCTCAATATAGTTGAAAATACATGAGAAAAACTATCCCACACATGATCTGGAGTTGGAAGCTATGATCTTTTCATTAAAAATATAGAGACATTATCTCTATTGGGAGAAGTGTGAGATATATACTAATCATAGGAGTCTCAAATATATATTCACACAAAAATAGATTAATATGAACCAAAAAAGTTGGTTAGAGATCATCAAATATTATGACTGCTCAATCCACTACCTTCCCAATAAGGCAAACAAGATGGAAGATGCTCTAAGTAGAAAGGATCCTGCATCTTTATCAATGATGAGAATTGAAAATGATCCAATCTTCTTAGATTTTCAGAGTATGGACATGGGAATAATTAAGGGAGTAACATCATCAATACTTTCCCAAATGATTTCTTAGCCATACCTTATGGATAAAATAAAGGACGCTCAATGAAAAGATGTGGAAATTTAGAAAAGGGTGGAAGATATTAGAAGTGGGAAATCCTTTGAGTTCAAAATTGATAAAGGAGTTGTAAGATTTGGGTCACGATTACATGTACCATCTGATCCAAAGATAAAGAATGAGCTTTTAAATGATTCACATAGCTCAACCTTTTCTATTCACCCAGGGAGGACAAAGATGTATCTAGATATCTAAGAGAACTTTTGGTGGGACCATATGAAGAAGGAGATTGCTGAGTATACATCAAAGTTCCTAGTATGTCAACAAGTGAAGGCTACAAGATAGAAGTCTAAGGGGATGCTACCACCACTACCCATACCAACATAGAATTGGGAAAACATTACCATGGACTTTGTCACTGGACTTCCAAGTACATCCAAAGGAAACAATGTTATATGGGTCATTGTGGATCGTCTTATAAAGACATCTAACTTTATCAAAATTTGAGAGGAATTCTCATTGGATCAAATTTCATGGATATATATCAAAGAGGTGGTAAGGATACATGGAGTACCACTATCTATTGTATCTGATAGAGATCCTAGATTCACCTCGAAGTTCTAGAAAAGTCTCCAACATTCTCTAAGCACTGAACAAAACTTTAGTACGAACTATCCTCCTCAAACTGATGGGAAATCTGAGAAAACTATTCATACACTGGAAGACATATTGAGAGCGTGTTCTATGTACTTCAAAGGAGGGTGGGACCAACATCTTCCAATGATTGAATTCTACCACAATAATAGTTTCCACTCGAGCATCCAAATGGCACCATATGAATCCCTTTATGGGAAAAGGTGCAGAACACTGGCGTGTTGGGATGAAATCATTGAGCGTAAGATGATAGGACCTGAAATGGTGGAGAAGGTGAAAACCATTTAGCATCACATCAAGGTAGCCCAAAGTCTAGAGAAGAGTAATGCAGACAATCGTCTATGAGACCTTGAGTTCAAAGTTGGAGACATAGTATTCCTCTACATATCTACATGGAATAAGGTCAGGAGGTTTGGTAAGAAAGGAAAGCTAAGTCCCAGCTACATCGCCCCCTTCAAGATTCTTGATCATGTTGGGGCCGTGGCCTATGGACTGGAACTTCCACCTACCATGTCTAAAGTACACGATGTCTTCCATGTATCCCTCTTAAGGAAGAACATACCATATCCTTCACATGTAATCTATTCAGAGGTGGTACAATTAGAGAATGATCTTTCTTATGAGGAACATCCATTAAAGATATTGGATTGTTGAGGTAAAGTTCTATGTAACAAGACAACTCACCTAGTCAAAGTACTATAGTGGAACCATAAGTACGAAGAGGAAACATGGGAACTGGAGGAGGCAATGAAGGAAAAGTACCCACACCTATTTATGGCTTAAATTGTAAAATGAAATTTTGATGGAGAAATTTCATAAGGGTGGAAGAATGTAGCGACCCAATGTTTTATCAATGGAAATTAAATTCTTATAATTATGTCATATAATCACATGAAATCACAACTCAATGAACTACTAAATACTATGTGAACTTTAAACATAATATTGTCACTTATGTGATTTGAATTTCAAAAATCTGATATACACGGTTGTGATCAGTATGATGTTTGGAGTCCGATGGAACAAACTTATTTTTTGGAAAATAGTAACATACCCTTATGAATAGTAACCTACCCCTATGAATAGTTATATGACCCTTATGAATAGTAAATCATCCAAAATAATAGTAACCTCACCCTTGAATGTATAAATAAAATTTAGGCATTTTATAAGTGATAATATGACCATAGTAAAAGTATTGGTATTTTTTGTAAGTCATAAATAATTAATTACAATTAATTAATTCATTTAAAATAATATTTATTTTCCAAAAAAGTGTTCATAAATTAAATTTTTTATGTCTTCTGGTTTTAAGATAATTTTATAAGACCTTATGTAATTTTTGAAAGCATTGTAAAATCAGTTATCGTTTTAAAATCTGTATTTTTTAAGTAAATTATGATTTTAATTAAAAATTAAATTAATCATATTTATAATTTTTTTTAAAAAATGAAATTAATTTTTGTATTATACACATCAAAAAATGGATAGTGTGAATTTTTGGGATTTTTCTAAAATACATGAATTTTTGATGAATAGTGAAATATGATAATTTAAAAAATAAGCTAAATACATTAATTACTGAGTCATGGATGATGTTATACTGATGTAAGAAGCTTTGGTTCGAACTGAAATGCACTTATTACTATTTTTTTCTCATGGAGTCATCACTATTTCTTATCTTATGGAGAAATAATAAACTAATGATTAAAATATTAAGAAAACTCTCCTTCGTTCCATTATAAAAACCACCCACAATACCCTCTTCTCTTCACTCCTCTCAAGCCTTGTTACTTTCCAAAATTCTGATCAAATATCTCCCCAAGCTTCTCCCCCACTTCCAACAGTCATTGGTATCCTCAAAAGACCAAATCCTCTCCCCTTAAGAGGCTCTCAAGGAAAATTAACTCAAGAGGTAAATTCCTCTTTTCAATTCTTTTACTTTCTTTTCAAGTTCCTTTGTTTTCTTTTCTATACTTACCTTTTCTCATCCAAATGTTATGAAAAATTTAGTAACTTATATGTACTGTAATTTTGTTATGATAATTAAATAATTTATTATCTTCTCTCATTTACACTTCTTTTATTCTAGTAGTAAAGACACCATCCGAGATGTGTTAATTTACCACATTCAAGGACGATGAGTTTTCAATTTCCATTACCATATTAAATTATGGTCATGAAACCATAAATATAGTTTAAACAGAATATAATTTATGTATTATGTCTCATCTATGGTTCTATAATCTTTTTGTACACATGTTTTTTATTTATAATACAAAATGTGTTCGTTGTGGTCAAAAAATGCCATTTAACCCAAAAGGTTATCACTAAAGTTTTATATAATGATTCATATTCAATTAAATAACCAAATTAAATTTACAACCATTTAACATTTTATATTTTCAATAATAACATATAAATCCAATTCTGGACAACCATCCTCATTTTACATAGTTATGTGTTCATGTATATAAGTAAACCGATCACGAAACAAAAACCCGAACAATGAAATTGAACATGTTAACCCATAAAAAAGGTCATGAATGAACTTAAAAAGGCTATAATAAATCTATTAAATGTAAAATAGGTACTTTAATTATTAATTAATGAACCTAATTTGATTATTCAGGTCATTAATATCAAGTGGAGAACACCATCAAACTTAAGGTTAGAGATTCTACCCGAACCTCCATTATTCCTTAGGGTTGCTCTATATTTATTTTTACCCAAATTAAGTTATCTTATATTTTTATTTACATCTTAAAAATTATATGTACATTATACAAACTCATGTATCAAGATCCATTCATAATTATCTTTTGGGGATATATATATTTTTTAAGTGGTTCCCTCCTCAGTACTTCCCGAAAAGCAAACCAATTTAAGGGAACTTCCCGAATTCGTACCCAATTTCAAGTGTACTCTACCATATATTTTAAGAAACAATTGTTTTAAAAAAATAGTCTTTATTATGAAATAATTCTTGTATCACTTCTATTTTTTTACAAAATATTATTATATTTTCTATTTTAAATGCTTGTTAGTGTTTTCTTAAAACCAAACTAAAATGTTTTAATGCTAAAAATTATTAAATAATATTTTTACATGTTGTCACTTATATTTGACATCAGTTAACATGATATATGACTATTTTACCTTATTAATGTCCATGTATGTTCTAATTCATTTCTTTCATAGACACTTTTATGATACACCCATTCATTATGCTTTATGACATGATTATGATACCCATTTCTTTCCAAGGGTGCCCTTATGTTTATTATTGATTATGTATGATTCTATATATGGAATGTATATTCATGGACATGTTAATATGGGTGTGACTAGATAAAACTCCAATGAACTGGGTAAAGTTGAGTCTCATGAGACGTTATGTGCAATGGTCTTGACAGTTAGCCTTGACTCGTGCTACCATGTGCAACGGTTTTAGTGGTTAACCTTTACTTGTGCTCCTATATGTGAAATGAGCCTTGACTCATGATATAGGAACCCAGATCTTCGTTCAGGTATGCTTTTCCTTTTTTCTGGAGTTTTTAAGAAAAATGGTTTTTCTGGAAATTTTCAAAGTACACACCATGTACTTTCTGAGTACACGCCGTGTACTCTGTTCCGGCTCGAAGCCGTGTGCTGGCCGTGTCCGGGCCACACACACGGTGTGTAAGGCTGAGGTGGAGGCCGGTTTTTCGGAGTACGGAAAAAATTGAAGTACACTCCATGTACTCTAGAAGTACACGCCATGTACTTTTTTTTCATTAAACGGACCGGGGTCGCGCCTAACCCCCATATTCGTCTTCTTCTTCAGTTTTTGACTGCACGAGAGCATCCGTACGACTGAATCTTCTCCGAGCTTCCGCCTCGCCGTCCGTTCTCCGATTCGAGCACAGTCGATTGCGTTGGAATCGCAGCGGTGAGTTCTTCCTTTTGCTTGATCCTTGTTTCTTTATTCCTCATTGTTTTCAAGTTATCGTGGGTTGAAAGTTTTGTGCGTTTTCTCAGATCTACGTCGTTATAAGAGGAATTTGTCATCAAGGTTCACGTATATCGATCTCCTAGTATCGAGGTAGGTGGTTTGTGCCTTTCCGTAGAAAGTTGATGGATATTTTGTGCAATTTCCACCAATACCCTTGAATGGGGTATTGCATGTTTCCTTTTTTTCCCTTGTTACTTACCTGCTTTGCTTGATTTCTTTAGTAGAGGTTATTGCTTGTGATTAGAGGATTTTGTTTGTGCTCAGTTTTCTTGCCATGCTTATTCTTCCTGTTTGGCGTTTAGCCAGTTTCCATGCCTAGTTGTAGGATTGTGGACTGTTGCCTTGTTTTGCTGTTGAGCCTTAGTTGATAGACAAGTAGTTCTTGAGGTTTACTTGGACGATGTACACGCGTGCTGAGCATGTATTACCTTTCACTCAGGGCTGTGAGAACCTAGAGTAGTAGACCAAAGGGGGAATTGACGGAAGGGCTTCTCCAGAGTGTCTTTTAAATCACGATGCGAGACCAAGGGGATAATTGATGGAAGGGCTTCTCCAGAGTGTCTTTTAATTACAAGCGGGCCACAGGGGGAATTGACGTTGAGTGCTTCCCCAGAGAGCCTTTAGCACGATACAATACTATAGGGGGAATTGACGGTGAGTGCCTCCCTAGAGAGTCTGATTATTTTACGTAGCTAAACCAGAGGGGTGAGACTGTGTGTGCCTCCCAGAGGGTTGCTATTACTTAGAGGTTGAACCATAGGGGTTAGACTGTGAGAGCTACCCATAGAGTTACCTGTTTTCTTCTTGTTGCTGACTACTTACTTGTGTGCTTTCCTTGTTAGAACTGTGGTTTGCAGTTGCTTGTGTTTTTCCGTTTACTACTTCTTGTTTTGTTACTGCCATGTATTCATTGACTGTTAGGCACAAATCTTTGGGTGATTGCCTACTGGGATTGTATCTCACACCCTGTTTGGGCCATGCTTTTGGGCCCAAGAAGACTATGTTGCTGAAGGTATAGATAAGGGCAAGCGCCCTTCTACTTCAGGATCTTGACTGCATCAGGAGCTGGGGATCATGGGACCGATCCGTGGCTCGTGATGCTGAGGAGATTATTTTTGTTTTTCTTTTTCACTTGGTTTTAGTTGTATTTCAGTATGTTGTTGTGTTTCCTGTTTTTCCTTAGATACTTGTACCTTCTGCATCATTTTCATCATAGTTATATATCTACATTGCTTTCGTTGTTTGGTTTCTGTTGTTATGAATGTCATTTGCTGATTCCGCTGTTTATTGTTGTTTTCATACCTTGTATACCTTACTGAATGAGGGAATAGTTTCCCCACCGACTCATGAAGGCCCTCGCTACTAGTCGGCAGCCTCTGGCATTCAGGGAAACACGCTTGAGGTCATGTGGTGAACCAGGTACGGTGCACCAGTGGAAGGGCTCCGGACTCGGGATGTTACAAAGTGGTATCAGAGGAGTTATTTTCTCTTGTCTTACTGTTTGGAGACCTTATCTAGGGATAGGACGGATTCGGTACTTGGAATTAAGCTGTGCCCGGGAGTAGCTAACCCGTGTATAGGGAAAATCCATACTACCTCGTTAATTGCAGTTTTCTGGTTTTGAGATTTTATGGTTGGTATGTTTTCACCTAGAGTGATTCGTATGACTTGTGCGGTTATTGTTTTGATATTTCGGTTCTATTTCTGTCGCAACCCGATGAGATGAGGGTATTCCATTTCATGTATCATATAGGCACTTGTATAAATCACATGTCATGCATTCTTACCATGCCATCTAGGGTGCATTAGCGATTGCATGCTGTTGTGATAGACTTTGTGTAGAATATGCATGTTGTTGTGATAGTTTTTTGATAGATTCTCTGCTGTTGTGTTAGAAAACTGTTGCTTTGTTCCTTTCTTAAAATGAACGCAAAATTTTGGTTCTTGAGGTGTTATGGGCCCTCTCGGATCGGAATTTGGCATCTTTTCCCTTGTTTTTTTTGTGTTTCTGGAATTCTGCGTAGTTTCTGAGATACTGCTCAGAAAAACACAGAATACACAGTGTGTACTTTTTAGATACACACCGTGTAGTTTTTAGGCCGTGTCACTGACCGTGTGATCAGAACATGGTGTCGTAGGAGTAACTTCGGGAACACACCGTGTACCATTGGTACACGCCGTGTGAGTTCGGAGCCGTGTACCCGGCCGTGTCACTAACAACACGGGCCGGGGAAGCTCGGGTAGAACACGTCGTGTCTGTAGAAAACACGCCGTGTAGTCCTGTCCAGGTAACCGGCCGTTTCACAAACAACACGGGCCATCATGACTTCTTTTCTGCACGACATGTCCGCAGGGAACACGCTGTGTATTCCTGTCTAGGTACCCGTCCGTGTCATGAACAACACGGGCCGACATGACCTTCTTTTTTGCACGCCATGTTTGTTCGGAACACGCTGTGTAGTCTTGCCCAGGCACCTGGCCGTGTCACGAAAAACACGGGATGATGTCACCTTCGCCTATACATGCCATGATTATTCGGAGCACGCCGTGTAAGGTCCATCCATGTAGACGGCCGTGTACTCAACAACACAGACCTCCGAAGCCCTGTCTAGTGCACGCCGTGTTTGTTTCGCACATGCCGTGTAGGATCGGGTTGAGTTGGACCGTGTGGGTTAGCTGTGTAAGGAGACTCGGGTAGGTGAATAGTTTTCTAGTACACGCCGTGTGTGGGGGTCAACACGCCGTGTAGTTTGAAGTGCACATGACTTGTAGGGTATGAGTACACGCCCATTTCAGTGGTTTAAGAAGACACGCCGTGTAGTTTTATACACGCCGTGTAGTCGTGTTTTGCAAACTTGTGTGTTTTTCTTCCCCTATTCCCATTTTGTACTCTTGTGATCCTTGTACTTGTTTTCCTGATCTAAGGTGTGCTTTTGATCTTTCAGAGCTATGCCTCCGAGACGTCCTCCAGTCGTATGTCTGTCATCAAGCAGTGATCAGACGCCAGACAAGCCTGATCAGGGACTTCATGTCGATCCCCCAGCCGAGCCAGCCTTGGAACCGGTTGTTGTACCAGTTTCGGGCACCGATGCGCTGTTCAGGAAGGGATCATGAGGATGATGCAGGCCTTCCAGGGAGCACCGCCTCCTGCCTCGTCTATGGAAGACTTGACGCGGGTCTTTCAGCAGCATCCTCCTCCCACGTTCTCGGGGGAGGGAGGACCTCAGGCTGTAGAGTCATGGCTGGAAGCCATGCTGACTATATTCGAGCATCTAGAGACGCCTCCAGAGAGGTGGGTCCAGCTTGCCACCAATATGCTCCGAGACTCCGCCAAGAGGTGGTGGGACGTGATCTCACAGGCGGGTCAGAAGTAGGCTATGACTTGGGAGGAGTTCCAACGCGTGTTCTACGACTACTTTTACCCGGAGACCCTGAGGGATGATCGAGCTCGGGAGTTCATGAGCTTAGAGCAGGGTACTATTTCTGTCATGCAGTATTCCTCTCGTTTCACTGAGATGCAGCGTTTTACACCCCTTCGGGATGGGAGTGGGGTGTTTTTGGCGAGGAAGTTTGAGGATGGACTCAGGCGGGAGATTCGCTCACAGGTGAACATCTTCCAGCTGACTTCCATTACTTCCATCGTCAACCAGGCAATGATTGCGGAGCGCAATCTGAGAGACTCGGGAGCTGCGAGTCAGGGCGGTTCTGCTTCCAGAGCTAGCTTTCCTTCAGATGACAGTAAGAAGCGTCGTAGAGAGCCTATGCGCAGTGATTTGAGGAAGCGAGACGCATCATCAGGCAGCCAGGTGACATGCTACCAGTGTGGCCGGACAGGGCACACGAGGCAGTAGTGCCAGAGAGACCCCGTGGAGTGCCGATCTTGCGGCAAGATGGGTCACCTTCAGTGTTTCTTCCATATTTTCTCACCAGCAGCCGGTGATCGGGGTTCTTCCATGACTCCTCGTTCAGGAGCAGCCCCTCCAGTTTCTCACCAGTCATGAAACTGGAGTTCTTTCAGCCATTCGGGCCGAGGGGGAGGTCGAGGCCATGGCAGTCAGCCACCAGTTCCTCAGCACCAGTAGGGAGGTTCAGCTCAGAGTGGTCAGCCAGGGTCACAGGGCCGCGGTGCAGGCCAGTCTTTCGCTGTGGAGCAGACTTATCATGACCAGGATCCCATCCCTTCTACTATTCGAGGTATGATTTTAGTAGCCACAGTTTTATCTTCACCCCTTTTAGATACTGGTGTTATGAATAGCTTTATCTCTGTTGCTGTTGTGGAGAGCCTTGGACTCTATGTCTTTTCTTCTGCCGACTCTTTGACACTAGACACACCTTTGGGAATGAGGACATCTAGTGTACGCCAGTGTAGAGAGTTCCCTCTTGAGGTTGCAGGGTATCGCTTCTTATGGGACCTCTATGTCCTAGAGATGATAGGCTATGATGTCATCCTTGGCATGAACTGGTTGATTCCCTTCCGGGCAGTCGTCGACTGCTATCGCCGCAGAGTCAGTTTCATTTCACCAGAGGGTGAATCTTTCCTTCATAGAGGCGAATGGGACGTTCGGGTGAGTCGGGCAGGACTCGAGCATCTTGGTCTAGGAGGGGTGATAGCCCAGATTACTAGCCTTTACCTGGATGATCAGGGGACTCCACAGTTGGACCTTCCTCTAGTGGTGGATCGCTTCAGGGATGTCTTTCCAGAGGAATTTTCGGGTTTTCCTCCGGAGCGTGAGGTATACTTCTCTATTGAGCTCATTCCAGGTGCGACACCAGTGTCCATTCCTCCCTATAGGATGGCCACACCTGAGTTGCAGGAGATCAAGAAGCAGTTGGAGGAGTTACAGGCTAAGGGTTTCATCCGACCCAACACTTCTCCTTGGGGTTTGCCTGTTCTGTTTGCGAAAAAGGCATACGGAACCCTTCGGCTTTGTGTGGATTATCAGAAGCTGAACTAGTTGACGGTCAAGAACCGATATCCCTTAATGCGGATTGATGACCTTTTCGATCAGGTTTGAGGAGCTCGGGTGTTCTCGAAGATCGACTTGAGGTCCGGTTATCATCAGTTGCACGTTAGACCATCAGATATACCTTTGACAACCTTCAGGAGCAGGTACGGTCTTTACGAGTATACGGTCATGCCCTTTGGACTCACGAACGTACCTGTAGTTTTTATGGCACTGATGAACCGAGTGTTCCATCCTTACTTGGATTCCTTTGTCGTGGTCTTCGTGGATGATATCTTGGTGTACTCTCACACTCAACACGACCATGACACACATCTTGAGATCATTCTGAGTACACTGAGTGAGCATCTACTTTATGCTAAACTCTTGAAGTGCCATTTCTGGATGGATCAGATTCACTTCTTGGGTCACATCATCTCAGAGGCAGGAATATCTGTGGACCCAGAGAAAGTGAGATCTGTAGTTTCCTGGGAGCATCCAAAGAACGTTTTTGAGGTACGAAGCTTCCTAGGGATGGCTGGATACTATAGACACTTCATTCAGGACTTTTCTCATCTAGCAGCACCCTTGACAGGTCTAAACAAGAAGGGGGTGAGGTTTTTATGGTCATATTCTTGTGAGTCAGCCTTTCAGGAGCTGAAAGGGAGGTTGACGTCAACACCGATACTAGTCTTTCCAGAGCCAGGCAAGAGCTACACTGTTTACTATGATGCTTCAGGAATCGGGCTGGGAGATGTGTTTATGAAGGGAGATGGAGTCATTGCGTATGGGTCTCAGTAGCTGAGGCCACATGATAGGAACTACCCTATGCACGATCTGGAGTTGGCAGCTATTGTTCATGCCTTGCGTTGTTGGAGACACTATCTTCTGGGAGAGCACTTTTTGGTCTTCACTGACCACAAGAGTCTCAAGTATATCTTCACTCAGCGTGATCTGAATCTGAGGCAGTGAAGGTGGGTTGAGTATCTACAGTCTTTCGACTTCGAGATTTCCTATACACCAGGAAAGGGAAACGCCGTGGCAGATGCGTTGAGCAGGAGAACACAGATTCAGGCAGTTCAGGAGGCTAGTAGTGAGTGGTAGCTGATGGCACTGTTCTCTGAGATGAATCTAGATGTGCACGACAGACGGGGACAAACTTTTATATCTTTTGTATCTATTACCTCCACGCTACTTGATCAGGTAATAATGAGGCAGCTATCAGACTCGGAAGGCTTAGTCCTGCGGGAGAGTGTGTCAGGAGAGGACCCTCTTCCTGGATGGACAGTGGGTGAGGATGAGATCTTACGTTTCCAAGGACGCATATGGGTGCCAGCAGACATACGCGAGGAGCTGATGTGGGATTTCCATTCCTCTGTTTGGGCAAGTCATCCTGGCATCACCAAGATGTATCGGGATCTTCATCGCCAATACTGGTGGCCAGGTATGAAGAAGGATGTTTCTGGTTTTGTCATGAGATGTTCTACTTGTCATCAGGTGAAAGCAGAGCATCAGCGACTAGCAGTCCTTTTACAGCAGTTACCATTCCAGAGTGGAAGTGGAACGATGTTGCGATGGACTTCATGACTGGGTTACCGAGGTCACCGCGAGGGAATGATGCTGTTTGGGTTGTCTTTGACAGACTTACGAAGGTTTCTCACTTCTTACCGATCAAGGAAACCTTTAGTGTCGATGATCTGGGACAACTTTACATCAGAGAGATTGTGCGTCTGCATGGAGTTTTGCACTCTATTGTTTCAGACAGAGATGCGCGCTTTACCTCTCAGTTCTGGTAGGGACTTCAGAAGGCCTTGGTTACACAAGTACTTTTGAATACAACATACCATCCCTAGACTGATGGCCAGTCCGAGCGCACGATCCAGGTGCTTGAGGATATGCTCTGAGCTTGTATCCTTGACTTTTGAAGTTCTTGGGAGAAGCATATTCCTCTGGCGGAGTTCGCCTACAACAATAGTTTCCAGGCGACCATTCAGATGGAACCATACGAGGCTTTGTACAGTAGTCCATGTCGATCACCCTTATGCTGGCTGGAGGCAGGAGAGGCAGCTTTTCTAGGACCTCATCTTGTACAGGAGACTTCAGAGCAGATAGAGCTGATTTGGAAGATAATGGCTACAACACAATCTTGGCAAAAGTCTTGTGCTGATCAGCGGAGACGACCTCTAGAGTTCGAGGTCGGTGATCGGGTTTTCCTATGTGTCGCACCGAGGTTGGGACACAAGAGGATTCAGAGACAGGGTAAGATTTCTCCATGGTACATCGGGCTGTTTGAGGTTTTGGAGAGAGTGGGTCCAGTCGCCTATCGGTTGCAGCTACCTCAGAGGTATCGGGCCATGCACGACGTCTTCCATGTCTCTCAGCTCTGACATTACTTTTCAGACCCGTCTCACGTATTTCAGCCTGAGGAAGTCGATATTGAAGCGGATGTATCATTCGAGGAGCATCCTATCCGGATTGTCGATCGTGGTACGAAGGTTCTCCTTGGGCGGTCTGTTCCTCTGGTACGAGTGCTATGGAATCACGGGCGAGTACAGGACGAGACCTGGGAGAGGGAGGCCGATGTACGATCGCAGTGGCCAGAGCTATTCAGGTATTCTTCTTCTCCACCTCGTTAGGGAAATTCGGGGACAAATTTCTTTAAGGGGGGAAGTTTGTAAGAACCCAGATCTTCGTTCAGGTATGCTTTTCCTTTTTTCTAGAGTTTTTAAGAAAAATGGTTTTTCTATAAATTTTCAAAGTACACGCCGTGTACTTTCTGAGTACACACCGTGTACTCTGTTTTGGCTTGAAACCGTGTGTTGGCCGTGTCCGGGCCACACACATGGTGTGTAAGGCTGAGGTGGAGGCCGGTTTTTCGGAGTACGAAAAAAATTAAAGTACACGCCGTGTACTTTTTTTTTCATTAAACGGACCGGGGTCGCGCCTAACCCCCATATTCGTCTTCTTCTTCAGTTTTCGACCGCCCGAGAGCGTCCGTACGACCAAATCTTCTCCGAGCTTCCACCTTGCTGTTCGTTCTCCGATTCGAGCACAGTCGATTGCATTGGAATCACAGCGGTGAGTTCTTCCTTCTGCTTGAGCCTTGTTTCTTGATTCCTCCTTATTTTCAAGTTATCATGGGATGAAATTTTTGTGCGTTTTATCAGATCTACACAATTCTAAGAGGAATCTGTTATCGAGGTTCACGTATATCGATCTCCTAGGATCGAGGTAGGTGGTTTGTTCCTTTCTGTATAAAGTTAATGGATATTTTGTGTAATTTCCACCAATACCCTTGAACGAGGTATTGCGTGTTTTTTGTTTTTCCATTGTTACTTGCCTGCTTTGCTTGATTTCTTTAGTAGAGGTTATTTCTTGTGATTAGAGGATTTTGTTTGTGCTTAGTTTACTTTCCATGATTGTTCTTCCTGCTTTGTGTTTAGCCAGTTGCCATGCCTAGTTGTAGGATTGTGGACTGTTGCCTTGTTTTGCTGTTGAGCCTTAGTTGATAGCCAAGTAGTTCTTGAGGTTTACTTGGATGATGTACATGCGTGCTGAGCATGTATTACCTTTCACTCAGGACTGTGAGAACCTAAAGTAGTAGACCAAAGGGGGAATTGACGGAAGGGCTTCTCTAGAGTGTCTTTTAAATCACGATGCGAGACCAAGGGGAGAATTGACAGAAGGGCTTCTCCAGAGTGTCTTTTAATTACGACGCAGGCCACAAGGGGAATTGACATTGAGTGCTTCCCCAGAGAGCCTTTAGCATGATACGAGACTATAAGGGGAATTGACAGTGAGTGCTTCCCCAGAGAGTCTGATTATTTTACGTAGCTGAACCAGAGGGGTGAGACTGTGTGTGCCTCCCAGAGGGTTGCTAGTACTTAGAGGTTGAACCATAGGGGTTAGACTATGAGAGATACCCAGAGGGTTACTTGTTTTCTTCTTGTTGCTGACTACTTACTTGTGTGATTTACTTGTTAGAACTGTGGTTTGTAGTTGCTTGTGCTTTTCCATTTACTGCTTCTTGTTTTGTTACTGCCATGTATTCATTGACTTTTAGGCACAGATCTTTGGGTGATTGCCTACTGGGATTGTATCTCACACCCTGTTTGGGCCATGCTTTTGGTCCCAAGAAGACTATGTTGCTGCAGGTATAGATAAGGGAAAGCGCCCTTCTACTTCCGGATCTTAACTGCATCAGGAGCTGGGGAGCATGGGACCGAGCCATGTCTCGCGATGCTGAGGAGATTATTTTGTTTTTATTTTTCACTTGGTTTCAGTTGTATTTCAGCACGTTGTTGTGTTTTCTGTTTTTCCTTAGATACTTGTACTTGCTGCATCATTTTCATCATAGTTATATATCTACATTGCTTCCGTTGTTTGGTTTCTGTTGTTATGCATATCATTTGCTTCTTCCACGGTTTATTGTTGTTTTCATACCTTTTATACCTTAACGAATGAGGGCATAGTTTCCCCACCGACTCACCAAGTCCCTCGCTGCTAGTCAGAAGCCTCTGGCGTTCAGGGAAACGCGCTTGAGGTCATGTGGCGAATCGGGTACGGTGCACCAATGGAAGGGCTCTGGACTCGGAACGTTACACGTGAAAAATTCATGTTTTATGTGCCTACGAAATTATAATGAATCCTTGTTTATATGATCCCATGTTTATATGTTATGGTTCCACATGTTTCATGCCTTTTATTTTCATTATGCCATGCCTTCTAACCCATGTGCTAAAGCTTTATTACTATGATGTTTCCCTTACTGAGATTTTATCTCATCCCTTTGTTCATGTTATCCCCAGGTTATCCTATGAGGATGTATGAGCACAATGGAAGTTAGGAGATCCTTATTAAGGTTAAATAAATAAGTGTTTTATTTAGTCCCATTTTTTCAGTTTAATGTACCTAGTCTTCCAATACACTAGGCTTCACGATCCTTGGCTTGTAATATGATGTTTTATTATGCTTGGAAGCATATAATGATATGTGTAAAAGGAGAGTATTTCTATATGTAGTCTTACATAAGGGAATTAGGAAGGACCTCATGTGATCAATATAACCGTGTACATTGAGAGACTAGAGACCCTTGGGTTCAAACTGAACCAAGAAATAGAATTTGATCTCATTATTTTCTTTTTATTACATAGCTTCATAACGTTCATTGTTAATTATAATATGAATAACATGAATAAGTCAATACCAATTTTATTATATTTAGTTTTCAAATCTGATATGGATATAAATAATTCCAACTCTTCGATCCTTATGACGAACAAAAAGAAGAAAGGCAAGGCTAAAGTGTCAAGGGATTAGTCTAAGTTAAAGGAACCAATGCACTACCCTTCCAAGAAACCAAAGATACATAGGAAGAGAAATGAGTAGGATAAATCTACTTTTCTTATGGTAAGAAAGCCCACTAGAAGAAAAATTTCAGAGCTAGGAATAATAAGCAATGTGATTATTCTATTTCATGTATATTTTTTTTATTGAATTTAATCTCTCTATTTCTATAAGTTGGGTTTTGGATACTGCATGTGGATCACATATTTATATTAAAATATAGGAATAAAGTATATTTAATAAGATTAAAAATGATGAGGTGGATCTTTGAGTAGAAAATGGATTGAAATTATTAGCATTAGTAGTGGGACATTATCATCTCACTTTTCTTATTGTAATGGTTCTTGTACTGAATAATTATTATTATATAGAATTTGTAGCAAGAGAGATAATATCAGTGTTAATTTTAGACATAATTAGATTTTATTTCATGTTTTGAAATTAATTTTTAAGTGTACCAAGATAGAAATTCTTAAATAATACATTGATACCATGGTTTAATTATTACATCCTACAAATATCGCACAACCTAAGGACCAAAAGGTTTAGTTTATTGAAGAATAGAAAAATAAAAACACATATTTAAAATGTTTTAAACATTTATATTTAATCTAAATCCAATCTTAAAAATTATATAAGGCATAATACTCTTAAAATCCCAGGTAAGAGAAAATAGAATATGGGGCGAGCTTAAACAATCAGTAAGGGATAAAATATCAAAGGCTGTAATGGTTAGATCATAAAAACATAGACAAGAATGGGTAAGGAAAATATATCATTTAAAAGAAAATAAATCAATAAGTGTTAACTATAATCATGAAATATATACATATCATATCCAATGATAACACTTTTACCATGTCATGAGAAAATAAAACACAAAGCATATAAAATGAGCCATGAACGTAGGAAAGAAAGTGAAATAATAATAAACATTGGATCTATTATATTTTTAAACCTGGATACCCACCAACCTATTCACTAATAAAATTTTGAGCAGAGATAAATTCTATGAAACTCACTCTGTTAACTTATCTACATTCTAACTTTTTCAAACATAAAATTGTGACTATAGCTAAATTCCATAACACTCACCCATTTTGAACCTAGCCACCCACTAACCTGTTCACATAAAATTTCTATCACATGAGATATAATCCTTTACCCAATGAATTATAGGAAGATATATGTCCCAAATATATCATAATTAAATCATTTGTGTTCCACATAAAAATCATTCACTTTTCACATCATAAAGAACCCATGAAAATAAAATGGGTTTCATAAAACATACAAAAGGTATAAAATAATATCATGGACTAAATAATTTCATACTGAAAAATTGATCACCCAAAATAAGCACATAATAAAATAAAATATAGGTTAAACATGAAACACAACTCCATTGAAGGTATATCATTTTGAATATAGTGAAAGCCAAAACATGAAAAGATAATTTTGAAAACATTTTGTATTCATTGTTGTAAAAGTCATAGTCTAAGCCTATTTTCAAAAGGTATCCTTTTTTTTCTTAAAAATAAGTGAAAACAAAATGAATCCCGAAATTGGATTTAAATTAAAAAACAATTTTTCATTAGAAATAAAAAATAAAATTATTAGAAATGTATGGTCATGGATGAATGAAGTTAAATAATAAATTTTTTATCACAAAGAAAATATTTTGAGTTACCAAGTCCCTTACCTTTACCCTTGATTTCCATGGAAGTGATTTAACCTCATTTATAATAAATATAAACATATTAATTACCTATTATATAACCTTATTCATATAAAATTCAATATAAACCCTTTATTAATAATAATTATATTATATACATTAGGTTCTTGGGGGTATAATTACATTAAACACACACACACCACACACATAGGTCGGAAAGGAAGACCATAACCCCCAATGGATTTCCCACCCATCAAGGCTTATTTATTCAGTACATGGACTGAAGGAATAGTTGGTATAAATACCATTACATGGACTTAATGCCTAGTGAAACTTCATTCCTGCATCATGTCTGCATCACTGTTTTCATGCATCATGCCTACATCACCTTCTACGTCACCGCCTGCCAGTGTCATACCTACGTCACCACCTACCAGTGGAAATTCGCTTCCACCCGGATTTGAACCCAGGTTTGATATAGGATTATGTAGAGACTTTAACACTCAGGTAATCCCCCAAAATACTTATTAATAATAATTATCTTTATGTATTAGGTTTTTATAATCTATTTTCAGCATCAGGTGTTAATAATCTTGACCATTATGAACTAGGTTCGTAAAAGCAGTGTCAATCATCTTTTTTCTCTAAAATATATTTATTTAACAAAAATATACTAGAATTTATATTTTATAAATAATTATATTTTTATGATATCATTAAATGAGAGTTTTAGTCATATTTCATGATGTAAAAAATATAAATGAACTAGTTTTGGGTTATTTACTGATATCGATGGATTACCTTATAATGATCATTAATTTTTATTTTATCCTAAAATAAATTTTTTATTGATATATATTACTTATATTTATCATATATACTCATCCAATATAAACTAAAATCATCCATGTCAAGAAGTGATGGAAAAACACATTTATTCGTGGAGGCGGTAGTCCGTTCAACTCACAATTCACATTTCTATTTTTCTTCATTAAAATGGGAGGGTGGTTAATGATTATACCATAATGATAATAACATAAAAAGATAATAATAATACTAATGTTATATTTTTAAGATAGTGAAATGGAATTTAAGAAGAATAAAACCACATAAAGAAATAGAAAAGAGAAATATAGGTTAGTAATTTATACCTCACATCTTGGATTATTCCCTTAAGAAGGGTATTAAACCTTTTGGGGAAATACTTTTGAGAAGAAAATAAATTCCTTAATATGGATAAGAGTGTGTAATATAGGTTTGGTAATAGTTTGGTCTAAACTTACAAGGTTTTTGAGTGAGGATAAGTAAAGAGAGGAGTGCCCATTTATAAGTGAAAATGAGTGACATTTTTATAAATACCCAAAACTATTCAATAATGGAAATTCACTCTCAAGTAAAGTGCATAAAAAATCGAAAAATAATAAAATTTATATGAGATAAGGTTTATAAAAACCTCCACCATTCAAAAAGAAACAATTTTTAAACATATTATTCCCTTTACCTCTAAGATTACTAACTTTTATCATTTTAGTTTTCACCATGTTAACTAGTGTTTACCTATTAAATTTATCCTTTATGCCCAAAAATAAAATAGTCCTTATTATATAATTTTTACCTATTGATTCCAAATTTGAAATCCATTTTTTTGATTAAAATTTTAAAAGAGATAAAAATAATTTTAAAATACTAAATATATAATTTATTAAAACTACTTTTTGAAAAAAAATATAACTTAAATTTTAAAATATCAAATTTGGATTACTAAATTAAAACCAATTTTTTAAATTTATATATTCAGTTATAAAATACATATTTTATCTTATAAAAAGTTTATAAATTTAAAATTAATTCTTATATATTAATAATTTCATGAAGGTCATGTTATTTGTCAAAATGGTATTTTTAACTATTCAACTACAAATCAATATTATTAGAAAAAATCTAAAAATTCATATTAAGATAATACGACCACGATAAATCAAAAAATATTGATAATTTTTCCAAATTCACATACTAAAATTGATAAATTTAATTATAAAATAAAATCATAAAATATGATGAAAAATCATTTTTTATAGAAAACCAATTTTGTGTATATTAACTATTATTCTAAAATTATATCTAATCATAAATATATCAAACTTGAAAAAATATTAATTTTATAAAATAAATTTTAATCATAAAAGGAGATTTTATTAGTTTCTTAGTTGTACTAATTGAGTTTCATGTTTAAAGAAATTTGTTTTTTGTTTTGTTATTATATATATATATATATATTTCATAAATCTATTTATAATGTTTATATATGATAATTATATGAATATCTTATGATAGTCTATATTTGTTTGGT
This sequence comes from Viscum album, assembly GCA_963277665.1. Taxonomy (NCBI): domain Eukaryota; kingdom Viridiplantae; phylum Streptophyta; class Magnoliopsida; order Santalales; family Viscaceae; genus Viscum; species Viscum album. Next base: position 1,820,353,303 of record OY728161.1, on the reverse strand, counting down.
TTTCACTTTTTCATGTAGAGAAAAGTATTGAACACATATTTTTTCGTGGATAAAAAACTCAGAACATTACCTTCTACCCCATTAAAATAATTTCATCCCCAAAATTTCATTACATCAAAGAAAACAAGTGAGGGTTTTTTTCTCTCATCACATCCTAAAGTTTCCTTTTTTTTTTCTTCTCAAACTTATGATTTATCTATAGAACCTTTATTAGATGAGTGGTTTTGTTCTACATCACCTTATCTATTTGATCCAAGATCTCTATGGGTTGTTGTTTATAGGAGATGTCATGTTCTAGTTACACAACTTCTGAGTTCAGTACACATGATAGATCCATTATACACTTCCTAAAAAATAATACATGAAAATCATTATGCACTAGGGAGAGTTTTTAAGTGATAACTAAGTGATAATCTATGACTCTAACATGAGAAAGGATCTCAAAAGGATCGATGTATTTAGGGATGAACTTACCTTTCTTCCAAAATTTCATAATCCATTTTCATGTAGATATTCATAGAAATAACTTATCACCAAATTAAAATTATATATCTATTCAATTATTTTCAACAAAACTATTTTTTTAGTTTTAAATTTTTTCATATTCCATTTAATGGTTTGGACCTACTCCATAATTTCTTAGAAAAGATGAGTCCCTATAATCTTTTTCCCTAATATCATCCCAACACATTGGAGTCCCACATCTCTTCCCATATATATCATTATATGGTTACATTTGGATACTAGAATGAAAAATATTGTTATATAAGAACTCTATCAGAGGAATATATTCATCCCAACATCCTTGGAAATCTATTGAATAAGATCTCAACATATCCTTTAGAGATTAAATGGTTCTCTTAGATTGAACATCTATATGAGGGCGGTCAGTGGTGATAAAATTTAGCTCAATCCCCAAAACTTATTGAAGAATTTTATAGAATATCAATGTAAAAATTATATCTCAATCGGTCACAATAGCAAGGGGTACTCCGTGAAGCATAAAAACCTATTTAATTTATATATTGGAATGGTGATCCATCAAGAAATATTCTATTATGTAAATAAATTTCACAGACTTTATATGATGATCAACTACAACCCATATGGAATTGTGACCTTTATATTTCCTAGGTATCCATATGATAAAATCCATAGTGGCATTTTCCAATTTCTATACATGTATGGGTAATGGTCAAATCAACCCTTTTGGATTCTATCACTTTTCCTTAATTTGTTGGTATACCAAGAATCAAGATATATAATCCATGATTCCAATCTTCATGTTATCCCACCTGGAGTTTTTCTTTAGATATATATACATCTTTGTGCCTCTAAAATGAATAGATAATGATGATTTATGTTCATTATCCAAAATATCCATATTCAGTTCCATTATAGGGATGAAACATATCTTATTTACAAATCATATAACACCTTATTTATCAAAGTCTAACTTTAAAATATTATCTACCTTATTTTGTATCATCACATCATTTTCTGGGGGCTTATTTAACCCTCACATGAATTTAGGGTTGAGTAAAAACTTGGAAAAGGTAAGATTTATCCCCTTCCCTTATGAATTAAAGATTTATCCATTGTAAATCCATGATTATTGGGTCTTTTTCAATATTCATCATCGATAATGTTGCATGATATTTTCTACTTAGTGTATCATCCACCTTTTTTACATTTCCAGGGTTGTAATGTATTGAGAAATCATAATATTTGATTAACTCTATCCATATCCTTTATTTCATGTTTAACTCCTTCTACATGAATATATATTTCAAGATCTTGTGATCTGTGTATATATCACACTTCTCACTATAAATTTAATTTTTCTAAATTTATAATGAAATGATTACCATTACTAATTCAAAATCATGTGTCAGGTGATTTTTCTCACGAGTCTTTAATTTTAAAGATGAGTAAACAATTAAATTTTTATTTTTCATAAGGATGCATCCAAAACCTTTTAATGACACATCACTATAAATTATAAACCTTGACCCTCTATAGGGTTGTGTAAACATAAGTATAGTGACCAATTTTATTTAAACTCCTTGAATATTTCCTCACATTATTCTGTCCAAATAAAATTTAATCCTATCCATATTTACTTGGTTAATGGATTTGATAGACCCATGAAATTTCTCACAAAGCATCAATAATATCCATATAACCTAAGAAAACTATAGATTTCAGTCACAGTGGTTGGTCTTCCACATTTCTTAATAACCTCATTCTTTGATGGATTTACAGATATACCATCTCTTATGATGATATGACCCAAGAAAAATAATTTTTGCAGCCATAATTTATATTTTAGGAGTTTTTAATATAGTATCACCATCAATAAGGTCATAAACATAGTCCTTAACTGATCATCATATTCATCCTTGATTTTGGAATATATAGGGATGTATTTTATAAAGGATACCACAAAATGATCCATGTAATCTCTACAGACACTATTCATAAGGTCCATGAATATAGTGGGGCATTGGTAAGTCCAAATAGAATCACTATAAACTCATAGTGTCTATATCTTATCCAGAATTCTATCTTTGGAATATCCTCCCTTTTTAACCTTAGTTTATGATATCTAAAATAGAGTTCAAACTTTTAGAATAATTTATCTCCTATGAGTTGGTCAAATAGGTCATCAATACAGGTCTAATGATACTTGTTTGATATCATGATTTTTTTGAGCTCATAATAATTGATTTAAAGATTCATCGATCCATCCTTCTTTTTTACAGAGGACCGATAAACCCCATGGTAAAGAACTAGGGTGTTTGAAACCCTTGTCAAGATTCTCTTACAATTGGTTCTTCAATTACTCTACTTCAATGGAATCCATTCTATATGGAGTATTTGAGATAATAAATGATCTAGGGATGAGTTTGATTGAGAATTCAACCTCACAGTCTGGGGGAAGACCAGAAAATTCATCAAGAAATACATCAATATATTCTCACACAATAGGAATCTTCTCAATGATAGATTTCTCCATGATAATATGATCTAGTATCCCCTTATTACTCAGTATGGAGACCCATGATATAGAATTCACTTCTAAAGAAGGTAAAATATCATATTTTCATTGACACTTGATAACCCAATGATTAGGGATATTAAATGACATTTCCTTTCATGATAATTGATATGATACTTATATAAGGGAAGCTATTCTACACCCATAAATATTTCAAATTTAACTATAAGAAGAAGATCCAGATTTTCTAGAGGTATATCCCCAAAAATCTTGATTGTAGAAGATTTATACACCTTAGTTGCATTTAGAATGTCCTAAGGGGTTTTCACACATAGATATATATTCAAAGTTTCATGTGGTGAATCCATATTCTTAGAAAAATTATAAGAAATAAAATAATGGGAAGAACAAGAATAAAATATGGCATTCAAAATTCTATAGTGGAGAATGAGTATACCTTTCACCAATTTATTATTATGGTTCACCTCCATAGTAGTGAATTCATATGCCCTCCCTTACTCCCTTGGTTTAGTAGGTTGATACTACCTATTACCATTATTAACTCTAGGGTTAAGTATTGATTCACATAATTTCCATTCTCTTAGAATATGAAGAGTGGGTGGATAATTAGATAGGAGATTCTTCCCCTTAGTAGTTTTATTCACCCTATTTTAATTGCTTTAGTAGTCATGAGATAGGTGGCCTAATTTACTACACTTGTATCACTTCCCAGAACCTTTAAAGAAATTACCTTGGTGTTTCATCCTGTAATGTTCCATACCCGAACAACCACCCAAATAGTGCTAAACGGGTCGGGCGTTACTACCTTAGGATCACCTCCCCAAACGCCAAAGGCTTACGACTAGCAGCGAGGGTGTAAATGGGTATAGTGAGGATGCTATACCCTCTCAGTGGAAAATAAGGTACTAGTCCAAGTATAACAATAATACATGCAGCAGTACTAAAGACTTAGCAGACTCGAACCAGACCCGCATAGCAGAATCATATCCAATATCAATAAACAACGGAAGCAATATATAAACAAGTGCAGCGGAAAGTAAACAAAACAACATTCTGAACACCACTTGTAACTACTAAACAAACCAAGCATGTGTCCATAGCAGGTCAGACATGTCAATATTAAAAGGGCACCAATGGCTAACCAATAGTAGCTATAATAATAAAGTAAGCATGATGATACATAATGAGAGCTAAAACAAAATTAAACCCCAGATAGGCATGGCCTCAAGGTCCATACTAGTCTCCATGCCAAACATCACTATGGTCCATCTCATGAGGCTGAACCTTTTCCGGCACGCAAGTTCATAAAGTCTACACGCGTCCTGAAGGGTCTTTGTAGGGTGTAATATGAATCTCAGTAGGATACCACCCAATGGTTCATACTTAATATAAGTGTTTAAGAAAGCATGCATTTATAAAGAAAGCAGTAAACAGTAAGATGCACAAATAAACATAAACTTTATTGGTGCTCAGTAGCCACCATGGAATGTCACCTTCTTCAGCCAATGTCAGAATCTCCAAATTAAATAGAGTGCTTGGCCCATGGCCCAAGTAACCCTATCGTCAAAAATCCTAGGTGAACTCGCTGGTTACCCTCAATCACGTAACCCAACACCATGTGCCTCCTGAAAAATCGTGTCTCATGTTACTTACATCCCGAAGGCATGACCAAAAAAAGTAACTTGGAGGAACAACGATGCCTATTATCAAATAAGTAATTGGAGGGACAATGATGTCTTCCCTTAGCGATGTTAGCCTCATTGGTATCTCCCAAAGGCTCCTCGCCTTCCATGTGGATTCCTACAAAAAACACCCCCAAACCAATAATACCTAAACCACAACTATCGGGGGCCTCTACCCACACGATTGGTCAAAACCACCTCATAATGAAGTCTCTTTGTGTGCACACTACTCAAATCATGGGTGAGTAGTAATCACCAAAATGGGAACCCAAGCCACAATCTCTCTAGAACCTCATGCCCCTATGACTATATCGCTCAGTATCTGATGGACTTTCCATCTAAGTAACCCGGTCCATGCCCAACCTGAGAGTCTCACTGCCTTAATTCTGACGTCCATGATGCCCAATCCCTTGGTCAAAACCACCCGAAGTATTCTGGGTCAATATCAACCTGTGATCAACATCACTCAAGAATATCCAGGCCATGTCTAACACAACCCAAAGGGGTTCCAACATATGCAATTCAAAAATTACATATATAATCAAAAGAATCACTTTTAAATAGGAAAAAAAACTAAACAATTGAAATGTGCTATCCAAGTGATGTCCCATACAAGCACTGAGGTCTTTAAAGTCTCTAACAATTCATATCATACCTTAACATATTAAACTCAATAGTTTAACCAAAACAATTCATTTTAACACATTTTGGCATACCCGGCCTGTCACACCCCGACCCGACGCTTTATTTTAATTTAATTTTTTTGGGACTTGTTTTTGGGATTCAGTATGAACCGGGTTTAATAAAAAAAATTGGGATCTTATACGGGCGTGTGAACTTACGCGCGACCTTGAGTAGATAGAAAATTTAATAATATGACTTTTTATTATTAAATTTATTATTACATGGGCACGTAACCGGGCGCGTGACCGTGCACGCAACCACGCATGCGGCCGCAACCTTAGTTAGTAATGATATTATTATTTCAGTTGGTTTTATTATTTTAGTTTTATTATTCATATGATTATTATTTAAGTTGATATTTAAATTAGGTTATTATTAATATTATTATCAATTCAGTTAATATTTTAATTTCTTTGTGAATGTTAAATTATTTTTATAATTAAAAAAATATTATTTACTGATTATTATTATCATTATTATTATTTTTAATGGATTAAGTTCCATTTTTTTGGTTTTATTTTGATTTTGTTGTTTTTTTCTCTATTTTATTTTCCTTTTTTTTCATCTCTCTTTCTTCTCTTCCTCTCTTGCTCTCCCATCCCTTCGTGTTTTCCCCCTCATTCCCATCGCGCACAGGACCCCCCTTCCCTAAACCCTACCTGTGTGCGCCTCCTGCACACCCTCCATCCTCCGGTCACCCTTACCTTCGGCCGATGATACGTCCAGTGACCACACCCCCACTTCCGGATACTCCGACCAGAGATCGGCGACACGCACCTCTTCCTCCCTCTCCTGGACTGCCGTGCACCTCCCGAACCCTCACCGCCTTCCGAACCGAGCGGTTTTCTGGCATGGTGCACCTATGATATCCCCCCCTTTCCTAGTTGGCCATCCTCTCCCTCACTGCAAGTTCATTCTTCTTCGTTTGGTTGATTTCATTATTTGAAAGTTTAATGGATTAGGGATTTGTGTTGTTTTTGGTTCGATTTTGATGTTTTTAGTTCAACGTATTGATTTTAGGGTTCAATTCAAATTTGTTGTTGTGCGATTGGTGAGAAACTGAAGTTTTACACCGAAATTGGGGATTTTGACACTGAGGTAGGTGGTTCCGCGCATAAACTTTATCTGAAAAATTAGTTTGTTTATTTAATTAATTTAGCATTTTTATTAATTTGTTTTTGTGCTGCAAATCTTGTTTAAAAATCTGTTTTGGTGTGTGTATTATTTTAAAATGGAATTTGTGTGTTCTTAATTAGCTGTGTAGTTGTTGTGTATTGTGTTTCAGTTTGGTGTTGTTGTTGCGTACTATGTTCTGGTTGGTTTTGTGTTTTGGTTTGGTGTTGATGTGCGGTGTATTGTATTCTGGTATTGTGTAAAGTCTAGTGATACCTCTTAGGAATTGTTTTATAAAATTTTTAAATGGTTTATTAAATTATATTAATGGTGGAAAACATATATGGAAGGTGGTTTGGTGTTTCTCCAAGGTGTGTTTGGTTTTAAAAGGATGTTTTGAGTGAAATTTTTGTCATTTAAAGTCATGCTAAATATTTTGAGAACTTTTTAATAAATTTTCTAGTGTTTTATTTATCTGTGGAAATGGTATTTAAAATTTTATTTATAATTTTTTTTAAAATGTTTTATTAAATAATTATTAAGGATGAAAATTATTTTTAATCGAATTGGGTAAAGGTTTTTGGCATTTAAAGTCTTGCGGTTGTTGCAGCATGTCGTCAACGAAAGTCCACGACACTGCGATTATCAGTTTGCACGTGCTTATGCGCAAGTGTGAAGCGAGTCGTGTCATCACGATTGAGTGACGAGTCGAGGTAGGTCCCCTACTGCACTTGCCTTTAAATTTACAATTTATTAATTTCTTGATATTTTATAAATTTTAATAAATAATAAATAGTATTAAATGATAAATTTTTAAATGATCACTCAATGTAAAAAGAGCCGTTTATTTTATACACGACACTTGAAATGTTTTCTTGATGAGAGGAAACCCAGTAGTGAAATAATGCTAATTTTTCCTTTAAACATAATTCACAGAATTTTAAATGTAGTTTTGGTTTATTGGTAAATGATTTATTTTGAAGCGCAAACAAGTGTTTTGGTTCACTTGAGAAATGAGGATTTTCCTTAAAATTGGTGAAGGCCCATTTGACACTTTAATAAAATAAATTATTTTTGGAAAGATCTATTTGGGGTGACTCAGATGTGATATTTGATGTACGTTGACTGAATAATTTGTGTGTGATGTTTGTACTGATTGATTGACTTTGTTGACTCACCCCCTTTCTTTTATTACATACGTTGACATGGAAACCTGACATAGTAAGTGAATTTTTGTGAACGATGCTGCACTAGTTTAGATTATGCATTGGCTAGTGGCCCCATAGTAGTGGAATACTGTGTTATTGCTTCTATGGGGATTGGGACCCTCGGTTAGGCCATGCAGGGCTATACCGGGTAGTAGTATGAGCGTTATGACATCATCGAGTTAGGGCATGCCTTCAGGATGAGTCACATGTATGGTACGTTCTAGATTGTTTACGAGCTCCTAGGTTCGACCCATGTCTATTCGTCTTTTGTTTCTTGCAGTAGTGATTATGATGCTTATATGTATACCTAAATTTCCCTTCCTGTGTGATTTATTTTGTGCATTTCTGGTGTATTTTTCTCTTTGTAAAGTTGTAAACTGATTTTAATTAGGTTTCTAAAAATGGTTTTCAAATGAAAGTGTTTAATCCTCTTCGTACAAATTTGAAAAAAAATACAAACACAACTTTCCATTTCTAAAAAACCATTGACACTAATGAAATGAATCTATATTTGAAAATGGTTAAGGAAAATGATTTGCACTTTGATTTTGGGAAAAATACTTAGAAAAACTTATTTTTATAAATTGTAGTTCAAACTTGAAATTAGTGAATTCTTTATTTAATGTCGTGTGCATTGGGAATAGAATTAGTCGGGCCTACCTACTGAGTTTTAATACTCATGCCTATAGTGTTTTCTTGTTTTTAGTTTCTACTGCAGGTTTTACACGAGCATGTTCGTCGTGGGCGAGAATTGGTTGTGGTTTGGTGGGTGACTCTCGAGGTCACAATTAGTTTTTGGTTGTGGTCAGGTTAGTACGTTGTTCTACCTTTTTTTTCTTTCTCTGATTTATTTATTTTCATTGGGAGAAATAGTTCCCACTTGACCCGCTGATGCCCTGACGCTTGTCGCCAGCCCGGGAGGATCGGGAACGCCTCTCGGGCCATGTCGCAGACCGGGTTGTGCGTCGGGTCAGATGCCGACCCGGGCTGGTTCGTGACACAGCCAAAATGTACCAATTGAGAAATGACCCCTTTCTCATCCTCACTCAAGAACAATAGGTAAATGGAATACCCAAAGAAATACCACATGTATAATGATCAATTTAACATGCAACTGCAGAATAAATAGGGTCCCACTCAAAATACCCAAATATGCGCTAAAGGCCGTGCCATCCAAAAGTCCACAAAAACATGAAACGAAGTATGCACCACCTACCTCGTACCCATATGATGATCCTCCTCTGGTATCATCCTCCAATTAGGCCTAAAATGAGGTATATATATAAAAGAATAAAAAACTATCAAACCCACACAACTTGGTTTAGAACAAAAATCAAGATGAACGGCTCAAGAGGAATCAAGGCCTTACCAAGGGGGTTCCAATTCATTTTACGGAGATTGAATCCGAGTTTGGACAAAGAAATGGGAAGGTTTTGAAGGTCTAGATGATTAGGGTTTGGAGGTTCTGTCCAAAACCTCAAAATGAGGCTACTGCCCGTTTTAAGAAAAAAAAATACACGGTGTGTACTTAGGACTACATGCCGTATGGGTTCTTTAACTGTTCCAAAGATGGCTGGCCTACTTTATCGACTTACCGACATGACTACACGACTGTACTTCTCTACCCAACCGATATCCCCAAAACACCATGTATATCCCCATACATGGCCCCTCTATACGGCGTGTAAAAATAGTACACAATGAGTACTTTATAAAATACTTCTACCCATCCAATAGGACTACACTCCATGTATGGCCTTCACACACGGGTACAATACACGGTGTGTACTTAGAAGTACACGACATGCACCTTGGAAATTTCCAAAACTGCCCAGTTTAGTCCAAAACTTAGCCAGTGTTACCTATTTCTCAAAAACCACCCAAAACAGAAAGAAAAAAAGAAACCCATATCTTAAAGTAAGAACCGGGTTCTTACAAACTTCCCCCCTTAAAGAAATTCATCCCTAAATTTCCCTTCTAGGAGTGGTGAAGAAATCATTTCAGGACAACAACAGACCAAAACTCAATTCAAGCAAAGGTTCACTAACCTATTTTCAGAATCATGGTTCTCTCGCGAAGCATTGTCACCCATGAACCACATTAGGTTCTCCCATGTTTCTTCCAACACCCAAATGTATCTGCACCGCATCAGTGTCCACCTCAATGAGGTCCTGCATCCCATGGATGCTAAAAAAAAAACCTAGTTCCTTACACCTCAAGTAACCCGAATTGTTGATGCCCTGATTCCCAAGGCACCTCAAGAAACCTACAACCCATGGATGCCCTGATGCCCATCGAACCTCATGTAACCCGCATCCAATGATGCTCCTGATGCTACGCATCTCACACACATATATATAAATATATCACACACTTGAAATGGTGTTAATCCCACTAAACAACATCTAGTCAGTCCACATATATCCTATGCACCTCGTGAATTCAAGCTAGACATGTCTTAATAGGCCATGCCAAAAGAAAACCAGAGAAATCACGGCTATGCCCGCAGTGTACCTCTGACCATCATTGGCTCACCAACCTGCTCAGCCTATGGCATCTACACAGTGTGCACCTGGCCTAACACATGACTTCCTGAAGCCTTTACTTTCTACAGTACTGCACCAGTCACCAGTCACTAACCCCTTTGATGGGTCCCACTATTCCTTCCATGTCCTCCACGTGCAGCTGAAACTGAGATACCCTCTCTTGGTACCATACCTGAACCAACTGTAGATGCCATAGTATATCCTGGTCCATAATTATCGATCATCTGAGAAGGTTTCCTACAGAACCTATCAAGATTCCCAACCTGTCTACATGCCTAGCACACCTTTAGAGGCCTATCACACTGAGTCCGGACATTCCCTAACTACCCACACTGAAATAAAACCACTTTTGAACTACCACAAGGTGGTCTATTTGATTCCTTGGAATGAATACCTTGACAGAACTCATCCCGAACTCACTTCCTTCTATCTGAACTATCACCTGAAGCTGCTTCCCGGCTCAAACGAGACCTTTCTGTTAAGTTTCCCTTGGCTATGAGCGCTTGATTCACCACCTCTGAGAACAAGGTCTGCCAAAATATGTTTACCTGTACCCATATGGTGTTCCATAAGCCATCTTTGAAGTTCCTCACTCTCTAAGTGTCATCTCTTACCATACCTGGTGCAAAGAGATACAACTCAGTGAAAATTTCTGCATAGTCCATGATGGAAATGCCACCCTACTGAAGGCTCAAGACTCTCGATCTCTCTCTACCCTCAGAATCTATGGTTAAAAGTGATTGAAGAACCTGTCCTAGAAGTCTTTACATGCTAGTACCTCATGTTTGCGAGCCTGAACCTGCACATCCCACCAACACTTCACTGGTCCTCTCAGCATGTACGTCGCTAGCTTGACCCTTCACCTAGGAGGCATCTCGAGCTGCTCAAAGATCATCTGCATGCTCTATATATAGTTCTCAACTGCTTGTAGACCAAACTCACCCTGAAAAAGTGGCATGTTCTATGACTGGAACTCTCTCGTCAGATATTCTATTGAGGGCCCTGTACCATGCGCACCTCTATCGATCCCCTACAATACATGTACCAGGCTAGTTCAGAGTTGCTCGTCGAGCCACGGTCTGAATGCTGCCAAACCTAGTTGCTACCCTGTCTACACTGGATCCTAAACCTGATCCTATCCCTAGGTCTACCTACGGCTCATTCTATGCCTATTCCTCATGTATTTGAACCTGATCGTGCTCCTGTGGCACTGTACCATCACCCGCTTGATGTTCCATTGAGCCGTCTAGGAGGAACCCGCTGAATATCATAAATGGTCAGAAAACCCACATATATAACAATATATATATATATATATATATATATATATCACAGATAATAAAAGAAGAAAAATACATCACATAAATACTACCCTTACTCTCCCCTACCACAACCATGCCCACGACATCCCGGCCTCATGGCCTCTTTACCTTCCCTCAACAGAGACAAGTATCAAACTTACCTCGGGCCATGCCCATCCTGACAACCAAGTTTCCTCAAACCGACGACTGAGTCTCCTAATCCTGATAGTCAAACTGCCTCAAACCAATGTCCAGGATGCCCAATCCTGGTGATCAATCATCACCTCAGTCATAGTACCTTACTACTCATACAAGATCCAGGACGAAATCTCCTTCCACATGAAATTCACAATATATAAAGCATAGCATAGTATATTGCAATAAACTAGAAATTCTATCAAGAATTTCACCTATCACATTTCAAAATAATTCAAAGCATGAAATTTGATATTATTCACATGGTATTATCACTTCACAAAGCATACGTGCAGATATGAAATTGAAATACCCTAAAAATGAGCCTATTAAAAGCCAAACAAACAAGAATTTCCATACCAGGCCATGGTCTAGTTCTTCCTTACCGCACTGGGTTAATTGTCACATATCACAATCAATAACATCACACAACAAGTGAGTCATCGAGGTGGAAATCATATAAACTATAATCCGAGCAAAAGAAAAACATCAATTCCCACCCAAGGAAACTTGGTCCATCCATCATACCTAGGGCTGCAGGCAACCAAGAATAAGCTAGAAACCCAGTTCCAACAACAACCTATCTCCAGTCCACCATATCCCAAATATTAAAACAGCAAAAATAAAAAGATATTTCTCAATCTCATTAGTAGCCAGCAAAACAATGCTACTAAATCCCTGTCAAGAAAAAATCCATTTGATACTACTTTGTAATGTCCTAGACCCAAAAAGCCACCCAAACAGTGCTAAACGGGTTAGTTGTTACTACCTTAGGTGCACCTCCCTGAACGCCAAAGGATTCCAACTAGCAGCGAGGGTGTAAATGGGTATAGTGGGGAGGTTGTACCCTCTCAAAGGAAAATAAGGTACTGGTATGAGTATAATAATAATACATGCAACAGTAATAAAGACTCATTAGACTCGAACTAGACCTGCATAGCAGAATCATATCCAATATCAATAAACAACGGAAGCAATATATAAACAAGTGAAGTGGAAAGTAAATATAACATCATGTTGAACACCACTTGAAACTAATAAACAAACCAAGCATGCATCCATAGTAGGTTAGACATGTCAATATTAAAAGGCTGTTAATGGCTAACCAACAATAGCTACAATATAATAAAGTAAGCATGATGATACATAATGAGAGCTAAAAGAAAAGTAAAAACTAGATAGGCATGGACTCAAGGTCCATACAAGTCTCCATTCCAAACATCACTATGGTCCATCTTCTGAGGTTGACCCTTTTCTTGCATGCAAGTTCATAAAGTCTACATGCATCCTAAAGGGATCATGTAGGGTGTGAGACAAATATCAGTAGGATACCACCCAATGATGTGTACCTAATATAAGTGTTTAAGAAGGCATTCATTTATAAAGAAAGTAGTAAATAATACAATGCAAAAATAAACATAAACTCCACTAGTGCTCAACAACCACCATGGTGTGTCACCTGCTTCGACAAATGCTGAAATCTATGAAGTAAATAGAGTGTTTTTCCCATGGCCCAAGTACCCCTATCGTCACAAATCCCAGGTGAACCCTTTGGTTCCCCTCAATCATGTAACCCAACACCATGTGCCTCCTAACACCTCGTGTCTCAAGGTACCGACGTCCCAAAGGCACACCCAAACAAAAGTAACTTGAACGAACAATAATACCTATCCTCAAATAAGTAACCATAGGGACAGTGATGTCCTCCCTCAAATAGAGTAACCAGAGGGACAACAATATCTTACCTCAAATAAATTGTCCCAGCCCATGGCCTCAATCACAGCGAGCCTCAACCCCTAACCTGTTAGCCTCATCGCTATCTCCGTAAGTCTCCTCGACTTCCACGTGGCTTCCTAAGACAAAAACCCCCAAACCAATAGTACCTAAACCACAAATATCGGGGGCCTCTACCCACATGATTGGTCAAAACCACCTCATCACAAAGTCTCTCTGTGTGCACACTGCTCAGACCACGGGTGACTGGTAATCACCAAAATAGAACCCAAGACACAACCTCTCTAGCACCTCAATCCCCTACGACCATGTCGCTCAGTATCTGATGGAATTTCCATCCAAGTAACCCAAGCCATGCCAAACCTGATAGTCTCACTACCTCAATCCCGACATCCATGATGCCCAATCCTATGGTCAAAACCACCCAAAGTAATCCAGGTCAAGCCCAACCTATGATCAACATCACTTAAGAATATCCAGGCCACACCCAACACAACCCAAAGGGGTTCCAGCACATATAATTCATAAATTACATATATAATCAAAATAATCACTTTTAAACAATAAAAACAAACTAAATAGTTGAAATGTGATAAAAAAGTGCTGTCCCATACTAGCACTGAGGTCTTTAACACCTCTAACAATTCATATCATACCTTAACATATTAAACTCAACTGTTTAATCAAAAAAATTCATTTTAACACATTTTGGCATACCTGGCCAAAATGACCTAATTGAGTAATGACCCTCACCTGGCCTCACTCAAGCACACTAGGTAATGGGCATACCCAAAGGCATCCCATAGGTCTAATGATCAGTTTAACATGTAACTGCAGAATAAATAGGGTCCTGCTCAAAATACCCAAATACGTGCTAAAGGCCGCACCACCCAAAAGTTCATGAAAACAGGAAACGAAGTATGGACCACCTACCTCATACACATACGACAATCCTCCTCTGTTATTAGCCTCCAATTTGGCCTAAAACTTGGTAGATCTACAAAATAATAAAAAATTATCAAACCCACATAACTTGGTTTAGAAAAAAAATCAAGACGAATGACTCAAGTAGAATCAAGGAATTACTGAGGGGGTTCCAACTCATCTGATGGTGATCGAATATGAGTAAGGACAAAGAAACAAGAAGGGTTTGAAGGTCCGGTTGATTGGGGTTTGGAGATTCTGTCCAAAACCTCAAAATGAGGCTACTGCCCATTTTAAGTAAAAAAACAAAATACACGGCGTGTTCTTAGGACTACACACTGCGTGGGTTATTTAAATGTTCCAAAGACGGCTGGCCTACTTTGCTAACTTGCCGACATGAGTACACGGTGTATACTTCTCTACCCGACCGACATCCCCAACACACCGTGTATATCCCCATACGTGCCCCATCTACATAGTGTGTACTTGATAAAATATTTCTACCCGAAAAACATGACAACACGCCATGTATGGCCTTCACACACAGATATAGTACATGGTGTGTACTTAGAAGTACACATCGTGTACCTTGGAAATTTCTAGAACTGCCTAGTTTAGTCCAGAACTTAGCCAGTGTTACATGTTTCTCAAAAATATCCCAAAACAGAAAAAAAAACCCGTACCTTAAAGTAAGAATCTGGTTCTTACACATTATATATCTTTTACATGTGGATAGTTTTAATTTATTACCCCCATGAGATTATTCATTAGGACTTCCATGATATTTCATATCTTCTTTCCTTTCTCCAAATTCATGTGGGTCTCCATCCTCTATTTCAACCTTAAGATCACATCATAAAACTTCCTCATAGCTTCCAAATTCCCATACATCTAATGTCTTCCAAATACTAGGTTTTAAACCACCAAAAAAATGATCAATATTTTTTTCTGGTAAGATATAGACTCTGAGGTGTACTTTCAAAGTCTCATGAAGTTTTACTCATAAAATCCAATAGTCTCAGCTACCTTTTGTTTCAATTCATAGAATTCTAATTCCATATCTATGTGAAGAGTCTAAGGGAAATATTTAGCGAAGAATATTCCCTTAAAATCCTCCCACTTCATAGAATCAAATTCCTCCTTTTTCATTTTATTCTTAAAGAGTTTCCATCACTGGCTAGCCTCATGTTCCAGAAGATAAACATCCAAAATGACCTTCTCATGATCTCTAGATTAAAGGAAATACAATATATTTTCCATCATGTTAGTCCATTACTCATTAATCAATGGGTTTAAAGGACCATTAAAGGATGATGGACATTGACACATAAAATATTTAATAGCAAGATTTTTTCTTCTTAATGAATTTGGAAGATCCACATTATTTATGTTATTATTAAAAACATGAGAGAGTTGAGGGAGAATTTTCATGAGATTCTAAACTCTATTTCCCATCTCATTTGTAAAATCACTACATTGTCCATTTCTTATATCATCATCTTAGTTCCATATTGTTCTAGAAATATCCTTGTTATAGGAAAGTTTATAGTGAGGATACTTAAATTAATAAATGTAACTATGATCACAGAAGAAATAAATAAATAAATAATGAATATATTATTCCTTAACAACTTCCTAAGTTTCAAGATAGGTTATCCATGATTATTTCCCCACCAGGTTTTCCTTAACCATGATACTTAACATGAGAATCAAATCCTTCATAATTTCTTATAAAGAAAATTTTAATTAACCGAAGCATATCACCTGGGAGTGTCTATCTAGGTGTGTAGTCTTAAGCCCACTCATCTTGTATCGGGGTGATGATCAAGTTAATGCTCAACCAACCCCATATGGGGCGATTAACATTATGTGAATCTGAGCTAAAACCGTATCCACTTTACATTATCCATATATGGATGTTTTTTCTAGGAAAACCACATAATCCATACTTTAATAGAATATCATGATGTTATATTAAACCTATCCTTAGGGTTTTCACTAATGTTTTCTCATCCTAATCTCTAAAATAACTAAAACTAGCTTTGATACCAAATGAAGCAACAAAATATAAATATGCATAAATAATATATTGATATCTTGATTTAATTATTATATCCCAAAAATAGTTTCACAATGAAAGGACTGAAAGGTTTAGTGTATTAGAGACTAAAAACATAAAGTCACTCATTTCACATGCTATGAAAATTTATCCATAATATAAGTCCACTAATGTACCTTCCATGAGAAATAATCCTCTTCAAATCCCATGGAATGGAAAACATAAGATGGGGTGACATAAAATTCTCAATAATGGATAACATATCAAAGGCCATAATGGATATATGATAAACATGTGAAAAAGTATGTGTAGGGAAAAATATATAATTTAAAAGAAAAAAATAAGTGTTAACTATATTCCTAAAATATAGACATATCATCTCAAACAATAACACTTTTACCATGACACGAGAAAATAAAACACGAATAATATAACATGATCCATTAATGAAATAAAGAAAGTAGCATAATAAAAAACAAAGGATTTCTTATCTTTTTGAACCTAAATACCCTCCAACCCATTCACTTATAAAATTGTGAGTGTAGATACACACTATCAAAAGTCACCATTTTTGAACCTAAATACTTTCAAATCTATTCACACATAAAATTATTAGTAGAGATAAACGCCATCACACTCATTCATTGTAAACCTAGAAACTCATTAACTTGTTCACATAACATTTCTATATCATTAGATATAATCCTTTACTTAATGTATTGAAGAGAGATATAGGTCCCACCCATATCATAATCTATGAATTTTTATTCCACTTAAATATCATTCACTTTTCACATAAAAAAGAACCCATGTAAATAAAAAGGGTTTCATAAAATAACCAATAATTATAAAATAACATCATGAACTAAATCAATTGAAATTAAAAACTTGATCAAAAAAGTAATCACATAATAAAAGAATAATATTTAGTGAAATATGAAACATAATTCCATTGGAGGTAGATAATTTTTAAGATAATGAAAAAAAATCATGAAAAGTTGGTTTTAAAAACATTTTTGTATTCATTTATGTAAAAAACATAGTATGGACCTCTTTTCAAAAAGTCTACCTAGTTTTATTAAAAAGAAGTGAAAAAAAAATTAAAGTGGATTTAAATTAGAAACTATTTTCTAAATAAATAAAATTAGATCATTATTCATAATTATTGGTCTTTGAATAATGGAGTTAAATAAGAAATTGTATAATTCAAATAAAGGATTTTGAGTTAACAAATACTTTACCTTTACCCTTGATTTACATAGAAGTGATTTAACCTCCTATATCATAAAGATAAAAATATTAATTACCAATTTTAGAAACTTATTCATATAAATTTCTATTTATACCCTTAATTGATAAAAATTATCTTCATATATTAGGTTTTGTAATCTCTTTTCAATATGGGGTGTTAATAATCTTGACTGTTATGAACTAGTTTCATAAAAGCAGTTTTGATCTTCCTTTTTATCCAAAATATCATCATTTAAAAACTATTAAAATTACTATAATTGATTTTTATAAATATTTATAATGTTATAATACCTTTAAATTAGATTTTTAGTCACATTTCATGATATCAAAAATGATTATGAACTAGTTTTGGTTTATTTACTGATATTAATGGATTACCTTATAACGATCATTAATTTTTGTGTTACCTAAAAAGAACCATATTAATGACATATATTAATTAAATTTATCATATATAACCATCCTATATATACTAAAACTATTCATGTTTGTAAGTTAAGGAAAATGAAACATGTTTATTTGTGGAGTTGGTAGTTCGCACAACACACAATTCACATTTCTGTTTTTATTAATAGAAATAGGGAGGGTGGTTAATGATGGTAACATAATTATAATCATATAATAGTATAATAATTATACTGATTTAATAATTTTAATATTATAAAATGAAATTTTAGGAATAATAAAATCACATAATGCAATAGAAATGAAAAGGAGTGGTTAGTAACTTATACCTCACTTCTTGGATTATCTTCTTTACAAAGAGGATTAAACCATTGGGGATGGTATTTTTAGAATAAAAATACCTAATTAATATGTATAAGAGTGTATAGGAGAGTCTTGGGAATATTTTGGGCAAAACTTAATAGGTTTTGGTGTGAGTTTAAGTGAGGAGAGGAGTTCCCCTTTTATAAGTGAAAAAGGGTTCCATTTTTGTAAATACCAAGAACTATTCAATAATGAGAAGTCAATCTTAAGGAAAGTGACATAAAAATTGATAAATAATGGAGTTTATAGGACATAATTTCAATTAAAACTTCCACCATTAGAAAATAAACATGTTTCAAACAAGTCTGTAAATTTACCTCTAAGGTTACTTACTTTTACTATTTTAGTTTTCACCACTGTAACTAGTTTTTATCAAGGTAATTTATCCTTTATTCCCAATGCTAATTATTATATAATTTAGAATGAATAATTAAAAATTTCAAATTCATTTTTTTTGATTCAATTTTTAAGAGTGAAACAAATTAATATTAAAATACTAAATGTACACTGTATTGTTTTTTAAAAAAAATATATAACTTATAAGTTTTAAATGTCAAATACAGGTTTATAAATTAAAACTACCATTTTTAAAATTATAAATTCATTTATAAAATATATATTTTATCTTATAAAAGGTTTCATAAATTTATAATTCACTCTTATATATTAATATTGACACAAAATTCATGTTATTTTAAAAAAAAGTATTTTTTCCCATTCACTTAAAAATCAATATTTTTAGAAAAATTCCATAAATTCATATGAAACTAATATAACCATGTTAAATATAAAAATTATTTTCATTTTTTAAAATTCACATCCTAAAAGTGATATAATTTTCTTTAAAATAAAATTATAAAATACCTTGAAAAAGAATTTTTTAAAGGAAACCATTTTTTATAATATTAAATATTATTTTAGAATATTATATATTTCATAATTCTATTATCGTTTTTTATACCTAATAATTATATATCCACCTTATAATGGTTTATATTTTTTTGGTTTTTTCTATTGTGTGGTGAAAACCATCGAACAACGTTTTTTAAGGAGAAATAACTTGGGTCACTAAAAATGTAGTGTTATTTATAAGAATAACATTTGTTGTGTTATGCCACATCTTAACAACAGGTTATATATAATTGAACTAGAAAATATAGTTTTGGATGTAAATAAAAATTACAGTGAGAATGAATCATATCCTACCTACCTATGCCACTTTAGGCTAGGTCATGTAAAAGAGAACCATTTTTGTAAACTACATCAAGAAGGGTATTTTGACTCTATTGAGTTAAAACCCTTGGACATTTTTTAATTATTATTTATAAGGTAAGATGACCAAATTTCCTTTCATTGGGAATGTAGAAATATCTAAATAACAATTGGAATTGGTTCATACAGATGTTTGTGGTCTATTTACAATAGAGGAAAAGGGTAGTTTATCTTACATAATTACTTTTAACAGTGAATGTAGTAGATATATATATATCTACTTAATGTGGTATAATATAGAACATGAGCCTCATTACGATTAGTGAGGACCCATAAAGTACATCCAAGAGACTCGAGATCAAATATGAGTAGATAAATATTTCCAGGCTACTGTAGTAGTACTATAGTAGGTATCGTTGCATGCACTGTAGCAGATACTATTTGGTACTGTAGCAGTCAGAACTATTCATAAATTTTGGCCTTCAAGCCAATAGTTTGGTCCTCAAGTCCATCAAGGCCTTTGGGACACTCAATACCTTTAGGACAGTAAGGCTTTTAGGCCCCCTCAAGGCCTGCAGGCCACCTCAAGGCCTTAGGCCACATGATTTATAGATGCAACCAAATTGATACAAGGATCAAGGCTCCAGAGGAGGTTTCAGAGCAGACACATTCACCAGATCAGAGCTAACCAAATTTGGAAGAATGAGAGGGTATGCCATAGCCATCGATATGAGGCCTGTGCATCTCTGTACATGATAACTAGTCGAACAGCCATGGAAAAGTTGAGAGTTTTCATCATGATATTTTCTTGGGAGGGGAAAGGTCCAAGTGTCTATTTGGGATAAATTACTCTAAGACCTTCAGGTCATATAATGTGTCACTTAAGCCTTCGATCCTTGTAAGGGTTTCTATTCAACACTTAAAAGATGGATTATCAAAAATAAATAAATATTGAAGGCCTTCGGTTCATTTAAGAGGTATAAGTTAGATTCCTTTAGCATGTTTAAGGAATATCATAATGAAGTAGAAAATAAACTTGGTAAGAAGATTAAAAAACTATACTTAGACCTTGGTGGAGAATATCTTTACTAAGTTTTCATCAGTCATTTAAAGGAGTATGGGATAGTTTCCCAACTCACTCCTCTTTATACACCTCAATATAATGGAATTAGTGAAAGGAGGAATCATAACTTTATTTACAGAGTCTAATAGATGATGATTCATGAAATTATACCATTATTATTTTGGGTATATTCACTTCATACTACCATATATACACTAAATCAAGTTCCAACTAAAGCGCCATATCAGATTATATATTAATTTTAGTATGGAAAGAAACCTACTCTATCGTATATATGTGTATAGAGATGTGAGGAATTTTTCAATACTATACCAAATAAAAAACTAATAATATGAATCATGAATTTCATCTTTATAGGTTATCCTAAGGAGGCTAAAGGATATTACCTATATATCCATTCAGATAGGAAAGTGATTGTGTCAATACATGCTATATTTCTATAAAGGTAACACAATTATAATGTAAATAGTGGTATGAAGATTGAATTTTATGAAGTCAATGTTCCAGATGCACAAGATATGATACGCGACTCCATAAGAGATATTTGGAGAAGATGAAGATGTTACCAAGACACAAGTATAGTGTATATATATTAGAGATGTTGTAGAACTTTAGAGGCATGGTTTTCTTTCCATTAAGACGAGTGACACATTACTCCTTGGGGATAATAAACCTTTGATGTACAAGGAAGTAGTAGCTAGAAAAGATAATTCAAAATGGAAAGAATCAATGCATTATAAAATAGATCCCATGCACCAAAATCAAGTTTTGATTTTTGTATACCCATTAGTATATGTAAAACCTATTAGGTGTAAATGGGTATTCAAGAAAAATATAGACATGGATGATCAAGTAAGTACCTATAAAGTATGACTTTTTGTGAAAGGATTAAAGAAAAATCAAGGCATATACTATGATAAAACCTTCTCACTAGTCATGACACTAAAATTAATCAGAATATTACTTACAATAGAGGCCTTACATGCTTATAAAATTTGGAAAATGGGTGTCAAAAATTATTTTCAAAATGGGAATTTGGTTGAAGATGTCTATATGACACAACCTAAAGGTTTTATTATAGGAAATAGTGCCTATAATGTATGTAATCTATAGATATATATTTATGAATTAAATCATGTATCATGTTCATGAAATGATCATTTTGCTGAGGCTATAAGATAATTTTGTCTCATTAAGAATTAATTCAATCAATATGTCTATAAGAAGGTTAGTGGGAGTTCCATCATTTTCCTAACATTATATGTTGATGAAATGTTATTAATGGTAAAAAAAGTTGAAGTCTTATAGATAGTGAAGACATGGGTAAATATATTATTCCCTATAAAATAAACATGTGAAGTAGCATAAATTATAGGGATAAATATATATTGTTATAGTTCTCATAGGCTATTTGGACTATGTCAAAGTACATATATTGACATGGTACTCAAAATGTAAAATATGGAACAATATAATAAAGGATTTTTTCCACTTCCACATGATGTTAATCTATCCAAGATGTGTCCATGGACACAATAGTAGATTGAAATAATGAGTATAATACATTATTCTTTAGTAGTGTGATCTAACATGTATTCCATTCTTTATACTAGGTTTGATGATTCCTTTATTTTAAGTATAGTGCGAAGATATCAAGCTAATATTGGAGAGATTCATGGAGAAGCTATAAAAAATATCTTTAAGTACTTGAGAAATACAAAGGATATGTTTCTAATGTATATAGGATATGAGGAACTGGTCATGAGAGGATACATTGATACTAGCTACCAGACAGATCATGATGATCTGAAATCACAGTCAGGATATTTATTTTGCTTATTAGTGGTCCAGTGAGCTTGAGAATATCAAATCAGCCTATGGTCTATGATTCAATAGTATAATATGAGTATATATTGTCTTATTATGTATCTAAGGAATAATTTTGGATACAAAAATTTGTTTTTGTGCTTGGTGTTGTATCTATAAGTGAAAAATCTATTACAGTATATTGTGATAATACTATTGTAGTGATACTTTCCAAGGATCATAGGTCACACTAGAGGATGAATAATGTGAAATAAACCATGAATAAATCTATATATAACCATAATAAAGATACTCATGTGATAGATACAAGGTTGATAATTATTTGGATTTTGATCTAGTGAAAGTGTGAGTGTTGTGAGTGGGTTCCCTAGACCCAACTCCTTTATGTAATTTGATTAAAATTATATGTATACAATTTGATATATATATATATATATATGTGTGTGTGTGTGTTTGTGTGTTTATTCTTACCATAATAGTGTTGGTACTTATGAATCCACTATTTACATAGTAATTTTCATAGATTACATGCCATATCAACAGGTTATAACAATTCCAAGATATAATGGGAACATCTAGATACTATGATAGTAATCTTAAATATATGTCATATGGTCTAGATACATCATACTGACAGGATATAGATGATGTATGAATATCAGGTACTAGGGGTTCATCATCATTGAGACTTTTTCTCATGATATTTGCACTTGGTGACCTTGATTATATGTGGTCACGAGGAATTACCCTACAATATGAACCCCACATGTTTCACCTATCATTGATTATTATTGTCTTTGAACATGTGTATTGGTCTCTTGAATTGAGATCATTATCATTGTGTAATATTGGATCATTTACTTTGATACAAGGTAAAACCATGACATTGAATTCATGGAAATGTAACTTATGTTGGGTGCACCGTTGGAGGTATGACATTGATTGAATGATCAAGATAGTTTTTTTGCATACATGTTGAGGAAGATATATATCATGGGCCCAGGTTGAATAGGATAGTAGTACCTTTATTAAATATATGTCCATGGAACCAGAAGGTAAGTCCATCTAGTAAGGTCACAAAATATATAAATCATAAAAGGATGATGGCATAACTATGTGTTCTTATTTATGAGATATCATAAAATAAAGAGATTAAATTAAAAAGAGTGTGTTCGTAGGAGGGAATTATAGTTATGATATTCCTAATCTCCTTAGGAGACAAAATGGGCAGCTATAATCCACTCATGGACTATGAGTTGGACTCACTACTATTGAGATAAGTACCTTGAGGGCTACACACTAAATTTATCCATTAGTTCCACCTATTCAGATGAATAGGAGTTTATAATGACGTGGTCCCCATATGTGAAGGATGGAAAACTTCTGTGTGTGAATGATTAAAAGTAAAAACAATTAAATTATATTATTCATGTTTAGAATAATGATGATTAAAATTATTTCTCAAGGTATTCAAAAGTTGTTTGATCATAAAAGAGATTATGAGAAGATATAATTTTTCAAATGAAAATATAATGTTCAAGGTTCATTTAATTATTTAGGGAGATTAAGAGTTGAGTTAATGGTTCATATTTTATGAAGTAACATGATAAAATGTTACAAGTGAGTGAAAAAATGTTTGTGACATTTATGAAAAGTTTAATTAAGTCATAAGTGTGTATGAGGATATAAAATGAAGGTTATTACTTTCTAGGGACTAAAGTGCAATTTTAGAAAGTATAATATAGGCATAAAAGCTCATTTTAGAACCTTTAATAGTGTGACGCACCATTTTCACGAATTTTTGAGATCTCCCATCCTCTCCCTCAAGTTTAGAGTGATAAAATGAAGAAATAAAAAGGTTATATCGATCCTTTACTCTTGATCAAGTCTATGTTCTTCATGTGATATAAAGGGAATCATAAATCTCTTAAATTTCCCATTCCATCACCTGGGAATCATATATCAATAATCCATGAGCTATGGTGAATGCTTTTATGGTATAAAGGATATGTATTTTATCACATTTTAACCACAACATACTGATGGTGATCAAATAAAATTAGATATTTCAAATGAATAAGGTACCATTTATGGTTTTGTTCGATTTTTTTATTCTTGCTTAAATTGAAATGTACGTAATACTTTGATAAAAAGTAAATGGGTTTTGTGTATTAATTTTTTTAACATGAATATGAATCCAAAATTTTAAATTACATATTTTTCATTCTTCTGTTGTCCCCCAGGTTGGTTCATTGGTCTGGCTAAAGTTTAGGGAACATTAAATTATTGATAAGTCTTAACAAAGATAATGGGATGATTTAATAAAATTGGTATTGAGTTTAATGGAAAAATTATGTTAAATACATTTTTAAAGTTATGTTTTGAGTAAATTTGATTCTAGTATTTTAGGATTTGGGAGTCCACTTAATGGATACAAGGAATTTTGAGTTAATGTAAATTGACAAGACATGCCTAACTAAATTCCTTTGAGTAATTTATATGGATAATGTGTAGGTTATGAGATGTAATATATGGATCATTTACAATACAATATCTATGATATTGGATATTATGAATCTAATGGAGAGGGATAATTTTATTTGATAATATTTTATAAGATTGATAAATAAAATTTATTAAATCACATTTTGGTAATCAAGATAAAGTACTAGAACCCATAATTATTTTGTTGTTGAAATTTGAAAGTACTATGAAAACAATAGTATCAATTCTATAAATATTAAAGAAATATAATATTCTCACCAGAAAAAAATTTGTAGTACTGGTATGGGATCTTACACATTGTACTACACCAAGATCATAAATTCTAAATGCTAGAGTCTCATATTCCTAATAAAGAGATTTTTAATCAGGACAGTGAGGAGGAGACAACTATCTTCTAGAAACTTGTAGATAATTAATTGGATGTATAGTGACCCATGTTATCATACACAATTAATGATACTAAAGAATTTTTATAGGGATATGGATGCATATAGAATGTTGTAACATCTATATGATCTATATCTAGAGAATACAACACAAGAGTATTATGAGATATCAAATGCACCTATCATGTGCAAGATTATAGAGGGGGAACTATTTGGGACCCATGTAGTCAAAATGATATTATAAATTGAGTGCTTAGGAAATATTAGGTTTTAATCTAATCAATTAGTTTCACATAGATCCCATATTATCCTCACTACCATATATCTTCTCTAGTTTCATTGTAAATTATAATATGAGAAATATTGGTAAGTCACTCCTGGAACCCTTCACACAAATTTTCCAATAAGATAAGTATGTGAGGCATGAAAAACCTAGATTCATTATGGTAAATAATAGAAAGGTCAAAGAAAAGGGTCTTAAGACAAGTTCTAAGTCTAAGGATTCTTCACACCATTCGTCTAAGAGGAGAATGATCTAAGGGAAGGATAAGGAACATGATGCATTATGTTTTACATGTGGCCAGTAGAGCCACTAGAAGAATAACTATACAATCAGTGAATAAGAATAATAAAGTTTTAGGTGGAATTGCTATTGAATGAAACCTTTCAATTTTTATAATTTGGGTAATAGATATAACTTTTGGTGCTCACATTTGTATCTAAATACAAGAATAAAGTAGATTCAATAAGGTTATGAAGTATTATTAATTGATAATAAATCAAGTATTCATTACTCATATCACACTCGATCATGGAATAACCAACTTATTCATTTAAATGAGTAGATTATGAAAAAGATTTATCAAGATGGGTATTTAGATTCCTTTGAAATAAAATCTCTTAATAAATATATTTCTTGTTTACAAGGTAAAATTACCAAAATACCATTTGATATAAAGGATGAAAGCACCATATATATTTAATAATTGGTACACATAGATGTGTGTAGACATTTTAAATTTAAATATATAGGTGGATACTCATAATTTATTAATTTTATTGATGAAATGAGTATATATGGATATGTCTACTTATTGAGGTATAAGTCAGAGTCCTTTGATAAATTTAAAGAGTTCAAGAATGAAGTAGAGAATCATATTTCTAAGAAAATAATGAAAAATCAGTTGGATTGAGGTCGAGAATATGTTAAGAAATATTTTATCAAATATCTTAGAGATTTTGGGATTCTATCTCAAATAAATCCTCCTTATACACCATAGTGAAATGGTGTTGGTGAAAAGAGAAACCACACCTTGTTAGAAATAGTGACATTAATGATGAGTCATAGAGATCTTTTAATTTCATTTTTTGGATATTCATTACAAACTATATCATATACCCTAACTATATTCAAACTGAATTGATTAATAGATATTAAATAAGTTATGATATGATGTGAGTATATTACTTTCCATACTTATACATTGATGGGAATCATTTGTTTAAATATGGTTATATCTATAAAACTGTATTAATAGAAAAACAAGTGATTCTCAGTTAATTATTATATTTTTACTCAAGATAATAAAATCCTCATGTTAGAAAAAATATTGGTTAAACCCAATTATACTGCTATGATGGAAGACTATTTCTTTTTAGATAGAGTAATAAATATATAATTAAATAATACATTGACATTGTATGTATATAAGTTGAAATATGAACACTAAACTATATAAGTTTTAGTAGGATTAATTATTCCAAAGGCACATACTATATAGGAAATGTAAAACCATTGAGGTGGTTTTATATTAACCTATACATGTGATATATTATTTTATTTGAATATTTAATCCTACAGGGTGTCACAAGTTACAACTTTGCTATGATTGAAATTTTTTCACAAATTCAAAGATGGACTCCATGTGCCAAAATTAGGTTATGTATTTTGGTAGTTTCTCTATTTAATGTAAAGTTATTTGTGGGTATTGAAGAGAAACTAAACATGGGTGGTTAATGAGTGGTACTAATAAGGCATGATTGATTATGCTAAGTCATTATAATTAAATCCATATGAATCATATTTTTCATAAAAACTTTCCATGACTATTACATTAGAAATTGGATGTCAAGAACATATTACTTAGATGAAACCATATGAAAGATGTTTATAAAACAAGACTAGAAAGGGTTAATGACTCCAATGAAATCAAATAAGACATTCAAGTTTCTATGATTAGTTTATGTATTAAATAATTCATAATGATATTAAAATATTTATTTGGAATGAATGTGTGCCAGGTTTCTATAATAGGTTAGTGGGAGTGATTTATTTTTCCTTGATAGATATGTTTGATAATGTGATGTCCTGGGATTAATCCATGGATAAGTGACCCAAACCAGTTGGCCACATAGCCTCAAGAATACCTCCCCACATACCAGAAGCCGCTGAATAGCAATGAGGGTCTACGATGGTATATTGAGGAGACTATACTCTCATAATCAGAGCGGGAACATATAGGAGAAATAATAGGTAAATAATGGAAAAAATAATAAGAATTAATGGAATAAATCATAAAGATAATACTAAATAGAAAGAAGAAATAATAACTGGTGTCATATAAAAAATGACGATGTCATGATGATATACAAAAATATGGGAATACAAGGGAAACAAAGTAACATGAAAATACAACATGTGATACTAAAAGATAAAAATACAAAAATCTATCTCCAATAGAGTCATCATAATTAGCTCAGTCCTCTACTCCTGTACTCCATGATAGTACAAAAAATCAGGTATCCATAGATGAGAACTTTCCTTTATCCCTACCAACATCCATGTGATCTATTTGGGTACCAAGCAGTGGCCCGAATATAGTGTGAATAAAACTTAGTAGGTCACCATCAAAGATGTTTGGTATAATCCAATAGTGTATTTAAAATGATTAGTGTGATGGTATAACAAATAAAAAGCAATGATGTAAGCTGGAACCTAGTCATCTCAACTTCTTAAATGATAAATGTCTGACTCTACCTACTTCGGAATAAGCCGAAATGTCTTTGAACATATATCACTATGAATATAGATACATATATAAAAATATGAGTATGTATGTATATATATCCTATATATTTATAGAATATATATGCATATATATATATATATATACGTATCACTATCCAAGATCCGTGACATGAAACCAATTCATCCATGTATAATAATAAGATCCTTGTATTGTAAAAAGGGGAATCAACCCTATATTCATCCAAGGATGTGAAATTTCATGCCCAAAAATCCTAATAAATGATGTGATTTTCCATTCACAACATACTATATAAGGGAATGTGAATAATCATGTATAAGGTCTAAATAAACAATGTGAAATTTCATGTCCAATATCCAATAAATGATGTGAACCACCGTGTACAACATCACACATTAGGGAAGCATGAAGTGTAATGTCCAACACTTTCCTTGAATGTGTCACAATGACTTATATACTTTTTCAAATAATAGTAATGATAAAATTTCATGTGAAAATTTAACATATGTTAAGAAAATTTTTTCAACCATTTTACATTTCATTAGTTAAGGAAATAATTCATAGGTCATATAAGAATCATCTGACATGGTCATGCCACTCAATTTTCATTTAATTCCATTATTCCATTTCAGTTGGGTATTAATCAAAAACCCACATTGGTGGTGCTTTCATCACAAAAAACATTTATAAAGTCACATCATTCAATAAAAACACCTAATAGGGTGGCACTCATTGAGGTGGATGACCTTTGAATATAACTTGGATTTATGGAAGTATATATAATAAGGGATAATAATTTAAAATAAGAAATTCACATTTTTAAGACAACGCGTATAATACTAGTGTGTTGCATAATAGTTCATGATATAGAATAACTACACTTTTATGGAAAAGTACCAGATCACCTTCCTTACATTGGAAGTAGAATCCTTATCCAGCATTGGACTTTAATCTGGGCTAGAATGGGAGAAAATAGAAGAATATACAAATTCCTTGAAAATAAGAAATATTAGATCACATGAATTTATCATTACATATAGAAAGATAAATGAAGAAATGAAGTAATATGATTAAGGGTCTTACCATTAGCTATCCAATGAGATGAATGTCACATGAATCAGACATTGGATAGAGGTGGTAGATCAATTCCTACCTCAAGGGAGATGAAGATCTCTCATCAGATGGGGATATACTATGCATGAAGTGGGGGGAGAAAAGAGGGAGTTAAGTTAAATAGATGGAGGGGAAAAGAATAATTTCCCTGAATTTTAAAGGTTTTATGGTTTGGCTACACCATTTTCCAAACCATGCACTAACCGTGTTCCAAAACTACTAAGGTTGTCACCCCCCCGCACAGGCTAGGTGCATGGTTTGAAAAACCATGTATAACTCATACAACTCATTTGTTGTTTTATATAGAACACCCATGTATCCATGCATCCTTCCCCACATGGTTTCTTAAACTATGAACCTCCTCATATGGATTGCATGGTTGAGCCACATGATTACTATAAACCATGCACCTCATGATTCTTTTCCAAAAACAGAGATCTAGGCTCTAAAAAATCCCTAAAGGCTTTCGAACCCTTACTTAAATTTCTAGACACTTTTATTAGAATAAAAAAATATATTAAAATTGAAATTTAAAGGATATTTTCCTTATAATTAAAATTGGGATCTTACCTATAGCATATGAAAAACAAATGATTAGACTTACAAATAATATTAACAATAATTTCTCTATGAATGACTAAAAGTAGAAACCCAATTATAGGAAACATGTCCTATATAGGTGACTTGAGGTATTTCTTAGTTCAATTCATAGTACATATGTTGAAATATCATTGAAAAATACAAGATGAAACAATTAGAATATCTTTGTTACAAATATCAAATTGCATAAAGTCTCCTAAGTTTATGTGTGCAACCACAAGAGGAGATTCTTATGATTAATATACTATATATAACTAAGATTTTTTTGGAAAACTATCTCACAATCCATGATAAATGTAAATAAACGACCCAAGTTTCTTAGAGCTTGTGCCTTAATTCATTACATTGTCATGATTATAAGAAAGTCATATCCTAAAGGAATGAATAGTTTAGTAGTTTTGGAAAACCAGATACATACATAATTTCAACATTACAACTTGAAAGGAAATACAATATATAAATTCCTTTGACAACATCCATAACTCCTAGGTTATCCCTGCATGTCATTAATAATATACCTCTTCATGTCTTGGAAAAATGAAACATAATAAAGGGGTGAGCTCAAATGCTCATTAAGGGTAAAAAATACAATAGAATATATCATAAACATAGACATTAAGAATGATGAATAACTAAAAACACATGCCTTTAAAAATAAACTTAAACACATCATGGAAGGAATAAGAGATGAATAAATAATTACATAATAAAGAATAATCATGGGTATTATACTAGTTAAATAACCTCATGAACTTTCAATTACTAGTTTCATAACAAGGGAATGCATAATGATGGACATCATAACCATACCGTCAAGGCCTCATGATAAGACCATAAATAACCATTTTTCAAGGCCTCATACCAAGACCGTAGTTTCTCTCATGAGTCCTACCAATGAATTGTAGGGATATAACAAGCCCCAACCATAACTTATTAAGTCCAATGAATTCCTCATATGAATGAGGATAAACATAAACAATATATACATTCATATTGAAACTAACATTTGAAATGTAAAAAAATTTCCCTAAACATTAAGCATAAACACTAACCATTCAGAGTAAATTGGTGAAAGATTTTAAGATAGAACATCTATAGTCAAACTAATCATAATCCATTAAATTAAATATGGTATATGATATCATAAAATATTAATCCCAATAATGCATAAGAATCAACAAGAGTGTTGAAATAGATGAAGATAATCTTATAAAATCATCGAGTAATTCTTGAGATAAATACTCTTTTACTTTGAAAGAAAGAGTTATTTTGGAAAATTATTTGCATAAAACCATAAGTGAAGTAAGATAATAATTTCATTGAAATATAATTTTTGTTAAAAACAGATTATAGAGTTCCCTTGAATATAGGTAAGAATTTGAGAAATTCCCTCGAATTGGGATTGTATTTCGGAAAGAATTTTTGAAAGATCCTTTTAAAACATATAAATACTCATAAATGAAAGTAGGATTCTGGTTTCTACACATATATATAAAATTCACACAGAATTTATGAGGATTAAATATGAATAAATAATAATTTAATTGTGGTAAGTAGAGAATAATAGTAACCTGAATGAAAATGGAGGTTCAAATAGAAAACCATTACCTTAAGTCTGATGGTGTTCTTCACTTGATCTTAGTGTCCTGGATAACAAAATTAAATTAAATAATTAATATTTACAGAACATATTATTTATATAATTTATTTATTATAGCCTTATTAATTTCATTTGTGGCCTTCTTGATGGGTTTAATAGGTTCAATTTTATTGTTTGGGAGCGTTTTCTTCCTTGGTATTCATGACCGGTTTACTTATATACATGTAATGATAAACATGTAATATGAGAATGGTTTTCTAGAATATAAGTTGTATTTTATTTTTTAAAATCTATAGGATTACATGGTTATAAAATTCATTTGGTTATTGGGAGTGAAGATGAATCATTATATAAAACTTTAATGATAATTTTTTTGGGTTAATTGGTGGTTTTTTATCACAATGAACTCATATAAATTAATATCATGAGTACAAAAATATTAAATAACCTTACATAAGTTATAATACATATATTATATTATGGTTCAACTATCAAAATGGTTTAATGACCATAATTGAATATGGTAATAGAAATTGAAAACCTATCTTCCTTGAATGTGATAAATTAACACATCTCAGATGGTGTTTTCATTTATAGTATAAATGAAGGAGAAATGAGAGATGATTATGAATTATTAAATTATCATAACAATATTCTAGTACATGTAAGTTACTAGTGTTATCATAACATTTGGATGAAAGGATGCGAGGAAAGAAAAATAAAAGAAATGAACTTGAAATAAAAGAAAAGTTGAGAAATCCCTTACGAAAAATTTGGCAGCCTAATGACGTCACTTAAAAATTCATAAAATATGTTGATGAGAGAAAAAGGTATATATCCTAATTTTTACATAATATGGAAAGTAAGGGAGATATTTAATGACATATTACAACATAATACAATGGAAATCAAAAAGGAATAACATAAAAGGAGTGATTGAAAAAATGAAGGGTGGTAGATTCCCTTACCATGTAGAGTAACTCCTAAAACTTGAAGGTTGGGACCTTGGGGATTTAGGATGACTTGAGAGGACTCCTAGGGAGCTAAAACTATGATATATTCTAGTATTATTAATTTTGAATAAAATAAAATAAATTAATGGGTGAGTATTTATTGTAAAAGAGAGGAAGTTTTTTTTATTAATTTCCAAGACACCTCATTAGTGGTATTTTCAAAACGATGGGATTGCCCATGGTATTTGCCCATGGTATTGAAAAATTTGGACACCTCATATAATATTTTATTACTAAAGAGTCTACCATAATTACTACATCATGATTACATCATTAATGATATCATCAAACATTCTGAAAACTCAAAACAATATTTTTACTACTCATGAAAAAATAAAGTATTTTATAAAATTTTCATAAATTAAGTGTAACCTAATATCGAAGTTATGAATTAAAAAATGAAATTTATTTTATCTTAATAATTCTGTAAATATGAAAATTTTATATTTTATCTATGAAAATAATTATTTATTAAAAATAATAGCGGACATAATATGCATAGTAAAATGCATAGTAAAATTTTCGACACTTAAAAAAAATAAAATTAATTTATCATTTGTAATTTAAGAAGAGTGTTTTGATAATAATATTTAATTATTATAAACATTAATAAAACCTTAGTTTGATATAATAATTTAAATATCTCTAAAATGTACAATTTTTACCTGACAAATCAATTTATCAAATTTGTCATATTTTTAAGAAAAACTAAATAGAAAATATAAATGATTGAAAAAAAATTTATTTATACTTTCTTAGGTGAGGTTACTACTCCATTGGTAATATTAATTCACATAAGGGTAATTTACTATTAACAAGGGTAATTTTCTATTCACCAAAAATATAAGTTGATCCTCGAAGAATCTAAATATCTTACTGATCACAACCGTGTATACTAGTTTTTCAAAATTCAAATCATAGAGGTGGAAAAATTATGTTTACTAGCAAGGTTATAAAAAAGTGGTGTTTTTTAGAGACTCAGTGTTTCATGCATTAAATATTAAATTTATTTATAAATTATTGGGGTGTTACATTCTCCCCCCCTTACAAAAATTTCTCCCTCGAAATTACAAGAATGTTACCTTAAAAAGAGATTTGGGTAGTTATTCAACATAACCTCCTTAGGATCCCATGTTTCCTCTTTAATTTTATGATTTTTCCAAAGTACCTTTTATTGGGACCACTTTGTGTATAAGGTTGTATTTGTTGTCGATAGTTGTCAATGAAGATCAAAATGAAGGAGATCAAGAAGTACTCCAATGAAATGGAATTTCAGTTGATTGTTGTACTGATCATAAGATTAAAGAAAATGTGTCAAAGGTGACACACTGTTTACAACAGTGAAGAATGGTGAGGCATAATCCATCTGCGGATGAAGAAGAAGACATGACGGTTGATGAAGATCATGCAATTATCCATGATTGCATGAGAACCATACAGAAGACTTCATGAAGAATAGAATCGTATCATTTGCATGAAGACGAGAATGATTAAAGAAGAATGGGGTTTTGATGAAGACCATGAAATTATTCATGATTTCATGAGAACCATGCTAGAGCCTACTTGAATAATTGAATCATATGTTTTGCATGAAGTAGATAATTACAGTTGAAGAAGAAGACAATGTGCAAGGGATTGGAATTCTGATATGGCCATGCACTTCACATTGTATCAAAATATGATGATGATAAAGATAATCTATCAAAGAATATTTGTGCTTGTGGACAAAGAAAACAATGTCATACATATTTTTTGACGAAGGGGATTTCATGGTGGCATGTCGAGTTCAAGAGCTATGGTCAACGATCCATGTTTGATTCAAGAACGTCGACAAAGGAACGGATGATCTGGAGGTGGTACAAAAAGAACCGATACAAAGTGGAACCGTTTTCTAGTGTTTGCTAAATTTTTGGGCCTGAAAATCGAAAAATGGAGAAAAGTATTTTTGGAAAAGAGACCTGCGCGCCGTATACTTGAAGGAGAGGAAACTTGCGCACCATATGTTTTTCAAGATCAGAACATGGAAAAATGGAAAAGGAAAGAGGGTCGTGCAAGTATTGGGTTGGTCGTGCAAGTGACCTACGCACCGTGAAGAGACTTGCGCGCCGGTTCCTAGGAGGATTGGAAACTTGCGCGCCTATTGTTTTTCATGATCAGAAAATCAAAATATGGGAAAGGAAAGAATGTCGTGAAAGTATTGGTGTGGTCACACAAGTGAGTAGCGAGACAGAGACTTGGGCAGATGGACCTGGGCGCCGAAACCTGCGCACCGAGGAAAGACTTGTGCACCACCGCACAGGGTATCCGAATGCCTATAAATAGAGGAGCACCCCTACTCATTATGTACGGAGTTCAAGACTTGTAGATTGTTTGAGCTCTCGTCGCGCAGGTGATTGAGCCGTGCAAGTGGTTACTGTGTCGCGCAAGTAGAGGTTGTGCGTCGGTTGTTGGATGCGCACCCAAGACGGTTTGGGAGAGAAAGGAAGTGAGTCGCGCAAGTTTGAATTTGAGGAAGGTAGTGTCTGTAGGTGGTTTGGTGATACTTGCACACCAGTTTGGACCTGTGCGCCGGAGACTTGTGCACCATATTGGGACTTGCACGCCGGGCATGGAGAAGAGCGCCAGGTGCTGTTGGAGTACGCCTGTCTTTTTGGAGCTGCACGAAAGCTGGAAGATTGCTCGATACCTTCAGTGCAACATATAATGTATTCATTTGTGAAGATGGAAGAGCAGTGAAAAATCTAGTTTTATGAAGAGAAGTGGTACCACACACACATGAATGGTGTTTAACATCCTCATTGTGCTTTGTGAAGAGAAGAAGAACGGTTCGTGCAACTAAACTTAGATCTTCACAGAAAGAGGGGAATATATCGATACACATAGGTGTCAGTGTTGGGAATCAAAGTAAGAGAAGAAGAATATTTAGTGCATTCAGTTATTGAACTAAAGAAGAAGATTGAATACAAAAGGGCATCAACTCAGTACTCTGATGCAATCATTGTCTCATGCTGAACCGGAGACAAAGACTTCAATGAAAATATATTGAAGAGACCTTCATGTCTATAAACTGAGTGAGACTTCACCAAGGGCAGTGAGCCAGGGGGAGTCAACAGGAGTGACCCGAGGGATGCAATGAGATATCCCTGAACTTTTTTAAAGGCAGTGAGCCTGGGATAGAGTGACTGTGCCTGAACCTTTGTAATCCAAAACTAGTGAAGTTTAGTGGAATTTGGTACGACCAACGACTTGTCGGCGTATGCTCCTTGGACGTAGCCCTTAGTGGTGAACCAAGTAAAATTGCTGTGTCATCTGTTTGCATGTGAATGTTTCATTACTGATCATATCCATCATAGATTTTTAACCAGTTCCTACCAACTTGGGAACAAGATCCTTGGTTTTAAAAGAAAAATTTGACACCCTGATTCACCCCTCCCCTCTCAGGGTGTCCCGAGGTCCTACAAGTGGTATCAAAGGGAGGTTCACATATGTTGGATACTATACAGTAATTCTATTCAGAATAAGATTTTAGTTTCTTTCCTAAAGTCAATAATGAAGTGCAGTCTTGTTGAATATTTAGTCATTTCTGAGTAGAAGTCTACATCTATCAAGACCATGACAAACAGGAAAAATAAGGAGAAGAATCAGCTGAAGAAGTCCCTCATATCCAAAGAAGATGCAGTGTCTGGTTCTCCATGCCCTTCCAATAATGAAGAAATACCAGTCTTGGAAAGTATCAAGAAGGTTGCTCAGGTTCCTACCATAGGAAAAGAAGACACTTCTATCGTAATTGATCAGGAAAAATTAATAAGCTATATGCGTGATATTCCTGAAGAAAGAGTTGCTCCTATTTTTAGAATAGTTCAATGCATGCAGGCTGAGATCAGTCGATTGGAAAGAGAAGCTGATAATTTGTAAAAGGGATTGGAAGGAAAAATTCTTGAATGCTTAAAGCTCACCAAACAGATTAAAGTCTTTGAAGAAAAAGAGGGAGTCAATAAGACTCTAAAAGAAAAGATCCATGCACTTGAAGATGAGCTGAAGAAGAGCACTGAAGTCAAGAGTTTTTGTTTGGAAGAAACTTCCAAGAGATTCATAGAACTTGAATCTTTTTTACAAAACAAAGTTAAGATGCATGAAGATGAGGTTGAAAGATTGAAGAAGACTTGTGAAGAGAATATGATTATGATTGAAGATCAGAAGATCATCCTCAATATTGAAAGTCAAAAATTGGAAGCCCAATTGAAAAATCTTGAGAAGACACATATTGAGACTTCACAAAATAATGAAACAGGTGATGCTTGTACTCAATGTTCAATGGAGGATTCTAAAGCTGAAATACCTCCAACATGTGACAAAAAGATTACGACAACCCTTGATTATCCATCTCAAGAATCAGTTGCTACTGGTACTCAATGCTCACTGGAGGATTATACTGTCAAAAGACCTCCAACATGTGATAAGAAGATCATGAATTCACTCATTGATCTATCAAAAGCATCTATGAAAGTGAAGGTACCATCCATACAAACCTATGCTATTGTTTCTAAATATGTACCTTCAAAAAGTGCAGGTTGGAAGAAAAATTCTAAACAAGTATGGGTGAGGGAAGAGGAGGATAAGAAACCTACCACTATTGCTAGGTTGGATGGGAAGAAAAATGAGGAAGTTGGTTTCTCAAATAGAGCACAATAAATTAAGAAGAAGGCCCAATAACCTCATACAGAGGATACAAAGAAGAAAAGATTTGTGGGTCAATGTTGGTGCTGCAACAGATATGGGCATCGTGCACTGGATTGTTGGTACAATACCTTACATGGAAAAGCATAGAGAAAACCTATATCAAAGGGAAGAAAGCTAGTGAAGAGGAAGAAACATTTTCAGGTCCTAAAGCACCTGCTTACCGCAAATAGATTTGGAACTCTTGATAACATCTTTGATGTATGCAATGGCAGTGGTCACATGAAAGTTACATGCCCACATCAATATGATTTCATTGTTGATAAGAAAAAAAGACCTCCTATGCCGGATAAGTATGAAGCAACTACCTTGGGAAGAAATCAGAAGAATATTGAGAACAAACATTTACCCAAGAAGATATCATGTAGGGAAGCTTAGAAGACCCATGATTTTAGATCCATGGAATTGAAGGGTCATTCATCCAAAAGAAAAAACAAGTGGGATGAAGTTCAAATGAACCCATGTGGAAGATCCAAACCAGCTACAATAGTTCCAAATGAAATATTGGTCATCTAGCCAGAATATTTGAAAAGAATGCGGGAACTTGAAGATGAAAAGGCCAAGGCTGGTGACAAAGGAAAAAGAAAAATTTCACGAGTTAATGATGTTCTGTGTGAGAGATGTATGAGATCTAGTCACATCACAAAAGGTTGTCTAACCTTAATACCAGAGCAAGAAGAAGTCCTTAAAAGGAGTAAAAATGTATCATTAATGATGGCTGTTAAGAAGAATAATTCTCCACACAAAGCAGAAGAGAATGTGAAGAGAGCCATTCCACATCAACACATATCAGAACATATGTTCAAATGTGCAGGCATGAAGACTGGAGTGAACAGAGGAACTTGGTTGAGAAAAGAAACTCAACCATGTAGCTTATGTTGATGAAGCAAGGAGGAACCACATTATTCCCTTAATGATTTGTGTATTGTATTTGTGCTAATAATGCAGGGAATTGAAGGTGAAGCATGCTCTCAGGGGGAGAACCTGAGAAGAAGTGAATGCTATCAACTCTTGATAGCTTATATAAAGAAGTTTCTATACTTGGTAGATTATTCAATTGATATTCAATGATTATGATGATGAAGGATCACTCTTGATGAAGATGACGAGGAGTGTTTCCCTAGAGGGGGAGAAAAATGAAGAAGCTTCCAAAATCATTGTTTCAATCAGTATCAACTCCAGCTGGTATTAAATGAAAATTACTCTGTAAATTTCTTGAAGAACGTGTCATTGGAAAAAGTATGTCATTTCTCCATCTCTCAACCTTGGTTACTCAGAAAAAAGAACATTCTACAAAGGGGGAGTAACTGAATTGATTAGTGACATAAGAAGAATAGCAGTGCCCCAAGGACACTTATCCTTCCAATTTCACTTGAATGTTTTTGATCTGTTTGCTGATGTGAGTGTAGGATTTTTAGGTTGATTATTACCTATCACATTTGATTTCTTCTTCCTGAAATAAAAGTGGTAAACCCTTGAAGAAAAATTACATGAGTTCTCATCTCATGTGGTA
This sequence comes from Viscum album, assembly GCA_963277665.1. Lineage (NCBI taxonomy): Eukaryota > Viridiplantae > Streptophyta > Magnoliopsida > Santalales > Viscaceae > Viscum > Viscum album. Next base: position 1,820,314,179 of record OY728161.1, on the reverse strand, counting down.
TCATGATCTATGAATAATGGACAGCCTTGTTTTCTCAATCAAATCCTATTGTTTTCTACATAGAGCATTGATCAAGTAGACTTAGAGTGAAATGATTAATGAAAAATTGCTTAAGTATAGATTGATACCCTCCCTACTATTAGCTTTGTATTTCTTGTCAATAAGGGGGAGAGAAAGTGTCATGAATGTTTGAAAGGAAAAGATGATTGAAGATAAGATTCTCATTTTGACATTGATGAATTCATTTTAGAAGATATGTAAGGTATTGACAACAAAATACAAAGGAGGATATTGTTGGGACCACTTTGTGTATAAGATTGTATTTGTTGTCGATAGTTGTCAATGAATATCAAAATGAAGGAGATCAAGAAGTACTCCAATGAAATGGAGGAATGGAAATTCAGATGATTGTTGTACTGATCATAAGATCAAAGAACACGTGTCAAAGGTGACACGTTGTTTACAACAGTGAAGAATGGTGAGGCATAATCCATCTGCGGATGAAGAAGAGGACATGACGGTTGATGAAGATCATGCAATTCTCCATGATTTCATGAGAACCATGCAAAAGACTTCATGAAGAATAGAATCATATCATTTTCAAGAAGACGAGAATGATTACAGAAGAATGGGATTTTGATGAAGACCATGAAATTCTTCACGATTTCATGAGAACCATGCCAGAGACTACTTGAAGAATTGAATCATATGTTTTGCATGAAGTAGATAATGAAAGTTAAATAAGAAGACAATGTGCAAGGGATTGGAATTCTGATATGGCCATGCACTTCACATTGTATCAAAATATGATGATGCTAAAGATGATCTATCAAAGGATATTTGTGCTTGTGGAAAAATCAAACAATGTCATAAAAATTTGTTGAAGAAGGGGATTTCATGGTGGCATGTCGAGTTCAAGAGCTATGGTCAATGATCCATGTTTGATTAAAGAACATCGACAAAGGAATGGATGATCTGGAGGTGGTACAAAAAGAACAGACACAAGGTGGCGCTGTTTTCTAGTGTTTACCAAATTTTTGGGCCTGAAAATCGACAAATGGAGAAAAGTATTTTTGGAAAAGAGACCTACGTGCCGTGTACTTGAAGGAGAGAAAACTTGTGCACCATATGTTTTTTCAAGATCAGAACATGGAAAAATGGAAAAGGAAAGAGGGTCACACAAGTATTGGGTTGGTCGCACAAGTGACCTACGCGCCGTGAAGAGACTTGTGCGCCGGTGCCTAGGAGGATTGGAAACTTGCGCGCCTATTGTTTTTCATGATCATAATATCAAAATATTTCAAAGGAAAGAAGGTCGCGCAAGTATTGGTGTGGTCGTGCAAGTGAGTAGCACGATAGAGACTTGGGAAGATGGACCTGAGCGCTGAAACCTGCGCGCTGAGGAAAGACTTGTGCGCCGCCGCGCAGGGTATCCAAATACCTATAAATAGAGGAGCACCCCTACTCATTCTGTACGGAGTTCAAGAATTGGAGATTGTTCGAGCTCTCATCGCGCAGGTGGTTGAGCCGCTCAAGTGGTAATTGGGTTGCGCATGTAGAGGCTGCGCGCCGGTTGTTGACTGCACGCCCAAGGAGATTTGGGAGAGAAAGGAAGTGAGTCGCACAAGTTTGAAGTTGAGGAAGGCAGTGTCACACAGGTGGTTTGGTGATACCTGCGCACCAATTTGGACCTACGCGTCGGAGACTTGCACGCTGTATTGGGACCTGCACGCCGAGCTTGGAGAAGAGCGCCAGGTGCTGTTGGAGTACACCCGTCTTTTTGGAGTTGCACGAAAGCTGGAAGATTGCTCGATACCTTCAGTGCAACAAATAATGTATTCATTTGGGAAGACGGAAGAGTAGTGAACAATCTAGTTTTATGAATAGAAGTGGTACTGCACACACATGACTGGTGTTTAACATCCTCGTTGTGATTTGCGAAGAGAAGAAGAACAGTTCGTGCAACTAAACTCAGATCTGCACAGAAAAAGGGGAATATATCGATACACATAGGTGTCAGTGTTGGGAATCAAAGGAAGAGAAGAAGAAGATTTAGTGCATTCAGTTATTGCACTAAAGATGAATATTGAATACAAAAGGGCATGAACTCAGTACTCTGATGCAAGCATTGTCTCATGCTGAACAAGAGACAAAGACTTCAATGCAAATCTATTGAAGAGACCTTCATGTCTATAAACTGAGTGGGACTTCACCAAGGGAAGTGAGACAGGGGGAGTCAATGGGAGTGACCCAAGGGATGCAGTGAGCTATCCCTGAACTTTTGTAAAGGCAACGAGCCTGGGACAAAGTGACTGTTCCCGAAACTTTGTAATCCACAGCTAGTGAAGCTTAGTGGAATTTGGTACGACCGACAACTTTTCAGCATATGCTCCTTGGACGTAGCCTTTAGTGGTGAACCAAGTAAAATTGATGTGTCATCTCTTTACATGTGAATGTTTCATTACTGATCATATCCATCATACAAGTTTAACCAGTTCCTACCAATGTGGGAACAAGATCCTTGGTTTTAAAAGAAAAAGTTGACACCCTAATTCACCCCCCCTCTCAGGGTGTCCCAGGGTCCTACACATTTACCAGCTGAGTCATCCGAATCCTCAACACCTATTCTTTAGTGTCCAGAATCCGGATAGGCTCTTCACAGTAAGATAATTAAGGTTCCAATTCTATACCTTTATAAGTGAGGACATGTGTTGGGTCTGGCATGTACTTCCTATAGAATGAGACATGAAATACATTTTGTACTTTAGATAGGCTAGGCGACATTACTAAACGATAATCCATAGCTCCAAATCTCTCCAAAATTTCAAAAGGGCCAATGTACATAGGGCTTAGTTTCCCTTTCTTCCCAAATATTATAACACCCTTCCATGGAGATACTTTTAGGAAAGTGTGATCTATCACTTGAAATTCCAAATCTTTCCTTTGATTATCAGTATAAATCCTTTTTTGAGCTATTTTGATATGGGTTGAACAATATTTACCTTTTCTGTTGTTTCCTCCACAATCTATAGACCCACAAGCTTCCTTTCACAGACTTCATCCCAACATGTTGGTGTACAACGTCTCTTTCCATGCAATGCTTCATATGGTGCCATTTGAATGCTAGAATGAAAACTATTATTGTAGGAAAACTCCACCAAAGGTAAATACTGATCCCACATACCTTGAAAATCAAGTGATCATGATCTAAACATGTCTTCTAAAGTTTGGATCATCCTTTCTGATTTCCCATAAGTTTGAGGATGATAAGAAGTACTCAAACAAAGCTCAGTATCCAAATTTGTATGAAGACTTTTCCAAAATTTCGATGTAAATCAAGGATTGTGATCAGACACCATTGAAAGTGGTTCTCAATAAAGTCTTATAACTTCATTTATATAGAGTCTTTCAAGGCACTGTAGTAGAAAATCATTTCTTATAGTAAGGAAATGTGTAGATTTCATAAGTCGATCCACAATTACCCATATTGCATCATTCTTTCTTGGAGTTTTGGGTAATACAGTGAAAAAATCCCTGGTGATGTCATCCCATTTCCATGTAGGAATAGGTAGAGGTTTCATGACTCCTCTAGGATATTGTCATTTGGACTTCACTTGTTGATAGACTAAACATCTTGATACATAATCATCAATTTCCCCGCTTCATGTTATCCCACCAGAAATGTTCCTTCAAATCTCTATACATTTTAGTGCTACTAGGGTGTATAGAGAAATTCAAACTATGGGCATCATCCAATAACTCCCTTTTATCTTGGGTATTACTGGAACACAAATCCTCTTCCCAAATTTTTGCATTCCATCTTTATATACAAAGTTTTGCAACTTCCCATCCTCCACAACACTAATTTTCTTTTGAAGATTCTTGTCATCAGGCTGAGAACTTTTAATTATTTATAATAAAGATGGCTGGGCAACCAATTGAAAAAGTATTGATGTTTCACCTTCTTTAATAATTCCCATGTCCATCCTTATTATATCCATGAATACGGAATCCCTTTCAATCCTCATTTTGTTTAAAACTCCACGATCCTTCCTGCTCAATGCATCAGCTTCCCTATTTGCCTTTCTTGGGTGGTAGTGTATGGAATAATCACAATCCTTAAGTAGTTTGATCCACCACCTTTACCTCATGCTGAGTTATTTCTATGAGAATATATATTTTAGACTCTTGTGATTTGTATATATCTCACATCTTTCACCATAGAGACCGTGACTCCATATTTTTAGGGAAAAGATCACAAAAACTAACTCAAGATCATGAACATGATAGTTTTGTTCATGAATTTTTAACTGCCTTGATGTATATTCAATAAATCTATCATTCTTCATAAGGACACAACCGAGTCCTTTCCTTGATTCATCACTATAGATCACAAATCCACCATTCCCTGATGGTAGAGTTAGGATAAGATAATTCACTAATATCCTATTAAATTCTTCAAAACATTCCTCACATTCTTTTTTTCCATACAAACTTAACCCCTTTACGTGTAATCTTGGTCATTGGGTTGGATAAATGGGTGAAGTTCTCAATGAAACACTGATAATAACCCGCTAAACCAATAAAAATACATACCTAATTTATGTTTGTTGGAGTAGGACATTCTTGAACAACATTTATCTTCATAGGATCAATAGATATTACATCCTTAGAGAAAACATGGCCAATAAAATAAACTAATTGAATACAAAATTAAAAATTTATGAACTTCCCATAAAATTCATTTCTTCTAAGAGTCTTTAGAATATAGCGCAAGTGATTTTCATGATCATCATAGATTTTGGAGTATACTGAGATATCATCAATAAATACCACCACAAATTAATCAAGATATTCCTTGAAAACTCTATTCATTAGATCCATGAAAATAGAGGGTGCATCAGTCAGTCCAAAAGGAATTAATATAAACTCATAATGCCCATACCTAGTTCAAAATTATGTCTTTGGAATATCTTCATTACTCAATCAAAACTGATGATATCCAGATCGAAGTTCAATCTTTTAAAAATATTGGTCTCCATGGAGTTGATAAAATATATCATTAATGTAAGGTAGAGGATACTTGTTTTTTTATTGTTATAGCATTGATCTCCCTGTAGTCAATGAACAAACTCATAGATCTATCTTTCTTCTTAAAAATAATAATATGGTCTCCCCATATAGATACACTAGGGAGAATAAATCCTTTATCATTTAATTCCTCTAGTTTTTTCTTCAGTTATACTAATTCCATAGTGGCCATTCTATAAGGAGTCTTTGATACAAGCCTCGAAATAGTAATTAAATCAATTTAAAACTTAAATTCATGCTCTGGAGAATGTTAAGGTAAATCCTATGAAAAAACATCAATATATTATTGCACAATAGGTACATCCTCGATTTGAACATTTCTTTCCTCACTCATAGATATCGAGTTATCATCCTCCCCATGAATTGAATTCAGTAGAACTACTGAGGGTGGATCTAGATTAGAATTAGATGGTGATGTTTCTTCCCTAAAGATAAGGGATTCTACATCGTTCTCAAAAATTGTAACTTCCTTCTTTTTTCAATATATTTTTGCATCATAATTTGAAATCCAATTCATACCGAGGATTATATCAAAGTAAATCAGGGTAATGATAATAAAATCAACAGATAAAGCACATTTATATTCTATAATGGGGACTTCCTAACACATATTTGTTACAATGATACTTTCTTTAGGAGTTTTTACTGAAAATCCCTTATTAAATCAAATTGGAAATATATATTTTTTTTGAAAACTTTGAAGATATAAAAGAATGTGATGATCCAGAATCAAATAAAGCATTGGGTAAACACTAACCATTCAAAGTAAATTGGTGAATGGTTTTAAGATAGAACATCCATAGTAAAACTAATCATAAACCATTCAATTAAATATGATATATTATTTATTAAAATACTAATCCCAATAATACATAATAATCAACAAAAGTGTTGAAATAGATGAATATACTCTTATAAAATCATCAAGTAATTCTTAAGATAAATACTCTTTTTCTTTGAAAAGAAGAGTTCTTTGGAAAAGTATTTTTATAAAACTATAAGTAAATTAAGATAGTATCTTTATAGAAAGATAATGGTTTCTAAAACAGATTATAGAGTGCCCTTGAAAATAGGTAATAATTTGAGAAATTTCCTTGAATTGGGCTTGTATTTGAGGATTTTTTTTTGAAATATACCTTTAAAACATATAAATCCTCATAAATGAAAGTATGATTCTGGTTGGTAAAAATATATAGAAAATTAAAACAGAATTTATGAGGAGTAAATATGAATAAATAATAATTTAATTGAGGTAATTATAGAATAAGAGTAACCTAAATGAAAATGGAAGTTCGGGTAGAAAACCACTACCTTAAGTCCGATGGTATTATTCATGTGATCTAAGTGTCCCGGATAACCAAATTAAATTCATTAATTAATATTTACATAAACTCTTATTTATGTAATTTATTTATTATATACTTATTAAGTTCATTTTTGGCCTTCTTTATGGGTTTAAGAGGTTCAATTTTATTGTTTGGGTGAATTTTCTTCCTTGGTATTCATGACCATTTTACTTATATACATGTAAGGATAAACGTGTAAGATGAGAATGGTTGTCCAGAATTGAATATGTATTTTATTTTTTAACATCCAGAATATTTCATGGTTATAAAATTCATTTGGTTATTGGGAGTGAAGTTGAATCATTATATAAACCTTTAATGATAATTGTTTGGGTTAATTGGCGGTTTTTGATCACAAAGAACTCATATAAATTAATAACACGTGTAAAAAAAGATTAAAAAATATTACATAAGTTATAATACATATATTATAGTTTGGTTAAACCATCAAAATGGTTTTATGACCATAATTTAAGATGGTAATAAATTGAAAACCCATCATCCTTAAATGTGATAAATTAACATATCTCGAATAGTGTTTTCATTTCTAGTATAAAAGAAGGGGAAATGAGAGATGATGATGAACTATTAAATTATCATAAAAAAATTATAGTAAATTTAAGGTTCTGGAGTTATCATAAAATTTGGATAAAAGGAGATTAAGAAAAAAAAGAAAATAAAGGAACTCGAAATTAAAGAAAAGTTGAGAAATCTCTTACAAAAAATTTGGTAGCCTAACAACATCACTTAAAACTTCATAAAATATGTTGATGAGAGAAAAATGGATCTCTAATAAATTTTAAATAATATTTAAATTAAGGTGGATATGTAATTTTATATCCAAACACAATACAATGTAAATTAAAAAGGAATAATATAAAAGAGTGCTTAAAAAAGATAAGGGTGGTAGATTCCCTTACCTTGTAGAGTAACTCTTAAAACTTGAAGGTTGGGACCTTGGGGGATTGAGGAAACATTGGGAGGACTCCTAGTGAGGTAAAAATCCTAGATATTCTAGGATTATGAATTTTTAATGAAATAAATTGAAGTAATGGGTGGGTATTTATAGTAAAAGCGAGAGAGTTTTTTATTAATTTTTAAGGACACCACAATAGTGGTATTTTTAAAAACACAGGATTGCCCATGGTATTTTCAAATGGTATTGGCCACTTTGGACACCACATATTATATTTTATTACTCAAGAGTCAACTAGAATTATTAAATAATTATTACATCAATAATGATGTCATTAAACATACCAAAAACTCAAAACTATATTTTTACTATTCACAAAAAACTAAAGTATTTTATAAAATTCTCATAAATTCAGCGTAACCTAATATTGATGTTATAAACTAAAAAATGAAATTTATTTTATCATAATGATTCTATAAATATGAAAATTTTAACTTTTATCTATGAAAATACTTATTTGTAAAAAATAATAGCGGGCATAATATGCATAGTAAAATGCATAGTAAAATTTTTGACACTTAAAAAAAATAAAATTATTTTATCATTTTTAATTAACAAAAAGTTTTTTTATAAGACTATTTCATTATTATAAACATTAATAAAACCTTAGTTTGATATAATAATTTAAATCTCTCTTAAATGTACAAATTTTACCTTAAAAATCAATTTATTAAATTCATCATATTTTTAAGAAAAAGAAATCTTAAAATAGAAATTATGGAACACAAAATTTATTTATGCTTTATTAGGCGAGGTTACTACTCCATTGGTCATATTACTATTCATAAGGGTAAGTTACTATTTATAAGGGTAAGTTACTATTCACTAAAAATGTAAGTTGATCCTATCAGACTCTAAATATCTCACTGATCGCAACCGTGTATGTTAGTTTTTCAAAATTCAAATGATAGAGGTGGAAAAATTATGTTTACTGGCGAGGTTATAACAAAGTGGAGTTTTGTAGAGACTCAGTGTTTCATGCATTCAATTTTAAATTTATTTATAAATCCTTGGGTTGTTACAATAAATACTTAGGTTTTATATTTCTTATGTGTAATGCATATAGAGAGAGTATCAAACACAACCAGAAAAACTACCATGTCTAAGCATAAAAAATGTTTAACTATCCCTGAGAAAGTAAAACTAGATGAGTACCTAGTTATTGGATAAATGTAAATACTAGTTATCAAGGGGATATAAAACTAGTCTTATATTATATTATTTTGATGTAAGATCATAGTAATGTTAAGGTAACATGCAAGAGAAAACTTATTAGAGCCCAGGATTGAAATATCTACATAAATCGAGTATGTTTCATATTCTAGTATAGCTTAAGAAGTAGTTTAAAAATTATTTGACCAATATTTTGGAATTATATAAATATAAAATTTTTTAATCATATTATGATGAATTTTAGACTATGGCATTATATAAGATTTCAAGGGTGAAAAAGGAAAAAATTTATATACTTAGTGGTATCATCTCTTGAGGGATTTTCTGAGAACAATGAGGTCATAGTAAGATGAACAACTACCAAAGTGAGGTAGGCCTAGTAGTGGTGGCCATAACTCAATAGAAGCATGTTTATCAAGTGATACAAAGTAGTGAGATGGTTGTAAGTTAGATCTAGTGCATGTTGGATTCTATTAAAGTTATTTACCTAGAACCAAAAAATTTATACTTTTAATTATCCGAATATTCAATGTATTAACTATTAATAAATATTTTATCACATGATTATTTTTATTCATCTTGAAATTTAATGTGATAATGTCCTTATATTATTTTTCACATTGAAAGGTCATAGTTTTTCCCCACCAGGATGAGAACCTTGAAGTTCTATAATAATATTCTTAAATATACGTTCTATGGATAGATGAAATCATTTTCCATCACAAAAATGATATAGGATATTAAGGGTTGAGGTACCAAAAGACATTGAGACTTATTATCATGAAGTTCACTCTTGGTAATATTTGAGAGAGGAGGTTATGATAACTGACCCTACTATAGTAATTTTACATGTTTTATGTTTCATTAAATATTATTATCTATAAACACGTGTATTGGTCCTTATACTTGAGCTTATTATTAATTCATACCATGATATACATATATTAATGCATTGATGATAATTGTGATGACATATTCTCATGGTTTGATATGATATGGTGGGTGTGTGTTGAATGATATGGTATTAATGAATAAGTCAAGAATGGAATTTTCTCTTCTGAATTAATAAAATTGGATATATTTTCACATTGATTGGAATGAAAATTTATGATAAGTATATGGACATGGTATTATATCAAAGAGTTAATTTTGAGGAATTCACAGAAATAAATGTCAACCATCTAGGTTTATTACACAAGCGATGCAACCATCTTGAAGAGATATCAAGACAAAGAGATTATATTACATGGTAAGAATTCATAGGAAGTTGTTATAGCTAAGAGTTATCATTATCTATTTAGGCTCTATAGTGTGTTTTAAATAGAACTCTCGGTATATGAGTTTGACTCACCGCTATCAAGATGAGGTCTTAGAGGTTTACACACAAATCATATTCATAGGTTCAACCAATTTGAATGATTTGGAGTTTAGAATAAATTTGTCCCTATATGTAGAAACCAGTGGACTTCTAAGTGAACCATGAAAAGTAAATTAGTTCAATTGTATTATTATAGTTCAGGATAATGATAATTGAATTTATTTATAAAATAATTTTCAATATATTTAATTTTAAAAGTTAATACAAAAAATTATTATTTTTTGAATGAATGTTACATGCTCAAGGATTTTTAAATAATTATGGGAGGAATAAGTAGATTTATTAGCTCATGGTTCATCACATAGAATTTAATAATGTAACCAGTTATTGGAAAAATATTCATGACATTAATGACACATTTACTTAGTTTTTTATTTAATTTTAGGATAATTTAATTGGTTTAACATATCCAAGGGATTAAGTGAAATTTTAGAAAGTTAAAACTACCTATTTAAATTCATTATTTTCGATATGAATAGTAAGGGAGTCAATTTTCAAAAATTTGGAGTTAAACTCTCCACTAATACCTTCTCTAAAAATTCTAGAGAGAGAAATATTAATAAAATATTGATCAAAGTTTGTGGAAAGATCAAATAATCTTATGGTGAACATACTAGCATTATAAGAACTTCAATTTTCCATGTCAGCACTCAAGAATTGAAGTAAAACGTTTGTGGATATTTGGTACACATATGGACGATCTAGAGGATATCTACTTTGGTTTCTTAAATCTAAAATGATATATATAATAGAGAAAAACATTAGGATCATTCCATTCATCATAGGTATCATTTTGATGTCATTTTTATACTTAAATTTTATCTCACAAGATCCTAGGCATGAATCATGAATTTACATGTTGAATAAAGTATCTAATGATTGATTAGATGTTAAAAATTGATAATTTTTCTACTTTATGATTCCATGACATACTCGGTTCCTTTTAAATAATCATATATTGTAATGTTTGAGGAAAACTAAGTAATTCCTTAAAATATTGTAGATCGAGGAAAGAGATAAATACAATTGAAGTCTATAAGAGACACTTAAGCTACATAAGAGATCTTACTTGTGGAGGTGTGGGTTAATATCCTATATACTATGAGGGAAATCATGGCTAGTTTTAGTTCTTGAACAAAAATTCATTTCTTTCTATTGTACTAGGTTGGTTCCAGGAATACGGGTCTAAGTATATTCCCTTGCTCGAGCTATTTTTTGATAATAAAAAAAATAGTTGGGTGAGAGTGGGATAACAACCATAAAACACCAGGGACATATTCACCCATATTATAGGTGAACCAAATTAACAAATCATGGTTACTTTGTCACTTTACATTCTTGATTTATGTATATCTAAACTCAAGGGGAGGATTGAGTGAGGGATATTCATTCACTAAATAAGTGTACAAGTAAAATAAGGGAGAAACATCATAATTAATTAAGAGTATATAACACTAATTCACCCCTAACTCCTCTTATTTTTGGTAATATTAAAAAGGTATCCAAATAGTTGGTATCAGATCTTCAAGTCACACCTCTATTTGGATTCTCAATAGTCATAAATTTCAAAAAAAAAGTTTCTATTTTCAAATAATAATGATGTGTATACTTATAGAAGAAATGTTGATGGATGGTAAGATATTACATCTTACAAGAAACTAAATAAAATAAAATAGGAAGAGTTGAGAAAGATAAATAATGAAACCCTCTTATACAAAGAGAAAGAAAAAATAAATTTAATATTCTAATATCCTGATTATATATGACCGAACATGAATATTGAATAATTGGTTTAGAAAAATAATGGAAATGACATGGACAATTATTTTACTTCAAGTTACTCAAAATTCTCACATGAATATGAGATAACTATAAATTATTATCAAGATAGTTCCTCTGATGAACCAAGCATAAGTTGGGAAGAATAAATATGTGAATAATTACTAGATAAATCATATAATGAGTCATATTTTTACCTGGTTAAAATATTATAGGGTATTCATATTAAATAATTATAAGAATATATCACTCATCTTTAAGAATAATTAGATATAAAGAAGTTTTTATTGACTGTAAAAGAATTTTTGTGAAAAAATCTTACTAAAAAAATAGATTCCAAAAGAATAATTATTTTGGAATGCGAACACAAATGTTATAGGTTTCAGAAGGAATTATTAAATTAAACCCAAGAAATGTAAGATTCCAATAAAAGGATTGATGAAAATATTCATACATTATAAGAAATAAAAATTCTTGTATTGAAGTCAAGAATTCACAATGTAAGGTCAAATCAAAGAAGATTAAAGTGATTCCCATATGGTGCAAGAAAATAACTAAATGCATGAAGATGTATTTGATAAGATTAGAAAGGATTTTTAATAAAAACTATGTACATTAGAGGATTATAAAAATATCCTCAATAGAAAATGTCTTGAATTGATAATTAAACATTCAAACCTTGATATGTCACAAGATAATTATTCATAACAAGCTAAGAAAAGTGAAACTCCTATTCACAATTACAAGGAAGAGTCTTATTCTAAAATTCCTCAATATGGCAGAAGAAATATTATAAGATCATATAATTATTGGTCTTTATAATGGTAAAAGAAAAAGGTACCATATACACTAGAAAAATATATGCTAATTCTGGTTTCACATATAGTGTTGTATTAAAATCAAAATCTATATAAAAGTAGATGAGGAAAATTGATAAGGAACCCAATACTATATCAATGGTGTATGTAAAAAAACATAGTTAATTTTCCCCAAATTCTACCCAAAATAATGGTATTTATATATAAAAATGGATTGGAATAAAATTTGGTAGCTTATAGTGCATCGAAGAGAAGGGTTTTTAGGAAACTGTGGGTGCTCTGAAAGATTCGGGAACAAAGAATTGGTTTTTTTGGCAAAGTGTCAACCTATAGAAGAAAAGGAAATCCTATATAAATGGAAAACAATGTTTAAGTATTGAATATTCTATAGATAAATGGTCCAAATATGTCTATCTCATACATATTTGAATGGTTTGGCCACATGGTTGGAAAAACCATCTTCCAACCGTGCACTAGCACTGCCAAGGGTGTCACCCCCTTGTATTGGTTAGGTGAATGGTTTGAAAAATCATGTGTAGACCATGATGACCCTCTAGTTTTTATATAACTTCTATAAATTCATGTATCCTATCCAAAATGATTTCTTAAATCATGAAACTCCTCTTATGGGTCTCACGGTTGAGGAACATGGTTACTATTAACTATGCGCCAACCATGCACCTCATGCTTTGTCTCAAAAAACTAGTGCTTCGAGATCCGAAAAATATATATACACTCTTGAAAACTTCATTATACTCTTAGAAACTTATATTAGAATAAAATAAGATATTAAAAATAAAATTTAAAGGATATTTACCTCATAATAAACACTAGGATCTTAGAAAATCCCCACATTAAGACAATTCATCCCTGAGTTTCCATTCTAAGGGCGGTCGATCAACATATATGGATAATTATGGCCACAGAGCACATACATTAGCCTCTCACTCCTAGGTCCCATCTTGTACATGGTCATACTTCTATAGCTATTGAACCAGAGTAACAGATCTACCTTAGAGTTCCTTCATGATCCATTCAATAATACATATAGGCTAATCCTCAAAATAAGTGTCAACATCCAAATCAACATCATTAGGATAAAGAATATGATATGGGTATGAAGGATAATGAAATAATTAAGAAATGTAAAATAGGTTTTCCATATCCATGTATCTCTGAGGGAGTGTTATCCAATAATCCACTGGTTCAACCCTCTCAAAGCATCAAACATCCTAAAAAATATTGGTGATATCTTACCCTACTTCCTAATCCATTTATTCCTCAATATTTGAGAGATACATAAGAAGACCCGATTTCCCACCTCAAACCCTAAATGTCAGCAGTGTTGACCAACTTAAGACTTCTGCATAGACTAATCACTATTCATATACTTCTTAATAATATGCACCTACTCTGATGTCTTGTGAACGAGATGAGATCCCAATAACAGTTCCTCTCCTACCTATAACCAACACAGGGGAGAACAAGACAACCTACTATATAGGGATTATTAATGAGTCATCTGTATAGTATCATGGAAGATATTATTTTAGGAAAAATCAACTAAAGGTATGTTTTTTCCCAAGAACCTATGAAATCAAGGACATATGATTAAAGTATTTCCTCTAACACATGTTTCATACACTCAGAATGTCCTTCAATTTGTGGGTGATATGAATTACTAAAAAGTACCTGAGAACCTAATGCCTTTTAAAATTCATTCTTGAACCATGATGAAAAATGAGTGTCCCTTTACAATACAATATTACATGTAACCCCACAAAGGCATATGGTCACCTTGAAAAATATCCTCCCTAGATCCTCTACTGAAAAGGTATCTAGAATATGTAAGAAATGGGTGATATTTGTAAGCCTATCCAAAATAACCAATATTTTATTACTGCATTGAGGGTACCTAGGTAAACCCATCATTAAATCCATGTTGAAAATGTCCCATTTCTACTCAAAAATTGGTAATGACTATATAAGCCTTACAAGTCACTGTTGTTCTGTCTTCACCTATTGATAGGTGGAACACAAGGTAACAAATCCAGTTATCAATCTCTTCATAATAAGACACTAGTATTAGCAGTGTAAGTCATGGTACATATTGGTAAGAACAAGATAAACTTTCCAAGTAGAGCCATGATACTCTCTCATAAACTCCTCTTAGCTGTCAATAGGCAACCAAACATATCCACAAATTCATAGGATATCGTCTTTATCAACACCCCAGTCAGGAAGTGGGTTCTCACCTGAAACACTCTCCCTTAGGACTAAGCCCTCAGTATTTGAAAGATTTATCATATTCACTCTATCCAAAAGTGAATATGCCAATGATAAATATGTGAGTAGAGGATGCCTGAGATAGTTCTACACCTCCAAGTGAAACTAGAAAAAGAGTTACATTAACTTCTACTAACTACTGGCCGCCTAAACTGCATGTGTGAGAGTCTTCCTACTTAAAGCATCAATCATGGAATTTTCTTTTACAAGAATATAATAAAGCTCAAAATCAAATGTCCATAGGTATTCAAACCATATTTTCTATATGATATTCAAATCATTCTTTGTGAATATGTATTTAAGGCCCTTGGGGTCTATGTATACAAAAAAGATACCTCCCAATAAATATTCCCTCTAAAAATGAAAGGCATGAACCACACATATTAACTTGAGATCATGCGTCAAGAAATTATACTCATGAGGCCTTAAATTATGACACTTGTATTCTATGGTTCACTCATCCCACATAAAAAATACTCTAATCTCAACTCACTCATCCATCAAAGATGCTTCTAGGTTTTAAAATTCCAGAATAAAGCATTTATAATCGATAGATGGCCCCAAGAAACTTTTCATGTCAAATAAATTCTTAGGATGATCCCAAGAAACCATATCTCTCTCATTATCTTGGTCAAAATATACTTCTATATTTGAGATGATGTGTCCTAATAAGTGAACCTTGTCTATCCAAAAGTTGTATTTGGTGGTATTATCATACAACTTGTTCTCTCTCAGTGTACTCAAAATGACATCAAGGTGTTTGGAAATATTATGTTGAGTATGTGAGAACACCAATATGTTTTATATAAACATCACCACAAATGAATCTAAATACCGGTTGAAAACTCGATTCATCAGTTCCATAAAAACCGCAGGTGCGTTCATGGATCTAAAATAAATATTCAAATACTCATACAAGCCATATCTACTAAGGAATGTTGTGGTTGGTATATCTAAGGGATTGAATAAAAACCTAATGATATCCTAAAATCAAATAAATTTTTGATAAAACTTATGATCCCCAGAGCCTATCAAAGAGGTTGTCTATTCAAGGCAGTGGATATTAATTCTTGAATGTTAGCTGATTTAGTTTCTGCTAATCCAAACAAATCTTAAGTGTAAAGACCCATAAATTTATCAATGGAATTTACTTTACTATAATTATTTCAGGCTTTATAAATCATATATATCACATATATAAACCAACAAAAAAACTTTTTTACATGATAATATATTTTAACAGAGTCCTAAGTAATTTTTATAACGGTCAGAATGCATATTTTTCTATGAAATTACTAAATTTCAATAAATAAGAATATTTATTTAAAATTTAAAGAAATCATATGAATATAATTATATTTATTAAATAAAATTAATTTTTTACCCAGCATGTCAAAATTATCTTAGGGTAATTTTTTAGAAATTTTCCAAGAAAATAGATTTTTTAGTTAAAAAGTGAACATATTGTTTTTACATAACTCTTTTGAAATAATTATTATATGATCCTAATTTAAATATTGTTAAAACTTATTATTAATCAAAAGGTATTTAGGTAATAACATAATACATATATTTTTTCATTTAGAAACACATGCTTAACATTTTTGAAAACTATGATTTTAACCTTTAAAAAAATATGTTTTTATGAGTTATACAGGTATCACATTTGAATTGATTTTTACCACTTTTATAAATTGAATTAAAAAAGGTTTTGAATATTTGTATTTATATGTCCCAAATTAGGTAATAAGGTCAATTTAATTTTTTGGACATAAAAAAATTTATTTTGGTAAAAAAAAGTTACCGCAGTATAACTTAAATAGTGTAGTGGGTTAAAGTTAAAAGATAAAGGCTTAAAATACCTAAAAAATAAAACATTAGAAGGGTGGTTGATGTGTTGATCTTCCTTAACCATGATTTAAAACATTAATTATCAATATAATTATTTTTAATTAATTCCACCCAAATGTGGTTGGCTTTAAATATAAAATAATCATTATTTAATCACTTAAAACTACCCCTACTCAAGTATAAATACCACTGATTTCCATCCAATATCTCCTTAAAAAACTTTAAGCTATTAAAATATATGAAAACAAATTTCCTACCCACTCTTTATATGTCCAAGTTCTTATAGTCTCACCCAATGACAAATTCCAAGTTCCTTAAGTGGTCCTTCAAGGAGGTGATATTTAAGAGGAAATTTTCTCAAACCACCTCTCTTAATTTATTTTTTTCTTCTACCTTATACTCACCTCCTTAATATATCAAGGAATAATAATTATAGTATCATTTATATACTATAATTTTATATTTATAGTGGAATATCACATATATATCCCTTTTATTATCTCCTCTTATTCAAAGAAACAAAAGCCTTATCCAAATTATGACGGTTAACTGTCTCTGTGGATAATGAGTTTTTGTTTTCCATTACCGCCTTCAAGTACGGTCATAAAACTATTATTTGACTTAAATAATATTTTAATAGGTATATTATATCTTATTTCATGTTTTTTAACTAATATATTGACATAATATTAAATAAAACTTAACTAGATCGTGATGGTTGAAAAACCCACCAAAATAAACTAAACATTTATCGTTGATGTTTTATCAAATCAATCATCCTTATGT
This sequence comes from Viscum album, assembly GCA_963277665.1. Classification (NCBI taxonomy): domain Eukaryota; kingdom Viridiplantae; phylum Streptophyta; class Magnoliopsida; order Santalales; family Viscaceae; genus Viscum; species Viscum album. Next base: position 1,820,296,695 of record OY728161.1, on the reverse strand, counting down.
CATAAAAAATGATATATGGGACCATTTAAACATATATAAGTTTATTAATACCATTTAATTTTAATTCTTGAGTTTTATTTTCATTTGAAAAGAACATCCATAATTATACACAAATGAACAGACTATGAAACCATGAAACTAACGCTCTCAGAACAATGAAATTGATCTTTATAACTCATTGAAATGACCATAAATTAACTTAATAAAATTATAATAAATAAGATTTATATGGAAAAGGTTATTAATTATGTAATTAATTAATATAATTTTTTTATATAGAGATTATATACAATTTTATAATGCATTCAGACATATGGTAAGGGATCTCTCTGAACCTCCATATTTCATTTGGGAAAAAGTTTATCTCAATTTATACCACAATTTATCTCTTAATTATTCTTCTATATTTATTATATATTCATTATATATGTTCCAAAAATATATATCTAGATAAATTTATCTTTCTTTAATGGGGAATGACATATTTTAAAAGGTTCCCTTCTCAATTCACCTCAATAAGAAAACCTGATTAAAGGAAAATTCTCTGTTTTTTACCCATTTTCAAGTACACACCATAAAATATTTTAATCCACCCATATTTTCTAAAATAAATCATTTTATTATGAAAAACCATTTTATTTAATTTTATTGTTTTATGGAAATAATTATTCCTTTATACTCATTGAAGACTTTTTATTCTTTTCCTTAAAAATATGATTAAGTGAAACATTTCTAAAGTTACCTAGCCACTCTCTTTATTATTTGCAATTCAGTTGGACATAATTATTCATGATATATTCTTATTTTTTTATGAATGGACAATAATTATTCTAATCACTTATTTCATGTATATCATTGTTATAATTCTTATGGTTATGCCTTATGACATGATTACGAAACCCATTTCTTTCCATGGGTAACCCATATGTTTATTCCTTATGTTTGATTCTTTATATGTAATGTATATACATAGGCATGTTATGATGGGTGTTCCTAGATATAAATCTAATTAATTGGGTAATTTTTTAGTCTCAAGAGATGTTATGTATGGTATTATGGAGTAAACGCAATCCATTATGGGACTTTGTCTACCATGTGGAATAGTTATGGAAATTAGCCTTGACTCATCTCTTTTTCATATTATATGTTGCTTCCACTTTTCTATGTTTCCATGATCATATAATTCCATGCTCTATATATTATGATTCCATATTTTTATTCATGATCCATGCCTTTTGTGTTATCATGTTATTCCTTCTAACTCATGTGCTATGCTTCAATCCCATGTTTATTCCCTTACTTGGTTTTTTAGCTCATCCATTTGTCTATGTTTTCCTCAAGTTATCTTATATATTTATAAGATCTAAATGAGAGTTATAAGATCATTATGGTTATTAATAAAAATATTTTTATTCTAGTTTCATTTTTTATAATAATGCACCCAGTCGTCCAAAGACACTAGAATTTTAGATCCTTGGTTTGTATTTCATGGATAAATACACTTAAAACCATGTAATAATATGTGAAAAAATATTGGGTCTCTATATTTGATATTAGATCATGGTCTAGTTTTTTTTGGGGATTAGGAATAGAAAAATTTAGTAATAACCCTATGCATAATTCTATAAAAATGGATAACGTAGTTTGAAACCTAGGAAATCATAAGTTAGGATGTAGTTTTCATTTATAAGTTTATCCTTATATGTTTATAATTTAAATTTTATATTCTCATCAGATAAGTATTCAAGCCCCATAATTTTATCTTTTCTTTTTAAAGTTAATAGAAGGAAATAGAAGAACCCATGCCAAAAATCAAGGTGATAGGAAATGTGATGATTTCTCTAATGAGATGCCAAACTTAATGGGAATGAGATCTTGGAAGTTTATGATTGTACTAGATCAATTGGATCAAGTTATGAATAATAACTTGAATCATGTGAAATTACCTCCTCCTAAGAAAGTGTAAGTTGTAGTCAAATCCTTTATGGGAAAAATGTCTCAAATATTTAGTGGATCTTCTGATCCCCTCATCACAGAATAATGGATTAACTCCATTGAAAAAATATTCTATTCTCTTTAATGATTAGAAGAAGAGAAAGTTTTTATGATGGTATATCATTTTGATGGGGAAGCTGATCAGTGGTGGTAACTAATCAAAAACATAAATTCCAAAAAGTAAATTTATTCCATGGAATGGGAAGCATTCAAGAAAATATTTTTCAATCAATATTTACCCCAAACTCTATATCTTAATGTAGAGGGATTTCCTCAGTCTAAAGAAAAATAAAGATGAGTTTATTGAAGAATATGAGGCAAACTTCACAAGGATTTCATGGTATGATTCTGGCCTTTTCATCAACACTAAAAGTAAGGTGGACTGATTCTTTAGTGGTTTTGAAATAAGTCTATGAAAAGACTTAGAAATTTAGGACTTTGATATTTATGAAGAGATTGTTAGTTGTGTTCTTAAAGTTGAGATAGATATTGGAGATTCTCAGTGGTCTTGTGGGATTGAAGATAATAAATGTAAGATTTAACTTTATTTATAAAATCCAACAAAAAAATATCTTGGATAAAAGAAAACCCAACATCCCACTTTTCAAAAGTTTGGTAAGAATCATCTTGGAAAATTCCTAAGGGAAACTAGAATGTGATTCAAGTGTGGAAAATAATGGCACCAAGATAATCGATTCCGAATTAAAATGAAGAAAAAAACTAATGAGTAAATGAAAAATAAGGTTTATATGAACACTATGCCTAATATGCAGTGCTTTAACTGCAAGAAACAAATGAACTATACAAGACAATTCCCTCAACCAAGGCTTTTCAGGGACAATTTTCCACAAAAACCTCCAAGGTAACAAGAAAGTGCATATGCTATCACTACTATTGAGTTGGACCCAACAATAATTTGGTGATAGGTACATTATTTATTCATTCAATAATAGTGAACATACTATTTGATTATGGTTCTACATATACTTTCATATCTTTCATGTTTAGTATAACTATTGAAATACCACCTCAAGGAATGGAAGTTGAATTATTTGTGAGAACAGTAAATGGGGAAATTATTTCATATAAAGAATATAATTTCTCCACAGTAAATTTTTTTGGACTTAAAATCTTATAAAATCTCATATTAATTTATTTTGTGAAGTTTTATTCTATATTGGTCATGAATTGTCTATCTTCATACAAATCCAACATCAACTGCCAAGAGAGGGAGATCACTCTTCACATCTTGAGTCATCTTCCAATTCTATATAAGTGTAAGGTAGAGGATGAATCTTATTCATAATCATCAAATTAAGTGTGGATATTATTTACTTATAATAAAGAATATCATACTCAAATGATTGATACAAAGGAGAGGATAATGATTGAAGACATTCCCATTGTGTGGGACAACACTGATGTGTTCCCTATGGAATTGGTCGATCTTCCTCCCGAATGAGAGGTTTAGTTTTCAATTGAACCAATAACTAGATCCATTCTCACATCAAATACACCTTATAAAATCACTACCATTGATTTGGAGTAATTTAAGAAGCAATTATAAGATAATATAGACAAGGGTTTCATACACCTGAGTGCTTCACCGTGGGGTGCATCGGTCCTCTTTGTCAAGAAGAAAGATGGATCAATGTTCCTATGCGTTGATTATCATGAAGTAAATAAAATGACAATAAAAAAAAAGTATCCCCCTTACATGGATAGATGAATTGTTCAATAAGCTATATGGGGATAATTATTTCTCTAAGGTGGACCTTCAATTGGGATATCACCAATTAAAGTTGAAGATGTAAGATCTTCCCATGACCACCTTTTGAATGAGGTATGGACACTATGAGTTCATAGTGATTCCATTTAGACTAACTAATTCTCTAGAAATATTCATGGACATAATGAATAAATTATTTAGAGATTAACTCAAAAAATTTATTGTAGTCTTTATAAATGATATTCTAATATACTCCTAGATAAAAGAGGAGCATGAAGAGAATTTGAATAATGTACTAAATACTTTTTGAAGGGAGAAAATATATGAAAAGTAAAGTAAATGTGAGTTATAGATAGTGGAAGTATCATTATTGGGTAATTTTATAATCAGTAAAGGGGTATCTATGGACCCTTCTAAGACAATGACAATTGATTATTGGCCTAGACCAACATCTATAATATATATTCATAGTTTCCTTGGTCTAGATGGGTATTACCGAAGATCTTTTGAATAACTTCACACTATTTTCAAAATCAATAAAAAAATTTAATTGGAAGGGTGTAAAGTTTATTTGAACCAGTGAATATAAATAATTCTTCAAATATTTGAAAAATAGGCTTATCATTACACCAATACTCACACTACCCACAAGTAGAGAACTATTTGTGGCACACAACGATGCATCAAAGAAGGGTTTGGTCTGTTTACTGATGAAAAATGATAATCTAATAGTCCATGCCTTAAGGAAGTTGAAAGTTTATGAGAAAAACAATATCAAACATGATCTGGAGCTGGAGGATGTGATCTTTACATTGAAAATATGGAAGAATTATTTCTATGGGGAGAAGTGTGAGATATGTACTGATCACAAGTGCCTAAAATATATATTCACATAGAAGAAGCTTAATATGTGCCAAAAATGATGGTTATAGATCATCAAGGATTATGACTTCTCAATCCACTACCTTTTTGGTAAATAAAATAAAGTGGTAGATTTTCTATGAAGAAAGGATACTTTATCAATGATGAGAATTAAAAAGGATCCAATATTTTTATACTTACAAAGGATAGACATGTGAATCATATGAGAGGGAATATAATCCTTTCTAAAATTATTAAATAACCATACATTTTATAGATAATAAATAATTCACAAAAATATGATTTAGATATTAAAAAGAAGGTGGAAGCTATCAGAAATAGGAACTCCTCAGAGTTCAAAATTGACAAGGAATGAGTCGTAAGATTTGGGTCACAACTATATATACCATAAAATCATGAGATAAAGAATGAAATTTTGAATAATTCTCATAGCTCTACATTATCCATCCACCCAGGGATTACAAAGATGTATCAAGATCTTTAGGAGAACTATTGGTGGAACAATATGAAAGAGGATATCATAGAATATACATCAATGTGCCTGGTATGTTAGTAAGTGAAGGACAAAAGGTAAAATTATAAGGGGATGATGAAACCATTACCCACACCTACATAGAAATGGTAAAACATCACCATGGACTTTTTCACTATAATTTCAAAAAAAACTAGAGTAAATAATTCTATATGGATTGCTGTGAATCATTTTACAAAGGCTACTCACTTTATTACAATTAGAGAGGACTTTTCACTCAAGAAACCTTCATAAATATACATTAAGGAATTGGTGAGGCTACATGGAGTACCATTATTGATAGTATCCAATAGAGATTTGATATTTACATCTAAGTTTTGGAAAACTCTCAAACATTCCCTAAAAACTGATATGAGATTCAGTATGACTTATCACCCCCAAAATTATGGTCAATCTGAGTAGACTATTCAGACATAGGAAGATATGTTGAGAAAATTCTCAATGGAATTAAAAGGAGGAAGGGACTAACATATTCTTGTGGTCAAGTTCTCTTATAATAATAGTTTCCACTCAAGAATCCAAATGACTTCATATGAATACCTTTATTATAAAATATGCAGAACACCTACATGAAGGGATGAAGTTAGTGAGCGCAAGATTCTAGGACCTGAAATAGTCAAGGAAATGATAGAAAAGGTTAAGACCATTCGTCAACACATCATGGTTTACCAAATTCTAAAAAAATTATATTCTAATAATCATCAATGGGACATGGATTTTGAGGCTATATATAAGTTATTCATATGCACATCTCTATGGAAGAGAGTTATGAGATTTGGGAAGAAGGGAAGGCTAAGTCCCTGGTACATCGACCCCTTTGAAATTCTTGATCACATAGGTGCTGTGGAATATTTACTAGCACTTACACCAACCATGTATCAAGTAAATTATGTATTCCATGTATCCATCATGAGGAAGTACATACTAAATCCCTCAAAAGTATTTAATTCATAGGTGGTACAAATGATAAAATAATATCTCCTATGAGGAGAATCTAATGAAGATCATGGTTTGTAGAGATAAATTTCTTTGAAAAAATACCACTCACCTAGTTAAATTAATATATATTAATCACATATATTAAAAGGTGACATGGGAACTAGATAAAGTGATGAAGAAGAAGAAGTACCCTCACATGTTTTCACCTTAGTATGTAAAATGAAATTTCATAGGTGAAATTTCATAGGGGGAACCCGAATTTTATCAATAGATTTTAACTTCATATGATTATTTAAGGTAGTAAAAACCACATATATCACATAGTGAAACCAACAAAACACTTTTTACATGAAAATATATTTTACCAAATTCCTAATTAATTTTTATAATTGTCAGAATAACTATTTTTCCATGTAATTACTAAATTTAAATAAATAAGGATATTTGTTTAAATGTTTAAATTATCATATTTATAGAATTATTTTGATAAAATAAAATTAATTTTTTTACCCATCACATCAAAATTAGATTAGGGTATTTTTTGGGAATTTTCTAAAAAAGTTTATTTTTCGGTTAAGAAGTGAAAAATACTATTTTTACACAACTGTTATGAAATTATTATTATATGATCACAATTTTATATTTATTAGACCTTATTATTGATAAAATTTATTTATGTAATGAAATAATATATAAGGTGTTACCTTTAGAAACACTTTCTTAACATTTTTTAAAACCATGATTTTAACCTTAAAAAAACTATTTTTAGGAGTTATACAGGTATCACATTAGAATTTATTTTTACCACTTTTATAAACTAAATAAAGAAAAATTTATTGAATAATTGGATTAATATGGTCCAAATTAGGTAAAAATTTCAATTTAATTTTTTGGACATAAATAACATTACCGTTGTAAAAAAAAGTTAATGTGTGTAAAGAATCTGAATTTCCATGTAATTTTTTTTAAATAAATGGGAATTTTACGAGTTTGCGAATTTTTACAGTGCTTGATTCCGAGGCTTGGTGTGCCCATAATCAATTTCTAAAGTTTTTTCAGGTACGTTCAATGAAAGTTTGAGCGGGGTTTTATAACTTTTGAACCGGTGCTTGGAATTGAAATCTGAGGACATCATTGAACTCGCAACGCCTGTATTCGCTTAAGGAGACTCTCACCTCGATGACAGTTGGTCAAGGGTGAAAGTCAGTTTTTGGATTTTTCATGGAAATAATAAAATAAAATAAACACATGTTTTATTTTATTTTATCTATTGTAACTACCCATGTGGAAGTTAGAGGTGGAGACCACCACACCTTAACATACCATTAGTGGTTATGGTGGTGGGGACCAACCGAGGCCTAAAACTCCTCTTCATGTTTAATTGTGGTGGGGACCACCTGATAATTCAAAACCTCCCAATTTGAATTTGGGAGCGAGGACCACCCGACCCCCCTAATAATGGTGGGAGAGGAAAACATCTCAACTCCCCTCATTAATGAGGGACAGCCTCTTGACCTTCTATACCATTAATGGTGCCACCACCTCTAATAATTTAATTCTTCCAATCCACCCTAATTAATCTTGCCAACCTAGGTGTTTAATTAGGCTAATTTGAAATTGGTGCCAACGACTTAATAAGATATTTTTATCTATTATATTTGGCTACCATTTCATTTGGTTGGAAAAGAAGGATTTGGGAGAATAGGAACTTGGGAGAAAGATCCCAACGAAGAATGCTCCATCGACGAAGAACGCTCCACCGATGAAGAACGCCGACAAGGAACGTCTTCGACTACGAAGAACGACCTTGACTACTACTTTCTTCCTCAGAACATCCTTTGACGTAGGATGTGTTCATCTAGAATGAATCGACGTCCGCCTTCTCACGCCAACGTTGACTAACATCAAACAAGGTAGGGGTTTATTCATTATTTGGTTAACACATCCCATGTTCTCCCTACTTTTTTCCTTTATTGTGTTGGGAATAGAAATTAATGAGGGATTATGGGAATTGAAAATATATTCCATGCTCATTCTTGTTTATATTCTTGTTAAACCTCATGCTACCACCCTAATGTGGATAGTGCGGGCCAAACTAACATGGACCATCCTCTCCGTAACCCTTGTGTTGATTTGTAGTGTTTTTTGAAATGGAGGAAGGTGATAATGGCATTGAAGGCGATGAAGGAAACGATGGGAACGACCGCACTACCCGTGACCTCCACAACCAGCGCCATCCCCGCGATGCTTCGGCGCTCTGGCCGAATAGGCTCCACCGCCCTGGTCGAACCGCGCTGCCGCCAGCCAAACTGACCTCGGCCGCGACACACCCCGACCGTGCCACCCCGGCCTGCTGGCTTCCTGAGCCCCCAGCCAAACAGGCCCCGTCTGGGCCACCCTGGCCCTGGGCCGATCTACTCCCCATGACCCTCTGGGCCAAACCGGCCTCGTGGCGCCCTTCCAAGCCATCCTGAACATACTGGCCCACGCCCTCATGGCGCCCCGACCAAACCAGCCCCTTCGCGTTGCCCTCTGGGCCGAGCCACCCTCGCATCGACCCGCGGCTGGTCTACGCCCTCGCGACTGGCGCATACCCTCAGGGCCTACTGGGCTGTGCCCAGCAGGCCGGGCCGTACCTAATGGGCTGACCCAACCAACTGGCTAGGACAGACCCAACGGGTCAGGTTGGGTCGACCCAAACAAGGTCGGTCCAAAATGGGTCGGGTCGGGTTAGTCCGACCGGGTCGGACTGGACCCGAGACCACTATGACACTTTACTTTCTTTTGGTCATATCATTGGCACCGGAATCCCGTTTGACGAACTGCCAGTGGCCCTGGTAATCTTGGAGCATGATGGTCTCTTTGATTATACCCCACTAGAGTTTGGTGTATAGTTGAGATACGGTCAGGTTGGATCATTCACGAATCCAACCGGGCCCCCGGACTAAAAGACTCTTAAATCATAGACCAGACATCCAATTGAAACACCGTCTATTACGTTGAGACCCCTATGATGTGGAAGAACTTTGAAATACTTCTTCATGGGACTTCGTGACAGTTGGAGTATCGACCATTGGCTCATGGATCAGATCCTTCCAGTGACGAGCGAGCTAAGTGCAGAGACCTAGTAGCCGAATGAGACATGACGAATGCTGGCCGTTTGACTCAGAGAGACTCTACTAGCCCAGTGGGGAGCACCTGGTTGTGGTGGAAGACCCACGGTGGAGGAGCACACTTGGGGACGTGGCAGACCCACGGTACTCGACAGGAGGAGTACCTCCGTAGGCTACGAGGGGGAGCACCTGGGTGTGGTGGCAAACCCGTGGTGTGGAGCGCCTCTGTGTGACGTAGTAGACCCATGGTACTCGACAGGAGGAGTACCTTAGCAGTTCAAGTTTAGTGGGAAGTGCCTCTGTATGATGCAGCAGGCCCACTGTACTCGATAGAGGAGGAGTTCTCCAGCAACCGAGGTTTCGATAATGTGTTGGGCATGTTACTTGATACTACCCCTAGAATAAAAATTCTGGTTTGAGCTGAGTTAGTAATTTTGTGTTTTCCTCATGATTGATACGGATTACTTAATAACTTAGGTATATGTATGGGCATATACCTAAGTAGGGTTATCTTTTGATTCCTTACTTTGTGGTTTATCCTTGGAGGATTTATGAGACCTTGAGGGTCTCGGGGTCCCAACTGAGTATCATTATACTCACCCCTGCACGGGCTATGCCCACACCTTGTTATGTTGGATGCAGATGACGGACATTACTGATTGGGGCTGAGAGTACCAGAACTTGATAGTACCCAGAGGTGGACCTTACGACGAGTCGGTTCATAGAGGAGACTGACGGATGTGGAGTGCTGAGGAGGCTATCTGTACGTACCCTTCAGGAAGGAATCCCAAAGGATGACCTAGTAGTTGTTTTTCCTTTCTTCAGTTGTACTAGTACTTCTAGTTCCTTGTACTTTATAGTTGGGTTTGTATTTCCAGCCCCTTTTACTTTTCAGTACTCTTTTGTTATACTATTTAATTAGTGTTTTGTATCCATATGTGTGCTCTATTGCATGCATTTACAGGTTATAAAGGCAATGACTTCCCAGTTTTAGGTAATTACGCCTTTGGTGCTAGTCGCCAGCCCCTGGCCTATGGAAGGCTGGCTTAGGGTAGTCACGGCACGAGCCCCGGGGGATGGGTCGTGACAAATTGGTATCATAGGAGCCGGTTCTAATGCAGAACTTAGGACTCTGATATTTTCTGTGAAGAAATAGTGTTAAGTGTAGTGAGTGTGGTTTTTAGTTCAGGGAGTCTAGTGTTGGTGCGGGGGCTGACGTATCCATACACCCAGACCCTGACTTCTGATTTCTGACTCAGTGCACGAAAACACTGATTGCGTGTGTCTTTTCAAAAGTTTTCTTTAAGTCAGCTCACCAGGTCCGCTCACCAGGTATACCTTTTTAACCATAGCGCACTTGTTTCTTTTTAGATGCCTCCACACAGATAGCCGGCTTGAGTTCCGAGAGTCATATGCATAGATAGCCCACCGAGCGATGAGGCCTCGGTGCAAGGCCCTTTTCCATCGAAGGCACCAGTGGTACCATTACCCATTGGTCCACCGATGCCACCAACCCCAATAGCAGACGTTGCACGCCGCTTGAGCGCATTGCATGAGTTACAGCGCCAGAGGCCACCCAGGTTCAGGGGAGAGACGGATACGCAGGTAGATGAGGATTGGATGGAGGCTGTGGTGAGAGATTTTTGACTGGTAGGGACACTAGCTGATCTCATGGTGATTCTGGATGCCAGCCTTCTACAGGAAGCAACAAGAAAATGGTGGAGCTTGATGCTCCAGGTCCATGATGAGGTGATGCTTCTCTAGGCAGACTTTGAGAGTCTGTTTCGGGCAGAGTTTGTTCCAGGGACTCTTCACGTAGTGCGCATTCAGGAGCTACTTCATCTATAGCATGGCAACATGACTATAGCTCCATATTTATCAAGGTTCACAGTCCTCTCACGCTACTCCACTGATATGGTGTGAGACCCATTCTTCTAGGACAAAACCTTTTAGTAGGGATTCAGGTGGGAGATCAGGGCACTCAACATCCCAACACAAGCGGGGGTGTTAGAGAGAGCCCACTTAGTGGAGAGTTTCCTTGATCAACTGTTTCCAGTAGTGAGATCCACCACCAGTCATCACGTAGCAGAGTCTTCTGCATCTGGTAGCAAATAGATGTCGCAGAGGTCCAAGAGGACCAGATGTATAGGTGGACAACCGCATGACTCAGGATCAGTTGTGCGGGGCACCCGAAGTGGAGACAGACATGCCAAGAGCGGGCGGTGTTACACATGCGACAGGTAGGGTCACATGGTTCATGACTGTTTGAACTGACTTTAGGATGATCAATAGATGGTCGAAGGACCTCCCAGACAGAGACAAAGATTCAATCGAGGCAGTTCTTAGAGAGCAGGAAGATGTGGTAGAGGAGCTGGCCATGCAGCTAGCGGTGGACGACGATTCGAGGTGTTACCGCCACCACCACCAGGAGGTCCACCCCAATCACAGGGAGCAGGTAGACATGGGAGAGCTCAACTACAGGAAGCTGAGGCATATGATCATGGCGCTCCAGAGATGATTCGAGGTAAGATCTGTGTCTACTCCACCATAGCTTCAGTACTTATAGACACATGTGTTAGTCACTCTTTCATTTCCACTACCCTCGTTCAGAGATCAGAGATTCTAACGGAGTCGTTGGCTCAATCTTTACGGCTAGAGACTCCTAAGGGAGTGGATTTGATGATTACACACTGGTTCCAGAAATTTGAGCTTACTCTTGGAGGCAAGAGCTTCGGTTGGGATCTTCTAGTAGCAATGTCGAGGCCTTACGACATCATCTTGGGTATGGACTAGTTATCTATAGTCCATGCTCAGACTGACTATATTAGGCGCAAAGTGCGGTGTTTCCACACAGATGAGACCAAGTTTACCTTCATCGGTGAGAAGGGAGCCTTTTCATCATAGGAAAAACTTACCCGAAAGATGGTGCATCCGATCACTCATCAGTTGGCTATCCTTACCCTCGGAGCAGTTGATGTGGAGAGTCCTAGCTATCCTATAGTGGTAGACCTGTACGCGGATGTCTTCCCTGAGGATGTTCCAGGTATACCCCCTCATCGAGAGGTAGACTTTTACATTGATTTGTACCCTAGGAAGACACTGATATCTACACCTACGTATCAGATAGATCCCGTAGAGCTTTGCGAGCTGCAGGTACAGCTAGAAGACTTACAGGGTAAGGGATTCATCTGGACCAATGTTTCTCCCTGGGCAGCCCCAATTCTGTTTTCCAAGAAGGAGGATGGGAGCTTGAGGCTTTGTGTTGACTATCGGTGCCTAAACCAGGTGACCATGAAGAACAAGTACCCACTCATGAGGATTGATGACCTCTTTCATCAGCTGAAGGGAGCACAATGGTTCTCAAAGATAGACCTCAGACCAGGCTTTCACCAGCTCAGAGTACGATATGAGGATGTGCAGAAGATGACCTTCAGATGTCGGTATAGCCATTATGAGTTCTTGGTTATGTAATTTGGTGTAACCAACACTCCAGCAGTGTTCACGGGGCTCATGAACATGATCTTTCATCCATACCTCAATCGCTTTGTAGTAGTCCTCATCGATGATATTCTGATCTACTTGACTACTGAGGAGGAGCATGACTATCATTTGCAGGTAGTACTGGACACACTCCAAGAGCACCAGATTTATGGTAATCTCTCGAAGTGCTAGTTCTGGATCCAAGAGGTTCAATTTTTGGGACATGTCATCTCTGAGGCTGGAGTTTCAGTGGATCCAGCGAAGATTGAGGCGGTACTTGCTTGAGAGACACCCAGGAGTGTGATAGAGGTACATAGTTTCCTGGGTTTGGCTGGTTATTACCAAAGGTTTGTACGATAATTCTCCAGAGTTGCAGCACCACTATCAGCCTTGAAGATGAAGGAGCAACCCTTTGTGTGGTCGGAGAGATGCCAGCAAAGCTTTTAGGAACTAAGGCATAGGCTGACTAGTGCCCCCATCTTGAGGCTTTCAGAGGAAGTCCTTGGGTATGTAGTATATTGTGATGCATCAGGGACCGAACTCAGATGTGTCCTAATGTAGGAGCGAGTAGTGATCACATATGGCTCTCGACAGTTGAGACAACATGAGCAGAACTATGCTACCCATGACCTGGAGTTAGCATCAGTGGTCGTCACCTTGAAGATGTGACGACACTATCTAATGGGCGAGCGTTTTACCATGTACTCTGATCACAAGAGTCTTAGGTATATCTTCTCTCAGAAATACCTGATCCTGAGACAATGACGTTGGATTGAGTTCCTCCAGGACTACGACTTCGAGATAGTCTATTCTCCTGGGAAGGGGAATGTTGTTTTAGATGCAATCAGAAGAAGATATGGTATATAGCTGCTAGGTGAGGTGACGAAGTAGCTGGCCGCTTTGCAGATATCCTTTGTGGATAGAGAAGGATAAGCTTTTCTTCAGTCTCTTACAGTCGCTCCCCCACTTCTTCAGCGAGTCAGGGAGGCGCAACATGGGGATGCTGACTGCGAGATACGACGTGCTCAGATATCCATATGACATGCACCTGATGGATTTTCTGAAGGTGGGGAGCACATCATCCTCTTCAAAGTATGTACTATGGTACTAGTGTCACTTCAGGAGGAAGTGTTGAGTGAGTTTCACAAATCCCTTCTAGCGGTACATCTAAGAGTGGAGAAGATGTACCGGGACCTCTGACGACATCACTGGTGGTCGGGAATGAATAAGGCAGTTGTAGAGTTTGTCTCTCGGTGCCTCACTTGTCAGCAAGTGAAGGCAGAGCACCAGGTACCAGCAGGCTTGGTTCAGTTTTTAGAGGCCCCAGAGTGGAAGTGGAATGGGATATCCATGGACTTCGTGATAGGACTTCCACGTACATCCAGGGGTCATGACTCTATCTAGGTGATCGTTTATCGACTCACCAAGTCGGCCCACTTTCTACCGATTAGAGAGTAGGGTTTAGTAGAGATATTGGGACACCTCTATGTGCAGGAGATTGTGCGGCTGTATGGATTACATTCGACGATTGTCTCCAGTCGTGACACACGTTTTACTTCTCGGCTATGGAAGGGGTTGTAGGAGGCTTTCAGGACGTAGCTTTGTTTGAGAATTGCCTTCCATCCTGGGATGGATGGTCATACTGAGTGGGCCATTCAGACCCTCGAGGACATGCTGTGTGCTTGTGTCCTCTACTTTGGTCACAGCTAAGAGGATCACTTGACTTTGGTGGAGTTTGCATACAACAACAACTATCATCCCACCGTTGGGATGACACCTTTTGAGGCATCATACGGGTGACCTTGTAGGTCACCATTGTGCTGGACTAACCTAGAGGAGTCAGCACTAGTGAGATCAGAGATGGTATGGGCTACCATAGAGAAGGTGCAGATCATCCAGGAGTGGATGAAGACTGCACGGAGAAGGCATAATTTATATGCTAACAGGAGACGGAGACCTCTGGAGTTCGAGGATGGCGACCACATCTTTCTACGGGTCTCACCCCAACGAGGTCTATGAAGATTTCTCCAAGGTTTCAAGTTATCTCTGAGATTCATCATGCCTTTTCAGGTCCTCAGCAGAGTTGGCGAGGTGGCTTACCGGTTAGCTCTTCCACCTCAGATACACCGGGTGCACAATGTCTTCCACATATCCCAACTGAGGAGATATGTGCATGACCCTTCTCACATCATTGACCATGACAAGTTGGACGTCGATGATGGGGAAACTTTTATGGTGGTTTTAGTAGAGATTGAGGATCAATAGGAGTGGGTCCTTCATGGACAATCGATACCTCTAGTGTGTGTTCGCTGGCAGCATGAGAACCTCTGGGAGAGCACATGGGAGCGGGAGGCTCATATTCATGCTCAGTACCACCAATTGTTCCATTAGTTTGAGTTGTGGCTTACGAGGATGTGAAGCCTGAGGTGGGGTTAATGTAAAGACCCAGAATTTCCATGTAATTTTTTTAAATAAATGGGAATTTTACAAGTTCTTGAATTTTCACGGTGCTTGATTATGAGGCCCAATGTGCCCGAAATCATTTTTTGAAGTTTTGTTCGGGTACGTTCAGTGAAAGTTCGAGCGGGTTTTTATAAATTTTGAACCAGTGCTCAGAATTGAAATCTGAGGACATCGTTGAACTCATAGCATCGGTATTAGCTTAAAGTGACTCTCACCTCGACGACAGTTGGTCGAGGGTGAAAGTTACTTTTTGTATTTTTCATGGAAATAATAAAATAAAATAAACACATGTTTTATTTTTTTTATCTATTGTAACTACCCATGTGGAAGAAGGAGGTGGGGACCACCACACCTTAACCTACCATGAGAGGTTATGGTGGTGGGGACCACCCGAGGCCTAAACCTCTTCTTCATGTTTAATTGTGGTGGGGAGCACCCAAGAATTCAAAACCTATCAATTTGAATTTGGGAGTGGGGGCCACCCGACCCCCCTAATAATGGTGGGAGAGGAAAACCTCAAAACTCCCCCCATTAATGAGGGAGAGCCTCTTGACCTCCTCTAACATTAATGGTGCCACCACCTCCCTTAATTTAATTCTGCCAATCCACCCTAATTAATCTTGCTAACCTAGGTGTTTAATTAGGCTAATTTGAAATTGGTGCCAACAACTTAATAAGATATTTTTATCTATTATCTTTGGATACCATTTCATTTGGTTGGAAAAGGAGGATTGGGGAGAGGAGGAGCTTAGGAGAAAGCTCCCAATGAATAACTCTCCACTGATGAAGAACACACCACCGATGAAGAACGCCGACGAGGAATGCATTTGACTATGAATAATGACCTCAACTACTACTTTCTTCCTCATAACTTCCTTCAATGTAGGACGTGTTCGTCTACAACGAATCGACGTCCACCTTCTCGCACCAAAATTGATTAACAATGAACAAGGTAGGGGTTTATTCATTATTTGGTTAACACATCCCATGTTCTCCCCTCTTTTTACTTTGCGGGGTTGGGAATAGAAATTAATGAGGGATTATGGGAATTTAAAATATATTCTATGCTTGTTCTTGTTTATGTTCTTGTTAAACCTCATGCTAACATACTAATGCGGAGAGTGTGGGCCAAACTAACATGTCCCATCCTCTCCGTAACCCTTGTGTTGATTTGCAGTGTTCTTTGAAATAGAGGAAGGTGACAACGACATTGAAGGCGACGCATGCGATGAGGGCAATGACCGAGCTACCCACAGCCTCCGCAACCTGCGCCGCCCCCGCAATGATCCGGTGCTCCGGCCGAACCGGCTCCGCCACCCCGGCCCGAACCGCGCCACCGCTGGCCGAACCGGCCTCGGCCACGCCGTGCCCCAGCCATGCCACCCCGGCCCACTGGCTTCCCGATCCCCCAGGCAAACAGGCCCCGGGCCGAGCCGCCCCAAGCCGTGCCCCATGACCCTCTGGGCCGAACCGGCCTTGCAGTGCCCTTCGGTGCTGCCCTGGCCAAACTGGCCCGCGCCCTCACGATGCCCCGGCCAAACTAACCCCTTCATGGTGCCCTCCGGGCTAAGCCACCCTCGCGTCGACCCGCGGATAGTCCGCGCCCTCGCGACCGGTTCACACCCTCACGACATGTTGGGTTGGGCCCAGCGGGCCGGGCAGAACCTAAAGGGCTGGCTCGCCCAACGTGTCGGGCCAAACCCAACGGGTCAGCCCGGGTCAACCTGAACCGGGTCGGCTCAGACTGGGTTGGGCCGAGTCGGTCCGACCATGTCGGACCGGACCTGGGCCCACTACGACCCTTTACTTTATTTTGGCCATATCATTGGCACCAGATGTCCATTTGACAAACCATTAGCGGCCGTGGTAATCTTGGAGCATGACTGTCCTTTTGAGTATACCCCACTGGAGTTTGGGGTATAGTTGAGATATGGTTAGGTTGGATTATCCACGAATCCAACCGGGCCCCCGGGATTAAAAGACTGTTAACTCACAGACCGGGCGTCTGATTGGCACACCGTCTATTGCATTGAGACCCCTTTGATGTGGTGGAACTTTGAGATACTTCTTCATGGGACTTTTTGATAGTTGGAGTATCGACCAATATGTCATGGAGTGGATTCTTCTAGTGATGAGCGAGCAGAGTGCAGAGACCTAGTAGCTGGTTGAGATATGATGACTACTGACCGTTTGACTCAGAGAGACTCTACTAGCCTAGTGGGGAGCACCTGGTTATGCCAGAAGACCCATGGTGGAGGAGCGTACTTGGCGACACGGCAGACCTACGATATTTGATAGGAGGAGTACCTCAGAAGGCTACGAGGGGGAGTACCTGGGTGTGGCGGAAAACCCGCGGTGGGGAGCGCCTCTATGTGACGCAGAAGACCCACGATACTCGACAGGAGGAGTACCTCAGCAGTCCAAGGTTAGTGGGAAGTGCCTATGTGTGACCCGACAGTCCCACTGTACTCGATAGAGGAGGAGTTCTCCAGTAGCTGAGGTTTCGATAATGTGTTGGGGATGTTACTTGATACTACCCCTAGAATAAAAATCCTGATTTGAGCTGAGTCAGTACTTTTGTTCTTTCCTCGTGATTGATACATATTACTTAATAACTTAGGTATATGTATGGGCATATACCTAAGTAGGGTTATCTGTTGATTCCTTACTTTTTGGTTTATCCTTGGTGGATTTGTGAGACCTTGAGGGTCTTGGGGTCCCTAGTGAGTATCGTTATTCTCACCCCTGCATGGGCTATGCCTGTACCTTGTTGTGTTGGATGCAGATGACGAACAATGCTGACTGGGGCTAAGAATACCAGGACTGGACGGTACCCAGAGGTGGACCTTATGACAAGTCGGTACATGGAGGAGACTGAAGGATGTGGAGTGCTGAGAAGGATATATGTACCTATCCTTCAGGTAGGAATCCCATAGGATGACCCAATAGATGTTTTTCCTTTCTTCAGTTGTACTAGTACTTCCAGTTCCTTGTACTTTATAGTTGGGATTGTATTTCTGGCCCCTTTTACTTTTCAGAACTCTGTTGTTATACAGTTTACTTAGTGTTTTGTATCCCCCTGTGTGCTCTGTTGTGTGCATTTATAGGTTATAAAGGCAATGCATTCCTAGTTTTAGGGAATTAGGCCTTTAGTGATAGTCTCCAGCCCCTAGCCTATGGAAGGCAGGTTTGGGGTAGTCACGACACGAGCCCCGGGGTACGGGTCGTGACACTGTGGTTTAAGTTAAATAGTGTAGCGGGTTAAAGTTAAAAGGTAAAGGCTTAAAATATATAAAAAATACAACATTAAATGGGTGTTTTATGCTTTTATAGACCTTAATCATCATTTAAAACATTAATTATCAATAAAATTCATTAGAATTAATGCATCCCAAATTTGGATGACTTTATATATAAAATAATCATTATTTAATCACTTAAAACCACCCGTCCTCAAGTATAAATGCCACTTCTCACCACCCCATTTCTCCTAAATATCATTAAATATATTCAAATTTATGAAAAACCCTATACTACCCAATTTACCCACATTCAAGTTTTCATTTTCACACCGAAAGACCAATTCCAAGTTTCTTAAGGGGTCCTTCATGTAGGTGATATTCAAAAGGTAACCTTCTCAAACCACCTCTCTAAATTTCTTTTCTTCTTATAACTTATCCTCACATACTTCATAAATAAAAGAATAATAATTCTAGGATCATGGATATATTGTAATTTTATATTTCTAATTTAATATCTTATATCCATCCCTTTTATTATTTCCTCTTATTCAAAGAAACAAAACCATTTTCCAAATTACGCCAGTTAACCTTCTCTGTGGATAATGAGTTTTTGTTTTCCCTTACCACCTTCAAGGCTGGTCATAAAACCATTATTAAGATTAAATAATATTTTAATAGGTATATTATAACTTATTTAATATTATATAACTAATAAATAGACATAATATTAAATAAAATGAAACTAGTTCGCGATGGTTGGAAAAAATGCCAAAATAAACTAAATATTTATCACTAACATTTTATCAAATGAATCATCCTCATATAAAAAAATTATATTTGTGACCATTTGAACTTGTGAAAGTTCTTTAATACCATATCATTTCAATTCTGGAGTTTTATTTATATTTTAAAAGAACATCCATAATTATACACAAATGAACCGACCATGAAACCATGAAACGAACGCTCTCAGAACAATGAAATTGATCTTTATAACTCATAGAAATAGAAATAAATAAAGTTAATAAAACTATAATAAATAAATTATAGATGTAAAATATTATTAATTAACTAATTAATTAATCTAATTTTATTATCTAGGAAATTAAGTACAAGTACAGAACACTTTTAGACATAAGGCGAGGGATCTCTTTGAACCTCTATATTTCATTTGGGAAACACTTTATCTCTCTCTTTGCATCAATTTATCTATTAATTATTGTTATAAATTTATTATATATTCTATATATATGTTCCAAATATATATATCTATCTCAATTTATCTTTATTTTATGGGGAAATATATATTTTAAAAGATTCCCTTCTCAATTCCTCTCGATAAGAAAACCCAATTAAAGAGAACTTCTTATTTTTTATCCATTTTCAATCACACACCATAAAATGTTTTAATACATACATATTTTATAAAATAACTTATTTTATAATGAAAAAAAATTTAGTTCATTTTTTTGGGTTTATGGAAATAATTATGCCTTTATACTCTTTAAAGACTCTTTATTCTTTCCCCTAAAACTATAATTAAGTGGAAAATTTCTAAAGTTATCTAGATACTATCTTTCTTGTTTTCAATTAATTTGGACATCATTATTCATAATATATCATTATTTTTTCATTTATGAATGACCAAAAATTATTTAAATCACTTGTTTCATGGATACCATTATTATACTCCCTTTAGTTATGCCTTATGACATGATTATGAAACCCATTTCTTTCCATGTGAAACCCTTATATTTATTCCTTATGTTTTATTATTTATTTGGAACACATATCCATGAACATGTTATGATGGGTTTTCCCAGATAAAACTCTAATGTATTGTGTAATGGTTTAGTCTCATGATGCGTTATGTATGGGATTAAAGAGTAAACCTAATTCATTACGGGACTTTGTCCACTATATGATATAGTCTTGGCAATTAGCCTTGACTCATGTTTATGTCATGTTATATATTTCTTAAAATTTCCTATTTTTCTATGATCATATGACTCAATGTTCTATATTTTGTTCTTACATATGTTTATTCATGAGACTTTTATTTTATGTTATCATGTTATGCCTTCTGACTCATGTGATATGCTTAAATACCATATTTATTCCCTTACTGGGTTTTTTAACTCATCCATTTTGTCTATGTTTTCCCCAAGTTATCCTATATAGTTATAGGATCTTAAATGGAGTTTAAAACTAATTATGAATATTAATAAAAATATTTTTTATTTTAGTTTCATGTTTTCTAATAATGTACCTAGTTTTAAAAATACACCAGACTTTTTGATCATTAGTTTGTATTTCATAGATAAATATGCCTAAAACCATGTAATAATATGTTAAAAAATATTGGGTTTCTATACTAAGGTTCCCATCAAAATTCTTGGAAAAATCATGGGTGATCCCCATGGTGATGTACTAGGTCATATAAATCCTTTGGCCTTTAGGTACTCCAACCACTTCTTG
This sequence comes from Viscum album, assembly GCA_963277665.1. Classification (NCBI taxonomy): domain Eukaryota; kingdom Viridiplantae; phylum Streptophyta; class Magnoliopsida; order Santalales; family Viscaceae; genus Viscum; species Viscum album. Next base: position 1,820,275,842 of record OY728161.1, on the reverse strand, counting down.
AGTTCTTGAAGCTCAGTAGGATCCATTATGTAAGGATGATTGGATACTGATGCTTCTCCTAGAACTATATCAATATTAAAATCCAAGTTTATTACCAGAGGTAACCTAGAAAATTAATCAGGGAAAACATCCATGAAATGGTCCACTATAGGAAGAAATTCTACCTAACATTTCCCTTGATCACTTATAAAAGGCCTAAAAATCTAGGCTGACGATCCTCCTAACCCATTATACCTAGGTCTAGTTCGAATTTCCTAGACATTCTCTTCTCCTTTGTGAATTCATTTATCACCCTAAATTGAAAATGAGGCCACCCACCATTTATAATAATCAATTAGGCTTGGTAAGGGACTAATTAGTATAACACAAGAATTACAACACATCCTATCATGTCACAGGAAAAAAAATTCCATAAGAAAAGATTATGACAACCCTTCTCTTTATTACACATAAATTCATGATTTATTACATAATATTACACATAAAACAACTCGGAAGATCAAGAAGTATATTGTATTTTGGAATTAGTTACATTACATAAGAACTTAAAATAGGGAATATATTATCTTTATTGAAAACTTCCTTAACATGATTATATTATTCCTTCATACATAAAACTACATGTGATAACTATTAGGTCCACAAGGCTGAATACCCTGAGAGGGGGGGTGAATTAGGGTATGACTAATTTAAAATTAACGCCCGTTCTGATCTTGTTTCGCTGTTAAGAAAAACACTCTTCTCTATCTTTCATGTTGCACAAAGTAAATAGAAAGTAAAGAATGCATAGGACACATCAATTTTACTTAGTTCACCGCAAAGGGCTACGTCCAAGGAGCATATGCCGACAAGTTTCCAGTCTTACCAATTCCACTAATCTTCACTAGCTGTGGATTACAATGTTCGGGCTAGATCACTTATATGACCATGCTCACTGCCTTTACAAAGTTTAGGGTTAGCTCACTACTTTCCCAAGAGTCACTCCATGTTTCTCTCTCTATGGCTCATTGCCGGTGGAGAGGATCACCTTCTTCCTCTTTCTTTGCTCACTGCTCTGGAAAGGATCCACTCACAGTTTATAGACATGTAGGTCTCTTCATTTGCATGAAGGAATGCATCTTCCTCTGTAAGTAGATGCTCTGTTGAAGCCCAATTTTCACCCGTAGATGAATCTATCTTTGCACCGAAGGTATCGGGAAAACTTCTAGCTTCCATGCAGCGCAAAAATCACTGCTGGAAATAAACCTTACTTGGCGCGCAAGTCTATCTTGGCGCGCAAGTATCGGCGCGCAAGTCACAATGGGCACACAAGTCCACCTCAGACACTTGCGCGACACAATCTTCCCCAACTCCAAACTTGCGCGACTCTCTTCATTTTACGCCCAAACCAATATTGGCGCGCAACTACCAATCAGCGCGCAACTTCTCACACTGGCGCGCAACTCCACCTGCGCGACCACACACCACCTGCGCGACCACCACACCTGCGTGACAGGAGCTCTGATTTCTCAAAGTATTGAACTCCAATGAAGAATGAAGAGGGGTGGTCCAATATTTATAGGCAAATTGACCACCCTGAGCGACGACGCGCAAGTCACCTGCACGACCCAGTCTCGGCGCGCAAGTCTTCTGTCCTTTTAGACACTTGCGTGACCAACTCCCAAACTTGCGCGAACCTATTTCCTTAGCCATATTTTGATCTTATGATGTTGAAAAACATATGGCGCACAAGTTTCCTATACTCCAAGTCCTCGACACACAAGTCCCTTTGCCAAAAACACTTTTCTTCATTTGTCGATTTTCAGGCCCAAAAATTTGGCAAACACTGGAAAACGACGCCACCTTGTATCTGTTTTTTTGTACCGCCTCCAGATCATCCATTCCTTTTGTCGATGTTCTTGAATCAAACATGGATAGTTGACCTCAGCTCTTGAAATCGACATTCCATCATGAAATCCTCTTTGTCAACAAATTTTTATGTCATTATTTTTCTTTGTCAACAATCACCACTCAGATGTCCACTTTGTCAACAAACACAATCACCTTGAAAATGCTTTAATGATGCCTTGAGAGATTTTTTCCCAACAATCTCCCCCTTTGGGTTTGTTGAAAACTCTTTTATGAAAAGATACATCATTAATTCTTCAGCCACCATTTGCCTTTGGCGATTCTGATAGCGATCAAGGATTTACTCAATAGATACTCTAAGCCCACATGAGCAATGCTCGGCGTGAGAAACAAGAGTAAATAAAAAGTTCATCAATGAATCACTTCATCTCTAACATCCACTGTTGACACTAAACTGATACCAATTTGTACTAAACTGATACAGATTGTTGAAGGACATGTTGGAAGACCAATTTTTGTTTGGAAATATTTTTACCACATTCCAACACCACTCTTATGCTTTTATCATGATCCTCAGCTGTCGTGATATATATTCTTTGATCGATCACTTCTAGCATCATCAGATTTAATACGCTCCCCCTTTCTGTTCATAGCTTCATCCCTTGTCAGCTTCAAAACCTCTTTAGCCCTATTTCCTGTGTTGTCCAAGCTAAGCTCTATCTAAGCACAATCAACTAGCTTCCACTCCCCCTATCTAGATGATCCACTTATCAGCTTCTCCCAATATCATTCACGATTTATCAAATCTCCACATTGTCTCCCCCTTGAACAATAACTATTTTCTCCCCCTTTGTCAACGAACCCAAAGGTCACTCCTTTGCAGTCTGTAACAGAGTAGAGAACACAGATCATCACATTAAGGAAAACACATCATACCTCGGGGAGAGGGGGGGGGAGGATTCCATATCCCCACTATTTCAAGTACGGGGAGTCGACTGAACTCCTAGAGCTAGTCGATGCCTTTCAAATGCTTCCTTGGGTAAGGCCTTTGTTAGAATGTCTGCAACCTATAGTTCTGTAGGCACATACTCTAACTTCACGATTCCCTGCTCAACTTTCTCCTTGATAAAATGATACTTTATCTCAATGTGATTTGTCCTTTAGTGATGGGTGGGATTTTTGTTGAGATTTATAGCACTTGAGTTATCACACTGGATTCCGATCGGAGACTTCACTTCAACTCCCATATCGTCAAGCTACTGCTTCATCCATAATAACTGTGTGCATGCTTGAGTGGCCGCAATATACTCAGCTTCTGCGGTGCTTAATGAAATGCAATCCTGCTTCTTGTTTAACCAAGCAATACATAGTCCACCAAGATAGAATGCACCTCCAGATGTTGATTTCCTGTCATCCGCTGAACCGGCCCAATCTGCATCAGTATATCCCAATAACTCTGTCTAAGATTTATCATTATATGTCAAGCCAAAGTCCATTGTTCCCTTGATATACCTAAGTATTCTTTTCACTGAGAGCATGTGACTTTCCTTGGGATTACTCTGATATCTTGCTGCTTGGCATGTGGCAAAAACAATATCAGGCCTTGTTGCAGTCAAGTACAATAGACTTCCAATAATTTGATTGTATTATGTGATATTGACTGCCTTTCCATCTTCATCTTTTGATAATTTCATCTGGTTAGCAACCGGAGTATTCATCTCCTTGTAATTCTCCATTCCAAACCTTCTCAAATCCTCTTTGGTGTATTTGGATTGAGAAATAAAAGTTCCATTACTTCCTTGTGTCACCTATAAGCCAAGGAAAAATGTTATCTCTCTAATCATTGACATTTCAAACTCATTTTTCATGAATTCAGAAAATTGTTTGCACTGAGCTTCATCTGATCTGCCAAATATTATTTCATCGACATAAACCAACACCATAATCCTTTGATTACTGTCATTACTGAAATAGAGATTGTAATCAACTCCTCCGCGCTGAAAACCAAGATTCTTCAAGTACTAATCAAGCCTTGAGTACCATGCTCTTGGTGCTTGTTTCAGCCCATACAATGCCTTCTTCAGCCTGAAAACTTTGTTCTCATCCTCATTAAGGAGAAAACCATATGGCTTCTCAATATACACCTCCTCTTCCAAAAATCCATTCAAGAATACAGATTTCACATCCATCTAGAACACTTTGAATTTTCTTTACACTATTATGGCCAAAAATAATCTGATTGTCTCTAGCCTTGCAACTGGTGCAAATGTATCATCAACATCTATTCCCTCTATGTGGGAGTATCCCTTGCACACTAGTTGTTCTTTGTTCCGAATAACTGTGCCATATTCATTCATCTTGTTGCGGTAGAACCATTTAGTCTCGATGACATTCTTGTCTGCTGGCCTCGTAACAATCTCCCATGTCTGGTTCTTATCGATTTGATCAAGCTCTTTATTCATAGCCTGAACCCAGTTTTTATATTCAGCTACATAGGAAAAACATTTTGGCTCCACCTGAGATAAAAACAATGTTTGCTATAATGACTTCATTCTTTGAGTCTGAACTGGAGCTGTCTGATCACCAATGATATTCTGCCTATCAATTTCAGCTCAACTCTTTGGCTTCCTTGCAGACACAGACTTGACACTTTCTTGTTAATCATCAGTAACTTCTTCTGAGTCAGCCTCTTCTACTTCTGCTCCCCCTGTGTTTCTTACCTCATCATCACTTTCGTCCAGGAACTGTTCACTGGGTCATTGAGTATTCTGTTCATTTTCAACTATAGTGACATCATTGCTCTGAAAAATTTTTCCTAGCCTTTTGTTGAAGCATTTATACGCTTTGCTTTTCCCTGAGTAATCAAGGAATATCCCCCCATATCCTCATGCCTCAAAATTCCTATGATTTTCTTTGTTGAGAATGAAACACTTACTTCCAAAGATTCAAAAGTATTTCAATGTTGGCTTCTTTCCATACCACAGTTCATACGGAGTCTTCCCTTGCTTCAAACACAACAGAGACCTATTTGAAACATAGACCGATGTCAAAACTGCTTCCTTCCAAAATTTCTCTGGTAGGTCTTTGTCAATAAGAATTATTCTGGTCATGTTGTTGATGATCCTATTTCTCATTTCAACCACACCATTATGTTGGGGAGTTCTCACTGATGAAACTTGATACCTTATCCCGTGTTTCTCGAGATATTCTTCCACTTGACTGTTTGTGAATTCTGTACCGTTATCTGTACGAAACTTCAAAATTTTCTTCCCAAGCATCCTTTCTGATTCCCTCATGTACTGTTTTATGCAACTAAACACATCTGTCTTATGGGTAATGAAAAATACCCATGGAATTCTGCTGTAATCATCAATGAAAAGAATATAGTACCTTTTCCCATTTATTGCTCGTGGTGAGATAGGTCCACATACATCAGCATGAACCAGTTCGAGCACTCTAGTTGATTTCTGTTCCTTTGGCCTGTATGTCTTTTTGTTGATCTTCCCATGTTGGCAAGCATCACACATATGAGTGCGATCACGTGATAGTTTGGGAAGGTCTCTAGCAGTATCACACTTTACGAGATCCTCCATAGATGGTTGGCATAGATGACCAAGTCGCTTATGCCACAACTGGTTTTATTCCTCTCTGGATAAAAGACATGTATCTTCTTCCCCACCTACAAGGTAGAGATTTCCCTTTGACCTTTTTCGCTGCAGAACAACTGCTCCATCTTTTCCTTTCACAACACACATCTTCTTGGTAAATCAGATAGAGTGCCCAGAGTCACATAGTTGACTGGAATTGAGTAAGTTATGACTAAGACCCTCTACTACCAAGACATCAGCACGTCTCATCTCTTTGCTCCCAAAATTGGCTTTCCCTGAGCCAAAAATCTTTAGGCCTTCATCATTTCCAAATTTGACAACTCCTTCTTTGTCATATTTGATGCATGTAACAAGATCCTTATTACCCATCATGTGGGATGTGCAACCACTGTCAAGGATCCACACACCAGATCGATCTGATGCTTTAAGGGAAATCTCTGCCCCCACGGCCTTCTCATTTTTCTTCTTCTTGGTCCATACTTTTTCTTTCACACTCGACATGGATTGAGACTTATGTTCTTTCTCAGAGTATGATGGACCAGCCTCATCTTGCAAAGCCACAAATCTATTCTGCATTTTTAACTCACCTGTTAGTTTATTGACCTTCTGCTTGTGAATGTTTTGATTCTTCTTTGGAAAATTTCTCTGAATGATCGAAGTACAGTACCTAGCCATGTTCCCAAATCCTCTGCACCAAAAACAGTGTCCTTCAAAATATGTTCTAGAAAACCGTTCTTTGTTTGGCTTCCATCTCTATTCCTGTTCCCTTCTATATCTCTTGGCTATGGAACACACATACTATGAATGTACCATTTTACCATAGCAATAACACCTGATATAGGATACATTCCTTCGTGATACTTCAGCACTACGATTTTCCCTTTGGTATCACTGAATATTCTGATTTTTTTTTGTGCCCAAATCAACCTTCAAATTCGGGATTGTTGCTTGCGGTCTGACTGCAATTGTCACAGATTTTTGTTCCTGATTAAGCCCTGAAATGACCTTAACATCTGAGCTCAGTTGCTGCTTCTTCCCTGCCGAACTACCAGGCTCCTCTTTCATCCTCTCTATCTTCTGAATGGCATGCTTTTCTGATATCACATTGAGGGTCAAGAGTTTTTCTTGATCCTTAATTTTTTATCGCAGACTGACCACTTCTTCTTCAAGCTCTTTAATACATCTGGCCCGATACTTTCATGTGTTAGTCAAACAATCAATTTCCTTCTTTTGTTCCTCAATTTTAAGCTTATACTCAACAATATTTTCTGAGCTCTCTGGTGTTGAGGATTTTAGTCTTTCAATTTCTTCTAATAGCTCAGAATTTTCTTCATCATGTTGTTTCATATAGAGTTTGGAATCACGAACCACTTTATTGGCTTTCTTTGTTTTGGCTCTCCAAATGTCTATATCCTCAAGAGATGCTTCCAATTCGGCTTCCATATCAACTCTCCCTTCAATTTCTTCTTCTTCTTCAGCGCCATCTTCTTCCTTTATTTGAGAACTACCAACAATCGCCACCAAGGCATTTACCCCATGATCTCTGCAATTTTCTATTTCCTCAACCTCTCCATCCTCAGACTCCTCTGAACTTTCAAATTCTTGTGAAAAGAGATTCTTTTTCTTGAAGAAATTTCTCTTGAATTGCTTCTTCCCTTTAAAAAATGCTGAAGTCTTCTTATTGGGAATGTCAACTTCATCATCATCATCATCGTTATCTTGAAATTTCTTGGGGAATCTTGCCGCAAGATGACCAACCTTTCCACACCAAAATCATGCTAGTGGAAGTTTACCTTTAAACTTTCCTCTTCCTCTTTGCAGATTTGAAGAAAGGAATGACATCACCTCATCTGTCTCTTCTTCTTCATTAGAATCTTCAATGGTGAGTTTCTTCATGGCCTTGAATGCCACCTCTTTGGATTTCCCCTTTTCCACAGTCTCGTTATCATCGTTTCTCATTTCATATGCAACAAGAGTGCTGTGTAGGTTATCCAATGTCAGTTATTTTGGGTCTTTATCTTCCAAAAAAGAAAATTTCGGATTGAACCGAGGTGGAAGTTTTCTCAATATGCGATTCACAATTTTTATATCTTCTATAATTTCTCCAAGACCCCGCATGTATTCTACCACAGCATTTACCTTGTCAAAGAATGCATCAACAGACTCATTCGGGTTCATTCTCAGATCTTCATACTTGTTACACAACACTTGTAGCTTTGCCTCTCTCACCTTTATATCCCCTTCATATATATTCAAAAGATTTTCCCACATGGCATGTGACTTTTTACATGACATCACCTTTGTATAGATGGGATTAGAGAGGGATCCCCCTAAGACATTGATTGCTTTGGAATCAGCATCCAACTCTTTGTGCTCAGCTTATGATAATGCACCACTAGTAATATCAGCTGTGATACCATGCATAGGTGCTGAAAACACATCTATTCCCAAAGATCGAAAATAGCGTTGCATTTGATTCTTCCATATCTGAAAATTACATCCGTCGAAGATCAGAATTCCTCTATGATTAGTGACCTCCATTGAGAGAAGACCTAATATCAACCTTCCCTCTGATACCAATTGTTAGGTCCACAAGGCTGAATACCCTGAAAGGGGGGGTGAATCAGGGTATGACTAATTTAAAATTAATGCCCGTTCTGATCTTGTTTCGCTGTTAAGAAAAACACTATTCTCTCTCTTTCCTGTTGCACAAAGTAAATAGAAAGTAAATCATGCATAGGACACATCAATTTTACTTGGTTCACCGCAAAGGGCTACATCCAAGGAGCATACACCGACAAGTTTACGGTCATACCAATTCCACTAATCTTCACTAGCTGTGGATTACAATGTTTGGGCTAGATCACTTCTATGCCCAGGCTCACTGCCTTTACAAAGTTTAGGGTCAGCTCACTGCTTTCCCAAGGGTCACTCACGGTTTCTCTCTCTATGGATCACTACCGGTGGAGAGGATCACCTTCTTCCTCTTCCTTTGCTCACTGCTCTTGAAAGGATCCACTCACAGTTTATAGACCTGTAGGTCTCTTCATTTTCATGAAGAAATGCATCTTCCTCTGTAAGTAGATGCTCTGTTGAAGCCCAATTTTCACCCGTAGATGAATCTCTCTTTGCACCGAAGGTATCGGGCAAACTTCCAGCTTCCACGCAGTGCAAAAATCACTACTGGAAATAAACCTTACTTGGTGCGCAAGTCTATCTCGGCGCACAAGTATCGGCGCACAAGTCACAACGGGCGCGCAAGTCCACCTCAGACACTTGCGTGACAAAATCTTCCCCAACTCCAAACTTGCGCGACTCTCTTCCTTTTACGCCCAAACCAATATTGGCGCGCAACTGCCAACCAGCGCGCAACTTCTCACACTGGCTCGCAACTCCACCTGCGCGACCACCACACCTGCGCGACGGGAGCTCTGATTTTTCAAAGTATTGAACTCTGGTGAAGAATGAAGAGGGGTGGTCCAGTATTTATAGGCAAATTGGCCACCCTGCGCGACGGCACGCAAGTCACCTGTGCGACCCAGTCTCAGCGCGCAAGTCTTCTGTCCTTTTAGACACTTGCGCGACCAACTCCCAAACTTGCGCAAACCTATTTCCTTAGCCATATTTTGATCTTCTGATGTTGAAAAACATATGGCGCGCAAGTTTTCTATACTCCAATTCCTCGACGCGCAAGTCCCTTTTCCAAAAACACTTTTCTTCATTTGTTGATTTTCAGGCCCAAAAATTTGGCAAACACTGGAAAACGGTGCCACCTTGTATCTGTTTTTTTATACCGCCTCCAGATCATCCATTTCTTTTGTCGACGTTCTTGAATCAAACATGGATTGTTGACCTCAGCTCTTGAACTCGACATTCCATCATGAAATCCTCTTTGTCAACAAATTTCTATGTCATTGTTTTTCTTTGTCAACAATCACCACTCAGATGTCCACTTTGTCAACAAACACAATCACCTCAAAAATGCTTCAATGATGCCTTGAGGGATTTTTTCCCAACAATAACCTAAGGAAATATATAAGAAAGTGGTGATCTATAAATCCCAATAAGGGAATAAAAATGGAATAACATTAAGAAAGTAATACATGTTATATAATAGACATATAAATGGTGTCTAAAAGGAGTGAGAATTATAAACATGAATAATGAGGAATGATATATCATGATAATCATAAAGGAAACTTGGGAAATGTGGAAACAACTTAAAACACTACATCATAAACATAGGTCAAGGATACCAACCAATACATCATGATAGAAAAGGTATTATAATGGATTAGGTTCACTCATTAATCCATTTTGTGACTTCTCATGAGACTAAAACATTACCCAATGCATTAGAACGCTATATAATTCTAGGCACACCTGTCACTTTCATTTCATTCTCAGGATTAAGAGAGCCACATATATTATAAAACATGGAATAATTTATCATCAAATTTTATTCCATAATAAATGAGTGTGTAATAAATACATGTAAATCCCTAATCAAATAAGTATTAGTTCATGAAGGTGAAAACCCTTGATAGTAAATGGGTACAGGTAATATTTGTGAGGAGTTTGTGAATTATCCGAGTCTATTCCCTAAACTAAGGGTTATCCCATAGACAAGGAAAGATTTTTTTTATAATAAAACATTTAGGTAAAAGAGTTTAAGTATTTATATATTTAGATTCAGTAATTATGCAATATAATTATTTTACCAATGACATTTTGGTTATAAGAATCACGAAACATCTAAGGATTATGTTGATTTTGGAATTATATATTTATTAATATAAGATTTAATTAATAGTTATGGATACCATCATGGGTTTATGAGTTTAAGGTTGATAATAAGTTCAAAGTATTAGAAACTCATTTTCAAATTCTAAGTAATGGTATTTTAGTGTAATTAATGAAATTTCTAGAGATGTTTTATTAGAATATGGTATATGTAACTCTTAGGTTCAACATGATGTATTATTTTTGGAAGAATGATCTTTTAATAAGTTTAAATGTATTGATAAAAATCAATGTTTATATGAAATTTTAAGATTAAGGTTATTTATAAGGATGTTGAGCATATTTTTGGGGATATTATAAGAATTATATTAATATTGTTTAGTAAAATGGACAACCTATCACATATAGCAAGTTTAGGGGGATTAAACACACAAATAAAGGGTGATAGGGGTGAAACACCTACCACCATCATATGTGATGCCTTGGTTAGTATAAATAATGTTAAAATATAGATTAATTTTATTTTTGGAATATATATTTTATCATAGAGTTAACCATTGGATTTAAAAATGGTATTGTTATAGCTTATGCCTCACACCAATTGGAGGTTCATGAGAAAAATTACCCAAATAATGATTTTGAGTTTGATGTAGTAAATTTTTCATTAATGATATGGAGAAATTATATTTACATAGAAAGGTGTTATATATATACTTATCATAAAAGTTTAAATTATATATTCACATAGAAGGAGTTTAATATGTGCCAGAGAAGATGGTTGGAATTGATTAAAGATTATGCATGCTAGACACATTACCACCCTGAGAAAGAAAAAAGGTTGGTCAAGAATTTGATTTTAAAGGATCATTATATCTTATCTATGATGAGGATCACAAAAGATAAAATATTTATGGATTTTAAAAGGATGTATTTGGAAATATTGAAGGAAGGGTAGAAATAACATATTTCTAATTTTAGTGTTCAATCATCTATCATAGTAAAGATTAAAGAGGCATAAAAGGATGAGTTAGAGATGCAGAAGAAGGTTTTAAATGTTCTTAATTTTATCCTTTATTATAATGTAATGATAAGGTTTAAGAACCATATATGTGTCTTATCCATACTAGATTTGAAAAAAGGATCTATTAGAGGAAGCTCATAGTTCCTCATTCTATATTCGTCTTGGAAGTACAAAGATTTATAGAGATTTGAAATATTATTTAAGGTGGGATGATATAAAGAGAGAAATCATAGAATATGTATCTTGGTGCTTAGTATAATAAAAATTTAAGGTTGAGAGAAAAAATTATAAGGTGTTGTTACAACCATTACCCATACTAGAATGGAAATAGGAAAATATCCCCATGAATTTTATCATCGAAATACCTAAAATTTATAAAGGGAATAATGTTATATGGGTTATAATTGATCACTTTATAGAGTTAGTATGCTTTATCGGTATCATATAATATGTATCTATGAATCATCTGTCTAGGATATACATTAAGGAAGTGGTAAGGTTGCAGGATGTACAACATTCTATTGTGTATGATCAGGATTTGAGGTTTACATATAAGTTCTTGAAAAGTATTCAGTAGGCTATAGAAACAAAGTTAGTTTTTATTATAGATTATCATCCTTAGATAGATGTTCAGTCTAAGATAATAATTCAAACCCGAGATGATATTTTGAGATGAGTTTTCTCACAATATTAGCTTTCACTCAAGCATTCAGATGACTCCTTATGAATCAATTTATAGAAAGAAGTGTATAAATCTGACATACTAGGATGAAGATGGAAAAATAAATCTATTGGGATCTTGTCACGAACCAAGTTGGGTCGCCATCCGACCTGGTGCCCGACCCGGTCCGCGGCAAGGCCCGAGGGGCGTTCCCGATCCCCACGGGCTGGCAACTAGTTCCGGGCATCAAAACAAGTAAAGTGGGAATGATTTCGCCCAATGGAAATAAATAAAACAACGGAAAAGTATAAGAACGCAAAGTAAATAAATGACCCTGAAAAGATAGAACGACCAATGAGACACACTAACCTGGTCTCAAAAAAACTCATCGCGACTCTGAGAGTCACTCTCCACACCACAACCAAGTCTCGCTCACAGAAAACAAGCTCAAGTCAACCTGCAATAGAACTAAAAATAGGAAAAATTATAGGAGTGAGTATTAAAACTCAGTAGGTAGGCCCGACTAATTCTATTCCCAATGCACATACCATTAAATAAAGAATTAATTAAATCCAAGTTTGAACTACATTGTACAAAGTATGGGTTTTTACACACACTTTCATTTCTAAAACAAGTAACAGTCCATTGCCCTTCTTGATTTAGAACAAGTTTAATATTGAAAGAAATAGGTATATTTCATTTTTAAAACATTTTGCGAACAATTTAGAAATCCAAACATTTTTGTTAGTCAAAAGGAAAATCACACACAACACACAACACACACTAAGGGAAATGGAAAAAGTGGCACACATAGGTCAGCAACCGAACTCGACCTCTCAATCGTCCGCCACATACAAATAAACACTAAAAGGAACATGGGTCGAACCTAGGAGATCATGAACAATCCAGAACATACTATACATATGACTCATCCTGAAGGCATGCCCTAATTCGATGACATCATAACGCCCATACTACTACCCGACATAGCCCTGCATGGCCTAACCGAGGGGCCCGATACCCATAGAAGCAATAACTCAGTATTCCCCCGCTATGGGGCCACTAACCAGTGCATGGTCTAAACTAGTGCAGCAATCGTTCTCAGAAGATTCACTCACTATGCCAGGTTCCCATGTCAACACATATAATAAAAGAGGGGTGAATCAACAATGCCAAACAATCAGTCACGATGCACAAACATCACATACAGCTCACGCAATCAACACACACCAAAGATAACCCCTGAATGGGTTTTCCAAAATAATTTATTTTACTAAAGTGCCAAACGGGCCTTCACAAATTTTAAAGAAAAACCTCATTTTTTTGAGAAAACCCAAAACACTTGTTCAGATGAAATCATTTATCTTTAAAACTAAAAATATGTTTAAAATTCCGTGAATTATGTTTAAAGGCCAAACAGGAATTCTTTCAAAACTGGGTGTCCGCCCGTCAAGAAAATGTTCCAAGTGTTAGGTATAAAATAAACGGCTCTTTTCACACTAAATAATCATTTAAAATTTTATTATCTAATATTATTTATCATTCATTAAAATTAACAAAAAATCAAGAAATTAATAAATTATAAATTTAAATGTGAGTGCAATGGGGGACCTACCTCGACTCGCCGCTTGATTGTGACGATGCGACTCGCTTTGCACTTGCGCATAAGCACGTGCAAACTGATAACCACAGTGTCGTGGACTTTCCTTGACGACACACTGCAACAACCGCAAGACTTTTAAAACCAGAAACCTTTAGCCAACTCAAACAAGATAAACTTCCATCCTTAATAATTATTTAATAAAACATTTAAAAAAAATTATAAATACACAATTAAAGACCATTTCCACGGTTAAACAAAACACTAGAAAATTTATTAAACAGTTTTTTTCAAAATATTTCGCATGACTTTTAAATGTCAATAACTCCACTCAAAACATCCTTTTAAAACCAAACGCACCTTGGTGCAACACTAAACAAAAACACAAACCCAACAACTCATTCAAAAACTTGATTTTTGACCAAACACACCCCTATCAAAATAGAATCTGCAACCCCAGTAATATTTTATAAACCAGTTGCACAATTTACAAAACACCAATTAATAATGCAATAAGAGTTTTCCTCCAAGACGCACCCCAATTCTCATGAACATGCCACTTTAAAAATCAAATGCATAATAAACACCCATAAAAACTTCATCCGCACAAACAAAAATAATTAATATACAAGATAGGTTAACTAAATGAGAATATTAATCCATCAAAAAATAATTATACGTGGAAACACTAACCTTCAGCATCAAAACTTTGCAAACACGGTGCGCAAACTCCGCTGCACTTCAATCGCGCCGCAAACCAGACGACTAAGTCCTAAAATCAAGCAATCGGACCAAACATATCACAATTGGACCCAAAAAAAGACATGGAACCCTAACCCACAATTCTACCAAAATGAAGAATACTAACAAATTAATTGAAACATACCTATGGAGAAGGTGCGGGAGGCTGGCCGTATTAAATGGGGAGGTTCTGGGGGTGCGCCGCAGCTGGGGTCGATAGGCCGGGACACAGGAGGGGCGAGGCAAGGTGAGACGGAAGTAGGAGGAGGTGTGCGTGCGTTGGATGCCTGGACGCGGGTGAGGTCGCGTTGAAGTAGGCTGTGCGGGAGGTGCCTGCGCCGATGGGCAGTGTGGGCGGCCAAGGTGCGGACCGAAGGGAGCATGGAAAAAAGAAGGGGCGACGATTTAGGGTTGCAGGGGGAGAGGGAGTCTTTTGCGCAAAACAGGAGAGGGGGAAGAAGAGGCCCGCGCGATGGGAGAGAGGAGAGAAATAAAGGGAGAGGAAAAAAAAGGAAAAGAAAGAAAAAGAGAAAAGAAAAAAAGAAAGAAAAAAATAAAAAAAAAAAAAATAAAAATAAAAGGAAATAAAAATAAAAATAAGGATAAATATATATCCTAATAAATTCTAACAAATTTAATATTACGAAGAAAACGAAAATAATAAAATCAACCACAAAAAAACATTGTTTATTAGGAACTGACATCATGCATGGTCGCGTGTAGGGTTGCACGCACGGTCGCGTGCACAGTCATGTGCATAGTCTCTTGCCCGCAAAAGAAACCAAAATAATAGAAACTACCTGGTTAAAATATTATCTGAAATAATAATAATAATAATAATAATAATAATAATAATAATAATAAATAATAAAACCATCCAAAATAATAACATCATTATTAATTTATGTTGGACACCGCACACAGTTGCGTGCACGATCGCATGTGCGGGCACGTTCGCGCGCCTAGTCGCGATTACGGTCGAGCACTTTTAAAAGATCTCAAATCCCTTTAAAAAAAGAATCATTTCAAACTGCAACTCAAATGAACGATTTAAAATAATTGAATTAAAAGAAGTGTCAGTCAGGGTGTGATAATTCTCCCCACCATGACACTTTCTTCCCCCAGAAAGTGCCAAAAGACCAGGTCAACCAAGGGTTCCAAGCAAGACCGTGAAGATGCTTAAAACCAAACCTCAATCACCCAAAGAACGACCATTTAAAACTCCGATGACCTGAAACATCAAAGATCTCAAAACCAAAATCACCAAGAAAAATGAACAACAGTAAGGAATTCACCTCAAAATAGAACTACAACATGGAACACCCCGACCCTTGATTTAGGGATCACCGGGGCTGCTCGAGATCTCCAAGAACACTCGTCAAGCGACCCACTATCTGAGCTAACCAATTAGCATGGACGAGTTTGGGCGGAGAAAAAGCAATGGGTTGCTCCGCCAAGTGCACTTTGAAAACAAATTCTTCCACAAGATAGTCCTATGGTGGTCTCCCCACCATATTAGGATCCTTGTCAAGAATTTATTCTCCAAACCCAGGCGACTCACAAACCCAGACAAAACATCCAACACCGGCTTGACCCACTAAGATCCCTATGTTGAACCAAACCGACACAAGAAGAGATGCTAGCGAGACCCACAGTGGGTCTCCCCACCATTTTAGAATTTTCCTAACACCACGACACCTGTGCGGGCATTCCTAGTTTACTTTGAGCGGTACAGACTGAACTCTTCATCGCGAACCCACCACACGGGCCGACCTGCACTGATCATTCCTACAGTGGGAAACACTCCGCCACATGGGATAACTTTGATAGCAGAAATACCTAACTAGGAGGTGAACCAGATAGGTGCACGACAATTCCACAAGACATGAGAATCGCCGACCACAAGAAGGTTCACGGAGCACACCCACTAGCTTTACAAGTATACAGATTTTCCGAACCTCTTTAAGGACCAAGAGGAACTCCCATAAAATAAGACCATGAAAAGTAGACAAGGGCTCCATGCCCCTCACAATAAGAATGAAGCCTTCAGATAGGGTACCGCAAAGAGGAAATATAATCTTTCCCTGTCCTGTCACTGTGAACTTAATTCGGATCAAGTCCATCCCACGTCCGATGAGTTTCGACTGTGCGCAAGCTTCACCCCGAGGCCTATGGCTGGGGTCCTGATGTCTGAAGCATCTACAGCCTCGTAGTCATACATTGACCACATCTGACTAGAACTTCCTCTGTTGGAAAAGCAGCCTTCATACTTCTCCTCGTGTCCCGTGTAGCCACCCTATCAACATACCAACCGAGAATTGCAACACACGACTTAGAGTGTCTGGTTGACCACACTAGAGATAGAAAGTTGAGCGGTCTATCCGACACGCAACACAAACAGATGGAAGGAGCGCTCAAAGAACATGCCCCTTCGGTTCACACTCCTCATCAGATGAGGAACCTTCACTTACCACAATATGGATGAGACCAACAACTATTACAAACTTTAAGCTGATTGTTCCACACCACCTCTGAAGAACATGGTACCAGCTCATCAGAAAGGTCAAACACACCTCCTTCTCGACTTGTTGACTGGTCGAGCAGCTACGAGATCCACCACTTTCTCTCACCTTCACTTCCTTAGGTACGACTGTGGGATAGGCTAGTCTTGAGGATCGCTCACGACATCCTCATTTGCAACGAAAACGAAACGATAACCATTTTCTAATGTAGTCCCGCTCCACCAGACATACTCGAGACAACTTGAACCCACACAACTATTGGAGTTCCACAAAAACTGGAGACACTTAAAAATTTTCGAAAGTATTTAACGTTATTCAACTGACCTCAACGTTTACGAACAATCGACACAACCGAGCAGGATCCATCTCCGCCACTCCACTGGGAGTCTGGGCTAAGCCAAGAATTAAGAGACCTACTGGAAACCCATTGGACCTTTCTAGGGGGAATATCCCAAACAAGAAACAAAAACAACCTTCCACAAATCCAAACACATCACAAAACAATCATCTACATTCCAGAAACCAATCCAACAATTACAATTTTAAAACGTCAATTCATTTTCAAAGAGAAATACTCACTTGAAAAACCAAGAACAGTACATTAAAACCCAATAACTCTTTTGAACTCATCGCTTTCACTCCGGATTCTAAACCATTTCCCAATTCCAAAACCATTTAAGCACAAAAACCCATTTGAGAGAGAACCCCACTTTTCAAGAAACAAGATGTATCTTTTAAAATCAAACACTCACCACTGATAATCCTGGATTCCTCGCAGTTTTGCATTTCTGTGCCACCCAGGAACCCATCCACACAATCCACCAACTATCAATTAATCACTTCCACATGCACATACGAGCACCCATAGGAATACCACTAGAAAAGAAACAATGATCTTTCAATTTCAAAACAATACATTCCCAATTTTTTCCAAAACACCTTTTTTTCCAGCATTTCAAAAAATCAATACAAATTTCCAAAATGATTTCCATTTATAAAACCACCCACTCTAATTTCAAACAACCCAATACATCCTTTTATAAATTCAACTTCGAAAAATCAATGCCAAATTCCAAAAACAAGGTCCAAGAGAAAGGCACCCCAAATATCATGTCAACCGCAAATAAGAGCAGAAGCAAAGTCCGCTTCACTTTTTAAAGGAAAACAATTTCGCGTCAGTCCCAAAATTGAAGCAAGACATCACAAACATTAAAGCACCTGGGAGAAGGACTAGTGGTCGTGTCTAACCCGACTACATGGTTTAGCAGACCATGCCCTAGGGAAAGCACCACCCACTAGGAGTGTCGAACCGTACTCTCGGGCATCACATGGGTCGCAAATCCATGTGAGACCACGCGCATTACCGGTTTAACCCTATTGTCATCCTCATCCACATAGAGCAAAATAAAAACTTAAATCCTGGACTACCCTAGTTACCCGAGGATCGGAACGAGTAAGAGTTCGCGACGCTCTTCCCATACCTACCACTCGAGTACCGACAATCCTATCTCCGATCTACCTGACATCCCAAATAACAAGAGAAAAAAAACCTGACTCTGATACCATTTTGTCACGAACCAAGTCGGGTCGCCATCCGACCCGGTGCCCGACCCGGTCCGCGACAAGGCCCGAGGGGCGTTCCCGATCCCCACAGGCTGGCAACTAGTGCCGGGCATCAAAACAAGACAAGTGGGAAAGATTTCTCCCAATGGAAATAAATAAAACAACAGAAAAGTATAAGAATACAAAGTAAATAAATGACCCTGAAAAGATAGAACGACCAATGATACACACTAACCTGGTCTCAAAAAAACTCATCGCGACTCTGAGAGTCACTCTCCACACCACAACCAAGTCTTGCTCACGGAAAACAAGCTCAAGTCAACCTGCAATAGAACTAAAAATAGGAAAACACTATAGGCTTGAGTATTAAAACTCAGTAGGTAGGCCCGACTAATTCTATTCCCAATGCACATACCATTAAATAAAGAATTCATTAATTCCAAGTTTGAACTACATTGTACAAATTATGGGTTTTTACACACACTTTCATTTCTAAAACAAGTAACAGTCCATTTAAATTCTTGATTTAGAACAAGTTTAATGTTGAAAGAAACAGGTGCATTGCATTTTTAAAACATTTTGTGAACAATTTAGAAATCCAAACATTTTTTTTAGTCAAAAGGAAAATCACACACAACACACAACACACAACACACACTAAGGGAAATGGAAAAAGTGGCACACATAGGTCAGCAACCGAACTCGACCTCTCAATCGTCCGCCACATACAAATAAACACTAAAAGAAACATGGGTCGAACCTAGGATATCTTGAACAATCCAGAACATACTATACATCTGACTCATCCTGAAGGCATGACCTAACTCGATGACGTAATAACGCCCATAATACTACCCTACATAGCCCCATGCATGGCCTAACTGAGGGGCCCAATCCCCATAGCAGCAATAACTCAGTATTCCGCCGCTATGGGGCCACTAGCCAGTGCGTGGTCTAAAATAGTGCAGCAATCGTTCTCAGAAGATTAACTCA
The DNA here is from genome assembly GCA_963277665.1 of Viscum album. Taxonomy (NCBI): domain Eukaryota; kingdom Viridiplantae; phylum Streptophyta; class Magnoliopsida; order Santalales; family Viscaceae; genus Viscum; species Viscum album. The sequence goes on along the minus strand of OY728161.1, from coordinate 1,820,256,542 downwards.
CTATGCCAGGTTCCCATGTCAACACATATAATAAAAGAGGGGTGAATCAACAATGCCAAACAACCAGTCACGATGCACAAACATCACATCCAGATCACACAATCAACGCACACCAAAGATCACCCCTGAATGGGTTTTCCAAAATAATTTATTTTACTAAAGTGCCAAACGGGCCTTCAAAACTTTTAAAGAAAAACCTCATTTTTTTTGAGAAAACCCAAAAAACTTGTTCAGATGAAATAATTTATCTTTAAAACTAAAAATACGTTTGAAATTCCATGAATTATGTTTAAAGTCCAAACCGACATTCTTTAAAAACTGGGTGTCCGCCCGTCAAGAAAATGTTCCAAGTGTTCGGTATAAAATAAACGGCTCTTTTCACACTAAATAATCATTTAAAATTTTATTATCTAATATTATTTATCATTCATTAAAATTAACAAAACATCAAGCAATTAATAAATTCTAAATTTAAATGTGAGTGCAATGGGGGACCTACCTCGACTCGCCGCTTGATTGTGACAACGCGACTCGCTTTGCACTTGCGCATAAGCATGTGCAAACTGATAACCGCTGTGTCGTGGAATTTCCTTGACAACACACTGCAACAACCACAAGAATTTTAAAACCAGAAACCTTTACCCAACTCAAACAAGATAAACTTCTATCCTTAATAATTATTTAATAAAACATTTAAAAAAAATTATAAATAAAAAATTAAAGACCATTTCCACGGTTAAACAAAACACTAGAAAATTTATTAAACACTTTTTTTCAAAATATTTCGCATGACTTTTAAATGTCAATAAGTCCACTCAAAACATCCTTTTAAAACCAAATGCACCTTGGTGCAACACTAAACAAAAACAGAAACCCAACAACTCATTCAAAAACTTGCTTTTTGACCAAACACACCCCTATCAAAATAGAATCTACAACCCCAGTAATATTTCATAAACCAGATGTACAATTTACAAAACACCAATTAATAATGCAATAAGAGTTTTCCTCCAAGACGCACCCCAATTCTCATGAACATGCCACTTTAAAAATCAAACGCATAATAAACACCCATAAAATCTTCATCCGCACAAACCAAACTAATTAATATACAAGATAGGTTAACTAAATGATAATATTAATCCATCAAAAAATAATTATACACAGAAACACTAACCTTCGGCATAAAAACTTTGCAAACACGGTGCGCAAACTCCGCTGCACTTCAATCGCGCCGCAAACTAGACAACTAAGTCCTAAAATCAAGCAATCAGACCAAACATATCACAATTGGACCAAAAAAAAAACATGGAACCCTAACCCATAATTATACCAAAATGAAGAATAATAACAAATGAATTGAAACACACCTATGTAGAAGGTGCGGGAGGCTGGCCGTATTAAATGGGGAGGTGCTGGGGGCGCACCGTAGCTGGGGTCGACAGGCCGGGACGCAGTAGGGGTGAGGCGAGGTGAGGCGGGAGCAGGAGGAGGTGTGCGCGCATTGGAGGCCTGGACGCGGGTGAGGTCGTGCTGAAGTAGGCTGTGCGGGAGGTGCTTGCGCCGATGGGCAGGATGGGCGGCCAAGGGGCGGACCGAAGGGATCATGAAAAAAAAGGGGCGGCGATTTAGGGTTGCAGGGGAAGAGGGAGTCCACTGCGCAAAACAGGAGAGGGGGAAGAAGAGGCCCGCGTGACGGGAGAGAGGAGAGAAAGAAAGGGAGAGGAAAAAAAATAGGAAATGAAAGAAAAATAGAAAAGAAAAAAATAAAGAAAAAAAGAAAAAAAATAAAATAAAAATAAAAGGAAATAAAAATAAAAATAAGGATAAATTTATATCCTAATAAATTCTAACAAATTTAATATTAAGAAGAAAACGAAAATAATAAAATCGACCACAAAAAAAACACTGTTTATTAGGAACTGACATCATGCATGGTCGCGCGTAGGGTTGCACGCATAGTCGCACGCACGGTCATGCACATAGTCTCTTTCCTGCAAAAGAAACCAAAATAATAGAAACGACCATGTTAAAATATTAGCTGAAATAATAATAATAATAATAATAATAATAATAATAATAATAATAATAAAATAATAAAACCATCCAAAATAATAAAATCATCATTAATTTATGTTGGACACCTCGCACGGTCACGTGCACGATCGCGTGTGTGGGCGCGTTTGTGAGCCTAGTCGCGATTACGGTCGAGCACTTGTAAAAGATCTCAAATCCCTTTAAAAAAAGAACCGTTTCAAACTGCAACTCAAAAGAAAGATTTAAAATAATTGAATTAAAATAAGTGTCAGTTAGGGTGTGAAAGATCTGATATAATTAAGGAAATGGTAGATAAAGTTAGAGAAATTTAATATTAAATCATGGTATCTCAGAGTCAATAGAAAAGTTACACTGAAAATCATCAGTGTGATCTGAATTTTGAAGTTGGTGATAAAGTCTTTCTATGAATTTATTTATGGAATAAGTTTATGAATTTTTTAAAGAAATTAAATTTTATCCCTAGGTATATTACACCTTTTGAGAATCTTTATCACGTATAGAAATTTTTTTATCATTAGGAACTTCCACCTAACCTCTCCCAAGTCTAGGATGTGTTCTAAGTATCTCTCCTGAGAAAGTACATGCCTGATCCTTTAGATTTACTAAACTAAGAGGTAATAATACTAGATAATGATATTTATTATGAATAAAAACCTATGGAGATTCTAGATTGTATAAAGAAATTTCTAAAAAATAAGACCACTCACCAGGTCATGGTATTATAGTGAAGCCACTGACTTGAGGAAGCTATGTAGGAACCTAAGGAATTGATAGCATAGAAGTATACTAAGTTGTTTATATTAGAGTGATATAATTTTAATGATAAAATTCATTTTATGAGGGTTATAATGTAACAATCAAATATTTTATAAAATATTTTTTTGGAATAAATTTAATTTCTTCGATAGCTTGTGATACACACAACACTGAGTTTTAACGAACCACAATATACTATTTATATTATTATTTAAAAATGATCACTATAACCTAGATATTAAACATGGTGGTATTAATATAAATAAACACATTTTAAAAATTAACTAGAATTTTTTTATATAAATAAACCATATTGATAATAAAGTACTTAATTTCTAATAAATTCTTTATATTCTTCGAAAACACCTTTTTCTCAAAAAATGTTTTATTTATTTTTGAGAACAAATAGTAAAATTAATCTTTTTCACTTTTATAAAATGTATATAAAAAAATAAACCTAATTTTTTAAATCTATATGTAAAAATTATCTTTTATTAATTTTTTTATAATTTTATTAAAATATTAAATTTCCAATGAATGTTAAAAAATACTGATTTTTATTAAAAAATGACTTTTCATTTATAGAATTTTAAATTTTAAATCTTATTTTAAAATTGTTTAAAAGTAAAAATAATTCAGTTATATATTTATTAATCAAATTTATTTCATTGAAATTAGTTTCATACTAAATTTTGATATTAAAAATTTCTATACTTACGAAAACTTTCTCTTTGGAAAACTGCTTTTTCATTGCGTTTGATGGTTTAATTTAAAATTAATTTTTTCCATTTATGTGAATTGAATTTGGAAAAATGAATTTCATATTTTGAATAATTATAATTAATATTATATAATAAGGTAAAATTTTGTGTTGTTTATAATGAATTGTAAAAATAGTAAAAATTAATTACAATGTTTAAGGTTATAATGGGTTTACTAGGGGTTAAAAAAAATATAAGGGTTAAAATGACCTAAAAAATGGTCTACTTACTATTGGATGGACATATTTAAATATTATATAATATAATGTTTTATAATGATCTAAGTTTGATCCTTTTTACCTTGATATTGACAAGGAATTATTGAGAAATTTTGAAAAAAAATACAAGTGTGTCACCCACCTCAATTATAAAAGGGAACCCACTCTCTTCTCCTCTTCACACTTATAAATCACTTTGATTAAGATAAATACTAACAAAATATATTTATTAATTCAATTTTTTTTTCTATTTTCCTTATTTTTATTATTAAAACCTTTTTATAAGGCTTTAGGTATAAACCTAAAGAGGTTCCCTGCAGAAGAGGTAAAATTATTAACCTTTTGTTTTTGTTTTATTTCTTCTTCCAACTCCTTAAAATATTATTAAAATATATTTATATAATAAATTAATTCTCTCCCATATAATTATATTTTATTATTTTAATTGAATAACCCATATCCATCTCCTATTCCATCTAATGGGGAATGAAATTGTCAATCGTGTGTACGCCGGACTACCACCTCACGAACCAATGTAATTCATTTTCCATAACCAACTTTTATGGTTGGATAAAATAATGGATTTGTAATATGTAAATTATATTTATGAAATAATTATAATTCTGAATTATAATATCCCATATACCTTCTTACTTTCTATTATGTGGGAATATGATAATGATGCTTGTGTGTACGGCGGACTACCGCCTTACAAAGTGATGTGATTCATTTTTCACTTAAACTTTAAATGGAAGGTAATAAGGATAAATTTAATTAATATATTTGATATATGTGAAATAATAATGACTCTATAAATTTTATATATTATTTATCATCCTTTATTTCCATCCTTCGAGAAAGTAGAAGCATCATTCATGCATACATACAGCCTACCGTCTCTATGAACGATGTGATTCATTTTCTAAATATGACTTTAATGGATTACTTGAAATACATATATAATTAATATATATGATATTTATATTATTTTAAAAATTATTAATATTATGGAACCATGATCAATGTTAAAGGACCAAAAATACCAAACCAAAACATACATGAAAAATGAAGTAATTATTACCCAAAATGTGATTTTAATAGATAATTGTTAATAAATGGGTAATAAAAGGTAAAAAATAAATCATATATTGTATTATATATATAATTATGGTTCCATAAAAGATTTATAATAAACTTATATTAATTATATATGAGGTTCAGATATGTATGAAGGAATTCCAAACTTAAGGTGAGATATCTTCGTCTCACTTTTATTTCTGTGAGACACATGCCTTATACACCACTTGTTTCTTTTGTGTGGTTCATATACTGACCATGAATTTATTTTATGATTATTTTCATGAAATTAATGGGATATACCTATGCATAAAAGTTTTCTATTTCATGGGTCTTATGATTTAAAATTTACCAATGCGGCAAGGGTTTGATGTTATAATTTCATTGTTTATCAAGATTGTTTAAGAGTATGTTTTTGATGATGAAATATTATGATATATCTCACAAGAAACTCATGAATTTTTTATCCTATATTTGTTTCTAGTAGTTTATTTTTTTCCTTTCATTTACTCGTTTTATGTAGTCAATATTCCAAAATAAATTTTTAAGGAAAAATGAATCCATTTATCTCTTCAGTCAAAAATACTTTTTCTTTTATTTATATGATTTCTAAAAATGTTTTAAATTTTTTTTATATTATATAATTATTTTTTAAATAAATTTTCCCATGTTTTAATTTTTAAATTTTTTTTAAAAGGAATATTTAAATCATCTTCTAAATAAAGATCTTTTGGCTTTTATTGAAAATGTGAAATGAATCTCTGTTTTAACATGTACGACATGAATGGAGTTTCCCACCTTCATGACCACCAAATGTTTTAAAGATTAATTTATAGGCTTCAAAGTTTATTTTCAAATAAAATTATTTTTATAATTTTTTTGAACTTTTAGTTTTTAAAATTTAATTTTCAAAGTGAAAATGTTATTTTCCTCAAGAAATGTTCCAAGTGATATTTTAAAATAATTTTCCATATAATATGAAATACTTTGATATTAATTAATATTTAATGGGGATATGATCCAATTATACCATACTTATTCTTTATTTGTATGTTCTATGATTATGATGAAGAGATGTTTATGAAACACATTCCTTTTCCACATGTTATACTATGATGAATTGATGAGATGATTTTGAAAATAATTTTATTTCTATGGGTTAAGATATGAGGATTTTTTTATTATCTTATGGAAAAAATATATGGATTATTTGATGGGTGATAATTATATCTCCCTCTAATTAATCTGGTAATGATTAATTTTCAATGATCTCAAAGGGTATATGGGAGGTTATCCCTTGCTCGAGAAAGATGGTATATGGGAGGTTAACCTAAGCCTAAAAAAGAGGGTACATAAGAGGTTATCCCAAACCCAAAAGAGGGTACATAAGAGGTTATCATAATCCAAAAGAAGGTACATGGGTGGTGATTCCGAGCCTAACATGTTTTTAATTTCTTGGTGAGTATCCTTGACATAATATTTTCTATACTTATGTGTATGCCACAAATCCATGTATTGTGGCAATGTTATGTTCTCATGTATCATGTTATTTGATTCCTTTATAATTCATGTCTTATGAACAACTAAGATTTATTCCATGACTCATGTTTATTATATATGATATACAAGGTATGGTTTTCAAATGTTATTCTCATGTGACAATACCCTTATACTCGTGTTATATTGGTACCCCTCATGTTTACCCTCACTGAGAATCTGATCTCACCCTTTATTATGTTTCATTTCCCTAGGTTATGAAGATAGGTTTTAATTATGGCTTTTATATGATTTGTACTATGTGGTAATATATTTATGGGAGATGTTTATATTCTTTTATGAAATAATAATATTGTGCATCTAGTCTCTAGATACACTTAACCTTTATGATCCTCAAGAATGTATTTATAAAATGTATTGAATATTAATATATTAATATGTAATATCTATGTATAAAAATATTGAGTCATTATATAGAAAATGTCTCAATTAGATGAAGCACCATTTCTAATTTATATAGGTCCACAAACACATACTTTATAAATTGTAATTGGCATCCATGTAATCATATCCATATGATGTTCTAGCACACACAACCTTATTTTCATAGCTCAAATATGTAATAATTGGATTAATTAAGGTGACAATAGGAATATTTATTGGAAAAAACCATTTAGGTTTATGCATACACTTTAATTAACCAATTATTTTTCTCATTCATCCTATAGAAAAGTTAGTTATATAACATATAAAGTATTCAAGGCACTATAAAATTATGCATTAAGTTCACACTGTAAAATAATTATGGCATGTCAAATGAATGACTTGTGATTCCTTAGGTTCTTATTATGATACATGTAACAATACTCCCTTATTGTATCAGGCCAAGGGAAGAAGGTAACCCATAATGATAATAAACACCCCAAGTCATGTAATCCACCCAATGGTAAAATCAATACAAATATAAGAGGGAAAAATAAAAATATCAAGTCCCATCCCATAAAACTTGGATTTTTTTCTATACATGGGGTAGATATTTCCAGGAACATGTTCTTTACAAAATTCCAACACATACCTTTCTCCTTTTTACCATCCAAAAAATAGTAAGGAAAAGAAAAGAAACCTCTGATACCACTTTTTGATGTCCCGGTCTTGATTCACTAATAAGTGACCCAAACTAGTTTGACACAGAGCCTAAAACACACCTCCCCATACACTATAGGCTTCCAAAAAAGAGTGAGGATCTAGAGTGGTATAGTGGGGAGGATATACTCTCATGAACAGAGTGGAACAAAATGGTAAAATAATAGGTAAATATCAAAAATAGATAATAATAAGTAATGGAAGAAAATAATCCAGATAATAATAAATAACTAGAAGAAATAATAACCAGTATCATATACAAAATGATGATTTCATGATAATCTATAAAAAGAAGGGAATATAAGGGAAACAGAGTGGACAACATATACAACATGTTGTAATAAAAATCAAACAACTAAACTATATATCTAATAGAATCATGTTCATAATATCATCACTCTTCTCTCATAATCCATCCTAGTACAAAAAATCAAACATCCATATCTGGGTGCTTTCCTTTGTCCCTACATGAATCCTTGATATCTATTCAGGTACCAATCAGTGGCCTAAACAAGGTGTGGGTAAAACTAAGAAAACCACCAAAAATGAAGTCTAGTATAATCCATATATTGTATATAAATCAAGCAATATATAGTCATAACAAACATAAAGTAGTTATGTAAGTTGTAACCAAGTTGTCCCAACTTCCTAAAGTATATCCGTTTAACTCTTCCATCTTTTGCCTAAGACGATATGTATCTAAACATATATCCCCATGAATATAGATACATATATATATATATATATGTGAGTATTAATATATATAGATACGTAGTACTATCCAAAACCTGTGACATGAAACTAAGGCATCCATGAATAATCACAAGAGTATTGTATTGAAAAAGGGGTATCGAACCTATATTTATCTAGGGATACAAAACATCATTTTCAACAATCCCAATCAATGATGCAATTCACTATTCTCAACATACTATACATGGAAATGTGAATCATCATGCCTAACTTCCAAATAAACAATGTGAAATGTAAAACCCAATATCCAATAAATGATGCGAAACATCATGTACAAAATCACACATCAGGGAAGAATGAAGCATCATGTCCAACACTTTACTCGACTATGTCAAAATGACCAATATTATAGGTTGAATAATAGTAATGATCAAATTTCATGTACTAATTTAACATAATCCAAGAAATGGTTTTCTACAATTTTACATTTCATTATTCAAGGGTATAATCCATAGTTCATATAATAATCACATGACATTGTCATTCCACTCACTTTTCATATAATCCCACCAATAAATTTAAATTTTGTATTAAATTATACCCATATAGGTGATTGTTTCATTATAAAAACATTTATAAAGTCATTTAATTCAATAAACACACCCAAAGGGGTGTTACTCATTAAGGTGGACGACCATCGATAATAACATGGGTTTATAGAAGTATCATTAACAAGGAATAACAATTTAAAATAATAAAATCACATCTTAAGGAGACAATCAGAATATGAACATGTGGCACAATGGTGAATGATATAGAACAACTACACTTTTAGGGAAAATTACTATACCAACTACATTACACTGATAGTAGACTCCTCATCCAGTATGGGCCTCTAATTCAAGATATAATGGGAGAAAAAAATGAATAGAAAACCACCATGAAAATAGGGAATATTAACTTTTATAAAATTGAGATTCTATATGGTGAGATAAATTAATAAATAAAGTAATATTATTAAATTTCATACCATTATCTATCCAACATGATAAATAACACTTAAATTAGATGTTAGATAGAGGAGGTAGCTCAATGCCTAGCCTGAGGGAGAAGAGGATCTCTCAACAAAGGGGGAGATACTATACATGAAGTGGGATTAGAAAAAGAGGGAGGTAAGTTAAACAGGGTGGTGAAAAGGATTATTTATACTCGTTTTAAAGGGTTCATGGTTTCGCTTCTTGCTTTTCGAAATGATCTTCCAAACGCGTGCTAGTACTGCCAATGGTGTCACCCCCTCACATGGGCTTGTTACATGGTTTAAAAAACCATTCTTAGCCCATTTTTCTCCTATATAGTTTTTTGTATCACTCCTATGAAGTCGTGTATCTTATATTTCATGGTTTCTTAAACTATACACCTCCTTATATGGGTTTCATTGTTGAGCCACACAGTTTCTACTAATATTGCACCTCATGCTTCATTTCAAAAAAAAAACGAAGCTCTAAGATCCGAATAAGATCTGAGGCTCCTAAAAACTTCCTTAAACTCTTAGAAACTTTTATTATAAGAAACCCAAATATTAAAATTGAAATATAAAGTATCATCAAATTATAATAAAAATAGGTATCTTATAGATAGAATATGGAAAAAAAAAATTAGACTTACTAATAAAACTAAAAATAATTTCTCTATGAATAAATCAAAGTAGAAACCCTGTTCTAGGGATCAAGACCAATATATGTGTCTTTTTGGATTTATTAGTTAAATTCATAGTATATATGTTGACATAGCATTGAAAAATATATGATTGAACAATTAGAACATCATTGGTTCCAACATCACATTGCATAAAGTCTCCACAATTTATGTGTAAAACCACAAGAAGAGATTATTATGATTAATAGAATACAGATACCTAAGAGTAGTTAGGAAAAATATCTCACAATCCATTATATAAACTTAGGTTTGAAATTTTTTATGTGTAATGCATAGAGAGAGAGTATCCAACACAACCAGTAGAACTACCAGGGCTAATAGTAAAAAATGTACGACAATGATTGAGAAAGTAAAACTAGATGAGTACATAGTTATTAGAGAATTGGTAATAATAGTTATCAAGGGTATATAAAAATATTCTTTTTTTATATTAGTTTGATTTAAGATCAAATTTATGCTAAGGTAATATGCAATAGAAAACTTATTAGATCCTAGGTTTGGCATATCTACATAAATTGATTATGTTGCATCTTCTTGTACATCTTAAGAAGAAGTTTAGAAATGATTTGACCAATATTTTTGAATTATATAAATATAATAAATATTAATCATATTATGATAAATTTTATACTATGGTATTATATATTATTCCAAGGGTGAAAAAGTAAAAAAGGTATATACTTGGTGATATAATATCTTGAGATATTTTCTTAGAACGATGAGTTCACAATAAGAAGAACAACCACTACAGTGTGTTTGGCCTATTATTGGGAGAAATAACTTAATAGAATCATATTTATCAAGTTATATGAAGTAGTGATATGGTTAGTACTTGGATACAAAGCATGTTATATTCTATAGGAGTTGGTTCCCTAGAACCAATAACTTTATACATTAGATTATCTGTATATTCAAATTATTAAATATTAATAAATATCTTATCACGTGATGATTTCTATTAATAATGAAATCTAATGTGATAATTTACTTAGAGTATTTGTTACATTGAAATATCATAGTAGTTCCCTACTAGAATGAGAAACTTTTAGTGCTATGATGATATTCTGAAATATATGTTATATGTCCAGATGACATCATATGATAGGAAAAAATGATATAGGCTATAAGGGGTTTTGGTAGCATAATATATTGATACTTATTCTCTTTAATTTCACTCTTGGTAATCTTTGAGATAGGAGGTTCTGAGAACTGACCCTCCTGTAGAAATTTCACATGTTTTACATGCCATTAGATATTATTATCCACAAGAGTGTGTATTGTTCCTTAGACTTGATATTATTATTAATAGATATCATGATGTGCATACATTGATGCATTGACGAAAATTTTGATGAATTATTCTCATGGGGTGGTAGGATATGGTGGGTATGTGTCTAATGATATGGTATTAATGAATAAGTCAAGAATTAATTTTTCTCTTAAGAGTTAATGGAAGTATATATATTTTCACATCAAATAGATTGGAACTTTTTGATTAGTCTATGATCATTGTATTATATTAAAGGGTTCATTTTAGGTAATTCAAAGAAATAAATATCAAGAATATAGGTTTATGACACAAGTGATGCCGCCATCTTGACGAGATATCGAGACAAAGCGATTATATTGCATGGTAACAGTTCATAAGAAGTTGTTATAGTTGCGACCTATCATTATCTATTTAGGTTCTATAATGTGTTTATAAATATAAATATTGTTATTTTAGTTGGACTCACCACTATCAAGATGAGGTCCTATAGGGTTATATACAAAGTGTATTCATAGGTTCCACCAATTTGAATGAATTAGAGTTTAGGACGAAGTTTTCCCCATGTGTAGAGTCTTGTGGACATCTGAGTGGACTATGACAAGTAAATTAATTCAATTGTATTATTCTAGTATAGGATAATGATAATTGGATTTATTTATAAAATTATTTTCAAAATATTTAATTTTAAAAGTTTATATAATAAAGTATTATTTTTTCAATGAATATTAAACATTCAAGGATCATTAAATAATTATGACAGGAATAAGAAGATTTATCAGCTCATGGTTCATCACACAGAATTTAATAATGTCACCGGTTATAGGTGAAATATTTTTGACATGCATGAAACATTTACTTATTGATTTTATTTTGAGCCAATTTAAGAGTTTTATTGCATCCAACGGATTGAGTGAAATTTTAGAAAGTTAAAACTAACTATTTAAACTCATTATTTTAGACATGAATAGTAAGGGAGACCATTTTCAAATATTTTGAGTTCATGTCTCCTCTCACACCTTATATTAAGATTATGAAGAGAGAAATATCAATAATTAATCAATCCATGTTTTTGGAAAGGTCATGTGATCTTAAAGTGATCGTAAAAGAGTCATAAGGACTTCAATTTTAAACGTTAGTACTTGGGAATTGAAGTAAAATGTTCATGGATATTGAAAAAAATTTGGACGATCTATAGGGTATCTAATTTGGTTTCTTCAATAAATAATGATCCAGATAATAGAGGATACCACTAATGTCATGTATTTCCACCTAGGTATATATTTGATTTCATTTTTATACTTAAATTTGATTTCAAAAGATCCTAGGAATGAATCATGTATTTATATGTTGAATCAAGTATCTAATGATTGATTATATGTTAAAAAATGAAACATTTTCATCTTTAATGCTTCTACAACATGCTCAGGTCCTTTAAAATATTAATATATTTTAATGTTTTAAGAAAACTAAGGAATCCCATCAAATGTTGCAGAATGAAGAAAGGGATAAAAAAATTGAAGTCTACAGGAGACACTTAAGATGTGTCAGAGATATTACTTAAGGAGGTATAGGTTAATATCCTATATACTATGAGGGAAATCATTTTTGATTTTACAGATTGAACAACAAGTCATTACTTTCTATTATACTAGGTTGGTTCAAAGAATACAGGTCTAAGTATATTCCCTTACTTGACCCATTTCTTGATAATAAAAAAATATTTGTGTGAGAGTGGGATAAAAACCGAGAAACACTAGGGACATATTCCTCCATATTGGAGGTGACACTCATTAAAAAATCATGGTTCTTTTGTTACTTTTCATTCCTAATTTATGTATATTGAAATTGAAGGGGAGGATTGAGTGAGGGAGATTTATTCACTAATGACGTGTACAGGTAAAAGAAGGGATAAAAGTCTCAATTCCTTAGGAGTTTACAACACTAATCACCCCACCCCATCTCAATTTTGGGATTATACGAAAGGGATCCTAATAGCTGGTATCATAGAATAAATTCACACTTCTATTTGAATTCTCAAGATTCATAATTTTATTAAAAAATTATCTTCTCTTTTCAAATAATCATGAAGTGTAGACTTATAGAAGAGGTGTTAATGGATGATAATAATATCATCTATTCCAAGACAATGAAGAAAATAAAATGGATAGAGAATATAAAGATAAATAAGGAAACCCTCTTATACAAAAAGGAATATAAACTAAATTTAACATGATAAATCATGATTATGTCTAACCTAGAATGAATATTGATGAACTGGTTTAGAAATACAATGGAGATAAGAAGTATAATTAGTTTAATTAAAGTACCTCAAAATTATTACATGAAGATGAGATAACTATAAATTCTTTTCAAGGTAATTCCTATGAAGAAGAAAGAATAAGTTGAGAAGACCACATTTCAAAATAGTTACTAGATAAATCATATAATGAGTCATGTTCTTACTTGGTTAAAATCATACAGAGTATTCCTTGATATATAGATACTTTAATTTTCTATTATTTCAAAAAATTATAATAGGATATCAATCATCTTAAGGAATAATTAGAGGTAAATAAGTTTTCATTTAATATAAAATAATTGGCGTAAAAAAATATTACTAAGAAAATAGAGGCCAATAGAATAAGAAATTTAGAATGCGAAGAAAAGTTTTATAAGTTTTATAAGGATTTAGTAAAATAAATACTAGAAAATTAAGAGGCTAATAAATATCTTGTTCAAAATATCCATTCATTATAAAAAATACAAAAGTCTTGCATTGATGTCTGGAATGCACAATGTAAGTTCAAATAAAATAAGATAAAGGATATTTCTCGTATGGTGTAAGAAAAGAATAAAATTCATGAATATGTATTTAAGAAGATTATAAAATATTTTGAAGACAAACATAAGTCATCAAAGTATGAGAAAAATATAATCTATATAAACTATATTGAATTGAGAAATAAAAACTCAAATCTAGATGTGTCATAAAATAATCCTTCATAAAAATATGAGAAAAGGTAAAATCCTTTTCAAAATTACAAGGAAGTTTATTATTATAAAATCCATCTATTCGGTAAAAGGAATATTCAAAGATAATCTAATGATTTGTCTCTATCATGCTCTAAGAAAAAGGTACCATCCACTCTAGGAAATATTTTTTATTCTAATTTTGGTTTCATGTATAGTTATAGATTAAAATCAAAATCTATATAAAATTAGACTAGAAAAAGTGATATGGAACCCACTAATACATTAGTGGTGGATGTAAACAAAAATAGTAAAAATTTTCCCCCAAATTCTACCCAAAATAATTTAATTTCTGTATAAAAATGGAATGTAATTACATTTTTCAACCTATAGTTTAATGAAGAATAGGGTTTGTAGGATAATGTGGGTGCTGTGAAAGATTCAAGAATAATGGATTGGTTTATTAGAATAATGTGTCAACCTATGGAAGAAAAATAAATCCTATATAAAAGAGAAATAATGTTGAATTATTGAAAAGTCTATAGATAAAAGGTCTAAATATGTCTATCTCATACAAATTTGAATGTCTTAAAGATCTATATAGAACTTGAAATCAAAGTGTCCATTGTAATGGATCCTGTATATCCAAATCAATCAGGCATGTACCATGAAATATAGATAAGTTAAGATTATATAAGTTTATGAAAGATGTTAAGTCTTCCTTGGGAATGAATCGAGGAAAAAATGTTAAAAGAACATTCCCCAAAAATTAGAAAATAAGGCTAGTGAGTTATCCTTAGGTAGTAAGAAGAAGAATAATTTAGTTAATATTTGTCCTAAGAAGTTCAAGAAGCAATATACATCAGTAATAAATAGATAATTCTTATTTATAAGAATATAACACATCATGGACACTTGTAAAAAATACATGATTGTAGGTGGTGAAATAAGAAACATGGGATATAAAATAATATTTTTACATGTGAAAAAAATAGATTATTTGGTGAAGATCATTATTAATATTTTATGTGGATGCTCCAAAAAGGTTAATCGAGTTTCTAAAAAATGTATGATCATCTTTCTAGCTCAATTGGAAGAAGAAAAGAAAATAAATAAAGCATAGTAGAATTTAAGTGCTAAAGGAAAATAAGTAATTCCACATAAAGAAGCTAAATTTCATGAGAGTTTTCCAGAAATGATAATAAAAGAGATTGTGAAGATTTATGTGGAAGGTTCAAACAAGTATTTTACATCACAAATGATTTTTTAATTATCTTACCAACTTAAGAAGAAATAATTTAAAATATAAATATAGAACCAAAATACTCATATACCTTGGTAGATAATTATAAAAGGAAGATTATACACAAAGAAGATTCGAAATAGGGGTGAAGCTCATTCTACTAAATAATAACACTACCTTGAAATTTTTAAAATCAAGCATGAAGGGTTTTAATATATATGAAGCTAAATATAAAAGTGTATCCTAGTTGAGAGTAAATTATTATCCTTCATGAACTCACTAAATTATAGAGGAGTTCTACCTCATTTTCTTATCCATTGTTTTTTATTTTTATAATTTTTATGTAGTTAATTGAAGGTGATGTATGAATTCAGGTGGGAACAAAAATAAAATGAAGATTTTGTCAAAATGAGACCATAGATTTAAGAAGTCACCATCATAAATGTGATAACTGTAATTGGTAATAAAAAAAAATTATAATGAAAATAACCTATTGATGAAGTTAATTTGGAATGTATCCTTGAGGGGGAAATGAATGGGGAAACCTGAGAAACCACCAAAATAATAAACTCATATAAATCATGGAAATATAGATTTCTAGAAGTTTCTCGATTTTGGTTATTGAAAATTTATGTTTTCATATTATCTCAACCTTTTTATGATGTACACCACACTTCTCTCATATCATCACACCTAATCACCATATGGTCTACCAAAATCTACTAAACTCCCTAATTAGACTCCCAAATGGACCATCAGTAATCTCACTACACACCCATAACTGGAGCCTATAATATCTTGAGAATAGATGATCCCAAAAGAATATATCAAAGGGAAATAAAATAGTAAAATTTTATAAAACCACATAAACATAAATCCTAAAAAATAAAATGTAAAAAATAATGAATGAATTAGAACCTCATGGAACAAATAACACAAAAATCATTCTTAATCTAATATTATCTCATTACTCCTTGCTGGCTAACCACCAGTCTACCCATCGATCACCTCCGACAATTTTTGACGTATCACAAGTCATCATGGTGGTTTTATCCATCAACATGATCATATAGCCTCAACTACACTTTCATTACCTGGATCATATATCAAAACATCATAAAAAACAAAGTATGTATTGGACATGGTCTTACCTTAGGTGGGTCTTTGGAAGTATTTTGATTATCTCTATTTCATGAAGCTCTCCATCACCTCCCAATGTATATCTACCACCCTTCATAGAGCCTTGTTAGCTATTACTCCATGTATGAAAGCCAATAGGGAATAGAAATATTTAGAGAGATACATATCCTAAATGGAAAAAATAATATGTATGAGACCTCACAACCAAAAACCAAGTTTCTCCACAGGTTAATCATTGAACCTTAATGTTTTCTAATATGTCACCTCCTATATGTATCGACACTCCACCAACAGTTCTGTTATAGAAAAAAATACTTCCTATCAGGCCATATTCCTAAATATACCATCTCACAAAAGGCCTACCCTACGTTAACTAGGATGGAAACTCATCATACTCCTATCAATAATTAAAAGATTCATCACTCATCACTTATCCCATATCTGAATTAATGGAAAAGAGTTCCATAATAGAAGGGCCGCATGCTATCAACTCAGTCTATGACATAAATCAAGAAAACTAAGATTAAATCCTACCTCATCCGTGAATTCTAATCTTATGTCTCTTCTCTAAAGAATTAGGATGCCATGTAACATATCAATAATGTCAAAAATTTCCCAAAGACCAATAATGAACATACGACATATCACTTGGTCAATCCAAAATTATCAATCTAGTCTAACAAACATATCACCCAAGGAAATGTTTCTCATATGGATCCAAGGTTATCATGTTTTATAATGTGATTATAGATAATATACTATATAAATATAATAAATAATCACATATATAATTTTAAAATATTTGGAAAACAATATGTCACCTAAATGAGGTTAAAAATTCAAAAATAAGAACAAAAAATTGGACCTCAAGTGTCTTCTTTAAAATATATAAAAATATTGTTTATAAATCATTAAAAAAACCATTATATGTCACCTTTACTCACACAAGGCCCTAGTCCAAAATACCATGAAAATAATCTTAAGAAATCACTTTTTTTAAATTGAATTTTATTTTTTTAATTTCTATTTTCTATTAAAATATCACTTTAAACTAAAACCCCACTTAAAATATATTAAAGATGAAAATTATCTAATTTAAAAAACAATTCACACCACCAAAATATCCATAAAATGGTCCATCAGTAATCATTTGACTAAGGCATCACCAATGAACCATTTAACAACCTATACCATCCTTTTTAACTATTAAGATAACATGATATCTTCCAAAATTATGGGGATAAGTCACACAACCTCATGTTTACATGATAACATCAACCATAATGATAGAATAAAAATATAAAATAACTAAATGAGAAAGATACACAGTAATGTAAAGTATACTTACCTCAATCGATAGTTTACAAAAACCATCTAAAGAAATATCCTTAACATTTTAGTAGTGTACTATATCCCTAATAATCTTGATGGAGTAGGTAGGAATTAGGAATTAATATGGATATACTTTTCTCTACCCATGAGAATGCACCCCAAACATTGTCACATTTTCAATTTTTTTTGCTCATTGCCTCCTCATCTGACGGGCCTTTAACGATTCCTCTAGTCCCGACAACCTTCAATATAGGATTTTCTCATGGTTTTGATACCTCTACACTGCACACAGATCCTTTTTACTCCCTTAGGGGTCCTTGGTCTAGTCCCTCCTTCAAGGATGCCCTATGTAGTGCACCACTTACCCATTCTCAGTCCGGCTTCCCGGACGTCTTCCTACCACCACCGAAGGTCTCACGGGAAGGTTTCTGCCTGTCCATGGAGGTTATTACTTTGAACTTTTCATAGGATTATGACTATCTAAAATGGAACCTATTGGAGAAGTTTGGAGATGAGAAATCTCCAATTTCAGTTTTCTAATGTTTTGTCAACTCCTAGGGCCTTTACGCTTCAGAGATGATCTCAAATATTCATAGGAATACCTTCTGCCTAGTTTTCACCTCAGAATCAAATTTCGTTCGGGCATGGTTCAAGGCCCCCCTCTTTATGGGGTATTGGAATTTCAACCTGACGCACTAGTCTCTATATTTACACAAGGGTAAATAGATCCCTATCGCTATTGTATGGATCAGTCTCCCTGGTACCCCATTGCCTTTACAAAATATTGATTTTCTCAAAGATATTGGTGATTCCCTCAGAGGATTCATCTACTCAGATGATCGCACTTTGTGCTATGATGATGCTTCAATGTCCTATATATGTGTTGAAATGGATATCTCCCAGCCCCTCCTAGAAAGGATATCACTTTGGGTGAAAAATTCTTTTTGCAGGACCTAGGATATCTTCTACCCTGTCTTCCCAAGGTTCTGATTTCTCTATATTATACAAGGTCACTCTTTATAGGTCTGTAGGAAATGGCACCAAGGTGGACATCATCATCCTCACTTGGAGAACTTTAATAGAGACGTGAAGATTCCAAATAGTCTATCAGGATATGCTTCAAGACAATAAAGTGGATCTGGTGGTGGATCCTTAAGCCCCTTCAGATCCTGAACCCAAGCCTATCCCCTCCCCCCTGCTTGATGGTGAAGCATTTCCTTTCTTGGTTATGGTTCCCTTAATCTATATGATCTTTCCCACCCCACAAGTTGGTCTTCCTACCTATCTCCTTTATTACTTTATAACACCTATTAAGGAATTCATAGTAGTGAGAATGCTGTGATATCCTTTAAGACCCCCAGATATTTTGTTCCTACCTCAATATCTTACAGGTCCTCCTCCCAACCCTTTATTAATCCAAGAGATAGTGGTTACTGAGGGTCTTCCTCTTTAGTATGCTCCTTCTGAAGAGTCTAGGCCTAATCCCATCTCCTGTCCCTCCCAACAGCCAGAGCATGTAACCCCATATCAAGATTTTGGAAACTAAGGACTATTGGCACCATCCTCCCATAGTGATATAAGAGAGAAGTATCCCCACTCCCTAGATTTTCCACCCCCACAACATCACTCCCATAAAAAAGTATAGGAATTTGAATGAGAGATAAATCAAAGCAGTTAAGGGAGATCTCCTCATCCTATATCAATATGGATAAGAGTCCCATGGAAAAATCTAGGGCACTCTTTGTTCAATGATTCCCATCCTCATATGGAATTCCCATGGCCTTGGATCCTAGGTTAAAATGGTTTCTTAGCCACCAAAATCCAAAAATATAAGTCCTTTATTATCACCATCCTTGAGAAAAAAATACCTACAGAACCAGGAAGGTTAATCCAATTAAAAATATGCATGGCTCCATGAATGCTGATCCCTTCAATCAAATTATTTTTATTTTTTGGCACAGAAGTATCTCCATGGATTTGGTTTTGGTCGGTGATCAATATATCACTACTAAGGTGACCCATGATAAAGGATACTTCTTTTATTCCTTTATATATGGGAGCTGTGATGCCCAATAAAGAGAATCTATGTGGAATTATCTCAATGCATTTTATCCCAAAAAATCTTTATGGATTGTTAGGGGAGACTTCAACTTCAAAGGAAACTCAGAGGAGAATAAAGGTAGGGGATCCTTCCCCAATAAATATAGCATGGGTTTTGTTAAATTCATGGTGGGAAAAGGCCTCATGGATCTCAGATACTCAGGTGACCGATTAACCTAGTGCAATAAACAATGAAGGAACCATCATTCATGGAGTCACATAGACCAATATATATCCAACATACATGTCATATCTTCGTTCTACAAAACCAAGGTTATCCATTTGGTGTAAGTAATATCAAACCACTCCTTTCTCTTAGTTTTACAAAATTCTAGTTAGGAGATTCATGATTACTTTAGATTCTATAAGCAATGGACCAGATTACCTGACTACCAATAGATGGTCAGTGATACATGGGGAGAACCCTCATAGGTGAATACTTGGATCACTATTAAAAACAAATTGAGGCAGCTTAAAAATAAGCTTCCGACTTTGGAGAAAGACATACCTCCCAGTGATAGGGACATGGAAGAAATCATGTAGGATATTGATCATATTGAAACTATCATGGAGGGGGTCTAGGATGACTAGTTATTTGAAGACCTCTAAAAAAAATAAGGAAGCTTTGACGAACATGATCCTTAAATAGGAAAACATGGAGAGGGAGAATTCGAGAATAAAATGGATTAGTGAGGGAAATAGAAACAATAAATACTTATATGAATTTATTAAGGTGAGGAAGCACCCATTCATAGCCAATATTTTTCTAGATGATGGATCTTATTTGGATGATAGATATGTTATGGGGGTATTGGAACACTCCTTCTTTAAATATCTTCTTGTTGGCCCAAACCCACACATGCCTAACGATTTTCTAGGAGGGAACACAAGGTTCCTGAAAGTGATTCCAAACCAAGTTTCCCACCAGGACAATGAGACAACAGATTACATACCTAAGTAGAAAGGAATTTTTGAGGCAATGATGAACCTTAAAGAAGAAAGTGCACCAAGAATGGATGTTTTTATAGGCTCATTTTATAGGAACTCTTGGGACATGGTGAAGGATGAATTGACTAAGTCCATCCAAGATTTATTCTGGGGAGGAAGCTTACTGAGAGTTTATTGTGATACTGCCCTATTGATCATTCCCAAAACCCGGAACCCCTCATCCATATTAAACTACATACTAGTGATCATGAGTAACCTTCCATACAAAATATTGGCTAGCATCATCAACTCAAGAATATCAGTCCATCTCCTGTGGCGGTTCTCCTTAGAACAGTATGGATTTGTGAAGGGTCGTTCGATTCAAGGGGCTATCACCTTGTCCCAAGAGATGATAAGATACATCAAAAACTAATACAAATGGCTCAAACATGGATATAAAATTGGATATGAACAAATCATATGATAGAATCGAGTGGAGCTTCATCAATAAGGTGTTATCAGGTATGGTATTCTCCACTCAGTCAACTGATTACATTTCTATATTCTTTAGTTCTTCTTGGATGTCAGTTAATTTCATGGGAAAGACCCATGGTTCTTTTAAGGAAACCCATGCACTAAGGCAGGGTGATACCATCTCTTTGAGCATCTTCATCCTCACACAAGACATCCTTAGCCGCCTCATTCACAGAAGCATGAGAAATGGAGAGATCCTACCATATCATATAAATATGAACCTACCCTCAATATCCCACATAATGTTTTAAGATGAAACCATAATTTTCATTAATTCCATCATGAGGTTGGATATAGGCAATAACAAGGTGTTGGAAGAGTATTGCCTCTAGAGCATACAGTTTATCAAAAAATTGAAGAGAAACCTTTAAATTTCTAACAGATGTACTTCTAGTTGGGTATCCTCTTTATGAAATTACCATGAAATTCAAAGAGGGAGTTTTCAAATGGAATACCTAGGTTCCCCTATATCCTCATACAATATTTAAATATGAAAAAATAGATACCTATCCTTTGGGGGCCTGATAGCATTGGTTAATAGTGTACTCTTGGTTACTCCTGTTCAGGACCTATCTTCTATCAAAGCCTCTAAAGGATTCATCACCAACATACAAAAGATCCTTCCATGTTTCATATGGTATGCTCTTCCAAAAGTGTAATGATATTGGGTCTCCTAGGGTAAGATAGAAAGGACCATCCCAAAAGGTGGGATAAATATACATACCCTATCCAACACTCTCCACTAAATACATGCAAATATGGCATGGAAAATCTATGAAAAACATTCCTTATTGGGGAAGTCCATGTTCAAAAAAATTTCTAGTATACTGGTGATGGTTAAAGGGAATTAATCTCCTTTCCTATCCATTCTATTCCCCCTTTTCATAGCTCTACAACCTCACTTCTGTTGGATTGCTGGGAAATGTGATCTTTTCTTTTTTAACCACAACTGGATATGCATGATTATAGGATTCCTGGGTTGTCCAGCCACCAACATTTCTTTCAAAGAGGCAAGTATTTTTCTATTATTTATTAAGGATGTTTTGGAAAAAGACTAAAAAAACCCTTTAACCTCATTGAAATTAATTCAGATTCTAATGGGTGCGTGTTCACTCCTTCCAACTTTGGGTCCTTCAACACATTGGAATTTTTACAGTCTTTTTTACCCCAAGAGAATGTTTCTTGTTGGAATGAAGTCCTATGGTCCAATATAATTCCAATAAAATATAACTTCCTCACCTAGAGGATATGGAATAATACATTTCCTATAGACTAAAACATTGAAAGATGTTTTATGAAAATTATGTCCCTCTATTCCTATTGTAAAAACCACTAAGAGGAGAGTGCATACCATCTCTTCTTTGAGGGAGAATAGGCGCATGATGTTTGGAGATTATTTGGTAAGTTTACTGCCTTCTATACCCAAAACCTACTTGATATCCTTTCCAAGATCGTTAGTTTCATGGATCCGGTGATATGGGTCTAGAGAAAATGGCTTAGATCATTATTTTGAATACTAGATGCTGGTGTATATGGAAGTCTAGGAACAAAGAGATATATGAGGGGATTCAAACAATAGGGAGGTTTATCACTATTAAAATAAGTAACCTTCTCCTTGACATGGCCAGACTAACTGGAAACTAGCGTGAATCCTCGAACCTTCATCTGCCATAAACTTGGAATAATGACACTCTTTCTGGTTGCAATTCCTTAAGGGGTCAATGGGTCTGATGGTATCCAGCCTCCATGGGTTTGAAACTTAACAATGATGGGTCTTGTAACTCAGTAGTAAAGAGAGGATGAGGGGTTGTTTGTGATTCCAGGGGCTAGGACATATTGGTGTTTACATCCCACCTTAGACACGACACCTCTCTTTAGGTGGAGGCTAAGGCTTTACTCACTGGTTTAAACTTATGCTACCAGGGGGACACTATTATCTCCAAATTAGAAAATGACTCTATGATCCTTCTCAACTCCTTTAGTAGAACTGGTTCTGTTCCTTGGTCGATATCCTAAAACATCTAAAAATTATGAGGTATTCTTTCCAACAATATCAGAGTGGTTCACACTTGGCATGAGGCCAATAAAGTTGTGGACCACCTTTCATATCTAGATACTCAAGACTATGAGGTTACATACCTCTATAATTTGAACTATTTAAATCTTGAGGGGTTCATCTCATTAGAGGGGATTCCCTCAAGTTACATTATTTTAGGCCTCCTTAGGTTCCTACTTTCCTTTCTAGTTTCCTTGTATATGTTACTTTCCTCAATAAATAAATATATGTTGATGAATAATCTTGATGAAGTATGTCTGATATAGATCACCATATGACTTCCAAAGTAATATCACCTCCAATAGTAGTAACAATGTCCACTAATATCCTTGTACACTATAAGAGGAAACCTCATACTCTTGTGGTTTTCTAGAAACATTTTTAAAGACAAAAGAAAAAATATTAGAAGAGAAATTTGGATTTGGAATATAGAATTTCACACCACATAAAAAAGAAATCATTCCTTTATATGATATTTCTCCATTTAGTATAGAAATATGATCATTGATTTCCAATTCATGCAAGCTAACATGCATTACCCATAATTCATGTCTATTAGGGAATATAATTGTTTTAACATTTCAAATGATTGTAATTTTTTTTGGAATTTCATAAATGAATCATCCCATTGATACATAACAAAAGGAAAAAGTTTTAAAAGATGTGGTATTATCCTATGAACCCAATTACCTATATCATAAGACTTATCATTCAAAATGATATAACCATTATATTACCCCATATGGATTTAATGATTTGGCTATATCATATCATATCATATCATTTGAATTATTTTAATATAATGGTTTTATGATATGGTTGAATAATACAATATGATTAAATATTTTAGTGCTTATCTATCAATATACCACTTTTATAAATAAAATATAATAAGGATTTTATGAAAAATATCAAAACCCTTTACGAATCCATTCAAAATGCTTTGTATTTGGTTTATTAAACTATTTTTATTTTGGAAAAACACATTATTTTTATTATAAGGCAAAAATGTGTAACCCTACGAGCATTTTTTCATTAAAAACAAATATGATTCCCCTAATTCATAAATGTAAGAAAAGGGAAGCCTCTAACAAAATGTTAGTGCTGATCAAATTACAAAGGGGTCTGGCATGAACTCAATTAAGAACACTCATATATTCATATGAACATGTTTTTCACAATATGTATCATCTACATCATGTGTATGCTTACATGTTCCCTTTTTTCCATCATATCAGGTGACCACTAGACATGGAACGTGTTGATCTAGTATCAACCCTCTTATATATTCATGATTTCATAAAATAGATTGACCAGTTTGAATTAATATAACATATTTAATTTATATAAGTAATTAAAATCATAACATGTCACTCAAATAAGAATAGCCATGAATTTCCTTAGTCAAATTCAATCATGTCCCCAAATTATTTTTTTCTTAAAAAACTTTAAAATCTCATCTTCGTTGAACTCTGATCAATGACATGAACAGAAACATTCCCAACCACACCTCATTATCTAAGAATCAAGGATTTCATAATAAATCTATAAAAGTATGAAGGTTTTCATTCTAGGTATCTCACCAAAATGGGGTAAATGGTATTTCTAATAAGCATACTCCCATATGAATATAAATGATTTTAATTTATTCCATGTGATATAATTTAGTGGGTCAATATAGATGATATGTCCGAACTTATTATCTCATGATTTTATTCTTCACACAAAATAAAACTATTTGCATAAATTATGATATTTTACTCACACTAATCTTGAAATATAAAAAATATTAATACTTTATGATGAACATTGATTAGGGACAAATCAAAGTCTTACTTTGGGGGGATATTATCATTCCACTATTCATGTAATATAAAATCAACACATATAAAAGAGTGATAAATATATATTTCCATTATTATTAAATCATGATACATTTTTACAATCATTACATCCGATATATTATGTATTTAATACCATGATATTCAATATAAATCTCATTATTTTTTTGAAAAAATGGTTTTTTCAAAGGATATGTTACATTATCATTGATTCCCACCAAATAGATCTCTATATTCCCCACTCTCAATGATTTATTTAATGATATAGTTTTTGAAAAGGATGTGTGTTTTCTTTTGTTGAGAACGAGGTTCCTTAGTCTTAGAAATATGTTTATTATCATAATAGAAAAGATTGATTTCTCCATTAATGGTAGGAACCACCCCAAGTTCAGTGATTAACTTAATTATCCAAACTAGTTCCTTCATAGCATCTGATGAAGCGATATACTCTACCTCTATTATTGAGTTTTCTATAGTTTCTTATTATCATTTAGGAAAAATATGAAACTATATTAAGTTATCATATCATATTTTTCGAATTGGAAGCTAGCATTAGTGTAACTGTTTATGATGAGCTCATCATCTCCTCCAAAGACCAAGAACACATTCTTACTTTTTAAGTACTTAGGGATATTTTTGAAAAAAAATTAGTGAATATCACCATGATTAGATTGGTATCTATTTATTATGATCAAATCACAAGAAATGTTAGGTTGAGTACATAACATGGTATACATGATAGAACCAATGGGTAATGCATAAGGAATATTATCTATCTTTTATAACTCTTTAAAAGTATTATAAATTATCCTAATATTCATTCCAAAAAATAATAGAAAAGACCCATTCTTGGAGTTTTACATTCTAAACCACTTTAGAATTTTACCAATATATGTGTTTTGGGTTATTCCAATAAACCTCTTCAAACTATCTCTATAGATCATACCCAGTATGTAGTCTACTTTACCCATGTATTTCATTGAGGAGAATTTTTCCAACTAATAATATACAAAATGTAAAGTCAAGTCATCTTTTACAATATGTAGTATGTCATACACATAAAATTCAAGTAATATCACAACAATCCAAATAAGCTACTTATATACACAAGACTCAAACCCATTAATTATGAAACCAAAATATTTTATTGCATCATTAAAATGGACACTCTAACACTAAGAAGCTTTCTTCAATACATAAATGGACTATTAAAACATGAAAACCATAGAAATATTATTTGTAACTTAAAAAACCTTAGGTTTTATAATACACATATTCTAAACTAAATTCCTATTAAGGAACGTGGTTTTAACATCCATTTTATATATTTCATAATCATAATTAGATTCTATATAAAGAAATATTTGAATGAAATTTATCATCATAATTGGTGAAAAGATATCTTCATAGTATTTACTATGGTTTTTTATAGAACATTTCACTTTAAGAATAGGTATACATTCTGCTATCCACGATAGTTTTCTTATAAAAAACCCACTTTCACAAAATGGGTATCACCCCTTCAGTTGAATACACAAAGTTCCAAACATTTTTAGTGTACGTGGATTTCATCTTAGATTTTATGATGTTTAACCAATTTTTAGAATTCATGCTCTCAATGGTATCTTAGTAGGAAGTAGGTTCGTCATCTATGAACATTTCCTCATCATCACTTTCTATAATAAATACATATCTACCAGTATCCTAATGACTATACCTTTTAGGTTCTTGTGTTACCTGATTCGGTTCTTATACAAATATTTTTGGAACTATCTCAACTTCCATCTTAGGAACACATCTAGTTTTTTAGTTTTTAACTTCTTCAAGTTTAAATTTTAACCCATTAACTCTTTGAATTATATATTCCTTCACAAAAAAATAAACAATTTCATGCCAAAAAAACTTTTTTCTTTGAAGTAATATAGAAACAATATCTCTTTATTTCTTTAGGATAACCAATAAATAAGAATATATCCAACCAAGGTTTAGGTTTTTCATAATCCAAAAAAAATCATACTCTTCACAACCTGAAACCTTCATAAATAAAATACTATAATGTTTCCCAATCCATATTTCATATGGTGTCTTCATGACTACTTTTGGTGGAATATTGTGAAGTGGGAATGCAATAGTTTCTAGAGTATATCCCTAGAATTAAATTGAATGGTCACACTGACCATCATCAATTGAACAATTTCCAAGAGGGTATGATTCCTCATCTCAAATACACAATTCAACATTGATGTTCTAGGATGATTGATTTGTTAATAAATTCCACAATCTCAGATGATTAATAAATTCTTGGATTAAGTTTTCACCAAACTGTTCTAATTAGATTATTTTAATACTTTATAAAATATAATTATATACTTAATTATAGAACTCATTTAAATTTTAAATTTTTATAATATTTAAATGGTACTTTAAACATTTCGACTAAAAGTTACTTTGATCATTTTTCTATATAAACAAGATTTATATGTATCAAACAATTCATAATCAAATGATTCCAAAAATATATATCTATATATTCATTTAGTGTGTTTCTTATTTATATATCCAAGGAGACAACGAAAAATTTATGTGGGGTTAGAATAAAACTATACCTTATTATTCTAAATGTTATAGATTATATTATATATCTCTAAGATATTTAAATAATTTAACATATTTCAAATACCATGAAACATATCATTCATGTATTTAGAAAAAATCTTGTTTTTAATAATCAATTATAATCCCATTTTTTCTAAAAAAGATATTGAAATAAAAATTATTATTTATTATAGAAAAATAATAAAATTTTGTAAATTAAGAACTAATCCACTTGGTAGACTTAGATTATAAGTTCTTACCTATAGTGTAACAAATCTTTATATATTTCTAACACATAGATCTACTTTACCTTTCATTAATTCTCTCTCATTTCCGAGTCTATATTTATCAACAAAAATGTTTAATTCAAACCCAGTGTCTAATACATAGGATTCAAAGTTAGATAAATTTACTTTTATAATAGTCACATCCATATGAAAAGAATGCTTCTATTTTAGAATAGTTCTAATCCTCAGATACTAATCTAAAATTATTTTAGGTTATACATATAATAGATCTGAAAAATGATAAAAAAGAAACATACCATAATAAAAAAAATACCCATCTCTAGGTTAATATCATGTTTAATATATTTTCATCTATTTTTTTTAATTAAAGTTGTACTACTAAAATGATGAACCCATACATCATTCCCTTTAGTGGGCCAAGAGGCACATTTTACTAATTAATGATTCAATTTTAGTGTTTCTCACATCACTTAGCAATTTATATAGGCAATCATTCCAATCATATCATATTTTACTCTGGGATTGTTAATTGGAGAACTCTTTTTTTTAAATCCATTATATGGAAGAGCTCAACTCTATTAATTTTCTATCCTAACATATTAAGGTTAGCCAAGTGTAACCCAAATCTCAAATATGAATATGGAAACCTAATTTGATCCGTGTAACCTATAACTAGTATGTGTTACACAAGATAATCCATGGGAACCTTACTTTAGGATGACCTACCCAGTAGGATAATCAAGGTATTGACATGTGTTTTCCATGGATGGAAACTCACACTTAGTATTTGAGGGGCTTTCTTAGTCTCACAATTTTAATATAAAATATATACATTTAAATTCATAACTATTATATCACATTCAATATTTATTATCTCATGTTTTATTCCTTTATTTATGCATGTTTCTAATTTTTTTTTAATTCCTATTATATCTACCAAATTAATATATTCAATCCATATTAATGTGTAACTTTTTATAAAACTAATAATTTTTGTCACTCACCAAAAAATAGAATCCAAACATATTTAAACATATCCAAATGTATCACTTGTATAAGGTACACTAAACCCTTTAATGTAAAGGATTATAACTATATGAAATAAAAAATACCCACAAGAGTAATATTGGATCCATATATATCCAACCCTCACTTTTCTTGACAATTCATAAACATACATGCTAGAGGGATGTCTGACCCAAAGTCTCTTTACACAAGGATATTTTACCCAAGATTGATATCATTTCCAACATAACTTTAATACCTATTATGTATAATCTATACTCAACCTCTAAGTTCAACATAATAACTTTATAAAAAACCAAATTCAAGGTATCAGAATACTAAATATTATTTTTTCATACCTAGCATGTGATTCATGGCATGAAAATTTTATAAGAATAAATCTATCGCATATATTTAAGCATACATAATATACAAAATATTTAAACATTAATTTTAAAAGGAATAAATATTTAAATAACAATTTAATTTATCTTCCAAACACTATATATTAATATGAACATTCCATATTTAATTTAGGCATAAAAATATTAAATTTTTATGTATAAAACTTATCTTTTATAAAAAATTTATACGCCATAAGAAATTGTTTATAATTTTTTTTCTCATTTTGAAGCATGTATCTTTTTTTACAATAGATAGTGGGACTATCTATCATTTTTCACAATCCTAACATGGAAAAAACATGAAATATAATTTTTCCATTATATTTAATGATATGTTCCTATTCTAGAATAGGTCTTGTACCATTGATAGCTACCCATTATATTTAATGATACATGCTATATCAATTTTATGATTCAATCCCCTTTTTTTAAAAACTCGAGATTTTAGTCATAGGATACAATAATGTGTATCCTGGATTATGAAATAGTATAAAGCCTATGGATTTTTATTATTCAAATGCTGTGACTGAACCAATCACACCTACAACTTATCTAACCGAAGATTCACATATTACAATATCTTATATCATTAAAAAGGAAAGAGAGATCCAATAACCAATTATTGGCCACATAATATCAAACATTAAGATAAAACCTCAATAATTTTATGATACATATTTTCTTTATGAAATCAGTAAGAAATAAATTGAATTGATGATGTAAGTATCTTTGATACCACCTATGGGATTTTTAGGAACATATTATGCACAAAACAGTGGAAGAATGCCTTTTAAAAGCTTAATATCATCATTAAATCATCATGAGGATGAATAACATAAATATAAATAAGATTATATCTTTAGATGTGAACTCAATCCATAATAATCTCAATAGAGTATATCTTATTGAGATCACCAAGTGTCTACTAATAGACTATTACCCCCATAAGTGCACCAACAACTAGAATCCTCATGCTCTATGAGAGGGACCCTCATGCTCTAAAGGTGTTTTATTACTTTATTTATTGAAGAAGAAATGATAATAGGTTTGAATAGGGATTTTTAATTCACAAGATATAATTTCCCACCATAATAGAAGGAACTATTCCCATATATAGGATTTTATCATTTAATGAAGAAAGTCGATCATTGAATACTAAAGCTTGGAATCCAAAATATGTTACCCATATAAAATTTACATTGATAAATATAATTTTTTGAATATTTAAAATTACTATAATATGTTTTTCATACCATAAATGAATCATACTAATGATTAATAACCAAAAAACCCTATTTAGAATATTTGGTAGCATCTCATGTGCCCGATTACCCATATCACAATCCATATAATTGAAATGATATAGGAATTATATGAATCCAAACGGATTTTATGATATAACTATACCGTATCATATTATAGGAAACATATTCATATCATGGTTTTATGATATAGATGAATCATACAATATGATTCTTCCTTATAGTGAAAATCTGTCACATAATCCATGAAAGATCCCCAAATTCTATACTCAAGTCCATTATCAATTAACCCAAATCATCATAATACATAAAAAAATAAATTGGGAAACATACCTCAAGATTAAATTCATGTAGTAAATCTTATACAATCTTTTTAAATCCTCCCCTATGCACCACATATTAAATCCTCATCATCTCAAAGTGATTCCACCATGCTCCAGTGGAACCACACCTCAGAACCCAAAAATCACCAAATTGGATATTAAAGAAAAGGAATAGTGATGTGGATGGAGAGAAGAGGATACCAACTCACCTTTTATTCTATAAGAAAATGATAATAGATCATCGCATAATCAAGGGAGCATCAAATGGGTTCAAAATGTGGGAAAAAGGATGGGGTTATGTATCACTCCTGGATATGTGAGACTTAAAAGACTAAATGTCACTACTCATGTCAATAAAGTACACCTTTATTTTTTAGAGCCTATATGATTATAACTCCATAGTTAAGTACGATTCCCCCTAGAGTTATGTCAAGCATGGGTGACATTCTGGTAAGTTTATTAGGGTGTGTGTGAGTGAGGAAAAAGTGCACTGAAAAACATGTGTTGGCCTGTGGGGATAGTAGTTAATTTTATAAGTGACCCTGGTTGGTAATAAAATGTGTTGTGTTAAGAAGGAAAAGAAGGTATTGTAAGATATTTAAGGGGTTAGATGACCAAGTTCATGGCTTGGGGAAGTTGGGTTAGAAAAAATAGCATCATAGACAATACCCAGCCAGAATTGTAGTGGAGCTACCTGGGTTTGATGTGTGGAGTCTACAATGAGGGTGTTTTACTTTACAGGTGGAGTGTAACATCTATGTAAAAGTGATACTTAAAAAAAATTGTTACTACCCATTCCAAAAAGGCGATCCTTTATTTTCGGGAGCCTATATGATTAGAACTCCATAATTAAGTGTTCTTGTATTGGAGTAATTTCAAGGATGGGTGATATCCCATGATGTTTCCAAAAGTGTATATGAGTGAGTACAGATAAAACATAAATTACATGTGTTGTATTATAGGGATATATTTAGTATGATAAGTGACCTTGGTGGGTAATATTATTTGGTGTATTGGGAAGGCTTCTAAGGCATTATAGTAGACCCATGGTGAAATTTACCTTGATCTGAAACTCTCTCACATAGCCAAAAATAGTAAGTTATGAGACCTCAAACACACCTCCCCATATGCTAGAGGATATTGACTAGTAGTAGGGGTGTGAAATGTATAGTGTATAGACTATAACCACTGGTATGAAGTGTCATAACATTAGAAATAAACCATATAAAAGAAATAAATCAAATTATAGACATAACAAAAAACAATAATAAGAGACAAATAAATAATTTAATAAATAATAAATGAATAATGTAATGATGTGCTGGAATGTAACTAAATTTAATTCTATAAAAAATAAAATTAAAATACTAGTAGACTCAGATAAAGAATCATAATTCCCCAGTTCCAAACCCCAAATTGGCCCCACCTCTAGACTCCAGTCCATCCAACAAGAAAAAAATCAACAACAAGGCCCTTTACCCTTGTCCAAACCTGCATCCACGTTATCTACTTGGGTAAAAAATAGATTCTTGAATAGGGTGTGAGTATAACTCAGCAGGTCAACACCACCATCTCTAAACTAACTAGTCTAATAAGAAGTGTATTAAATAAAGCGATAAACATGTGTATTAATTAATTCAAAAATTAAAAAATACAATAACAAACTTATTCAGCTCAGAGACATAATATCTATGAGCATGGTTTATAACCATTCCAACCAAAAAAATATAACCATGGTAAATTAACCTTCTTTGGTTCCATTCTAGAATATCTCTGAGCATGTATTATGACCATGCCAACCACCAGAATATAACCATGGTATAGTCATAACAATCTGGGTCAAATCCCTATAAGCATTACAACATCCGGGTCAAAGCCCTATAAGAATTACAACATGGTACTTTTAAGAGACCACTATCTATAATCATTACAACATGGGACTAGGCTAATCCCACTCAATATTAGCATTATATAATATAATTGTGAAAGTTCCATGGTCAATCCTAATATATAAGCATTTCAGCATGGAACACAAGCCCTCTCATACAACATGGATATCAAAATATCACATCATAACTCTCAATGGTTAATTATGAAAATTACCATTTGTATTTCCTATACCACATTCAATTAAATCAAAATTGGTGAACAATCATAAAAATAATAAATAAACCACAATTAGGGATTCTATATCAAATTTTCACCTAAGGTCTCATGTCATGCTAAACACACTTAAAGCCATTATCCAATTCAATTATGTTCATGGTTTGATCACCCAATGGGTATCCATAAGCTAGGTAAAAAACCAATTAAAACCAAATTACTCCAAGGAATAATCCTATTCATTATTTAATTGACTTAAGTGCACATTATGTTGGTACAATAAAAATATTGCATAAACATGGAAATTATCAAACCATAGGGTTAATATTTAGACCCCTACCTTAATCTAATGATCCAAAAATTATTTCAATAGAAAAAACCTATGAGGAATACTATGTATATGATCTCCAAGATAATACTAGATAAAAAATGATCAAAATAAAAATAAAAAACACACATATTCAAAGTATTTAATCGCAACAATTGAAGAACAAAATAAGAGAAGGGAGAAAATAGACCAAAACTACTTACTAGGGATTGAAGGCATTATTATGATGTATAGAAGGAAGGTTGGAACTCCAAAATTGGCTAGAAGGTGCCCTAGGGTCGAGAGGATAAGGTTGAATCGAGTTGAAATAAAAAATAAATCGCATGACATATATTGAAATAGATGTTTGGGGAATTACATGACTTGTAATGTAGTTACACATCATGTAATTATTTTTAATGTGATATACTAAAAAACCCATCGCCTTGGGCTATTTTATTAAAACACCCAAGCATTACACAACTTTTAATCCATTTCACAGTGTATAAATGTTCTGTAGATGGTTTTTCTACCCATTTTCCTTTTAAATAACCCAAAACCCCTTAAATATTATCAACTTACCAAGAAACTATCAAACACTTAACTCATTTATCCGAACTCCATTAATTCAGATAAATATACTTATATGGAATTTAGGTCATTTTCTCCAACAAATCTCTCCACACATATCCTCTATAGTTTTTTGAAAGTTTGTTTTAAAGAGAAGAAAAAACATACATGGAAGAAAAGTTAACAAAAAACTCCGATAGAGACATACCTAGAAAAAATGGGAACTTATAACCTCTCCACCAAATAAAAACTCATCCCTGAGCTACTCCAAGAGTTACTATGAGGTCTATGTGAACAAGTCTAGTCACTATGTTTACATTTCAGACTCCATATCCCAGGTCTCCTCCTAAACTCTCCTATGCAACCACTGCACTCAAACCAACAGTATAGTGCTACAATAAAGATATTTATTACTACGTCCCACAACCCATATCTGCTGACCCTCAAAGAACACATCAACACAAAGCTCAAAATCTACTATGTCTATCACATGGTGCGGGTCTGGATGATATCTCTATAGCCGTGACATGTGGACCATATCGTTCATATAACTTTAGCACTTTGTAAGAAAAAAATGGTAAACTATTGGACTAACCCTTGCCACTATCTCAAATGGCTTGACAAACATAAGTGATATCTTTCCCTGTTTCCTCATACGACATTGCCCCAAGATCAGCGACACCCGAAGGAAAACATGATGACTAATCTAGAATTCTAGAGGTCATCTACAATGGCCAACATATGAATTCTACCTGCTCTATTCCATTACCAAATTATGTACGATAAACTTAATCTTCATAGATGTCTCCTACATGAGACTATGCCAAACAAGTGCTGAATCACCTAATTCTGTCCAACAAAGAGGCGAACGGAAAGGCTTTCCATACAAATCCTATAAATTTTCCATTTGGATTGATGCCTGGAAGCTATTATTATATGAAAACTTCATGAGTTCTCTATGTTTTCCCCATTAACCACCAAAATACAAAACACAGGCTCATAAAATATCCCCTAAAACCTAAATAGTGTGATCATATTGAACATCAATCTGTCGATGATAGGCCATACTAAAAAAAACCCATGATCCCAGAGCCTTCTGAAGACCTTTCTAGAAACATGATGTGAAATGAGGATCCTTATATGAAATTATACTACTCAAAAAACCGTTCAACCGAACCACATCATGCTTATAATGGATGCCCATATAATCAATTGTGAAGGTTTTCCTAATAGATAATAAGTGGGCTACCTTAGTCAGTCGATCCACAATAACCAATACAACATCATTCTTATGTGTTTTACTTGGTAATTATATCACAAAATCCATTGTGACATCATACCATTTCCACTCATGAATGGGAAAAGGCTGTAAATTCTCATCTGTTCTTTGATGCTTGACTCTTACCAACTGACTAGTGAAGAATCTAGCCATGAATATTGTCATACCTTATTAATTACTAACCACCAGTACTGTCTATAGAGATCATGATACATATTTGTTAAACTAGGATGCACCTCCCATCTTGAAGCATGAAAATATCTCATAAAATCCTCACAAAATCCCATAGAAACTCATACTCAAACATAGAAAACAATAGAATTTCCAATACCGAGAGACCATCCTAATGGTGTCTCCCCAACATATAATTTATCTCTTGGAACTAATCCCTCCAGATTAGATAACTTA
This sequence comes from Viscum album, assembly GCA_963277665.1. Lineage (NCBI taxonomy): Eukaryota > Viridiplantae > Streptophyta > Magnoliopsida > Santalales > Viscaceae > Viscum > Viscum album. The sequence goes on along the minus strand of OY728161.1, from coordinate 1,820,220,706 downwards.
TTGGTCTTAATCTGGTCCAAAATCATGGGTATAACAGATGTCGAAGTCAAATATACCCAAACCTAATACTCTTGAACATCCATATTCATGTCTACAAAGAGGGCCATTATCCTTCACTCATCACAAGACTACCATACTTCCACTATTTGTTTATTTCATCTTAAGACATCAGAAATGATGTTTCCCATTCCTGGTGTACAATAAAATTCAAAGTTAAAAGACTGCAGATACTCGCCCCACCTCCTCTGCCAAAGGTTTAGGTATCACTAAGAAAATATATACATGAGGATCTTATGGTCCATGTATACAAAAAACCTATCAACTATGAGATAATTGCTCCAACATCTTAGGGAATGTACCATTTCTGTTAACTCTAGGTCATGAGTAGGGTAATTCCTCTCATGAAATCTCATCTTTTTAGAGACATAAGAAACTAATCGGTCCTCCTATATTATAAATGTGCTAAGTCCAACTCCGGATGAATAAAAGTACAAAATATATGATTTTATCATCAGTGGAAAAGTGAGGATAGGTTTTGAGGTTAGCCTTCCTTTCATCTATGGAAAATCTTTTTCGCAAGCGTCAGACCAAATAAACTTCACCCCTTTCTTGGTCATCCCAGACATTGGTGATACAAAATGGGAGAAATCTTGGATAAAGTTTAACACCCCAATGTTTTGAAAATAAATATTGAATTCATTTTATAATCTATCCATTAAACAAAAATTTTCTTCTACTATGTTTTGAATTTCGAAAAACAGTCATCTAGAGTTGTGATCAGTAAGTCATTTGGAGTTTGATAGAACAAACTTGATTTTTGGTGAATAGTAACATACCCTTATGAATAGTAATATGAATAGTAATATGAACCTTATTAATAGTAAATAATGATATTATTTTATTTTCTTAAGTTAATAAGATAATGAGATCTAAATTAATTTTTCAATGTGATATAAAACTAATTATACCTTTAAAATTGTTATTTTTTGAATCAACTATGATTTTATTTAAAAATTAAATTAATAATATTTAGAAAATTATTTTTGAAAAAAGGAATTCATTTTTGAATTCTACACATTGAAAAATGGTAGGGGTGATTTTTTGGGATTCATAAAAAATTCTTGAATTTTTGATGAATAGTGAAATACGGTAAAATACCGTATATTCAAATTATCAGTTAAATACACTATTTATGACATCATAAGTGATTTAAGGACACTTGGTTAGAAGTCACATGAACTTATTACTATTAGGGTTCACATGAAACAACACTATTTGTTGTCTTGATGGAAGTAATAAAATAATGAAGAAAATATTCAAAATTTACTCCTCTCCTCCACTATAAAACGCTCCTCACTCCCTATTCTATTCACTTCTCTAATCCTTTAATATCCTCAAATATCTGCCCAATTACCCTTACCTAGTCACTCAAAACGGCCAAGAATCTCTTTTTCTTTCCAAAATACCAAAACCCCTTCCCTTAAGGAGGTTCTCAAGGAGGTTATTTCAAGAGGTAAAGCACCCTTCTTTTTCATTTAGTTTCATTTCAATTTATCTTCTTTTGTTATCATATCCTCACCTCCTCTATAAGAATGACCATGATAACTATATTATCATATATATACTGGAATTATATCATGTGAATGGAAGAACCGTCATCAATATTCTTACTCCCTCCCTTTTATTTTTATAAACGAAATCAACGTCCATGAGGTTCCAATTTATAACCTTCATGGATGATGAAGTTTCGTTCTTCAATTTCTCCTTCATTACTGGTCATAAAACCATTTTTATGGTTGAAAAAGACTATAATATATTTATTATAACCTAATTAATTTTCAGGAACAAGTATATGTACATATTATTAATTTTTATGACAAAACTACTTCATAATAACCCAAATACAGCCAAATAATCGAAGTGGTTGTCATCTAATGATTCATCCTCATTCCACATAACCAAATGATAAAAATTACCATTAAAAATTATTTATGTTCATAAATAATATTTAATTTTAATTTTGGAGATTTAAAACCATTCCAAATGAACTCCATTACTTAAAAACAAATGAACTGATTATGAAAATCAGGAAAACGAACACTCCAGAACGACGAAATTCGATATTATAACTTATCAATAAAGACATAAATGAACTAAAAATAATTATGATAAAATAGATACATTTATAAATTTTTATTAATTAAGTTATTAATGAGTATAAGTTCATATTCCAGGACCTTAAGTTCAAGAGGGGAACACATTCAGACTTAAGGTAAGGGTTTTTCCACCCAAACCTCTATTTTCATTCGGGTTATTTTTATTGTCTAATTACCTCAATGAGATTCTTGAGTATTATTATGTACTCATAATAAATTATTTATGAGTGTTCTATATATGTTTACCAACCATAATCCTTTCTTATTTTATTGGGAGTAACATCTTTTAAAAGGAATAATCAGGATTATTTACGAAATACAAGTCCGTTTCAAGGGAATTTCTCAAATTATTACCTATTTTCAATGGAACCCTATAATCTTTTTTTGGAAACCATTATCTTTATAAAATCACTCATTTTTTATGAAAATATTATCTTGCTTTAATTTTGGTTTTATACAAATATTTTTTAAAATAAACTCTTCTTTTCAAAGTAAAAGGGTATTTATCTCAAGAATTACTCAAGGATTTTATAAGAGTATATTCATCTATTTTAGCAATATTGTTGATTCTTATTAATATTTCATGGTATCATATAAATTTTTTAATTTAATTCTTTATGATTATTTTTTTTCTGTGGATGTTCTATCTTAGAACCATTCACCAATTTACTCCGAATGGTTAGTGTTTATACTTAATGTTCAGGGAAAGTTATTTACATTTCATATATTAGTTTCAATATGAATGTATATGTTATTTATATTTATCCTTCTTCATATGAGGAATTAATTGGACATAGAAAGTGTTGGGTGGGGCCTTCTATAGACCCTCAATTCATTGGTAGGTCTCATGAGACAAATATATGTGGAATTGGCCGAGGCCTTTCCCAATTTGATTTGTGGTTTTGGCCGAGGCCTTAATAATTTTTAGACGTCTTGGCCGAGACCTTGAAAACATGTTTTAGAATGTACAACATATGAACTTCCCTCATTATGAATCTAGTAGTTGAAAGTTCATGTGGTTATTCAACTAGTAGAATACCCATGATTATTTTATATTATAAAAATATTTACTCAGCTCATATTCTTACCATATTATGTTCAAGTTTATTTTTAAAGGCACGTGTTTTCAATTATTCACCATGTATAATGTTTATGTTATCTTATGATATTTTTATTACTCTTACGGAGCCTTTGAGCTCACCCCATTATTATATTTCATTTTACCCAGACATGAAGAAGTGAATTATAAATTACTTGCAAGCATAATCTAGGAGGCATGGATGCCTCTAATGGAATAAATTAGTGTTGTTTTCCTTTCAAGATGTAATGTTGAAATTATTAATGTATCTTGTTTCCAAAAACTACTAAACTAATTGTTCCTTCAGGATGTATATTCCTGGTTTATATTCCAATGTAATAAAATAAGGCACCGACTTCAGGCAACTGGGGTTAGGTCTTTACAGTTGCTATCAGAGGAAATTTAGTAGAAAACATGGAAACTAGATTTATAAAATGTTTATTAGGGAAAAAATCCCTAAGATAGTATTTGAGGATAATCATACAAGAACATCCTGTTATTTTGGTAAGGAATAGATTATGTGGATATTTCTAGAAAATACATCCCTATCTGGATACAAACAGGTAGAGGTGGCTCTGGCACAGATGTACCTAGGAGTGAAAGCTCTGACAAGAAGTTTCGGGATTGACCCAGGGTATCATAGTACATGAAAACAAGATTTGATGCACTCTTGGCATTGAAACTCTTGAGGGATATGCTTAGGGAAATTCACATTTTCTTTACAAGCCATTATGAAGGATTTAAATGTAAATTTTTCCTCAAAGAAACCAATTTTGTTTTTATGGGATTATCCATGAATAGAATCTCAATTTATGATAAGTATTTTGTTATGTTAAGATTATACATTATGATTCATAACCTAATATTGTGTATGACATCATATAGAAATGGTTCCTAGTGTAAGAAATGAAAACCGCATGAACACACATATCCCATGTAAGGATTTTTCCTCTAATGCAAGATAATGATGTTGGATCTGGTGCTGCGACCAGTGCAGAGCAGGTTATAACTATATTGGGACAACTTACTCAGGTTGGGAACAATAAACATACCCTTATGGAGAATCCGGATCCTCCACATGGAGGAGATTTTTTAGATCACTTTACGCGACAACAACCTCCATCATACAATTGGACTAAAAAACCCTTTTGTTGCGGAACAGTGGATAAGTTCCCTAGAGAAGATATTTCTCACTTTGGGATGTAACAAAAGAGAGAAGGTCATCATGGAAGTTTATCATCTATTGGGAGATGCATATCAGTGGTGGTCATTAATAAAAAACACGAAGGAGGAGTAAGAGATTTAAGAGATGGAATGGAGGGACTTTAAGGAAATCTTCATAGAGAAATACTTTTCTCATGAACAACGAGCAAATATGGAAAATCAGATTATGAATTTGAAGAAAAAGGAAGATGATAATGTTGAAAGTATGAAGCTAACTTCACAGGGTTATCAAGGCATGTTGTGTACTACATATGAAATATGAGGAGCAAGATTGATTGATTATTTGATGGACTAAAGACATTCCTCCAGCGGGCTTTGGTGTCCCAGAGTTTCTCATCAAGATATAGTTTCATTTGCTATCAAGATGGAAAAGGAATTTTCCAAGTCTTATGACTTTAAGGGAAAGAAAAATAAGAAGAGGGATGCTTAAAACTTTGGAAAAGGAGATAAGAAAATAGGGAAGAAGGGAAGAGTTGAATTTACACCCTGTGAAGATTATGGAAAGAAATACCCTAGTGCCTGCTTAAAAGGAAACAAAGTATGATAAAAATATGGACAAAAAGGCCATCTTACTGATGATTGTAAGGGGAAGAAAGAATACATTAATGCTTAATGCTATAATTTTCGGGAGATGGGACACTATGATAATGATGATCCAAATTGTCAAGGAAACATGAAATAGAAAAGGCCAAGGGAACATAGAAAAGCTTATGCAATCACAACTGCTGATATTGACATTCATAATAAAGTGGTGGAAGATAAATTAATCATTTCATCAAACTTAGACAATTCTTTATTTGATTCTGGATCGTCATATTCATTTACATCTTCTGAGTTTTCCAAAAAAATTAGACATGTCCAATTTGATTTAATAAATGAGTTATCAATCAAAACTCCTAGTGGATGTATCATTGTGACAAAGGTGTGTCGATCAGTCCCCCTCATGTCACATAAATGTGCTTTAGTTTCTAACCTTATAATAACACAAATGGTTGACTTTGATATAATTTTTTGTATGAATTTTCTATCAAATTATGATGCGTAGATCTATTGTAAGAAGAAGGAAATTACAATTTTTGAGAGTGGTATAGAATCCCTTATCTTTAGAGTAGAAAACTCACCATATTATTCTCATCTAGATCCACCCCCAGTAGCTCTACTAAATTCAATTATTGGGGAGGAAGGGAATTCAGTAACTATGGGTGAGGAAAAGAATGTTCAAATAGAATATGTACCTGTTGTGCAAGAATATATTGACGTCTTTCCGAAGGATTTACCTAGATATCATCCAAAGTGGGAAATTGATTTTTTCCATTGACTTAATTCCTGGTTCAAATTCCATATCAAAGACCCATTATCGAATGTCCACCTTGGAGTTAGTAGAACTAACTGAAAATTAAATTTTTATTATTCGAACACTTTTGAGAAAAAAGTGAGAAACCATACATGACTTCACGACATCATGACATCAAGACTTAAACAGAAAAAAATAAACCCCAACAGACTAAAACTCAAGATCAAGGAAAAACATCACAACAAGAAAGAAGCTCCTCCTAACAACAAGAAAGAAGCTCCTCCCAACAACTATGAGGTTCTTCATTGACTACAGGGAGATCAATGCTATAACAATAAAGAACAAGTATCCCCTAACTTGTATTTATGATTTATTTGATCAACTTTATGGAGCCTAATATTTTTCAAAGATTGATCTTCGATATGGATATCATCAGTTACTTGTGAGGAATGAAGACATTCCAAAAACAACATTTGGAACTATGTACGAGAATTATGAGTTTATAGTAATGCCTTTTGGACTAACTACTGCACTCTCTGTTTTCATGGATCTAATGAATAGATTTTTCAAATAATATCTTGATGAATTTGTGGTGGTGTTTATTGATGATATCCTCGTACACTCTAAAATCTATGAAGATCATGAAAATCACTTGCGCCCTATTCTGAAGACTCTTAGAAGAAATGAATTATATGGGAAGTTTAGGAAGTGTGATTTTTGGCTTCAATCAGTTTCATTTCTAGGACACATTGTCTCTAAGGATGGAATATCTATAGATTATGTGAAGAAAAAGACTTTTCAAGAATGACCTATTCCAACAAACATAAATAAGGCATGTAGTTTTATTGGTTTAGTAGGTTATTATCAACATTTCATTCAGAAATTCACTAGTTTAGACAACCTAATTACCAAGATTACACGAAAAGGGGTTAATTTCATATGGAAAAAGGAATGTGAATAATGTTTTAAAGAATTGAATAGAAGATTAGTGAATTCTCCAATCTTGAATCTACCATTAGGGAATGATGGATTTGTTATCTTTAGTGATTCATAAAATAAAGGACTTGGTTGTGTCCTTATGCATAATGATAGAGTGATTGCCTATGAGTATAGGTAGCTAATAATTCATGAACAAAAAATCCAACTCATGATCTTGAGTTAGCAGCAGTAATATTTTCTCTAAATATTTGGAGGCATTACCTCTATGGAGAAAATGTGAGATATATACATATCATAAGAGTTTGAAATATATCTTATCACAAAAATAAATCAAAATAAGACAAAAGAGATTGATTGAGCTACTCAAGGATTATGATTGCACAATACACTAACACCTGGGGAAGGAAAATAATGTGTCATATGCTTTGAGTAGAAAGGACCACATAATTCTAAACAAGATGAGAGTTTAAAGGGATCCTTTGGTCATGGATCTAGTAAAGATGTATGTGGGAATTATCAAGGAAGGTAACACATAACTACTTTTCCAAATGGTTTCCAAAACTTCTTTACTATAAAGGAAAAAAATTTCTTAGGATGATGATGAGGAGTCTCAAAAGAAAATTAAAGATATAAATGATGGGAAGTTGATTGACTTCGTATATGAAGGTGGCATTTTAAAATTCAGAAAGAGGCTTTTTGTTCCCAATATTCCTAATCTAAATAGGGAACTATTAGATGATGATAACAACTCTAATTTCTCTACACACCCTGGTAGAACAAATATGTATAGTGATATAAAGGAACATTTTTTGTGGGAAAACATGTAGAGGGATAATTCTGATTATGTGACGAGATATTTGGTTTGTCAACAGGTGAAGGCTGTAAGACAATGTCCATGAGGATTCATGAAACTCCTTCATATTCCTATTGGAAATGGGATGTTATTACAATGGACTTTGTCATGGGGATAACAAAGACTCTAAGAAATAATGATGCGATATGGGTCATTGTTGATTATCTTACAAAATATTCACATTTTATTACTATAAGAGAAGATATATCACTTGAACATTTAGTAAGACTATATATTAATGAAGTTGTAAGACTTCATGGTGTACCCTTATCAATTTTTTTTGATCATGATCCCCATTTTTCATCACAATTCTGGAAAATTCATTAGAAGTACCTAGATACTGATCTTCATTTGAGCACTGCCTACCACCCACAAACTGATGGACAATAAGAACGAAGTATTAAAACTTTGGAAGACATGTTGAGGTCTTGTTCACTTGACTTTAAAGGTATGTGGGATCATTATTTAACTCTCAGAGAATTTTTCTATAATAATAACTTCCATTCAAGTATTCAGATGACACCATATGAAGCGTTATATGGAAAGTGATGCCATACACCAACTTGTTGGGATGGTGTTGGTGAAATAAAGCTTGTAGGCCTAGAACTTGCTTAGGAAACAATAGAAAAGGTGAAGATTATCCAAACCCATATCAAAACAACTCAAAAAAGGAAAAAGACCTATGTTGATAACCAAAGGAAGGATTTGGAATTTCAAGAAAGAGAACATGTTTTCTTAAAGGTATCTCCATGGAAGGGTATTATATGATTCAGTAAGAAGGGAAAATTTAGTCCCAGGTACATTGGAACTTTTGGAATTTTGGACCAAATTGGAGCTGTAGCTTTCTGTTTGGAAATGCCTCCAAGTCTCTCCAAAGTTCACAATGCGTTCCTTATATCAATGTTAAGAAAATACATGTCAGACCCAACACATGTACTCACCAATAAAGAAATAGAACTTGAACCCGATCTATCTTATTGTGAAGATCCTATCAAGATTCTTGATACCAGAGAACAAGTATAGATAAATTGGATGACTCATCTAGTAAAGGTTCTTTGGAGGAACCATAAGATGAAGGAAGCTGCATGGGAGCCTAAGGAGCTAATATTGAATACATACCAGAATATTTTTAGGTCACATTTAGTGAATTTCAAGGATAATTTTTTTGCAAGGAGGGGGAAATGTAACACCCCAAGGTTTTGAAAATAAAAATTTAATGTATTTTATAATCTATCCATTAAATACAACTTTGCCTCTACTATGTTTTTATTTTTAAAAAACGGTCATGTAGAGTTGTGATCAGTAAGTTATTTGGAGTTTGATAGAACAAAATTGTTTTTTGGTGAATAGTAACATACCCGCATGAATAGTAATATGAATAGTAATATGACCCTTATGAATAGTAAATAATGATATTATTTTATTTTCTTAAGGTAATAAGATAATGAGATCTTAATTAATTTTTCAATGTGATATGAAACTAATTATACCTTTAAAATTGTTATTTTTCGAATTAACTATGATTTTATTTAAAAATTAAATTAATAATATTTAGAAAATTATTTTTGAAAAATAGAGTTCATTTTTTAGTTCAACATGTCGAAAAATTGTAGTGGTTAATTTTTGTGATTTTTTATGAAATTCTTGAATTTTTGATGAATAGTGAAATACAGTAAAATACCATATATTCAAATTATCAGTTAAATACACTATTTATGACATAATAAGTGATATAAATCTACTTGGTTTGAACTGAAATGCACTTATTACTATTAGGCATCACAAGAAATAACACTATTGGTTATCTTGATGGAAATAATAAAATAATGAATACAATATCCAAAATTTACCCCTCTCCTCCACTACAACCCCCCCCACTCCCTCTCCTCTTCATTCTTCTAAGCCTTGAATCTCCTCAAAGATCTAACCAATTACCCTTAACTAGTCACTCCCCACATCCAGGAAGCTCTTGGTCTTTCCAAAAGACCAAAACTCCTTACCTAAAGGAGGTTCTCAAGGAGGTTATTTCAAGAGGTAAAGCACCCTTCTTTTTCATTTAGTTTCATTTCAATTTATCTTATTTTGTTATCCTCTCCTCACCTCCTCTATCAAAATTACCATGATAAATATTGTATCATATATATAATGGAATTATATCATATTAATGTAAGAACCATCATCAATATTCTTACTCCCTCCCTTTTATTTTTATAAACGAAATCAACGTCCATGAGGTTCCAATTTATAACCTTCGTGGATGATGAAGTTTCATTTTTCAATTTCTACTTAATTACTGGTCATGAAACCATTTTCATGGTTTAAATAGACTATAATATATTTATTATAACCTAATTAATATTCAGGAACTATTATATGTACATATTATTAATTTTTATGACAAAACTAGTTCATAATAATCCAAATATAGCCAAATAATCGAAGTGGTTGTCATCTAATGATTCATCCTCATTCCATGTAAAAAAATGATAAAAATGATCATTAACAATTCTGGATGCTCATAAATAATATTTAATTTCAATTCTGGAAATTTAAAACCATTCCACATGAACTCCATTACTTAAAAACAAGTGAACTGATTATGAAAATCAAGAAAACGAACACTCCGATACAACAGAATTCGATTTTATAACTTATCAATAAAGACATAAATGAACAAAAAAGAATTATGATAAACTAGATACATGTCTAATAGGTTCTTAATTAAGTTATTAATGAGTATAATTTCATAATCTAGGACTTTAAGTTCAATAGGGGAGCACATTCAGACTTAGGGTAAGGGTTTTTCCACCCGAACCTCCATTCTCATTAGAGTTATTTTTATTATCTAATTTCCTCAATGATATTATTGTGTATTATTATTTACTCATCATAAATTATGTGAGTGTGTTATATACATGTTTACCAACCAGAATCCATCCTTATTTTATTGTGAGTAACATGGTTTAAAAGGAATAATCAAGATTATTTCTAAAATACAATCCCGTTTCAAGGGAATTTCTCAAATTCTTACCTATTTTCAAGGGCACCATATAATATGTTTTTGGAAACCATTATCTTTATAAAATAAATCATTTTATTATGAAAATATTATCTTACTTTACTTTTGGTTTTATACAAATATTTTTCCAAAATAACTCTTGTTTTCAAAGTAAAAGTGTATTTATCTCAGGAATTACTCGAGGATTTTATAAGAGTATTTTCATATATTTCAATAATATTATTGATTATTATTAATATTTTTTGGTATCATATACCATATTTAATTTAATTTTTTATGATTATTTTTGGCTGTGGATGTTCTATCTTAAAACAATTCACCAATTTACTCTGAAGGGTTAGTGTTTATGCTTAATGTTCGGGGAAAGTTATTTACATTTCATATATTAGTTTCAATATGAATGTATATATTGTTTATATTTATCCCCATTGATATGAGGAATTCATTGGACATATAAAGTGTTAGGTGGGGTGCGCTATAGAGACTCGATGCATCGGTAGGGTTCATGAGACAAATAGATGTGGAATTGGCCGTGGCCTTTTCCAATTTGATATATGGTTTTGGCCGAGGCCTTAATAATTTTTAGATTTCTTGGACAAGGCCTTGAAAAAATGTTTCATAATGTCTGGAATATGAACTTATCTCATTATTAAGCTCGTAATTGAAATTTAATGTGGTTATTTGACTTGTAGAATACCCATGATTATGTTATATTATGGAAATATTTACTCAGCTCATATTCCTACCATATTATTTTCAAGTTTATTTTTAAAGGCATGCGTTTTAAATTATTCCCCAGTTATAATGTTTATATTATATTCCACTGTATTTATTACTCTTATTGAGTGTTTGAGATCACCCCTTTCTTATGTTTCATTTTCCCAGGATATGAAGAAGTGAGTTATGAATTACTTGCAAGCATAATCTATGAGGCATGGATGTTTCTAATGGAATAAATTAGTGTTTTTTTACTTTCAATATATAATTTTGAAATTATTAATGTATCTTATTTCCAAAATCTACTAAACTTTTTGGTCCTTTAGGATGAAAATTCCTTTTTTATATGCCAATGTAATAAAATAAGGCATCGACTCTGGGCAACTGGGGTCGGGTCCTTACATAAAGTGCCAATGATAACCTCCTAAACCTAGAAAGATTAGAGTCTCAAAGATGTTCTTGGGATATTCCCCAGAAAACTTGGCTATGAATTTCTTTTGGCCCACTGAAACTCCTGCCTCTAATATGACATAGAGCAAGAAGTATACTTTATTAATCCAAAAACTACATTTGGTTAGCTTGGCGTAAAACTAATGCTATATCAATCTACTCAGGATGATTTCAAGATGTTTAACATGATCATCTATTGACCGAGAGTACACTAAGATATCATCAACAAAAACAACCAAAAACTAGTCTAGAAAAGGATGAAAGATCCTATTTGTTAAGGCCATGAATACCGTCGACATTTTAATCAGCACAAATGGAATCACTACCAACTCATACAAGCACCATCTACTCCTAAAATCAGTCTGAGGTATGTATGATGGTATCAATATCAATTTATTATACCATAGTCTCAAGTCAATATTGGAGAATATATTAGCACCTCTCAACTGTTTGAAAATATCATCAATTCATAGAAGAGGATACCAGTTCTTGACCGTCATCTGGTTCAACCTCCAATAATCCACACATAAGCGCAAAGATCCATTAGCCTTATTGGATAAGAGAACTGGAGAAACCCAAGGAGATTTACTAGGCCTTATGAAGACTCAAGATTCTAGATCTTACAACAAAACATTTAACTCCTAAAGCTCTGCTAGTTCCATTTTGTAAGGCATGATAGAAACTGGAACTACTCCCAGTACCAACTCAATCGTGAACTCAATCTCTCACTCTGGAGGTATGACATAGAACTCTTTAGGGAAAACATCTTAGAAACATCATACCACTAGAGAAAAGAGTCATGTTACATTCCACCATCATATATAAAAATATCCTCTATCCGAGCTGTGAGACAATCCAATCTGTACTGAATTGGTTCCGTATGAGTAGCTTGAAGATCCCACTCACCCTGGTGAGAATAGATGCCTCTATCTAGAGATAAAAAGGTAAATCACCTATAATAATAGTTGATTTGGTCCTTGTATATAAATAAACAATCTATACCAATAATAAATTCTAAACCTATCATTTCTAGCTTGAATGGTTCCCAAAATAAATAGTAACAACCAATATCTTGAGAACATGCCTTGCAATGTTTGATATTATCTAAATTCACTCTCAATGGTTTTTCGATGGTCAAAGAACCATTCAATCTTTCCACAACCAAACCCAAACCATTTCAAAACTATAAGATAGAAAATAATGTGATGATTTTTTATAAAAAAACACAATCTATGGTAGATGATAAAGAATTGTACCTCTAATGGTAGATGGTCTTGCATCCATGATAGTCAAAGTAGTTTTCATAAAATGTTTCTATATTATCCCTATACCCTAGGATCTAGTCTATCCTCCCTGAGCTATTTCCATTACCTGGTACTATTTCTCATACAATAGGGTACCACATCCCCTACCTCGGCCTGAATGACCATTGGAACTCCAACTACCATCCTACTGAGGGGTATATGCCCCCTTCCTAACTCAGGTGCCTATCCTAATCCCCTTCCACTAGTATTCTATGGAAAGTTCACATAAAACCTTTGAAGATGACCCAGTCTACCACATATATGAAATTTGACTATGGTGTAAGGACACTATGGGTGCTTGGGGCCAAACTTTACACACTGATAGAACTAGAACAGAACACAGTCCTAAGATGGGTGTCTACTACCCAGGCTGATATTCACACTACTACCTTAGAGGAAACTATCATAGCGATGCTTCTATCTACTCGAATAATATCTCCCAGTTCACCCTGCTGAAATAGCATGATCGCTACTCAGGGACCCTCTTATATTTCCTTCCATGATGACTACTTAGTTTATCACATACTAAAAAATGATCAAGAAAAAATTATTTACCTATGACTTGATCTCATAGTGAAGACTGTCTTGAAAAAGTTTATCCCTAGAGATCTCATTAGCTGCTAGATATAGTGAAAAGCATTGTAGGCCAGTGAGCATAGTCCAACACCGACATTCCTTCCCGCATCAGATGCATGAACTCATGATATTTTTAATCCCTTAATGTCTTGGTATAGAAATGGATTAGGAAATTATTCTCGAAGTCCTTCCAAGATAGCTCATCCTGCTACTCATCTTCCTCTAGAATATCCCAAAAATTCTTGGAAGGTCCATGAAGTATATATGTAGCAAGATTCAAACTCTTATCCATGGGGGTCTCGAGATGCTTGAAGATCATCTGAACTAACTTGATCCAGAACTCATCTACCTAGGGTCCTCATACCCCAGTAAACATTGGTGGATGCTATAATTAAGACTCTCTTATTATCTCATACATTAAAGGAATAGTATGAACAATTTCCCTTTCCATGGATCGCATGACCATTAGAAAGCTGTCGTGAATATGATAATCCATATGCTCATCAGAAACTATGAAAAGCTCTAATTTATCATCATTGGGAGCATACTGATTTAGAATATCCTAACACTCAAGTGAAAGACAAGTAGGATTCATTTTTTCTCTACAAGTCAAATTCACATGTTTAAGTACTAACTAACAATAAGGTCAACCTCAACAGGTTACTACAATAGAGAACCACTGAATCATGGTCGCCCTAAACATTGCTTAAAAGTATTTTAGTATTAAATTTTAATTCATTTAATTTATCTAGTGAAATAGATATCTCATATCATAGTTCAACATGCAAGTATATATCACATGAAAAAATAGATATGACCCTATCATGAAAAATGCATGTTAATATATCCCACTATGACTATTATGATGCATGTATTCTCATCTCACGCCATTCCAGGCCATAATTAAAAATATCAAGAAACATTAACGTTATAAAACAATAACCTCACACAACATGTGAATCACCCAAGGTTAAATAACATCAACTATAGAAAGCACACAACAAAAACAACAATCCCATATATGGACACTCAGATTTCCCCCCATACATAGGTTACCTAATCCCATGAACAATCTCATTAACAAGTCACCAAAAATAATATTATCCTTTCCACCTTTCCCAAAAAGTAAAGAAAAATAAAAGAAAACCTGGTTCTGATACCACTTTGTAATGTCCCATAATCTGGAGCTCTCTCACATGGAAAAAAAGGGTTGGTTAAAAGACCTCAAGTGAACCTCCTAATATGGTAGAGGCTTCCAACTAGTAGCAGGGGTGTGAAATGTATAGTGGGGAGACTATAACCCCTAGTATGATGTATCATAATATTAAAAATAAACCATAAAAACAAAATAAATCAAAGTATAGACATAGAGGAAACTAATAATAATATCCAACTGAATAATCTAATAAATAATAAAGGAATAAAGTAATGAAGTTATGGAATGTAACTAAATGTAATGCTATAAATAATACAAGTAAAAGACTAGAAGACTCAAATAAAGACTCAAAAGTTCCTGGTTTCGAACCCCATATCATCCCCACCTCCAGACTCTATCCCATCTTGTAAGAAAAAAATAAACAACAAGGTCCTTTTCCCTTATCCAAACTTGCATCCACCTAATCTACTTGGATACCAAATGATGACCCAAATTGGGTGTGAGTATAGCTTAGTAGGTCAACACCACCATGTCTAAACTAACCAATCTGATAAGAAGTGTATGAAATAAAGCGATAAATAGGTGTAGTAATTAATTCAACAATTAATAAAATAAAACAACCTTCTTTAGATCTATGCCAGAATATCTCTGAGCATGTATTAAAACCATGACAACCACAATGATATAACCATGTTAAATTTACTTTCTTTGGTGCCATGCTAAAATATATTAGAGCATGTATTATGACTATTACAACCACCACCATATAACCATAGTATAGACACAATAATCTGGGTCAAATCCCTATAAGAATTACAACATTCAGGTCAAATCCCTATAATCATTACAATATGGGTTTGGGTAAAGCCCACTCTTTATAAGAATTACAACATGGGACTAGGCGAAGGCCACTCAATATCAGCATTACAACATATAATTGTGAATGTTCCAGGGATAATCCTGATATATATTCATTTCAGCATGGAACAAAATTCCTATCGTACAACATGGATATCACAATATCACATCATAAATCTCAATGGTTAATTATGAGAATTACCATTTTTCTATGATATACCGCATTTAATTAAATAAAAATTTATTAATAGTCATAACAATAAGTAATAAAAAACAAATTAGGGATTTTATGTTATATAATCAACTAAGGCCTCATTTCATTCTAAACACAGTTTAATCCATTAACCAATTAAATTATGTTCATGGGTTTCTCACCCAATGGGTAGCCACTAGAAAGGTCAGAATCCAATTGAAAAAAAGGACTCCAAGGAATAATCCCATTCATTGTTTAATTGAATCGAGGGCATGATACACTGGGGAAATCACAATATTGAATAAATTTGGAAATTATCAAACCATAAGGTTAAGATTTAGAACCCCTAATTTTATCTAATGATAAAAAAATGTTTCCAACAGCAAAAAACCATTAGGAAGAAGGTGTGGATAATCTCCAAGAGTATCCTAGATCAAAAGTAATTAAGATAAAAACCAAAAAAATACACTGTCAAAGTATTTCACTGGAATGTTTGGAGAATCAAGGAAGATAAGGGATAAAATTGACCAAAACACCTACCCAGAGATTAAAGGTGTTATCAGGATGTCTAAAAAGAAGGTTGGTACTACAAATTCACCTAGAAGGTTCCCTATGGTCATGAGGAGAAGGTTTAAGTGAGTTGAAATGAAAAATAAATCACATGACATACTTTAAAATAATCGGTCTAGGAATTACACGATGTGTAATGTAGTTATATGTCATGTAATTATTATTAACAAGATTTACCAAAAAACCCATTTCCTTAGATTTTTTTATTAAATCACTCAAACATTACATGATGTGTAATTATTTTACATGAAATGTAAATGTTATGAAGATGGGTTTTCATAACATTTTCCATTTAAACAACCCTAACCCCCTTAATTATTCTCCACTTACCAAGAACCCATTAACAAATTTACTCATTTATCTCAACTCCATTATTTCAAATAAATATACTTCTCTAGACTTCAGGTCATTTTCTGAAACAATGATCTCCACATGGATCCTCTCCAATTTTTACCAAAATTAGTTTAAATATGAGGAAAAACTTACACTAAAAAAAGTTAATAAAAAAAATTAGAGATAGAAATACCTAAAAAAAGATGGGATCTTAAACATGGGTTCAGATGACTAGGTTTAGGGCTCATGGAGGTTAGGTCAAGATAAGTGAATCAAGAGAAAATGGAAACCTCTATGATTCATTATGTATTTGGGGGAGGGTCTTGATCATAAAATAATAGTCTAGGACCTCTAAAATATAGAATTAAGGGTTCATTTCGTTTTGACCCTTAGCATCACGATGTCATGCCCCCCAATTTGGGGTCATGTGTGGGTTAACCATTTATTCATGAAAAATCTACCTATTCTATATTCGCACAAAATTTTTATGGCTACCTATTTCATCATGACCAAGGCTTCATGGAACAGCCTACCATAATATGGTGTGACCGCTTCCTAAACTCTATAACTAATTTTTTCTTCAAATTTTATGGCTTCATTATAAAACATACTCTATTAGGGTATGAATATTCCCCAAACTATAAAAATTTCTCTTATGATATGGGATAATGTAAAAATTCCCCTTACTAGGAAATGATTCCTCACCTTGATCCAAAATTTTAATATTTCACAACCTCTATTCCATACTGAAATGCCCCCTATTGCAGTATGATCTCCTACTTATAATAGAAATTCACCAACCAACAGCTAAGAACTCACACCAGGTGTTTTCCCACTAAACCTTAACCTCTTGAACATTCTAAAATACATCCCAAACATGATAAAAACCCTACCTTTAATAAAAATCCAAAAATTCAAAATTCCCCATACACCAAAATGACTTGAAATCAACCCTTCATTCATTTAACTTATTCTAATATTTATTAGAAATTATAAAATCCCCACCATAATATTTATCATCTGTGGGAAAATTTGGTAGTCCTTTGACCATAAATATTAACCCACCCCTATCATAAATTCATGCAAAATTCACCATGATCTATCTTTGAATTCCAAATTTGATCTCGATTTATGACTCAAAAAAAAATAACACACTACTCACCAGAAGTCTTGTGTCCTAATCTCTAAAACATACATAAATCAAACCACAATTTCTACCACATGGGTGTTATTTTACTCTGATTTTCCATTAATTATCTCCAAATCCAAATCCCTCCTCTCCCCTATTGTCCTACCCATACTTATCATTGAAATATAGATAAAGTGAATGCACATACCCATCAATACCAAAACACTGAAACTTCAATTGATTAATATTTAGTCTTATGGGTCTCCCAACCATGAGAACAAACCACAAAATCCCATTATATCTAATGGTGATTCCCAATATAGAAATTTAATTGTGAAAATTGATACCAAATATTATAATCCTCAAAAACATTGAAAATCACACATGGATACTTGATCTCTACCCCAACACATATACTAAGCATCGCTCATGTGGGTCTCTCAAAATGATCACGACATATTCACAAAACACACAAATCAAAACACCCAGGTTACTCTTTGAATAAATGTTAAAATATTAATAGTGTGTTTTACATAGGTATCGATTCCTTTTCTTAAAAACATATCAAATAACTTTACACACACACCAAAACTCACATGATATCTCTTAAAATCCCCTTGGAATCTAATGAATTTCACCAAAACCAAACTTAAAATTCCAAACTTGGCCTATATTTTCCAAAAAATTGACCCCGTCTGAAAAATCCAATTTAAAATACATTTAAAAACCACATTCCTTGAATTTATCTAAAATTAGAAATTCGGAACATTTTACACATGTTTCACATCACCGCATGAGTTTTACTTTCAAATTTTTTTTACCTCAAAAATAAAAAACCTAAAATTATTGTTCTATGAAAGTAGAAGAAAAAATATATTAATCAATCAAAATGTCCCCCAATATATATTATTATAATAAACCCTTGTAATTTATTTTAAAAAAAAATATAATATATTATAAATTTATTTAGTTAATATTGAATCTTTATAAGTAAATATATCAAACAAAACTGCCCATAGGCATATATTTTATTCACTAAGCCTATCAGTTTTATGATGCATGAATAGATAACTAGCTACATGTCGAACCCTACAACCCATCTAGATTCTCATACATCAAGCATTGGTGTTCTTAGTTTAACACCTCACTTATCCTAGAGTTCATAGTCCCAAAACTAAACATCCCATGGAAATTGGGTTTCAACCAAATCCATGATGGTCAGACATGCTCCTAACCTACCTCCAAAGTTCTTATATCCTATCCCGACCTCTAACTAACTCTGTATCAACCATACACATTCTCTGATTCCATTTTGTAACACACTAACTTGGATTTCCTGAATTAACCTCAAGTGGGGGTAATTTCATGACCTCAAGTGTGCCACCATGTATTCTTGAGGCTTCCAACTAATGGAGAGGGCCTAAATAATTCCCAAGGAGAATATTCCCTTGAAATAAATCTCATGGATCATTCTTAATCCTATAAAAAAATAATCATAATGTATATATATATATATATAATGGATATCCCAAAAACCTATAGATATAAATATAGAGCTATGAGGCCCCCTGTAGTCCAAAATTTGAAAGCGGTAAAATAATCTATATAATGTATGAATAATAAATTGGGAAGAAATAACATTTACATAATTAGAAATGTCAAATAAGAAACATGTTGTCCCCTTGATAGATTTAAATGTTTTATAATAATTGAAAGGTAAATATCTGCTGTCCTTCATCCCAACTCACAATAAGTATCTACTTGAGAACATAGAGTCTATATACATAACTAGAACCAAACAATTTTTATAACTAAATCATAATACCTATCCCTAAAATTAATGATAAATAATAGACACATATATCAAAACCCATGTTTTGTATATGGGTAGGGGTGAGTCAAATGACCTAGTAGGATTCTCCCACTTGTCCTGAAACACTAATTACTACTTTGAAATTGATGTACATTAGAATATTGGGTGAGTGATATTTAGTGACCTATAAAACTCACCCACTAATAAAGATAATATAAAATATAAATCAAAACCATACATATTCTCACATGGATAAAAGATACATTCACCCAAAATACTAACATAAGATAATAACCAACTCTAGATAGGTCCCACTTATCTATAATTGATAATATGCAAACCACTATGGACTAATGTGGTATGACACACCCCTATTGTCTCATCTATCTTAATAACCATAAGGTCTCCCAAAATCCACTACAATCACTAATTAACGTCTTACATAGCCCATCAATAATTTCACTACCCAACCATAACCAGAACCTAAAATATTATAGGCACATATGGTCCCAAAATAATTAAAAAAAGAACAATCAAAGAGGTCCCAATCATCAAATCACATAAAACAAGACAAATAAAACAAATAGTAAATATCAAGAATGGGAAAAAACTCAGGAAATAAAAAACCATATGGTCACTCCCAGTCTCATCTCATCTTCCTAGTCCTCATTGTCTATCTTCCAGACAACCCACTAAGAACCTATGACTCTATAACACATATCACAAGTTGTCCAAGGGGTTTCCTCTCACTGAAAAATCTTATAGCCTTAGCTACACATTGATCACCATCACACATCAACTCATCATCAACCAACAAAAAATATGTATCATGGACATGGTATTATATCATGTGCATCCATAAAAGAATCTAGGTCAACTCTATTTTCATTTAGTAGGTCATATTCTCCTAGGAGTCATCCACCATACTTCCTAGATCCTCTTAGTCATTGATCTACATCCTGAAACTAACAGGGAGGAGCAATAATTAAGAAATTCACATCCCAATTTGAAAAAAATATGTATATATCCCCACAAATAGAAACTAATATACTCCTTAATCTAATCATTAACCCCTGAGGTTATCTAAAATGTCACCTCTTATAGGAATCGAAACACAACCCAGAGGCCGATCACACAAAAACATACTACCTCATAGGAAACATGTCCAATTATAGTATTTTATAAAATAGAATACTCAATATTAACTAAGAGTGTATCTCAACATACTCCTCTCACCAACTCATGGAGGCATCATTCATACCTTTCTAATTTATTTGAACTTTCTTAGGATTATTATGTCTTAAGGAGCACATCACATGATCTCATATTACACCATCAATCGATAGAATGAGGACTTGAACCCACCTGGATCATTGTTTCCAATCTCAAGGTTCACTTATACAGAACCAAAGAATCCATGATACTCCTCAAGAATATTAAAATTTTCCCAATGGACAATGGTTAACATCTCACCCATTATTCAGTTAATCCTAAAATCTTAATCCATTATAACCAACCCATATACCAAGGTAAAGATGATCATATGAATACTATTATATCAAGTATCATAATAAAATAATATATTACATAATAATAAAGAATAATAAATAAGTACATACATAATCATTCAAGATTCATAAAATAGTGTGTTTCTCACATTAGGTCAAACAGACCAAAACAAGTTCCCAAAATTATCCCTTAGGGATCTTCATTAAAATCCAAGCCAAAATAAACATTAAAAATAATTCAAAAAGGTAACTAAATTCCATATTTATTCATTCCAGTACCTATGAAAAAAACCCATTAAAATCCTATAATAGAACCCATATGTTTTTAAAGAGTATTTCAAAACCATTTTTAAATGACATTTTTCCTTTAAAATTAAATTTTAAACCAAAAAAAAATTAAATCACATTTAAAAAACGAATTTAATTTTTGAAAACCAACTCACACCACTAAGATATATATAAAATAGTCACTAACAATCGTTTGATCAAGGAACCACCAAAAAAATTTAGGAAGATATATTTTCCTTATTGACTATTCGGCTATCACAGACCCATCCTAATTTATAGGGTGAATTCACATAGTATCATGTAAACATGGTAATAGTAAACACAATAATAGTAAATAAACATAAAATCACTAAATGATCTAGAGAATTATTAATTTAAAAGGAACCTACCTTAATAAATAGTCTATAATAAACATCCAAGATCATATCATCTTCAACCATGCCCATGAGAAACTATCTCAAACACAAACATCATAAAATTAAAAATTAATCATATTAAGATAAAAAAATCTAATAGGAATAATCACTACTAAAATTATTGGGTGGATCCATGACATCAAATCCACAATTAATAAGGTATGGTCCACTTCTGACATGTGTCGAAGCCTAATCCATGAAATATCCTCAAACTATATACTCATGTAATGTCCCAACATAGGAGAAACTTAAATGGTGCCATGATCTAGTTTTTCACATGGCCTAAAACATATCTACCCATATTCCATAGGCTTCCAACTAGCATCAAGTATCTAATATAGTTAAAATTGGGAGACTAAACCCTATGAATCAATATCAAACATAGTGGAAAACAAATAATAAACTAGTAGAAGAAGTAGTATAAAATAAAGGTATTAGTATAAAATAATAACTGATAAAATAGTCAATTCCTAATACACAACCATGAAAGACCATGTAATGCTACAATATATAAGGCAATAAACGTCTAGTTGATAATGCATAAAAACTACACAATAAAAAAGAAAAAATATCAAAGGCTATCTCCATGAGAATCCTGAACTCTGACATAGTTATGTACTCCTAAGATACCATATCAAATAACAGAAGAAGAAGAATAATCCATAACATAATCCTACAATCATGAGGTCTATTCGGGTACCCCGGTGTAATGGAGATACAAAAAGGGTGTGAGATATACTTAGTAGGTCACCACCAATGGTATCTAATGCTATCTATTCCATGATTATAAAATAAATTAGTGTGACAATATTGTAATAAAATAGTGAATAAATAAAAGTAATCAAGTTGGGATTAGGTTTTTCATATACACCTGGATGACCATACCTCCTTCGATCAAAGCCAAAATACCTCTAAATATATGTCATAACATATATATATATATATGTATGTATGTATGCATGCATATATGTAAAGTTATATATAGATGTATGTATATATATGCACTATATACATAGTAACACACAAAAAAAAAAGATATATATACACATAGTACTATCGAGGACCTGGGGCATAGATCGGGAGTCCATGGATAATCATAATAGTATCATTAAAGTGATAATGGATGCTATGATCGAGTATCATGAGTAATATAGGACACCATGTTGAGTATTAAGAATAATTTAGGACTTCATGCCGAATATCAAATAATAATGAGAGGGGTCATGCCTAACATCCTAATCAAGGGGGAGTAAAATGTCATGTACAACAACCCAAGTGATGTGAAACACATTGTCCAATATCCTAAACCAAGTGGGTTTGAAACTCCATGTATATAACCCTAACTAAGGTCCCTTTACTGCACATAGAGTTTAACATCACTTTCTTTGTTGGAAATAATGTTTCACACCCCTGGATTAGGATGTTGGGAATGGAACCTCTCATCATTATTTGATACTCAGCATAACACCCTACATTATTCAATATGATCTGCATGGTGTCCTATATTACCCATGATACTAGGGAATGACATCCCTAATTACTCTTATGATACTATTATGGTTATCCATAGATTCCTGAACTTTTCCTTGGGTCCTAGATAGTACTAAATATTTATATATATAACTATACATGTTACTACATATATAGTGTACACACACACACACACACATACCAATATATATATATATATATGTGTGTGTGTGTGTGTGTGTGTTTGTGTGTGATGACACATACTCAGATTTATTTCATCTTAGGCCGAAGTAGGTATGGTTGGCCAGGTGTCCCTGGAGAACCTAAGAAAGACTTGATTAATTTTATTTATTAACCGAATTATTACTATATCTATACACTACTGTATTTTATAATCATAGACTAGATAATATTAGACACAATTGGTGGTTTCCTACTGAGTTTACATCACACCCTATTTGGGATTCTATTTCACTAAGTTACCTGAATAGGTCATATGATTGCTGGATCAAGTTATGAATTATTCTTGTGTTGTTGTTCTTGGATATAAGATCTTAGGAGTATAAGACTGATCCATAGATCAGGATTCTCATAGAGATGACCTTTTAGGGGATTTTAAATTTTTAGTGTATTTTTATGCATTACCCATTGTATGTTTATTACCTTGTATATTATAGAATCACATGAACATGAATGGTTGTGTATTTGGAATTGACCATTTTATCATTTATTATTGGATTACATTTCATTTCTTGTATACTGATTCTACTACTTCTCTATTATTTATTATGTTTCTGCTATGTTTGATACTAATCAAGAGGGTATAGTCTCCCCATTGTACATCCATTAGAATCTTACTACTAGTTAGAGGCCTTCGATGTGTGGGGAGATGCACTTGAAGCCATATGAACAACCAGATCGAGGTAGTGTTTCGGTGGATCCAAGATCAGGATGTTATAACTCAATTCAATCATCAATTAAACCCAACATATAGGAAAAAATTAATTCCCACCTATTACATCT
Organism: Viscum album; assembly: GCA_963277665.1. Taxonomy (NCBI): domain Eukaryota; kingdom Viridiplantae; phylum Streptophyta; class Magnoliopsida; order Santalales; family Viscaceae; genus Viscum; species Viscum album. The sequence continues at coordinate 1,820,196,339 of OY728161.1, read as the reverse complement.
TGACTAAGGGATTCATGGAATAAACTCATATATAATTTCAAAACCCCTTCTTAAACTCTAGAATTAAATTTTCCTTTTATTTCAAAGATTCAAAACCTAACACACCCCGTTTTGGTTGGGTACTATCCCAAACTCTAAAATTTACTCTTATGTAAAGGGAACATGGCATAACATGCCTTTTTTTTTACCACAAAACCACCACCCAGAGTATTATTTTAATATCACATAGCCTATAAACCTTTCTTTAATTCCACCTATTATAGCATGTTCTCTAATATATAATAAAAATACACCCACCAACACCTAAGAACTCACATCGAGTGTTTTCTCACTAAAAAACTCACCTTAAGAACATCACAAAAATATATCCCAAGATTGATCCAAACATCCTAACTTCTACCAAAATATAACAATTCAAATTCACCTATCCACCAACCTGATGGGAAACTAAACCATCCATTGGTCCACTAACACTAAAATTTATGGGTGGTTATATCATAAAATTTTATAAAACATGTTAATTATAACAATAATATCATACATGGAAATAAAATAACCAGTATACTAGCTATCAAATCATATGATAATTAAAATACTTAATGAGTAAATTCCAAAAACCCAATATGACATTCCATTTATTAATCCACTCTTAAACTCTCTATCCTTGATTCCAATGAGCCCCTATTATAAAAAATTTCTCAATAATACATAATTTATTATTTTTTAATGAAAAACTATTGTATCCGTAAATGAAAAAAGTCAATAAGGGCATGATTCGAAAATAATGAGTGTTGAGGTTTAGAAAAAAAAAATGGATACCTATTCTTCTTATAAAAAAAACCTAATTTATACAATTCAATCAATCATCAAATTTACCTAAAATAGATGAAATACACTAGAAAACTGATAAGGAAAATTAATTCCTCTAAAAAAACAATAATTTTTTTTATTCCTCTCTGATACCTCCTCTAAATACCACACATAAAATACCCATGATTTGAATTTATTTTACCATTCTATAGTGAAATAAAAATTAAAAATCCCCAAATCAATCCTTAAAAAATAAAATGAAAAGAATAAAAATAATAAAGAGGATAAGTGTATACAAATTAACCTCAGTCCACCATAAGGAAAAGTTATAAATTGACCTATAATAGATGAAGAATAAATTGAAATCAAGGGTGTATAATGGGGGAGAGGCTGACCAAACTAGCCTATATCTTGAGCCCCTTCCTCCTAATACTAAATATTGGATGAATACCAAATTATGATTCTTCCCACACTAAATAAACTTCATGGGATCTATTAGGTTCCCAGTGGAAGTCCATTGGATACTTGGTGGGAAGACTAGTGCTATATCACCACTGAGTAACCATCAGATACCTGGTGAAACTATACATGATACTTATTATCAATCCGAGGTTGCCTAACTCCCTAATTCATTCTATAAAACTAAATAAAATATTTTTTTTGTATTTTTGTACACATATTAGTGTATTATAAATATTTTCTTAAAAATTATAAAAACATCAATGAAATCCTACTATTAATAAAAATCTAAAAATTCATTCTTCCCTAAATTTTACTCAATTTAAATCTAGCTGCTTAGTATTTTTTTGACACTTGATAATGATGGTCATTAAAAAATACTCACCATAATTTTTTCATCCTTTAAAATAGAAATTAGTCCTTATAAAAAAAATCTAGACCTATCTTGATCACTAATTAATTACCACATTACTTAATTTTATTCCAAAATTCTCATTGCACTTCCACCACCCTACACTAAACACATGATTTCTTTACTAATTTTCTAAAATCATGATGCCAATATGGTGAATTTATTTACACTATATTTTTAAAATATTAGTATCTAATAAATCCTAGTCTTATGGTGCTCCCCACCATATAAGGACTCACTATCAAAAACTCAACCACTCATGGGGATCATCATAATAGGATTCACCTATCAAAATACAATACATACAGTTAAAAAACATTAATTCTAATACATAAAATATCAATACTTATATAAAAAACCTTCTCCTTAAGCCATAATAACACACATGGATTCTCAATCCTCACTTATGTAGATAAAATAGATTATTTTTGGCATAAACATTAAATAAAACTCACTAAATCCCAATAAAAACATTGATGCCTCACTCCATTTCCATTATTTAAGATAAAAAATACCACCTACATGTTGATAATTTTAAAAACCATTAAAAATTAGTTTACACACCCAAAATCTCCCATGTTTTTCAAATACCCCCTTATAATTTAATGTTTTCCATCAAAACGTTAAAATAAAAAATCTTTAGACTTTTCATATTATTTCTGAAGGTTTTACAAAAACTAATTTCTCAGTATTCCTTTGTTTTCACAAAACCACCATTTCTAAATATCCATTCCATTTCAAAATTACTATCTTATCTACCATTGTTTTCTTATCAGTTGTGATATATCCCTTCGATGGGAACTCCCTTCCAGGGACTCTTCCTTCACCAAGCAACCTTTCTTTTTCAAGGGTCATTTTTTTAGTCATTGATGTTGCTCTTGGTTGATAGATTTAATTCATTAATAAGGATATTTATTTTGGTATAGGTTGATTAAAAATTATGTGTGTGTCCATCTTCCTATGTTGGTCATCACTGTTCCTTCCTTCATGGGGATTATTTGATCCACCCTTTCATATTTGGCTCCAGTGGCCTAAAATCTAGTCTTCTGATGACTCCCTTTAGGTATTGTGTTTTTGATATCCATTAGATTTAGATGTTTTCTTGGTTTATTTTTATTATCTTACTTATAGTTCATTGGTGTTGTGGTGTCCATATAGTGTTCATGATCAAGACATTCACCCATCGATGGTGTTTTGTGTATATACCTTTTCTGATATTGGTTGGAAACTTCAATGTATGAGTCATCCCCAAATTTCAGTGTCACAACCTATACGTGTCACTACATGGAGGCCTTTCCTGGTGTCACTACTCAATAATTCAATTGACTTACATTATTCTTGCCACTATAGAAATAGACTATTGGCTACTAGATCTTTGAGAGGTATTCCTCTACAGTGGTTTCATGCATGTTGTGACACTTCTATCATGTCATAAAATTGATTTATCTCCCTAACCTGGCTATGGTTCCCTCTACCATAGTCTTCCACAATCTTTTTAGAAACAATTATGGATCTAGAGGTGGATTCTATTTTAGTGGTATTTAGTGTTTTAATTCCTTAGTGTGGGAAGCTCATGATGATGAGAGTGTTATGGTCATCCCCCAATGCACTGTGTCTTCCTCAGGTTCTTCCAGTGGGTTTTCATGGTAAAAGATTGAACCCAAGAATCTCAAATTCTATTTTCTAGAGATGTTTTGATTATGCCTAGTGACAAGGTATTTTTAGATGTATCATAAGGGTAGGGACAATATTGGGGATTTATGTTGGAGTTATTATTTTTTATTTGTTAATTTTATTTCTTTAATGATAGTTTCTAGTTTCCTGACACCCATCACTCTTCTAAAGAGAATATCTAATGCTTAGAAACATTGTTGTGAGTCAAATGGATTATTAGTTACTTTTAAGAAATATTGAATTTCATTTAGGTAGGTAGTATGTCAATAAACACCATGGTTATGTATGTTTACAATTCCATAAACATGTCACTATCATGATGCATGAAAAATATAGAAATGAGTATCTTTTTAGGCCCTAGGACTCATCTTGAGTCCCATTTATTGAGTCCCTAAAATGATCAAACCAAAATCTCACTCAACCATAGACTCCCTACTATCATCATACTTCATCCTTGAAAACTTAGGTTTAAGTATTAACTATGTTGGCAAAGAATGCTCTATATCTACCTCCTAATACATGAAATCCAATATCTATTGGGGAGATTATTAATTATATTAATAATTTCATTAATTATTTCATATATCACAGTACAATTCATAAGAAAATGATCTGAATTATGTTTCTTTAAGTTTTTATGTTTTTTCAGAATTAATATCCAGTAAATTATTTATAAAATATAGTAACTCTAACAAATTTATGAAAATACATTAGTTTAAAGTTACAATGTCAGATTACTTCCATCAGATCTATAAATAACTATAGTGGTTCTTAACTAAGCCATTATTAGAAGAATCAACATGATAGAGATGTTGTTATTGATGTCATTCTAATTGATCCTATGTTTTTTAAATTTTACTGTATCTTTTTTTTTTACAATGATTCCTATAAATAAAGCCACAACTCAATCATCATAATCTGATTAAACATATTGAGAATTCTAAAATTATCTATTCATTTTAAAGATTTTAAATTCCTTGTTGATGAGTGCTCTTCTGAGAAGTGTAATTTTATTTATTTATTAATGTTTCAGCTAATAACTTCCATTGATTGTGGTTTTCCTTTTAAAGATCTTAGTATTTCTATTGTAATCATCTACTTATAATCCTATGTGATTGAGGTATTCCAAAATTTGAAGACAAAAAATATGATCTGCTTGATTGGAGGGTCTGCGGCTATGAAGATAGATATCATGTGCTTTTGGTGCTTGGAAGTGAGCTACTACCAATAAGTATCATCAAGGTCTTCCAAGAATAGGAAGGCATAACTTCTGATAGGTTTAAAATTGGGAATACCTTATGAAAGGTTAAAATTTATTGATACCATAGATTTGGTCTACAGATCTACCATTCAATTTGGTTTAAAAGTGAGTTTTTAATAACTATCATTTTCAAGGAGTATTTGGTTTTTTAACCAACACTATAAGTTTTGTTCTTAACTTTAGGTGTATTATTTATAAATTTTAGTTGGATTATTTCTAATTCAGTTTTTATAATTCGGTAATCTTGTTTTAGTAATTTATTAATTCTGTTTATATAATTTAGTTTATATAATATAGTTTCTATAATTCAATTTTTTTAAATTTCTACTACACTAACTCTCTCAAAAGTAGTATAAAATACCAATAACCTTATTTATATTGTAAAAAATATATTTAAATATAGTATATATTACTGTTACTTTGAAATTTTATTACATTGATAGTTTGAAAATTAGATCAATTTATGATCTCAATGGTAATTCGAAAAACCGATCAATATAGTACATGAAGTGGATAAAAATGAGTTTTTTATTTTTTAAAACTAAAATTCACCCCCTCTTGTATTTTATTTTCCATCATACCCATAAAAAATTTTTGGTATTATAGCTTTTTATTTAAATTGATCTTGAAATTTACTTTTTGAAAAACTATATTTTTTATTTCTATTAGTTTATTAGAATTTCGACTCAGTTTCCATACACTAACATTATTAGTAGTGGGAATATCTTTTGAGTTGGTTTGAGTACCAGTTGGAACACATGAAAATTTAAATCTGTCCATACCACCTCTTTTTGATGTAGCTGATTATGATTACTAGAATGATCATATGAAATCCTATATCATAAATACTAGAGATGATAACTTTATCATGTTGACTCGAAATTAAGCAGGTTTAGAGAAGGAAATCATTCAATTATATCATTAAAAATAAAATAAATATTAGGAAATACTTATAGTTTGAAAAGATTCATTATGTTCAATGAATAGGAATATATACAACAAGATATCTTCATGTGAACCCGAAAATGTAATTTGGAAGAAGTTAGAGATTACACATTTTGGAACATCTTAAGTTTTGGAAACTTGCAGAGCTATGATTAGAGCTACCTATTAATCTTTTGAATTTCTACCAAGATAAATCATAAAAAAAATTCATCAAAACTTTATGTTGATAGTCAATACTTTACAATACCGGGTTAAAAAATATTTATCAAAATATTCACTTATAGAAAATGTTATTGATATTATGCCCAAATAATATGAGTCCAAGAGGAAATTAATTCATGATAGTAAGAATTTGACATAGCTAATTTTGGATAACTTAATTGGAAAATTGATGCAGTATGAGAGTAGAATGAAATGAGATGTTGAAAAAAAATGAAGAATAGAGTAGCATTTTCTTCAACTTCAAGTAATACTAATTTGGATACTTTTAATGTTTTTACTAATAATTATATATCCTTCTTTTAAAGGGAAAATTAAAGCATTCAGATCCATGTGATTGAAAAGATAACTATATTGAAATCAAAAAAATTTCCCTAAGTATGAATAAACATATTAAAAACTCAAAATTCTAAAATTCATATCAGAATGATAAGAAAGTAAAAACAGATAAGGATTCATCAGAAGTTGTATGTTATGAATGTAAGAAGGGAGGTAACATTGGAATATATTTTCATAAATCAAATAATAAAAATATAAATCCAAAAAGGTATTTTAAAATCAAATGAAATAATTTATTTAAATCATTAGATACTTAGAGTGCTAGTGAAAGTGACACATCTTTAGATATTTCAATAGAATATAGTGACATAGTAAGTCAGAAATTTTTTGGTTTCTACTAAAATAATGAATGTATAGAAAATTCATATATGGAAAAGGTAATATAAAAACATCTCCCAAATTTTTGCCTTAATTCAACATTTTCTTATAATACTAAAGATGATTATTCAACTTCATCAAAAGATGAAAACGATGATCCATCAGAAGTAGAAAAATCTATTTCATCATGAGATGAAGAAACATTACCAACTATAGATGAAATATATAAATATGTTACTCTTATGAATTAAGAAAATACTAAATAGAAAAATACTTATGAGTTTTCTGAAGCAAAGTTTATTAAATCTAATAAAATAATTTTGAAAATATATTCAGAAATTTTAGAACATTAAACTTAATAAAATATAAAACCTCTTTATTCTTATAAAAAATTAGTTGATTAAAAATCAATTGATCAAAATTTAAATGATTAAAATTCAGTCTATCTAAATTTTTTTGATCAAAATTTGGTTGGTCATAGATTTAATGGATAAAATTGAAATTTTATTATTTAACTTAAATCTAAAGTTTTTTATTTAAAAAATATTTTATCTTAATTTAATTATGGTAAATAAAGTTTTTATAAAATGTGTTAACAAAAAAAACCCTATATAACTTCAAATGGAATATGTTTTACTTATAATAAAACTTATTTTAAATCAAATTATTTTGTAAATAAATGTGATATTATTTCACTAAATGAAAAATAGGAGGTCACAAGTTAAGTATTTTTCTTTAAATAAAGTTCAATATTTTGGTTTCTATAAATCATATATTTTAGAATAACTAATTTTTATTAAACATAAAAGGGTTGGGAATATGTGGGATCATAAAATATTATTTTCTAATATAATTGAAGCCAAACATATATGGGTTCTCAGATCCTAGTTTTTTCAATTAAAGAAAAATATGTTGAGTACTAGTTGTAGAATTAAATAGTGCATTAATTGTGGTTTCTCTCAACATATAAATAGAGAAAACTCAAACTTCATAAATTTCAATAAGTTAAAAGGAGGAAATTTTACTTTTGGAGACAATGCACATGGTGAAAAAAATGTAATAAATGATATTTTTTTTCATAGAAAATATCTTATTTCAAATTTTTTATATGTTTTAGGACTTATGAAAAACATTATTAGTATAAGTTAGTTATGTGATTAGGGATACTTTTTGTAATTTAATAATAAAAAATTTATTGTTCAATGTTTTGTAGTTAATTTAATTTTATCAACCAATAGGAATGAAAATGTTTACACACTCAACTTAGAAGAATTAAGTCATTGAAATTTTCCTTGTTTAAGTGGAATTGAATACTTTTCTCGGTTGTGGGATATGATATTAGGACACTGTAACTTTTTTAATTTCACTAAAATTTATAAGAAATGGTATGTTAGGGATATAAATAAATTTATGTTTAATTCAATAATATTATATGACCCTTTTAGACATAGAAATAAATATATTTCAATTTTTAAATATTAAAAGTGAATTCTCTACTATCAAATATTTACAGTTCGTACAAATGGATCTTTTTTAGTCTGACATAATCTAGATGTATTGGAGGAAAATACTATGTATATGTCTTGGTTTATAATTACCCTAGATTTAGTTGGTTTTATTTTTTCACTTCAAAATCTATAATATTTTAAACATTTTAATGTTTTTCATGATTCTGTTAAAAATGAGAAAGACCTATCTTTTCTTACTATTCAGGGTGATCAGGGTGGTGAGTTTGTTAATTCTAATTTTGAAACCTTATACAGTAAAAAGGGAATTACTAATAATTTTTATACACTTAGAACACTATAACAAGATGGAATAATTTAAAGAAGAAATATAATTCGTTAAGAAATTTATTTAACTTTTCTAAGTGAGTATTCTGGTGCTAAACATTTTTGGGTTGAGGTTGTGATTATTTTTTGTTATATTATAAATTGAGTTTTACTATAACATTTTTTAATGAAACCCCTTATGATTTTTAGATCAGAATAAATCCAAATCTTTATTAAATTAATGTTTTTATATTTAAGGTTTTTTCCCTAAATAATAAAGATTAGTTTTATAAATTTGATCCCAAAATTGATGAAGGAATTTTTAGGGGATATTATACTAAAAGAAAGTATTATAGAGTTTTAAATAAAGGAAATAATATTATTGACGAAATGGTTCATGTAATGTTTGATGAAAGTGATCATTTTATTTTTTTTAAACAATCATAATTTTAAAATATCAATGATGCCTTTAAAATTTCTTTTTTAACTTTATTAAAAGATAATATACAACAACCTATTGTAAATCATGAATAAGTAAGACCATAATATTTTAAATATCTAGAAACTACTTGATCACATGATGAACATCTGGTAGATTAATATTAACTTACCACTTTACCCAAAAATCAGTCAATCTTAAGTAATCAACCTTTCAATTATATTATTGGATATGTAAGTCAACTGATTAAAACTGGAAGTTCCCTAAGAAATCATTATGAGCATCATTAATTCCTAAAACAATTTGAACCCAAGAAAACATAAAATGCTTTAAGTGATGAAATTTGGATAAAGTTCATGCTAGAAGAGCTCAATAAGTTTGAGAAGAACCAATTTTGGACATTAATTGAATATCCAACAGATCTAACAATAATTGGAGTAAAATGGGGTTTTAAAAGCAAGTGTATTGAAAATAGAATAATTATTGGAAAGAAATCTATACTTGTTGATAAGGGTTATTATCAAGAAAAAGAAATATATTATGGTAAAACCTTTTCCCCATCAGATAGATTAGAATCTATCATAATCTTATTGGCCTTTATAATACATATTAATTTAACTTTATTTCAAATGGATGTAAAAAGTATTTTTTATAATGGATATGTTCAAGAAGAACTTTATGTTTAATAACCTTCTAGTTTTGAAGATGATAAATTTACTAACAAATTATTTAAACTCACTTAAGTAATCTATGGACTTAATTAATCCCCAAGAGCATGGTATGAAATTTTTTCTGGATAGTCACTTCAAAATAACATTGTTAAATGAAGTTCTGATTCAAATAGTTTTATAAAGATAATTTAAAAAAACACCAGTATTGTCTAAATATATATTCACAACATCATTTTTATTCAACTCATAATCTATTTCAAATAACATTTCTAAACTTATGAAAAATGAGTTTAAAATGAGCATAATGGGAGAAATCAACTTTTTGCATGGTTTTAATTTTTTCAAAAACCAAAATGAAATATTTTTACACTATATAAATATATTAATGATTTACTCAAAAGTTTTGTGTTTTAATTTTTATAAATTATTAGCACTCTTTTTAAAACTTCTATCAAACTTGATCTTTATAAAACTGATAAATCCATATATTATAAACTTTATAGAAGTATGATCATAAGTTTACTATATCTTACAATAAGTTGAACAACATAACATTTTTTAGTATGTTTATGTTTGAGATTTCAAGAAAATATAAATGAATCTCATTTGAAATTGGTAAAACATATTTTTATATTCCTTATAGGTACTTCAAAACTGGACATATTTTATTCTTTTAGAAATGATTTTGTTTCAAAAATTTACTCAAATGATAAATTTATAGGATATAGATTAGATAGAAAATCTACTTGAGGAACATTACATTTTTTAGGATATGATTTAGTTTCTTGGTCCAATATGGAAAAAATTCCATAAAAATTTCCACTGATAAGAAATAATATATAGCATCTAGAAGTTTTTAAATTTATATGTTTTCCAATTTTAATTTCAAAACCTTCTAAATTTTAATTTTTTTTTATTTCAAAACTTTTATTAATTAAATTTTTTTTTTTTTTAAACTTATCTAATTTTAAAATTTATGGTTTATCATTACTTACTCGATAAATATTTACATTTATTCTCTAATAAACTCTTTAAACATCCTTGAAAGAGGAATAACATCCATCACTTCTAAAAGAAAACTTCTAAAAGGTTTAATGTATTTAGCTATAAATTTTATTATTTCATTATAATTAAAAAATAATTAATTGTGAGATATTTTTTTCAATGTAATAAAATCGTGCAATTACTTATTTTAAGAACTCAATCTTTTACTTTTCAAAAATGTTAATTTTTATTTTCTATTTGAAAAAATCCTAAATAAATTTCATAAGATAATTTACGATATATGTTTTTGGACATTCATTTTCTGAGCTAGACGTGTAAACCAAATGCACATTAAGGACATTTGTTTAAATGATATGAATATGAAATTACCAAATAAGGATTTAAATATAAATATTCTTTATCTAAATCTTCTTTTCATATTTTCTTTTCTGATAAAATGTTTCTCATCAAAAGTATCCTTTTTAAGAAGATATCAAAATTTTATTTTCTAGTTATAGTAAAAGAAAAAAATCTAGCTAAAGAAATTTCTCTTCTTATTGGTGTAGAAGGTGAAGTTAAAATTCTGATAATGTAGATTAATATATTTTATTATGTTGATATTCCTTATAATACTTATAGGACTGGTGGAGAAAGTGAAGTTCAACCCGAACTCACTTTGTATGAAAATATTATTAGATAGGAAAGTATGATAGGAAAAAATTTATATAGAAAAACTTGATTACATAAACCATTCTAAAACGAAATTTCCTAAAGATATGAAGATATACAGAAGTTATAAAGGAATCCAAAACATATGATTAGATAAAATCTCAAACTGAATTAGATTTCCCATTTCTAATTTTATTTTTTTTATTTTGTATTTATTATTGAAAATCACAAAGGTGGATAAAGTTAAATATTTTTTTATTATTTTTATTGATTCATGGTTTCTTTGTTTTTTTTCAAATGGATAGATCATAAATACAAAAAAAATTATAGTTACCTATACTATATATTGGGGAGAAAATAAAGAATTTTTTTATTAATATCTATTTAATTATTTATTCAATGGGGAGAATTTAAAAGTGTAAAAGTTGTTTTACTTGTAATTATCTATTTATATTATATATAAATGTCAATATGATATATTTTTGGGGATTAAAATCATTCAATAATAATTTTTTAGTCCTTTTTCCAAAACAAAGGAGGGGAAAAATGAAGAATATTTCCAAAACATAAAGAGCACATAGAGTTTTCTTTTTAAATTTACTTCCTTAATTTAAATTTTATTGCATGTTTTTTGGTTTAAAAGATGGTGGATATTTTTGGGGATATTGTTAATTATATAACTCACTTATTTATTTATTTTGAAAATCACAATATACTTCATACAAAAATGATCTGATGTAATTTTCTTTATGTTTTTATGTTTTTACAGAATGAACTTTTGATAACTGATTAATGAAATACTGAAACAATAATTGATTTATGAAAATATGGAAATTTATAGTTAGAAAATAATATTAATTCTATATAATTTAAGAATAATTTTAGTGGTTTTTAAAAAATACTTCTATATATGAAGCAATATGCTAGAGAATTTTCTACTGATGTTACTACATCAAATCTGAAGTTTTATAGAATTTAACTATTGGTGTTTGTTGAAATGATTCCTATAGATAAATTCACACGTAAATCATCATATTCATATTCAATGTATCAAGAATTTTGAAATTTAACTATCATTTTTAAGCATTGAAATTCTTTATTGCTGAGTGTGCTTCTGATCATTGTATATTTTCTTCTTTCTAAGTGTTTCAGCTAAGAGCTACCATTATTTGAGGATTATCTTATAAATATCTTAGTATTTCCATTTTAATCAGTATACTTCTGATACTATGTGATATAGGTATTCTAGGATAGGATTAAATAAAATTTTATATGTGTGACATAGCTCATATACTTTAGGTGACTGGAAGCAGGTTCCTACCGACATGTATCATTGAGGGATTCCTGAGATAGGAAGACAAAACATACGATAGGTATAAAATCAAGGATAACTTATGATATTATGAAATTTTTGGATACTCTATATTAGGAATATAAATCAACCTTTCACTTTGGTTTTAAATGTGAGGTTTTAATAAATATCCTTTTAAAGGAGTACTTGGTTTTCTAACCAATACTCCATGTTTTTTTCTTAGCCCCAACTGTATTATTTATGAATTTTAGTTAGATTATTTACTAATTAATTTAATTAATTTTTTTAATTCTACAATTCATTTTATATAATTTAGTTTCTATAATTCAATAATTTAGTTAATGTAATTTAGTTTCTATAATTTGGTTTTTTAAAGTTCTGCTACTCTTACGCTCTCATCTATAGTATAAAATACGGATCACCTTATTTACACTATGGAAAATTTATTTAAATATAGTATATATAACCATTATAGTGATCATTTATTTAATTAGTACTTTGAAAATTAGAGCAATCGATGATCTCATTAGTAATTCAAAAAAAAAATCATTGTAATACTTGAAGTGGGTGAATATTTGAAGTTTATTTTTTAAAATACAATTAAACCCCTCTTGTATTCTATTTTACATCACACCCCAAAAAATAATCTTCACCTATAACTTATATTTGGTCCCAAACATAAACATGTTATAATACTATTTTTTTGTGTACTTGATTTGGTTTACTTGACTTGATACCTGGTCCAATTACATCACATTACCTCATATGTGCTTACCTACTTGCAATAGACTTATGACTAAAGATAATGGTCTAAAAATAACTATAGAGAGACTATTATATTAAATAATACATATTGGTCATGCCCAAATTTGTTGAAAATCTTTAATCACCCTTCTATATATCATAGATACCCAAAACCTATAGATTTAAAAAAAGGAACCAATAGTGGAATCCGGTAATCTAGTATATAAAATAAAAATTATACATGATGTATATACATAAAAAATGAATATATATATATATATAATTATTAAATAAAAATAAATAAACAACAATCTATCTTTATGGTTGATAAACATGTTGTTCAAAAAAAGAAATACGGTACACTTGCCTCTAGCCCAACTCACCAAATATTCTCCTCAAAAATCTCAAAATCTTAGACATTACTTGTTTCAAGTCCTAAGACCATATCAAGATCAATACCTAAACCGAAATTAATAAATGAATATGAAAAGATTTATATCAATACCCATTCTATTTATTCATGTAGGGAGTGGTTCTAATGACCCAGTTGGATCCCCCTACTCACCTCAACCCACTGAGTGATAGTGATTGGGTGGATGCATGTGTAAGTTTATAGTAAGTATCATTCATCCCACTTGAAATATATCTCATGAATTCACTTGAAATGTTATCATACTTGTGTTCCAACATGTCATAGAAAACACATGTACCTATAAGGATACACACTAATACTACCCGACTATTGGTAAAATCTAAATTTCATATTACCAAAGAAAAAACATGTATATATCTCACACAAGGATATAAAAAGGCCATACTCTCTCATCACATTAGACATGTATATCAACAAGTCTCACCTCACAAGTACAATAACTCTCTTTATTAATATAATCTCACCAAAATGATTGTTTATCTCACTTTTTATTTATAAATAAACTCTAAAATATCATGGGAAATAATGATTATAGTAAGAAATATCACAATAATAAATCAAATAGGTCCCAACCATCAATGAACAATGAAAATAAATAATGAAAAATAATAAGGGTAGTTGAAGAGGTCCCAAAGAAACAAATAAAACTAAAGAATAATTCTATACTAACACAAATGGGAAAATATAGAATTTGGTCCTAACAAAAGAAATAATATAGATTCTATATCTAACACCATTCCCCATATCACCTCATTGATATTTTCCAAAATTATCTATAAGACTACCCATAGAGTAACTTCTTCTCTATCCTATTTATTACATGACACCACATGGGATGGCTCCCATTGCATGATCATATAACACCAAGACTACACGATGGTCCCTTAAAACAAACATCTAGTATTAATGTTATTATCATTATCTCATGTGACATGGGGATGGACTTTCCATGGTGATTCATAAAGGTATAAAAACCTCTTCCAAGGTAGGTGTTGTCTGATCCACTTGTGGAGTCACCCTTCTCTCCTAGAACCTAATCCACCATTTCACTACATCCAATCACTAACAAGAAATAACACCGTTAGGGGTGGAATTTTTATCAAATAGTTATATAATTATACATGTGTATAAAATCACAAATAAATAAGACACCATCCAATTGGTCTTGATCACGATCCCTAAGATCATATCTGATACATCTAAGACATAACATGATCACTGTTGTCATCTTAGAATTCACCTTTGTACATGAGACTCATCATAAATACATCCTTTCCTACCAAGATACTTTTCTATTAACTCTATCTCATACTAGAAAAATCCTACCACACAAATGAGGGAATCTACTCCACTCCTTTCTTGATATCATATCCCCCACCAATGATCAGAATAACACTTTTAATATCTCCTAAATTGGCATTATTCAACAATCAAAAACACTATTGGGTCTGATATAAAACATGGAAAATCTACCCTCACAGTTGATTGGGAATGTAAGAACTTGGTTATTATTCTCGAGGTATGGGTTTCTTTTTTTCCATTTTCCTTAATTGTTTTTGAGAAAACAAAGGAAATGTGGGAAAAATCCCAAATGTATGGGTACACGCTATGTACTTTTGTACACACATCGTGTAATTTGGTAGCATGGGATGATAATACAGGGAATTTAGGCTTTTTGGCGATTAAGGGTGTAAAAACTAACAACACTCCGTGTACTTATTAATTGATTCTCGCTTAAATTTACCCAAAAGAATATGGTAGGACGGTCCTTGTAGTCTAGTTTGGGTTGTCGAATCCTCAGAGACCTAAGAAGTACCTACAGACACGTGCATTATATGGATTGTTTTTGGCTATGAAGTGGCCAACTTAAATTGATTTAAGATGGTTTTAAAGGATCACTAACAGATTTAATTTAATTCAAATTAAGGTAATGAGTCGATCCTAGTTAATCGCTTGGGGTGGATTGGATGAATTCCTTTTTTAATGATTTCAATTTCTTATAATTGAGATGGATTTATTTAATAAGATCAAACTAAATCATCACTTACTGGTTTAATGACTAAACACCCTAATAATAATCACCTATACACTTAAAGGATCAATGTTTTGAGCACTCCAAGGTAGAGGTTCGTATTAGCACTAGAAATGTGTGGCCTTAAATTCATTAAGGATGAAGAGGTTTTAAAATCATCAAATAAAAATATCATTTAAAATAAGTGATTATCCATTAATGGAGTGATAAATCTCATCCAATCCATCTCATTGATACTCCCTTGGATCAACCCATAAAAGATTTTTCCCTCCATTGATGACATGTCTTCAACGAAAGTGGGAAGTAGACTTACAAGGGTGGAATTGAAGAAGTAAAAACAACAACAAAAATTGATCACTCCTCCGTTATTTGATAAATATCACAAAGTATGGTGTGAATGAATTCACACCTTGAACCAACGGTATCAACTTGATAATTAGAATAAAATAATAAGAGTAAAGTAAGAACTTTTATTAAGAAACTAAGGTGAATTAAACAACCTACATGAGAAAGAAATGAGATTACAAACAAAAAGCGGCAGCATAACACTACAATGAAACCAAGCACCAAAGATCACAAACTCATTCACCACAACTTCCTTAAATAGGAATTTTTAGATCCTTGGGTCGATCCTCCAACAGTACAAAAGATCCCACTTGAGTATGGTAGGCCTAGGGTGGTGGAAAGTAAGGGAGAGGAGACTTTTCCACCCTTGACCTGAGGTGGCAGCCATATTGCTTTTACCGAACATACATGCTTGTAAGTCCTTATAGATGGTCGAATAAGAGTGGGACATAGGAGAATAAAATGGATGAATGGATTTATCCTACACTCCTGTAAAATATGGGCCCATTTTGAGTTTTTTATTCAGAGATATGATTAGATTAGTGGACTGTTTGTCTGGGCCAAAAAATCTGGCCCAGAATTTTATCTCTAACTTGGGCCGCCTAAATGGACACCATAGAGGCCGAATTAGCATTGGATCCTGAATATTTATTTGTTCCTATACATGGATTCTAGAATCCCACTAAATTTGGGATTCATTGGCCCTGTATGTTGGGCCCCACAATCTCATCAGTGAGATGGTGTCCAATCTGAATTCTCCAGAATTGTTTCCTTTCATCACAAAATATCCCCATATTCTTCCATGAATTCTCCATTTATTCCTGAATCAAACATGTTCATATTGAATTTTATATCAATTTCAAAAAATATAAAATTAAAATATGTATAATTATATTCCTTAAAATCAGATGAATCATTTGGTACTTCAAATGATTTTAAAAAATGTACCACATAATAGTGCATTTTAAGAAGGTATTACAATCATAATGTGAAATAACGTTAAAGGTGTAAAATACACTAAAATGGTGTTTATGAATAATAAATAACATTAATATTATATATATTAACAATGAATATTAGCCTCATTTAGTGGCTAATGACACCCCCCAACTTGAGTTTTGCTAGTCCCGAGCAAAATATATCTCAACAATATGAAATTCAAATTCTTTTTTACAAAAACATTTTAATACACAATGATCACTAGAAACCCTTATACCAAACAATCATGAAACCCATAAAAATATTTTAATACATGATAGTTTCATAAGCAGATCCCAATCCCAAGCCCATTCCTTTGTTCAAATTCATTTCCATATTTCATCCAATATCAATTAAGTATGAGGATGTGTTGTGCATCACAATAGACATGGGGGTTCAAATTTATTCAAGGGGGAAATGAAGGAAGAACTAGGTGGAATCAAATTTCAATATTAAGATGAGTATTCATTTTTTTATTGTATTTTTTTTGTTTTTTTTTGTTTTTTTTTGTTTTTTCAAATTTGCCATGGTAATTAAAGTTTCACTCAAAAGATTCAACCCCTGTAGAGAGACTTTGCCGATGACTCCCAGGCTCAAAGGCCTTAGGGAACCAAGTGAATCCCACATAATCAGGCATCATCTTGAGTTAACTCAGTCAAAAAAAATTCAAATTACCAAAAATAGAGATAAAATTACTAACTCTGGGCCAAACAACTATGGAGTCACAATCCCCAAGTGCCGAAAGCCATGCATTAGGTAATTTCATTGCTCCACGCGCAAATATTTTTTTTAATACTGAAATTAAACTAAAATGATCACCAAACCTATCCTATTTATTTGGGGGACCCCATGAACTCAAATTAATACCCCACTATTCAAAGGACGTGCATTATGATCTTTTTTTTATTTGGATGAAAATATAAACGATGAAATATCACATTAGATAGCCACACTTTCCAAAATCTATGCTCATGAAATTATACAAGGATTAAAATCAGAATCAGGGCATGCTAAATTATTTGATATTCAGTTTCAAATTGTGAAATGTGTATTACCATGTTCAAAGTTAAAGGAATTTTCCCTTCCATTTACACTTTTTTTTAAATCATTCATTTTTTTTGACACAAAAACATTTTTTTTATTTTATCTCCCCCAACTTAAAACAACACTATCCTCAGTGTTTAAAGAAAAGAAAATTTAGAAGGGGGGTAGAGGTAGAGAATGAAAGTTCAAAAAGGAAATTGAAAATGAGGATCATGGAATGAAGTCACCTGGTGGTTGAAGTTGAAATTCTTACTGCTCCCTTTTAATCCTTTGATATCCATGTCACTTGTAGAGTTCCCTAGTAGAAAAAAACAATATATATATATATAATAAAGAAAGTAAAATATAAGTATATATATAAAAATTGTAGAATAAGGAAGCACAAAAGGCCATAGGTCAGTGGTAAGTGCACGCCCCTGTCTCCCTTTGGTCCCGGGTTCGAATCCCTGTGGCTTCGCCGGTTGTGAAGGGGTTTGACCCACAACCCATGACGTTTCCCTTATTATTATTATTATTATATTTTTATTTATATTTTTTTTATTTATATTTTAACCTACAAACACACTAAAAAAAACAAACTGAGGATACATTGTCTTCTTTTTAATTTTATGGGTAAGGCATTAATCAAGGATCAAACCACGTGACATGGATGAATATGGTGCTCCCCTTTCATACCCATCCATACTCATAATAGAATAACATGTCAAAAGTCTATTTTTTTAAATATAAAAAAGTTTAATTAATCATATTTAAAATATAAATTTTATTAAAACAACAAAATGGTAGGAAACTTGAAAACCATGGGTTACCTCCCATGCAGTGCTTTTTTTAATGTCGCTAGATCGACTTGAATCCCCCAACTTATCCAATACCAACTTTCAACATTTTAAGGACCACATGTTTCACCACTTCTACTAGGTTGAGATTCATTATATTTTTTGAATTTTTTTCATGCACAAACCTATGTTCTAAAATGAGTGGTAAAATACAATGAATATTAGAAATGGTTGATCTAGTTTCCTCTGTAGTATTTACTAAGACATCAATGATCAATAAAAATTTTTTGGTTTCAAGAGAAGAATGTATTACAATTGAAAGGTCATGATTACACCTTATGAAGGGATTATTTATAGGGGAGAGAAGGACAATAATTTTGAGCTCGGGTTGGATAGGACATTTAGACACAAGTTGATAATTTGAATCCAACTCGGTTTCATTTTCCAAATTCCTTAACAAAATTGTTTCATTTTGAACAGAAGATTCAACCAAAAAATCTGAAAGAATAGTGCTACGAATGGGTATGGACTCAATTTTTTTTATTTCTCTCAATGGTTCAGGGATTGGTGTTTTTGAAAAATCTTCAATAGAGTTATACTTAGGAGAATCAATCCACGATGTCAAATGTCCCTCTTGTGAATACATGAAATCAATTTCTGCCTATTTTAAAGACCCTTCAACAATTTCTTGATTCACTTCCCCTACCCCAAATCAAAAGGTTGGTTCTTCAATAAATTCATGAGAGGTTTTTGGGAAACTAGACACTCCACATAAGGTTTTGTAAGGAACCGTTGGTGTATAGATGAGTTCCTCACAAGTATTAATGCATTGTAGTTCTAATATCAAAGATGATACCTCAGAACTCATTATCTCCATTTGATTACACAATTGTTCAATCAGTTTTTGAGGATTAGGCTGGATAGGAGCTTGTAAATCATGACCTTCATTAAGTTTGATCTCATCAATCATCCTCGAGAGGGATGGAAATTTATCCTTTAAACAATCATCATCCCATTAATTGTACATCTCACTAGTTGTGTGGTAATTAATCAAGGGATTATCAAATAAATTTTCTAATTTAGGGTCTTCCCAATATTTATTTTCTATTTTATTCCAGCATGAGTTTGTGACATGATAATTTTGAAGATACTCTATTGGAGAAGATAGAAAGTTGGATTCCAGATTCTTAGGACACACACAAATAGAAAGAGGTAAAGATAAGAGACATGGGGGTGAGAATAGAGAATGTGGGGTGAGAATAGGATGCTAGTGTCTAAGGTAACTTACTTGGGTCCCCAGAAATGGAGCCAAAATTTTATTCTCACTCAAATTTACCCAAAAGAAGAAGGTAGGATGGTCCTTGTAGTCTAGTTTGTGTTGTCGAATCCTCAGAGACCTAAGAAGTACCTACAAACACGTGCATTATATGGATTGTTTTTGGCTATGAATTGGAAAACTTAGGTTGATTTAAGATGTTTTTAAAGGATCAATCATAGATTTAAGTTAATTCAAATTAAGGTAATGAGTTGATCCTAGTTTATCGCTTGGGGTGGATTGGGTGAATTCCTTTTTTAATGATTTCAATTTCTTATAATTGAGATGGATTCATTTAAGAAGATCAAATGAAATCATCACTTACTGGTTTAATTCCTACACACCCTAATAATAATCACCTATACACTTTAAGGATAAAAGTTTTGAGCACTCCAAGGTATAGGTTCATATTAGCACTTGAAATGTGTGACCTTAAATTCAATAAGGATGAAGAGGTTTTAAAATCATCAAATAAAAATCTCATTTAAAAGAAGTTATTAGCCATTAATTGAGTGATAAATATCATCCAATCCAGCACCTTGCTACTCCCTTGTATCAAACAATAAAATAGTTATCCCTCCATTGATGACATGTCTTCAACAGAAGCGGGAAGTAGACTTACGAGGGTGGAATTAAAGAAGTAAAAACAATAACAAAAATCAATCACTTCTCCGTTGTTTGATAAATATCACAAAGTATGGTGTGAATAAATTCACACCTTGAACCAATGACATCAATTTGATAAGTAGAGGAACAGAATAAGAGTAAAGGAATAACTTTTATTAAGAAACTAAGGTGAATTAAACAACTTACATGAGAAAGAAATGCGATTACAAACACAAAGCGGAAGCATAACACTACAGTGAAACCAAGCACCAAAGATCACAAAATCACTCACCAAAACTGACTTAAATAGTAATTTTGAGAGACTTGGGTCGATCCTTCAACAATAAAAAAGATCCCACTTGAGTATGGTAGGCCTAGGGTGGTGGAAAGTAAGGGAGAGGAGACTTTTCGACCCTTGACCTGAGGTGGAAGCCATCTTGCTTCTACCAAACAGACGCGCTTGTAAGTTCTTCTAGATGGCCGAATCATAGTAGTCCATAGAAGAATAAAATGTATCCCTGGATGTCTCCTACCTGAATGTAGAATTTGGGCCCATTTGGAGTTTTTTATTCAGAGATATGAATATATTAGTGGACTGTTTTTCTTGGCCGCAGAATCTGGCCCATAATTTTATCTCTTAATTGAGATGCCTAAATGGACACCATGGAGGCCTAATTAGCATTTTAGCATTAATAGTGTTTTGTTACTATACATGTCTTATATCATACCACGAAATTTGGGATTCATTGGGCCTGTATGTTGGGCCCCACAGTCTCATCAGTGAGATGGTGTCCAATCTGACTTCTCCAGAATTGTTTCCTTTCATCACAAAATATCCCCATCTTATTCCATGAATTCTCCATTGATCCCTGAATAAAAAATGTTCATATTGAAGTTTATATCAATTTCAAAAAATATAAAATTAAAATATTTATAATTATATTCCTTAAAATCAGATGAATCATTGGGTACTTCAAATGATGTTCAAAAATCTACCACATAATAGTGCATTTTAAGAAGGTATTACAATCATAATGTGAAATGATGTTAAAAGTGTAAAATGCACTAAAATTGTGTTTATGAATAATAAATAACATTAATATTATATATATTAACAATGAATATTATCCTCATTTAGTGGCTAATTAGTAATACACGTCGTGTAATCAGTCGGTAGGTGAAAAGTAAGGCAGTGAAAGTAGCCACTAGAGGACAATAGTACATGCTATGTACTTAGTAATACACGTTGTGTAATCAAGTTGGTAGATGAATAGTGAGGCGGTACAAAGTAGCCGCCAGAGGAACAATTAAAATGGATAGTACACGCCATGTACTTCAGAAGTACACATCATGTAGTTATGTTTTTTTGTTAAAAACAGGCAGTAGCCTCCTCATTCGGTAGAGGAGGCAGAGTACTCACTAGGAGCTACGGGAGAGGAGGACGAGACTTGGAGGAGCACCCGATATCTCACCGAGACTCCGATTCTTCTGTCGTCGATCTTGTTTGAATCGTGCGGGTAAGGTCTTCCCTCTCCTTGAGTATTTCCTACCAATTATTTCCCTAAGGGAGTTATTTAGGTTTGAACCGGTAATCGTTCATCTTATATCTACATCATTCTTGGTCATTTCAGGAGGTTCCTTTCACATATATCGATTAGAGGCGATCGAGTTAGGTGGTATTGTGTTTAATTCCAACTGTTGAGTTGGTTTTGTGTACCATTGTGCCACACGCCCATGATCGGGGTGTCGTATGGCTGAGGCCTTGACTGTTGAGGTACCTAGAATTGCATAGGTAGTCTAATGAATAAGTATAAACTACTGTTTGAGATCGTTGTTTTGATCTAGGGACACCCCGAGGGTGCATTCCCCTTGATTAGCTGTTTGTCCAGGATACCCGTGGGTATGCCATGATTATAGAATGTTTTGAGTTTTCTTGAGAGGAAAAACATATAAATTTCTTTCTTATGCATTGGGCTTGGCGCAATTACTTTTTTTTCCTATGGAATGCACGAGGGAATTGTTTTGTTTAACCTAAGGGTAGTGTTTTTCTTAGCCTAAGGGAAATGTTTGGTTTAACCTAAGGGCAATGTTTATTATGCCTGTGGGTAGTAACTTCCGTGCCAGAGGGCGACATCTCATATGTCTGAGGGTAATATTTGTTATGCTTGAGGGAAATCACTTGAGGGTTCGTTTATGCTTACCTGAGGGCAAGGATTTGCATGTATAAGGACACTGTTTACTTGAATATTCAATTTGGTGATTTCTTATGTTGTACCTGCCAAGATAAAGCACAGGCTTGGTATTATTATTATCTTCTACTTGTTAGATGGCCTATTGTGGTTTCTGCTGTGGCACTGTATAGGAGATTGTCGGTCGAGGCCGAGTCTCAGAAAACTCATAATTCATTTATATTGAATTGTTAAATAATTATTAAAATGGAAATGTAACTGGTAGAAATGGTTACTTTTGAGTACTTCCTAGTTTACTGCATTTCATTATTGCACACTTTTGTTGCACATTTTCACTGACAATTGGTAATGGGCCTTTGGTGGTTACCTACTGGGATTTATTTCTCACACCCTTCTTGGGTCATGTCTTGGGCCCAAAAAGATTATATTGCTGAATGTGTCGATAAGGGAAAGGGTCCCTACACAGGTACATGAATATTGTAGAGGATTAGGAGAGCATGGGACGAAGCTTAGGATTGCGATACTACTATGTTCCTATTGCACTGCTTTGTTTGGTTTTGCTGTACTTTGTACCTTATGCTGTACTGTATTGGATTGTAGTGTATCCTGTTTTGGATGCTTCCTTAGAATTAGAGAAATGTTGCATCATCATGTATATGACTGTTGGTTATATTTTACTTCGGTTCCATTGTCTATTTTAGGTTTATATTGTTTACTGCTTCTGTTTTTGTATGTTTATATTTTTACGCTGTGCTACACTTTGACAAATGAGGGCATAGTTTCCCCACAATCTGTCCTAGGCCCTCTGTACTAGTTGAAATCCTCTGGAATTTGGGGAAATGCGCTTGATTTCATGTGACCAACTGTGTTCGGGGCACCCATTGTGTGGCACCATGATCCGGGTCGTTACAAAGTGGTATCAGAGGGTTTTATTTTCTTTGAGTTATTTTATTATTTGGTGACAACGGAAAGAGATAGATTATTAAGGGATTCGGTAATAAACTATGCCCGGGAGTATCTACCCCATGTACAGGTAAAGGCCGGACTACCTCGAATTAAATTGTGATTTTTTGTTTATGATTATTACAATTGATATGATTTTTACCGTTTGGTGATGCACTTGTGGTGTGCTGTTTATTTTTTTATACTTGGGTTCTATTTAGTTGCAACCCAATGAGATGAGGATATGCCATCTCATGCATCATTTAGGCACATGTTAGAATCACATGTCATGCATAGTTTCCATGCCATGTAGGTGCATTATAAATTGTATGTTTTTGTGATAGATGTTGTGCTAGAAAATTCATGATATTGTGATAGGTACCTTGATAGACACACCTACTATTGATAGGGTATGGGTACATGTTACGATTGGGTTTATGGATGCTAAAAATTGGTTTCTGAGAAGTATGGGATCTCTTGAACCGGAATTTGGAGGATCATGATCCAAACTTTTATTGCATTCTGTACTATAATGTGAAAGGTTGGGTGTTAAACTTTGGTTCACGGGGAGTATGGGCCCCCAAGGATCAGAATTTGGCATACCGACGCTTGAAATTAAAAGAAAGGGGTCTCCAGAGTAGTTTTTAAGGCTTACGGTCTAGAAAAACATAGAATACACGCCATATAATTTTGACTACACGCCGTGTACTCTTCAGTTTGGGAAGAAATGAAAATTTTCTAAGTACACATCGTGTACTTATATGTACATGCCGTGCCGTATAAGGCAGTGTAACCCACCCTGTGGGAGGGAACAAATGTCTTCCAAATTTTACCGAGGACACACCGTGTACCTGTGGGACACGCTGTGTAGTCTTGACCGGTGAGAGACCATATGGACTTGGCCGTGTGGCTGGGGAAACAGGGTGGTGTACACGCCGTGTGCGGGTTCAACACACGATGTACCTAGGGCAGAAACACGGGATAGGGAAACTCTTGTGGTAACACGCCATGTATCGCTTGTACACACCGTGTCGTCGTGACCCTGTGTCCGCCCATATGACTAACAACACAGACAGAGAAATCTTATCTTATACACTCCATGTAGTGTAATCTTAGGATATGGCCATGTAGATAACAACATGGGTCAGTGTTATCTTTTCATGTACATGTCGTGTCCTTCTAGAATACGCCATGTAGTGTGAGTCGTGAATCCGGCCATGTCACAAACAATATGGGTTGGTGAAGCTCGTCTAGTACACGCTGTGTTTGGAACAAACACACCGTGTTACCTTGTTCTAAGGGGAACCGTGTGGCTTAGATGTGTTGAAGGACTTTGGTAGGGAGAGAGAATTCAAGTACATGCCATGTGTTTGGAAAACACGCCTTGTTTTTGGGGTGTTACATGACCAGTTCTGGAAGAAGTAAAAGCCCATGTGAAAGAGTTAAGGTAACACACAATGTAGCTATTATACACGTCGTGTAGTCTTGTTTTGTAAACTTGAATGTTTTATTTCTCTTGTTCCATTCTTATGTTTCCAGTTCTTAGTCCTTGAGGATCTTACACTAAGGCATGTGTTTGACCTTGTAGAGTCTTGCCACTGAGATGAACGCAAGTTGTTCGCCAAGAGAGTGCTGACGATTATACTCCAAGGATGGTAGGACGTGGGATACCGATGGATCCTCTAGTAGTGCCAGATGTAGTGCCAGCCATTATACCAGATGCAGGTGTGGATGTACAATTCTGTTAAGGCTTCATGCGGTTCATGAAGACCTTCCAGGGAGCACTACCAGTTGTCACATTTATGGAAAAGCTGACACATATATTCCAGCAGTATCATCCACCTACGTTTTCAGGGGATACTGGACCATTGGCTATGGAGTCATGGCCGGGTTCTATGTAGATGATTTTCGAGCATCTGGATACGCCTCCTGGGAGGAGGGTCAAGCTCGCTACTTATATACTGTCTGATTCCGCCAAGAGATGGTGGGATGTTACCACCCAGACTGAGCATCACCGAGACATGACTTGGGAAGATTTTCAGGCAGTCTTCGATGAATTTTTCTTTTTGAAGATGCTAAGGGCAGATCGAGCTCGAGAGTTCATGAATCTGTAGCATGGCGCCATGTTAGTGATGGACTATTCTGCCCGCTTCACCAAGCTACAACGTTTTTCACCTGTTTTGGTGAGTGATGAGAGTTTGAGGGATACACGCTTTGAATATGGTCTTCAATATGACATCCACGCACTGGTGAACGTTTTCAGGTTTCCCACAGTGCATGCTATTGTGAACTGGGCATTGATTACTGAGCAGAACCTGCGAGAAGCTAGTGGTGCGGACTAGGGAAGTTAGGCAATGGTATCTGGTACTATTTCTACCTACAATAGGAAGAGGCAGATTGATTTCTCTCATGGTGGCAGTACTAGCCAGAAGAATTCTTCAGGTGGACAGGTATTATGCTACTAGTGTGGTAAAGAGGGGAAAAAGAGACCTCAGTGTCCACGTGACCCAGTGGAGTGCCGAGCTAGAAGCAAGATGGGTCATCTTCAGCGTTTTTGTAGGGAGTTTCCACCAGTGACTAGTGAGAGGGGTTCTGTGTAGACTCCACGTGCAGGAGTAGGGCCAGCAGCTTTTTACCAGTCAGGGAATTGGAATACGTCAGGACGTTCAGGCCGAGGTGGTGGTCATGGCCATGTTATCCAGACACGAGGATCTCAAACACAGTAGGGAGGGTCAGATCAGGGTAGCCAGGCTATGTCGCAGGGCCGCGACACTGGGTAGGCATATGTAGTGCAACAGACCCAACAAAAGCAGGATCCCAGACCTTCCACTTTCAGAGGTACTATTTTAGTTTCTTTTGTTTTATCTTCATTATATTTCTATACTGGTGCTACACATAGCTTTATATATTCACCAATTGTGGAGAGCCTTGGGCTCTGTGTTTCTTATTTTTTTGATATCATGATGCTAGACACTCCATTGAGAATTATAACGGCAGGTGTGCGTCAGTGTAATGAGTTCCCCCTAGAGGTTGGTGTGTTCCACTTTCTATGGGACCTCTATGTATTAGAGATGAAAACCTATGATGTAATTCTCGGGATGGACTGGTTGGTACCCTTTTGATCCTTTGTAGATTTCTATCATTATAGGGTGAGTTTCACGTCACTAGAGGGTGGAGAGTTTCTATAAAAGGGCGAGTGGGATGTCCAGGCAAGCCGAGCTGGACCTGAGCATCGTGGGAAAGGTGGAGTGATAGCCTAGATTGTGAGTTTATATCTAGATGACTGGGGAACTTGTCATAAGGATTTCCCTCTATTAGTTAATCATTTTAGGGATGTCTTCTCGGATTACTTTTCAAGTATACTTCTAAAGAGAAAGGTGGATTTCTCTATTGAGCTTGTGCCAGGAGTGGCACTAGTATCCATTCCTTTTTATAGGATGGATATGCTAGAATTACAGGATCTCAAGAAGTAGTTAGAGGAGTTACAGGAAAAGGGTTTCATCCAACCCATTACTTCTCCTTGGAGTTCGCCTATCTTGTTTGCGAAGAAGGCCGATGGTACCCTCATACTTTGTGTGGATTATCGGAAGCTGAACCAGTTGATGGTCAAGAACCGATATCCCTTACTGAGGATTGATGATTTTTTTGATCAACATCGAGGAGCACAAGTGTTCTCAAAGATTGACTTGGGATCCAGATATCATCAGTTGCGTTTTATACCATCATACATACCTCTTACAGCCTTTCGGAGCAGATATGGTCTATACGGGTACTTGTTCATGCCGTTCAGACTCACCAACATGCCAGTAGTTTTCGTGGCTCTGATGAATCGTTTCTTCTACCAATATCTAGATTATTTTTTGGTAGTCTCCATAGAAGATATCTTGGTGTACTCTCACACTCGACTTGACCATGCCACCCATCTTGAGATCATAATGAGTACACTGAGAGAGCATCATTTATATGCTAATCTCTCAAAGTGCAACTTTTGGATGGACTAGATTCACTTATTGGGTCATATTATCTCAGAGGTAGGAGTTGAGGTTGACCTAGAGAAAGTGAGAGAAATAGTTTCCTGAGAGCAGCTTAAGAATGTGTTTGAAATATGGAGTTTCTTGGGTCTGGATGGTTACTAAAAGTGCTTTATACAGGACTTCTCCTGCTTAGAATCACCTTTGACGGGTTTGACTAAGAAGGGTACGAAGTTTGTTTGGTCAGAAGCTTGCGATACAACCTTTTAGGAGCTGAAGGGAAGGTTGATATTAGCACCAGTACTGATACTTCCAGAGCATGGGAAGATCTATACAGTTTACTATAATGCATCAGGTGTTGGGTTGGGAGTAGTGTTGATGCAGGGCGGTCGAGTAGTTGCGTACGGGTCTCGGCAGTTGAGGCCACATGAGAAGAATTACCTGACGCATGATCTCAAGTTGGCTGCAGTTGTTCATGCGTTACATTTTTGGAGACATTATCTCTTGGGAGAACATTTTGTGGTGTTTATAGATCGAAAAAGTCTTAAATACATCTTTACCCAGTATGACTTGAATTTGAGACAGTGAAGGTGGGTTTAATACCTTCAGTCCTTCGACTTTGAGCTTGCCTATACACCTGGTAAGGGTAACATAGTTACTGATGCACTGAGTAGGAGGACTCAGATACAGGCAGTGAAGGAGGCCAGTGGTGGGTGGAAGATTATGGATTTTTTCTCTAAGATACATTTGGAGGTGCATGATAGTCAGGAGAGAGCCTATATTTTATCCTTAGCTGTGACTTCTACCCTCCTGGATAAAGAGAGTATGAGACAACTATCAGATTCAGAAGGCCTAGTTCTACAAGAGTCGGTGGAAAGAGAGGACCCTCCTCTTGGTTGGATTATGGGTGATGAATAGGTACTGTGTATCCATGGACAAGTGTGGGTTCTTGGGGATATACGCGAGGATTTGATGTGGTAATTTCAAGCTTTAGATTGGACAATGCATCATGGAGTTACCAAAATGTACCGTGACTTAAGACGTCAGTATTGGTGGTCGGGTGTGAAAAGAGAGGTAGCTGGTTTTGTTACGAGATGTTCCACCTGTCCGGAGGTGAAGGCGGAGCATCAGAGGCCAGTCAGACTGTAACAATAGTTACCCATTTCGGAGTGGAAATGGGATGATGTCGCGATAAACTTCTTGACCTGGTTGTCGAGGTCACCTCGAGGCAATGATGTCATGTGGGTTGTTGTGGATAGACTTACGAAGGTAGATCACTTTTTACCGATCAATGAGACCTTTGGTGTTGACGAGCTTGGGAATTTGTATGTCCGAGAGGTAGTATGTCTTCATGGGGTCCCTAATTCTATCATTTCAGATAGGGACGTCCATTTTTCATCTCATTTCTGGCAGAGTTTTCAGAGGGAATTGGGTACACAGGTACTTCTGAGCATAGATTACTACCCTCAGACCGATGGCCAGTCAGATCACATAATACAGGTGCTAGAGGACATGCTGCGTGTATGAGTCCTGGTCATTGGGGGCTCTTGGGAGAAGCACATACCCCTGGTCAATTTTTCATACAATAATAGTTTTTAGGCAACTATTGAGATGGAACCTTATGAGGCTTTATATGGTAGGCCATGCTGATCACCCTTGTTCTGGTTGGAGGCAGGTGAGCCAGCTTTACTGGGACCACGTCTCGTACAAGAGACTTTAGAGTAGGTCCAGTTGATTCAGATGTGGATGGCTACTGCACAGTCTTGTCAGAAATATTATGTTGATCGTTGCAGATGACCATTGAAGTTTGTGGTTAGGGATTAGGTTTTCTTGAAAGTTTTCACCGAGTTTGGGACACATGCGGACCAAGAGACAAGGAAAAATTTCAACGAGGTATGTATGGCCGTTTGATATTCTTTAAAGAGTCGGTCTGGTTTCCTATCGGCTGCAGTTACCACAGAGGTATCGAGCCATGCATGACCTCTTCCACATATCTCACCTGCACCATTATCACTCAGACCAGTTTCATGTTTTTCCACCTAAGGAGGTTGAACTTCAGGTCAATGCATCCTTTGAGGATCATCTGATTCTTATTGTTGATAGGAGCACATAGGTTCTCCGAGGCCAGTCAGTTCCTCTCGTACGGGTGCTATGGAATCATGGCCGAGTGCAGGACGAAACCTGGTAGTGGGAGACTGACGTACATGCTCAGTGTCCAGATTTGTTCTCATATTTTTCTTCACCACCCTTGGAAGGGAAATTTTGGGGACGAATTTATTTAAGGGGGGAAGTTTGTAAGAACCTAGTTCTTATTCTTAAGGTACAAGTTTCTTCTTTTCCTTTTTTACTTAAGTGTTTTTGAGAAAACAAGGGAAATGTGGGAAAAATCCCAAATTTATTGGTACACATCATGTACTTTTGTACACACACCGTGTACTTTGGCCATGTGGGATGAGAATACAGGGCGTGTAGCCTTGTTGGCAATTAAGAGTGTAAAAAATAACTACACACCGTGTACTTAGTAATACACGTAGTGTAATTAGTCGGCAAGTGAATAGTAAGGCAGTGAAGGTAGCCGCCAGAGGATGACAGTACACACTGTGTACTTATTAATAAACATCTTGTAATCAATTTGGTAGATGAATAGTGAGGCATTGGAAAGTAGCCACTGGAGGAATAGTTAAAATGGATAGTACATGCCATGTACTTGAGAAGTACACACCATGTAGTTATGTTTTTTTCATTAAAAATAAGCAGTAGCCTTCTCATTCAGTAGAGGAGGCAGAGAACTCACCAGGAGCTATAGGAGAGGAGGCTGAGACTTGGAGGAGCTCCTGATTGGTCACCAAGACTCCGATACTTCCGCCGTCAATCTCATTTGAACTGCATGGGTAAGGTCTTCCCTCTTCTAGAGTATTTCCTTCCAATTATTTCCATAAGGGAAGTTATTTAGGTTTGAACGGGTAATCTTTCAACTCAGATATATATCAGTGTTGGTCGTTTCGAGAGGTACCTTTCATGTATATCCATTAGAGGAGATCGAGGTAGGTGGTCTTGTGTTTAATTACAACTGTCGAGTTGATTTTGTGTACTGTTGTGAAACACACCCATGATTGGGGTGTCGTATGGCTAAGGTCGTGACTGTTGAGATACCTAGAATTGCATAGGTAGTCTAATGAATAATTATAAACTACTCTTCGAGATCGTTGCTTTGATCTAGGGCCACCCCTAGGGTGTGTTCCCCTTATTTAGCCATTTGATCAGGATACCTATGGGTATGCTGTGATTATACCACATTTTGAGTTTTCTTGAGAGGAAACATATATAAATTTCTCACTTATGCATTGGGATTAGCCCAATTACTTGATTTTTCTATGGAATTCCTGGGGAAGTGTTTTTTTTAGCTTGAGGGTAGTGTTTTTCTTATCCTGAGGGCAGTGTTTGGTTTAGCCTGAGGGAAACATTTCTTATGCTTGTGGGAAGTAGCTTCTGTACCTGAGGGTGAAATCTCGTATGCCTGAGGGAAATATTCATTATGCCTGAGGGCAGTCACCTGAGGGTTTTTTTCTTCTTACCTGAGGGTAAAGATTTGCATGTCTGAGGACAATGTTTACTTTAATATTCACTATGGTGATTTCTTATGTTGTACCTACCAAGATAAAGCATAGGCTTGGTATTATTATTATATTCTACTTATTATATAGCCTGTTGTGGATTCTATTGTGGCACTGTATAGGAGATTGTCAGTCAAGGCCGAGTCTCGGAAAACTCATAAATAATTTATATTTAATTTTTAAATAATTATTAAAATGGCAATGTAACTGGTAGAAATGGTTACTTTTTAGTACTTCCTAGTTTACTACATTTCATTATTGCACACTACTGTTGCACATTTTCACTAACAGTTGTGAACGGGCCATTGGTGGTTGCCTACTGGGATTTATTTCCCACACCTTGTTTGGGTCATGTCTTGGGCCCAAACAGATTATATTGCTTCAGGTGTCGATAAGGGAAAGAGTCCCTACACAGGTACATGATTTTTTCAGAGGAGTAGGAGATCATGCAATTGAGCTTAGGCTTGTGATGCTGCTGCATTCCTGTTGCACTGCTTTGTTTGGTTTTGCTGTACTTTGTACCTTCTGTTTTATTGTATCTGATTACAGTGTATCCTGTTTTGGATGCTTCCTTAGAATTATAGACATGTTGCATCATCATGTATGTGATTGTTGGTTATCTTTTACTTCAGTTCCGTTATCCATTTCAGGTTCATATTATTTACTACTTCCGTTTTTGTATGTTTATATTTTTCCTCTGCACTACACTTTGACAAATGAGGGCATAGTTTCCCCACTATCAGTCCTAGGCCCTCACTACTAGTCGGCAGTCTCTGGTGTTTGGGGAAATGCGCTTGAGTTTATGTGACCAACTAGGTTCGGGGCACCCGTTGTGTGGCACCCGAATCAGGGACGTTACAAGGAATATACTCACCATCTATAAAACTATATCAAGGTGTATTACACCTTATCAAAGGTTATATTATAATTTTATCAACACTCATGTGTGATTTTCCACATGGTCTCATTGAGATCCTACGATTCTACCCCAACAAGTCAAGAAACATAAGAAACATAAGAATCTATTTAAATTCCAAAGGCGTCTCAAAAGGTCCCTTTAACATATTGTACATAAGGTATTTACTAGAAATCTCATCCTAGGTTACCCAACCCATCACATAGGGGGAGGTTTTACAATAATTTTAACCGCATTATCATGCATCATAATGTAGGAATCAAAAAATATACAATGATACCATTAATAATTAGAGCACTCAAGAAACTAATTGGTCACCAACTACATGAAGTCAATTAGACCAACTCATTTCTCAAAACATACTGTCTTTAATTTTCTTTAAAACAAAAACTCAAAAACTCCATTTTATAAACCATTCAAAAGGAAATTTATGTTGGATTTATAAACCCAATACCATTGGCCAAAATTTGGAGAAAAACATCTTTAAAAATCACCCATCATCCCATTGATATATTATTTTATATTTATTCAATTAAATATTTGTTTGTATTAAAATATGATTAAAAAAATTCATTCCCATTAAAATTAAATTTTAAATTTCAAACCATTTTATTTGATTTGAAATTTAATTTATAAACATTTATTAATTTTAAAATTTACTTTCTCAAAGTCATCCATTTAATTTTATAAAACTAATATAAGAATCAACTCTATAACAACCCCAAATCAAGTAACCCAAATTCGGTGTATAATTTATTACATTAGAATAATATATAATGGATTGTATCACCAAGGATCAATCAACTTAGTAGTATTGAAAAATTAGATACATAAATGATTTTCATATTATGTAGGAAATATAAAAACATACCATAATAAAAATTATTTAATCCTTGATATCATTCATAATATCCATCTTTATATCCTAGGGAAATTAAAAAAGGGTGAAATTAGATTATCAATAAAGGTTTTTTATAGTGGAAGATATCATGAGAAAATAAGGCATAATCAATATGGAAAGATAAATAACTACAAAATACAGTCCCTTTAATCAATAACTTCAGAAAAAATGCATCCATGGATAATATCGATATAGTAATCTCATGGATAATAATAACTTAATTTTCAATGATGGAAATGCTTAATTTTGGATGATATGATCTTAGAAATCATGATATGTTTACCATCAAGTTCTTGCACCAATATAGTTTAATCAATGGGTAGGTACACAACAAAACCCCATTTATTAAGGCTAGCCAACTAATTTGTCTCATGGGACATATCGATGCATCGAGGGGATATATAATTCTAGGCCCTACCCATTACTGCTTGTCCAATTAATTACTAATATATTGAATGATAAATTTAATTCATAAATAATATACCTTATCAACATATATCTATATTCAGTAAAGAATACAAAATATCAATATTTACCCATTTAATAAAATAAATTTCATAGTAAAACACTGTATGTAGAAATGTTATATGGTTTATAAAATGAGAATATTCATGATAGAAAGATTATATATATTTCTAATGAAATATTTTTAAAAGAAAGTGAATGTTTCATGGGAAATTTAATCACCAGAAAATTAATCAAGAGATGATAGATGTGTATAAATTTATCAAAAAAGAATTTTTTTTATTAAAATCAATTCTTTTAGAAAATAAAATAAAATGGAGTCTAAACATTTAAAATGAATTTAAATTAAAAAAATTTATTTTTTAAAACCATTGAAATTTAAAATTGTTATTGTGGTAGTAAAATATATTAATGTAGTGTACATTAAAAAGAAATATTCTTTTGGGAATTTTGTAAAGAAAGCCTAAAATAACCCTTTAAAAAACATTGGAAAGATTCTTTTAATTCCTTATAAAAAATTAAGGATAGAATAAAATGATAATAAAAAATAAATTGTGTAAAAAATATGTTAATACAACTATTTTAAAAACATATAGACAAAGTATAATGATAAACCAGATCAAAAAGAGAAATAAGATTGACTTTTATTATATGCATTTCTTTTCTTGAGTCAAATTCCAAAGATATGAAATATTGGTCGAAATAATGAAAACCCTATAAATATATATATGAAAAGAAAATATATGGATTTTATTAAGGGAATATTGTAAGATTACTAAAATAAAAATAAAGGTGTTTAAAAAAATGAGACTGTAAAATAAATTCTTACCTCTTTGGTAACTTTTAAATTGTATCCCCTTGATAGAGTAAACTTGAATCGAATATTTACTGATCATGAATATATATATATATATATATATATTCTTGTTAAATACATGAAAGGGGTAGTGTGTACACCACATAAATTTAAATAGGTGAATAATACCAAATATGTCTGAATGGAGTGAAAATTGAGATAAAATCTCTTACCTAAAGTTTGACTTTCATTGTAAGTGCTTTTCACCTCCTCTTCTTTGAAATAGTCCATTTATATCTCCTATTAAGGGCCCTAGGTTTGGTATTTTTGGATGAAAAACGCCTTTATAACTTAGATAATGATGTTTAGAAGAGGTTTTGGTAGGGTTTGGTCTAGATAAGTGGAACAATGTGGTTCATAGGAGGTAGGAAAGGTGGTACCTTTTTATTATGAAAAAATGGAAACACATGTAATTAATAAAAAAATATAAATAAAATAAATTCATTTTCAAGAGAAAGTGGCACCATGTGTAAAGTATTTAAAATATAATATAGGATATGGTTTAAATACCTTCAAACCAATAACTTTTTTATAGGTTTAAGTTGTATTTTAAACCTTATATTTTAGTTTAATCCATTTTTTAACCAATTTTGACCTTAACTGTAATAATTTTTTTCAATATTAAGGGGTTATAATTTGAATTATAAGGTAACTATTTTCCCATAAATGGAAAAGGGAAGAAATTTTTCGACCATATATAATCCTACTTGTCCTCTTTCAATATTTTTTTTTGATTTTTAAATGATTTAATTAAATATTATTTCACCTAAAATACTCTTAAAGTCATTTTAAGAGATATTCACATAATTTTCCATAAAATAAAACAAATAAAAGATGGAATTCGAATACAATACATTTATCAATAAATAATAAATTATTATTGACTATAAAATTCTTATGTAACCATAATTAATTATAAATATATTACTTTTAATATTTTTAAAATTATTTACTTTGATTTTTTCACTCCTTTTAAAAGCATTGTGTCGGTGTTGTGTAAGTGTTTAATGTAATTATATAATCACTAAAATTTAAAAATAAATTTCCATAAAAAAATTAATTGTTATAAAAATAACATTTATGATTCATTCACAAAATATTATTATCCCTATGTTAACTTAAAAGATAAATTTTTAGGAAAGAGAGTGACTTTTTATTTTTCTTTACTTAAAATAATATAAATGTCACTATCCAAGGAAAATAGAAAAAAATGTAATATATTTAATTTTAGTATGGACATGGTTGAATTCCTCTTATAAAATTAAATAAATTAATTTTTTGGATAAATTTTCAATGCCTTATCATATTATATTTAACCTTAATTTCCCGATTTACCCTTTACTGAGGTGATAAATTTTACCATGGTCACTATTCATAATTATTAAAAATAAAAAGAAACTATTTAAGAAACCAGATTCCAAATATAGAATCCATTTTTCATGATTAAGTTTTTATAAGTGAAATAAATTAATTTTAAATAAATGCGTAAAATGAAATGAAAAAATATTTTTTAGAAAATTGAGTTTATAAGACTAAAAATTAACTTATATAAAAATATTGTAAAATGATAAATATAATGGAATTAATTATATTATTTTAAATCAAATTAATATTATATCACTTTAATACTAATTCCAAAATACAATAATACATTTAATTTACTTGAATTAAATAAAATAATGACCTTTTTACAAAAATATATATTTTAACTATTCAATTAAAAATAAATATTTTAGAGAAAACACAAAAAATCATCATAAGATAGTATTAACATACTTATTTAAAGAATTATATAACTATCATATAATAATATTTCAATAGTCTATGTCGGTTCATTTAAAGTTAGTGTTGCACATAAAGAAAACTATCAAAGAAATTAAATTTATTTATAGATAAATATATCATAAAATCTCAAGATGTAACATTATACCACCTTATAAGAATTTACCCCTTGAAATTACATCACTCTGATAAAAAAATGAGGATACATCTACATCATCACATCCTGGGTTCCCATGTATCTTCCCCAAATTTATGGTTTTCACACAAAACTTTGACCAAATTAGTGGTCTTATTTTGTAGCACTTTCTCTCTACGATAAAAAATCTCTACCAGTTGTTCATCATAAGATAGATCTCGATATAGTGGTATGAAATATGATTTTAGTACATGTAAAGGATTTTGTATGTACTTCCTCGAGATAGATACATCAAAAACATCATGATCTCAAGAGAGATTCAGTGGAAGTGCCAAGAAATAATGTACCACCCTGATATGATCAAGAAATTATAAGGGATTAATATATCTAGGGATGAACTTGAACTTTATTCCAAATATCATAAACTTATTCCAAGGAGATGTTTATAGGAATACCTTATTACTAAATTCAAATTCTAGATCTCTATAATGATTGTAAATATAATTTTTTTGTCAACACTGAGCCACCCCTCTGTGCTGTTGAATAGATATATCCTTCTCTGTCACTTCCTCATCTAGATCAAGTCCCGATAGATTTATTTCTTCAAATTAATCCCAACACATTTTAGTTTTACACTTCCTTCTATAGAGGGATTCAAAAGGATCCATATAAATGCTCAATTTAAAGTTATTATCGTAATAAAATTATACCGAATGAAGGTGTTGATCCCAACCATCTTTAAAATCCCTAGTTAAAGATATCAATATTCCTATAAAAGTTTGAATGGTCCTATCAAACTAACCATATATCTTAGAATGATTAGTAGTACTAAAACTAAAATATATATCCAACACCTATTGAATTATTCTCTAGAACTTTGAGGTAAACCTCAGATCTCAATCAGATATTATTGAGAGTAGTAATCCATGAAATCTAACAAATTATTTTATTTAAAACTAATTAAGATAATCAGGAGATAAATCTTCTATAATAGCAATAAAATGTGTTTATTTTTTTAAAGTAAATTGACTACAATGAAAACAATATTTTTCCCTTTAAAAGTTTTGTGGAGTCTGACAACAAAATCCATGGAAATGTTTTCCCATTTCCATTTTAATATGGATAATGGTTATAAAATACCATTATACTTCTTTTTATCATCCTCAAGTTGATAACATTCTAGGTATCAATATACATACTCTAAAATATCCCTTTCCTTGTTATCCTATAATAAATACTCTTTTATATCTTTATATATCTTCATAATTTCAAGATAAATAGATAATGGTGAATATGATCTTTATAAAAAAACTCATTATTTAAGTTAGGTATTGATGAAACATATTATCATTTTCTAAACCTTATCATTCTAGAATAATCAAGGTTGAACTCAAGAACATTACTTAATGTATTTTATAATTCCACATCTTCCATCTATACTTTCTTAATCCTATCATGGATGGATGGGTGAACATTCATCTGGGAAAGATAAAATCTATACCCTTTCTTCAAGATTTCAATATCCATCTTCTAAAAATCCATTAATATTGGATATCTTTCAATCCTCATCATGTACAAACTAACATTTTCTTATGACTCATAGCATTGAACACATTTTTCACCATTCCAGGGTGGTAATGTATTGAGCAATCAAAATATTTGATTAACTCCAACTATCTTCTCTATTGAATATTCAACTCTTTCAATGCTAATATATACTTAAAGAATTTATAATTAGTATATATATCAATCCTTTAAGTATATAGATAATTACTCAATATCCTTAATGAAAAAATACCACTTCCATCTCCAAATCATGAGTTGGGTAAATTTTCTCATGAATTTTCAATTGGAGGGAGGCATAATATATTGCCATATCATTTTTTGTAACTTACCGACCCGATATCCACTTAACCCATGCCTCAAGCTGGTGGGTAACATGGCCTCAAGTGTTCCTCCCTATATGATAGAGGCTACCTACTAGTAGTGAGGGTCTATTGTGGTACAATGGGGATATTATACCCTCATATTAGAGTGGAATAATAGATAAGATAAATAAACATAAAACAATAGAATCATATATAAATAGACACTATGGACAATGGACCAGTAAACCATCGCAGCAGA
Organism: Viscum album; assembly: GCA_963277665.1. Taxonomy (NCBI): domain Eukaryota; kingdom Viridiplantae; phylum Streptophyta; class Magnoliopsida; order Santalales; family Viscaceae; genus Viscum; species Viscum album. The sequence goes on along the minus strand of OY728161.1, from coordinate 1,820,157,883 downwards.
ATCATAATACAACAAATATAATAAAAAACTACGGAATCATAAATAATTGAGAAACTGAATAATAATAACAAAATCCAAAAAGTCTAAGTCAGATACATGATGATTTCATGGCATACTAATATAAAAAAGGCAAATATGGATCATACATATACAACATGCTCTAAAAAAATAAAAAATACAAAAGGTTACTCCACTATAATATCAAGAATATGCTTGATACTCTAATCACATGATCTATACCGTAATTAAATTATATCAAATATCTATAATAGGGTTCTTTTTAGTATATATATCTACAAAAAGTAATGTACTTGGGTACCAAAGGCATCCTGAGTTGGTGTGAGATAAAATCCATAGGAAACCAACAATGATGTCTAGAAGTAATCCAAGCAATGTGCATAGAAAAAGTACTGTATATACAATAAGAATAATATACAATGATGGAAAAATAAATACCATCCTTCTCAGGTTCCTATAGGACACTTGGTGGATCTACCTGCTTTGACATAGGCCATAATGATTCTGATAAGTAACCATATATATATATATAAGCATAATATATATTGTATAAATATATATTGTATCCATGTATATGAACTATGTATTTGTGGATGTTGGTAGGAATATACTTGGATACTAGGTGCTGGCTAGACCTGGGATGTAACACATGCATCTATAACCAGTCTAACATGATTGTAGGATCAATAAGAGGGTAAATTTCCAAAATATCATAATGAATGTGAGACACCATGCTCATCATTCAAGATAGGTGGGGTGAGATGTCATGACCAACACACTAAATAGTGGAATGTGTAATGTCATTCGCACCACCCAGATACAATTATAATGGTGAGAGATGTCATGATCAACACCCAATGTAAGGGAGAGTGAAATTTCCTGCTCAATAAGTCCCTTAACCATTATTCCAAATCCAATCTCAATAGAGTAATAATAATAATAGTAAAAGGATTATGGGTCACAGCTTTATCATTTTATTCATCAAGAGAAATATACAAATGGGTGTCTCAATTCATGTAATTAATTTATATATAACATTCATAAATAGGTGTGGAATTCCCCGCATTAATAGTCATTATAATCAAACCATTTAATAAATTTTTAAAAATAAAACCATTTTGATTCTAATCTATTCAACATATATAATCCATTTAATCAACCAGGGCATAAAAATTCAATTATAAGGTTCAACCAAGAACATTGAAGCTTCTATTATCGATTAGGAAATTTCTTACAAGGGAAATTCTATTTAAAATACATTTTGATAATTTAGAAGGTGTTATGGTTATTTAAGCAATTAAATATAAAGGAAAATTTCAAGCTAGAACACCCATGGGGTGGCCATGATTGAGGTTGGAATCCTATAAATACTTATCAATGATCTTTATAATTATATTAACATACAAAAATTTATTTAGAATCAAAGAACTCATTTATAGGAAATGCGCGGAAAAGGCCGGTGTGCGGAACTATAGCAGAGATCTGAAAACACTAAAACATTTGGAAATAAATTCTAGACCACATAAATTAAAGTTATGGACATCTCATTATCCAAAAGAGGCTTCATATTTGAAGTATATTGGAAGAAAAATGAGGAATGGTCCAACACCCAAAAAATAAGGAAAATGGCATTTACCTAAATTGATCAATAGATACAAAGAGCAACCATGGAAGGAAGAAATAAGATTTGAGTGCTTAACGATACTGATTCAATGTGACCAGTGAAATTTGGTTCGGTGTCTAGATATAAGAGCAATTATGATCCCTAAATGGAGGAGGAAATGAGATAATGGGAGAACCAATAGGAGAGACATCTGCTGGAAATAAAGAAATAGGAAAGGGTTTTTAGTTTTAGGTTCACTAATGGAAATATAGTAAATTCACCCATAAAAATAGGGCCCATGGTTTGGATGCATGGTTATCCAAATTGTCTGGAAATCTTGCTCAACTCACTATCTAAGGAGGGACCCCGCACAATTAAGCTACATGGTTTCCCTAACCATGTGCAAACCGTTCAAATTAATATGTGTTGTAATGTCTGTAGTTTTTTCATGGTCATGCGCCTTGAGTCACATGGTTATTGGAAAACCATGTATCCCCCTACTGCTCAAAGGTGTCTGACATGGTTACCTTTAATGGTTAGTACTAACCATGAAATTACCATTCAACCTACCATTTTTTCCCATTTTCTAGCACTCTAGGATTTAAAAATTCCCCAGACTCTCATTGGACCTTCCTTAGGCCATAGTTCAAGTTTACCATGATTAAAAAAATTATTTAAATTGAAAAAATGAGTCATACCTTCATGAAAAATGGGTCTTTATAACCTCCCTTCCTTAATGCAACTCATCCATGAGTTGGCCTTCTGAGGGTAAAGAGGTATCATCCAAGAAAAGTTTCAGCCAATGAGCTTGTATTTCAGCCTCCCACTCCCAGTTCTTGTCCTGTACTCAGCCATGATACCATAGCACCCGTAACAAAGGAAATAACCTTCATCAGAGTGTCTTTATGCTCTGATCCACAATATGTACTGGATACTCCTCAAAATAATCATCCATATCTAACTTAACCTCATCAGGATGAAGTACGTGTGATGGGTCTAGATAATACTAGTTAATCTAAGATACATGAAATACATCATGCATAAACCAGTATATATGGGTAAGTTCTATCAAGTAAGCCACCGGTCTTATCAGTTTCAAAACCTCAAAGGGTCCAATGAATCAAGGTGAAATCGTACCTTGCCTCCGAATACATAAATGGAACAACCTGAGTGATACTATCAAGATAACCCAATCTTTAACCTATAACTCTAGAGTTCATTGGTATCAGTTGGCATATGACTATTATATAGACTTAGTTGTCATCATGTACTTTCTGATCAACTGGACTTTGTTTGGTAGTCTCCTAAATGATACATGGTCTAAGAAAAGTTTCCTCCCCTACCTCTAACCAGCACCGAGGTGGTTAGAAATGCCTAATATATAGAGCCACATAAGGATCCATCTTGATGATATCCCAAAATATATTATTATAAGAAAATTCAAAAGGGGGCATATATTTCTCGTAAGAACCCCTAAAGTCAAAGAAGTATACATAGATTATGTCCCACAACACCTGAATCATACTATCTTTAAATCCATCAGTATGAGGGTGATAGTTTGTACTTAGAAGAACCTATATACCTAGAGCCTTTTGCAACATCTTCAAGAACTGTTATGTGAAGAAAGAATCTCTGTTAGGAATAATACAACAAGGATCTCCATGAAGATTTATGACCTCCCTGACATATAGTCTCCCCAGATTTTCTACCAAGAGGGTCTATCGAATAGGTAAAAAGTATGAAACCTTCATCAAATGGTCAAAAAAACCCAAAATATATCATTTCCATGATGTGATATGTTTAAACAAATCAGAAAATACATAGAAACATCATCTCATTTTCACTCGAGAATGGAAAACGGAAGTAAAATTCCCTCTGTTTGGTGATTTTATCCCTTCACCTACTGGTAAGTGGAACGTCTAGTGATAACACCATCAATATCCCATTTCATAAAAGGCCTCTAATACCAGAAATGTAGGTATCAATACATTTTGGTGAAACCAGGATGTACTACCCATGTCGAGGCATGAAATTCCCACAACAACTTCTCTCTGATGTCATCGATACCCCATACACACCCATGAAAGCTTTGGGGTTCATAATTATCTATGGTCCAACCAAAAAATGAATCATAATCTAATATGATTTCCCTTAGGACTAAGCCCTTGGGATATGAAATTTACCTCATTTTTACTATTTACAGAAGAGTATATGTCACTACTAAGTCCAAGAGAATAGTCTTCTAATGATCCTCTTGAACCTGAATGTGAAACTCTAAAAACAAATCCATGAGTTTCAACTCACCTAAACTGAATGTGTCAGAGTCTTTTATCTTAGATCATGAGCTATATCATTTCCTTTTCTATTTGTGTAGGCATGTTGAAAATTGAAGGATTGCAGGCAATCAACCTATCTGTGCTACTTGATATTTTGATCATGCTGTGTAAATATGTACTTAAGGATCTCGTGGTTAGTGAACACCACAAAACAATATCCAAGTAAATATTGTCTCCAACATCATTAATTATGAACTACTATAGCTAGATCAAGGTTGTGTTTAGGGTAGTTCTTCTCGTGAGGCCTAAAATGATGAGACCCATATGTGACGAATCCTTTATCCAACATCAAAACAGATCCCTGCTCAATTCCTAATGCATCACAATACATAGTATAAATCCTTCTTGGATTTGGAATAATCATTATCGTTGATGAAATAAAAATAACTTTCAAATCCATAAAGTCTACTTCATAAGCTTCTGACCATATGAATTTCACTCCATTTTAGTCAGATTAGTAAAAGGCACTACAAGGTGTGATAAATCTTGGATGAAGAGTCTACAATATCTAGATAGACTAAAGAAACTTTTTATGTCCATTTTTTTGGGATACTCCCATTAAGATACAATTATCACTTTCTCTGGGTCTACTAAAACTCCAAAATCCAAGATAATGTGACAAAGTAAGTATATTTTATAAATCTAGAAGAGGAATTTGTTGAGCTTAGCATAAATACTATTCTACCTTAGTGTATTCATCATGATCTAAAGATGATTGGAATGGTCAAGTCTAGAGAGTTAACAAACTAATATGTTTAAAAAAAATATTATCATGATTGAATCCATATATGTTTGGAAAACTTGATTCATTAGATCCATAAAAATGGAAGGTGTGTTCGGGAGACCGAACAACATGACTAGGTACTTTTAGAGACCATACCTACTTCTAAAAGTTGTGTGAGGCATTTTTGATGACCAGACATTCACCTGATGATATCCCAACCTCAAATAAGTATTTTAAAATAATATCATTCCTTAGATCTTCTCTAAAAGATCATCTATTCGAGGAAGTGGATAATAGTTCTTTATCATGAGTTGGTTCAATCCATGGTAATCCATGCAAATCCTGATGGTACTATTCATCTTCTTGAAAAAAAGGATCGGTGAACCCAAAGGAGAATTACCAAGGAATATCAATCCTTTTCCCTCTATATCCTCCAAATATTTATTAATCTCCATAATATTTGTAGGTTACATCCAATAAGGAGGAATAGAAAATGGCACCGCTCCTGGAACTAAATCAATAATAAAATTTACCTATCGCACTAGTGGTAGCCCAGAAAAGTCATTACAGAAGACATAACTGAAATTATCCACTACTGAAGGGAAAATAGTAGGTTATAACCCTTGATCATTCATGAAAAGAATAGAAATAAGATCTGTCACACTATCCATCATTTGTCACTTGGGTCCCACTCCAGTCGAAAGAACATCCCATTATCCATTATATATGTACCTAGTTCCCTCTAGTGATATAAATGTCAGCCTCCAGTGATAGCAGTCAATATGATCTCAATAGAGAACTAACTAGTCCATCTTGATGATGTCATAGAAACCTATCTTTCAAGGATGAAGATATTCCATATGAAAATACATCCACCTATATTAAGGGGGAAATCCTTACAACATCATATGCTCTCAAATCAGATACCCAATGGGGTATAGAGAATCATTATGCCACATAAGTGTTCAATATTGAGGCCTAGACTCTCTATAATTATCTCAAATATAAAGGAATGTGAGGAACCCATTTCAAATAAATTAGACACTAAATTAGAGACTACTAGAATAGTATGTTGAACTGTAGAAGGTCTGGTGTTCTGCTCCTTTGACATAGGCTTCACTGAATGTAATTGGCCTGTATCGTGGCCTTAAGTCACAACATGATTTCTCTGATCAAGCATGCTCTAATGGTGATGAGAATCTTGAGTCTGATTACCTCTTCCATAATAACTACATTGTCTTGAGCAGGTGGTGGAATTCCAGCTACATTTCTAGATAGATACTACTATCCCCACTTCGGAATGTGGTGTAGGTGTAGATCCCCACTCACTAGGCACTGATGGAAAGGTCCTGTAAAACACTGGATATGCCTCATCATGCTATAGCCTTTTAATTCTACTAGATCCCATAAACACTAGGTGTATTCAGGTCCTAGCTTCCTGTATTGGTGAAAGATAAGGAAACTATCAATCAGAGCAGCTTGACTATTTCTACCCCCATGAGAAACCTTAAAGAGACACTTATGTTCGCTAAAAGAAACACTACTAGATCACAGTGATGAACTACCCTAGTTCCCACCATCAGTTTCTCTTATATTTTTCTCATTAATAAGGGCCTGGTTGTGTATCTCAGAAATAGTATTCAACCTAAAAAAATTGACTTGCATTCAGATGGACTATACTAGACCGTCCTGGAATTTCTTGGAAGTCATAATATCTTTACCAGATAGAGTCGATGTGAACTTCTATAGATCATTAAAATGCGGAAAATAATATATGATATACATGGATCCCTACAATAGGTTCATAAAATCTTTAACCTAGTCAAACCTCAGAGTCTTTGGAAAGAATAATTCATATAAGATCATCATGAAATCTACCCAGACCATATCTCAATATCAATCTACCTGGGTAATAACATCCCACCATCTCTTGGTATAATTTCATATAATATAATCATCCATTTGACCCTATTATATGGAGGCATATCCAGTTGCTCAAATATAGAAAGAGTAGATTCCATCCAAGAATCGACATCATGATGTCCGCCATCCCCCGAAAAGGTGAGAGGATGCTGCTGTTGAAACTATAGAGTCAACTCTACCATAGTTGGGGTAGGTCACGAAACACCTTTCATATTTTCCATCATGCAGAAAAAAACACTCAAACAACTAGGAATTAGTACCCAAATCATGAATAGAAAGAGGTTCCATAGGAGGAACTACTGGAGGGGTCACTAGTGGCTCAAGGATTATCACCACAAGTGAATGGTCATCACCACCTTCAGGGAGTATAACTCAAGGTATTAATAGTGGAATGATTCTATAATTCCAAAAATACTCCTTAAGATAGAATTTAATAGATTTAAAGATCATCGATAGATAATTAGGACATATATATAGCCTTTCTAAGAACAGATCATAGCCCTCTACCCGCTCCAAAATCCATGCATGGGTGAAAAGAAAAGACCATAATAGGCCATAATAATGTAAGAGACATACCCAACTACCCACTACTAAGGTCAGGTCTGGGTATAGGTATTGTATCACATGAATAAAAGGAACTTGTCATTTAAAAAAGTAATATTCATTTTAAATTGTGCTCATTTATGTATTTCAATATATTTAAATGGTTGAATTATATGGATCACCATTTCTAATTTATAAGTGACCAAACTCCTTATAAATTGCAATGTGGCATCCACATAATCCTAACCATAACACTTTCTATCCCATGCAACCAATGGTCCATGTATCAACATGCCACAACCAATTACTCATGGAGTATTCTTTAACCTATACAAGAAAATGCTATTAGGTTAATAAAGACACTTAAAGTGTCAACTATGTTTTCTCAATCCTGCAAGGAATATCAGTATAGTTCCATATATGATAATCACGAAACTTGTAATATGAAACAGGAAAATTCACACTGAAAGAAGACATGGAATGGAAAAATACATGGAGTATTAGTCCTATTGTACCTATAATGATGCATTTAATACAACACCCTCATTTAACTGGGCTAGGTAATAGAAATATCATTGAAATAACACCAATAATGATAACATCATAATATGTTTGCATAACCCAAAAATGAAGTCATATCAACTTTAACATGAATAAAAAATAATGGCATTAACCCATCCCAGGTAATTTGGGTTTCCCCTATACGAGGGTCAGCTACATCTAGGTAAAAAATCATTACCAAATTCTATAATATCCAAGTCTCATGTCTAATACCCAAATAGTGATAAAAAGTAAAATAAGATTTGATACCAATTTGTAATGTCCTGACTCGGGATCCACTTTACCCATGTCTCAAACTGGTGGGTGACATGGCCTCAAGCGTACCTCCCTACATGCCAGTGACTTATGACTAACAACAAGGTTCTAAGGTGGTATAGTGGGGAGACTATACCCCCATTTAAAGTGGCACAATGGATAAGATAAATAAACAGACAAGAGTTATATAAATAGACACTATGACCACTAGATAAGTAACTCTCTATAGTGGAAGCAGAATGAAAAAGATATAATAAACAACTAAAAAAGTGTAAATAACTAAAAAACTAATAATAACAAAATCCAAAAAGGCTAAGTTAGATACATGATGATGTCATGGAATGATGATACACAGAAGGGAAATAGGGAACATGCATATACAATATACTATACAAAAATAAAAAATTCAGATGGTTGATCCACTAAAAACAAGAGAATATGTCTGGCCCTCTTATCCCATGCTCCATACCATATGTAAAGCATATCAAATATCTTTAACAGGTCACTTTTCCTTATACATACTGATAGAAAAGCAATCTACTTAGGTACCAAGGGTTTCCCAGGTAGAATATGATATAAAATCCTAGTAAGTCACCATAAATGGTGTATAAGAGTAATCCAAGCAATGTACATAGTAATGACAGTGTGCATGAAATAAGAATAATAAAAAATTCTGAACAAATAAATATCAGCCTCCTCAGGTTCCTATAGGAATCCAGGAGGCTCTACCTACTTCGACGTAGGCCAAAATGAGTTTGATTAGTTACCATATATATATAATCCTAATGTATATATAGTATAATTATATACTATATACACCTATATTAACTAATTACATGTAGATGTAAGTAGGAAAATACCTGGATACTATGTACTGGATGGACCCGAGACATAACAAAGGCATCCTTATCTAGTCTAACAAGCTGGTGGGATCAAGCAGAGGGTACTTTCCCTGAATCTCATAATGAATGTGAGTCATCATTCTCATCATTTGATATTGGTGGGGTGAGACTTCATACCCAAAAACCAAAATAGAGTAACATGGAATGTCATTCCCACTACCCATATACAATTATAATAGTGAGATATGTCATGCTCAACACCCGATTTAAGGGAGAGTGAAACATCCTTCCCAATAAGTCCCTTAACCATCATTCCACATCCAATCTCAATAGAATATCCATAATAATAGTAAAATGTTCATGGGATACCTCTTTAACATTATATTCATCAAGTCCAATATATAAATGGGTGTCTCGATTCATGTAATCAATTTATATATAACATGCATCAGTAGGCGTGTTATTTCCCTACATTATCATTCAGTATAATCAATCCATTTAATCAATGAAAACATCTTGATGATAAGACATTCAATATATATAATCCATTTAATCAACCAAGGTATGGAAATTCAATTATAAAGTTTAACTAAGAACTTAGAAGGCGCCATTATCGATTTGGAGATTTTATAAAAGGCAAATTCCATTTACAATCCAAGATGAACATTTTGAAGGTGGTTTAGTCATTTAAAAAATTAAAAATAAAGGGTCATTTCAATTTTGCACAGTCAAGGGGTAGCCATGATTGAGGTTTTTATCCTCTAAATACTTATCTATGATCCTCAGGAGTATATTAACATGATAATATTTATTTAGAATTAGAGAAATCTTTTATAAGAAATGTGTGGAAAAAGATGATGTGCGGAACAACGATAGAGCTATGAAAAAAGTAAAACATTTGGGAATAAATTCTATACCACCAACCTGAAGGCTGTAATGACTCTTCATCCAAAAGTAGCTTTAGATTCAAAGTAGATTTTCAGATAAATGAATAATGGTCTAACTCCCTAAAAATAGGGAAAAAGAGCTTGCACCCAAATAGCACAACAATTACGAAGAGAAACCATGAAAGGATGAAATATGATTCAAGTGAATACCAATTTAGATATAAAATGACTGATAGTGTTTGAATTTGTTTCTGGATCTAGGAGAAATGGAGATCCCTAGAAGGAGGAGGAAATGAGATCACAGGAGAAGAAATGGGAGAGCCATCCACTGGAAATGGATAAAGAAGAATGGGGTTTTAGTTTTAGTATCATTAGGGGAAATATAATAAATTAACCCTTAAGAACATGGACACATGGTTTAGCTACATGGTTTGGCCAAACCGTGCGCAAACCATGCTTAGTTCACTGTCTAAGGAGGGACCCCAAAGGGTAATGGTGCAGGGTTTCCCTAACCATGTACAAATAATGAAAAATTCCTATGTTAGGATGTATGTAGTTTTTGGATGGTCATGATCCTTGGGTCGTATAGTTAAAGTGTGGACCCCTTTTTCTCAAAGGTTCCATGTACGATTACCCCACATGGTTAGTACTAAATGTGTGATAACTATGAAGCCTACCCTTTTTCCCCATTTTCTAGAACTCTGGGCTCCGAACAAGCCCCAGACACTCCTAGGACCTTACTCGGGACCTATTTCATGATTACCATGATTAAAAAAGGATTTAAACTGAAAATAAATGAGTTTTACCTTATTGAAAAGATGAGTCATTACATTTTTCATGAGGATGCATCCCAATCCCTTCTTTGATGCATCACTATATATCACAAACCATTATCCAATATATAGTCTTTTAATAACAAGACCTCTGAGAAACCTTATATTTAGTTCCTTGAAATTATGCTCACATTCATCTATCTATAATAACATGGATCCCTTTCAAGTCAACATGGTGAGTGGAATTAATTATCATGAAAAATATATCACAAAGAATTGGTAGAAAAAAACCACTCAAGAAAACTATGTATATCAGATACCATGGTTAGTCTATAACATTTATCAATAACTTCTACCTTTTAATGATCCAATGATATACCTTCACATGAAATTATATGAACGAATAATGAGACTTTTTGTAGACAAAATTCACACTTGGTAAATATTCCTTATAGTTTCTTTTTTCTCAGGGTCATCAACACATCCTCAATTTTTTTTCATTATTTTACTTGCTCTTTGAATTTATAAGAATATCATTTATAAAGACTACAAAAAACTAATCATAATAATCTCTAGAGAAATTATTAATTAAATTTATAAAGATAACATGGGTTTTGGTAAGTCCAAATGACATTACTAAAAATTAAAAATGATTATACCTTGTATGAAAGGTTTCCTTGGGTATATCCTCCATTTATACCCTTAGCTAATGATATCAAGATCAGATATCAATCTAGGAAAGGCATTGAGATCATATTAATTGACTAAAAAGACTATCTATATGAGGTAGAGGATACTTGTTCTTAATAGCGATCTTGTTAGGTTTTTGATAATCAGTGAAAAGACACATTGAACCATCTTTATTCTAAACAAAATGAATAGGTGAACCCCATAGCGAACCAAAATTCCAAAATAATCCCTTTTCTTGATCATCTTGGAGTTTCTTTTTCAATTAATATAACTCAATTGGGGTCATTCTATATGAAGTATTTGAAATAGGTGTAGCACCAGATATGATTTCTATTGAAAAATAAACTTCAAGATTAAGGGGAAGTCTAGGAAACTCTTCTAAAATGACATAAAAAAACTCATGTATGATAGGAATATCATCAATGTTGATTTTCTCTCCAACCATATAAGATAAATATCAATCATGTATAAGTAGTAAAATCAATATGATGTAATTAATTTACATTGGGATTTCAAGTTCATTGTCGCACCGATAGATGATCAATTTAGAATATTTAATGTAACTTAACTTCCTCAACAATTGATATGGGTTTTATGTTGAGAGAGACAATCCATGCCCAAAATTACATAAAATTAAACTAGAGGTATAAAAGAAATATTTACAAGAATCACATCCCCAAAAAATTCTATCAGAGAGGATTTATATATTAGAGATGAGATTATCATGCCATTAGGTTTTTTTACTTCCAACTCAACATCTTATCATTGAGGTGGGTATGTGATACCCTTAAAAAATTATTTAGATATAAAAGAGTGCATAGAATATGAATCAAATAAAATATTTTCACTTATAGAGTGGATGATAAGTATACCTTTCACCACATCACTATGAACTTATACTTCAGCTATTATAATTCTATATACTTGGACTTCTCCTCTTGGCTTCATATATGGTATGTTTCCTTGATGATTGGGGAATGGGTTTGAATAATGCCACATTTATTTATAGTTGAATCACTGGATAAGAGTGGTTTCTTTCTTTGTCTCACATTCAATATCCATATGACCCTTATCTCTATATTTGTAACAACTCCCCAGCCCCTCAATCATTTTATTAGATGTTTGTTTCCATAATTTTTATATGAGGGAAATTTCTTTGTTCCCTTATTCCTCTTTAAAACATTCCATTTTTCTTGGTTCTTAGTCAACCCATTCTTCTCTTGATTTCCCTTGAATATATAAGATATAGAAAATTTTCTCTCTACCTTAGTGTAACTTGATACTATATCACCATTTGATGAAAACACTTTAGAAAACAACGCCTTTTGGAGACTCTATGTAGTACTATCAAAGAATTGGTTAATATTGAATTCTGAATTACATATGGATTTCACAATATTCTCATCTAATACTGTAATGTTATCCTCAAACACTACGTCAAAATTTGTATTTAGCGGCGGTTTAAACTGTCGTTAAATCATTCTACGACGGTTTTGGAAAACCGCTACTAAATCGTGTGTCATCAATCAATTAGGGGCAGTTTTTTAATATTTACTATTTAATATATATTATTTATTTATTATTTATTATTTATTATTTATTATTTATTATTTGTTATTTGTTATTTATTATTTATTATTTATTATTTATTATTTAGTATTTAGTATTTAGTATTTAGTATTTAGTATTTATTATTTAGTATTTATTATTTAGTATTTATATTTACTATTTACTATTCATATTTACTATTCACTATTTACTATTTACTATTTACTATTCACTATTTAGTATTTACTATTTATTATTTAGCATTTAATATTTAGTATTTACTATTTATTATTTATTATTTATTATTTATTATTTATTATTTAGTATTTACTATTTATTATTTACTATTTACTATTTAATATTTAATATTTATTATTTAGTGTTTAGTATTTAGTATTTAGTATTTAGTATTTAGTATTTAGTATTTATTATTTAGTTTTTACTATTTAGTACTTAGTATTTAGTATTTAGTATTTTAGTATTTATTATTTTGTATTTTGTATTTATTATTTATTATTTACTATTTACTATTTAGTATTTATTATTAATTATTCACTATTTACTATTTACTATTTCGTATTTATTATATACTATTTACTATTTACTATTTACTATTTAGTATTTTCTTATTTATTATTTATTACTTATTTAGTTATTTAGTTATTTATTATTTAATTTATTATTTATCATTTATGGTTTATGATTTATGATTTATGATTTATGATTTATGATTTATGATTTATTATTTACCATTTACTATTTAATATTTAATATTTAGTTATTATTATTTATTATTTATTATTTATTATTTATTATTCAATATTTAATATTTAATATTTAATATTTAATATTTAATATTTACTATTTACTATTTAATATTTAGTATTTAGTGTTTAGTATTTAGTATTTAGTATTCAGTACTTACTATTTATTATTTAGTATTTATTATTTTATTATCTGTTACTTATTACTTATTTATTTATTTTTCAAAAGAGATGAGACCATGCTCAGAAAAACAAGGCTCCTTTATTAAATAAAAAGAACAAACTTACACCAGTCTAAAAATAGAAGCCTTTTTACAATCCCTCTTAAGAAGAGGTAATAACTCACCTCAAAGCTGATCATGCGAGAGAAAATCAACATCACTGACCCCTTTGTTTGCAAGGCCATCCGCCACCGAATTAGTTTCCCTATAAACATGAGTGATGATATGATTCATAGAGTGAACTTATTTATTTACTTATTATTTATTATTTATTATTCTTATTACTTATTACTTATTTCTTATTACTTATTACTTATTACTTTTACTTATTACTTATTACTTATTTAGTTATTTATTATTACTATTTACTATTCATTATTTACTATTTAGCATTTAGTATTTACTATTTAGCATTTTGTATTTACTATTTATTATTTACTATTTAGTATTTTATTATTTATAATTTATTACTTATTTAGTTATTTATTACTTATTATTTACTTATTTACTTATATATTATATATTATATATTATATATTTTTTATTTTTTGTTATTCTTATTACTTATTACTTATTTAGTTATTTATTACTTATTACTTAATATTTGGTATTTATTATTTATTATTTACTATTTATTTAATTATTAATTATTATTATTTATTTCTATGATTAATTAATTAATTAATTTATTATCACAAATAATTTATTTATTTTTATAATTTATTTATTATTTATTATTACCATGCTCATGCCCATCTCCATACATATGTCAATGCCATATATAGAAATTCTTTGTTGGGTGAGATTTGAAACCCTGAACTCTTGCTTATTCTCCAAAGATTTTACTATTTACTTATTTATTATTTTATTTATTATTTATTATTTATTATTTATTATTTATTATTTATTATTACTATGCTCATGCCTATCTCCATGCACATGTCAATGTCATATATAGAAATTCTAAGTTGGGTGAGATTTGAACCCCTTACCTCTTGCTTATTCTCTAAAGACTTTACCACTCCAGCATGATCTTCATGTGGTTAATAAATCAAATTTCATTTACTTATATATATTAAATGAAAAAACAGATAATATATAACAAATAGATACACACTAAATAACTATTAACCAATAATTATTAATCAAAAATGACTAATCAATAATCAATAATCAATAATCAATAATAACTAATTATTAATTAATAATTAATATTTAATAATTACTAATTACTAATTAATAATTAATATATAATAATTACTAATTAAAAATTAAAAATTAATAAATAGAATATAAATGAATAATAAATATAGAAGTATATATTATGGAAATAAATGGTAAATAAAAAATAGTAAATAAAAAAAGTAAATAAAAAACAATAAATAGAAAATAATAAATAGTAAACAGAAAATAGTAAATAGTAAATAATAAATGCTAAATACTAAATACTAAATACTAAATAATAAAGAATAAACAATAACTAATTTACAATACGTAATAGAAAATAGAAAATAGAAAATATATAATAGATAATACATAATACATAATACATAATACATTATAGATAATACATAATACATAATACATAATACATAATACATAATACATAATACATAATACATAATACATAATACATAATACATAATACATAATACATAATACATAATACATAATACATAATACATAATACATAATACATAATACATAATACATAATACATAATACATAATACATAATACATAATACATAATACATAATATATAATATATAACATATAATATATAAGTAATGTATAAATAATAAATTAATTAAAAAATAAATTAATATATGACAAATAAATAGTAAATTAATAAATAATAGATAAAAACTAAAAACTAAAAAATAATAAACAATGAATAAATAAATATTAAATATATAATGAATACATAATAAATAAGTAATTAATAATTCATTAATAATAAATTAATAATATAAAAATAAAATAATAAATAAAATAATAAATAAATAAACAAGTAAATAAATAAATAAATAAATAATAAATGAATAATAAACTAATCATGAATAAATAATTAATAAATTAACAATAAATCAAAAAATAATAAATACTAAATAATTAATAAATGAATAAATAAATGAATAAATAAATAAATGAATAAATAAATAATAAATAATAAATAAATAGATAAATAATAAATAAATCAATAATAAATAAATAATTAATAATAAATAATGAATAATAAATAATAAATAATAAATAAGAAATAAGAAATAATAAATAAAAAATAAAAAAATAAAAAAATAAAAAATAAATAAATAAAAAATAAATAAAAAATAAATAAAAAATAAATAATTAAGAATTAATAAATATTTTATATTGAATAAATAATTAATAAATAAATAATAAACTAATAATAAATAAATATTTAATAAAATAAAAATAAATAAATAAATAAATAAATAAATAACTAATAAATAGAATATAAAAAATAAAAAATAATAAAGAATAAATAATAAATGAATAAATAAATAAATAAATAAATTGATAAATAAATAAATAAAAAATAAATAATATCTAATAAATAATAAATAATAAATAATAAATAATAAATAATAAATAATGAATAATAAATAGTAAATAATAAATAATAAATAATTAATGATAACTAAAAATTAATAATCGATAATTAAAAGTTAATAATTAATAATTAATACTTTATAATTTATAAATAATTAATAAATAATTAATAAATAAATAATAAATAATTAAAAAGAAACGAATAAATAAATAATGAATAAAGAATAAATATATTTATTTTAAATATATAATAAATTAAAAATAAATTAATAAATTAGAAATAAGAAATAAAAAATAAAAAATAAAAAATAAATGAATGAATAAATACATAAATAAATATATATATAATTAAATAAATAGATAATAAATAATAAATAATAAATAATAAACAATAAATAATAAATAATAAATAATTATTTTTTATTAATTAATAAAAACTAATAATTAATAATTGATAATTAATAATTAATAATTAATAATTAATATTTAATAATTAATATATAATATTCTATATATAATATTTTATAAATAATTAACAAATAACAAATAACTAATAAATAAATAAATAATGAATGATGAATAAATAAATAAAAAATAAATAAAAAATAAATGAATAATAAACTAATAATAAATAAATAATTAATAAATAGCCCCTGCGGGGGTGGCTTAGTGGTTGGGTCGTTCGCTTGGTTCCTTTGGGTCGGGGGTTCGATTCCCATTGGTTGTGCCTTGGCATCGTAATTTCACAACTGTTGATTCAATCCCCCCTTCTATGCTAGGTGGCATGGGGCGGGGTGGTTTTGGGTAGCATTAACCACATGGCGAAGGGAGAACTTGGGGCTTTTTAACCGGTTTACCGGGGGGTGGGCTACTTAATTTGAAGTTTAAGACATGTAATGGGGGGTGTTGTTATTTCCGTGCAAAAAAAAGTTAATAAATTAAAAATAAATTATTAATCAATGTTGACATAATAGCTAAATAATAAATAAATAAATTAAATAAATAAATAAATATTAAAATAATAATAAATAATAAATAATAGATAAATAAATAATAATTAATTGATTAAGTAATTAATAATTAATTAATTAATAAATATTAAATAAATAGGTAAAAAATAAATAATAAATAAATAACATTAATAAATAAATAAATCATAAAACGTTAAGAAACCTTGAAAACCCAAAAAATAATGAAATGACCATAAAATTTGATCTAGGACTCCTTTTTAGCGCCATAACTGGTCAAATCAAAGATCAGGAAACGAGCTTTGATATGGTATGTGGTATAGGCCGAACAGACACCTGGATCAGAAGTTATAGCCGTTTGAATTTTAAGAAATCGGGGTCGGCAACTAAAAACTCTATTTCAGAGGCCTTCTGTGACTTTTTGAGAAAAAAGGTGAAAAATAATTAAAGAGTTGGTACTAGACCTAAATGGCATAGAGCTCGTCATAAACTTTGATTTGATATGTGGTAGAGCCCAAACAGACAAATGGATCAAAAGTTATGGCTGCTTGAAGTTCGAGTTCGATTTCTGACTTTTTTGAAAATGTAATAACTTTAATTCTTTTAGTTTTCACCCAATTTGAATGTAACTTTGTTTTAGCTCATTTCATAATCTTCAATTTGACTGGTTGTGAAGCTAAAACTGACTCTTAGACCAAAAGTTATGGTCATCTGAGACTGAAGTCTCTTTTTCAATTCACTAAAGATTTGTTTTTAGTTTAAAAATATCATTAACTAATAATTATAAATATTTATTAATTGACACATTATAAATAATTAAAATTATAAATAATAAACTATATTTGATTGTAAATAATAAATAAATAAATTATAACAAATAATATTTTTTTAATTTTTTCCTTCAATTTCATAGTGGTTTTGAAAAAACCACCGCTAAAATTATTTGTAATTTTTTAGGATTTTTTTTAAAACAATTATAAAAAATATTTTAAAAACATTTAGCGGTGTGTGTTAAAAATACCGTGAAAAAACCACCACTAAAACACTGTTTTCCAATAGTGATAATATACCACACCTTCTTCTTCCTTCTTATTTAAAGTGAGGAACTTCCCCTCTATTTCAGCTCTCTGTTATCTAGGGAACTGATTCTAAAAAATATGTCTTAAAATTTTATTCATTCCATGATTTATATTTCCTTAACCACTTTAGTGTTCTGGATCAATGGCCACTAATGATCAGAATATCCTTCCAAAAATAAACTTCTAAAATAACCTTTTGACTTTCATTACTTCCCAAAGATAAAAATATCTTTTTGAGGGACTTAATCCATTTTTTAGTTACCAATGGATTAGTATTTCCATTAAAAGATAGAGACTTATATCATATTAAGTGATCCAACATGGGTGAATCACATTGTGGAACAATATGTTGCCCTATATGTGAAATGTTTTCTATTATAACCTAAGTCTTCTTCCCTAATATGGATAATATCTACTCAGTTCCAACACTAGTTGTATTATATTTCTTAGTAGGGAAATCCCTATATTGACTACGAGTGTTGATTCTCTTCCATATGTGAGGCTCCATCACTAAATAATGGAATACTCTATGTTAGATCATGATCATCATGAATACTGAGCCATAAAATAAAAAAACCCTATTATGGTAAAAGTTATCAAATACTATATGAGATCATAATTCTCATGTTAGTTATGTTCATTTAAAATATAGTTCCTAATGTTTCTACTAAAATTTCTTTGGCACCAACTACAAGAACTCCAACTCTAGTATACCAGAGTCAGTGTCTACTTTATTATAATGAAATAATATACAAGGGATCACATCACCAAGGATTGATAAGTTTAGTAGTTTTGAAAGAATGATACACATACATGATTCCCATATTACATTTAAAATTAAAACATAGCATAGGAAACATTATCACATCATTGATATCATTCATAATATCCTTATTAATATCCCGAGGAAAGTAAAACAAATAAAGGGTAAAATTAAATGATCAATAAGGGTTATATATAGTTGAATCTATCATGAGTAAATAAGGAATAATCAATCTAGTTAGTTAAATAACTAAAAACACATGTCATTTAATAAATAATATGATCATGAAATGAATCCATGGACAATACCAATGAAATAATATCGTGGATAATAATATCTAAATTCTCAATGAAGGAAATGATTAATGTTGGATGACATGATCTTAGACATCAATATATCATTGCCTTCAAGGCCTTGTACCAATATAGTTTAATCAATGGGTAGGTATATGTAGAGGCCCAAATCTTGACGTACATGGAAATTACATTACTTTTGTGGAATACTTAATACATAACAAAAACCAACACTCAAGGACCTTAATAGTTTAGTGTCTTTGGAAACTCAGAACATAATCTTCTAATCATGGTGAAAGATATTCAACATCTCCCATAAAGATCTTCCCCTTTTGTTTTCTTACCTAAAACCTTTCTTTATATCCTAGGGAAAAGAAAACATAAAAAGGGTGAGCTCAAATTCTCATTAAGGGTAAACATATATAACATTAAACAATCCATAATCATTTGAATGCAAAAACTTGAACATAAAATCTAAACATCAAAATCTTGAGCAAAGACATAAATCTTGGAAGTATGTAAGGAATATATCATAAATAAACATAAATCATGATAAAATATCATGGAAATAAAACATTTGATTGTGGAAACCATTAAGCACATGATATGACTTCCATAGTAGCCAAGGCATTTCTGCCAAGACCATCTTAGTGGACAAAGTCCCTTTCTGAATCGAGTTCACTCCTCGTTCCAGTCCTGTATTACTGAACCAGATTAACTTACCATTCCAACCATGTCTATATCATAAGATATAAATCTTTACCCAATGCATTGGAGGGAGATATAGGTCCCACCCATCTCATAATGAAATCATTCTTATGTGTGCCACAACATGAACATAAATCATTCATCATTACCCAAAGAATAAAATGGGTTTCATAAACATCATCCCATCATAACATAATCCATATAGAACAAATGGATATCATTTCATCATAAGAAAATTGAAACCATGTAAATCATATAGACATTATACTTGAAACATACACATATGAATTAATGTCATCTTAGATGGAAAATGGTTTTGATAAAACACTTGAAATGAATTCTTGAGGAAAATATCCTTTCTTCTTCAAAATCACTTTCTTTTCAAAAAATACCATGAAATTTTAAAATAAATGTATTTTTTTGAAAATAGTCATGAAATATTGTAGAGTAAGCTTCATGAAAATAAGGCGTTATAAAAACTGTAAAAATCCATTCATGCCGTATAAGTTAAAAAAACATTCTCCTTGTACTTTTTTCAGAAAAGTCAAAAAAGTTCCTCATATGGTAAAAAAAAGAAATATTCCTTCCATAACATGTGGTAAAATTCATAAATGGGTAAAAAGGACATTAAACATACATTAAAACATTTTTATAAAACATGGACATGGATGATAACAATAACCCCAGTAAATACTTACAAATAACAATCTCGGATAAGAATGAGATTGGAATAGTTATCCCTTACCTTAGGTCCGATAGGCTTCATACGTATCCAAAACTCCTGTATAATGATTTAAATAATGTCATTGACTTATTAAAGAATCATATTCATTGTTATGATATCATATATGCTTCACTTATGACTTTATATTACCCGTTCTTTTGTAAATCCATGTTAAAGCAGCGTTTTGGGTAAAATCGTTTCATTTATCGTATATGTTTCGTCTTGTTGTTCTTGATATTATTACTTATATCCTGATTTCCATAATTTTAGAATTTAAAACATGATTTATAAATATTCATCATATACATATATATGATAGATTGATAAATGGAATGAAATACACCGTTCATGGAGACGGTAGGCCGTACGTACACATGAACACTGTTTTCGTTTCCTTATTGAATTGAATGGAATTAAGTAGATGAAATAAATATATATATACATAAATCCAGTATAATTATTATTTTTTATATATCATTATTATTCATTATATATACTTTATAATCATTCATGAATGGTTAACATGGAGAATGAATCTCATCGCGTCGTGGAGACGGTAGTCCGTACGTACGCACGAGCGATGATATCATTCCCATGATCGTGGAATTGTATTGAAGCGTATGAATAATATTTCAAAATCAATATCACTTTACAATAATCATATATAGTTATTTATTTACACCATTATACCCATCCAAGTAAGGTGGTGGTCGAAAACAGATTACACCACGGCGTGGAGACGGTATTCCGTACATACGTACGCGCGGTGATTTCATTTTCCGTAGGATGGATAGAAGGTTAAATAGGGTTGTTTCATATTTATAATAACATATAAGTATATAAGTAATATTGATGTTATTACTTTATAATGATACAACTAAATAAGAAGAAGTAGAATAAGAAAGAAACCAGAGAGAATCGGAAGAAGAGATTACCTCTTCTTCGACGTACCTCCTTTAAGCCTTCTCTTAAGGAAGTAGAGTTGGTCTTTTAAGAAGACCAGAACCTCAAAAATGTTTCTAGGAAAGTGTAGAAGAGAAATGGGTAGGGGTTGGACGAGATTCAAGGCTAAAAAGGGTGTGAAGAGAAGTGGGAATGAGTTCCTTTTTTATAAGGGAGGAGAGGGACACCTTCGTAAATCTTAAAAATATTAATTTATAATAAATCTAACCCTACTTAAAAACCTCCAAAAATGACTCATATTATAATATTAGACGAGATAGGTGTGTAATATAATCAACCAATAAAATTTAGACACTTAGAGAATTTATTTTAAACATTATAAACTTGATTTATCTCTATTTAATCTATTAAATTTTATTTGTGGTAATAAGATTCTAAATTTTATATTGTTGTAAATAATTACTTATGTGCTGTGAATTATCCATAATTATATAAAGTATGAAATTTTAGAAAATATAAATATAAATTTATAATTTTTAAATATTTTTGTGATTTTAAAACAATTTAATAATATGTTATTTTTATAAAATAATGATAGTGTCAATTTTGACACTATTCATTTATTTGAATTTAAATAAAATACAAACAGAGGATATATTAAAAATAAAATATTTAATAGGTTATTAACATGTCATAGTAATCTAGAAAATTAGTGTACAACATTAAATAGTTTATATAATATTTATTTTACTATTTTTAAAACCATTTATTTGATATTGCTCTTAATAAAATAATTACTAGAAATTTTTTGTATAATTATTAAATATACTTATTTGTTGCATAAAAATAAAAAAAATAAAATACTAGGATAAAGATAAATATTATATCTTTAATAATAATACATTTAGTTGAATTTATCGTCTAAAACACCCATCTTTTAAAATGTTATATTTACTAAATTATGAAGGTGACAACTTTTACAATATTTAAAATAAAATAATATAAGTGTCATAATCACTTTTATAAGACTCCAAACAGTTATATATTAGTTCATTGGATGATTATGGTGTATATATACACTACCAATAAGTTTTGGTCAGGTTTTTGGGCCTTTTAATGGGTATTATTATTTCAATAAAAACTATATTACTGATTTTTCACTTAATAAATAATTTCTGCATCATTAATGTATCACCATTAATGGAAATTATTTAATCCCTAAAAATTTTAAATAAATTATCATGATGTAGATAATTTTATTATATTTCTGGATACTATTCATTTTTGGGGTTTTATGAAGTTTATCACTAAATTAAAATTATTATACTTATAAGATTTAAGAGAGTGACATGTTGTCACTTTCTTTGGTTTTAATAATAATTAAATTATTTTCATGGTAAAAAGTTCATAAAATGAATATAATCCGACCCTTAGGTGATATGTGTCAACTTTTAGCCATCCAATAGAATTTTAGCAAGTGTTAGGATATTTTTATAATATTATATTTACCCTTAATTACCTGATTTACCTTTAACTATGGTAAATAAAATTTACCGTAGTTAATATTCATAATTCCCAGAAATAAAAAGTAGCCTATTAACATAATTTGGACCCACTGATTCTAAATATGGAATCCATTTTTTAAAATTCAATACACAGAAGTTTCAGAAATTAAATTAAAATTAATCCCATTGTCGAATGAAAATGGGTTTTTGTTTAAAACATTGCAAAAGATTGAATTGATTTAACTTACGAATTCAATGTAAAATCAATGCTAATGACATACATTATATTAGATAGTAAAAATATATTATATTTATAGTTTAAAACCATTAATTATTATAACTTAACCATATAAATTATTACGATGAAAAAAGTTGTTTTTAATTAAAATATAGCGTGTTTTTACTATTCATTAAAATATGAAAGTTATCAGAAAAATATCAAAACTTCATCCAATGTAAATTTTTATATCCTGATTCAAAATAAGAAGTTTATTTTGTAAAATTTAACTTATAAAATTTTCAAAAATTATATTTAAAATGGGAGTGCCATCAAAAGGCGGCAAAACTGCATTTTTTGAAAAATACTTATTTTACTCGAAAAAATTTATTTTGTTCTAATATCATGTTCTAGAAAATATGTAAGATGAATAATAATGTTATAAAATTAAAAATGTAGTTAATAATATTCATAAATTCTAGTTTATAATAATATTGTAACCATATATCATTGTTTAGGGAAACCCGGTATTGCGTACAACACACGCTATCGAAGAAGGTCACGATTGCGTGTAATGCAAGCCAAGTCAGGGGTGTGTATAGTGAAAAACTCCTTTGTTGTCTTGTATAACAGAATCCAACCATATTTCATTTATACATTTAATATATATATATATACTCAATGTTGCGTAGAATAAGTACTATCAAACGAACTTGAAATTGTGTGTAACACGATCCACAAATAGTATTGCGTATACTGCTAGCTAATATGGAGTTGCGTATAGCGCAAGATAATATTGGTAGAGCGTATAATAGAAGACATCAATGAAATTAAAAAGAATATTTTTCATAAAATCTCGGGGTGTTACAGTATACACAAAAAACTCATTAATTAAGGCAAGCTAACTGATTTGTCTCAGGAGACATGTTGATGCATCGGGGGTCTATGTAATTTTGAGGCCCACCAATCACTTCATGACCAATTAATTCCTTATATATTAAATGGTCAATTTAAATCATAAACAATATTCCATATCAAAAAATATCCATATTTAGTAATAAAAAATATCAAGGTTTCTAAAGCCAATCAAATAACTTTCATAGGAAAAAAACACATGTAGAAATGGAACAAGGCTTAGGCATTAAGAGTTTCTATGATACAAAGAATATATATGTGTTTAATGAAATATGATCACCATAAAGTTAATTTTTAAAGAGATAATTAATGGCCAAAAAATTAATCAAGAATTGAGAGATGTCCATAAATTCATCATAAAACTATATTTTGTAGTAAAATTATGTTTTTGGAGAATAAAAGAAAATAGAATTGAAAATTTTAAAATAAAATTTCATTAAATAATTTTCTTTTTAAAAGAATTTAAAACTTATAGAAAAATCCAAAAAGTTTAAAACTTTTATGGTGGTAGGAAAATTTGTTAATATCATATACGTTAAAAAGAAACATTCCACTTAACTTTTTATGAAGAAAGATGAAAATGGAACTTTTAGAAATAATTATAAATATTAATTTTAAACCTTGTAAAAATTCAATGTAACACACCAATGTTTTAAAATAATAACATTATGTTTGATTGCGTATATGACACACAACACTGAGTTTAAACAACCCATGAAATATATGACCATCATAACCTAACAATTGAATTTATGGGTATGAATAGATTTAAATAATTTATGAAATATATATATATATATATATATATATATATATATCCTACTCAATATAAATTAAATGATAAATTATTATTAAATAATCACTCAAATTTTAGTAATGTCATTTTATTCATAAAAAAAATATGTTTTCTTGAAAAATTATTTTTATTGATTTTTATGAGTAATTATTATAATTAATATATAGAAATTTTAAAAATTAAATCTGATAAATTGATTTTTTTTTAAATAAAAATATCAAAATTAAATTAGTATGAAATTTTTAAATTTTACGGAAAATATTAAATTTTCATTGAATAGTGAAAAATACCATTTTTTGTAAATTTATCTTTTATTTACAATAAATTAAGTAATTTAAAAGTCCCATTATGATTTTAATTTAATATAAATTAACATAATTTTTCATTATTTATATTTAATCCAATTAATTACATTTGAATCATCTTTATACTAGAATTTAGTATAATTTTATTTTTGGGCTTAAAACATATTTTTTAAAACTATTTTAAAGTGCATAATGTTTATTCATTTTAATTAATTAAAGTAAGAAATAATAAGGAATGATTTAAATTAAATATAAATTTAATTATTATATCTATATATTAATTTAATTATATATAATTATTATTAATAGAGTTCATATAAGACCATCTTATGTTTAAAAAATACATTTATTGAACAGCTGCTTCATTGCATCTGTAATTTTTTTATTTTAAATTAAATTAATCCACTTTTTTGAATTAAATTTTGTAAAATGGATTGAATGTTTTTAATTATCATTATTTATAATATATAATAAGTTTAACCTAATTTTTTAATAATTGATAATGAAAACATTAAAAATATTTTACCATGGTTAATGTGGAAACATATTTACCAGAGGGTTAAACTATAAGGGTTAAAATGACCTGAAAACTTGAATAAATTCTGTTGGATAAAAATATTTCTACATTATATAATATAAGTCTTTATAATTTTTCATTTTGATATTTTTTTATTGTGTAAAATGTGGTTATAACTTTATCTTTTAAAAAAATTCCAAGTGTTTCCTCTCCCCCAGTTATAAAAGGACACCCCTTTCCTTTCCCCTTCACACCTTAAAATACTTTTGGTTTATAAAATACCTCATTAATTCCAAACACACTTACTAGAGTCATTTTTTTGATCATAAATCCAATCTAGAAAGTCTTTAGTTATAATAAAAAATAGGTGGTCCGAAGAAGAGGTATCGTTCTTAACCAAGCGTTTTTGTTTTGTTTATTCTTCACCTCCTTCAATTATTCTTTAACCATGATGATATATTAAAACCATTATATAAAATATACTTATATGTTATTATCTTAATTATATAATCTAAATCTATCTATTATATAAAATGGGTAACATAACTATCATTCGTATGTATGGAGGACTACCGCTTTGCAAGCTAATGTAATTCATTTTTCATCATCGCCTCTCACGAATGTTCATTATAATGTATTTAATATTTATATATTATATTCATGAAATATTAATTATTATTTAAAATTAATATATCATATAATTTTTTACCTTACAATCTATTGAAAAATAACAACGTCTTCATGTGTATGGAAAACTACCACCTCGCGAAGCGATGTGATTTGTTTTTTTATTACAGAATCCCATGGATGGTATATGTAAGTATATTTAAAGATATAATATTATATTTATTATATAATTATAATTATTTAAAGGTAATAATAATTACCTTCTTTCTATAATGTTCGTTAAAAAATGGAAATGTTACTTATGTGTATGTACGACCTACCGTCACCATGATTGTAAAGTAGTTCATTTTTCATAAACATATTTCATGGTTTGTTTTAAAAGATTAAATTATTTATAAAAAAATATAATTATTTCATTATTATTATTATGGTGTTTATTTAACTATGAACTCTTTGAACATGGTCAACACACTAAATTAGTTTTGAAACTATGAACCGAACGTCCTCAAAAAATCCGATGCAGACTTAACTGATTAAGTATTTGAATATGACATTAAAAATAAATAAAATGAATTATGTAAGTATATGGTATTAAAACCTAGAAAAAGTTCTTAATAAATAAAATAATTCATATAAACTTATCTTACTAGGGTTAAAGGACATACATAGAAAGTATGGACATGAGGTAAGGGTTTCTCGTATTTCTAGAAGACATATGCCATATCCACCACTTATTTATTTTTTTGGTGTATAGAATACCCCTTTGTTATGTTATATCATTAATATCATTATTTATATGATATTTAATGTTTATTTTGTTGTTATTATTTAATGGTATTTACGATTCAAAAGTTTCCAAAGTGTTAAGGATTTCTCATCTCACTTTTATTTATATGGTACATAGCCATATTCACTATTTATTTATATTGTGTGGTATATATACTATATGTGAATTTATTTTATGATTATATTCATGAAAGTTATTATTACTTAAAAAACCATATGAGGTTCTCTATTTCATGGGGTCTTGATCCTGGGATTAACAAATCCATAAGGAATTTTGTTTTGATTTACTTTTATTGAGGCATATTTTATTATTCTACATCTAATTTATATTCTATGGTTTATATACTAACCTATTTACATGTTATATCCAGAATATTCTTATGTTATTGATATTTAATGTTTCATTGGAATTTATTAATTCATGGGGATTGTTGTTGTAAATATTTCTAAAGTGATAAAGGCTTTATGTAACAATCTTCTTTCTTTTCAGGATTGTTTATATTCAACGTTCATTTGAAGGAAATAATTTGATCTTATTTTCTTAAACCATATCTATTTTCTTGTCCTCTATATATGAATTTGGTCCATATGTTTGATTTCTATTTCCTCCCATATTGATTAAATAAACATCAATAAAGTTTTTTATAACTAATATCTATCTTGTATCTTCTTTTAGATTATGAACCTTTAAATTACATACACATTTTTTATAAAATGTCTTAAAAAATGATCTTTCTAAAAAAAATTCCTAAAGATATTTTACATGATATTTTACCTTATTTTAAAAGTTTTTAAAAATAAAATTTCTTAACATTTTCCAACTGGGTCACTTTTCACTTGCTTTACAAAATGTTTGAAAATAATGATTATTTTAACATTTACAACATGAATGGATTTTCCCACCATCATGTACATTATTTTACATGAAGTTTACTTTACATGTTTCCAAATTTATTTTCAATCAAAATTATTTTAACAGTATTTTTTGAATTCAGAGTTTTTAGAAGTGATTTTCAAAGTGAAAAGTTTATTTTATTCAAGAATTTTTTTAACAACCTTTTAATGGTATTTTAATTCACCTCAATGAACCTTTATGTTACTTATGATCTAATGGGTAAATTTTTAATGATTCTATAATCATTCTTTCTCTATATGGATTACGATTGTTTCAAAGAGATTATCATAGAACTCTTTCGTTTCCATGGATTAATCAAGTCATGAAAGGAATAATGGATGTTTATTTGTGTTTTATTATGAGATACAAGATATATGTACTTTATTTTTGTTATGGTTATTGAATATGTTTATGAAGGTTTGATCCTGACTATAGATTATGGGTGAGCTTGATACAACTTATAAAGTTGGTTTATCTCCATTATATCTTGATATATGATGGTTTGGGCCCCATTATATCTCTAGATATGATGGCTTGAGACACATTGTAGCTCATGATATGAAATATTATGCTCATTATAGATCTCCAATGCATTGGGAAATGATTATATTCTTTGGATAATTATATTTGAAGTTATCTGTTTGGTTATTAAAAGTTGTAAGGTTATGTAAGGGTTCTATAAAGATGATGTTCTAAGATACCAACATGTTTTATGTATGATTTCTATTGGTTTTAATGACTCCTTTGATCAATATTGACATCATATGGGTCTTGATTCCGGATTCTAATGTCTTTTATCTTTGACAACACTTTATTCCATGTTTTATGATTGATTATCCGTGTTCTGATGGGTATGAATTCCATTATGTTATGATCATGAACTTTCATTATGTCATCATACCCTTATTCTCATAATATTCTCATTAATGGAATTAAATTATTAATTATTATGTTTACCCTCACTAAGAATTTGATCTTAAAATTCTTATGTGTCTTTCCCTTAGGTTATGCAGAATGATTTGAGTATAAAAATGTTTCATATGTGAATAATTTTATGGAATATGTTGAAGACATAATATAGAATATGAAATAATGCGTATTGTTGGAAGGAAACTCTCTTGAATTCACGAGTGTTGTTTATGTAAGAGTTTTTCCCAATTCTATAAAAATATAATCCTAAAAGGTCATTAGGTATATAATTGATCCAATTTTTTTCCTTTTAATGTTATAATTTTTAGATGGAAGAAATTGGGTCACATTTATTGGTATCAAATCCATAAATTTAAAGATAATATTTTTAGCACCGGATCCGAGAGTGCGTGTTTATGGATCTTACTATTTTTATCAGAGGAGGGTTTAGATAACTTTGGACATTTGGATGTTTTAATGAGTGGTTGTTTTAAGAGTTATGGATTCAATAATGTGTTTACAATTTTAAGGTTAAACATAAGTTCAAATCCTTAGACACCCCTTTTGAGGTTTTAAGTAATGATTTTTTTGGGGATTAATTACATTTTTGGATTATTTTATTGGATTGAGGTAATTATGGGTTATTACAATTTTGGACAATATGATATATCTTACTATGGGATTAAAAATAGATTTGGTGACTATGTGACTAATGAAGAAGTTCATTATTTTTGGGAACATTATATGATTAAGGTAAATGGAACTTTATGGGATTTTTTGATGAATAAAGGTTGAATTATATTTTAGAAGAATATATGATCTTATAATGTCTTTGTAGTGATTCATGTTATTTATGGTAATTATTAATATATCTTAGAGATTATGTGATTAAGGCATATACATTTTTTTGTCCTGAGACTTTAAAAGTGATTGGTGTTATTTAGAAATAAATTTTAAATAAATATCAGTAGAATATATGACCAAATAAGTATAATATTTTTATTTCAATCATAGTCAAGAATATTTTGAATAATTTTATGGATAGTTATTTATGGAATTATTTACATTAAACTTTGGGTACTGCTGTTGAATTTTAGAGATTAATTACTTGAAGGTTTATTCATTTTGGGGAATATCTTACCTTGTGATAATTGTTTTAGTTTTCTTAATATCTAAAGATAGGATACATATATTTTTATCCTTTTAGGGATTTTTTGATCCATTAAAATTTGATTTTAGTGATTCAGGTATGAAAAATTCTTCTTTAATACTCATCATTTGGGATAAGAGAAAAGATTTTGGTGGAAATTGATTACAGGATGAAATATTACTCATCAAGTAATTATATTTACTATGTTCTTAATCTAAATGGTAAATTAATTCATCAAATATTGTAAAAGGATCATGAATAATTTTTTTCTCATTACCTTCATTTTTTATGGAATTTATGATCTTTTTCACACCTCTTTGGTTTATGTTTTTATGGTCGTTGACTTTCATAAGATCATTCACTTTCTTATGATCAAAAATTTATTTTACTCTCTATACTTAATTAAGAATTAATCTTTTATTCCATGTCCATATCTTCACTTCCCACTAATGTTCTCCTATTTGGAAATCAAGTCATGTGTTTTTTCAGATGATCTTCATATTTTATTTTTCCTCTTTTCAAAAGGAAGTTTTATTGAACCTTTTTAGAGTGTTGGATTTCAACAAAGTTATTTTCAAATGTCAAAAATTTAATTTTAAAGATCTGGTTCAAATTGAGAGGACTCAATTTATTAAAGTTATTATAATGTTACACACCTTTATTTTAAAATAATAACACTATGTTTGATAGTGTATACGACACACAACACTGAGCTTAAATGGCCCGTGAAATATATGACCATTATAAACAATACAGAAAATTAGTTGGTATGAAAAGGATTAAATAATTTATGATATATATATATATATAAATATAAATTTTCTACTGAATATAAATTTATTGATAAATTATGAGCAATCAATCAATCCATTTTTAGTGATATCATTTTATTCATAAAAAATACATTTTTTTACAAAAAAGGTTATATATGAATTTTTGTGAGAAAATATTATAATTAATTTCTTGAAATTTTCAAAAATTTGTTTTCTAAAATTAAATTAAGTTTTTAAATCATCATATCAAAATTAACTTATGGTGAAACTTTCATATTTTTCAGGAAATATTGATTCTCTAGTGAATAGTTAAAATACTGATTTTTTGTAAAACTATCATTTATTTTCAATAAATAAATAATATAAAATTCACTTTATTCTTTGAATTTGAATTCAATTAATATAAATCTTATTTATTTACATTTAATACAATTAATTATATTTGAATTATATTTATAATAGATTTTATTATAAGTTTATTTTTGTGCTTAAAAATACATTTATCTGAAAACTATTTTAAAGTTTATAATGTTTCTTATTTTTAATTAATTAAAATCAACCATAATGGGGAATTATTTAAATTAAATTTATATATTATATATCATTAAATATTAATTGAAATTTTTATAATAAATATTACGATTCATAGAGTTGATATGAATTCATCTTTTGCTTGAAAATGCATCGCTTGAGAAACCACTTCTTCATCACATATGTGGGTATTATTTTAAATTAAATTATTACAATTATATAAATTTAATTAGGTAAAATTGATTAAATATTTTAAATAATAATAATTTATATTATATAATACGCTTAACTTAATTTTTTTCTATAATGGATAGTGAAAAAAGTAAAAATATTTTGCTGTGGTTAAGGCAAAAACGTGTTTACTAGTGGGTTAAACTAAAAATATAAGGGTTAAAATGACATAATAATTTGACTAAACTATATTTTATAGAACTATTTTTACCATATATCATATAATAATCGATAATGGTTTATTTTGGATCCTTTTTTCATGTGTAAAATGTGGGTATAACTTTATCATTTCAAAAATTCCTAGTGTGTGTCATCCACCACTTACAAAAGTATACGCCATATCCTATCCTATTCACACATTAAAATCCTGTTTTGCATCAAATATATACCAAAAAATATTACT
This sequence comes from Viscum album, assembly GCA_963277665.1. Lineage (NCBI taxonomy): Eukaryota > Viridiplantae > Streptophyta > Magnoliopsida > Santalales > Viscaceae > Viscum > Viscum album. The sequence continues at coordinate 1,820,125,622 of OY728161.1, read as the reverse complement.
TAATTCACTATACATATCTTATAGTCCTTGGTTTGATCATAAATCCAATCTAATAAGGGTATAGGTATAATCCTAAAGAGGTGGTTTGAAGAAGAGGCATCATTCCTAACCGAGCATTTTTGTTTTGTTTCAAATTCCACATGCATAAAATATTAATCAGACATGGTGATATAATAACACTATTATATAATATATAATTCTATTATATTTTATTAATTTTATAAAATAAATCCATCTCATCCTCCATAAAATGAGAAACTAAACTATCGTTCATCTGTATGACAGACTACCACCTCGCGAACTGATATAATTATTATTCCATAATCGCATCTCAAAATTGTTCATGATTATAGATTTAAGGTTTATATATAATATTTATAAAATATTAATAATTCTATAAAATTAATATACCATATAATTTCTTACCTTACCATCTATTGAAAAAATGATAACGATGTTTGTATGTACGACAGACTACCACCTCACGAAGCGATGTGATTAATTTTTTAAAACTGTGTCACATAAATGGTATATGTAATTATATTTCAAGAAATAATATTATATTTATTATATATTTATCATTCTTTGAAGATAAAATAATTCTTATATTCTTTACATAATTATCATTGAAAAATGGAAACATTAATCATGTGTGTGTACGACCTACTGCCTCCATTATTGCAATGTAGATAATTTTTCATAACCATATTTCATGGTTGGTTTTAAAAGTATAATTGATTTATAAAAATGATAATTATTTCATGATTATTATTCTTGATATTATGGAATAATGACCTATTTTACTATCTTTAACACAACAAAGTTGTTTTGAAACAATAAACTTAACGTCCTCAAAACACCTATTGTGGACCTAACTTATTAAGTATTTTAATGTAATTAAAAATAATAAAATAAATTATTGAATTATAAGGTATTAAGACCTGTAAATGGTTATTAATGAATACAATAATTTATATAATATTATTATATAGGAGTTAAATGACATACATGGAAAGTCTGGACTCGAGGTAAGGGTTTCTCATGTCACTTTTATTTCTGGGAGACATATGCCATTTTCACCACTTGTTTATTTTATATGGTGCATATACCATCCAATTTTCATGTCATATCATGAATATCATCTTTTAATTCTATTTAATGTTTAATTTTTTGTTATTCTTTAATGGTTATTATGATTCAAAAATTACTAAAGTGGTAAGGATTTCTGGAATCACTTTTATTTCTATGGGAAGTATTCCAATTCACTACTTATTTATATTGTGTGTTGAAAAATAATACATGAATTAATTTTATGATTATTTTAAAGAAAAATATTTTTATTTACAATTCCATATTATTTTATTTCTTTCATGGGGTTTATATCTAGAGATTACCAAAGCTGTATGGGATTTTGTCTTGATTTACATTCATTGAGGCATATTTTAATGTTATAAACCTAATATATTATATATAGTGTATATAATTCCCCTTTTACATGTTATATGATGAATCTATATATGTTAATGATATTTAATATTTCATTTGAACTTATTCTTTCATGGAGAATTTTATTTTAAAGATTACAAAAGTGGAAAAGGATTTATGTTACAATCTCATTTCTTTCCAGGATTGTTTATTTTCAAGGTTACTTTAGAATAAATAATGTGATATTATTTTATTAAAACATATCTATTTTTTCTATTCTATTTATTAATTTGGTCCAAATGTTTATTTTTAATTTCATCCCTTATTTATTAAATAAAAATCAAGAATTTTTTTTGTAAGTGATAACGATCTTGTATCTTCTTTTAGATTGGGAATATTTCTCTTCCATATCCATGTTTTCTAAAATGTTTTCAATTTTTTTCTAAATATAAATTTTTTCTTTAATAAATTTTAAATGGTATTTGAAATTGTATAAAAAGGATTTAAAAATCAAATAACTTAAGATTTTCTAAATTTTTCACTTTTGAATCCCTTTACAAATGTTTGAAAAGAATGTTTATTTTAAAATTTACAACATGAATGGATTGTTCTGCCATCATGTCTATTATTTTCCTTGAATTTTATTTTATATGTTTCCATGTTTATTTTCAAAGAAAATTATTTTCGCAATATTGTTTGATTTTTTAAAAGTTATTTTCAAAGTGATAAGATTATTTTACTCAAGAATGATTTTAAGGACCTTTTAATGGTATTTACATTCATCAAAGTTAATAAAATTTGATGTTAATTATGATCTAATAGGTATATTTTGTAACGATACAATCCTCATTATTTATTCTGATTGATTATGATTATTTCAAAGTGTTTTTTAGGGAATATGTTATGTTTCCACAGGTTAATCAAGTTATGAAAGGATTAATTTTTTTTCTATGAGTGTTATAATGAGATGTAATATCTATGTACTTTATTTATGATATGGTTCTTGTACATTGTTTATGAAGAGTTGAGCCCCATTGTGTCTCATGGGTGTTCCCAATATATCATATAAAATGGTTTGAGACCCATTATATCTCAAGATATGATGGGTTGATCCCCATTATAGCTCAAGATATGATGTGTTGTGTCCCATTATAGCTCATGATATTAAGGTTGATCCCCATTATATCTCTCCAATACATTGTGAAATGATTATGTTCTTTGTAAAATTATATTGGATGTCGGTCATATGATTATTCCAATTTTAAGGGTTCTATAAGGGTTCTATAAAGATGATTTTCCAAGACATCAACACATTTTTTTATCCTTTCTATGGGTTTTAATGATTCATTTGATCAATATTGAAATAAGATGGATCATGATTATTTATTTTAATGTCACTTTTCTTTAATAATTCCTTATTCCATGTTTCATGATTAATGATCTTGGTTTTGGGGTGTATAAATTCCCTTATTATATACTCATGAACTTTTATTAGGTCATAATACTTTATTCTCATCTTATTATCACTAATAACATTCAATTATTAGTGATTATTTTTACCCTTACCGAGAATTTGATCTCACCCTTCTTATTTTCCCTCCCCACTAAGTTATGAAGAATTATTTGAGTCTATAAAGGTTTCATATGTAAAGAATTTTATTGGAGATGTTGAAGAATTAAGTTAGAATATGAAAAGCTAGGTATAATTGAAAAAAAATACTCTCTTGAAGTCACGAGTGTTGTTAATGTAATATTTTCTCCTAATTTTATAATAATATAAACCTAAAAGGTCCTTAGGTATTTAAGTGATCCAATTTTATATTTTTATGATGTGAGGTTTGGATGAAATAAATTAGGTCACATTTATCAGTATCAAATTCATAAAAGTAAAGATAATGTTTTAGCTCCGTATCGACTAGTGGGGGTTTGGGGATCTTATAGTTAAGAATAAAATAAAATGTGAATAATAAATTATTTGAGTGAAATATGAGTTTTAAAAAAATATAAAATATATAGACATGTAAGAAAAATATATTTGATCAAAAAGAGAAATACGATCAATTTTTTATTTTATAATTTTATTTTATTGACTCAAATTCCAAGGAAAGGAAAAGTTAGAAGAAATCATGGAATCTTTTTAAATATCAAACAGATAAGAAAATAGGTTGTAAAATATATTCTTACCACTTTGGTAGCTTTTAAATTGTAACCCATTGAATGAGTAAACTTGAATAGAAACTCTAATCATTATAAATAAATATATATTATTGTTAAATAAATTAAAGGGGAAGTATATACCCAAAACTTTTTAATAGGTGAATAATAATGAATATGTATCAATGGAGTGGAAATCGATATGAAATATCTTACCTCATGTTTGAATTTCATCATAATTGATTTTAACCTCGTCTTATTTTAAAGATCTCCTTTAAATATCCTCTTAAGGGCCCTATGATTTTTTTTGGGAAGACAAACACCTCTAAAACTTGGATAAGTATGTTAAAAATAGGTTTTGGTAGGGGTTGGTCAAGCTTAGTGGCTATATGTGGTGTATATAAGAGAATAAATGTGATGAATTTTTATAGTGAACAAAAGGAAACATATGGAATTAATAAAAATATATAAATTAAATAAATTTATTTTTAGTGTTTTACAGGTGTTTAATGTAATTATATAATCAGTAATAAATATAAATAAATTACCATAATAATAGTTATATTATTATTCTAAAAATAAATTTTAATATTTAGTTACAACTTATTTTTATTCATATTTTAATATATAAGATAAATTTAAAGGCAAGTGGGTGACATTTTGTATTTTTCATGACTTAAAATAATACAAATGTAATTATCAAAGGAACATAGAACCAAAATTCCATATATTAAAATTTTGGATGAATATGGTAAAATTACTATCATTAAATGAAGTAACGGAAAGTTTTTGATATATTTTTAATGCCTTATCATATTATTTTTAAGATTAATTACTTGATTTACCTTTTACCGATGTGATAAATTTTATAGTTGTACTATTCATAATGCCTAAAAATATAAGGGTACTGTTTACCATAGTTGAACATATGAATCCCAAATATAGAATCCTTTTTTATTGATATAATTTTTATAAGTGGTAGAAATTAATTTTAATATAAATGCGTTAAATGAAATGAAAATATAGTTTTTACAAAAATGAATTTTTAAGCTTAAAAATTTCTTATATCAAAATTATGTAAAATGAAGACCCAAATGGAATTAATTATATTTTGTTTAATTAAAATAGATATTATATAACTTTAATTAAAAATAAAAAATATAATTGAAATTTTAAATTAATTTATTTAATGAAAAATGAAACTTTTACAAAAATCTATTTCTTCTCACTATTCATTAAAAATAAATATTTTTAGAAAAATCCAAAAAAAATCAACATAAGCTAACATTGATATAATGATTTCAAAAATGATATAAATTTCACATGGTAATATTTTTACAGTTTTTCTTAGTTAATTTAAACTTATTGTTACCTATATATCAAGCTACCAAATAAATTAAATATTTTTACAGATAAATATATAATAAAATCTCAAGGTGTTACAAAATCACACCTATCATACTAGCTATAAGATGGGCCACTGATGCCTAATTATGCAGGGTTACCTGAAAATAATTATTTACTTAGGTCATATAATTTCTTGGTGATGATTATAGTGACATGATCCTACCAAATGTTATGAATTAATATATTGTACATGGTTGTCATAATAATAATATCGCACAGAAGAATAAATTAACAAGTATATAGCCTGTTATAAGCCATAACAATAAAAATAATTAATGATTAAAGGAAACCTTCTATATATTACATTATATTTATTAATTTTTGCTCATAGTCGGGATCATTGATTCCAATGAGACCCTATTATAAAAAATTCTCATAAATCCATAATTTGATCTATTTTAATAGATTCCCATAATAGATATATATTGAGAAAAACTCACTAAGTGGTGCCCCAATGCCCAAACCATGATTAGAGGAGTAAAGATAAACTGAAATGGATCCTTGGTCATCACATGAGAAAAATCATGAATTTATAAGACCCAATTGATCATCAATTTTATACAAAATTTATTAAATACACAAGATAACTCATTGGTTAAATTACCTTTTCAAAAACATAGATCAATGCAATTTGTTCTTCCTCTCTGAGCCTCTTTTAGTTAATACACTTAAAATTACCATATTCAGAGTGATTTAACCATGTTATAGTTAAATCAAAATTCATATTCCATGTTTGTAGAGACAAATTTTTTTTCTCTATAAGGCTTTGAAATATTCTACATATATTTTAAGATCCATGCGCTGAGACGGCGTACGATTCTGAGGCTTGAAGTGCCTACAATTAATTTTATAAAAGTATTAAATATATTTTATATTACAAACACGAAGTTTTTTAAAGAAAATGGGATACCTCTTCAATGAAATATTGGATCAGAAATACAATACCATGGTTGAGTCTGTAATGTGATGTTTACCCTAAGTGCGACCTAAAATGGGTCGCTGTGGGGTGTTCAGAAATGGAGACCATTAGTGGGTGTGTTTAGTTAAAATAAATAATTAAATTTATTTATTTTAATTAATTCAACTAATATATTTACTATAAATAAGACACTATGGAAATTATATTGGTTTATCTGCACAAACCCTGGGAGAATTGAGAGTGTTCAACCTATCCTCTATTGGTGAATCAAGATCTAAAGATGACAGAACTCCAGATCGAAGAAGATCAAATCATAATGAACACAATGATTATAATAAAGCATTAGATGGCACATTATTTGATGATAAATGATTTAATATTTATGCATGATTATTTATTTGTGGATTCTACCTCATCTGATTAATTTTTTGAGCAAGATCAATCCATTTTTTGATCTGCGCTAATTATGGATAATTGCATGTTCCCAGGTATTTAATTTATTTGGTTATTATTTTGTTTCTCACCCCACATATCCCCATTGATGATAATTGATCAACAATTCATTGAAATTATCAATAAATCTATGTTTTTGTCGCATTTATCCCCAAATTTCATCGCATTAGTCATCATTGAACCATGAGGTCATGATTCGACATTGTTGGGTGGGACCGAGCACGATCGAACCCTCATATTCATTATAGTTTCACATTTGAAAAATGAATCATAAATAAAGGATGTATTTTGAAATTAATCATGGTATAATGGGTTATTTTCATCATGTATTTGAGATTTGAGACTAATGAAGGTGATAGGAAACGAGCAGAGGTGCGACGATTTATGCAGGTTCACACATGAACGAACGAGATTCAAATTTCGGCCGCCGGAGGGCTGGAATCACTGACCATAGATTAGATCCTTCTATTTAAATATGATATGAGGATTAATATTAATGTGGGGATACCAAATATAAATCAAGGATACAATATATAAAATTATATGAAAATCCTGACTAAACACCAAGTCGTTTGGAAGAACACACGACTTGTGACCCGTATGTTGCAGAGGTCATGGTTTTGAAAAAATGATAAGGTTATCATGGAGTGTATCCCAACTACATTCAAGGTATCCCTCCATGAGTGTACATTCCATTTGTACGAGTTCATGTGAAAGACCCCATGTGGTAGGACACAACCAAGTGCACATTTTGTACCTAAGTACATGGACACGACCAAGGTTCACGGGCTGGGACCCTGAGTTGATTGGACACATCGCGTGGAATACCTACACTCAATTTAGTCATACATGGTTGGTGATCAATGTATAGATACATATCTAGGTGATAGAGAGGGACCACACACAATGTGGGTCCCCTCAAACTACATGTACCCCTTGAATCCTTTTGAGGAAACTTGAACCTCTCATATCACCTTCATTTGGACTCATATTTTGTCCCATGAGTAGCCTATCTTGTGTGTTTTTTCATACAACATGATGGTAGAATATATAGTGTATTTTGAGATATGATGCAAGATGTTCCTAGAATGACACTTATTTAGGTGATGCTTGATAACGACAATTATCAAGTATGATCACCAGAGGCTTCAAGAGTGGTACCCTCCTACTGGGATAAGGCATGGGTCCTCTACCTATCTATAGAATGGAACCCTCTAGCTGGCCTGGGCATGGGTAATATATCTAGTCCTCAAGTGGCACCCTCTTATTAGGAATGGAATGGTTCCTAAATATAGTATTAGAGTGACAACCACCTGCAGGGTAGGGTATGTGTCCTCTATATTCTATTCAAGTGGCACCCTACTAACATATTGGAGAATGGGTCCTCGAATAATAGAGTGGAACCCTCCAACCGGACTGGGCATGAGTCCTCTATAGACTACTAGAGTAGAAACCTATAGTCGAGATGTGCATGGATCCTCTACATACTCTTGAGTGGAACCCTCCTAACATATCAAGGCATGGTTCCTTGACTACTAGAGTGAAACCCTCTAACCGGGCTATGCATGGGTCCTCTACAGGATACTAGAGTTGCACCCTCTAGCCAGATTGGGCATGGGTCCTATCTAGACTCTTGATTGGAACCCTTCTGTAGAGATAAGGTATGGGTCCTCGACTATCAGAGTGTCAACCTACTGGATATATAGGTCATAGGTCCTTGAAAATCAGAGTGGCACCCTCCTATGGAGATAGGGCATGGGTCGTTGACCATCAGAGTGGCACCCTCCTTCCAGGATAGGGCATGGGTCCTCTAGATATCTACCGAGTGGTATCCTCTTATTGTACCAGGGTATGGGTCTTATACCTGTAGAATGTTTCCCCTCAACGGTGTGGCACAATGCTGAGGTGAGGCATAATTTGAATGTTTTCTGCTGGGTAGACACATGAGATGCTAGGCATCAATGATAGACCTTTGGAACCATTGGCACTCTTTTCTTGGAAAGGATATAATATAGAGATCCCCTTCTCTCTCATTTGGGATTCTTTGGGTTTGGAATATATATATATATATATATATATATATATCTGTATCCATGTTGTTGGATCTTTATTACCCTCTTTCTTTGGGTTGAGCTACTTACTATCTATTAATATTATACCACTTACGACTCCACCTTCCAGCTTTCAATTAGATATACTGGGTATGTATATACTCACCCCTGAATGGTATTTTCCCATATATTTCGTGTCTTATGCAGACAATAGATAGGTTAATGGTGAATACAGAGAAACTTAGGGATACTTAGTGCATTAGACTGCATATGGTGACTGGATCTTAGAGATCAGAAGCTAGGATCTCTCAGCATTTTTCTTTATAGTTTTTTCAGGTTAGGATATCTTTATGTATGGCTATGTATTTTTACCCTTTACTTTTTAGTTTTCATTGGCATACTATTGTACACACTAAAGGTATTTCATTCTTGGTTTATATTATATCTATTGAATCTTTTTTTATTATTCCTCTACACTTATGCATTGAGATGGTTGGGTTTGTGCATATAGGTACATTGGGAAAATGCCTCCCATTTATGATATGCCTCTCAAAACATGTCTCCCCCTAGCCTATTGAGGTGGTCTTGGGGTGGTTGCATATCAAGCCTCTATTAGGGTCGAATCGTGACATAATTTATGTCCATAAAAATTTTATAAAAATAAGAAGAAGATATTGGAGAATAGGATCCCAATTAACCATGATCCGCCATTAGGAACACCTCTGTATCAACCTCTAATTAAGGGGAATAAAATGTAATCATTAGGAGAAGAGATGGAGAGAGGTTGTCCAAAATGTATTCCCACATGAACCCTTATCACCTAAAAATTAAGGGGGTACAACCATAAAATAATGGCTCTATACTGACTAAAAAATATCTGGTTCTACTAGGTACCTGATGGATACCATTTGTCACATAACATCACTATATTAGGTACCCGGTGTAACACCCCGATCTTCCACGATATGCTTTTCTTTCAATAATGCAATCACTTACATTGTACGCAAGTTCGAGAATCTAACACACCACGACCAATCAAAATAGCCATTGTGAATATTAATACCCACTTTTTGAAATTATATATATTTTATATTTCAAAATGGACTTCATTTTTGTATTCGGAATATTGAAATTATCCTAAGTTGATTTTTTTGTAATTTTCTGAGAACTTCCAATTTTCTATGAATAGAGAAAATACTTAAAAACAAATTTTTTAATAAAAATAATTTATAGTGATAAATTATACTATTGAGTGGTTTTAAAGTATAATTATAATATATTTTTACCATTTTATCCAATGGTGGTCATTAGAATTAATTTCACTTTGGAATTGGATATAAACAATTGTCAATCTTTTGATATATATTGCTTCTTAAAAACACGCTATTTGTTTTGAAAATGAGAATTAATTATTAAATTAATTAATGAAACTTATATGTTTCAAATTTTGTAAAATAGTCATCATTTTTTAATTCAGAATTTCGATTATAGCGTAGGGTGAATTTTTGGTATTTTTCTGAAAAACATCAATTTTTGATGAATACTGAAACCACTAAGTCGTGGTTTAAAAACTAATTTTTCATGTAAATGAAACATTACCACTTTTGTGTATTGAATTTCAAAAATCAAACATACATTGTTGTCATTAAGAAATAAAATTTGGTTCAATGGGATTAAAATAATTTTTGGTGAATAGTAACTTTTAAGTTCTATTAATCGCAATTAAAGGTAATTAGTAAAATTTAAGGTAAAAATGATATTATAAAAATATGAAAATACCTTTACACTTGTCCTACCCTTATTGGATGAGTCATGGCCGACCAAGACAATCCATGGGTCAACTTGGGGACCCCATGGAGCCACTTGGGTAAGAAAATGACATTAATAACTTTTTATTTAAAGTAAAAATAAAATTGTCACAAACATGTGTTGTTTTACTAAAACAATTATTACATGGAGTTATATAAGTTAAATTATCGACTATAAATATTCATTGGAAATATAAAAATATTTCCTACATCATTATATTTTTTATATAATTTTTAGACATTAAATAAATTAAAATTTTAATGAAACCATGATGATGCAACGATTACCTCATTAATTAACGATTTAAATAAAATGAAAAGATAATGTAAAATCTAAGACTTACACTTGTCAAAAACCTATTGGATGAGTATATTTATATCCCTTATTACCTTATCCTAGAAATATATAATTGCGGGACCTTTTAAATCCTAAAATTACTTCATAATAATGTAACATTTCATTACTTTCCAAGAGTGCCCCTCCTCTCCTCTTATAAAAGGCCCCCACCACTACCACCTTATTCACACCTTAAAAGACATTTGGCTCGGCCAAACTCTACCCAAATACTCTCCCAAATTCCCTCTATTACTCCTAGAATCCTCACTTTGGGAAGAAGTCTTCCCAAGAAAGCCTTTGACTAAAATCAAAAAGAGTTACCCGATTTTAAGGTAATGTCTTCTCTTGTGTTCTTTTTTTTATTTTTATTCTCCAACCCCCTAAAATATTTTTATTAATTTATTTTGTAATAAAAACAGTATCCTAAATATACTTGGATGTTTTTATGAGAAGGATTTTATTTACACTTACACACACCTTCGTCTAATGGTTAAAGAACATACTGTTTCTGTGGATGGCGAATTACTGCCTCATGAAACGATGATTGTTCAATCTTCTTTTAACACCTCTCATGGTGTCCATCATGATGACACTATTTTTATATATGATATATATTATGTTTTTGTTTTCCTTATGATTCTGTATTTTTCTTTTATGGCATACCTTTATGATTTCCATTATGGGTAAACGCGATAATTTCATTTTAGGAAGTGCGGACTACCGCCCCCTGAAAGTGATTTGAATCGTTAATGCCATATGTGGGATGTATAAAGGATGGAGTAAATGGTATTATACATTATATTATACTATAATTATATTATACCTTTATATAATTATAATTTCATTCCATTAAATACGAAATAGAAATTAAATTAGCGTTCGTACGTACGTACGGCTTACCGTCTCCATGAACGGTGCATTTAATTTCTTACCTCTAAATGTTATGTAATATTATAAATGCATGTATATACTGGATATATATGATATATATGATATCTACATCATGAATATAATTCTGGATATAATGGAAATTTCACCACATGAACAACTTGTAATTATAAGAAGTTTATTTTTGACTCAAGTACTAAAGATCGACAAAACGACCGTTATTGACTTAAATAATTACATAATGTTCATAACATGGTAATAAGTGATATAAAATGAATAATAAACTTGAAAAAGGTTCTTCAAAAATTATAAATTAACTCTAGTTTAATATTCAGGAGGTTAAAGAACGATCGAGTCAAGTCAGACACGAGGTAAGGGAACTTCATAACCCAATTTCTGTTCTTTGGGTTAATCTCCTACTTTCAAATTATGTAATGATATTATTATGTCCTATCTTGAATTTTTACTTTATTTATGTGTAATTATAGTGAATACACATAATATATTTTTTTATTTAAGAAAAATGATCTCTGTAAGGGACTTCATCTCAATATCCTTTCATTAAGGCATATTTTGTTTTATAAAAAACTTTCCTTTATATGGTATATAAACCCCTTTGACTTTTATTTTTATTCAAATGGAATCTTTTTTATACGAATCGTTTTACTAAACGAAAAAACGGAATGTTTTATTTGTCGTACGTATGGAGCGACAACGACTTCTCCACCGCCGTGACCATTGTTTGAGTTTCAGCTTCCTCTACAAGCCATAAATTTTTTTAAATGAAAAACAAATACCATGTTTTACTTTTATTTTATTTTGGTTTTGAAAATGGTATGTATCAAACGTTGTTTATGAGTCTTAATATATGAAAAACCAGTGAAAATGTATATGTATTTAACACAAGCTTAAAAATGTTTTTAGAAAACCCAACTCTTGAGTGTGGTAGATAGGAAGGGATTGGTCATGGACCCATCATGACCTGTAATTAGTCGAGAAGTCTCAGAATTAGTTATTTTGTTTTCAGAATCTTGCATAATGTTTTCAGAAAAACACTGGAGTATATTTGAGCAATTTTAAATGTAAGTATCTTCTAAAAATCGAACTGGTATTTTGATGCCGCAATTAATTTCAAACGGTATTTTAAAAAATGGTATTCCTAAATGTTTATATACCATTTTTCATATAAGGAATGCATTGGACTTAGTAAGTGATGGTTGGAGCCCGCTATAGCTCCTTGATGCATCAGCAGGTCTCATGAGACAAACTAGTGTCTAGGCACGAGGCCTTGACAAAATATTTTTTATAGTCTTGGCATGAGGCCTTGGCTACGTGGTTATGATAGTCTGGAATTATGCATTCCATCATTATGAAAGTGGTTATTGATATTGCATGTGATTATTAGACTAGTAGAATATCCATGTGAATAAGTAAATGGAATTATTTCATTTTACTTTTTCCATATTACGCTGAAGTTCAATTTGAAAAGGATTTTGTTTTATTTATACATTGCCTTAAATGTTTATGTTTATTTATGAAAGCTTTCACAATATTTTTATCCTTACTGAGAATCTGAGCTCACCCATTTTAATGTTTTAATATTTTCCAAGATGCGAAGAGTTGTTTCATGAATGACCTACAGGGATAGTCAGAAGGGGATATGAGTGTGGATTATGGAGACCATGTTATTGTAGTTTTTCACTTTATGATGTAATGTAACTTTTATGAATGTATCTAGTGTTTCCAAGGCTACTAAACAAATCAGTCTTTTGAGACTTGATATTTTGTAATGATGCCAATGTTACACAATAATGCACCGACTCTAGGTAAATGGGGTCGGGGCGTTACAGTTGGTATCAGAGGCATTTTAGTACTAACCTTGGAATCTAGATTTAGATAAACTTTGATTAGAGCACATAGCCCAAAGATATACTTTGAGGATTAGTATAGAAGAACTTCCAATAATTTTGGTATTATAGAGATTTTGTGAGTTTTTTGAGAAATACATCCCTGTCTGGATATGAACAGGTAGAGGTGGCTCTGGCACAGATGTACCTAGGGGTAAAATCCGAAAACACCGCTTTGAGCTAGACTCAAACGGGAACTGGTGCACGACAACGGGCCTTTCTGCACTCTTGGTTACGACACTCCCATGGGATTTGCTTAGGATAATTCACAATTTCTTGACAAACCATTATAAAGGGTTTATGAGTATATACTTCCTCAAAGAAAACATTTTTTATGCATTATATCCACAAATAGTTCAATTTAGGTTAAGTGTTTTACAATATGGAATTATGTATTTCGATTTATAAAATAATCTAGTTTATGATATTGTTTAGAAATGGAGCCTAGTGTAAGGAATGAAAACCGTATCAATGAACACACTCCATGTAAGGATTGCCCTCCTGCTCAAGATAATTATAATGGAGTTGGTGATACAACTGGTGCTGATCAACTTATCACCATACTGGGACAACTCACTCAGGTTATGAATAATAACCTTACTCTTATGGAGCACCCTGATCCGCAACATAGAGGATGAATGTTAGATCGTTTCATGAGGCAACAACCACCAACATTTAATGGGAGTACAAATCCCTTAGTAGCTGAGCAATGGATAAATTCCTTAGAGAAAATATTCCATGCCTTGGGGAGTAGTGAAAGGGAAAAGGTTATCATGGAAGTTTACCGCCTCACTGGAGATGATGATCAATGGTGGTCATTGATTTAAAACACAAAGGAAGATTATGAAGTATCTAATATTGAATGGAGGGAGTTCAAAGATCTTTTCTTAGAAAAATATTTTCTTCATGACCATCGATCAGATATGGAAAGGAAATTTATGAGTCTTAGTAAAAAGGAGGATGAGAATGTTGCAAATTATGAGACCAAATTTACAAGGTTAGCGGGACATGCTGCAGATTGTATACATAATCCAAGAAGTAAGATTGATCATTTATTTGATGGGTTAAAACCATTTCTCAGTCGAGCCTTAGTATCACAAACCTTCTCGTCATATGAAGATATAGTCTTATGTGCTATCAAGACAAAAATGGAATTCTCTAAATCTTATGACAATAAAGTAAAGCAAGAGAAGAAGAGAACAGTGGAACAAGAGACAGATAAAGGAAAAAATGGAAAGAAGGATTTTCCATTATGCGATAATTGTGGGAAGAATCACCCCGGTACTTGCCTAAAAGGAATGTGAGTTTGTTATAAATGTGGAGAAAAAGGTCACCAGGCTCATGATTGCAAGGGAAAGAAAGAGGCTATCAATGTTGAATGCTAAAATTGTAGGGAAATGTGGCATTATTCAAATTAATGTCCTAAGATTCAGGTAAACTTACCTCAAAAAAGGCCAAGGGATCAAGGAAAATCTTATGATGTTACTACAGTAGAAGGGGAATAATTAATGTATTGGTTCTTTTGGACTCAAGGATTATATTATGGTTATAAGAATAATATGATATATATAAGTATTGTACTACAGTACTTGTTGTTCTCATTAAGGTTTTAATATGATGAAGGTAATCATATTTTTAGTATGTGAAAATAAGAGAAACTTTACTTTGTTTGGGGAATCTGAGGTTACAATTGATTTTGGAATTTAGAGACCTTTTAGAGAAATTATGGACAGAGGTATTTTGGATAACTATAAAGGTTGGAATGAATTAAGTTGAACTTTGGATAGTATTGTTTAAGGTTAAAACATTTCTGAAGACTATTTTTGTAATATTATAATACTATAGTTTTAGGAAAAGGACAACCTGTGGGTTGGGGGATAACCCATCATGTCGGAAAAAACTACAGGAATCGAACCCAAAACCATAGTGTGACATGCCTTTATTACCGACCACTAGCCTATAGGAAGTCCCTGGTTATTACAAAATAGTTTTCCTAATCTAAATGGTATGTGTTAATATTTTGAACCTTGTACAATTAGGATAAATATACTATTTTTGAGTTCTATTATCTTTTTGAGTAAAAGATGAGTTTGTGGTAGAAATTAGTTGAAGGTTGAAACTCTACTTGTCAAGCATAAATATATATATACCTATCTCTTATTCTAAGAATAAATTAATTCTTAAACTTTATTAAAGGGATATTAAAACAAAAAATGTGTTATCCTAATACCTTATGTCTTGTTGAACTGATAATATTTTAAATCAACATAGATTGAAGGCTTTGAGGCCCTCAATTTTACACTTGTTTGTGATTGATGACCTCAATAACTCCCTACAAATATTTACATTTTTCCTCCAATTATATGTCTCTAATTTCCACCAATGTTCTCCTATTCAAGATCATAATTTGGTGGTGACTTATTCATTTCCCTTTCCCTTTTATTAAGGCTAAATTTTATTAAAATTATTTCCGATGTGGGTTTTCCACAAAGGTATTTTCTATTTTCAACCTTTTATTTTCAAAGAAAAATTTCAAATTGCGAGGACGCAATTTATTGAAGGAGAGGAGAATGTAACACCCCGAGCTTCCACGATACACTTCTCTTTCAATAATGCAATAGCTTGCATTGTACTCAAGTTCGAGAATCTAACACACCACGACCAATCAAAATAGCCATTATGAATAGTAATACCCACCTTTTGAAATTATATATATTTTATATTTCAAAATGGACTTTATTTTTGTATTCGGAATATCAAAATTATCCTAAGTTGAATTTTTTGTAATTTTCTGAGAACTTCCAAATTTCTATGAATAGAGAAAATACTTAATTTTTTTTTTAATCAAAATAATTTATAGTGATAAATTATACTATTTAGTGGTTTTAAATTATAATTAGAATATATTTTTACCATTTTATCCAATGGTGGTCATTAGAATTAATTTCACTTTGGAATTGGACATAAACAATTGTCAATCTTTTGATATATATTGCTTCTTAAAAACACGCTATTTGTTGTGACAACGGGAATTAATTATTAAATTAATTAATGAAACTTATATGTTTGGAATTTTGTAAAATAGTCATAATTTTTGAATTCAGAATATCGATTATAGCTTAGGGTGAATTTTTGGTATTTTTCAGAAAAACTTCAATTTTTGATGAATAGTGAAACCACTAAGTGGTGGTTTAAAAACTAATTTTTTGTGTAAATGAAACATTACCACTTTTGTATATTGAATTTCAAAAATACGACATACATGGTTGTCATTAGGAAGTAAAATGTGGTTCAATGGGATTAAAATAATTTTTGGTGAATAGTAACTTTTAAGTTCTATTAATCGCAATTAAATGTAATTAGTGAAATTTAAGGTAAAAATGATATTATAAAAATATGAAAATACCTTTACAATTGTCCTACCCTTATTGGATGAGTCATGGCCGACCAAGAAAATCCATGTTTCAACTTGGGGACCCCATGGAGCCACTTGGGTAAGAAAATGACATTAATAACTTTTTATTTAAAGTAAAAATAAAATTGTCACAAACATGTGTTGTTTTAATAAAACAATTATTACATGGAGTTATATAAGTTAACTTATCGACTATAAATATTCATTGGAAATATAAAAATATTTCCTACATCATTATATTTTTTATATAATTTTTAAACATTAAATAAATTAAAATGTTTATGACACCATGATGATGCAGTGATTACCTCATTAATTAACGATTTAAATAAAATGAAAAGATAATGTAAAATCTAAGACTTACACTTGTCAAAAAAAATTGGATGAGTATATTTAGATCCCTTATCACCTTATACTTGAAATATATAATTGTGGGACCTTTGAAATCCGAAAAGTACTTCATAATAATGTAACATTTCATTACTTTCCAAGAGTGCCCCTCCTCTCCTCTTATAAAAGGCCCCCACCACTACCACCTTATTCACACCTTCAAATCCATTTGGATCGGCAAAAATATACCCAAATACTATCCCAACTTCCCTCTATTACTCCTAGAAGCCTGAATTTGGGCAAAAGTCTTCCCAAGGAAGCCTTTGGCTAAAATAAAAAAGAGTTACCCGATTTTAAGGTAATGTCTTCTCTTGTGTTCTTTTGTTTTATTTTGCTTCTCCAACCCCCTAAAATCTTTTTATTACAATATTTTGTAACAAAACCAGTATCCTAAATATAAATGGATGTTTTTATGAGAAGTACTTTATTTACACTTACACACACCTTCGTATAATGGTTAAAGAACATACTATTTCTGTGGGTGGCGAATTACTGCCTCACGAAACGATGATTGTTCAATCTTCTTTTAACACCTCTCAAGGTGGACATTATGATGAAACTATTTTTATATATGATATATATTATGTTTTTGTTTTCTTTATTATTCTGTATTTTTCATTTATGGCATACCTTTATGATTTTCATTATGGGTAAACGCGATAATTTCATTTTAGGAAGTGCGGACTACCGCCCCCTCAAAGTGATTTGAATCGTTAATGCCATATGTGGGACGCATAAAGGATAGAGTAAATGGTATTATAAATTATATTATACTATAATTATATTATACCTTTATATAATTATAATTTAATTCCATTAAATACGAAATAGAAATGAATGTAGCGTTCATGCGTACGTACGACTTACCGTCTCCATGAATGGTGCATTTCATTTCTTACCTCTAAATGTTATGTAATATTATAAATGAATGTATATACTATATATATTTGATATATATGATATCTACATCATGAATATAATTCTGGATATAACTGATATTTCACCACATGAACAACTTGTAATTATAAGAAGTTTATTTTTGACTCAAGTACCAAAGATCAACAAAACGACCGTTATTAACTTAAATAATTACATAATGTTCATAACATATTAATAAGTGATATAAAAGGAATAATAAACTTGAAAAATGTTCTTAAGCAATTATAAATTAACTCTAGTTTATTATTCAGGAGGTTAAAGAACGGTTGAGTCAAGTCAGACACGAGGTAAGGGAACTTCATAACCCAATTTTTGTTCTTTGGGTTAATATCCTACTTTCAAATTATGTCATTATATTATTATGTTATATCTTGTATTTATACTTTCTTTATGTGTAATTATAGTTAATACACATAATAGATTTATTTTATTTAAAAAAAATGATCTTTCTATGGGACTTCGTCTCAATCTCCTTTCATTGTGGCATATTTTGTTTTATACACAACTTTCCTTTATACGGTGTATAAACCCCCTTGACTTTTATGTTTATTCAAAAGGAATATTTTTTATACGAATCGTTTTACTAAACGAAAAAAGGGAATGTTTTATTTTTCGTACGTATGCGGCGACAACGACTTCTCCGCCGCCGTGACCATTATTTGAGTTTCGGCTTCCTCTACAAGCCATAACTTTTTTTAAATGAAAAACAAATACCATGTTTTACTTTTCTATTATTTTGGTTTTGAAAATGGTATGTATCAAACGTTTTTTATGAGTCTTAATATATGAAAACCTAGTGAAAATGTATATGTATTTAACACAAGATTAATTTTTTTTTCAGAAAACCCAACTCTCGAGTGTGGTAGACAGGAAGGGATTGGGCGTGGACCCATCATGGCCTGTAATTAGTCGAGCAGTCTCAGAATTAGTTATTTTGTTTTCAGAAACTTGCATAATGTTTTCAGAAAAACACTGGAGTATATTTGAGCAATTTTAAATGTAAGTATCTTCTAAAAATCAAACTGGTGTTTTGATGCCACAATTAATTTCAAACGGTATTTTAAAAAATTGTATTCGTAAATGTTTATATACCATTTTTCATATAAGGAATTCATTGGACTTAGTAAGTGATGGGTGGAGCCCTCTATAGCTCCTCGATACATCGATAGGTCTCGTGAGACAAACTAGTGTCTTGGCACGAGGCCTTGAAAAAATATTATTTGTAGTCTTGGCACGAGGCCTTGGCTACGTGGTTATGATAGTCTAGAATTATGCATTCCATCATTATGAAAGTGGTTATTGATATTGCATGTGATTATTCGACTAGTAGAATATCCATGTGAATAAGTAAATGACATTATTTCATTTTACTTTTTCCATATTATGTTGAAGTTCAAGTTTAAAAGGCTTTTGTTTTAGTTATACATTGCCTTAAATGTTTATGTTTATTTATGAAAGATTCCGCAATATTGTTATCCTTACTGAGCATCTGAGCTCACCCCTTTCAATGTTTTAATATTTTCCAGGATGCGAAGAATTATTTTATGAATGACCTGTAGGGATAGTCAGAAGGGGATATGAGTGTGGACTATGGAGACCATGTTATTGTAGTTTTTCACTTTATGATGTAATGTAACTTTTATGAATGTGTCTATTGTTTCCGAGGCTACTAAACTAATCGGTCTTTCGAGACTTGATCTTTTGTGATCATGCCAATGTTACGCAATAATGCACCGACTCTGGGAAACTGGGGTCGGGGCGTTACACCCGGTGGATGTCCACCAACTACCTGGTAGAAAAACCAGTGGTGGGTAAAATAACTCGACCCTATCCATTTCCTTGGAAAGAGTAGACGTGACACTAACCTTAGGGGAAATTACTGGACACCATAGGTTGGGAATAAATTTAAAGGGAATAATAAATCATTAGGGGATGATTATTCATTTAAACAAAAACCACTTTTCAATAAAAAAATATAAATAACCAAACCAATAATACATGATGTATGAAAGGTTAACAACAAAACTCAAATCCAATAACCAACCAATATTAGAGTATCGGTGGAAATAAAAAAATAAAACAACTAAGAATCCGAATTTTTTTAAGGAAATGGAACCAAGGTGGAACCACTCCAAAATTTGAGACATGAAAAACTCCCAAACCCATCTCTGATATATATAATAGTTACATTGAAAATCAACACTTAAGAACTAATAAATCTTCCACATTCCTATATCATGGAAAAAAATTTCTATATTCACACCAATGTTCACATATAGGGGGAGAGTAAGCATACAGAGTATAAAAACCCCAAGAGACTTTTCCCACATTAAACTCAAACAAGAATAATGTTTTATCATAGTTTTATAAAATAGTTGTAAAAAATTCTAAATCCCTTAAAATGGTTTCACATATTATATTTAAAACATAAGAAATCATATTAAATAAGTTTATCAAAAAATATTGTTTTATAAATAACCATCATAAATATTTTAAACCCACTTGGAATATGAAGTTTAAGTTATCAAGCACCAACAATTATGAATTCCAAATGATAATACCAATACTCGCTCATGGTTATCTGTCCTTCACCAAGTAATCACTTGGTTATATACCATCATGTGACTCTAGCCTAGAATCAAGTTCCAAGTCTGTATAAACTGGTCCTCATACAATGAAAATATGAACACATGCCATATCCATGATTTTATTAAGTTTTCATAACCAAAAGCCACTTTTGTATTAAGAAAATTGATTAAATCAATTTATCAAACACATTTTGGGAATCACCCATAACCCAAGATTTTATGATCAATTAAGAAGATTAATTTTTAGTAGAGTTTCAAAAATATAATTTCATTTTAATATAGGGATAAATTATTCTATAATTTAAGATCCTTAATACTCCAAAGAAAATGGAAAATAGGGAAACCTACCATGAAAATGATCGATAATAGGAATCTTTTGCACGATCTCAAAGATCTAGACTCTTTATTCTATTTATCTAAATAATAAAAATAACATTTTATCTAAAATTGTCCGATTCCATAGATCCATATATAAGAAACCCAATCTAGGGTTTCCTTTATGATGAAATAGGAAAATTTATATTAAAAAGGATGAATAGAGCCCTTACCTTTTATTTCTTATATCTGATTCTCAAAGAATTATTGATAATAGAGTTTGAATGTAGAATATCATCAAAAATAATCTATAGGAAAGAAAAGGGTCAAGATACTAGTTTATATAATAAAAATTATGTTTTTTGGGTGAGTTTTAGTTTTTTAAACCAAATTTTAGAATTTATTTATGACATCGTGTGGTTAGTTCATACCATTTAGAAAATAATGCGATCACCACTACCCATGAATTTAAAAATCATATGGTTTTATCTGATAGTTATTCAAACTATGTGCCTGTCATATGAATCAACATTGTCCCTAAAAATCCAAATCACAACTTTAGACCACACAGTTAGGAAAACTATGCATCTACCCTATAACTCCCATATTCACCCCACACAGTTCCCTAGAGATGCTTCATGGTTTCCCATAACCATTGTCAAACCATAAAACCTGAAAAACTACTTCAAAACATTCCAAAACCATCAAAAAATATCCATAATGTTTTCAAAACTATTCTATAACTTAAAATAAAGAATAAATTAGATATTTTCCTCAAATTGGGAATGTCACATTCTCCCTACCATTATAATTTCAATCATCATAAACTTATATATTGATGTTATTTTTTAGAGTTTTGGCCATTTCTATAACGTTATTTTCTCTCATTTCCAAGCATCTTCCTAAATCTAACCATGATACCATAACATTGATACCGAAGAGATTGTATCAATCAAAATGTCTTTTCTTATCTATCCACAATCTGATTCAGTTTATAGATAAATATTACATCTGGACTAGGAGTCACATGATCCCAGTTAATTGCAAGACTAGGATCTAGAGGCACTTTATTAATATAGAGACATGGAAAACATTATAGACAACTCTGAATCTTGGTTGTAAATAAAATTTATATGAAACATTGAAGATACATTCCAAAACCTCAAATGGTCCCACATATTGAGTATCTTGTTTCCCTTGATTTCCAAAAAAATAATAACCTAATGTAAAGACCCTAACCCTAGTAGTTTATAGTCAGTGTTTACTTTATTATAATGAAACAATATATAATGAATCATATCCCAAATTACAAAATAGTTTATTAGTTTTAGAAAACTAGATACATACTTGAACCATACATTACAATTGAAAATATAAAATACAACATAGAAAATCCTTTAGGACACCATTAGTCTCATGGATTAACCTTGAAAATCCAATATAAAACACTTCTTGGTATCCTGGGTAAAAATAAAACATAATAAAGGGGTGAGATAAAATGATCACTAAGGTTTAAGTAGATCAAAATCTATCATGAATCAATAAGAATAATCAACATGGAATGGTAAATAACATAACACACAATCCATTTAAAAAACTATTTTATCTTGATAAGATAATAATAAATCAATATGGAAAGGTAAATAACTATAAATACATTCGATTTAATCAATAACTTTGAATTAAATACATCCAGAGATAATTTTATAGTGAAAAGATCATGGATAATAGTAACTGAAATCTTAATGAAAAAAATTATTATTTATTAGATTCCATGACAGTATGCATCATAAAAAATATACCTTCAATACATTTCACAAGTTGATTTAAAAATACTAGGTATAAAATAATTAGCTTTGTCCAAATTCATATATACGATTAAGAACATTCACAAGAAAGTTTAAAACTACTAGGTACAAACTGATTAGGTTTGTCCAATTGATTTGTCTAATGAGACATACCGATGCACTGAGGGGCTATCTATAACTAGGCCCACTCATTTCTTGTATGTAAAAATAAATCCTCATATGAAAGGGTAAAAAATATTCAACATAAACATTCATATTAAAAACTAACATATGAAATGTTAACACTTATCCCAATCAAATGAACATAATCATAAACCATCTAGTATAATATGGTGAATGGTATCAAAATAGCACATCTAAAATCAAACTAATGATAAAACATACCAATAAATAATAATAGTGATATCAATACCACATATCCCAAGTGTATTATAAGTATATTAAATGGTTGATGTCATTGATGAATAAAATTTCTTTAAAAAAATTCTTGAGGAAAATACCCTTTTTTGCTTGGAAAATAACTTATTTTTAAAACATTGTGAAATTATAAAAGAAAAAATTTTATGTTAAAAAATCCATTTAAAATTATAAAGTAATATTTAAATCCTTAAGGATTCATGATGGTAGGAAAATCCACTAACACTATATAAGTTAAAGAAAATATCCCTTTTGTGTTTTTGTCAAAAAATTATCAAAGAAATTTATTTAGAAAAAGAAAAAAATATACATTTCAAAACATTTTTTAAAAAGTTAAAAATGCATAAAAACGACTTTAAAAAATCATAGGATAATATTTAAATTATTTTAAGAAATTTTTTAGAAAACATGTTCATGGAAGAAAAATAGTGTTTTAAGGAAAATTTGAAAATTATAATTTTTTAAAAGAAAGTCTATTAAAAATATCATATCATTGAAGTGAGAATTAAAAAAATTAATCAATTATCTGTATTAAATATAAATAAAAATAAAAAAATTGGAAATAAAATAATAATGTAATAAAAATTCATTCCACACATAATCATAACATGACATAATCAATGAAATATAAGTTTAACCCATTGAATGGAAATCGAGTTATGAAATACCTTACCACTTGTAATCAGTCGAATAGTAAGTAATAATTATAAAATGAAACACTGAATAACATTAATATAATGAGATTTATGATATGATATATCAAAGGGTAGTATATACACCACACAAAATAAATAATTAGTGAATAATACATATATCTAATAGTAGTAAAAGTGAGATGAGAAACCCTTACCTCACCCTTCCCTTTAGTTTTGTGTAATTTAATCATCTATATAAAGGTTTAGAGAATGTTATTAATTTATTAAATAACAATATTAATATTTTTATTACCATATATTATACTATTATAAAATCTTACTACTCTTTAATTAATAATATTCCATTATTTTCATTGTTTCGGGTGCATTCATTTCATGGTTTCATATCCAGTTCACTTGTGTAAAATTATGGATGTTATTTTAAAATGGAATAATAACTGAACAATTGAAATGGAATGGTATACATGAAAATCCAAAAGTTTAAATTGTCTCATATATCATTTTTATTTCTTACATGAGGATGCGTCATTTCAAAAAAGTTAATGATAAATGTTTAGTTTATTTTGGTGGTTTTTCTAACCATCACTATATAATTTCATTTTATTTCATATTATGTATATATATTAGGTGAAGAACATGTAATAGGTTATAATATAATTATTATAATATTATTTAACCATAATAATAGCATTATGAAATGATTTTAAGGTGGTAATGGAAAACAAAAAATCACTATCCATAGAGATGGTTAACCACCATAAGTTGGACAATTTTATAATTTATTTGAATAATTAGAGATAATAAAAGGAAATGGATATAAGATATTACATTAGAAAAATAAAATTCTAATATTTAAATGATTCTATAGTTATTATTCCTTTATGGATTATTTAGTTGAGGAGAAGTTATAAAAATAAAAGAGATTAAGAGAGGTTGTTTGATAAAGTTACCTCTTGAATATCACCTCTTCAAAGGACCCCTTAAATAACTTGGGATTTATATTTGGTTGATAATAGAATAAATAGAACATAATCCATCAAATATATCATTTTTTAAAATAATGGGGTGTTATATTCTCCCGTCCTTAAATAAACTGTGTCCTCTTAATTTTAAATTGAACTTAAAAAATGTTGGTATTTTAAAATTCCTTGGTAGGGAAACCCACATCATAAGAAGGGTTAATAAAACATCCTCTTAAAAAGAGGGAAAATAAAATGTGAAGGTCACCAAAAAAATAGGTTTTGAGATAGAATAACATTATTGGAAAGTGGAAACTTGGATATAGAAAGGAAATGTAACTATAATGTTTTTATAGAGAGTTATATAGAATATGGTAATTATAAAGTTTACCATCACAAAACTATAAATCTATGATGGGTTAAAATGACACCAATTTCTCTGTAATAGAATTAAGTGAATAAAATTTTTATTCCAAAATTATTTTCTTAGAGTTGAGGAATTATTTTTCTATATAGATAAAAAACTCAATAAAAAAATTACTTTATTTATGAGTATAATCTCATACTTTGGTTATTATTTTATATATTTACACTTCATCTCCAATTCCAAGAAATGGATATGCAAGTAAAAATTTTCATGATAGAATACCTTTTAATGAATCATTAGATCCACAAGTAATTCCATCAGCCTATATATATATATATTGAAACCAAAATGGTTTGAATATGTTATAAAAAAAATATTCAAATTTCAACGTAATCCATTCCATAAGTAGTTAAGCTTAAGACTCATCCAAAAAAATGTCTGTCTAAATTCAAAGACAAAAAATTTAGAAGTCATTAATTTCAAAATCAACTTAAAATTAGATTCCCAAAAAAACATAATGTAATTCATAATGTCACACAAAAAATATATTAATACCTTTATCTCCATAAAACCTTAATGAAAACATGCATGCTCCCTAAAATAAAATCTCATATTATCAAATATATTTCTTAAATACAATCATGTAGTAAAACCTAAAAAAATAACATAAAACATGAAATAAAAATCCGATTTTATGGTCACCAATAATATCCCATAAACATCCCTTTATCATTATTATCTCTACATTAGGTACATATTAGTGATATCTTCCCTAAATCATGTGTTTTCTAAAAGATCAACTTGCAACAGAATCACCTCTCTTGATTATCAGTACTATTCATCACATACTTCCAAATAATTAAAGAAGAAGTAATGTAGAACAATCCATATATATAACTTGATTATTAAAACCATAATATCATTTAAAATGTTACAACATAATTATTTTAGCCAAATACATAAGAAATTAATCATTCCACTTCATTTTGAAACCATTATCTATGTTTCATCATATTATTCCTCATTCCTTTTATATATCATTTGTAGTATCATCATCATCATATATATAAATTTTAATCATATAACCTTACTATTTATCTTTATTAGTTCTCCCCTAGGACATAGATTTTCATAATTCTCATACTTTGCACAGTTAATACATTTATTCATTGATAATACCTTTGGGAGACTATTATACCAAAATTGTCATTTTCCTTGGAAATTACTTTATTTATATACTTATTTACACTACCAAATCATTTTAAAATTACTCTAAGGAATTAACTTGGGTTTTCATTATGAAATTATCAACATATAGTATACTTAATCTTATTTTCTCTATGATCTCCACCACCTAAGCTCTTAGTGAACTCTATACTTCTCTTCTTTGGTGAGTCTGAGAGTTGGTTAAGGTGCATGTTTTTAATCACATATCCTGATAAAAAATTAGGAATAAACAAAATATCCTTTAATATAGTAATTAACTTATTTGGTTTCTCAACCACACATTGTATATATAATTCAATGTTATCCCAGTTCCTTCTGGTTCCCACCATTGACTAAAAAAAAGTGTAAGCATCAATCTACACTAATCAGAGTGGGATAATTTTATTCAGAGTATGTCTAAATAATTGAACATTATTATAAATATATGAGTTTTTAGGTTTAACCTAGGTTATCCATGGTCATTAGAAAATCTATAGGATGATATAATATACATATACTTATCCTCAAAGTTAGTCATAGGTTTCTTTTTCCTAATCTATGTTTTCCAAAATCTAGTTCCCAAGGTTTATACTAAAATTTACATGGTACCAACTGTAAAGACCCCAACCCTAGTATCCCAGATTCAGTGGTTAATTTATAACATTGGTACAATATATAAGGAATAACATCCAAAAGTACCAAATAGTTTAATAGTTTTGGAAAACATGATACAAACATAAACCTTATATTATAATTTAAAATATAAAATAAACATAGAAAATCCTTAAAAGAGACCATTATTCTAATAAATTAACCTTTAAAATCCAACATAAAACGCTTCCTAGTATCCTGTTGAAAAATAAAACATAAGAAATGGGTGAGATCAAATGGTCATTAAGGGTTAAGTATAGTGGAAGCAATCATGAATCAATAAGTGTAATAAATGTGGAATGCTAAATAACTAAACACACATTCTATTTAAATAAATTGAATATATTAATATGACAATTAATAATAAATATGGAGTGGTAAATAATTTTAAACACATTCCATTTAATCAATATATTATAATGAATTATCATAGTGAAAATCTCATGGATAATAATAAGTTAAATCTTAATTAAGGTAATGTTTATTTATTGGACACCATGATCTCAAGAATCATGGTACCTCTATCATAATGATATTTCACAAGATTATTTAAAATAATTGGGTACAAATTGATTTTGTTTGTACAAATTCATAGCTACTTTCAATACCTTTAAAAATATAGTTTAAAACTATTAGGTACAACCCGATTATGTTTGGCTAATTGATTTGTCACATGATACCTACCGATGCCTCAAAGGGATATTTAGAACTGGACCCCACCCATTTCTTTCATGTAAAAATAATTCCTCATATGAAAGAGTGAAACATAATGAACATAAACATTCATATTAAAAACTTACATATGAAATGTAAATACTTACCCCAATCAAATGAACATAATCATAAACCATCTAGAGTAATATGGTGAATGGTATCAAAATGGAACATCCAGAATCAAACTAATCATAAACGATCACAATAAATAATATGAATGATATTACTAAAAAATATACTTAGGGGATTATAATTACATTAAAGGGTGGATGTTATTTATGAATAAAATATATTTTAAAATATTCTTGAGGAAAATACTCATTTTGACTTTGAAAATTACTTATTTTTAAAATGATGTGAAATTATAAAAGAAACCATTTTATTTTAAAATAACCATTTAAATTTTTAAAGGAATTTTTAAATAATTAAGGATTTATGATGGTAGTAAAAGGAACTCACACTGTATAAGTTAAAAAACATTTCTTTCATATTTTTGTCGAAAAATTCTCAAGGAACCTTGTTTAGGAAAAATGAAAATCTATACTTCAAAACATTTTTAAAAATTTAAAACTGAGTAAAAATTACTTTTAACAATTATAGGAGAATTATAATTTCTTTTTGGAAATTTTTTTCAAAAATTTGGTCATATAGGTAAAATATATTTTTAAGGAAAATTTCAAAAAATACTTTTTTAAAAGAAAGTATGTTAAAAAGATCATATCATTGAAGTGATAATTAATAAAATTAATATATTTTGTTTATTTTTTATAAAGGCACATAAAAAAATGGGAATAAAATCAAAATATAATAAAATTACACTCCACACATAATCATAGCATGACATAATCAATGAATTATAAGTTTAACCCAATGAATGAAAATTGAGTTAAGAAATCCCTTACGACTTGTAATAAGTCGAATCGTATGCCCAAAAAAAAAAATTTCAAATGAAACATTGAACACCATTGATATAATTAGATTTATTATATTATATATAAAAAGGTAGTATATAAGCCACACAAAATAAATAAGTTGTTAATAAGACATATATCTCACAGAAGTAAAAGTGAGATGAGAAACCCTTAACTCACATTTCCCTTTAGGTTTTCATACTTTAACCTCATGTATAAAGGTTTAAATAATCTTATTAATTAATTAAAGGACCATATTAATATTTTCAATACATTATATGATAATTTTATAACATATTACCACCCTTTAATTAAAAATATTTCATTATTTTCATTGTTTCAGTTGTGTTTGTTTCATGGTTTCATGGTCGATTCACTTGTGTAAAATTATAGATGTTCTTATCAAATGGAATAATAACCCTATAAGAGAAATGTAATGGTATTAATAAAAATCAAAAAGTTTAAATGGTCCCAAATATAATTTTTATTTCTTACATGAGTATGATTCATTTTATAAGAGTTAATGATAAATTTTTAGTTTATTTTGGCAGTTTTTCCGACCATCATGATATAGTTTCATTTTAGTTAATATTATGTATATATATTAGTTAAAACACATGGAATAAGTTATAATATACTTATTAAAATATTATTTAACAATAATAATACTTTTAATACCATATATGAAGGTATTAATGGGGAAAAAATCATTATCTACGGAGATGGTTAACCACCATAATTTAGATAATGGTTTTGTTTCTTTAAATAAAAGGAGATAATAAAAGGGAAGGATACAATATATTCTATTAGAAACATAAAATTATAGTATTTAAATTATTATGTATTTATTATTCCTTGATGGAAGAAGGAGGTGAGGATAAGGTATACAAAAAATAAATTAAGACATGTTTTTTTGAGAGAGTTACCTCTTGAATATCACCTTCTTAAAGGAGTCCTTAAGGAACTAGGGACTTGTATTTGGGTGAGAATAAAAGAAAATGGATGTGAGGATAGTGGGTTGGAGTTTTTTGGTAGATATATTAAGATCATAAATTATTTTAATGATAAAGGGGGTGGTGAGGGTTGGTATTTATACTTTAGGAGGGGTAGTTTTAAGTTATTAAATAAAAATTATTTTATATTTAAATCCAACCACATTTGATTGTAATTAATTTTAAAAAATTATGTTTATAATTTATGTTATAAAGTATGTTTATGATATATAAACACATATAACACCCATTTAAATTTGTAGTTTTTATTTATTTTAAGATTTTACCTTTTAACTTTAACCCATTTCATTATTTTATCTATACTGCGACAATTTTTTTCTCCGTGGATTAATTTTTATGCATAAAAATAAAAATAAAATTATAGAATAATTTATAATTTTTATTCCAGTTATGGAATAAATTTTACCCAATTTAATTTGTATAATTGGAAAAAATAGATTTAAAATAAAACTCGTAGATGTGATGAAAAATAGGGTTTTCAAGAAGTGTATTTTTCAAGAAAAATATGATTTTACATTAACTCTGTGACTAATAATTACATTTTATGAAAATAAATTAATATTTTGTAATATATAATATATAAATTTGATTTAAAAGATTCTCCATTAGTTATTATTTTAATTAATTAAAAAGGATAAACATTATGTACTTTAAAACAATTTTTATAAAAATCCTATTTTTAAACCCAAAAATAAATTTTTTCTAAAATACAATATAAAATTGATTAAAAATAATGAAATATACCTAAATAATAATTATTTTACTTGAAACCATATTCAAAACATAATTGGACTTTTAAATTTCTTAATTTATTGAACAGAAATTATATTTAAAAAAAATCTTTGTTTTTCCCTATTCACTAAAAATTTAATCTTTTTAGAAGTCCCTCAAAAATTCACTCTATGATAATATTGAAATGATTAATCCAAAAATTAATTTTATAATTTAAAATTAATTTTATTAAATTCATATAAATTAATTATATTTATTTTTTCATAGAAAGAAATAAAAATCAATTTTTGAAGAAAAAATATATTTAAAGAATAAAAACACTACTAAAAATTATGTGTTAATTTAATAAGAATAATTAAATTTTATTTAATATTAACATATTTTTTATTTTATAATATTGTCTATCTTATTCACATGCTCTAATTTAATGGTTATTTTATAATGGTCTTGTTAAAATAATGATTTTTTGGAGTTCGTTTAAGATCAGAGTTCTGTGCAACATAAGCTATCAAACATAGTGTTGTTTTAAAATATAGGGGTGTTACACCCAATAATTGTGAAACTTTAAAAATCATTTTGTCACCTAAAACCCAGGATAATGGGTTTTTATGATGATGTGCATATGATTTCTGTTGGCTCTGGTTTATAATTATCCTTTTCCTGGCCATATAATTTTTTGTGGACTCCTGAATATGGATAGGTTAAATTAGTAAAGTTTCTCCAATTTACACCTAAAAAATATGAGACTAAAAAGTAAAACCCTAAAATGCCTAAAAAAATCCATATTTAGGGTTTTCATGAATTTTAATATATAATAACTCCACTAATAGCATATAATATTCCCATGATCCACCAAAGTCCATGAAAAAATCTATAAGAATATATTCTAACATATAAATTATATATTTTGACAAACCATCCATCTAAGGATGACATTTCATGCTCATGGTCAATTTGGTTCCAAGGTCTTATTTTAATGAGTTCCAAAACTGATAAGTAAAACAAGGTTCTCTATTAGAGATAATAAATATTGGTACTCCTTGAAACTTAACCACTTCATGAATATGCAAATTTTCAAGATCTTATACCACGATGGAATCTTAAATTTGGAGAATGTGTGACAACTTAGGGAGTTTATCTACAATTACCCAAATAACATCATGATTATGAAGAATCCGTGATAGAGCTATGAAGAAGTCCAATGAAATTTTCTCTTATTTCCAAATAGGTATGGTCATAGATTGCAACATGCTGGCTAGATGTTAATGCTCAAACATCACCTACTAAAAAGTGAGACACTTCCCGACATGGCCCATAATCTTTATTTTCATACGTGACCACCATTAATGAGATTACATTACTTTTTATATTTTTTTGTTACTCTGGTGAATATATTATTTCAAATGATGATGCATTGAAGAAATATGTTCCTATAAATATTATAGTAGAAAAATTTAATTATGAAAATAGAAAAACAAGTTTTCATCCTCTATACAACCATCCATGGTCTCTCAACCATTTAACTGTGAACTATTGGTGATATAATTAGGATCTATTCAATTATCCTCTTTGACCAAATCCATAAAATTAAGAAAAAAAGTGATTGGGAAGAAAATGGAATTTTCATTCTGTTTGGAATGATCTAGTTTCATGTCTTCAATAATTCCCATTAACTATACTTATTCATGAGACTATCTGCACATCTCAATATAATACTTCTAACTCTAGGAATCATCCATTGAACTCCATTTCATAGGATTATACACCATATTTAATTAAAGGATCTAGAGATACTCCATTCAACATCATTTACTCTTGTTAAGGTCTCATTGAGAGAAGATATATTTCAAGCTTTTATGTTTAGTGAATATAATGGATTTTTTCCCAAAGAGATATTAGAACCATATTTTTAAGGATTGAACCAATACAGATAATTCTAGGTTATGAATTGGATTACAATTTTCATGTTTTCACACCTATCCTAATCCATAGGCTACAACATGTTCTCCCTGTATAAGAACACAAGCGAGTATCGATTCAGATTCATAACAATATAGAATGTATCACTAACCTAGTTCTGGTATGACAATGATATGTACGAAAGTGAAACAATATTTATGATCTTGAAAGTATTTCAAATAATCTTCCGTCCACTTTAATTAAATCCCATTCATCATCAACACATTCATATGAGAATCAAACCTTGTGATATCCTAAAAAAGTAATGATAACATCTTACTAATCCTATAAAACTACATATTTCTAAGTTATTCATGGGTGTCTTCCAAGAAATTCCTACTTTGATCTTTCTAGGGTAAAATGATATTCCATATTCAGAAATGATAAGCCTAAGGAAATAGACTTCTTGTATCCAAAATTCACACTTATAAAATTTATCATGAATTCATTGATAATGCAATGAAATAAACATAATCTCCAAGTGATCCTCATGGTAATTACTTCTTTAATACTAAACCAATGTATTTTCAATAAATAAAATGAAAAATGAATAAAGGTACCTATGGAAGATTCAATTCATCATGACCTTGAAAACTATAGGTTCATTTTACTAAACAAATGGTATGGAAATGTATTCCTAATGGCCATATTGACTCCTACCTCTGAGTTGATGATCTCATTATTATAGATAAATATTTAAGAAACACTTGTCTTCCTTTAATTGATCAAATTGATCATCAATTCATGGAATAGTACCCAGATTCTTGATTGTTAATTCATTCATTTTATGATATTATATATATAATCAAATTGAACCACATTTTTTATTTTTGAATAAAATTAGAGATCCCAAAGTGATTCCCTTTATCTAATAAATCCTTTGGTCCCTAATTCTTCTACTCAGACCTTTAATTATTATAACCCTATTAGATCCATTTTATATGATGGAAGTGAAAAAAACTTTTTCCCTAAGTATATCAATAGAAAATATAATTTCCCATTTAGAAGGTAGCCTAGAGAAATCATTAGGAAAGATATTCGGGTATCAGTCCACTATCGTAGGAAAAGTCATATTCCCAATTTCATCTATAGTGCTCAAAATCATTCTTTCCAAAGAAGGTTCCATATACTAACACTAAAGTTATTAATATTCTAGAATTTATATATAAATCCCCTTTTAATACATGATCTGCGCCATTATGGGACATAAAAGTTACTTTTCGAGTATAGAAACCAATACAAGATTTGAATTCGAACAACTAGTCCATTATAAATGTTAAATTGAAAACATCCATAACTAAGATTGTAAAATCCCAGAGAAACTATAATCTATCAATGGTAATAGTACAATATAAGAACTTGAATTCTCTAAATTCCCACTGAACAACATGTTTCTTGATACTCATGATGCGAGGCATCATCTCCACAAGAAATAATTTTTTTAAACCACATGTTAATAAAGAAAAGAACATGATGAACCAATATCCAACAGGATATTTATAACATTAAAGTTTTGAATAATAGTGCCTCACATCAACAAGGGACTTTGTTTCTTAGTTTAGATAACATTATCAACATTATATAACTGTCGATTAACTCCTATAGAATAGTTCTTCCTCCCTTATTGTAGTG
Organism: Viscum album; assembly: GCA_963277665.1. Lineage (NCBI taxonomy): Eukaryota > Viridiplantae > Streptophyta > Magnoliopsida > Santalales > Viscaceae > Viscum > Viscum album. Next base: position 1,820,091,601 of record OY728161.1, on the reverse strand, counting down.
TCATCTAGAAAATTGAGGTGTACCTTGAGCCATCTTGGTTCACCCTATTCTAGGAGTGATTACTATTCTGATGTTATTATTTTTATTGATCATGGGAGACATAAGACAAGTTAGATCCATCTATTCATGTTTACTTTATAGGTCTAATGAAATATTTCATGAGATTCCCTATTTTTCAATAGTTGTGAAAATATTGTGGTGGTGTAGTAAACTCTTTATTATTATGTTGTAGAGAGACACACTAAAATCAACTTGGTACATTTCTGATCCACAATATATATGAGACTGATCAAGTAGACTAATTATCTAATGACCTCCTACCCTAGGAATACCACCCTCTTTTTTTATATTCCCTACACTAGAGTTTCCACCTTCATTTGGAAGGATGAAGGTGTCCCCTCCACTAGGATTCTCTAAAAAATACCTCTCTCCCACAATTCCATATTCAAAAAATCTATGTAGTCTTTAATACAAAACATTACTACCTTATAGAAAATATTAGTTCATAAACCTACCTCAAATATTAACACCATCATCCTTTCACTAGCAGCTACCTCTGGTGAAAAAAACCAAGTGCATGAAATGAGAAGCATATTCAGTCACTAACATACTTCCTTGTTTCGAATTGAAGAAGTGCATCATGTTTGATAGTTGGAAGGTGTGTAGATAATTTTTTTTGTTGAATATATCCTCAAACACCTCCCATGTAAGACCTTGATCTAGATTCACTTGAACAATTATGTCCCATGATTGGAGTGTCAAGTGTTTAAGCATAAATGTTGCTAACTTGATCTTTGTCTTGGATAGAGTTTTAAGGAATTAAAATATTCTATTCATCTTACCCAGCCATACTACAACTTTTTTAGGTCCCAAATAACCTTTAAAAGTTAGTGTATTATACATATGGAATTCTGATAAGGGTTTTATGTGTTTAGGTTCATCAATCCAAGGTCCCTTTTCGATAACCTATAACGATTTCACAATACTCTAAACCAATTTTCGGTTCACCTATGGTTTGTGTGGAAACACATTCTCTGTTTCACCCTCTTATTGGTTTCTTTTTCTCTTGACTGGTGTAATTCTCATTCTATAACCATATAATAATTTCTAGTCAATTATTTTACTACTTACTCATTTAGGATTATATCATATATCATATCAAAACATCTAAAATCAGAATATCATAGTACAAAAATCAAATATTCATGTGATCATGAAGTCCTAGTGGAAAGTTTCTTTACTAATGCATGATACCAAACAATCATCTTCTAAAACCACGATGATGAGATTATGACACACCTAGACGTGTTTTAGAATAGTTTTTATACCCATACTATCTCGGTAACTTGAATTCCAATATAAATAGGTTATCTATATCTTTTTATGATATACATTTCAAGTCCTAATATGACCTATCTCCTTGATACCAAGCCAATGGATAGAACAAAATAAACTAATAACATTTGTAATAACATAACTCTAGGTAATGGATTGGAAATATCCAAGGTTCCAATAATATTATATGACAGTTTCCAAACACAAAAGGTTGAAAATAAATTTCATGGGATTACTAAATTGTTAGGGGATGATGTTCCCTTAAAACATACACCCTATTCAAGAAAAAATTCGAATAATCCAAACCAACAATACATTATGCATGAAAAATAAATAATATAACACAAATAAAATAACCAAGCAATAACAGAGTATCAATGGAAATAAAAAAATAGAAGAACTAAGACTCAAAAATAAAGTAAGTCATTTTCACCAAGGCGGTACAACTCTAGATTCCCAAACATGACCGACTACCAAGCCTATCTCCATTATCTATGAAAACTATAACATGTATCGCCTCTAATGAAATAAAAAATCACCCCTTTAATGTATCATGAAAAATAGAGTCTTTATGTGCACCAAAGTGCACATGCATGGGGTGAGAAATCATTCCCAGTAGGCGAACCCTAAGATGTTTTTCCCACATACCATTAAAACAAGAATCAATTTATCTCATAGTTTTATAAAACATTTGTATGAAATACCAAATACCTAAAAATATGTTCACATATTACATATAAAATATAAGGAATAAAATTAAATTAGTTTATCAAAAATGTTGTTTTATAAACAACAAGCACAAATATTTTAAACACACTTGGGGTCCATAGTTCAAGTTCTTACACACCCACACTCATGTATACCGAATGAAAATCCAAATACTCATGAGATGTGATATTTCCTTCCCCAAGTCATCACATGGTGATATAACTTCTTGAGACTCTAGTATGGCACTGAGCATAATGTTCGTACTAATAAGGCCTCGTATAATGAGAATATGAACACATGACACATACATAATTTTTCTATGTTTTCACATCAAAATCCCATTTTTTAAAGGAAAACCATTAAATCATTTTATTAAACACATTATGGGCATCACCCACAACACAAGATTTAAAGATCAACAAATAAGAGTAATTTATTATAGTGTTTTAGCATGATTATTTCATTTCAATGCATCGAGAAATTATTTAATAATTTAAGAGACTTCACATTCTAAATAAAGTAGAAAGAATATAAACATAACCTACCTAAAAAATTATGTACATAAGAAATATTTACATGATAGTATATATTATGACTCTTTCTTACATTTGTCTAAATAATCATAAGAATATTTTGTCAAACCCTGTATGATTCCATATATTAGACTATAAAAATCTGAGTCTAGGGTTTGATTCCTAATGAAATGGGTATACATAGATTAGAAGAGAAGAACAAGTCCCTTACCTTTCATTTCCAAGATCCAACATTTGAGGAATCATTGAGAATGGAGTTTGTAGGTTGAAGATCAACAGATTCACCATGAGGAAGGAAAAGGGTTGAGAGATTAATTTAGAGAAATAAGAATGAGGTTTTTTTTTTCATGTTTCATGTTTTAAACTAAATGTAAGAATTTATTAATGAGGTCACATGGTTAGATTACACATTTTTTTAAAATCATCCACCAACCATACAATCAACACTGTCCAAGAATTTCAATGTTGCACGGTTGTGTCACATGGTTTGGTACACCATTCAAAAACCATGTAAATTTACACTCTCTTAAAACATCAAAATCACATGGTTAGGAAACCATGTTACAATAGTGTTCTTACCCATTAACTCCTATATTTACCCCCACATGGTTTCCTAGAGAATCTGCACAGTTTCCCATAACCATGTTCAAATCGTTCACCCATAAAACCACTTCCAAAACATTCAAAAACCATCAAAATACTTATAGATACTTTGAAGAAACATTTCATAAATTAAAATATATAATAAATAAAATAATTACCTTAGACTAGGTGTGTCATAGTGTGTTTCCCTTGGTTGTCCATGGGATACCTGATGAAACAATATCGAGTACCCGATATCCATATACCTCCACCTATTTACCAGTTTTATTCCATAAAACTCTAGAAACTCTTCACTTTTATACCCATATTACCTTCTCTAAAAAATTATCTTAAAAAACCTACCATCTGCAATAATATAATCCTCTTAGTCCAAATCTAAAAAATTAATTATTATTAGATTTATTTTCACTAAAATATGGATTCATCCCAATTCCACAAACATCCAATAATAAGGGGAATTACTACTATGTTATTCTACAAGACATCAACCCACTTCTCTATAGAATAGATGCACCAAGTCAACAAATACCTAATTTATCATAGAAAATTTTAATTATATTAGCATAACATGATAAAATAAATCTCCACAAAATATTTTCATCGAATAATATGAGTAAACATTAAATATCCAATAGTACATATACATTTGAATTTAGAAATGTATATATAATATTAACTCCACATTAAATTTCAACAATTTTTTTCAAAATAAAATTTCTCTTTTACTTTCTATAGATCAAGAAAACATACCAATTCAAATATACGTAAAAAATACGAAACATTTTCATTTTTAAAATATTAATACTAATAGAATATTTTATTGTATAAAATTTAAACAAAAAATTTGTACCATAAAATATTTCATGATCAAATTTATGATAAATCATTCCCCATTCATTTATGACATATTCACCCAAAAAGAATAGAGGCCATCTAAATATTTATTTTACATTACAATAAAAAATATGATATAAAACATTAATTCCTTGAAATAGAACATTTTCACCAGATCAAAAAGCATGATTTGGATGGTTTTATAATGAGATACAAGAATAGGTATAAAAAAACTAAAAATTCAAAATAAGAAAAAAATTATATAAATTGTTAATATTAAATAACTATGATAAAGAAATTATATCCCTAAATTTCTTAAAAAAACTAAATAACACTATTCCCGATATGCTTTCATGCTCACACTCATTTCAAGTTGATGAAGAGATGATTTCCAAAGATATACAGTCACTTTGATTTCTCCAATGAGACCTTAGAAGATGTGTGGGATAATAGGATGGGAGGTCAGGATCATTGAACCTTTTTAGTGGTAAATATTTCCTTCTTTAGGACTCTTATAAATTTAAGACTTATTCTTGAATTCTTTATTAAATCCAAAGCACCATACATGTTTTCCTTTGTGTGAAAATTCAATTATTTTTTATTTATTGATTTCATAATCATCTATATGTATCAAAGGTTAATCATCGAGTGAGAATTTTTTATGTGTCCATTGTTCTACATCGATGGTACCCTCTTGTAAATGGATTTTTGATTCTTATGTCACTTATTATCAATATATTGGTTTTAGTCCATACAGTTGGGCACTTGGGAATTTAACATCATAAAAAATATGGAATTTATTTATATGGTGGGATTGGGCCCATGATATGGGATTTCTAAATATCATTGTGAAAGAAATTAGAACTTATATAGTTTGGTTCCACTTAATGGGAAACATCATACCTTTTAATGTCATATGATGAGGACTGAACCATGCAGTTTAATGTCACTTGACAAGGATGTCTAGGAGAGAGATGCATAGTCAATGGATAGTGTGGGGATTATACTGAAGTGGCCTAAAAGAACCTGGAAGGGATGTAGTCTTCTAGGTGGGGGCATAATCTTACTGGGAATATAGTCCAATAAGAATGATGATGAAAGAAATATTAAAGGAATATGTTCTTTAAAGTTGGGTATGAAACTACTGGGGATGTATCCAATAGAACATTAGGGTGAATTTGGGGTGTTGGATTTGGACCTCAGGAAGTCCTCCTACATATTTCATTTAGTTTGGAATCAAAACCCATTTAATTCATAAAGTTGGGTATTACGGCTTTGGAGGAGGCCCAAAGAGTAGGTATGATTGGGGTTTATACCAAATTGGAGGCCCATTTTTTTTGGTATGGTTAGGGATTATACCAAATAAGATGCCCAATGGAGGGTATGGTAGGGGATTAAACTGAATAGGAGGCCCATTTATGATTAGAAGAATATTTATAAAGGGAATCTCTTCTCAATATTGATATTTGATCATGTGGATGTTATGATCATCAATAACCTATAAGACCTTGTGTATTATGCTTTGTGTGAGAAACAAGAGGAAGGGGGAGATCTGTAGAACCACACAATCTCCTCCACCTTTTGGTGGATGAGGCTGTAAAATTGGGTGATAGAAAGGTAATTGGCAGTAATCTCCTCTTTTTTTCATAACCTAGATAGTCACATATGGATACCAACCTTGATATGACCCATAATAAAGGCCAGGGGATTACTACAAGATGGATACCCTTATTCTAGTTTTCCTCTCCACCCCTTTCAACCAATAGAAGAGTGGAAAAGGGAGGGGAGATGAACAATGAATATCACCACCCATCCCAAGGAACCTGCTTCCACCATACCTAAGATTGGGACCCGTCATTACCATGGAAATGTATTATTCATAATATTCTGAGGATATTTCTTAATAAGTAGGATAACAATAAGACCTCATTTACCATAAGAATGTGTGACCGAGAGGGCACACTGGTTTTTACTATACTATGACCAGACATATTTGGTGGATATGGAAGATTCATTGGTGTAGTTCTTCATGAAGGGGCCCATTTTTGTCTTAGTGCTTCACAAAAGGGATTGACAGAGAGGGTTGAATGGAAAGTTTGAAAATGGTTAAAGATGATTCTAAATGCTACCTATAAAAGAACTGAGGCTGAAAAAACCCATCCCACATACTGTTTTCTATGTAGGAGGGTTCCCTACAAAGAATTTGTCCCCATGTAGTTCACAGGATGGTGGTCCGTAAAGGGGTTCTCTATGCGAATGGATGTCCTGCAAAGGACTCTTTTATATATATACCGATGCTTATACTATACAGAACTATTTTTCTTTTTGATATGTGGTAAATTTTTACCTATTTAAATAAATTTCTCATACTGTATCCCACTCCATATCTCTCAAATAATAATTTTCCCACCAAAAAAATCCTCTACCGTCCTCACTATCCATGTGTGTGGGTTTTTATAGGGGTACAAATGTAACCACTCAACTGACTCCCATGAAGTATTTTTTTTGCGAGAATAATCTTTACCCCATAAAAGTAAAATTAATTTACAAGTGTTAAAAAGGTTATGTGTCATCGCTCAAAGTGATTTTCATTTATGGGGGCCTAAAAAAGATTACTTTCCCCATAAATAGATTTTCATTTGGGGGGGGGGGGCTGAAAAATATGGATCACACCTGCAAAGTGATTTTCACTTATAGGGGTAAAAGGGAAGACACCTCACCCTTCAAATGAAAATTCATTTTCAGGGGTACTATGTAGAGGTGCTATGCAGAGTAACTTATTACATAGTGAGTATGCTATGCAGAAGGTGGGTTCCTTTATGGCTCCTTGTACTTTACCATTTTAATCTTTAGTAAATACATCGATTGGTTTTAATACAACCATTCCAAAATAAATAAAATTATTCTGATATTCCATGAAAAATTATTTGGATACAAAAAAATTCCCCCATTAGAATGAGGCCCGATTGGTATGAAGAGGAGTCCATTCCAATGAAGAAGTCGGTCTGGTTGATTTTTTGTTAGAATGCTTTGTGGGGTGCATGTGGACCTAGAAAAGGGACCACACCTATAAAAGGTGTTCTCCCTAACTCATTTTTCAATTTGTGAAAATACAATACTTTTTGATCTATCTTGTTCTTATGACTTCAAATCTCACCGTAAAGAATTTTACTTTGTATACATCCTTTACCACATTATGAAATTATCATATGTGAAATAGTATTTTCCAAAAACTGTTGATTATCTTATTTTTGTCAAATTACTTGTACATTGAAATAATGTGTTATATGTAGTGGCTAAATCACTTTGCGGTCTGCATAGTGGCTTAATTGATTCATGGTTGACCAGAATTTGTGTATTTTTTATTTTTAAGAATTTGTTTGATGATTTTTATTGTCATAGGGATAAAATGAATTTTGAAAAAAAAAACTTCTATCTATTTTTTGACTACTTATTACTCGATTGAGAGAAGTATTTCTATTGTCAAGAATGTCCAAACTGAACCTTGACACCATATCTTTACTCATGATGGTATTATGATGAGTATCCTTTCATTAGAGATTTTATATTATGCATTGTCCAAAAAATTACCAATTAAAACTTTAGGCTTCGGGATTAGGCTATAATCCCACTAGCTTATAAAAATCTTCCATATTCTTGGTTTGAGGAGTCCTTGGATCATGTTCAAGTGAACATTTCCACTACATGACACATCATTTCTCAATCCGATTGAGTGAAGGCTTCCATTCTGAATGGTTCTATGTGGACTCAAAGTAAATAGAATAATCCTGATATATCCTTATAGTCTTCCACTCAAAATTACCCATCTATTTTTAATATCTTAAGAGGTGACCCCAATGGAGGATGGAGTTACAAGAGGAATTTTTGATATGGAGTAAATTTTTCTGATTAATGGTCTTGGGCATTCGAGGTGTGCTAGAATTGCATGGAAATTTTTGAATAGTTGTAGGATGCCAGATTATATCAAGTAGTATAAATTTACAAAATTTTGGTGTATTCACTAAATGATATTTTTCCTAAAATAATCAGTCATTGGTGTTCGAGCACCAATACCTTCCACTTATCACATGGTAAAGTCAAAATCAGTTAGTGGGATATATACCATTTAAGAGGAATTACCATTCTTGGTAACTTGTATGATAAGTTCCTTCCTTCAGTTAATACATGGGGAATATATTGAACGTTTTTATCCATTATTCGGAGACTTAATGACCATAGAAAAGAAATCACTGATCTAGACTCTTCAATCTCATTTGTTTAATCCATTAAGTGATTGGATAAAGATATTTTTTTAAAGCTAGTGGTTTAAGGCTAAAGGTTCAATCCACTCTCAATGAAAGCCAAGACACTTCATGGTGATAAAGGATAAGACCAGACATATCTCCAAACTTTGGATATAAATTATTTTTCCATGTTTTTGAGTTGATGTCTCTTTCTATCTAATGATTCTTATACTGGTGTTTCATCATGCACTTTTATGATGGTGACTATGTTGGTGGAGAGACAACCCATAAACCTATTTGTACCCACCCTCACTCATATTTATGATTTACTAGGTCATATATAGGGGGGAAGAACCCTTCATCACCTTAGAGTACCATTTTAATTTTTATATGGATGGGTGGTAGACCACTTTCCATGTTACAAATATTAGTATACCATTAAAATACCTCATTCTGCCTTCTTCCCTATGCTAATCAACATTTGTTTTCATTCATCCAACATCCTTGGGCATCGACAATGCTGTTGAGTTGTTAAATGATCTCTCCCATTTTACTTTCACTCCTTATCCATCACCCTCTTGAGTGGTGATAGATTATGGTGGAGTAAATTCATCAGAATTCTCTTATATTATCTCTTTGCAAGATGGTATTTTGGTTGTTCAGGTAGATGGGGTGACCATTTTCATGATTTATGCTTATTATAGGTTCATATAATAATTTATATTCCTACAAAATGTTTCATATTTACCCATTACCAATATTAAAATGGAATCACACCCATTCATACTTCATCAAATATGGATGATGATGATGCGCGGGGATTCTGGAATTGAAATTTCTTAACCTCAAATGCATGTTCCGACTAAATTTTCATAGGGTTAAGCCAACATGTTGGTGTAATAATATCCTGAAAGGGTGTTGGGGAAACAAGTCTGGTATGTTCATAAAATAATGGATTCACTAAGTTACTTACCTATAGTGATCTCTTCACCAACTTTTGAAGGAGAAAGATATTTATCATGAAGTAATAATAATTCTATGGGAGTTTCTTCCTCAAGTAATCCTTTTGTCGAGAGTGGTACATACCCCACATTTTTGACTGGTGTAGTTGTAAGACCTACTAATGTAAATCCCAGTGGAATGATATTAGGAATTCCATCAATTTGTGTGAAATTTATTAGCTCAGTTTCTGATATTAAACAAGATGTGGTGATGGAGGATTTCTCCCCCTTCAACATCATAATTTGGAGAAGGTCTTCCTATAAATAATGTGATCCCAAATTATATACCCATAGCCATAGGTAAGCTGGATCTAGACCCCAATGATTCTATAGAACATCAAGTGATAAGAAAATGGAATTGGTTCCAAGTATACACCATCATCACATAAACTCCTTTAGAGAACATTTCTAATAAAAGAAAAAAACTTCATCAAATTTTCCATGGTTTAGGCATAGGTGTATTTTATTAACGACATATACATGTCCTTGTTCTTCATGTTCTCATTTATCGGGAGGATTTAGAATATTTTGAATATGATACCATCTAGTTTAATCTTTCCAATCATCGTACATAAGATTGATAGGATAATTATATTGAGATACATTACTTAACTACTAAAGAAGTAAAACATTACGATTGGCTATTTGTATAGACCACCGAGCCGTGAGAATATGAGACTCACATGGATATAATAAATTCACAGTTTTCATAAAAAAATATGGGGATAGAATCCTTAAAAAATAAAATTTAGAAGCTAAATTAATTTTTTAACCAAATGTGTTCATTAGTCAAAGAAAAATAAAGAAAAAGAACCAGTCTCGAATAGGCCCTTAATGTCTCAAATTATGAGTTAGTAGATCTATTGAATAAATAAGGTCAAATTACATTATGATCACTTTATTTTCATATTATTTCCCAATAATTTCAAGGAGAGACTCTAGGGTTTGGATTTTCCTCCCAAATTTTTTTCAATGAATATAAAATTTGAATTTTCTCAATTGTTTGTCTCCTCATTCTTACCTCCCTTTTCAATTTTAAAAATAATACCGAAATTGGATCACTTGTTAGAATATCTATGTATTAATGTATTTGACTTGTAATAGTGGAAATAAGAGTATAATATAAATTTATCAGTTTAGGGTCTTATATTACCAATCGATTTTTATTTTTTAGGTTAAACAACTTTGATCGATAATTGTGAGAGTAATAATATATAACTAGTTTAATAGTCCATACATATGAAGCTCCCTACATAGATCTGAATCTTGTGTAAGGATAAGGAAATTTTATTCTTATAATGTGTCTGTAAATAGAAGAACATGTCTCATAATCTTCTATGTAGATTGAAATCAAATATAGGAAATGATAAATTAAGATTTTGAGGAAAAAATGGTTTGTGTTCCAAAGACTTATACATGGATCAAGTTATCATAAATATAAGAAAGAGGTTGTAATAAATGGGATATAGGGTAAAGTTTCCTTCTAAGAAAAATGAATCTTCAAGTCCTCTAGGCTCACATGAGTCATGTTTGGTGTGAGAAACAATAAGAAACTTGGGAAATCATTTAAATCCAAACAAGAATGAATGGTAGGGAAATTTTGGAAGAATTTTTTCCTCAATCAGATTTCATGATTAATATCAAAGAAAATTCATAACAAATGTATACTTGAGAAAGGGTTGGACTATTTTATATATCAAAATCTTATATAGGAAAAGGGAATTTTTATATTTCATTATAGTATGAGATTGGAATAATATGAGTCTCCAATTCTAGTACCAGGTAATTTTCATGGATCTTGCTCTCATATAGGTAAGGGGTCATATAGGATTGACCACATGTATCATAGTTTAATTTAATGTTACTAAGACTCATACATTCTATAATTTAGGGACATTTTATAAGGACATTTCCTTATAGTTTAATGTCTTATGGATTCGATGAGTGTCATACACTTTAACGTCATGGTGACAAGAACATGATCCATATAGTTTAATATCATATTGTGAAAACATATGATTTTTTATATTAAGGTCACATGGATTTGACCAAAATATTTATGATTTTACATTATATATCGATCTAACTAAGAATATTCCACTATCCTTCAGGCATGAAGATGCAAAGTTCAAAGTTTTAATTTGGATACTTTTAAATCTAAAAATTTTCATGTGACAAGTATGCAAGGAGTGACCATGTACCAATTTAAAAATATGGTTTATAGAATATAATTTTCAAGTATTATGGATATATAAGTGGTCCCTCCTGAGGAATAAGATGCCACTGGTTGACAGGCCTTATAAAGGCAAATTATACATAACCAAACTGGGGAATGTTATGCATAATAAAAATAGAGGTGTCCTTAGGAAACTAACATTCCATTATCAAAGTCATTGGAAGCTTATAGAGATTTAGGTTTTCCTAGACATAGAGTTTGATTTGTGTATGGAAGGTGATTGAGTATGGAAGTAGAATTTTATATCAAAACCACTCCATAATGGATAAAAGGTTTCCTATGTAGGGATAACCCATATATAGGAGTGGATTGTTTTTATTACGGTTGGGTCTAGAGACAGAGGGTCTAGGCGTCACTACGAATCCCATGAGGATGGGAATCAATTCACACGTAGTTCTATAAAACAAGAAAGGAATGACAGAAAACTATGTTTGAAAATATATTTCTAGCAAAAAGACTCCCCACACTTGATCATATTTTCATGTGATAATGGTAACACTTTTTTTAATACATGTTCACAAACGAGATGAGAATCTGTACTAGACCTGCCTATGAAGATATGGATCATAAATATAAGAGTGGGTTAATTATTATATGTGTATAGACTAGGATATATGATCCATGTGTCACTACATATCTTTTGAAGGTAAGAATCAATCCACACGTAGTCCTTGGATGGTGGGGTGGTGGGAGACCAACACCCTGGACAATGGTCCACTCAAACACGGACCAATATGTTATATAGTTTGATTTAATTAAATAATAACGTGGAATGTTCCTTTTAATGTATTACATTAAGAACCATATTAACCTTGATGTGAACTTATTTTCCTTAACACTACGGGGAAATACTTTGTCAAAACTCCTATTCCCACATGAGTTATGCTTGATGTGAGAAATAAGGAGTGGTAAAGGTTTATTTCACCACACATAGGCGATTAAAAGAGATGATAGGGGATTCTTATATAATGTGGATTCTGGTCCAAGTTATAGGATCCTGAAAACACTATATATCTCATACGGGTGAGCATCATGCCACTCATAGTTCTTGCTTGGTTTCTTTAGTTTAGAGTCACAAATCTTTTGACCAATGTTTGTGGGAAGATGGATTTTACGACCATAAAGAAACAAAATAGACATGAAGAGATACCTAAGAGGCCGATAGAAGGTGAAAACCATATTTTAAGGGAGGATTTTTTTTGGTTGGGCCTAATATTAGAGGTTTAGGTGTCGCTATATATACTGTATAGAAAATAATCACGTCACATATAGTTCTTGGAAACCATGTAGTTTGACATCATATAGAAAGGATGAAAGTTACCCAATGTGATGAAAACAATGAGTGATATAGGGCATACCAAGTTATAGATTTATGACATTATTCATACATGAGGAAGGAGATTATAAACCAAGATCTTAGGGTTTCTCATATAAGGTGAAATGATATGGGAGAAGTACACATGGAACGACCATAGACTATGTATGAAAAGAAGTTTCTTGTATAATGTTGTTTGGGGAAAATGGAGGTAAAATAAGTCTCTCTTGAGGATGAAAATGTCTCCAGTTAACAAAACTTTTAAGGGATACTTATAAATAGTTGAACTGGGACATGTTTTACATAGTCAAAGCATAAGTGTCCTCAGAAAACTGAAATTCCATCATTGATGGCCAAAGAAATATTATAGAGATCTAATATTACCGAATATAAAGAGTGTGATGTATAAAAGGAATGTTTCTAAGAACTAAGGAAAAATTTTAATTGGCATAGTCCATGAGGTATGGAATTCCCTTCATAGATCTGAATCATATATAGAGAAGGGGGTGTTTTTTTCCATGATGTGTTCTTGAATGAGGGAACCCAATTAAGATCTCCTGTATCAATATTTGTTTGTATGTAAGAGTGGGATGAATTTTATTTATTTCATGGTTGAGCATACTATATGGGGTATAAGCATCACTACATATCCCATTGATTTGAGAATCAAACCACTTGTAGTTATTGTATAAAAGCTCCTTGGGAAGGTTTGAAATATACATTGAGAAGGGAAATTTTTATGTTGCAGCTAAACATAATATTGGAGATCCAGGTGTCACTACGTACCTTGTGATAGTAGGAATAAAGCCACATGTAGTTCTTGTATAAAGGCATAGTGGGAGACCAACACCAAAGGTTGTGATCTATTCAATCATGGATCACAATGTTGTGTAGTTTTATATCATGCAATAAGGATGTAAACCATACTATTTAATTTCATATGGATATGATGAAGGTTTTTATAATCCCATATTTATCATATGAGGCATCCTAGTTTTATATAGGGTAAGTATTTCCATTTAACTTTGTGTGTGGAGGATGTTGATTGGGGATTTGACTTAAATAGGGGGTTATATGAGCAGTTTAGGGTGATAACACCATAGATAAAAAATGGGTTTGTGGTGAATTCCTAGATGGTCCCAAATAAATAAATTCGATGCATCACTATGTATCCCATAAGGGTGGTAATTAAAGAACATGTAGTTTTTAAATGAGGGTGTGGTAGGGGACCATCACCCAAAGTTGTAATTTTCTCAAGTACGGGCTGAAGTGTTGTGTAATTTTATGTACTGCAAAAAGGATGCCAACCATGAAGTTTTACATCATGAGTCAAAGGTGTTTTTGTATAGTTTAATGTAATGTGACTATAATGTCAATTGAGGATTACACCTAAAGAGGAGGCCCATTGGGACATGCAGTTTAGAGTCATACAACTCAGACTATGGTTCCTTGTAGTTTTATTTCGCATGACTAAGACCATGAGGCTATACGGTTTAAGATCATACAATAGGGACATTGGTGTCATGAAGTTTATCTTCTTATGACATGGAAAATAATGTTGTTATTACTATAAGTACTTCTTGATAAATATTTAATTAGTAGGAGGTAATGTGTTACCCATCCGTTATGATTAACAAGTAATACCCACCAGAGTGTACCTTGTGTATGGCATACGGTCCCTCCCACATTGGTTCAAACATTGACGGTTTCTTCCCTAGTATCATTGGAGATTTGATGAATAGTATCTGCTCTCCTTGAAGGAATGATTGGAGGAAAACTCTCTTTTTTAAGGCTTGTGAAATCAATTTCTGGTAGGGTAACAACCTTTTCTCATTGAGTTTATCTAACTCATAAACTAATTTTTTGATTGTTCATCATTTGAAATTTGATCACATATAGATATTAGGATTAAGGGTAATTTAACCACGATGGGAAGTATTGATTATAATCCATAAAACATAAAATATTGGGTTTTCTTGTGTAGTAGTGTTGGTTGTGATTTAGTAGGCCCATAAGGTATGAAAAATCATGTCATGCCAAGAATTATTTTCTCTATCCACCATTTTTTGAGAATTTTTGAAAGAGTTTTTTTTTGAAATCTTATCTCTTTCTATTTGATGTTGCATGGTAGCATGAAGAATGGTTGGATTTGATGTTGTACTCCCGGTAAAACTCCTTCAATTTGGAAGAATATAATTTGGTGTTGTTTTTTATTAATATTGTGTGAGGTACACTAAATCTAGTGATGATATTTGACTTTACAAAATTGATGATACTTTTCTTTCTGACTTCCTTAAGTGGTATTGCCTTAGACCATTTAGTGAAGAAGTTGGTAACAATATGGATATACTTGAATTAGTTAGTAGTAGGTAGAGGGTATATCCCTACAACATCCATACCACATACGGTGATTGGAAAAGAGTATTTATATATATAAAACAACTCTGGGGCCTGATCGATGAAGGTGGAATACATTTGACATGAATGAAAATTATTAAAATGGTATGTACAATACTGTGTCATTGGAGGCCAAAAATATCCAAGCTTCTTGATTTGGAGATAAATCTTGGTTACTGACTGATGGGAACCACCAGAGTTAGGATGAACTTATTCCATAGTGGAAATCATCTCCTCTATATCAATTAATATGAGGAGAATTCCATATAAGATTTTCTTGTAAAGAACTTTCTTATGACCCAAGCTATCATAGAGAGTGAAATTGACTGCTCGTCATCAAATATATTCCTTTATAGATCTTTCTGGTGGAAGGGACCCATATTAGAGATATTATATGAAGGGAATCATTCACCTTTTTACAACATTATCTAGTTCAGGTGTATAATTGATCTAGTCTATCTCTTTCATTTCACTTTGAATAAACAACAATACTATTCTGTGATGGGAGATTTTGATGACTGTTTCATCTTGATATAGATCTTATAAGGCTATAAAATCATTTTCTAATGCATCTTCCTGACAATTTTGTGAATGTAGGATATGAGTTAGTGTTGTTTCATAGGGTAATTCAACCATCAACCCTTGAGAATAATTATGAAGGGGGATAAAATATTATTTTTTGATGGTGTCATCACCATTGATCTTATTAATTACCAACTCAGAATCACCTTTTATTTTCAAATGAGTCACTGGTATTTGAAAATAATATTGTAAACCTAAAATTAGGGCTTGGTATTCAGCCTCATTATTGTTATGGCCATCTAATAACAGAAAAGAACAAGATAAAGCTTCCTTTGTTAGTGAAATGATAATGATTACCATCCCGAATTTATTGAGTATTTGATCTTACAATCCATTTCTAGTTGAGATTATGGATGAACCATAAAATAATATTTACCACATTCAGTTAGAGTATTGAATAGAAAATATTCCCCATCTATAATTTCAGTACTCGTTAGTATTTATTTGACATATTCATGTTTTTCTCTAAAATTTTATAAGTTATATCCTTTTATCTTTTTCTATGGTATGAATTAGATATAGAACTATTACAAAATATCCATCCATCATACCAAAAATCCATTCAATATGGGATGATTGAGGATATACTTGAGAGAATAAATTAGAGAAATCAAATGGACCTCATGATGTTTTTTGTAATTTCTTAATTTATGAATTTTAAAAATCAATTCCAACCAGTTCTTCTCAATATTTGGATATCGAGTCTCAATATAAAACATGGTGTACTAAGATAGCAAAGGCTTTCCCAAATACCAGCATCATTTTTCTATTCAAATAAGTCACCTAGTGATCTTTCCAAATCCATCATGTATAGGATGAGTGGATTTACATCGACCAGTTTCATCAATACTGGTGGGATAAAGATATATTTATTAAGGCTACCAAATGCTTCTTTACAGTCATCAGTCCATTGAAAAACAACCCCTTTATTTATCATCCTGGTGAAGGGTAAATATTTTACTGTAACTCTTGATATAAATATTCGAATATAGGTAATGTGTACATGAAATAATTAAGTAGTTTGGTGTTAATCCTTTTCAATTATCTCATTTAGAGGGGTGATACTCTTTGTCCTGGTAATGGAGGCATAAAGTTTTATAGATTCAAAGATAGATTTGGATTGGGTGCTGGTTCATATTCCTACATTATTTTTACCTTTCTAACTATGCCATTTATTAGAATATTATCCTTTAGAGGGCTATGGTGCTGATGGAGTTGGTTATGCCACCAGGGAAGCAGCTGGGGGCACAATTGGTTAATTCAAATGTGCTTAGGGAATATCATGGGTTTGGTTTATCATCTTTCAAGTCATCCAATCACTGTATTTCTATGTATTATTTTCAGTGACTTTCTTGCATTCACATTATTCTTCTAGTGAGGTGACAAAAACACATGCTACTTGTGTTTTTGGTATTATAAGTTTCACCTAAGCAGAATTATCCATCTTTTGTAGTATACATTTGAAAACAAATAATTCCTAGATGGTGTTCCATAACATTTGGTGAAAGGTGAAATAATTTGGTTGATCTTAAAAACTGAATTGATTTGGTCTTCTAGGCTCTCAAAGAGTTAGTATGTTGTTTTCTAAGGCTACTAAAAAATAGAAAGGAACCTTCTCATCTGAGAAGGAGTAGGATTTACTTTTCTGGTCTTCAAATTGGGAGGACTTTGGATCTCTCCTTTAATCTCAATGAGGTTGTTTTTTCTAATTTTTCCTCCCCAAAGAGGGTTCTACATGATAAGATACAACCTTTGAAGTAAGATCCAATACCGGGGATGGTTTTAAAGTGATGGTTATAGGTTTTACTTTACCTGTTCTCTATCCCTTTCTATTGAAACTGGTATAGATTTGGCTCTGTTTTATGAGATGGAGTCTTCAAATATTTATTCAACAATAACAAGGTCTCAAAACCCACCCATGTATTTTATTGGGATGTGTGGTGTTAAAAACTCATCATGAAATCTTTATATATAGATACCCAATAAATATTCTTGTGGAAATTGAAAATTTAAGGAGAAAGTTAGATATTTCCACCTAGAAATGAAGTTTGATACTCTAATTTTCTCAATGTTTATAGTTTGGGAGGTCCAAGACCACTATATTTTTTAGTGTTGAGATGAACTAGTAAATAAATTTTCAGAATAGATATTCCCATCATTTGATCGATCCTTTAGGTAAATTAGTGTACCATACAAAGGATGGTACCTACAATGTTTGTATAAAACATAGGAGTTTGGTGGCTTCTTATTACAATATAATTCCTATTATGGGGCCACAAAATGATATGTAATGCATCAGATCTTGGGCCATATCCCATGAATCATCGAATATTGAAAATATAGTATTTCTAAAATTAGTCAGGGAGGGTAGTATATACCCACTTTGGGTAAGGTTTTATTTCTAGCTGCACTAGAACACATTTTCCTTCCATAGCTTCTAGTCGGGATGTAAAAAAATCAATAGTGTTAGTAAGTCCTATGGGAATGGACAAAAGATCGTGGTCTAGAGAAGGGGAAAAAACATGTGAAACCATATGTGTTGGTTCTATCTAAACTTCTACTTGAATAGGATGGTTGTAAATTTATTGAAATTGCTCTAGTTTTTTGGCCAATGGAAGGAAATATCAATATTTAGATATCATTGTTTTCAAGTAGATTGATTTCCTTACCCCTATATTGAGAAGAAATTGTGAATCTATTTTAACTGGTATGGTGAAGTCTTTTTACCAAGGGTCATCAGTTGGAGGAGTGAAATAAGGTTTTTTTGGAAGAACATACCCAATGGGAATATGACCCTTAAGTAGTTTGGTGTTAATCCTTTTCAATTCTCTGATTTCTATCTCATACTATTCTAGAATTTAATCTAGTGTGATGAGTTCAACACCTTCAAGTTATAAGTTGGGTTGAACCACAACCTTACCATTTTCTTTGGATGACTCCCATTGAGGAGGAGGCAATGGATTATTTATAGGAATTCCCAAATTTTATGTAATTTTCGGATTTATGGTATGAAAACTTTTATTTTTATTTTTATGGGGACTACATTTTAAATTGATATATAATTATCTTGTTCTCCCACATTATCTTGATTTTATAATGTATTTTTAGAAGTGTTTATGATGTTTACTAATGTGAAATGCATTGAAAGCATTTCATCAATCTCAGAAAAGTGGGAGAGGCGGTTCGATCAGGAGAATCTAACTGAAGATTTGTGATTCTTAGAATTTTTTGTGCCATTAATAGGTCATTTTTGGTTTCATTCATCAGGGGAACTCAAACTATCTTTCACAGATACCTTCAAAGTCATATGGTGAAGGGTACCTAGAGGGGAACCTCCAAATAATTTTATTGTCTATGTCCATGAAGAAGAAACTACATCACATGATGGGATGAACTGAGAAGATTTATTTTATGGAACTTCCTACAACCAAGAAAAGGATAAATTTTGATAAGGTTGAGGTAGAACCCCACCATCCCTATAGGATGGGGTTCTCCTATTCCACTTTTACAGTTTTTTGAGCCTTACTTGTTAGCCTCGATGGTTGTATTAAAAATTCACCCAACGCCGTAGGTTGGGGTTTCTCCTGTACTACCACAAATGAAATTATTATGACCAATCTTTTTATTTTATTGAGCTTTGTATAGAGATGGGTAAGGTTCATTACATGAGCCACACCTGGGCCACCTACTTCTAATGACATTTGTGAAATTTGTGTTATCTGATGATTTAATTCCCTTAAGCGAGAGGCTTGCTCAATATTTTCACATGCTTTATGCAAGAGTATTTCAATGGCTCTATCTCTTATGTCTTGACATCTTTGAGAGATATTGTGGGATATTTCTATCTGATCATATTATCCTTGGTGAGAAGAGTTTTTTTCTTGAAGTCTGTATGGGGAAATTAATTTACATGATATCACCTTTGGTGGGATTTGTTGATTAGGGAGTGAGGTGAAAATAAATTCTTCTTGTTCACCCCATACTCTTATATGAACCCTATATGGGGCATTGGTGATCAGTCGGTGTAGTCCTTTTAACGTTTCAAGACATACATGTTGAAGGGATCTTTGTTTCTTTCCTAATTTCGGATGTCATGCAGTTATGAGGGCCACCAAGTAAATTTGGTGGTTCATCTTTTCTATCATAATAAAATGATTTGGGTATTCTTCATAAGGAAATATGTATTTTTTTAATTGATAAATTATATTCTATATGTTTAGGTATATTCCTACACACAATTATCCAACTATTCCTCTTGAATGCTCAATTGAGGAGTGGATAAGGGCTAGAACATTACTGGTATATTGTCCTTTTCCAATTATCTCCTAATTAAAAATATTTCTACTTCTTCTTTTATGATAGGTTCCTAAACCAAAAATGAAAAAGTGGTCCTTTCCCTACTAATTTATTTTAAACAATGGGGTGTCCAGAGATTTCCACTATTTTATTAGGAAAAAAGTGATCCATGGAGGGTTCAGAGAATAACAGTTACCTTGGACTATGTTCTAGTTGAGAAAGAATATCACTTTTAAATAATGAGGAATCAAGAATGACTGACATCATTTTCCCAAGTGCCTTATGGTAGGAGGGCTTTCTCAGTGTTGATTCATCAAGGGAAGGATCTTCTTAACGAAGTGAAGTTTCGTTGCGGGGGGGGGGACATTCACAACACATTTCATCATGGAGAGGACTACCATAATGGATTAATATATGACTACAAGGAGAAAGTCTGCAGCGTATACCATAGAGAGGAACTTTAGAGAGGATGGTAGCAATAGGAGGACCTCCTTGTTGTTTGATCTTCTACCCCCACAGAGGTCTACTATGGAACTCATTAGGATTTGGGATCTTAAGATCAATGAGATTATGAACATAAAGTATGACATGATATTCTGGTGCATGGGAGGACCTCCAGAACTATTGGAAGCCAAATTGTGGAGAGGACCTTTGAAACTACCTCTACTACCTCCATAATTTGGTGATGGGTTAGAAGGATCTTGATTCACCATCGATGAACATTTTAGAGATTCAATAACACCATCATTCGGTATATCAGGGTCATGGACCGACTCTTTATTTTTTAATCATATTTTGTGATGCATCTTTTTTGATGTCTTCCTTTGGGAGATTGGAGACACCTACTATGGGTTATGGATTTTATATATAGAAACCTATCTGATTTGTTCCTAAACTGTTGTGGGGATTTTATGATAGATTTATGGAATTTTGGATGGGATATATTCTTTCCCTATAGTGGACACCTAATTAGACCAATGACCTTAAGTTGGAAAGAAAATATGGGCCCAATATAGTTGTCCATTTATCATGGGATGACTAAGAACCTCCTGGATGGGAGTAGGAATATGCATATTCTCCATGGCGACTCTCAAATTATTCATCTAATTCAATTAAAATGGATTGGTGAGGTTGTGTGTTCTAATCCTAGTAACTTACAATGCTATCATTATGGCATAAAAAACTAGTAGTATATGGATAAAAATAGACTCTTGTACCTCCATCATTTATAGGATAAAATGAGTTAATTCTTTATCTGAAATAGGAATATAATCCCAATATGTAGCTGAAGTAGGGATGTATTACTGCTATATTCCCCCATTTATTGTTGGTATATTCCAACAATAATCAGGTACATAGGAAAATATATGGGTCTTCCCCCTTCTATAGTTGTGTTTTGGAAACTTATTTCTCTAGGTTCCACCAAACTCTTTTGGTAGACTTGATGGATATGGGTAGGTGTGCACACCTGCTCACCATTTTTTGATGAATTTTATTGGTGGGTTTCATTGGATGATACCTAATTGGTCCAACATGATTGTATGGTGTAGGTAGGTGTTTGTGTCTACTCATGATTTTATACCAAATTTTTCTAGAAGACTTCTTTGGATACTTCCAAACTGGGCTGGTAGACATGATTGGTGCAGGTAATTATTTGTTCCTACTCATGATTTTATGCCAAATATGTTTTGAAAAATTTCTTTGAGGGAACTGAGGTATGACTATACTCACTAATATCTGGTCACTTCACTTGGAAAATTTTCTTGGGTGCTAGGGCCTGAGTGACCTAGGCTGGACTACCAAGAGTGACACCCAAATCATTCCAAAGGTTTTTTTCAGCACGACATTACTAATAGTGTATGTTGGTAGGATCCATTTGAAGAAACCCCTATGTTGTCTGGATGATTCCATCAATGACCACTTGATAATCCTCCCTTAGATAGAGGAGGAATTTATTATAGCGTTTTGGGGATAAGATCCTAAAATGATTTTAAATGGAAATTGGATTTTTCTACTTCTAGACCACTATAATTCATTGAGTGTATGGATTGAAGGGATTCATGAGATAGTGGTATTTTCAAGATTCTTCTAGTGTTTCAATGATTCCATTTTGGTGGTACCCCCAGACGGGAATTTTTGAGACTTGGCATTGCAGATTTTAGGGCGATGATGATGTCCTATGATTGGATGAGGACCCGACAGCTGATGAAAAAGTTTAAGTTATTTGAAAGGACTCCATTGGATTATATTTATGGGAGTTCTTGAAAAAATTTCCAACATACATATTACAAACACAAACAAGAATACCCCATCAATGTAATATATCAATAAACTAACATATGCATAATTAATTGTTTTGGATTCATGTTTTAGGACCTCTTTCTTTTTGTGCATAAATGTGCCTAACTTTTGGTAGACACAATAATATTTTTGTTAAGGATTCACGTTGAGTTTAGAAATTTTATTTGCATGAGGCCTGAAAAAAAGGCCTAACATGCGATGGTGAGAAAAATGATTTATGTTGGGCTCACCATTTTTTTCTATGAGGCACCCAAAAAAATGGTCTGATGTGTGATGGTGAGAAAAAGGATTCACATCAGTTTTATCATTTTTTTTAAATGTTATTTAGCACCAATACTCATTTTGTGTTTATGAGGTCCTTATTTTCAAAGGTAAGCAGTCACATTGATTTCTATGATGAGACATTAGAAGATTCATGGGCCAATAGGATGGAAGGTCAGGCTCATTCAACCCTTTTAGGGGGAAATATTTTCTACTATGAGACTCTCTTATAGATTTATGACATATTCTTTAATCCTTTAATGAATCTCAAGAATCATAAAAATATCCCTTTATGTAAAGAATCAATTATTTGGAATGTGTTGATTTCAGAATCATTAATATGTATGTGATTTTCTTCACCAATAGAGACAACTATATGTATTTGAGGTTCTCCCTTGATGGAAACCTCTTGTCAATGGAATAAAATTATTATATATTTTATTATCAAGATGTTAGTTTTAATCCACATAGTTGGGTTCTCTGGAATTTATTTTTATCCAAAAAGACATAAGTTGTTTATATGGTGGGATCAGTCCGATGAGATGGGATTCCTATGCGTTCTTGAAAAAGGAATCAAAACCCACATAGTTCATTTACACTTAATGGGACACATCATATATTTTAAGGTCATGTGATGAGAACCAAACAGTGCTGTTTAACATCATGTAGTAAGGAAATGTAGGAGAGATATTCCTAGTCAATGACTATTGTAGGGCTTACGTCGAAGTGGCCCGAAAGTACCTGGAAGGGATGTTTTATCATATGTGGTGGAATGATCTTTCTTGTAATATAAACCAACAAGAATGGTGATAAAAGATACCTAAAAGGAATATACAATTTTAGGTTGGATATGATCTTTATGGGGATGTATCCCATATGACATTATGGTGAATTTTGGGTGTTGGTTTTAGACCATAGGAAGCCTTCCTACGTATCCCATTTTTCCGGGAATCAAAGTCCATGTAGTTCAGAAAGTTGGGACTTACACCTTTAAAGGAGGTCCAAATAGTAGGTATGATTAGGACATGTACTGAATAGGAGGCCCATTTGTGTTGGTATGGTTGGGGATTATAACAAATAGGAGGTCCAAAGGTGGGTACGGTTGGGGATTGTACCAAACAAGAGGCCTATTTGTGATGAGAGGAAGATTCCCAAAGGGAAACTATTCTCGATATATGTATTTTATCATACATATGACATGATAACCACTAACCTATAAGACCACATGAGTTATACTTAGTATAAGAAACAAGAGGAATTTAGAGATCTAACAAACCACCCAATCTCCTCCACCCACTTGTGGATGAGTCCGGGGTGATGGGAGAGAGAAAGAGCATTTCCATATATCTGTTCTCTTATTTTTATAACTAGGACATTCACATCTAGATAAAAATATGGCTATTACCCATAATAAAGTTTCTGGGTTTACTTCAATAGGGATACCCTTCTTCAAGTTTTCCATTCCTCACCTTTCGACCATTGGAAGAGGGGATGAGGGAGGGGGTGACAAACAATTGATATCACCACCTGGCCCATGGAACCTACTTATACCACAACTAATACTAGGACCCTTATTACCATGAGAATGTATGACTAGGAATATTATGAGTATTTTCCTTATTAAGTAGGTTAACAATAGGACCTCATTTAGCATGGGAATGTATGATCAAGAGGGAATTTTGGTATTCCCTATACTATGATCCCACATATTTGGAGACTTTGAAAGAGAAAATGGTGTAGTGCTTCATTAAGGGGCCCATTTGGGTCATAAAACTTCCCAAAAAGGATTTACAAATAGGGTTGATTGTACATTCCATGAAGGGGAAATGATGAGTCCGACCACTATGCAGAAGGGAACCAAGGACAAAGGAACCCATACCCCATACTATTTTCTATATAGAAGGGTAGCCTGAAAAGAATTTTTAGGCATGTGGTTCATAGAATTTAAATCCACAATGGGGTTTTCTATGTGGATGGATGGTGCTCAAAGAACAATTTTTTATGAAAATTGCTACTTATGATATGCATACCTCTTTTACTTTGGGATATGAGGTAAATGATAACATGATTGAGTCACTTTGTCAGACTATATCATACATCACATCTATCACATAATAATTCCACCACCAAAAAATTCTTCACCCCCTCACAATCCATGTGTGGGGGTTTTTATAGGGGTACAAATGTAACAGCTAAACCACCACCTGTGAAGGATTTGGTTTGTGGGTGGCCTCCTTACACCACAAAGGGAAAATGAATTTTTCTGTGGGGGGGGGGGGGGTAAAGTGTATAGTCTCACCCTACTAAGTGAATTTCATTTATGGGGGATCGAAAAATATACCTCGACCAGCAAAGTGATTTTCATTGTGGGGGTTCTGAAAAAGAGGCCTCACCCCGCAAATCAATTTTTTTATAGGGGGAAAAAGAAGACACCTCACCCGGCAAATGAAAATTAATTTATGGGGGATCTATATGGAGGTTATATATAGGGAAATTAATTACATAATGAGTATGATATGTGGATGGTAGGTTTCTTTGAGGTTCTCGGTACTTTACTATTTTAATCTTTAGTAAATAACTCGATCGATTTTAATCCAACCAGTCTAAAATACATACATGCCTTCTAGTCTTCCATAAAAACTTTTATAGACCCAACATGCACCCAATTTCTCTCCATATAAATGTAAACATATTATTTAAATTTAATTGATGAAGTCTAAGTAATCATTATAATGAATTAGAATCATACAAAGAACCAAATTAGATACCTACTTGTGAATTTCCACAGTAGACATCAAGTCACTTTTAATTGAATTTTTTTTCTACCCATAATGATTTATATAACTCATTGAATACTTTTAATAATTATGATTCATATGAAATATATTATGGGTTTTATAGGTTCAACTCATGGTCAATCTTGTGGAATAAAACAATTTTATTTCCAGACCAATCATCATCAAACCATCATGGATTGAAAAAAATATAAACAGGTGTACCTTAATTATAGGATAATATATTTTTATTGATCTAGATGAAGCATGCTTGATGGATATAACCTAAAAAAATTCAGTGGGCTCTTTCCTCCACAAGGAGTACACCAACTCTAGAATCCGAGTATACTATAGAAGTACCTTGATATCTTCAATGGCGAGCTACCAACATCTTTGAAAAAAATAGAGAGACATGATAGGAGGGAGATTAAAATTAGGAAATATAGCATCTCACAGTGACCAATAGGATGATCTTATCCTTCATATATGATTCCTTCATTCAATAAAGGGAGTTAAATGTTTATTACCAATGCTTGGTAGCTAACATGTGTTTCCATAATGCATGGTTGTTGGTGTTTCATAATCATTGATCAATTCAATAATGTTTTATGGAAAAAATTTATAAAAATATTGAATCATAACCAAATATATACCATTTTGGAAGATATAGAAGTGTCTATGCCCTTGATATCCCATACTATAGGCCAAATATATCACATGATAGAGGCATCTCATACAATTAATGATACACTAAATTTTCATATGTGATATAAATCATATAATTTACTAAAAATTATGGTACATTTTGAAATATGATATACCGATTTTAGTGCATATATAAAAACATACCACTTTCACTAAAAGCCATAAGGAATTTATGAAAAACATTACATATCTTTTTGAATCCATCCAAACTCCTTTGGAAAGAGTTTATCAAATTCACTTCATTTTGGAACAAATTATTTTTATAAAATAATATCCTTATTTGAAGGATTAATAGTTTGAAATTATAGGCCTTTGTAGTATTGACAAAAAATATGAATCACGCTTTCATATATGTAATCAAAGAGTGTTCTCTATCAAATTTTAGTGCTACTCAAGCTATAAAGGGGTATGGTGTGATCTCAATCAAATATAATAATATCTATATATGAACATGTACACTATAAGATGTATCATATAAATCATATGTATACGTATATAGTCTATTTTTCCATGATATAGAGTGACCACTAGATAAGGAATGCATCAATCTAGTATAGGCTAACTCATACATTCATGATTCTCCAAAATAGACTGACCAGTATGAATGAATACATTATATATCATTCATCCAAGTAGTAAAGAACATCGCATGTTACTCAACTATGAATGGCCATGAATTTCCTCAGTCTAATTCAATTATGGGCCCTAAAGTATTTTCATTCCATAAAAGTCGACAAATCCCATCCTGGTTAAGCTCCAACCTAAGATATGACCAACAACATGACTAACCACACCCAGATTAGTTAGGCGTCAAGGATTGTGTAATAAGTGCATCAAAGCATGAAGCTTCTAAGATTAGGTATCTCACCAACCACAGGTAATGAGGATTCAAAATAATCATACACCCCTAAGTATAACAATAGATTTATAACATTACACGTGGTATACTTTAGTGGGTTATTCTAGATAATAAGTCTTAACTTATTATTTCATGAGACTATTACTTCTATATCCCATAAAATATTTATATCACATACAAGATTCTACTAAAACTAATATTAATATATTATCAAAACACATAATACTCTAGGATTATCATAGATTAGGGATAAATCAAAGTCATACTTTGAGGGTATATTATCATTCCACTATTCATGTAATATAAATGAAGCACACATGAATGAGTAAAAAATAGATATTTACTTTATAATAAAATCATTGTACATTTTAATACTATTATATCCAATATCTCATGTATTTAATACCAATAGATTCAATAAAACCCTCATAATTTCTTCATGTCAATGGTTTTATCAAAGGATTCACTACATTTTCATCTATACCCACCTAATAGATAATTACCTTAACCATATCAAGGATATATTGAATGAGATGGTATTTGTGAAGGATATGTTTGGTACCTTGGTGGGTTTTATGTTCCTTGGTTTGAGAAATGAATTCATTTTTAGAATAGTAAATCTCAATTTCTCCCTCAAGGTTAGGTACAATTCCAAGTTCATGATAAACTTCTTGATTCAAACATATTTCTTCATATAATCAAATACAATGATGTACTCTAACTCCATTTTTGAGTTTATTATTGTGACTTTTTTTGTATCCTTTCCAACTAATAGCTCCACCCATTAGGTAAAACATGAAACCAGATTGAGATCCCATATCATATTTTTTAAATTAGAAACTAGTTTCAGTGTAACCATTTACAATGAGATCATTATCTCCTCTAAAGACTAATAACACATCCTTACTTCTTCTTTAGTACATAAAAATTTTATTAATTAAAATCTATTGACTCTCATTAATATTTTATTGGTATCTAATTATTATTCTTAAATAATATATGACATCAAATAGATTATATGACATGGAATACATGATGAATTAAATAGAATATGCATTATGAATCTTATCTATATTTTCGAACTATTTATAAGTATTTTTAATCTTCCTAAGATTCATTTCATAAAATACTAGTAAAGAACCATTTTTGAGTTATCCATGCAAACATTATTTAGAATATTAATAATATAAGTGTTTAGACTCTATCTAAGAAACATATTATATCTATCTCTATAGATATGTAAACCCACTATGAAGGCCGTCAAACCCTTGTCTTTTATTGAAGATCACATTCAAAACTATATGTTTATAGAATTTAAAGTTGGGAAATTATTTTTGATAAGGATTATTTTATCCATATACAATATCAAAAATATCAAAACACTCCCACTACCCTACTTATATACATAAGAATCAACCACATTCTTGATAAAGCCAAACTCTTTGATTGCATCATCAAACCAAATGTCTCAACTCTGAGAAGTTTTCATCGACCCATAAATGGGTTGTTGCAACTTGAAAACATTATGACACTCATTAGAAATTCAAAACCATTGTGATGTAACATATACATGTCCCCAACTAAATTCCAATAAATAAAATTATTTTTGACATACATTTGATATATATCATAATCAGAAATATTTGTGATGGAAATCAATATATAAATGCACACTATCACTGAAATCAGAGAAAAATTTTATTCATAGAAAATAATGTGAATATATTTAAAACCTTTAGCAATCTGATTATCATTATAGGTATAAACTATACCATCCATGTCAATTTTCTTTAGAAAACCCCACTTTCACTCTATGGGTCTCACCCAGTCAAGTTTATCCAATAAGTTACAAATATGGTTATTGTATATGGATTCCATCTAATATTTCACGAAATTGAACCATTTCTTGGAATAAAAATTTTAAGACACACATTAGGATTTATATCATTATATATAAAACTTAGTTAATTATTATTTTCCACAAGAAATTTATAACTCTTTGGCTTCTAATGAATCTTACTAGAGATTTAATATTCTTATGTAACCTGAGTTGGTTCTTCTTCCATAAAACTTCATGAAACCGTCTCAACTTCCATATCTAGATAACTTCTAAATTGTTGGTCTTCAAATTATATAAGTTCATTTTACCTCCCATTTACTCCTTGATTCATGTATTTTCTTGAAAGGAAAACAACATCTCATGGTACAATCAATTTGTGTTCAGTAAAATTATAAAGGTGATGTAGCTTAGCCTCTTTGGGATGACCAATAAATAATCACCTTTTATATTTAAGGCTATGTTTTTAAGAATATAAATTCTGAACATATTCTTATAACATCAAATAATTATAAAATAAAAATAAGAACACTTCCTAGTCTATATCTCATATGGTGTTTTATTAATGGATTTATTTAGAACATGGTTAAGTAGGAATGAAATATTTTATAAATCATATACCTAAAATGATATAGGAAGGTCACACTTACTCATCAATGATCAAACCATGTTCAATAAGGTTTTTTTACTCCTCTTAAATACACCATTCAATTTTGGTGTTTCAGGATGTGTGATTTGTGAAAAAATTACGTAATATATCATAATATTATTGAATTCCTAGATTAATTATTCACCTCCATGACCTAATTAAAGAATCATAATATTTTTTCCCAAATTATTTTTTACTTTTTATAAATCTTTTTAATCCTTTGACAAGTTTCAAACTTTGTCTCATTAGTATCACATAATTATACCGACTAAATTCAGTGGTAAAGGTTACAAATTACCTAAACTCACCGCTATCTTGAGTACTAATTAGTCAATATACAACAATATGTACAAGATTTAATAGTCCATTTTTTCTCTTACCACTTCTATTAAATTTTTTTTGGTCATTTTTCCTAATAATAAAGATTTTCATGTGTCAAATTGTTTATAATAGAATTATTCCAATACTCTATCTCTATTGAATCATTGAATAAATTTCTCATTTATATTTCCAAGGTAAAATTTACAATGGTAAGTGAGATAATAATCAACCTTGAACTTCTTATTTTGAATGTTATAGATTTTATTATCAATTAGAAGAAAATGAAAACTATTTACCATATTTTCAATGTCACAAAACATTTAAATCATGTATATATAACACATGCTATTCTTATTAATTAATGAAAATCCAATATTTTCCAAAAATGATAAAAAAATAAATCTTTTATTTATTTTAGGAATACATTATTTTTTTTCTAATTCCAAAACTAATCCACTTGGTATAATTTGACAATAAGTTGTGACCTCTGATGAAAAAACTCTTACCCCAATACCTATACAAAGACATACTTTACTTTTATTCAATCCACTCTTATTTATGAGTCATTTCTTATTATCACAAATGTGTTTTTTAAACCTAGTATTTGATACCCACGAATTAGAGTTAGAGAAGTTGATTTATATAACATTCATATCCATGTTCTTAGAATTATTATCTTTGAGAACACTTCTCAATCATAAATACCAATATAATATTATTTTATAGTTCATACCTATAGTATATATCAATTTAATTAGCATGATGCATGTCATAATCTTAAACAAAGAAATATCAATGAGTGAGTATCATGTTTTAGATCTTTCAATTTAGGAATTTTAATGAAAGTGATCTGACTAAAATTATGAACCCATATATTATTACGTTTAGTGGGCCAAGATCCATATTTAATTAAAAAATGAACCCAATTTAGAGATAAAATTATCAATTAAGATATCAGGTATGTCACTTTTCCAGTCATATAACATATGACTCATTGATAGTTGAGAGGAAAACTCTTTATCCCAATCTATCATTTGGATAAACTCAACTATTTTCCTTTGGTATCCTAACTCTAAGGGTTTACCATCTAAGTGTCACCTAATGCTCACAGTGGGATATGGTTACCTAAATATTAAGTTTAGACATATCCACCATGACTTACACAATATAATCCAAGGGAACCCCACAATGGCATGAAACTACTCTATTGGATGATCAAGATCATGGTATGTGTTTTCATTGGAAGAAATATTACCCTTAGTATTTGGGAGGTTTTTAATGGGTAGGGGGAATCCAACCTTTTTATTAACTCAAATAACCACTCTTTTTATGGGTGTAGGGATCCTAATAAATTTCCTTTATAAGTCCTAGGGTAAAAAACAAGGAACATGGGCCAAAGCCCCAATGGGCATTAAAACCCAACTGAAATGGTCGTCCACCCCTTGTATGTGTTTGATCACAAACTCCTCCCTATATATGTTATGTAGTGCCCAACCTCACTCGTAGATGTCTACCCCAGACTCAGATTCTATCATCAATGTCTACCCCTCCTACATCGAGCCCCACATGCACCATTTTTCAATTGTTTCCTAAGAGTCTAACCCTACTTTCTGACCTCATCTTCTATCACCGGAGTCCTCCCCTCCTATTTCAAGTGAAACTGGTATCTAACCCTCCTTTTATGAGACTTTATTACACCAACTATCCATAAATACCTAATAATCCATCCTTTCTCACCAACACAAATTTCAGTCACTGGTTTCTACCCCTCCTACACCGAGCCCCTCCTGTGTCAACCGTCCATCACTGCACGAGCATTCAACCCCACTCACCAACTATCCACCTTTTTTTTCCTATAATACCATACTGGAATTTGTATTAGGTATGCCATTACCACCCCACACAATCATGTGTGGGGATTTCATCTAAATTTCAGTTGTCATCATGACAACTGGCCAATCCGCGTATGTAATGCATGCACCTGGGAAGAAGAAACACCGCCCCAAAAATGGGGGGGCCAAATAGTTCAGGTGATATTTGATCCTCTCTCCCGTAGACGAAGTTCCACAATTGAGTACTACCCATATAGCAACCCAGTCTTAAAATACATGTATATTATATCATTTTAGACAAATATTAAACACATTACAAAAGTACATTCTTTAGGATCATAATAGATTGGTTTATTTGGAAACATAGAAGCGTAATATTATAACATGGTGAAATATATTCAATATCTCTCTTAGATATCTTCTCATTTAGTAAAACTACTTAAAAACATTTTTCATAACCTAGGGAAAGAAAACATAATAAGGTGGTGAGCTCAGATGCTCAGTAAGGGTAAAAAGGGAGTTATGTAATCAAAAAATGAGCAAAAGTGTATGAGAACATGATTATAACATTAAAAGATCATACCCTTCTTTTCAAAGAACATAATAAATAGTCATGGAACAAATATTGGAATTTTATAATACATGAATCATATAGTAATAAAGATCATAATCCATTAAATCATTACATAAGAGTAAGGCATGAAATTTTTGGTAAAATCACAACCACATAAGAACTACCCTAAGAAAAGTTTCATTTCAAAAAATTATCTAGGAACTTCATAGGGACTACGCTTACTACGTGGGATAGACCACCATCCCTATTCATAGGTATTTCCTTATAGTATATCAAGTTTTAACTTCTTCCCATAGTGGATCAAGCTCGTTGACTTGTTCCCATCATTATATTACGAGATATAAATCTTTTACCAATGAATTGGAGGGATATATAAGTTTCAATATTCATGTAAGCTATAACGGTCTCACATGAAAATATCTAGGACACCCCATCATATAAGCCATAATGGTCTTACCCGATACTATCTCGGAAGCCCCATCATATAAGCTATAATGGGATTACCCGACGCTATCTAGGATACCCCATAATATAAGATATAACAGGCTTACCACTTGCTATCTGGGACACACCATCGTATAAGACATGTCCATGAATAAAAACATGAATAGAGAACAAAGAGATTTCATATCATCATAAAAACATATTAATACCATTTTTATTTCATAACCTAATTAACCCAAAGAAAAGAAATGTGGTTCAGGTCAATCATCTTGAAACATGGTTA
Source organism: Viscum album (assembly GCA_963277665.1). Taxonomy (NCBI): domain Eukaryota; kingdom Viridiplantae; phylum Streptophyta; class Magnoliopsida; order Santalales; family Viscaceae; genus Viscum; species Viscum album. The sequence continues at coordinate 1,820,058,677 of OY728161.1, read as the reverse complement.
TCCCATGGAAAATAAACAGGTTTCATAAAAATATATTTGAAAAATGTTTTACCCATGGAAAAGAAATGAGTTCCATAAATATTATACCATCAAAATATAATCCATTCAGAGAAAGAATATGAAAGTTATCCACAGATCATATCCCTAGTAAGCCATGAGAAACACCAATGGATGTCATATTAGATGAAAAATAATTTAGAAATATATTTTAAAAACATTTCTTGAGAAAAATATATTTTCTTTAAAAAAAATTTAAAAATCATTTTATTTGAAATTAATCTTTTTAAAACATATAAAGGAATCTTGGAAAATAATTTAAAACACTTCTTGAACATAAAACCTTTTTTAAAACCTTTTTCTTTTAAAATAGATATTAAAACATATAAAATAATCTATGAAATCATTGAAATTCATTTCTTTGAAAATAAAATTTTAAAATATAAAATATTTTAAAAACCCATTTCTTTTAAAAACCACTTTAAAAACTTATGAATTAATATTTAAAAATAATTTAAAACATTTCTTGAAGAAAATATCCTTTTCACTTTGAAAAATTATTTTTAGAGAATAAAACATTATAAAAACATTTTTACAACATAATAAAATTTTAAAATAATTTTCCTTTAAATTGAGATTAATATATAATTTAATTTTTTTAAAAACACTTTTAGGAAACATAGATTTTGATGAAACAAATTTATAAACCATGAGAGAAATATAGTCATATTTTCATAAAAATAGTTTCTTAATTATCTTTAGTACCAAAGAGTGAAAAAATGATACCATTAATTTAAGTTATAATTAATAAATATAGGATAATAAAATTAATCAAAATTATTTAGTTATGTGTTAAAATATTTCATAAATAGAATCATAATCACAAATAATCCTGATAAATAATGAGGTCATAGAAATAAACTCTTACAAACATGGAAAATTTGAATCATAATACCCATAAAAGAATAAAATTACATGAAGATTAAAATAAAATGAAAGTAATTTGATTCATGATATAAAATGTTAAATATCCTTATATACTCCTCGTACTACAATATAGGTTCATAAAAAACATGTGTCTCGAAGAAGTAAAATCGAGACAAAATTACCTTAACGATTTAGAAAATTTGAACCATAAAACCCCATGAAATATCTATCATTAAATGGATATATAAACAAACATAAATTTAAGGATAATTATAATATTATAAATTCATGTGAAATATATACACCACCCAAAATAAATGATTGGTGAATAAGGCATAAGTCTCATAGAAATAAAAGTGGGACTAGAAATCCCCTAACTACTTGAGTAACTTTTGAATCATTATATTCATGAAAGAATAACATAAATTGAAACTTTTAATATCAAGAAATAAATTAAATTCGAGATATTAAATTTCATATGGAATTATATACATCACATGACAAAAATAAGCGGTGAATATAATATATATCTCACAGAAATAAAAGTTAGATGAGAAAACCCTTACATTAAGACTTTGGATTTCTTCTAACATGTTCAAACCTCATGTATAATAAATATATATTTATTATACATATAAGATAGTATCATATTATTATATATCATACAATATATTATTTTATTGTGACTTTATATTACCTGTTTATTAACAATTCCATGTTAAGGTTATGTTTCAGGTAATATCCGTTTTGTTTTTCATATATTTTTTCACTTGTTATTCATGATCCTCTTACTTAGACCATGATTTACTTAATTATAGAATATAGAAAATGATATAAATATCATATATATTCAGTATATAAATATTTATAATAATATATAAAATATATAAAAATGAAATGGAATAAAGAGTTCATGGAGACGGTAGGTCATACATAGGCATGAATGTTGTTTCCATTCTCTTGTCATTTTGAAAGAAAGAAAGTAAATAATATATATATATATATAAATATAAATATAAATATATTATAATTATAGTATAATTATTATTTCAAATATATAATATATTTTTGTTAATGAAAACCTTAATATATTCCATGTAATGTGTGAACGAATCACATCACTTTGAGGAGTCGGTAGTCCACACGTCCAAAGTTATTGTATTTACCAAAAATGGAAAGGATGAAGGTATGTGTTATATAATTATCATAAAAGCATAAATATATCATAAATATCATATAAATAAAATATAAACATAAATTACATCATAATTTATAACCTTGAAAGGTGGAAATGGAAGAATGAGTGACATCGGTCTACGAGGCGGTAGTCCGACGTACACATGAATGATGATTGCGTATCCCATTTGATGGAAGTGTGTGTGAGGGTATATCAAAAACATAATTTAAAAAAATATTTATATATTGAGGATAATGAGGTTATTATATAATCATGTATTAATAATAATTTAAGTGTCATAGAATGAAAATAATATAAAATTTCTTATTCAAGGATGTCACCTCTTCTTTGGGTAACTCCTTTTGGTTTGCACCAAAGGGATTACATGGTTGCATTTATGCCCAAAGTGAAGATTATAGGATGATAGGAGGATTTTGGGAGCTTATTTAAGAATTTATTGGACAATCCAAATGTCTTTAGATGTATGAATAAGTGACTTGGGTGGGGGTGGGGGGTAATTTTCCTTTTAAAGTGGAGGAGAAGTGGAATTCTTATAAATATAATAAGGTAAACACTATTGAGAGGTTTCCCTTACATAAAATCCCTTCAATAATTTTCCATTTTTTATAAAATATAAAAATTGATATAAATATTTATTTAAAATGGATTTTGGGCATGTGTATTGGTTATTTCCCCCCTTATATTAAATTTTAAAGACTAAGTAATCTTGTTCTTACCTTAATCACTGTAACTAATTTTACTTACTTTTACTAATATTTTTGGTAAAAAAAAATTTTAAACCTTTTATAAATTTTAAATTACTTTGATTCCAAATATTTAATCCATTTTTACTAATTATAATAACATAATTGGAAGAAATTAATTTGTAATTAATCTTTTGGATGTGTCGTAACAACATGTTTTTAAGCAAAAATGTTTAAATTTTTTAAATGTTTTTATATCCAATTTAATTGTTAAATTGATTATAATGAACTAAATTGGATTAATTTATATAGAATTTATATAATGACACTTTAAAAAAAAATTAAAATATAATTTGATAATATAAATAAATTGGATGAAAAATAATTTCTGAATTAAAATTCAGTAATTTTCACTATTCATCCAAAAATGATGTTTTTCAAAAAAATCACAAAAGTCCACCTTAAGTAAATTTTGAAATTAAAAATAAAAAAATAATTTTATATTATCAAATTAAATTTATAAAATTTTATAAAATTAATTTTACTATCATTCATAGAAGGACATAAAAAAGGAGTTCATTTGGGAATATAATATTTTTAAGCCAATAAAGACTTTACCAGAAATTATATGTTTTATTATCAATATTTTTTTATTTATATAAAAAAATTATAAATAATAATTAAAAACAATTTATTATTATTCATATTTCTAATTTTAATGTCTATATTATAACTATCACGTTCAAATAATTATAATAATAATAAATTATTTCATAGAATCTGAGTGTTGTGTGCAACACAAGCCAAGTCAGTGTTGCGTATAGTGCAAATTTAACATGGAATTACATGAAAAAAATCCAAAATCAGTGATTTCATATAATACAATACATATTCAGTGTTGCGTGAAATGAAAAATATCAAAAAATTTAAATTAATTTGGAAAAATATATTCCACAAAATCTCAAGGTGTTACATTCTACCCCCCTTAAAATGAATTTTCCCTCAAATTTTTTCTGGGTTATCAAGGTTTAATAATTGAAAGTTCCCTTCTTTTAAACCCACATCATAAAAAAAATACTAAAAATTCTTTTAAAAAGGTAAATTTAGAAACATATCAGTTACACAAAGTAACTCATAACAAGGTTTCCATATTGGAGAACATAAGTGGCAAGTGAAAACATGGACATAAAAGAGAAATCTAACTATCAAGTTCTAATAGAGAGTGACAAAGAACATGATCAATATAAAGTTAAAAATCACAAATACATAATCCAAAAATTCTTGAAAAAGGTCATTGATATCATCAAATATGATGACGATGAGATAAAATTTTATTTTAATACCCTTTTCATAAAGTTGAAGAATTTTCACAAGGAGATATAATTACTTGATTTCATTCTTTTTGATATACTCAATCTAACCCTTTGGTTGTGTCTTAACCAATTTACACTTTATATATTACTCTAAATTGATGGTTAATTTTTTATTCCTGAAGCACTAACAGATCATAATATCCATATGTAGAATGATAAGTCATTCCATCTATCTTTAGTTACCATCAAAACAAAAAGTATAACATAGGTTATCCAATATTCATAAATCCTCATATAGAGAGATAATAATTTAATCTCTAAAACCTCAACCAAAGTTTAACTTAAACAATTCTATAAACGGTCAACCATATAACCCTTCTAAAAGGCAAAAATACAAAAAGTTTAAGAAGAATGTCACTAAATTTATCTAAAACATCTTAACATCGATCCCGTGTATATCACAAAGGATATTTTGGTTGTTAGATAACCAACATGTGAATTCCTTTATAATATTTTCTCTTAAAATTCAATAATATCTTGAATTACTATAAATCCTTACTAAAAACATGAATGATTTCTTATTCCAAATATCATTGTATATATTATTTAAATCCATTTTTTTAAACTCTATCCATGATAGCATAAACCACCTTTTTAATAAATCCTTTATCAGTTCTGAGGTTATAAATATTATCCACTTTACTTTATCCATATCATCATCTCTTTATCCACATAAAATATCATTTTCTCATCCTCAAGAACATGTTAATGGGTACCTTCAATTAATGTAAACATTCTATTAAATCAGTTTTCTCGGTCATTAGTGTCATTTAAAACATTATTGAAAGTATTCAACAAAAAACTTCTATAGAAAAAACTTATATAATTCATGATTCATATAACATATTCTTTGAATTAAAAAATATATACACTTAAATCATCTAAATTTATTCTTAAAACATTACTCAATATTCATCATCTTATTCCTTAATACCCAATTCCTAGAATATGAAATTTGAATCATGTCTTAAGGTTCCTCAATCTCAATCTAATCATGATTCCTTTGTTTAATGTAAACAATACCATTAGAGCATCCCATAACTTTCACATGTCATTTGCAGTCTCTTTAACTTTAAAAGTATAACCAATACTCATACTACCTTTCTGATTATCTTTATGATATTTACACATTGGACATCGATTTGTATAATGACCACACTTTCCACATATGAAACATTCAATGTTAACCTAGTTCCATCTAGTTCTTGTTATTGACTATGACCAGAAATCATATTGTGAGAAACATTTATCATAGAAGAAAACCACATTATCATTAAAAAATACCTATGGTATGCCTAAATCATGAAACATACTTGTAAATCTATGACACATAAGGCTTATCCATAGATTCATCCCTAGACATATCCTTAGAAATATAAATAGGGATCTCACTAAATTTTTTTCATCCTAGGTCCCAATGTTTGACTAAATATTTCATTTGATACCAACTATATAAACCTAGGTTTAACATACAAGGATATTAAAAAATTTTAGATGAATATTCAACACATTACAAAATTATACACCTAAGTATCATAATAGTTTAGTATCTTTGGAAACTTGGAAGCATAATCTTATAACATGGTGAAATATCTTCAACATATTTCTTAAAGATCTTCCCCTTTATTAGTCAAACTTAAAACCTTTATTGATAACCTGGGGAAAAGAAACATAAGAAATGCATGACCTCATATTCTTAGTAAGGTTAAACAAGGGAGATATGTAAGAAAAAAATGAGTATAAGAGTATGGGAACATGATCATAACATTAAAAGATCATACCCAGTATATCAAATATCATAATCAATAGTCATGGAACAAATATTTTCAGTTCATAAGACATGAATCATATGGTAATTAAGAGCATAAGTAATTAAAGCATTACATGGAGTAAGAAATGGAATTTTTGGTGGAAGCATAAAAATATAAAAACATTACCTAATCCAAGGCTCATTTCAAAAAATTATCTGGCACTTAATGGGGACTACACATAATGGGTGGGAAACACTACCATCCCCAGTCACATCCCTTTACTTATAGTGTATCCGGTTATACCTTCTTCCCATTCTGTATCAAGCCCGTCGACTTGTTCCCATCATTATCTTATGATATATATATCTTCACCCAATGAGTTGGAGGGAGATATAGGTCCCACTTGTCCTGTAATCTATAAATGTCTCACCCAGTACTATCTAGTCCACCCCATCATATAATCTATAATAGGATTACCCGATGCTATCTAGGCCACCCCATTCTATAAGTTGTAATAGGATTTCCCCACATATAATAACCCTGCCTTTTATTACACACTTAAACATGATTTATTACATAAAATATTCACTTGATACAATATAGAAGATAGAGAGGTCTAGTGTATTTTGGGCTTAGGAACATTACATAATGACTTAAAACATGAAACACAACATCTTTATTGAAAACTTCCTTTACATGACCACTCCATTCCCACGTACTTAACATTGCATGGGATAACCCAAGGACATGCATAAGAAAATGGTGATCTATAAAGAATTTTAAGGGAGTAAACAAGGAATAACAATAAAATTACAATACATGTTAGGAAATAGGAATATCAATGTGGCATAAAATAAATACGAACATAAAGGCAAGATATAGCATGATTATCATTACATGGAAATGTGGCAACAACACTTAACATGGTAATAGCATGAGCCAAGGCTCATTGCACATGGAGCATGAGTAAACCCCCATTGAACTTTAATTATCACAAGTGAACCCTAATTTCACTTGACATACCATGATACTAATATTTACCCAATGCATTTGAGCACTATTAGGGTGTACCCTTCTTAAACATTTCATTTCATGCATAAGTTTTCCACATAGATCATATAATATGGAATCATTAAAGATAATCATTTATTCCACAATAAAGGAATGTGTAAATAATACATGAAACTATATAATCAATAAGTAAACACACACAAAGGTGAATACCCTAGATAGAGAAATGGTCATGGTATTCACAACACAATGGCTTTGGCTTGGAAATTGTGGTGCAATTTCGGTAAAAAAACGACATGACATAAGAATTAATAAAAATGGTTGATGAGAAAGAAAGGGATATCTAATAATATGTAAATTAAATGGTCAGTAATTGGGTCATATAGATACATGTACCAACATAAGTAATGGAATTTTAGAATCATAATACAAAATAATTTCTTGAATGTAAATGAGGAGAGAGAAATTTCATACCGAATCTCGGTATAGTAACAGGTGTACATTGGAGGAATTAATGAGAGAGAAAGGGGTCTATCGTCATTCGAACATAAAGAGGTCAGTATTTGGGAGATGATAAATCATACCCCAACAATTTTAATTGAAAATACAGGGCATACCAACATAATGACATTTGAACAAAAATGAGAAAGGAAGAAATCCCTTACTTGGAAGTGTGATCCCAAAGGCTTAGGAGAGGCTTGGGAGAGGATTCTTGGGAGCTTGGGACACATTTTGAGGATTATAGATAGAGGAGGTAAGAGTTTGGTCGATCTCAAAAGGATTTGAGTGAAGAGAAAGTGGGATCTTGGGTGGGTTTATATAGGAAAATAGAGGAAATTCTTTATTATTTAGGTTTTAGACACTACACATTAAACTAATCAAAACCACAAACCAACCCATGGTTTTTGCCCATGGTTTCTACCAAAGGGGAGTGGAAAAAATTATTTTATAAGGCTAATGGACGAAATTATTAAAATACTGGGATTTATTATGTGGAGGTGAGTCACACTCTCAAAAAAATCAATTTAAAAAGTTAAAATGTTTTATAAGTCTTGGAGGGTCCACTAAAGCTTTATAAAATTAATAAAACAAACCTAAAATCACATTATTTTAATAGTAAAAAATTTATTGTCCAAACATAATATTTATAATATTTTATTAAATCACTATCGGGTCATTATGAAAAATTCTCCATTGGAAAATTTCAATATATTGATTCCAAAAATAATATTTATTTTATCTAAATAATTTTCTAAATATGACAATTTTTACTTTTAAAATAAAAACCAACATTTATAAAAAATTCAAGGGTTTTTACAAAAATAGTTTTCAAACCTTAATAAAATTTACAATTGTATTAATAAAAATTATATGAAAATTTCTATTTAATAAAAAGTTATATAGTAATAATATTTTATTAAAATATTATTTAGTTAAAAAAAATCCATTAATTCATGAAAATAGATTTCTTAATTGAATATTAACTAAAAATTCTATCTTTACTTCAAAAAATATTTACAAAGTAACAATAATAAAATTATTAAATATTCTATACAAAAAAATAATGTACATAATCATAGTGCTAGGGTATTGTTACATAACCCCTTAAAACACCCACATAATACCGAAGGGTAAGGTGTGCGATTGTGACAAACTCTTGGGGTGGCTTGGATAACATCGCCTGGGTGGTAATCTCTATCAACTTCCACTTCTCCTGTAGGTAGTTCCATTGGAGCTTAACATGTTCAATCTCGTCATGGTCTTGGTCAAGAGTGAAGCCCAATGACACCACATCCTTTCCGAGATCTGAAAAATGGTCTTCTTATGGAGCAATTCTACTGGATGAGGCCATCACTTCCTTTGTCTAAGTAAATTGGATTTGTTAAAGTCCTATATTTATACTAATCATGTGATCAATTTTTGACGACTATATTAGCAATGGTCAGAATTCATAACAGTATTTTAAAATCCAAAAACATAAAACTAGGTAATTGAATATGATATATAAACATCTTACATAATAATACATTTAATTAGATAAAGATGAATTTTCATTAATAAAAGTTTGGTTCGTTACAATATTCCCCCCTTAATAAATTTCACCCTTGAAATTTCCTTTTCCCACACTAAAACAGATGTGGGTAACTCTGCTTCATCACTTCCTCTGATTCCCACATTGCCTCTTAAACTTGTGGTTTCGCCACTACACATTGACGAGGGGAATTGTCTTATTTCATAGAACTTTTTCTATACGATATAAATCTTCACCAGCTTCTCTTCATAGGAAAGGTCATTCTCTAATGTTATAACCTCTGGATTGAGTACATGCAATGGTTAAGGTATGTACTTCCTCAATAGTGATACATGGAATACATCATGTACCTGAGATAGGTTCGATGGGAGTGTTAGTTGATAGGCCACTACTCCAATGCGATTAAGGATCTCAAAAGGGAAAATTTACCTTAGACTAAGCTTTTCTTTATTCCCAAATCTCATAAATATCTTCCACGGTGATATATAGAGGAATTCCATGTCTTTAACATCAAACTATAGGTCTCAATGAAAATTATCAACATATCTCTTCTATCGACTCTGAGAAGCTTTAATGTGCTGATTGATGGTATTAACCTTCTCCACCGTTTATTCGACCATTTCCGGACCTAGGAGTTTTCACTCCCCAACTTCATCCCAACATGTCAGTGTTCTAAACCTATTCCCATAAAGGGATTCATAATAATCCATTTGGATTCTTGAGTGGGAACTATTGTTGTAAGAGAACTCAACTAGAGGAAGATGTTGATCCCATTATCCTTTGAAGTCTATTGAGCAAGCTCTCAACATGTCATCAAGTGTTTGGATAGTCCGCTCAGATTTTCCATTTGATTGAGGATGATAATCCATACTAAATTTTAGATCTATATTCAGAGCATGTTGGATACTCTTCGAGAACATAGAGGTGAATCTTGGATCTCAATTAGATACAATCAATAGTGTTACTCCATGCAGCATGACCACATATCTGATGTATATCCATGCTAGTTGATCCAATTATAAATCCTCTCAAATTTCAATGAAGTGTGCAGTCTTTGTAAGATGATCCACAACAACCCAGCTAGCATTGTTTCCTTTGGATGTATTTGAAAGTTCAGTGAAAAAGTCCATGGTGATATTTTACCATTTGCATGCTGGTATGTGTAATGGTTGCATCATGCCCTTAGACTTCTACCTCTCAATATTCACTTGCTGATATACAAGTCATTTTTATTTATACTCAAAAATCTCTTTCTTCATGTTATCCCACCAATAAATCTCTTGGAGATCTCGATACATCATTGTGTTTCCTGGGTGAATAGAGAAATTTGAATTATGCGCATCATCTAAAAGTTCCTTCTTTAACTATGGATTCGATGGAACATATAGTCTTGACCCAAATATCACGATTCCTTCTTCATTAAAATTTAACTCTGGGGATTTAACTTTTCTGATAGTTTCCACCTTCTTCTGAATTCCCACATCATCCTTTTGAGCATCCTTTAACCTTTCTAAAAGATACGATTGAGAAATCATTTGTGAAATAATTGATGATATTACATTATTTATGATTCCCATTTCTATCTTCATCAAATCTAAGAATATTGGATCCTTTTAGATTCTCATCAATGATAGAATCGATGGGTACTTTCTATTTAGAGAATCTGTCACCTTGTTCACTTTCCCAGGGTGGTAATGGATTGAGAAGTCATAGACTTTGATCAGCTCTAACCATCTTTGTTGGAGCATGTTAAACTCTTTCTATGTGAATATATACTTGAGACTTTTGTGCTCTATATATATTTCACACTTCTCCCCAAAGAGGTAATTCCGCCAAATTTTTAAAGCAAGGATCCCTATAGGAAACTCCAGATCATGTGTTGTATTGTTTTTCTTATGAACTTTCAATTGACTCAAAGCATATGAAATTACTTTTTCATTTTTCATTAACACACAACCTAGACCCTTCTTTGAAGCATCACAAAATACCCAAAAAAGTTATCCACTTGTGGGTAGTGTGATCACAGATGCAGTGATAAGCATCCTTTTCAACTCCTTAATTCTCTCTTTTCATTCATCAATCCAATAAAACTTTACTCCCTTCCGAGTTAGCTTAGTAAGAGGATTGGAAAATCATGAGAAATTTCTCACAAATTGGAGATAATATCAAGCTAACCCTTGAAAGCTACAGATATCTGTCACCAATGTTGGCCTCAACCATCCCTCAATTGAATTTATCTTGGTGGGATCCACAGATATCTCATTGCTTGTGATGATATGGCCTAAGAATGAGACTTCCTTGAAATAGAACTCACACTTACTGTACTTTTCATAGAACTTATCCTTTCACAAGGTCTCTAGTACATTTCTTAGATGCTCCTCATGATCCTCCTTGGTTTTGGAGTATATTAGAATATCGTCTATAAAGACTACCCCAAAATTTTCAAGGTAATATCTAAAGACTCTATTCATCAAGTCTATGAAGACTAGTGGAGCATTAGTGAGTCCGAAAGGCATTACTATGAATTTATAGTGCCCGTACCTTGTATGAAAAGTAGTCTTGGGGACATACTCCTTCTTCAACCCTTCTTGGTAATATCTTGATGAAAAATATACCTTGGAAAATTATTGTGCTCCACATAGCTGATTGAACAAGTCATAAATTAATTGAAGAAGATACTTGTTCTTTATCGTGATTTTGTTGAGCTCATGATAATTAATTCAAACACGCATGGACTCATCCTTCTTCTTAACAAAGAGGACTAGTGCACCCTATGGTGAAGCACATGGGCATATAAACCCTTTATCCAGATTCTCATATAGTTGTTTCTTCAGCTGATCAAGCTCTACAACAACCATTCTATATAGAGTCTTGGATATTGGAAATGCCCTAGGTCTAAGGTCAATTGATAATTCAACATCTCTTCTATGAGGAAGACCAGAAAATTCCTCAAGAAACACTTCAGTGAATTCCCTCCCAATAGGCATGTCTTCAAGGATGGTTGATTCCTTATAATTAACAATCTGAGCCAGATACGCATGCTCATGGGGAAGTAATTTCCACGTTTGAGATGATGGTGCTAAATAAGAATCATATTCCTCCTTTCTCTTGTATATAATTCGGGGTTGATTCTCCATATAGAGAGGGATTTCACTCTCATAGCAATTTATATTGGCTATATATAAGGAAAGTAAATCCATGATGATAATTACATCAAATTACACTAGAGGGAGTATGATGAGGCTCTCTAGTAATTTCAATCTACAAATTATAATAGGGGAGGAGTTATATTAATGGGATGCAATGATTGACCCATTTTCCGTACTCACTGATATCTTTAATTCCATGATTTGTGGTGATGTTTGGATTGTTCTAATAAACATTCAAGATACAAAATAATGTTTAGAAATAGAATAAAAAGTATGTTCACTATTCTTCAATGAACAACTAGCGTACATGTCACCACTTCATTGTTAGGGTTCACTTCAGTGGTAGTGATGGAAAAAGATATCCCTTTTTTCCTTGGAGGTTATTGGTTGCCTCTGAAAACCCTTGTCTTAGGGCACTGATTTTCAAGGTGCCCTGGTTATTTGAAATTGAAGTAATGAACAACGCATTAAGGGTCGAACAGATCATTCCTATCCTCTTTCATAGCTGCAGATTTTTCTTTTCGACAGTTAATTTCTAGGTTCCCTTCTCTTTCACAACTAAATCATTTCCTCGTCCCCTTCAAGAAATTTCCAAGGTGATTTTTTCTGTACCTTTGGCAAGGGGGGTGCTGAATTTTCTTAGCACCATTTGATTTATGCATAATACCACCAAAATTGATGTCCACCTTATTATTCTCATCCCCATGACACCCCTGATATTCTTCGATCTCCATTTCGACTTTGAGGGCACATCAGACAATTTTATCAGAGCTCTCTAAGTCACGGATCACTAGGGATTTCTCCAGGATGGGTTTTATCCCACCAAAGAAGCAGTAAACCTTACATTTAGGGGTAATGAAAAAGTCAGAGGTATATCATGAAAGCCTTGTAAAGTTTTCCTTGAATTCTCCAACAGATTCATCTTCTTTTTGCTTAAGGTCAAGGAATTCCCTTTCCGTTTTAATTAATAGGGTGTGAGGAAAATATTTTTTGAATTTTTTTTTCCATAAATATTTCCATTCCAACTCCTCGATATCATCCTTAGGATTTTTATTTTTGATCAATGTCCACCAATGATAGACCTCACCCTCCATATGATAAGCAGCCATAAGAACCATCTATTGTTCATAAAATTGAAGGATGGAGAATATCTTTTCAATGGAGTTGATCTGTTGTTCGATAATTGAGGGATCAGATGATACATTAAAATGAGGAGGACTTTGTCTCATGAAGCTTTCAATTGCGACTTGTTCTTTTTTAGGGGGGTTGAACGTTCCTCTTGACCCATGTTTCTATTCAAATATTCAGTCAACTGAAAGAGTATCATGACAATGTTTGTGATTCATACTCCCATTGGATTGGTCATATCATTAGAATAGTCATCACATTGATCTTCGCATCGGTTGTCAGCTCAAGTCCTCCTATTTACATCCATTGGCTGGAATAAAATGGAAGTTAGGGGTAACAAATAAAGGGTAATACAAGAATAAAAATGGATGAATTATAAATAACTTTTATTTCCTTAACTTATGAATCTATAGGATTCCATCTATGTTATCCATGATCTAATTTCCAACATATATTCTTAGGGAATTTTTTTATTCCCATAACAATGGTTCATACTAAGCTTGGGAATTTACCAAATCAAATCCCCTGGGAGTGTTGTAACTAAGAGTGCAGAATGGTCCATTGTCATGTACCATGATACCCCAGGTCAAGCCTGAAACACCTTGTCAGAGTTTTCACTCCTTGGTAAATCTATGCTAGAGCCGCCTCTACCTGCTCATATCCAGACATGGATGTATTTTCTTGATAAACCACTTACTAAATAATGAATAAAACATATGGATGTTTTTACTATACTTAGTATTATTCCTAAGGCTTTCACTAGGGTTTTCTAATCCAAATCCCAAAAATAACTAAACCCATCCCTCTGATACCAACTATAAAAACCCTGCTTTTTATTACACACTTAAACATGATTTATTACATAAAATATTCACTTGATACAACATAAAATAATGAGCATAATAGTTTATTTGGGGCTTATGAACATTACATAACAACTTAAAACATTAAACACACCATCTTTATTGAAAACTTCCATTACTTGACCACTACATTCCCTCGTACTTAGCATTTCATGGGATAACCTAGGGAGATGCATAAGAAAAGGGTGAGATATAAAGCCTAGTAAGGGAGTAAAAAAGTCATAACATGATGAATACAATAATTTTTTTAAAATATACATATCAATGGAGCATAAAAGAAACATGAACATAAAGTAAAGATATATCTTGATTATCCTAACATGGAAATGTGGCAACAACACTTAACATGGTATTAGCATGAGCCAAGGATCATTTCAGATGGAGAATGAGTAAAACCTCATTTCAATTTAATTAGCATTAGTAAACACTCATTGCACTTTACGTATCATTATACTAATATTTACCTAATGCATTGGAGTGCTATCAAGGTTCACCCTTTTTAAACATTTCATTTCATGCATAAGTGTTCCACATGGATCATACAACATGGAATCATTAAAGATCATCATTTATTCCACGATAAATGAATGTGGAATTCATACATGAAACTATGTAATCAATAATTAAACATTCATAAAGGTGAATACAATTGATAGAGAAATAGTTATGGTATTCACAATACATTGACTTTGGCTTGGAAAATCGCGGTGTAATTTCAGCAGTATAACGGTGTGACATAAGAATTCATAAAAATGGTTGATGAGAGATAAAGGGTTGCCTTATTATATTAACATGAAATATATGTATAGGGGGTCATATAGATACATTTACCAACCTATGTAATGGAATTTTAGATTCATAATACAAAATAATTTCTTGAATGTAAACGAGGAGAGAGAAATTCCTTACCGAATTTCAGCATGGTAACAGGTGTACATGGGAGGCATTAATGAGAGAGAAAGCGATTTATCATCATTAAAACATAAAGAGGAAAGTATGGGGGAGGTGGGAAATCATACCCCAACATTTTTAGTTGAAAATAAAATGTTGTAACAACATAATAAAATTTGGACAAAAAATTAGAAAGGAAGAAATCGCTTACTTGGAAGTGTGATCCCAAAGGCTTGGGAGAGGATTGGAAGATGATTCTTGGGAGATTGGGGTACCTTGGGAGGATTATAGATAGAGGAGGAAAGAGTTTGGTCGAGCTCCAAATAATTTTAGTGAAGATTAAGTGGGAGCTTGGGAGTCTTTATGTAGGAAAAGGGAGGGAATTCTTTATTATTTAGGTTTTGGACACTACACATTAAACTAATCAAAACCACAAACCAACCCATGGTTTTTGACCATGGTTTTTTCCAAATGGGAGTGTAAAACATTATTTTATAAATAAAATTTATTAAATTCTTAAAATATTATAATTTATTATGTGGTGGTGAGTTACACTCTCCAGGAAATCAATTTAAAAAGTTAAAATGTTTTATAAGTCTTAGAGGGTCCACTAGAAGTTTGTAAAATAAATTAAACAGACCTCAAATCAAATTATTTAAATTTTTAAACATATAATAACTAAAAATAATGTTTATATTATTTTAATACATCACTATCAGTTCATTATGATGTTATAAAACACATTATATATTTAAACGGTATTTAATTTTTATCCAAACATTTGACTGTCTTAGAAAATTATGAAAAATTCACCATTGGATAATTTTGAAATCTTTATTACAAATATAATATTAATTTTATCTAAATAATTGTTTAAATATGTGAATTTTTAATTTTAAAATAAAAACTAATATTTATAAAAAATTCATTGGTTTTGAAAAAAATAGCTTTCAAACCTTAATAAAAATTACAATTGTATTCAAAAAAATTATTCGATAATTTATATTTAATAAAAATTAAATTTTAAAATAATATTTTATTAAAATATTATTTAATTAAGAAAAATCCATTAATTCATCAAAATAGATTTCTTAATTGAATATTAACTATAAATGCTATTTTTTACTTTAAAAACTATTTACAAAGTAACAATAATAAAATGAATGTATATTATCTATACAAAAATAATGTACATAATAATAGTGATAGGGTATTGTTACATAAACCCTTATAACACCTGGATAATACCGAAGGGTAAGGTGTGCGATTTTGATAGACTCTTGGGGTGGTTCAGATAACATCACTCGAGTGGTAATCTTTATCAACTTCCACTTCTCAGGTAGGCGGTTCCATTCGATCTTAACGTGTTGAATCTCGACATGGGATTGTTTAAGAGTGAAGCCAAATGATGCCAAATCCTTTCTAAGATTCATTAAATGGGGTTCATGTGGTGCAATTCTATTGGAGAAGGTCATTGCTTCCTTTTTCTGGGTAAATTGGATTTGTTAAAGCCCTATATTTATACTAATCATGTGATCACTGTTAAACAACTATATTAGCAGCGGTCACAATTCTTATTGGTATTTTAAAATCCAAAAACATAAAACCAAGGAAGTACATATGTTATATATACATCTTACATAATAATAAATTTAATTATATTAGGAGGATTTTTCATTAATAAATGTTTGGGTCGTTACACAACACTATCTGTCTCACCCCATAATATTAGATGTAATGAGATTTCTCAATGCTATATGGGCCACACCATCATATAAGCCATGTGCATTAATCACAACATGAATAAATCAAAAAGATATTTCATATCCTCATAAAAAGCATTAAGATAGTTATTCTTTCATAACTTTATTAACCCATGCAAAAGAAATGAGTTTAATAAAAATCTCCTTGAAACGTGATTAGCCTATGAAAAAAAAGGTTTCATAACACTCTTTTTGAAACATTTTTTACATGTGGAAGAGAAGCAGGTTCCATAAACATTATTCTATCCAAACATAAACCATTTAGAGAAAAAATATGAATTGTATCCTTGGATCATATCCCCATTACGGAATGAGTAACACCAATGGATGTCATCTTATATGAAAAATAATTTGGAAATATGTTTTTAAAAAATTCATGAGAAAAATAGGTTTTATTTGAAGAACATTTTTAAAATCATTTAATTTGAAAAAAATATTTTTTAAAAATATAAATGAATCTTTTAAAATCATTTAAAACACTTCTTGAACATAAAACATTTTTGAAAACATTTTTCTTTGAAAATGTCTTTGAAAACATATAAAATAATATTTGAAATCATTGAAATAATTTTTTTTTAAAATCACTTTTTATAACATAAAACAATTTTAAAAATCCTTTTCTTTGAAAAACACTTTTAAAACATATAAATTAATCTTTAAAAATTATTTAAAACATTTATTGAGGAAGATATCCTTTTCGCTTTGAAAAAAACTTTTAGAGCATAAAACATTCTGAAAACATTTTTAAAACAAAACAAACTTTTAAAATACTTTTATTTGAAAATTATATTCAAATATCATTTAAAAAAAATTTTAAATCATTTTTAGGAAACATGGTTTTTGAATAAAATAGATTTATGACCAAAAAGATAAATAAAGCTAAACTTTCTTAAAAACATTTCCTTAATTATCTTAATTAAAAAAGACTGAAAAAATGGTACCAATAATTGAAGATATCATGAATAGAAATATGAGAAGAAAATTAATTATAATTATTGATATATGGATCATAATATTTCATCAATAGAAGCATAATCATAAACTATTTTAGTAAACGATGATATTGTAGCAATAAACTCTTACAAACATGGAAACCTTGATTTCAAATCCCGATGAAATAATAACATTACCTGAGGATTAATATATAATGAAAATAAGCAGATTCATGATACATAATTTCAAATTGAATTATATGAACCTCATAAAACAATATAGGTGCATAACAAAACATTTGTCTCAAAGAAGAAAAATTGAGACAAAATTACCTTAAGGATTTTGTAAATTTTGAACCATGAAACCTCATGAAATAGATATCATAAAATGGATATGTAAATAATCACAAATTTAAATATAATAATAATATAATAAATTCATGGTTAGTATATACACAA
Organism: Viscum album; assembly: GCA_963277665.1. Classification (NCBI taxonomy): domain Eukaryota; kingdom Viridiplantae; phylum Streptophyta; class Magnoliopsida; order Santalales; family Viscaceae; genus Viscum; species Viscum album. Next base: position 1,820,040,520 of record OY728161.1, on the reverse strand, counting down.
CAGAAAAGAAACTAGTGGTGAATAAGGCATATGTCTCACAAAAATAAAAGTGAGGCTAGAAATCCCCTTACTACTTGAGTAACTTTTGAATCATGATATTCATGAATGAGTAACATAAATTGAAACTTTTAATATCATTAAATAAATTAAATTCATGATATAAAATTTCATATAATAGTATTTATAAAACAAAACCAGAATAAGTGGTGAATATAGATTATATCACACAGAAATAAAAGTGAGATGAGAACACCTTAACCTTAAGTCTTTGAATTTCTTCGTACACGTTTCAAACTTATGTATAATAAATATAAATTTATTATAAATCTAAAAAAGTAAAATACTATAATATCTCATACCATATATAATTTTATTATGACATTATATTACCTATTTATTACAATTCCTTATTAAGGTTACATTTCCATTAATATCCGTTTTGTTTTTTGTATATGTTTTGAATTTTAATTAATGACCCTCTTTATTAGATCATGATTTAATTATTTAAATAATTTTAAAAACTAATTAAATATAATATATATTGTGTATATAAATATTTTTAATAATCTATAAAATATATAAATATGAAATGGTATACACTGTTCATGGAGATGGTGTGTCGTACGTACGCATGAACGTGGTTTCCATTTTCTTGTCATATTGAAAGAAATAAAGTAAATAAAATATATGTTTATATATATTATCATTACATTATAATTATAATTTCCCATATATATATATATCATATATTTTTAATAAACTCATCCTTATTATATTCCATGTAAAGTGTGAATGAATTACATCACTTTGAGGAGGCGGTAGTCCACACATCCACAAATGAAGTTATCGTATTTCTAAAAAATGGAAAGATTGAAGGTATGTTTTATATAAAAATTACATAAGAATAAATAAATCATAAATATCATATATATAATATAAAAACATAAAGTCCATAATTATTTCCAACCTTTAAAGGTGGAAATGGAAGAACGAAAGACATCGATTCAAGAGGCGATAGTCCGCCATACACACGAACGATGATTGCATATCCCATTTGATGGAGGTATGTGTAAGTTTAGGTATAATACATAAAAAAAAATATAATTATATTTATTATACTGATTTTATTATTTATTCATGGAATAAGAATAATTTAGGGGGAATATAATGAAAATAAAACAAAAGTGCTTGTTGAAGGATGCTACATCTTCTTCAGGTGAATCCTTTTGGTTTGCACCAAAGGGATTCCTTGGTTGGATTTATGAAAAAAGTGAGTATTATAGGATGTGATGACAGATTTTGACAGACAATTTTGGTAGGGGTTGTATGAGACCAGGGGTTTTAGAGGTGTTAATAAGTGAGAGGGGGAGTGACCTTTTATAATGGAGGAGTGACATTCTTTTAAATATAAAAAGGTAAACACTATTGGGAGGTCTCCCATACATGATGTGCCTTGAATAATTGTAAATTTTTGATCCAAGAAAGTAATTGGTCAAAATATTTCCATACAATGGATTTTGTACATGTTTTTAGGTTATTTATCCCCTTAAATTAACGTTTAACCACTAAGTAATCTTGTTTTTACCTTAATCACTGTAATTAATTTTAACTAATTTCACTAATATTTTTGTTAACAAAATTAATTTTACCTTGTTATAAATTATAAATTATTCTTATTACAAACATTGAATCAATTTTTCCAAATTTTAATCACATAATTTGTGGAAATTATTTTAAAATTAATCCCGTAGATGTGTCACGACAACATGTTTTTTAAGTGAAAATGTTTAAAAGATTGAAATGTTTTTATATCCAATTTCAATGTGAAATTGGTTACTATTAACTGAATTGGATTAATTGATGAAAATTGATATAATTAAACATTAAAAAATAATTTAAATATAATTTAACAATATAAATAAATTATTCAAAAAATAATCTTGGAAGTAAAATTTCGTATTTTTAACTATTCATTAAAAATTGTAGTTTTTCAAAAAAAATCCCCATCAATCATCTAACGTTAATTTTGAAATTATGAATTAAAAAATTAAGTTTATTTTATCAAATTCAATTTCTAGAGGAGTCTAAGATTAATTTTATTATATTTCAGAGAAGGACATAAAAAGGAGTTCATTTGAGAAAATAGTATTTTCAAACATAAAAAGGCTTTATAAAAAATTATATGTTTTATTATAAATATGTTTTATTATAATTATGTTTCATTTATATAAAACCATTATAATTATTATTTAAAAATTATTTATTAATATTCATATTACAATTTTTAGAGACTATTTTATATCTATCTCATTTAAATAATTATAATCATAAAATATTGTTTCATAGAAACTTAGTGTTGCATGTAACCCAAGGTAAGTTGGTGTTGCATGTAGTGAAATATTAACTTGGTGTTGCATGAAACACAATAATAAATCAATGATTTTATATAACACAAAATATATTTTGTGTTGTGTGAAATGTAAAATTTCGAAACTTTTAAATTAATTTGAATAAAATATTCACAAACCCTCTGGGTGTTACAACTCAGCTGCGGAGTTGACAACTGGTTTTTTCTTTTAAATATACCAATTTAATATATGTCACATAAATATTAAATCATTAACAATTACATACCATGGAATATTTATTATCTCATAATTTTTCCTTTATGTATTCATTATTCTATGAATTTATTTTTGGAATCCTTATTTCATTTACCAAATTGATATGCTCAAGCCATATTAATGTGTAACTCTTTAAACAACTCACATTTTGTGTTACTCAGCAAAATATAGAATAAAAACAAATTTATACATATCTAAATGTATCCCATGGATAAGGTACATGAAACTTGTTTCATTTAAGGATTTATAAATATATGAAATTCGAAATATTCACTTGAGTAGGATTGGAATTATAGAGAGTCAATGCCCACTTTTATAAACTATGCATAAACTTCTAAACCAGATGAAAACTAAATCTTATGTTATAATAAATATCATGTAATTAATGAAATGGTAATGTTATAAGTAATTTATCATATAATTTACTGTATAAAAAATATTCACAATATTATTATAATTTAATGAATACGCAATATTCACTATTTATCATATATTTAAAGTATAGACAATATTCAAATTTTATAAAAAATTTATAAATATGAATATTTAAATTTAATAAATAAAGAAATATAAATATTTTATTTATTTTGTGAACATGATATATTAAAATGAGCATAAAATATTTAATTTAGGCATAAACATATTCTATTTTAAATTCCTAATATTTATCTTTAATAAAAAATTTATAAACCAAAAACATTTTTTCTAAAATATTATATTTTCATTATTTCTGGATTATATCATATTTTATGATATATTTAGATAATAATATATTATCATTCGTTATTGGGATTGGTTCTTATGATAAACAAAATCGTGGGGCACCTATCATATTTGACAATATCAATTCTATCATAACTGAACACAATTCTATATTTTTCAAAAATTGAGATTTAATTCATATTATACAAAATCAAATATTGTAGCTTATGACATAGAACACCATAGGATTTCAATTTATCACATCATGAAATAAAAACCATTCATTCCCTATGACTCAACAAAAATAGAATAATGCATTGCGATATGTTATATTATAAAGCTTGTTGGAGTGATCTGATGACTAATGATCAGTCATAATATAATGTACATTAAGATATCTACTAAAATAGATTATGATATACATATTAATTATAAAATAATTTGAAAAACATTTTTATTCGAATATGAATGTTCCTCTGAGACCAATGACTTGTTTTTTTGGATTATCTCATGATCAACGCAACTAAGGAAGCCCATTTGATTGCCTGATGTATCATTATCAAACTAACATGAAATGAAGAACATAAATATAAAAATGTGAACCTATATCATAGAAATATCTATATATATCGATCTTAGTGGAGCATGTTATATTGATATCACATAGAAATATGAGACAAACTCTTGTCACGACAGTTATTACACTGGTCACTATAATCCATGTATGATATGAGAGGATTTCACAATATTCAAATGGGTGTTAAAACATTCTTTGATGAATAGAAATAGATAAAAAGACTGGGGGAGATCTTTGTATTAGTAATGATAGAATCAAACTCACACAAAAACATAATAGGATAATATCATACCTTATATAGGGTCCCTTATTTCAATAAAGGGAGTCAAGGTTCAGTTGCTAATTCTTACCAACTAACATGTGTTATCAGAATGCATGGTCATTGGTATTTCATAATCAATAAAATTTCAATGATTTTGCATTCCATAAGAGAATCAACTCATTGATTCATAATCAGAGATATACTATTAGGAATATGTGGTAATATCTATGAACTCAATATCTTATATCATAGGCTAATTATATCACATGATATAGGCATCTCATTCCCTTAATGATGTTAATATATCTTCTTCTGAAATATTCATCATATTAATATTGTAGGTTATTAATCAGGATTTTTTATACAATAACATATACTCATTTTAGTGTCTAGTCAATAATAAAATATCCCAAAGAGTGATAGGATAACACTTTATTAAAACATCATTATTTTTTATAATTCAATTACATCCAATATAACCATACATACCCATAATAATATGATTTTTATTTTCTCTAATATATATTGGAAATAATGGTTTCCATATAAACAAATTCAATGCATAAGTGTTTTTAAGAATTCAATGAACTCTTAGTATTAAAATAGTATTATTATAGTTTAAATTGTTATCCATAAAATAGTTTGAGTAGGTAATGTAATTTGAATATCTCTATGAGTGAAAAAATTCCACTTTGGAGTGAAATCATATTTCTATAAAATTGAAAAATAATCTTAGAAGACCATATGAAATGGAATCAATAGCAACTACCACTAAAAAATATTTTTATTATTGTTACTTAATTTGATTCGAGATATGTTATTCATAAAATCAAATAGGCCATTTTTTATATCAAAATTTAATTTAAAAAAAAACTAATATAATTCAAAGAATAAACTAAAAGAGAAACTAAAAAATATATGTATTGAATTATCTACACTAGATTTGAAAAAATTACTCAATGAATATACACAAATACAAGAATATTTTATTTTTTTCATCATTCAAGTTCTTATTCATTCATAATTTTTATAGGAGGAGGAACCATCCTATTGTAAAAAATTTCTTTTTAAAGAAAAAATACATTTACGAGTATATATTAGCAGGCCAGTAATAAGCCTATAATAAAATTTGAAATTAATAACCACAAAACTAGTAAGATGCTAAATAACACTTTCTTTATCCCCAAAATTGAATTAAAAAATTGGAATCTTATAAGAATTAGGGAATATACGGAAGATATTAAAAAATAATTACTAATAATAATATTTTTATGAACTCTCAAAATGAAATAGACTTCAGAAAGGGGATCATTAATTCATTAATTTTTATAAAAATTAAACTGGGAAGTTTTATAAGGAATCCATTTAGCCTATAATTAAATCTTAAAAAAATAACTGTTAATATATTGACACATAAATGATCCATTCTATATTTTTATTTGTTATTATTAAATTATTTACAAAATTTAGAGTTCTTATTGGAGATTGGGTCAGTGGAAAGGGCCTCTAGAATCAAAATTTTGAAATTATTTTTATTAATTAGGAAGAGGTTTTTAGGGAAATGAGTGTCTAGAGATCTAAATGATTCAGTGCTCCTTCCCCCTTATTAAAAAATATATTTTAATTTTAATTTTGTTATATATATATAGTATTTAAAATACAGTTTTTTTAATTTTAATTTGAATAATTTGTTTTGTTTTTTTATATATTTATATTTACAATAAAACTAAACTATATTTAAAATATTTATATTTATTTGTAATTACTAGAATTTAAGTAATTCTAAATTATGACTAAAAACCTAACCCATGAATATCTTTAATATAGGAATGGATCTTGACAACCCTTAAGGATTTTCCCTATGGGGTTTGGTTTTACTTTTTTAGCATTACATTAATAATAATATTATAATATAAATATATTCATAACAAATATATATATATATAACAAAAATAATTAAAATAAAATATCATTAATATAAATAATAAAAATTAATAAAATTATTAATAATTAATATGAAAATATAACTAGTAATATAATTTTTTTATTATTAATATTCATCATTATTTATTATTTATATATAGAGAGAATAAAGGTCTAGGAGAGATCTCCATGGAGATTTAATAGAGAATTTAGGGGTTAGGGTTCCTAGGTATTACTAGTGTTTCCTCGAGACTTGGTAGTTGATCTTTTGGTGGGGGTTCTTTTTCCAATCCCTTGGTAATGAATAATATGGTGAAGAAAGGAGATTCTTAGATATCGAAAAGAAATCCTGATGTGGAATGTGTTAACTATCATAATTTTTTCCATTGAAAGATGGGGCCTCAAATCAGATCTTCAAAGGGGAAACTAATCCTTAGGTTTTCACTAATTTGGAAGAACTTTCTGATAAGTTTAAGCTTTGTGAGTTTTCTATTATTGTCATGTTTCTTTTGATGTTAGGTTTTAATCCATGGAAGAATGATGACTTATGTCGTTGTTATCTTGTTGAAATTTGGGGTTTTTATGACTAGAAATGAATTCCCATTAGATGTGGATACTTCTATATTTTATTTCCATTTAAGGAGATGGAAAGGAGAGTATGAGGGTGTTTTTCAGTCACAATCAAACCAGTAACATTGTGTACTCAGGGTTGGGATAAAAAATTCAATCCATTCACTATTTGTAATTCTAGAGAACGAGTATGGGTTTGTTTTTTTACCTTAATTGGAAACTTTGGAATCCATGGATATTGTTTGATTTTATATTTTGTATTGATGTTCCAATCGAAATGGATAAGGATACCGGGAAGCTCTGTTTGGGAATTTTTCAAGGTTTCTTGTCGAAGTGGGCCTCTACTCTACTCTGGTCAAGAATGTTGTTCTTTCTATACCTATTGATGACTTTGATCTACAGTTAATTTTTGAGTGCCTTCTTGATATCTGCAATGGGTTCTAGATGTTTGGTCATTTAAGGGAGAATTTTTAAAGAGATGTTAGTTGTTCCCTTTGATATATGAAGTGGCACAATACTAATAAATAAAGACCAAAAAATAGATAAATTAGGCATGATATTGGTAATGATTTATGGACTATGGATTTGGGTGAGTTCTCTAAGGGTAATTTGGGATGTTTTTGTTGAGAATAATTCTAAAAAAATTATTTTTTCTAGGAAGTACATGAAAATTGTTTATTTAGTTGGACACAATTCCCAAATAATCCATGGAATTTCTAATGCTATGTATGAGCAGGGTGGTCCATTTGTTTCAAATCTTGACTTGGATGGTGTTGCATAATACCTTATTTAGGGTAAGATCCAAATATTCATCATGGGATTACTGATCTCATAGTTCAAGACATCTTTTTGTTTCCAGATCATTTTAATTACAATCATCTTTTAAGTAACCCTAGTGTGATGGATGTCTCTAGGGGGAAAGAAACCCAGACATGGGACAACATTGTGGAGGGGATATATTATCATGTCAGAGTTTCCAATGATGTTGAAGATCACGGAGTTGGATAGGTTGGTGATCAATCCACTGATGAATTTTCTAGCCAAAAATATTGCTAACCAGTAACTATGGTAGGAGAAATTAATATCATCAAGAGTTCACAAAGGAAATAAGAAATTGGATGTTGAAGCTCCAACCTTATAATAGTTCCATTTTTACATGTATTGATAACTTTACGGAGTTAGTAAAAGGGTATAAACTAAGTCTTACTGGAAAGGAAGGGAATCTTCCCACCAACATGAATTTTTTGAAGTTGGTTGTGCCTCATACAACATAAACTTCCGAAGCTACTTTGCAGGATGATAGTGCTTCAAGTCATAGATTAGAAGGTAGGGGCTCACTGTCATAGGTGAGCACTAGGATCCAAACAAATAACTACTAATTTTTTGAGTTAGTTAACATTTCCATGGAGGGGGACTCCCTTCCTAGGAGTGATGTTAAGGAAAAATAGAATACAATGACTTTTATTTACCCCATTCTATTAAAGGAGGAAGAGTCTGATAATAATGATAATTTCTGGAAAATGGTTGCAAACCTGAGACACAGACAATGTCTACATAGAGGGGGGTGGGGTCTAGGGGCTTTTCATATTACGACCCTATAAACTCAGGCACAAATCCAATTCCTGAAAAGCACTGGTACCCATACAAATTTATATGATTAACCTCTCTAGGATGATATTTGTTGTGTGTTTTTTAGGCCTTGTTGGGTTTTTTAGTTTTGAGTTGATGGTAATTTTGATTGTCGAACCTCTTCCTCTAATTCCTCTATTTTTATTTTTCTCATTTAAAGGGGTTCTTCCCCGACCTATTATTTATTGATTATATCATTACTTATTAATAACTTAGTAATTATTATTTAATATTACTAATTATTAAAATTTAAAATATCATTAATACTAATTAATACACAATAAAAGTAATAATAAGTAATAATAAAATTAATAATTAATATATTATTAATAATTAAAAATTACTAATTAATATATTATTAATAATTAATAATCAACAATGTAATTATTGTATTATAATATTAATTAATAATATAATTAAAATTTAATAATTACTATATTAATTATAATTAATAATTGATAATATAAATAAAATTATGTAATAATATAATTAATAATAATTAATGATTACTCTATTTTTAATCGTAAATAATTAATATATTATTAATAATTAATAATTAATAATTTAAATAATTTTAATTATTAATTTAATAATTAATAAATCAATTAATAGTTAATAATTAATATATTATTAATACTTAATTATTAATAATACAATTAATAATAGGTAATTATATAATTAAAAATAATTAATAATTAAAGTATTTTTTTATAATTAATCATTAATAATATAAATAATATTAAGTAAGTGTATAAAAAATAATTTATAACTTATAATATAAATAATAATATGTAATAATATAGTTAGTAATTAATAATTAATATATTATTAATAATTAATAGTTGATAATATAATTATTAATTTATAATAAGATAAAATAAGGAATTAATATGTTATAATATAATTAATATTTTATGGCTAACAATTAATAAAGTAAATAATAATAATTTATAAAATAATAATTAATAATTAACATATTATTAATAATTAACATATTATTAATAATTAACAAATTATTTATAAATAACATATTTTTAATAATTAATATATTATTAATAATTAATAATGATTAAAATTTTAATATTTAATAATTAATGATCAATAATTAATAAGTTATAATATAATTAATAATTAATAGTTTTTAAATCAGAATAGCCTTTGGGCATGGGCATACTCATGACACCTGAGCCCTTGGAAGCTGCAAATCCTACTCTGCCCCTGGATGAGCCACGAAAGGATGGCTCAGGTCTGCTGGACAGAACTATTGCTTCAACTCAGCTGATTTCACTACAGAACAACATGGACCTGGAAACCATGCTTGTACTGCCTAAAAGCTCTAAACAGAACCCTCATTACTACTCATGTATCTCTAATCATAGTTTCTCTACTGAAACTGCTTCAGGTATTCCCTCTTTACACTTTGACAATCAGTCAATAGATCATATTCAATCAACTGTTTCTATTGTGTCTGCAAATTTTGGGAAACTAGATAGTTAATCTGATAATAAACTAAATTCCAACAAAAACGTTATGATTTCACTTGTGAAGGGTAGAAACAACCCTAATATTTCAAACAGACCATATATTGATTCTAAAAGTAGTCAAGAAAAAACAAGAACCCAAATCCTACCAAACAGAACCGAAGATCTTCTAGGAACAAGGGTTTGAAAAACACAAAAAAGGGAGTTCTAACTCCAAAAATAATTTTAAATGAAGATTATTTTCTGTAATTGTTAGGGTATAGCTAATTCATACACCCTTTATGTCTTAAAAAGTATAGTTCATACTCACTGACCTATTTTATTTTCTATTGCTAAACCAAAATTCAATTTCTCATCCAAGTTTGAGCACTTATATAAGCATGGTTATTCCTTTATTGGTGCAACAAAAAATTCCTCCTTTATTGATAATCTATGGATCTTTTCACACTATTTTATTCAGAATATTAAAAATTTTAGCATCTCAGAGCAATCCCTCGCATGTGATTTAGTATTCAAATGCACTTCTATTTATATCTTTTTTGTTTATGAAAAAAATATATACCAAGGAAGAAAGCCCCTATAGGATGATATTACTTCCCTAGGTACTAACATCAACACTCCTTGGCTAGTAATTGGATATTTTAATGCTGTCCTCCACTCAAATGAGAAAAGTAGTCCCTCACATGCTATGATATCAATTAGAGAATTCAAATACACTATTGAAGAAAACCACCTCATTGAAATAAACCTTACAGGTGCCAAATACAATTGGTATAGGAAGAATTACAACAAGATGGTTTCTTCTAAATTGGATAGAGCCTTCACGAATGTTCCTACCTTATATTTTTGGAACTCCATCACAAGCACCACACTTCATAAGCTCCACTCTGACCACCATCCTATTCTGGTCATTCTATCAACCGACACTATAAGAAATCCTTTTCCTTTTTGATTCAATAATTCTTTGTTCAACAACACTGAATGCACTGATATCATTAAAACCATCTGGCTTTCTATGACTCACTACAATGATTCCTTCTACTACTCTTATAAACTAAAGTCTCTTAAACATATGCTTAAAGGTTGGTGTAGCTTTCATGCTAAACAAATCAACAAGGATATCCTTATCCTTGAGAATGAGCTCAACCAACTCCAATCCCATAACACTGGATATGATTTTAGCATTGATCCAAATCAATAAATCAACACCTAAATAGAGCTCAATTCCTTTCTCACTTTTAAAGAGAACATAATAAACCAAGACTTCAAATTAAAATGTCTTTATAATGGTGATAGAAATACTAAGTTCAATAATTCTCTTTATAGAGCCCTTAGAGCCCATAGGCCTCTTGCCACTCTACAAGATGGGGACAACATTTTAGATAATGAAGATGACATTGCTAACCATATTGTCTCTTACTTTGAATCTATTTTCAATGTCCCTGATAACAATAAATATCTCTTACCGTAGATCATTCTGATGGTGGTAAATGATGATGATAACAACTTTCTTCTTAACACACCTCTTGATCATGAAATTCAAGTTATCGTCTTTAGTTTAAATCCTAATAGTGCTCCAAAACCTGATAGATTTAATAATGGTTTCTTCCAGCACCACTGGGTTATTATTCAATATGATGTTTTCAAGCTTGTCAAATCTTTTTTCACCAATGGTGTTCTTCTTCATGGTCTAAAAGCCCAATTCGTCTCTCTAATCCCCAAATTTGGAAATGCTTCTGAGATCCACTTGTTCAGGGCCATTTCTCTCATCAACACTATTTACAAAATCATTATAATTTTTTTTCCAATAGGCTCCTGTCAATTATGGTTAAAATAGTCTCTTGGAATCAATTTGGGTTTATCAAGGGTAGATCCATCCAAAACTGCATTTGTCTTGCTTCAGATAGTTTTAACACTTTAAAAAAAGTCAACAGAGGAGGTAATATTTCATTATTCTAGACATTAACTTTTTTGATACAATGGACTGGAGTTTTATCTTTAAGGTGCTTCAATATTTTGGATTTAGTAATGCTTTTCTCACTACTATCAGAAACTTATTCAATTTAGCTTCTATTTCCATGCTAATCAATGGTTCCCCCAGACGATACTTCAAATATACTAAATGTTTAAGACAGGGGGATCCCCTCTCTACTATCATTTTCTCCATTTAGGAGGATTAACTCAGTCGTTTACTCACTTATCTTGTTGATCAAAATAAACTCCATACCATTCTTGTGTCATACAATTTGAATGCTCCCACTCACCTGTTATATACCGATGATATAATTCTTTTTCTTCAAGGTGATAAAAGAAACATCCAAAATCTCAAAATATATCTTTATCATTATGAGGAGATCTTTATATAGGTGATTAGTTGGAACAAATATTCTATCTTCTTTGGGAAAAACATTCCTCCTAATAGAAAATGCAGCATTATAAATGATTTAGGTATAAAAGAGGGATCTCCTCCTTTTAAATACATAGAAGTCCCCATTTTCTAGGGAAGACCTAAATCTCCTCACTTTTATGGAATTTCCAATCAGGTTATAAAGAAACTTTCTTCTTAGAAAGGAAAATCGATTTCTATGGCAAGTATAATCTATCTTGTTAAATATACTATTGTCTCAAAAATGGTCAAATCTATGATGGTCTACAAGTGTCCTATTGGTCTTATTAAAAAAATTAATACCTCTATTTAAAAATTTTTTTTGGCCAGGTATCACGGTGAAAAGGAAACTTGTCACCATACCATGGTTAACCTGTTGTAAACCCATTGACAAATAAGGTATTGGCATTAAAAATCTCAAACACTTTAATGAAGAACTTCAAGTACGACTCACTTGGTATCTACTATATAATAATTATAATTCCATTAGCTTTATTAAAAATATATTTCTTGAAAAACATAAGAAAGGAAACTCAACTTTTCTTTTCTCTTTTATCTATCCTTCTATAAAACAATCATTTTCCTCCATTATGAATAATTCCCACTGGATGGTCTCTAGAGGTGCTTCTTTGAATTTTGGGTTGGATAATTGGACTGGAACTCCTTTAATTTGCAGAACTTCTCCTGGAAAAGTCATGAGAACACCAACCTCTCCATCAGAGATGTTCTCTGCTTTCAAAATGATCATCTTCCTGAAAATATCATGAATTTCATTGATACCTATAATTTATCCATCACCGAGGATTTCTTAGTCTGGGAACCTGCTTAAAATGGAATTCTTAACTCAAAAAACTTCTACCAACATATTTTTTACAAATCTAAAAGTGATTTTGGGTGGATTAAGAACTTTGATAAACCTTGGATAAAACCTTCATGATTCACCCTCATCTAGAGGCTTGCTCACAACAGGACCCCCACTGATGATCTCCTTCAATTGCATGATATTCAACTCTTCTCTAAATACCCTCTCTGCAACTAACACCAAGAATATTCCAATCATCTATTTCTTTACTGTTCCACTGCTTCTGCTCTATGGAATTATATATTTGAAATCTTTAACTATAGGTGGTTGATTCATGAATATTTAAAATCTCAATTAAAGATATGTGCAGAGAGGGATAACTCTCAACAGATTAAGAATATTTTCCTTGCTGCCGTCGCAGAGCTTCAGCATGTGATTTGGTATGATAGAAATGATCTAATTCATAATAAATGCTCATTAAGTCATGCTGTAGGGCGTATGTAGATCCTTATTTTCATATATGAAGATGCTTCGATCCAAAAGAGACATTGCAACAACACGGTGCATGACTTTGACATTTTGCGATATCTTCGTATTGCTGGAAATTACTACCAACCTCATCTCACTTTCGAAGTCTTTTTGAATACCCATATTCCTAGTTAGATTAATGTTAAGGTGGATGGTGCTTCCAAAGGCAACTCGGGCCCTGCGGGTTGTGATGAATTTATTAGGAATCATGCTGGTCAGAGCCTTGGATGCTTCTATGGTAGCTGTGGCATTGCCTCTTCTCTAGAAGCTGAAATAATGAGCATGATTCATACTGTTTCTTTTTCCAAACAACATGGTTGGAGCAACCTTTGGATTGAGAATGACTCAACCACCATTGTGCAAGCTATTTGGAATGGTGTGATTCATCTTGCGTGGCTGATCACCACTCGTTGGATGAGCTGTATTCGCACTCTTCTTGACAACAGATACATCATCACTCACATTTATCAAGAAGCTAACAAGGTTGTTGATGGACTTGTGAATAAGGGGGTTAATCGAGATATTACTTGGCTTGATGATCTTACTAATGATCTAATCCCTTTTCATTGACAAGATTGTAATATTTTTCCATCTTTTAGACTCATTTAGCCCTTTTTTCTTTATAATAATTATGCCTTGGTCTTCTGGCTAGGCACCACCTTCTTAATAGTTTTTAAACAAGTTGGGGCTCTAGCCCACTTTTTATTAAGTAAAAAATACCCCTTTTAAATGGGTTTGTGAGGGATCCCATTACATGGCGCATAGGCCTAGTATCATGTAAGACTATGAAAAACATCTCCCAAAGGTCATTACATGGTCCAAAGGACCCACGATCTATAGGCACAAAATTTAAATGTCATAAATCCCCTCTTACCATTTGATAGAAATATGGTGAATAAATATGGTATAATATTCATAATAACATTTTAGTACATTGAGGATATTGAATTAATTATTTTATGTAGAATATAAAATATTTATATGAGGTAAAATAATAACTAAAAAAAGTGATTGATTAATGCGATTACCTCTAATTTGGAAGAACTCCTTTCTATATCCTCCTAAGGATATAAAGGTTGGTCTTTTAGGATGAAAAAAACCTATATAATTTGTATAAGTAAGTTTATAATGTATTTTTAAAGGGAATGATTAATTTATAAGAATCAAAAGGTGTGAACAAGTGAGGGGAGGAGGAACCCTTTTATAATTGATGTGAGGGGCACTTTTGGAATATTTTAGAAGATAAAAATAAAATATGTCATTATCTAGACCAAATACCTTAAAAAGGAAAATTATTTTAAGATAATATAGGATGAGGTTGAAAAAAATTTAACAAATAAGATTTTTATAGGTTTAAGTGGATTTTTAAACCTTATCTTTTGGTTTAACCCTTAGTTAACTCATTTTAACATTAACCGCAATAATATCTTTTCACTCTTAAAGGATTATAATGTTAATTATAAGGTTACTATTGAATCATAAATGGAAACATTATGAAATTTTACACCATATATTATCCTAATTTCCTTTTGGAAGTATTTTTTATAATTTTTAAATAATTTAATAAAATATTATTTCATTAAAATATCATTAATGTCAATTTTGGCACTATTTATTTAATTTTTCTTAAAATAAAAAAATAAAAAGTTATAATTCAAATAGAATCCTCTAACACAACTATAACATGTCATATTCATCTATAAAATTAATGTAAAACTATAATAACTGAAATTATAATACTTTTATAATTTTTAAAACCATTTATTTTATTTCTCCAATAATTGAATAAATACTATGGCAGTATTGTATAAGAATTTTAGGTAATTATATAATTTCTAAAAATAATAAATTAATCTATATCAAGAAAATAATTTTATTAAAATCTATATAAACATTTATATTCTTTCATAAATTATGTTTTCCCTATGTGAACAGATAAAAGATATTTAAAACTAAGAGGGTGATATTTTGTAACTTTCTTTGATTTAAATTTTATATATATCGTTTTCATGAAAAAGTATCCATTAAAAACATAAATTTAGAGCCTAACGTTGTAATGGTTGAATTAAATCCATCCAATAATAATTAGGAAGAAAACTTATGGAATTATCTCTTAGTTTTAACCTAGATTAACATGATTTATCATTTATTGAGGTCATAAATTTTTCCTCGGTTACAATTCATATTAAACAAAAATAAAATGGAAATATTTAAAAAATTTGAACCTTATAATTATAAATATGGAATTAATTTTATCAAATTATAATTCTATAAGTCCGAGAAATCAAATTTAAAATAATCGCGCAACACCCAATGAAAACAACTTTTTAGAAAAATACATTTTTATGCATAAAAATTGGTTTATTATTATCCCATATGTAGAAAAATATTAAATGAATATTAAAATTTTTGTGTAATATATAATATATAAATTTTATTAAAATCATTAAAATATAGTGATTAATTTAATTTATTAAGATAAAAATACATCGTGTGAATGAAAACCGTTTTTTCCAGAAAAAAATCATTTTCATTTTAAAAATATTTAGATTTTTTATTTATAATTAATTGAAAAGCAATGAATTCCTTTTATACACATGTAACCACACATTTTTAATAATTTAGTTAGTCCTATTAATTCTCACAAATTTAATGGCTTGTCGATAACTATCAGATAATAAAAATATTTTAATAGTATATCGTTGTTTGTTTAAACTCAGCCTTTCGTGTAACACAAGATATCAATGAAATAAAATTATTTAAAAAGAAATATATTCCTAAAATCTTGGGGTGTTACATTATACCCCCCTTAAAATAAATTTCTCCCTTGAAATTCATCACTCTAATATAAAAAATGTGGATATATATGTTTCATTACATTATTGTGTTCCCAAGTAGCTTCTTCAATTTTTGATTTCTCCATTGAACTTTGACCAGGTGAGTAGTCATATTCCATAACACCTTTTCTCTATGATACAAGATATATATCTATCATTCTTCATAATAAATATAATTTTATAGTGGTACAACCCTTGAGTTTAGTACATGTTATGGATCATGTATGTACTTCCTCAAGAGAGATACATGTGATACATTATGAACATGAGAGAGGTTCTCTGAAAGAAATATGAAATAAACTATCATACCTACTCAATCAAAAATATAAAAGGAAAAAATATACCTAGGTATCATATTTCCTTTCTTCACAAATCTCATAACCTTTTTCCATGTAGAAATTCAAAAAAAAACCTTCTTAATAACTTCAAATTCCATACCACAAAATGATTTTCAATATAAACTTTCTATCGACTATGAGCTACCATGATGTGTTGTTAAATGGATTTAACTTTCTCTATCATTTACTCATCTAGATTAGGACTCAATAGTGTTATTTCTTCTTATTAATCCTAGCATGTTGGATTTATACAGTTCTTTAAAAAATAAAATCATAATGAGTCATTTTAATGATTGAGAAAAAGATATTTTTGTAAGAAAACCCAACTATAAGAAGGTGTTGAACCCAACCAACTTTGAAATCCTTAAAATAAGATCTCATCATATCATATAGGGTTTTAATTATTCTCTTAAACTGACCATATATGTGAGGATAATTCATATTGTTGAAACTTAACTCTATATCTAGGGACTCCTGAAGGCTTTTCCAAAACATTGAGGTAAGCCTCATATCTCGATCAGATAAAATATAATGTGGTACTCCATGAAACCTTACCACTTTATTAATATAAATTATGGAATGTAGAACTAGATAGAAATATTTTACAATTTCAATTAAGTGTGCTGACTTCATAATGTGATCAAATAAAAACCATATAGAATTATTACCTTTAGATGTTTTGTAGAGTCTGAAAAAAAATCCATGGTGTTGTTTTCTCATTTTCATTCTATCATGGGTAATGGTTATAACATCCCATCAAAATTTTTCCACTTAGAATTTACTTGTTTACATACCAAGAACCAAGATACATACTCTTAAATATCTCTCTTCATGTTGTGCCACCAGAAATAATCATTTAGATATCTATAAATCTTTGTACTTACAAGATTAATAGATAATGATGAACTTTGAACCTCATCCAACAACCCCATATTCAAATTTGGTATGCATTTAAGGCATACATAGTTACTGAACCTTATCATTCCATCACAATCAAGTTTAAATTTAGGAACTTTTCTCATCTTGTAAATAGCACTACAACTTTCTTTTTACCCTCTTTAATCTTCACTAGGATATATGATTGAAAAATTATTTGAGAAAGATAAGATTTATCCCATTCCTTCAACATTTCCAGATTTTTCCTTTGTAAGTACTTAAATATTGGATCTTTTATGATCATCATTATATATAATCTTGAAAGGTCCATTTGATTTAGAGCATCTACCACCTTGTTCAATTTTCTAGGGTGGTAATTTATTGAGAAATCATAATCTTTAATCATCTAAAACCATCTTATTTGACACATATTTATCCCTTTTTGAGTGAATATATACCTTAAAATTTTATGTTCAGTCTATATATCATAACTTTCTCTATAAATATAATTCATCAATATATTTAATGAAAAATTACTATAGAAAACTACAAATCAGGTGTTGGTTACTTTTTTTCTTGAAACTTTAATTAGAATTAGGAATAAGCTATCACTATATCATTTTTCCTGAGAACACATCCCATTCCATTTATTGATGCATCACTATAGATTATACACTACTTCAAGGTAAATTAAGAACAAGTTCACTAACTAACCATCCCTTTAGTTCCTTGAAATTTTCTTTATATACATCTATCCAAAGTATCTTATGCACCTCTGAAGTAAACTTGTTGAGTGAATTATATAGTCATAAGAAATTCTCCAAAAAGAAATGATAATATGTATCCAAACCAAGAAAACTATGGATATTTATTAAAATGGTTGGAATTTTTCAATGTTCAATAACTTATATATTTGAATGATCTACTGATATACCCACACTTTAGATTATATAAACCAAGAATGAAACTTTTTGAATCCAAAATTCAAACATGATAATTTTTTCATAAAGCTTATCCTTCTTCAATGTATTCAGAAAAATCATCAAATGATCATCATGATCTTACTTAATCCTTGAATATAAGATAATATATTTTATAAATACTACCACAAACTAATCAAGGTAATATCTAATGACTATATTCATTAAATCCATGAAGATAATAGGGTAATTAATAGTAATAAGTGACATCACTATTAATTCATATCATCCATACATTTTATGAAATTCAATCTTAGGTATATCCTTTTTCTTGACACCCAATTGATGATTTCTAGAATAGAAGTCAATCTTAGAAAGTATTGAGCTTCGTGTAGTTGATCAAACAAGTCATTAATATGGGGTGGAGTATACTTTTTCTTAATAGTTACCTTGTTAAGTTCTCAGTAATCAACGTGGAGTCACATTTATCCACCTTTATTCTTAATATAAAGGACTAGTGCACCCCATGTAGACACACTTGGCTAAATGAATCCCTTATTAAGATTATCATTGAGTTTATTCTTAAATATATGCAGATTAATTAAGAATATTCTATATAGAGTCTTTGAAATTATTGTAGAACTAGGTATGTGTTATATCAAGAACTCAACTTCATGATTTATTGGAATACTAGGTAATTATTCTAGAAATACATCAAAAAACTCCCACATAATAAGAATATATTTGATGTCAAATTTTTACCTAACTTTATGAGATAAAACCCCTTTTTTAATTTGAATCAAGACCTATAAAATGGATATAATTTCAATAAGAAGTTAATATTTATCATGATATAGATAGATTATCATAGTTTGATTAAGAATATAAAACATGATTTCCTTTCTTCATCAATTGATGTGGTATTTATGTAAAGAAATCCAATCCATGCCAAAGAAAACATCAAATTAAACCAAAGGTAGAATAATAAGATTATTAGGAATCACATTACCACAAACTTCAACCTTATATGAATCATAAAATTGGGATGAGATAATCTTAAAATTAGGGGTTCTTACTTCTGGCTCAAAATATAATAATTGAGGTGGTATTGCGATACCCTTAGAAAATTATTATGATATATAAGAGTTGGTTGATCAAGAATCAATTAAGAAATTAACAGTTCTAAAGTGGGTGGAAAGAGTTCCTTTCACCATGTATTTATCATACCCCTAATTAGAAATTGCGATTTCACAAGATTTACCTTTTTCTCAAGAATTAATAGGCTGTTGTTTTAGATTATCAACATTAACCTTTGGAATTGGGAAATGTCTAACATAAGGATCACGATCCATCATTTCAAAACACTAGAGTGTGGGTGGTGAATTATGCAGTGCTTTCTATCTATTTTCATCATTAGCTAACTTATTTCTATCACTTTGGAATTCAATTTCCTAATAACCTTCCTTTCCAAACTTGAAACATCTTCATGTTCCCTTAAGATAATTTCCTCCATGTCTCCATCCAAACATTGAGCATAAAATAAAGATCATGTTTTTCTATCCATGGTTTCTAAAATTTACTTTTAAATATATCTTTATTTTCTTTTCAAAATGATAAGATTATTGGGTAACTCTAATATACATATCCATCTTGATGTCACATCGAATAATTTTTTCATATATGCTAAATTATTTTATGGATAAAACCCTTCAAAGACTTGGTTTTATTCCGATGAAGAACCGATAAACCATAATTTCATGTTGGATGATAATGCTATAAGTGTACCTCACAATTCTTATAAAATTTTCCTCATAGGTACTAAAAGATTTATCATACATTAGTTTTATCTCAAAGAATTAATTCTCTATTTTCATAAAAATAATATGAGGAAAGTAATTATTTAAAAATATGTTATTCAAGCCTACCCCTCTATAGATTCAATTTCTTTCTATTTCTTTTTGTTCTTAATAAGATTACACCATTGATATACTTATCATTACAAATTATAAACATCAAGAATAACTTTCTCATGTTCAAAAAACTATAGAATAAAAAATATATTTTTAGTGGTACTAATCCATTGCACAGTGAATAGTGGATTAGTGGACCCACTAAAATAAGGTGGACATTACCTAATGAAGGATTCAATATAATTTTATTCCCTACTTTGATAATTTGGAAGCTCAGTGCAATTCATAACTTGAGATGGTTGTGTAAGTATATAAATGACATTTATCATTCAATCTCCCCAAACATTTGGTTTCTTAGGAGGATAATAATTGAATTTTCTATCCCATTAATCATTAAAAGGATTCCTTTAGGTTCCATACATTGACAAAAACTAAAAAGAAAAGTGTGAGTAACAATAATCATAGTTGTAAAATCAAATAATCCTTAATTTTTTTATAGGATGTCTAAATCATAACATCTTCTTCTATGAAACTGTAGGTTTAACCTAGTACATTCATGAGCATTACCAAAACATTGGGATTTTATCCCATACTTAGACTTAACTCCAAGGTTCTCATCAAATTTATCTATTTCTAGTTTTCAAATGTTATCAAACTTTTTTCTGGTACATACTACAACAACCCATACTTTTCATACATAGATATTACATATTAATAGATAAATATTTGTTACATATCATAATGATCCATTCCAGAATTGTATAGTTCTAGTATCTTCAGAAACATGGACATATAAATAATAGGTTTATAAGAGTATCCCCATAATTATTTCAAAACTAGCATCCTTATTAGTAATATTATTTCAAAAAACTTTCTTCATAACCGTGGGAAGGGAAACATAATAGAGGGTGAGCCCAGATACTGAATAATGGTAAACAAGTGAGATATTAATGATCATATAATCATAATATGATCATAAGGGTATGAAAACATGAGATTAACATTTGAAATCTATACTCTACATATCATAGATCATACTATTGATTCATGGAATAAAGGTTGGAAATTTATAAGACATGAAACATAAAGGAATCAATGAACATGAGACATGAGAGTATAAAATTGGTTTAAGACATGGAATTATGGAATACACATAAGCATAAAAAAATAATTTCCTTAGTATCCAAGGATTTAATTACATGACTATCATAGCAGATTGGGTTCACTTTACAAATCATCATAATAGTAAAGGTTCACTCCCAAATCTATCATTGTGGATTTGGTTCACTCCATAAACCATCTTAGTAGTCAAGGTTCACTCCCAATACTATCATAATTGATATATTTCCTTACTAAAATAGGTTTACTCTCCATTTTGGTTTTGTTTATCTCATTAGATATCTATCATTACCCAAGTAATTAGAGGGAGATATACATCCCATCCATTACATAATTAAAATCATATATATGTGTGTCACAAGATTATAAAACATTCATAATATCAGAACCCAAGAAAATAAATGGGTTTTATAAAAATTTCATCAGAACATAATCCATGTAAAAGAAATGGGTTTCATAAATATTTCATTATTTTAACATTGTATAACACCTAGAAAAAGAACAAGTTTCATAAAAATATTTTCATTATAAAGATAAACCATCCAAATAAATACTAAGGATGTTATATTGGGATTATATCCTAAGTAAATCCTAAGTAAAATAGAGGGATATTGTATTTTCCAAAAATAAATACCATTAAAATACCATTAAAGAATTATTAAGTAAAATATATTTTCCATTTTGAAATCACTTCATTAAAATATATATTTTTCGAAAATATTATGGAAAAACATTTCTTAGAAAATAACATAGGAAATTTGTAATGGAATATTCAGAGTATTGATCAGTCATGGTGGAACGAAATTCCAGTCATGCTATATAAGTTAAAATAAAACATTCCTTTTACACATTTATAAAAAAATTCAAAAAGTACCTCATTTGGAAAATGAAAAGTAGATTCCTTTTGAACCATTTTGTAAATTTAAAACATGGGTAAAAATAAAATTAAACATATATATGAGAATATTAAAAAATTTCTTTAATTTTTTTTTAAATCATGGATATGAAAGAAAAATGTTTTTAAATCTAAGAGAGAACTAAAGTTGACTTTCCTTAAAACCAAACATTCAGTATCCTAATTACTTAAGGTGTGAAAAATGAATGGAAAAAATTTATTATCAATAAATAACCATAGGATAAGAAAATTCATGAGTTTATTGAGATGTATATCATAATATTTCATCATCAGAAATATAACCATAAACAATCTTGATAAATAGTGAGATTGTAACGTAAAATCATTACCACTTTGTTAACATCTAAATCGTAATATCCATGAAAGATAGAATACTAGATGAATATTTATATCAAAATAAGTTTTATAATAATCATCATCAAATTCATTCATGATTATTATATACACCACACAAATGAAACAAGTGGTAAATATTGAATGTGTCCAAAAAAAATAAAAGTTAGAAGAAAATCCATTACCTTATGTCCGAATTCCTTCATACGGATTGGAACCTACTGTATAATAAATATTGATTTATTATAAATATAATATAGAACCATTATCATAAATATAATTATATATCTTAATTACTTAGAAAATTTTATCACCCTTTTGTTAACAATTATTTTTTAGAATCACTATTCCAAGTGATATCTTCTTCATTTTTATTGTATGTTTTTGTTCAATAGTTGGGTTCAATGTATTTTGATAATTTTTATATCATATATAAAATGATAATAATGATATAAATATTATATATATTAATTATATACATGTTTATATTCATTTATAAAATATAGAGATAAAAAAATTAATTACATTATTCAGAGAGACGGTATGTCATATGTACGCATGCATGCTCTTTTCATTTTTGGATGGACGGAATAAAATAAAGTTACATAATAAATATATTTTTTAGAATAATTATTATATAATATATATAATATATATTCATTAAATCTATTCTTATTACTAGACATGTAAAATAAAAATGAATAATTAATCACATTGCTTCGAGGAGTATAATTTATTTATATAAGGTAAAAGAATAATTATAATGAAAGTGATCATTAAATAGATTACCTATACTTTGAAAGTTCTCCTTTATATCTCATCTTAAGGATACTAGGGTTGGTATTTTGAGACAAAAATAACTTATAGAATGTGTCTAATGAAGTTTATAAGGGATTTTTTCAAGGTATGGACAATCTAGAAAAGTCAAAAGGCATAAATAAGTGAGGGGGGGAGGTTATCTTTTATAATTGAGGTGAGAGGAACTTTTGGAATTTCTTAAAATATAATAAAGAAATTATCTTTCCAAAATGACTCCAAAATTATGGGTATTCAACTATAAGATAGTATGGTTTTTAAATCCCATCAACCAATATAATTTTTATAGGTTTTAGAGGCGATTTAAACCTTATCTTTTGATTTAACCCCTTAGTTAGCTCACTTTAACATTAACCATGATAAAATATTTTTCACTCTTAAAGGGTCATAATTTTACTTATAAGGTAACTATTGAATAAAAAATAGAAATAAGATGAAAATTTATACAATATATCATCATAATTTCCCCCATTCATGATTTTTAAAATTTTTAAATAATTTAAATAATATTATTTTGATAAAATACCATTAATGTAAATTTTGACACTAATCATTTAATTTGACTTAAAATACATAAATTAAAAGTTTCAATTCGAATATAATAATTTAACACAACAATAATTTTAAATATTCATAAATAAAATTTAATGAACACTATAAATCACTTAAAATATATAAATTTTAATATTTTTTAAATTATTTACTTTATTTTTCTAATAATTCAATAAATACTACATCAACATTTTATAAGAATTTAATGTAATTATATAATTTATAAAAACTAGAAATAAATTTATATCAATAATTTTTTTATTAAGATCAAAATATATAATTATATTCATTCTTAACTTGATTTTTTCCCTATATGAACACATAAGATAGATTGAACACTAAGGGAGTAACATTTTGTTAGTTTTCTTTAAATATCATATAGGTAATTTTCATGGAAATGTGCCCAATAAAAAAAAATTTCTAGGCTAAGGTGATAAGGGTGAAATTACATTCATCCAATAATAATTAAGATGAAAAATTATGGCCTTAACACTTAGTTTTAACCTATATTATCTTGATTTACCCATTACCGAGGTGATCAATTTTATCAAGGTTACTATTCATATTGATTAAAAATAAAAGGGGTATAGTTACCAAATTATAAACACATGACTAAAAATATTGAATCCATTTTATAAAATTCAAATTATATAAATGGAAGAAATTAATTTTAAAATAACCCCATAACACAGGATGAAACCCAGTTTTTATAAAAAAATGCATTTTTATTCATAAAACATGGTTTATTATTAACCCATTTCTAGAAAAATATAAAATGAATTTTAAAACATTTTATTTAATATATAATATATAAATCTCATTAAAATCATTAAAAAATAATTTCAAATTTAATTTATTAAGATAAAAATACATTGTGTTTAAAAAAATTGTTTTCCCTAAAAAACATCTTTTTCATTTTCAAATGTTTTTTTTATTTTTTATGTCTATTTAATTTAAAAAAAATTAATTTTATACATATGTAACCATGAGTTTTTCATAATTTATTTAGTCCTATTGATACCCATAAATTTAGTTTCTAGACAATAATTTCTACATAATAATAATATTTTAATATTATATCACAGTTTTTTAAACATGTTGTGGTGTTTAATGAAAGATATCAAAGAAATTTAATTATTTAAGGTTAGATATATTCTTAAAATTTTGATGTGTTATATTGAAAAACTTTAAGATTTATTAAAAATATAATTGGATAATTCCAGATTAAACCTTGAGCAATAATTTTAGGCCTTTGTAATCACTATAATAAATAGTGATAAGAAAATCTGTGTACTCAGAAACAACCAAAAGATGGGAAGGGCTTGGCTCTCACATTGAGGTCAGACCATATAAAATTTATTGTGTGATTCAAGTCTTTTATATTTTTTTTAATGTGGTGAGGATGAGTTTCTTAAGAGTACAATCAAGACTTTTGACGACCATAAGTGTTTGATTCCAAAGGAATAATTTAGAAAAGAAAAAAGATAATATGGATTCACCCAATCACATTAGTATCCCAAGTGATTTGGGATATACACTATACACACACACACACAAACATTTAGAAAATACATACAACCTCACACAAATTCCATAAAATGGTTCAGATATTCCTACATTAGTAATAGAAAATCCTAAAAACCAACAATCACACCCACAACAACCCCTATATACCAAATCCCTAAAATCATCCCAAAAAATAGGACACTAGGATTATAGGAAAAGAAAAAAAAGGAAAAACCAAATAAAAACATGATTCAAGGGTACAATGGGGTCAGTGTTACTCAAAATAGGACCACCAGGATAAATGAAATAAAAAATGTTGATGGGAGGATGAAGTGGGATAAAAAGAACTCCGGTAAAAACCTCTCGTAAGAAAAATCTTAAGATAAGGTAAAAATAAGGGGGAAGGTAGTCCTAAGGGGTGTTTCAAAAGGAAAATTCCAAGGTACCCCCTTAAATTTTTTTTGAGAATCTATTCCTGGAATAAAACATTGTTTCACATTTTTTAATTTTGAGATAGAACTCCCCCAATCCCACAACATAATTTTTCATGGTGTGACCCTATATATCATGATATGAAATACCTATTGTAGCATATGGTCAACTTCAAGAATCTCTCAACCCTCCTAATCCCACTCTTGAGAAACCCTTTACCTCCAATATCCAATAGATACCTCGTTAAATACTTATAGGCACAAATTTAAACCATAATATTCTTTGAAATTGCAGGTCTTTAAAAAACTCCCCTTCCAATGAATTCTCATCATCAAGAATTATTATTAGAGGTCTCCCTTGAACAATCTGTCCTCTTGGCATGGACATCTAACTTCTTCTCATGGATTCTTCCCTATAGAATCCCACACAATCATAATAATTAAGTGAGAGTTACTAATATTCCCCATATCCATTTACTCTTTTCAAATTTTGAACCATGAAATGGACGCATCTCACATTACATACCTACCTCTAGCCTCATATTTTCCACTAGTGACGCTACTCCTCAGGTCCAATTCACCCCACCACTCTGTTCCATGCTACCAATTGATTATTCTTCCTCTATCCATTGTCCCAAAATTACACCTTTTTTAGGTTTCACCACATGATTCAACCCTAAAACAAGACACAAAATATGGTTTCACCCCATGTATCATGTGAGAAAATAGATTTAAAACCTAAATCCATTGAAGAAATAGTGTTTCAAGCCCTGCACCATATCATGAAATATGGTTCTCCCCATTAAACTTATAATTAATTCACTAGATTTATCTAGAGGCCTGCTTGATGCTTCATGCCTTGATCCATCAACTGACACCCTTGGACACAACTAGCCACCACTGATCATTACACGCACATGGGTATCTCTTAGTTTGGAACCACTCATCCATTTAAATGAACACACTATTGAAACCCATCCTACAAAAATGTTATGATCACCTACATGACACTATTGAAATGTACTAAGGATATTTAATTATTAACAAACCATAATCATGAATCGCCATGTTATATTTTAAATATTTATATCCATGAGCACTACCAACATATCCTCAAATAGGATCACTTATTCTCATTGAAAATTGTAAGTATTTTATGTCCTTTAATCACACTATTCTAGGAATTCATCTGATCCATAAACCATCAGGCCAAGATAAAACCTATCAAAGTCTTTTGAAAATACACTAGCTGCTAGAATCATTGAACACTTCCACCCTCACTAGAAAATATTCTACGTCGACACACCTTATAGGGCTAGAAAACTATTACCATCCATCTATCCAACCTCGATATCACACTACAAGATATTGATAATTTATCTTTTTTTAGAAGGGCCACCACATTTTCATTTCACCATTGTGATAAAACTATACTAATCAAGTTAATCACATTACAAAGTCTCACCTTATGGGATTCTTTACCATTATTTTGGGAACCATCAACCCAATTCACTAACCCTGAGTCTTTCTACACTAGTAGATTAACAAACCGTAATTTTTTTGACTGATATGAGGTTGTTCATCCAATGATAACTATGTACATTTCTTCTCCAAACACCCAACATGATACCATTGAGATACTCCAAAAAATAATCCAAGACACATCAAATTTTCTCCGAAAAACTAGATACAATCTATGAACCAGATCAACCACATCTCGAATGACATTCCCAATGTATTCTCCACCAAAACACATCCATTTCTACAAAACAAAACTAGTTGTTACGTATCTAGATAAATTTTACTAAATTCACTCTACCTTATCCACTGATGTGTTATCACATACCAACCATGTTACCTTAACACCTCTAAGGCATCATGAAACAGTCCATGCTCACAACCATATCTAAACCCGAATCTTTGATACAATCTATAGTTCAATCCTTGATAAAATTATTTAACCTTCTTTCTCTACGCATGAACATTGACACATCTCTGATCAAACTCATCCTTTAATCTAGTTTCCACCCTCCTCTATGTCAATACACCATGAGAAGATCTATTAAAAAATTGGATTCCCCCTCACATGGTAGTTTACTAAGACATTACCAATCAATAAAACTTTCAACCACACCCAATTATCTACAAGAAACATCCCAATGACATTGCATACCAAAACCAAACTAATCACCAGAAGTCTATCCTCCAATAACCATTATGAAAACCCATGGTTCCTCAAACCTTGAATCCCAAGAACTAATGATTTTACCATGATTTTACAAGAACATAACTTCTTACCACACATCAAAACTACCATGTAACATGTGGTCTCTAGTACTCTAGGGAATATCTAACAACTTCATCTCACTCTAAGTCCTATTTTTGGTTTCTTAATTGAAATCATAGCTAACCTTATTTAGAATTTTCCCATGAGTCCATTAATTATTTGAACACATGCTTCACATAATGAACCACCATAAGCAATAACACCTCTACTAATGGCCAATAAAAATTTCCAAAACACACTCTTGATCTTCTCCCATGGCTTTGAAACTCTCATTGATATCACAACCCACAAGGTTGCAACATCACTTGTCAAACCCACATACTCTGTCCGATGATGATTAAGAATCACCATTTATGTTCTATGTATACTATATTGTGAAATTTCATGAACATAATATGAAAAACATCCCACTCACTTTCCACCCAATGTAAGGAGAAAAATCCACTGTCATGCCTCTCAAGGCCTACAATACCTGAACATATCACTAATCGGAACATGAATAATGGTTGAAAAACATAAACATTATTACAAGATATTACTATATTTACTCTTACACCTAGATCCACCTCTCAATAACTCAAGCCTTTACCACACAACAAACCAATATAACCCATGGGTCTCTACAAAAAACACTCCACTAGTTTAAAATCAAGAGGGTTCACATATAGATAAATGATCACATAGTCACCTACCACCAAAAATACCACTCTAATCACTCTAGAAAGAGATAAAACACCTTCAAAAGGCAACATTACAAGACAAATAAACCTTCTAAGGGTCTATAATTGACTAAATATCTACACCAAATAGGCTAACCACCTCTAATATCATCCCATTTGGGAGGACATTCACTCAATAATACATCCAAAACACCACCACTTGGTCTAAGAATAGATTATAAAAAGTACCTCCCCTGAGAAAATATTTATGTTAATAACAATAATAAGAGGCCATAAAAGGTTAGCAGATAAGAATTAGAAGAATCTAGTTTTAAATTTCTAAATAGGCCTCACTAAAAACTCAGAATGGTACAATGAGCCAAGCCATTTTCACTTTTTGAAAATCCCATTTCCTAACAACCGGTTCAACTAAATAATTTATAGAAACCAAAATCAAACAATTTTAAAAAACCAATCAAAAAAAATTACCTTTTATTTTTAAGACAATTGAGAAAAATCCATTATTTTCCCCATTTGAAATTTGTAAGGATCTATGTTTTTCTAGGGTACAATTTTGAGCATAAATTGGATTTTTTTTCTATCAGATGTTTGTAAGGGGTAAAATGGTATTTTCACCCTAGTATACAATCTTAGATAATTTTTTATGACCACTTCATTGGTCCTGGAATAGAGTGTTTAACCTAGGACATGAGTTTGGTAGAATTATGAGCCGTTCAAATTTTATCGAAATAATTAATATTTAATATTTACTTAAATAAATATTAAATTATTCACATAGTTTCATTCAACCATATATTTTTAACAGAGCACTGGATTGAGATTATTTCATTTATGTTGAGTCTGAAATAAGTATTTTTTTCCTAGTTGGGGAATAAACATGAGATGGGTACCAGGGCCTGGCTGGGCCCCTTTTCTTTTCCTTTTATTTTGCTTCCTTTTTTATTTCTTTTCCATTTATTTTCTTTCTTTCTTCCTCATGCTTCTCACGTACGCCCCTCCATGGGTTCTTTCACTTCAAGACATAGATATTATAGGAATAGGGATAAATGGAAATATATTGGAAGATATGGGGGTACCATCAGAGAGCACTGAATGCACCAGATCGACATGCGAAAACCATGGACCATAGAATTGAGAAAAGATTTGGTAGTTTCTGTGCAAAGGTATGCATTTTTAATTTTTCTACATATAAACCAATAGATTTTTGTTTCAAATTTTAATCCCTTATTATGATTATTTGTGGCCCATTATGGCCTAATATGATGATTTGGGGGTGAAAATAGTGTCTTAGGGTGTTTTGAAGTTTTTCCGTTTGGGAAAACCAGGCTACACGGTGTATGGTTTAGGATGACATTACATGTGTTCTTTTTCATTTTGGGAAAGACAATGTTTTCAAAGTACACGCCATGTACTAGGGTTTACATGACATGTATTATGTCTCATCCATGTAGCTGATTACCCATACAATCTACCTTTGTAATGGTACATATCCATGTAGAGTACATAGCCAGACCCAATGTGGGTCTCACGCCAAGACAAAGTACGCGAACATGCCAAGTATATGGAAAAAAATATTTGAGGGACACAGGTAGGTACCCCCGATTGGATACACACTGTGAACCAGCTTTACAAATTATGTACAAGTTTTTTTACAATCCATGTCTAGTGAGAGTATAAGACCAAGTGGGGCCTTGATGGTACACACCATGTACCCGGGTAACACATTGGTACTCCTCCTTTGCCACCATTGGAGGGGTTTTCTTACCTTTTTCACCCAGAAGTAATAATTAGACCTATGAGTAGTCCATTCCATGTCTCTTTTCACATAGATAACTATCGTAATACCAATGGGGTTTCTAAGGAATCCTAGCTGGTGTTTCATGATATTCCTAAAGGATAAGTTCTTACTCTGATAGTTATGATCAGTAGTCTCCTGAGAGTGAGAATTTTTTTAGACAATCCATGAGCTATATCTCTTAACCTACGCCTTTATATATTTTCATTAAGGATGTCTCCATTGAGAGATGTGACCTTCTAGCCTTTGATTCCTTGAGGCCAATTGTTATCATGGATCCCTTATAGGATTTCTTTGTTTATTTTTCGACATATAGGATCTCGTGTAGGATGCCACTATCTTATTTCTATACCAAGGATCCCTTGAAGGGTTCCTTTTCTTATGAGATAATCTATGAAGTCTCTTGTATGATCCCTTTAACTTTGTGCCATTTTGAGGATCCCCTGTAAGATGCATCTCCTTCTTATGCTATCTTGAGGGTCCCATGTAGGATTCTTTTTCCTAGGTATCGTTTTTAGGATCTACTATAGAATGCCTCTGTTTTCTTAATGTTAGGGGATACCTTATAGGATTCCTCCCATACCTTACATATAAGGATCCCAAGTAGGGTTCCTTCACTTACATGTATACCTCAAGGATACCAAGTAGGATTGATCTCAATGTTTGACTTGAGGGGCCTAGTGCATGTCTGTTTTTTGACCGAACCTAAGCTAGTATGTCAAGTTTTGGTACAGATTGTAATGGGTGTCACCTTAGTACACATTCCAAACTTGTAATCCCCTGGGGATGTGGCTATAGTGTTGGTTTTAGGCGTTAGACCACCCTCACTCTTTGTTTTTTTTCAGATGTTTACTGTTAATGAAAATATAATTACTAGAGGTGATTCCTTGTTAGTGGATATTAAGCCTAGTGCAAGGAACATTTCTTTCTCTCTGGGATACCTAGAAGTTCTTCCTGGGATCTAAATTATGAGCCATGTTATTTTTTTATATTTATTTTTATAAGCTGAGGTCCAACATGGGATCTAGTCATTGAGCCTATATATTTTATTATTATGTTATTGAGATGTCTAGTGGTGTTTCCTGGCATCTGAATATTAATCCTACTATTATGATATGTGGGCATGATGTACCTAGTAATGATAGTCATGGATGATTCTACTATCCTGAGTGATGAGGATGATTATGATCTCCTCTGATGATATATGATGAGGATGATTATACTATCCTTGGTTTGATTATACACATGAATGATTACCCTCTCATGAGGGATAAGTATGATTACACACTCCCCGATCGGTTTATTTAACACAGTGTTGTGCATGGAATCACACATCTTTAGATACCTGGAATTATTACACTCTTCCAAATGATAAGGATGATTATGATCTCCCTTATTAGAGACTCCAGGGGTGGACATGAAATATCACCGGTGAGTTATCATTATATATCTCCTAAGGGTCAGACCCTTAGGGATTATCTGAGTTCGAAATATCTTGACCGCCCATGAACCGAGACCTGGGGCTCAGACATTAGGCTAGATTTACATGGACTAACCATCATTGAGTGTAGCTCAGTGACCATTTACAATATGTATGGATGTAAATCCATAGAATCCATTGTTATAGTGATTGGAGGCGAGTACAGGTGAACCCAGGTGTAGGGCGAGTAACCCCCTTTTGTGACATAACTTGCTTAGAGAATTTTCCAACATCAACCAAAGAAGGTATACGTCGATTGGGATTACAAACCTAGAGATCAACTTATTGATACATGACTTGAGTGGTAGAAAATCTAGCTCAATTCCCTAACATAGGATGTCCAGGCAGTCAGAATTATGGACCCAAGGATCGACTGCTGATTTGTTTCATGTTATATGATTCACTTACTCATGAATATTCATATTTATATATATATAGGTATGGTACTATACATGTATATGTATATAGGTAAATAAATCCATGGTGTCACTTGACCAGTTGACCAGGATTATAGACCTAGGTTTTCACTATTGTTTCACTTTTATTGGTTTTAGTTATCTTTTCAGTGTTGTCTCAGTTAGGATGAGCAAGTTGGTTGTTTTTGTATACAGTTATAGCAGCATGTTTTATAGGTTTATCATCTAGGTGGCGTACTGAGATTATTTCTCACCCCTTGACATGAACCTCTCTATACATCCATACCATATGTTTGTTTTTTTAGGTTGACCATAGTTTTCATGGTGGATAGAGATAAGGCATAGTGTTTCATGGTCGAGCAGAGCTTCTCGTGTGGTTCTTAACCAGGATGGTGCAGTTTGACAGTGTTTGGATACTGAGCACATCTTCTGGCTTGATGTTAGTTGTAGAGCTCCATATTTTTATTTCAAATTCTTTTGAACTCTTATTTCTATAAGGTCGGCCCAGTGGGTGACTAGTGTTCTATGTATAACTTATCTATTTGGGATTTTATATATTTTTCTTTTATTATTACAAAATGCTCCTTTTCAGTTTATTTACTACTTCTGCACTATATTTATTTACTAAATTGTATGTTATTTAGATATTTATGCTACCATCATAATTTTATAAAAGGGAATAATATCCACAGTATAACACCCTAGGCCCTCACTACTAGTCAGAAACCTATGGAATATGGGGAGGAACATTTAAAAACACGTAACCAATCAGCTCGGAACCCAATTTTAGTGGAATATGGGTCAAGATGTTACAAAGTGGTATCAGAGCTATTTATTTTCTCGATCTTTACTATTTGGTATATGGTAGATATGAGTATTAAGAATGTGTCAGAACCTGTGTTGGATATGAAACTGGTGTGTTGAGAACACCTATTTTAGTAAGAAGTCCTAGTTACTAGGGTATGAGATTGTGGTTATGATCTAAGATGTTACAGTTGTATATGATTTTTTCTTTAACCAATGCACATGTTGTGTGGATGTTATGATTTACTAGAGATATCTAGATCTTGGACACTAGTAAGAGGCCAGAGATGGATTATGAATCTTGGTCGGCAAAGGAAAGAGGAGTCACATGCATCATATTTGGAACGCATGATTGACATCATATAGAACTTATACTGTGTGTTTTTACTGATGACTGAGGCCTATTAAATTGGTATTACTTACCTATATACATTTCATTCTGATGGCATGTTATGTGGATCTATGTTGAGGCATCAGTGTTGAACCTGGCGGCTCAATCCACATACATGGGAGATGCAATGACCCTAGTAGGTCTTTATAACACATGATTACCTTTTTTTATGCACCTTTTAGGGTGTTTTTTCTTAGGTTACAGTTATCTAGTAGGATCACTGAGTATGATTCTGATGGATACCGAGACCTTTCTTGTGAACTGGACCTCCAAGGGGTATTTTTGTATATGGATGCCCTATGAGTGTTAGTTCAGTCTCTCTTCTTTATTGGTTTCATGACCTCTTGGGATGTATTCTTTTTGAGGATTCTCGATAAGAATCTGACCCTTCTAGGACATGTTTTCATTTTCTATGCTTGTGTTTATTGTGATCTTTACCTTCTTTCGATAAGCATGATATTTTGGGATAAGTGGTTAGACCTTGTGACCTAGTTGTGAGACTTGTTCTATAGGGCTTGGTGGGACACATATAGGTACTTATTTTGACTTGGAACCTTATAGGTCATCATCTATTTGTTAGAGGGAAACCAACATGAGAGAGGTTATACCGGGTCTACGTATGACTTCTTAAGAAATGAGATTGGTTTTATGATCATTTTGAGATCGAGGAATGGTATGTGCCCAAGTTTTTTCATTTTAGGCAGATTGATTATTTTATCTTTTTATGAGAACATTGGGTGCTTTGGTATTAATAATGGATTCGATAGGAACTATTTTTTAGGTGCATAGAATGGTTAGCCTGTGTTTCTACTATTGCTAATGTTTTCAGGGCATGGGTAGATGCTCGTAACTAGAATGATGTTGGGTAAGAGGCGATCATGGAATAAATCATGGCACTAGTGGGGTTCCAATTTTAAAGAGGAGTTATAAGAGAGATTCCAGCTTAACGAGAATTATGTTCCATATAGAATTTTTATCTTATCCTTATAATGGACTATTCATTAGTTCATGAGTTTGGTGTAAGGGTACATATTGGTTTCATGTAATGATGTTAACTCATAAATCAATGAGTGTCTGGTTGCAAGACAAGGACTGATGGTTTCAAGACTTTCAATAGGCATGGTTTCCAAAGAGTTGTGGTAGGTGAAAAATTTCCCTCCATGGTAGAGGTTTCATCATAAATAAATCAGGTGTGATGTGACAGTTGACCGGTGGAAAGACCTGTACATGATTTTTCTGGTGTTAGGTATTAGTTGAAGGCATGTTAACCTGTTTGTTGTGAGCATGGCTTGGAAGAGTTGTACACACCCTTTTGTAAAATATTTATATACTCTTGTTCATAGACTATCATGCTCCATATTGACATCATTTGGAGTATAATGAGATAGTGTCTACCCTATTCCAGACTTCTTTTCTTTTCAAATGTCCTTCCTAGTTAGGAAGAGGAAACCTATTGAGGTTGTTCCCAAGGAGTGGTGTAAGGTAAGAATTATGGCGGGGAGTGCAATTTTGACCATTTGAGGGTGGTGAATATCTTTTTCCATTTTAATTCCTCTTTTTCCAAAGGCAATTGTCCTCAGTGTTTGGTTTTGGCATGATGATAAGGGCATTCCTATGGGGGGAAGTACCAGATGAGTCACAGTTAAATGTGTTCCATGTAAAATATGATTGTTGACACTATGAGGTAGGTCATTGGCAAGTTTAGATAGATTTTTGTGCATATTCTCAGGTTGATATCATGTATAATACTCTTTTCACTAGGATTATTTGGGATAAGAAGGTTTATAGTGGGGAGATTTTAAGGACTCGTGTTTTTCTGGAAAACAATTTTGATCATAAATTTGAATTCTGTACATTAGATGCTTAAAAGGGGTAAAATAATATTTTACCCCAAAATATGACCTCAGATAATTATTTTGACCACTTTGTTGGTCCCAGAATAGGTTTTTTACACTATTATTAGAGTTTAGTAGAAATATGAGCTGTTTGAATTTTAGTGGAATAATTAAAATTTAATATTTAATTAAATAAATATTAAATTATTCACATAGGTTTGTTAGTCCATATCTTTTAAATGGATCATCATAATTATATTCTGTCTTTTCCATTGGGTCTTTAATGGGGAGTTTTTCCTAGGTGGGTAATAAACTCAAGTTGGGTGCTGGGGCCGAGCAAGGCCCCCTTTTATTTTCTTTTTCTTTTTCTTTATTTTTTCTTTCTTTTCCTTTTATTTTCATTATTTCTTACTCCTTTTTATCATGGAAAAACCTCTGTGGGTTCCTTCACCATGTGACTGAGAGAGGATATTGATATGGATAAATGTAAATATAGGGGAGAGATCAGAGTACTATCACAGAGCTCTTTATGCGTCAGATTGACATGCAACAACTGTGGACTGCAGATTTGAGTGATGCTTCAGTAGTTTCTACCCAAAGGTAGAAATATTTTTATTTTACCCATATAACTTCATAGATTTTCCATTTTCTAATTTTAATCCCCTATTATGCTTACTTATGGACCCTTTTGGTCCAATCTGTTGATTTGGGGGAGAAAATGGTGGTTTCGAGCATTTCAAAGGTTTTCTACTTAGGAAAACCAGGATACATGATGTGTGGTTCGGGGTGGAATACCCTGTGTTCTTTTCATTCAAGGAAGATGATGTTTTTGATGTAAAACAATGTAATATGGTGTACATGATGTGTACTGGGTCTCAGCCGTGTAGCTGAGTTCCTGACCAGGCTACCCATGTAGGGGTACATGGTAGTGCAAAAGTACATGGACAATCCATTTGTGGGACATAAGAAGATACCCCATATATGGTATATTCCATATACCCATTTTACATGTCATGTACATGGGATTTTACATGCCATGTATAATAATAGTACATGCCTAGGTGGGGCCTTGAGGGTACACACCATGTACGAGGGTAACACTCAATGTAGCCCTCCATTTCCAACCTTCGTGTTTTTTTCATATATTTTGACCTAGGAGTCATAATTAGACCCATGAGTAGTACATTCCATGTATATTTTCATTTATATCACAATGGTAAGACCCATAGGTTGTCTTGAGGACTCCAAGGTGGTGTTTCATGGTTTTCCTAAAAGAGAGGTTTTTTCTCCGATAGTTGTGACCAATAGTCTTTTGAGAGTGATACCTTTGTTCTAAGATGATCCATGTGATATCTCTCTTGACCTTTTCCTTTGTAGATTTTACATTAGGATGTATCCCTTGTGAGATGTTCTATTCTAGAATATGAGGCTATGAGACTGGTTTTTATCGAGGATCCCATGAAGGATTCCTCAGTTTATGTTTTGACTTAGAGGATCCAGTGCAGGATGACTCTATCTTCTTTCTATTCCAAGTATCCCTTGAGGGATGAATTTACATACGAGATGATATAAGGAGACCCTTGTAGAATCTCTTTACTTGTGTTCTGTTCCAAGGATCCCATGTAGGATGCCTCTTCTTCTTATTCTATAATGAAATTCATGTGTAGGAATCCCTTTCTTAAGTACCATTTTGAAGATCCTTTATAGGATGCCTCTATTTTCTATCATTAGATAATCCTGTGTAGGATTCCTCCCATAATATACAACTAAGGATCCCATGTCAGGTTCCGTATCTTATGTGTATACCTCTAGGATTCCAAGTAGGATGCCTCTCAGTGTTTGACTTATGGGACAAAGCATTCACCCTTTGTTTGACCGACCCTGAGCTAGTACATCAGGTTTGGGTAGAGATGGTAGGGTGTGTCACCTTAGAAGCCATGGAAAACATGTAATCCCATGGGTTTGTTTCTATAATGTTGGGTTTAGGAATTATGAAACCCTCACACTTTTTTATCTTTCACATGTTTACTTTTGATGCAACAATGATTACAATAGGTGATTCCTAGTTGGTGGTTGTTGAGCCTGTCATGCGACGTCTTTTTTTTTCTGTTTGGGATGCCCAAAAATTCTTCCTGGGATCTAGATTTTGATATGTATTATTTATGATATTTATTTTTATACCTAGAGGTTCCGTTTGGTATTTGGCTATTGATCATGTATATTTGGTAATTATATTATTAGTATGTCTAGTGGTGTTTCCTATAATCTAGTTTTTAGCCTACTATTATGATATACAAGTATAATGTCCCTAGTAATGATACATGTGGATGATTCTACTCTCACAAGTGATGAGGATGATTATTATATCCTATGATGATATGTGGTGAGGATGATTACGCAATCCTAGATCTAATTATAATCATGGATGATTACGCTCTCTCGTGGGATATGGATCATTATGCAATCCCTGATTGGTTACTTAAACATGATGTTGTGCATGGAGTTTCAAATTTTTTGATAGCTAGAATGATTATGCTCTTCCAAATGATAGGGATGATTACATTTTCCCTTATTAGAGATTCTAGGGGTAGAAATGGCATCTAAATAGCGAGTTATCCTTACAAATCACCTAAGGGTTAGATCCTTAGGGATTATTCGAGTTCTGAATGTCATGACCGCCTACAAACTGAGAACTAGGTATTAAACATTGGACTAGATTTACATGGCCTGAGCATCATGGAATCTAGCTTATCAACCACTTACAGGATTTCCACATGTACTTACTTGGAATCTATTGTTATAGTGATTGGAGGTGATTACGGGTGAACCTAGGTGTAGGATGTGTATCCCCCTATGGTGATGTAGCTTTCTTAGAGACTTTTTCAAAATTTGTTGAAGTAGGTATACATAGATTGGGATTAAGGACCCATAGATCGACTTAATGGTACATGAATTGAGTGGTACGACATCCAACTCAATGCCCAGGCACAATATATCCAGGCTATTGGGATTATGGACCTAAGGATCAACTAGTGATTGGTTTCATGTTATTTGATTCACTTACTCATAAATATTTAAATTTATGTATGTATATATATATAGGTATGAGAATTTACATGTATACATATATAGATATGGAAATCCTTGTTGGAACTTTTCCAGTTGTCTGGGAATACAGACTCAGGGTTTGAATGTGGTTTCACTTTTATTGGTTTTAATTATCTTTTCACTTTTGTCTCAATTAGGATGATCTTTTTGGTTGATATTGCATAGACTTATAGTAGTGTATTTTATATATTCATCATCGGGGTGGGCTACTGATATTATTTCTCACACCTGCATGTGCACATTGGTGTATGGGTAGACCTTATGAGTTCTTTTCAGATTGGACATGGTTTTCATAGGGGATAGGGATGAGGTCCAGTGTTTCATGATTTAGAATAGATGCTCATGCGGTTCTTGGCCAGACTAGTGCAGTTTGACATTGTCCAGAGACTGGGTATGTTGTCTGGATCAAATTTAGTAGTAGAGCCCTGTACTTTTATTTGAGTTTATTTTTGTACTACTATTTTTATATAGTCGACCCATTGGGTGACCCATTTTGTATATATGGCATAACTGTTTGGGATTTTATATATTTTTCATTTATTATTACAACATGTTATATTTTAGTTTATTTACTAATTCTACACTTTGTTTATATACTTATGTGTACATTATTTATCTATTTTCACTACTTTATTACTCTGATATGAGGGAATAGTCTCCCCACTATTTCACCCTAGGCCCTCAATACTAGTTAGTAGCCTCTAGAATATAGAGAGGCACAATTAAGGCTTCATAACCAATCAGCTCGAAGTACTGTTTTAGTGGCATCCAGGTTGGGACATTATAAAATTGCTCACTAAAAACCACAGGTTCACTAAATTTACAACCCAAATGAGTCCAAAGTCCCTTTTAGACCCCAAATTTAGTTAAAAAACGTTGAAAAATTTCCACAACCACTTGGAATCCAAAACAAATTTTACAAAAACCTATATTTTAGAATCCATTTAGTGACTAATATCCCTTGAAAACCATTTAAAACCTTTTATGATAAGTGAATTTACCATTTTTAAAACACTTGAAATATAATGAAATAACGAAACCAAATAATACTCAACTACTTAACTAAAAGTACCTTTCAATTCCCTCAGTACATGAATGTTAGTCACATCCACACATAATGATTAACATGCTCATGATAAATAATTAAATATCACTAATAATGTATTTTGGAAAGAACGGAATATATTATCACTAATATTTAATTAATTTAAGCCTATGTCAACTATAGGAAATAAGTACATGACATTTAAACACACATTCCTATCCATGATTCCTGAACTCACCTAATTTTTCTAATCGGTCTAAGAAATACCATAAACTATAACCATATAATAACACTTATAAAAAACATGAAACATTAACATAATAATAAATAAAATTAAACTCACTTACCTTTAAAAATAAAAATTTTCATCACAAAAGACCATTTTTCAATTTTTTTCATTGAATAAATATTTCTCTTTTGAAACCATCATTTTCATCACCAATTCTAACCAACAACCAATCAACATCATCATATAAAACAAAAAAATCTTCTGGAAGGGACTAGTGGTTGTGCATGAGTTGGCTACATGGTTTTGGAGACCATGCATTGATCAGGAAAGTAATGACTCAAAATTAGATCAATGCAATTTTACTTATTATGTTTATTTTATATATTAAGAATCATATAAAACCACATATATAACACAATAGAATATTTATAAATGAAGAATAAAATAAATAAGAGGTATTTCGAGAGGTTAAGAAACCTATACCATTAAAATAGTAACTTTCCCTTAGGAATAGTAATATAACACTCATGAATAGTAAATCAGCCTAATGAATAGTAACCTCACCCATGAACGTATGAATAAAATTTATTCATCTAATAAGTGAAAGTGTGATATAATTATATCATAGTAAAATTGAGTAAATATTTTAAAAATTAATATTTAAGTATTGGTATTTTTATAAGTCATGAAGGTTTAATTACAATTTTATAATTAATAAAATTATCTAAACTTTTTTTGATAAAATGGATTCATAAATCAATATTTTGTTGTCTTATGATTTTCTGACATTTTTTCGAGTCATTAGTAAATTTTTGAAAGTGTTATAAAATCAGTTTTAAATTTAAAATTTGTTTTTTCAAGTAAAAAATGATTTTATTTAAAAATAAAATTTCACATATTTAGAAAATTATTTTGATAAAATCGTGTCCATTTTTTAATGTTACATGTTGAAAAATGGTAAGGGTGAATTTTTGATATTTTTCTAAAATACTTGATTTTTTTTGTGAATAATAAAATATGATAATTTATGATAAATACTAAATACATGAGTTATAGAGTCGTGGTTGATGTTTGGATGATGTAAGAACCATTGGTTCGAACTCACATGCACTTATTACTAAATTTAGTCACAATAATCAATACTATTTCTTTTCTTGAGAAAAATAATAAAATATTGAATAAAATAATGAGAAATCACCGCTCTCCTCCACTATAAAAACGACCCCTCACCCCCTCTTCTCATCACTCCTCTAAGACATGAAGCTGGTCAATGTTATTCCCTAAATAGTCTTACCTAGTCCCTCCCCAAATCCAGGTTATCTTGGTCTTTCCAAGATACCAAAAACCCTTTCCTTAAGGAGGTTCTCAAAGAGGTTAATGCAAGACGTAAACCCTCTTCCTTTTCCTTTTAATTTCTTTTTCAATTTACATTTTTTTCTTATATTATCCTCACCTCCTATGTAAAAATGATCATGATAACTAAAGTATCATATATTTATATACTGGAATGATATTATCTTAATGGAATATCATTCCTCAAACTACTCTCTCTCTCTCTCTCTTATTTTTAAAATGAAATCATCATCCTGGAGGTGCCGATTTACAACCTTCATGGACGACGAACCTTCATTCTTCAATTTCTTCTTGAAGGCTTCCCATGAACCCATTTTTTCTGGTTGAACTAGATTATAAAATATGTATTCTATCTCATTTAATGTTCTGTAACCAGTATATATACATAATAGTAGTTCATATGACAAAAGTGGTTCATGATGATTAAAATACCGTCGTAATAATCTAAACGATTATCACTAATGTTTTATTGAATAACTCATACTTATACCATATTAAAAATTAAATATATAACTATTTAATATTCTATAGTTTCATTAGTATCATATAAATTAAATTCAAGAGAATTATATCCATTCCACATGAACTTCCATACTCATATACAAGTATACCGATCATGAAAACCAAGGAAACAAATGCTCCTGAGCGATAAATTTGCATCTTATAACTCATCAAAGAGGCCATAAATGAACTTAATGAAATTATAATAAATCAAATAAATATATAAAATGTTCTTAATTATTTAATTTATGGATTTAATTTTATTAGTCATAACATTAAGGTCAAGTGAAAAATATATTCGGACATAAGGTAAGGGTTTTCTACTCAAACCTCCATTTTCTTTCAGGTTACTCTTTTTATCTAATTAACCCAATGAAATAATTAATTATTCTTATTTACTCCTCATATATTCTGTGTTAATGTTCTATATATATATTTACCAATCATAATCCTTCTTTCTTTTATGGATATTTTCATGTTTTAAAAGGTTCTTTCTCAAATTCTACCTAATAAACAAGCCCGATTCAAGGGAACTTCTCGAATTCTTACCTATTTTCAAGGTCACTCTATAATCAGTTTCAAACCACCATTATTTTTCTAAAATAACTAAATTTATTTTAGAAAATGATATTATTCTATTTTAGGTTTTATACAAATAGTTTCCAAAAGAACTATTATTTTCAAAGTAAAAAGTATTTCTATCAAGAATTACACGATAATTTTATAAGAGTATTTTTATCTATTTCAACACTCTTGTTGATTCTTATGTTCAATTGGGATTAATATTTTATGATATAATATAATATATTTTATTTAATGGGTTATTATGAGTTTGACTATGGGTGTGTTATCTTGATACCATTCACCATATTACTCTGAATGATTACTATTAATGTTTACCAATTTGGGAAAGTTATTTACATTTCATATATTTGTTGCAATATGAATTTATATTTTGATTAAATTTCACTTATTTAATTTTAGGAATGCATTGGAATTATTAATTGAAGGTTGGGTCCCTCTATAGGTCCTCGGTGCATCGTTAGGTCTCATGAGACAAACTAGTTTGGGTTTTTTCCTGTTTATATATGGTCTTGGAACAATGCCTTGATAGTATGGTTATGATGTCCCACATTATGCACTCCATCATTATGAAACTAGTAATTGATAGTACATGTGATTATTCTACTATTTTAATATCCATGGTTATGTTTTATTATGTCAATTTTTAATTAACCTTTATTCTTTCCATTTTATGCTCAATTTTACATTTAATGGAATGTGTACTTTTATTTATTTAACATGCTTTATTATCTATGCTTACAATATATTACCTACCCTTACTTAGAATCTGATCTCACCTCTTTCTTGTATTTTATTTTTCCCTAGGATGTGACGAAGTTTATTATGAATTAATTTCAAGGATAATTTAGGAGTTATGGATGTTTACAATGGAATTTATATATTTTATTTCCCTTCAAGTTTAATGTTTAACCTACGTATCTTATTTTCCAAAGATACTAAATTATTCGGTCCTTCAGGATATGACTTCTTTGTAATCATACCAATTTATTGAAATAAGGCACTAGATCTGGGAAACTTTGGTCAGGGTATTTACAATGAATCTTCCACTAGGAGTCTTATCAAACTACATATACATGATCCATATGGTTTACAAGGCCCTAATATCACACCATGTGATGAAATTTAACTTCCATTTCCATCCATTGAAGTAGATAAATCCATAAGAAATAATCATAATTTTATCCTTACATCACATGACATCTAAGGTTTCATCACAAGTAGTGGTGATCAAGAACCAACCCCGAACCTACCTCATGATCTCCAATGATCATACTCCAGTCTACCTAACATCCCAAATAAAGAAAGGTGCTTTGAAAAACAAGGCTTATATCAGAAGTCTATATCTTGAATACCATTTTGTAACACCCCAAACCAAATCACAAAGTCCGAGATGTGGGAATTACACATGTCCTCATGAATTCCTCCCCATATTCATGAGGATATCGAC
Organism: Viscum album; assembly: GCA_963277665.1. NCBI lineage: Eukaryota > Viridiplantae > Streptophyta > Magnoliopsida > Santalales > Viscaceae > Viscum > Viscum album. Next base: position 1,819,996,526 of record OY728161.1, on the reverse strand, counting down.
TAGTGACGTTGGAATATATTGTACATGAGAAGACTATTCCCTAAGTATTAGGTGTCCATTATACTATGCATGAAAATAAGCTGAAAATAAAGAAAAATTAAATTAAATTAAATAGTGGAATAATAAGTAAATGCAATATAACCATCATAAAATTCTATAACAAATTGAATACCATATCAAGAGTCATATAATTACTAAAATGATCCCCACATGTGGTGGATAAATGTATAAAAGGTAATACAAGACAAATAATAAAAAGGCACATATCCTAAAGATCCTAACACATGTCTTGGCATCAACTCTATCCCAATCGATCGGTACCTACTCAGTAGCCATTCACATGACTTCTTTCCCTTTTCTAGATCTTGTACCATGAAGGATTCATGCACATTGCGATGACCATGTAGTGTGTGAGAGTAATCTTAGTAGGGAATCACTAATATTGACTTAGCATAAGTTCAGTAAGAGTATAAATGTGGATGAATAAAAAATACATAAGTAAAAACAAAAACCACAAGGAAATCATATACTAACTAGGATTCTACAATACTGTGTTCAACCTACTTTGGATCCACTCTAGCAGTATATTATATTGGAACCATGATATCAATATAAAACCGACGACTTTCACCTATCCCATAGGTCACAACCACATTGAGCACCCCTACCCATCCTTGATCACTAAATGAGGTTATATGTTACACACCATCCCAACCCATGGTTTATTGAGAGGTCACCTGACATGCACTACCCCATCCCAAAGGTCCTTGGGGGGTTATCATACACACACTGAATCATATTTTTTATTATTGTTCAGTCCAAACATATATGTCTATTGATCCCAAAGATTCATGGGAGGCCATATAAAGTAGTAGGAAATAAAAACTAACATGAATCAACTAAATATATCATAAGTAAGTGGAAACCACACCCATCCCATACATCATCTATCCCAGCTATACTAGACTAAACTGATCCCAAATAGCTATCATAGTGTCACTTTAACCAAGTGGAATGCCCTCATTTCACCCATGAAACCAAGTGTAATTACAACTTTAATCATGAAATAGCTCATCAATCCCCCTCTAAAAAGTATAATACATATATACATACATATTTGGTCATTCTAAACCATCAAGAAGAAGACTCACATGGATACACATACGAACACATAAAAAAATACTTACATATTTATTAAAATGTAATAAAATGGCAAGGAACATCCTACCCTAGGCTTGGTGAATGAAAAACACCATTAATTTTACCCAAAATAATCCTATCATGCTTAAATAAAAAAAATAAGCCCTAAAAATTCTAAATTACTTTTCTAGGAAATGGGAAACAAGTATAAACCAATAAAAACCCAAATTTAATGGTTGAATGGGGTTATTATTATAGAAATAAGACCAATTGGATGAACAAAATTGAAAATGTTGAATGGAGGATGAATAGGGAGAAAACACCACACATGGAATCATCACATAATACAAATCCTTATCCCAGGTCAAAGAAAGGTAGAGAGAGGGATTAAGGGATATTGGGGGGGGGGAGACCAAGTTATAAATTAAAAAATTTCCCCGAAGTCTTTCATGGCCTGAAACCTTGTTTCACACAATTTAATTTCATGATAGAACAACCATAAGGCCATAACATGAATTTTCATAGTGTGACCCTATATTCCACACCATCAAATCCCTCTTACAACAACTGATCAATTGCAAGTATCTCCTGGTCATCTTGAATGCACTATCAAGAAATCATGACACCTATAACAACCAGAAAAACCTTATTTCACACATATAGTAAAAAAATTTAAATTACAACATGTATCAAAATTTAAGGGGTGTTACACATACCTATTAAATTAATCATTAAAAGTAACAAGGTAAGATAACTCACCACTTTCATTTAATGTAAATGGACTATATATTTCAATATGAATCAACTCCAGTAGGTCTCTGGTTCTCTCTCCTTCTTAATGAAAGAAAATTTAATAATTTTACCTTACAAACAAGTATTTCATACATCGGAGGGTTTAAAATAAATAGAGTGTAAATAAATTTATTTATATAGTTTTCTTACACACTTTTCATTTACAAGAACTTTCATAAAGTTCCAAAGGTAGGTAAGATATGAGTCATTTTCTCTAGATTTATCATTTATTCACAAAATTGATTTTTTAAGTTTAAGTATATACAATCAATTATTAATATTAAACATACCATAACACATGTCACCCTTATAAAAGTGACAATATTTAATTCCAAACATGAAATAAAATCCCTTAGCATCTAAATACGATATATAGATTATGTTTCTAGTAATATAAGGTTTATAACAACAATTATTTAATAAAAGAACCAAACCAAAATTGAAAGTGAGATAATAATCTCCCACTGATAATGCTGCTATTTTTTTACTAGTTAATTTTCAGAGATCCACCTCAACCATTGAAATATTTTTGAATCTATATGGTTCATGTATTTGAATATAAATGCGTGATCCAAAAGTTGTATCTAATAACTAACTTGTTGATAAATATATATTTCATTTAATGAAAAATATTCCTAAGGTATAAGTATCACAAACAAGTTTCTTCCCAACTTTGTAATTATTCTTCTAATGGATATTATTTCCATAGGAAAAGAATACATCCTCATAATTATTTCACCCCCTCTACATATTTGTCTTCTTTGAGGGAAAATGAATCAAAAATATCATCCTTGACTTAGCCTTTGAGGTTTTATCCTCATCCTTCTTCCACCTTTTCATTACAATGACTGAAGAGTTAGTGTTATTAATTTACTTATCATCTTGGAGAACTAAATAAAATAGATCGAAAAGTTACATTTTCATATTTTCCATGTTTTTATTAAGGATGAAATTCAACATGATTTTTGGTAAAGAAGAAATAATGAGATTAATCTCTAGTTATTGGTTCAATAGGAACCCAATGGATTCCAGTATCTCAACATACCCAATCATCATGAGTACATGAGGGCCTGAAAATATCCCTTCTTATAGCTTACACCTATATAGTACATTAGATATCTCATATATTTCTTGTCAGTCTCTCTCATGATAAATATCTTGGAGATAAGAGAACATTTTATAGGCATTTTCATCCTCATGCATTATTTTCAACTCAACAGACATATATGACAACATGATTCACTGTAAATCTAGTGAATCATCTAAATACTTCTTATAATTATATTTATCTTCCTTTCTTACTTCCATAGAGAAAAATAGGAAGTGAGGATTTTAACACATAGATCTTCCTTTCTTAGTGTAGTATTATTTGTAAGCACCTGTACCACTCCTGGAAGTTATTCTTGGTTGTTATATTCTATTTATACAACATTAATCCCAATGAAATTATATTGGAGGTGGAGATAGACATTTAATCTACAATAATTAATCATTAGAAAATTATTACTTTATCATGATTACCAAATGACATTTTCAATTTATTTAATTTCAAATGTCTCCCACTATTTTATCAAATTCAATTACCCCTTAGCTAATAGATTCAAAATATTCAATAACATAAATATTATAGTGGAAAGTACCCTTCCAAACCTATCTTGATAGTCCACGCTATGGCTATACCACTACTCTAAGTGTTTTAATGTAGGATTTTCTATGGACTATTGTAGTAACTTAGGTCTTTTTTATCTATTAAGTGGAGTCTCATCTCTTACGAATCATAAATTTTTTTTACTCAGTGATTGGATCATAAAGATCCAATGAGCTAGCTATGACTACTTATTTAATGATAAATCTAGTTAAGGAGACCCATGAAATGTCATTAGAATTCCAAAATAGTAAGAGTAACCCTAAAATAAGGCTGATGAGAACCTCAAATATAAAGACTTTCTTAAATTAAAATAATGGAAGAAGTTTCTCAATTAATACATCTCTAGAAGATTTTAATTTATTTAGGTGACTAAAATCAATTTCTAGTTAGTATTGTGTCACTTTGTTATCATGCCAAAATCTAACCATGAATAAATTGAAAGTAATCACCATGCAATTATTCATTTGTATCTTTAAATACTTATTAATTATTATGTTATGTTATCACATATAAGCATATTCAAAAAAATAATTAACCATATAAATGAAAAATAAATAAATAATGATGTGACCATCAGATATTAATTATGGGTTAATACATTGAGTAATTAATGGATTAACCAAAACCAAGGAAAATTTCTTAAGTCAATACCTGTCTCAAATTGCATCACCCGAGTCTATCATGCATTTCAATTCTTTAGTTTTATATTAGCTCTCGAATCGAAGCACATTTCTTTGAATGAATCCGATCATTAGTTAATAAACTCACACACAGTTGAGGGGAACCTAGGATGTGAAATTAAATTTTATCACATAAATGTGTAAATAAAGACCCTTATACAATTAAATTCAAAGGTACGGTACAATATCAGAATAAATAATTTTTTTATTACATTTTAAAACTCAAATACAATAATTAAATTAAATAAATAAATATCAAATATGCACGGGTTTGTTTTAGATCATAATTAATCAAATGTAAATTATATTCCACAATAAAAATTAAAATTACTAAAATTCAAATTGAGGGTAATTTTAACACATGAACTCACATTCAAATAATTTTAATTAATTATCGATATTTCCCATGATACCCAAAACAATTTTAATAAATTTTGTAAAATTAAATTAAATTTTGAGAATATTATTTAATATTTTTGGGTTTTTTTGGACCCCAAAAGGTTCTTGTATATACAAATAGGGATATGGAGAGCCTCTAGGGTTATGCAGGTTAGATCTAAACCAACTTGACCCAGTTCTGTTGGGGGGGGGGGCTAGATGGGCAGCTAGGTCTCGTGCTAGCTGCGCACCCCGAAAATGGGGCATGCGTGGTGTGAGAATGGGGTGCCCTATTTGAGGTGCCACAATATAGAAAACAATTTTTATCCCACCCATTTTTTTAGAAGATAAGAAGACATCCCCTTCACAAGTATGGGTAGACCCATATCCTTTTGTTGTTGTTGTTATTTTTCAATCACAAAAGTTCCACACACCCTTCAACACCCCAAATGAATCCCATACTACCATATATAAATATATATAATATCATATATATTTCCACACATATATAGACAATATATATATATATATATATATCATATATGAAATCAACAGACACACACATATTTATGTCATATATATATGGCCATGTATATTGTAGGATTTGGTGTTCTAGAACCAAATGTTTATACTTTGGATTATTTGTACATTCAAATAAGTGAATATTAATTAAACATATCATTACATAATGCTAATTATTCTATATGAATTTAATGTAATAATTCCCTAGAGTATATATCATAATGAAAAGGTTGCAACAATTTACCACTATGAAAAAATCCTTGAAATGACATGATGATATTCTTAAACATTGTTATATGGTCAGATGACATTCTATGATGGGGGAATATAGTATGCTGAATGTCAGGTGTGATTACTCATAAGAAGATGATACTTCATCTCATAATTTTTACACTTGGTAATCTACAAGATATGATATTTTTTAGAACATAACCACCAGTAGGAATTCTTCATGTTAATTTTTCATTGGATACATTTATATGTGATTTTATGTAATGGTCCGTAGACATTAATATTTTTGTTAATACATTTAATGACTTGTGGAAATATATTTACTAAATAAAAGCATGTTTCCATATTTTCATGGGATTTAGGGTAATTTGGACACATCATGAATGACATGTTATTAATGAAATGATTGAGGATGAATTTTTCCTTCCATATTTATGGAATTTGATATTTCAACCCTTTGATTAAAATAGATTTTTCACATTAAATTTCATGGCCATGGCATAAAGACAAGTTTATTTTATATAGTCAAAGAAATAGATATAAAGCATATAAGTTGATGACATGGTTGCGAAACCTTCTGGATGAGATATTGTGGTAATGGGATTATATTACAAAATGAAAACTTGAATGTGTTTATCAATGTTTCAATTTTAAATTTTTCTCTTGGGTTTCTTGACCCGTTTCTTGATAGTAATCTTATATTTTACGCAAGCCCACCTAATTTCAATGAGAAATAAGCCTAGAGGGTCACAAAATAAGTGTTTTTGTTGATATGAATTAAATTATATTGTATTTTAATTATTTTAGTAAATATTATTCTCAAAATATAGGAATAATTTTATTTAGAATTAATGATAGCATAAATTAAATAAATACCCATTCACAAGGTAATTGTTTAATTTTCTTGATATATACTATTTATTTATTTATTGAATTTTTAATAAATATTTATTCACTAGACTATTAATATAATATTTATTTAATGAGTAAATATTTAATTATATCTTAATTCATATATTCAATATACAACTAGGAGGACTAGAGGACCAAGATTGATTTGGGTGATATATATTAATTTGCAAGCCGGTAAAATAATATTTATCACTACAATATTTAGAGAACACTATTGAATAAAAACAATATATTATTATTTTCAGTACATGAAATGGTGTTATATGTGGATTTACCATTTTATTAAGGGAACTTGTGAAATTTATTTAACTTTAAACACTAAACCCATGTCTATAAAGAGGTTGCTAATACATTCTAAGAGAGGTTAATCGAGATTAATTTTTCATAATATATTTCTTTATAGAAACATTCTATTTCTTCTCACATCCTCCAAAGAATTATAATATCAGTATAATTTCATCAATATTGAATAAACATGTAGGAATAAAGATGAGAAACATAAGAAAATCAATCAAATACACTAGCACCGAAAAATTCATCATTGTTGTTCAGAGATCGTAGGAGCACATGTGGATCACCTCAAGAGAGATTCCAAACAAGGATCCTATAAGTTTAATGATATATTATTGAAAATGGTTTCATATGATGAACATTTACTAAGAAGAAATATCTCAATAATTAGATAATATTTCTTCTAATTAAATTAAATTAAATATAAAATTTATGTGAAAATACTCCTCTTGGTTGCAATGATATTTCTTGACATTGTTAAATTGGAAAATTTTCATTAGTCATGACATTAATTTATTTTATAATATACCAATGATTCATCAAATCCATATTTTAATTAGATAGGATGATCCTTGATAAGCACTTTCACTACACCTAGAATCATCAAGTGGTATCATAGTGGTAATGTTTAAATCTATAACTATTTATTTCATTGTTGATAATTGTTTCTTTAAGAGTTAAACTTCATTTCCTGTTTTAAATTTTTATTGATATTTAATCCAAATATATACTTCCTCTTCTTCATTTCTTTCTCATTTTATATAGATATAATAATAATTAAATGAATTTCACATTTTAAGAACCCTTCCTAAGGTTCAAAAATTATGGTAGGATAATACATGACTACACATTGTGTACTACTTTGTTACACATTGTGTATCCTTGTTCATTTCACAAGGAGTCCCATGTCGATTCCCAATCATCGTGTATTTAGTGTAGATCGCAATAAATAAATGCACCACATGTTCAGCATCCAAGGCGAAGCATGATTGTGTCTGTGTAAAAATTATATAGATTGACTACATGCTATATATTTCATGTGTTTTCAAGGTAGAAAACATGGTACAAACTATATTGTGTAATAAATACACAATGTGTTCTTAATACACAATGATTACATACTAGAAACCATATAACATGAATTATACACTATGTATCTTTTATATACAACATTTAATTCATAAATTCCTATGATAAGTACATGATGAGTCTTTAGGAATATACTATATATATTTAGTGAAGATAAGTACACAAAATGTGGCTGAAATAAATATAGAATGAAATTTACTTGTTTACTTAGAAAAATTATATTTAATTAAGAACGAAATTAATTCTCATAAAATTGAGTTTTTTTGTCATTAAATTGACATGAAACTGTGAATAATGTATGATTAAGTCTCAATGCATTAAATTATATATGATACAAAATTTTCATGTGTTCCATGTGGAATTAAATTGGCAGTGTATTCCATGAAAATATGAAACATTCCATGTACACAATATGTCGTATGAGTGAATTGTTTATAATTAAAACCAAACTAAGTAATTTAGATAGGTAATCATCGAGTTTCTTCCAAGTAAAAAGTTATGTAATATTTTATTGAGTTTTAAATAAAATAAAATAATTTATTTTATTTAATATAACACTGGATGGGAATTTCAATTTGATTGGAAAAAATATGATAAAATTAATTAATTGATTAATAATACAATTATTCAGATTAATTTGTGTGTATTTTATCTTATTAAATAATGAATTAAAATGAAATCTAGATGTTTTTTTTAAATTCAGAATCATTGTATGTGTTTGAACAAAAATGATATTTGACCAGACCTATGTATGTGTTGGTTTTACTTAATTTAGTTTTATTTCATGTTTCTAAATTATATAATATTAAATTAAATATGATTTCTTGTGTGTCGTACCTCCCACTTTAATTATACAGGACGAGTGTGCCCAATGTTGTTTTATATAATTCCCTTTAACCAATCCTTTGGTTATCCTCACCTGGATGTGAGTTATAAAACATATGTAATAAAATGATTATTTGAAGGCACCTGAAATCTATTCAAGATAGAGCTGAGGCGGAGGAGATTCAAGATATAAATGAGATGAAACCAACACAAGAGATACACAGGTGTATAGGTGGGGTGTAGTAACTCTTTCCAAGACCACCACAAGGAGTTTATCCCTAGGATCATAGGTTTATTTACCATCCACTAAATAAAATAAAAATTATATAATCTCATGATAATCTCATTTATTTATTTATTTTTCATGATTTATTTTATGGATAAAAGGATATAATCACATAAATAAATGAACTGATATGAAAAGAGTAAATTAAAATAAATGGGAAATGAATAAATTATTTACTGTAATTTGGTGAACCCATAATGTAAAATCCTCATTATATTAACAAGACAAACAAAGGATAGAACAAAAAATACACATAATAAATAAAATACCTCGAATTAATATTAATTTAGATAAAGCTATCCATTACTTAATTGTGAATGAAAACTCTATAACTAAGTGTTTTACCAACCCAAATAGAGACACATAATTTCATCTTAGAGTTATTTTTAATGTTTTGGGTTGACATAACCAATTTATATCAAGAGAATTAGCCCATGGTACAGTTTATATAATTTAAAGGTAATTGTTTAAGAAATATAACTTAGGATTTTTGGATTTGGGATTCCATTAACCGAATCACGGAGATACAAGACCATAGTTAGCATGGACCTGCCTACCTAAATATGTTCAGGTAATTGACCAAGACCACACTTGGGTTATGATAAGGGGAATATGGATCCTTTCCAATATAATTACCAAGCAACTAATGCTGAGGGTTATTGGGAATTGATAAAATAGTTGGTGACTAAATAAAATTAAAATTATTTTAATCTCACATAAATTGTAATCAAGTTAAGTACGAATAATATTATCTTTTATAATATTAGAATAATTTAATGTTCATCAACCACATTTTCCTCATGATAAATTTTGTAGAAAGACCATATCCTTACTGGAAGTAACTTCCAAGAATGGTTCAAATTCCTACAGGTAAAGTTTCATAATGAAATAAAATATTACATGCCAGAATCCCTAATTATTGATCCACATAAAAAGGAGGTGAGTGATGTGGATTTCACTTTCTATGATAAAAATTTGAGGTACATGCTCGATGTTCAGTGTTTAATAGTTTCTTAAATGCCTAATAAACTCATAAAGTCACATAAAGACATGGATGGTTATAGTATTCTATAAAATCTACATGGTCAATATTAGGAGAGAGTTAGAAAATAATGATTTGAGATATACAAGGTGATGTTTTAAAACAAATTTGGAGAAGGTTCTCCAACTAGGTATCATATAGTGAAAACAATTTTCTACATTTAGCCCCTTGATATTCTAGGGTTTAAACTACCAGATGAATGGTGCACAGATCTCATTTTTTCATCACTCCCTCAAAGCTTATCCATATTTTTTGTTAATTTAAATGGGAACAATATTGAGAATCCTCTCCCATATCTTCTCACAATACTTCACTATGTTGACAAGGGTATGAAGAATGAAAAACCTTCTACCTTTATGGTAAATAGTAGAAAGGTAAAGAAAAGAAATCTAATTTAAAATATTCTTCACAACACTCTTCCAAGAATATAATTATTAAGGGAAAATCAAGAGGAAAAATTTTATCTATATCAAATGTGGAAAGAAGGTCCATTGGAAGAAAATCTACTCCCAAGAAAAGAATCAAGGGGAAGCTTCAGATTCCTTTGTTATCGAGAGAAATTTCATTATTTCTACATATTGAGTATTATATAGAGCATGTTATTCTCAAACATATATTCAAATACATGGACCAAGTAGATTTAATATGATTTCTTAGGGTGAGTTAGATCTATGATTTTTCAATATAGAAAAAATTACTATTGTAGCTATCAAGGACCACCACCTCATGTTGCCGAAGAGAACTATTTTTTTATTAAAAAATTGTAATTATGTTCCTTCAGTCACTAAAGTCATTACATATGTATCCATAATTGATAAATATGGGTTTATTTTCAAATTTGGAAGTAAAAATTGATTATTTTATAATGAAATAACAATTTATAGTAAGTAATGTTTAAATAAAGGTATTTACATGTTGGATTACATAAACCAAGTAATGGAAATCAATAACTAAACTAGTTCATATAACTTATACCAAAACCAACTATGGAATCACAAGATAAGTCATGTAAAGGAAAATAATTTAAAAAAATTACACTAAAATGGATATTTAGATTCATTTAAACTATAACCGATTTGTATATTTCATGCTTGTTTACAAGGAGAATTTAATAAATATTAATTTAGTGGAGAATATGATATGTTGAAAAAGAATATTGAATTGGTTCATACAAATGTGTGTGGGGAATTTCAAGTTGAAGCAAGGGGTAGGTAATCATACTTTATAATACTTATTGATGATTTTATTAGAAATGGATATTTCTAGTTGATGAGGTATAAGTCATTTTTTTTGAAAAATTCAAAGAATACATGATTAAAGTTGAGAACAATCTTGGTAATAATATTAAGAAACTCAACTCAGGCTGTGGTGGAGAATATATTAATCAATACTTTATTGGTTATTTATCGGTGTTTGGGGTTCTATAAAAAATCACCCCTCTTTATACACCACAATGGAATAGTTTTAGTGAAAGGTGGAACCACAATCTTTTAGACATGGTGAGATCAATGATGAGTCATACGAGTCTTCCATTATCCTTTTGTGGGTACGCATTGCAGATAGTAGCATATATACTAAATTGAGTTCCAAATACAGTAGAAGATAGTATTCCAAACCAATTATAGAGTGAAAAGAAACCCATAGTTTCATAATTACATGTGAAGGGATTTAAATAATTTTTTGAGGCCTCTTTAGAAAAAACATTTCTCCATGAGGAACAAAGTGAATCTTTATATGATACCCAAAGGAAACAAGGGTATATTACCTATAAGAACCCTCATAAAAATAGTTAGTTATGGAAAGACACATGATATTACTTGATAGGGATTATATATTTAAAAAAGATAGTGGGATAGTGATATACTTCGATGATGTTTAGTCTCAAAGTATAAAAGAGTTGGCATAGGAATAGATTCCACAAAGCCTTCTAAAAGAAGTTACAAAGAGAAAAATATTTTTTAGGATTACAAGAGAGGTTAGATAACATGATTTTTTTATAGTCATCAAGGATGAGGACTCATTATTATTTGATAGCGATGATCTAGTAACCTACAAGGAAGAAATAACTGGAATAGATGTTTCAAAGTGGAAAAGAGTTATAAAATTTGAAATGGATTCCATTTATCAAAAATAAGTTTGGATTTTGGTAGACACATAAGTTCCTGTAATCTTACTGGTTTCAAATTTGTATTCAAGAAGAAATTAAAAAAGCCTGGGAAAATCAGTACTTATAAATAATGACTGGTTAAAAAGTGTTCAAAAATCATCAAGGAATATAATATGATGAAATGATTTCACCAGTTTTAATGCATATATACATAAAAATTATACTTTCCATAATGACTTACCATGAATGTGAGATTTTGAAAATAGACAACAAGACATACTTTCTTAATAGGAACCTTTAGGAAGATTTATATATGGAATAAAATAAAGGGTTTATGAATCCAAAGGATTCCAAAAAGGTATAAAAATTAGAAATACATTTATAGACTAAATTATGCTTCCAAGTCATAGAACATTGAATTTGATGAATCCATAAAAACATTTGGTTTCATAAAGAATGAATGTGATCCTTATGTCAATATGAGGTTTAGTGGGAGTGAGGTTATTTTCTTACTAGTTTTTGTGGATGAAATACAACATTTTGGAAATGAAATAGCGGTCTTATAGTCTTTTAGATCCTAGTTAAATTCATGCGTCTCCATGAAGGACTTAGGTGAAGGGATGCATATTCTTGGGATATAGATACATTGTGATATATCTAAGAAACTTAATTCTCTAAGTCAAAGTACATATATCAACAAGTTACTAAGGAGAATTAGTATGGAAAATTCCAAGAGGGGATTGCTTCCAATGTCACATAGAATTCATATTTCAAAGAAAATGTGTCCTCAGACACTTGAGAAAAGACAAAGGATGGAAAGGATTTCATATGAATCAGTTATTGGTCCAGTCATGTCTATTATATTATGTACTAGGCTAGATATTGTCTACGCCTTTTATGTAGTAAGAAGATATCAAGCAGATCTAGGTGACTACCATTGGATGAAATTCCAGAATATCTGTATGTATCTGAAACAAACTAAGGACTTATTACTAGTATATAGAGGAGATGTGGAACTATTCATCAGAGGATATGTAGATTCTAGTTTCAAAATAGCTCAAGAAAACCTAGTATTGCAATCGGGATACATGTTCCCCCTAAATAGAGGTGTTTTGATCTTGAAGAGCTTAATGAAAGTTGTGTTCAGATATTATTTACCAGAGTATGAGTATATTTTGACTTCTGAGGAAGCTAAAGTAGAAGTATGGGTATGAAACTTCATCCAATAGATTGAAATTATACCTAGAATAAAAGATCCTATCACGCTATATTATGATAATACTATAATGATTTCTCTTGGAAAAGATCCATGGTTAGATCAATAGATGAAGCACATACTTTTTACGTATCATTTCTTGATGTATTTTTCTCAGAGAGGATAATTTTTAGTGTGTAGATTATCCATAGAAGACAATGTGGTAGACCTATTAAGTGAATCCTTAACTCATTAGAAACATGATATTCATGTGAGGTCCAATAGACTGAAATTCATTAGTAGTTGGCTATAGTCCAAGTGGGAGTCTGTTGGATCTGGTGTTCTATAACCAAGTTTTTTTTTACTTCGGATTACATGTATATTCAAAGAAGTTAATATTAATTAAACTTATTATTACATTTTATTAATTGTTCTACATGCCTTTAATGTAATAATGTTCTAAAGTATTTATCATATCTAATAGGGAATAATAGTTCCCTACTATGATGAGAAACGTGAAATGACATGAAGATATTATTTAATATAGTTCTATGTTCAGATAAAATTCTATTATAGAGCATATAATATGTCTACTTTCATGTGTGATTATGAATAAGTAGATGAGACTTCATCTCACAAAGTTTTCACCTGGTAATATTCAAGATGGGATACTATGAGAACATTCTTGCCAGTAGAAATTCCACATGTTTTTGTGTCATCAAATATTCCTATCTATGAGTGTTTGTAATGGTACTTATACTTTTATATTATTACTAATAAATATCATGGATCACCCACTTAGTTATACTGACCAAAATTATGATAACATATGTTCATGAGAATTATGGTTTATTGGGTGAATTATGAATGACATGTTATTAATGAATAATCCAAAGAAGGATTTGTATATTCCTTATTTATGGATTCTTATTTCACACCCCTTTAATAGAAACTGAATTGTCACATTAAATTCTACCAACATGTTGTAACAACAAGTTTATTTCATATATTTAAATAAATACATATCAAGCATATAGGTTGATGACATACTTGTGCATCCTACTTGATGATATACTGTTACAAAAGGATTATATTAAAAATGATTTATCACATGTGGTTATTGATGTTGTGATATTAGCTTCTTTTTCTTCGGTTCCCTAACTCATTACTAGATAGTAATCTATGACTTTAGGAAAACCTTCCTAATGCCAATGAGAAATAATCCTAGAGGGTCACACTATAAGTGTTTTCATTAATCTCAATTAAATTCTATTTGAATTTAATTATTTTAATAAATATTATTCACAATATTGAGGAATAATTTTATTCAGAATTAATGATCAAATAAATTAAATAAATATTTATTTTCAAGGTAATTGATAAATTGTTTGAATATATAATATTTATTTATCTGTTGAATATTTATTAAATATTTATTCACTAGACTGGGAATAGAATATTTATTTGAAGAAATATTTAATTAAATATTTATTTAGGTGTTCAATAAATACTGGGGAGGACTATCAGACCATGATAGAGTCCAAAGATAAATATTAATTTATAAGGTGGTAAAATAATATTTATCATTATGAAAGTTAGAACACGACATGAAATAAAAATAATATATTATTATTTTTAATACATGTAATTGGGTCATACATGGGTTTGACATTTTATTAAAGGAAATTTTAGAATTAATTACATTTTAAAACATAATCCTATATCTATAAAAAGACCGATAATAGATTCTAAGAGAGGTTAATCAATAATATTTTTTACATACTATATTTCTATCTAGAGTCCTCCCATTCGTTCTCAAATCCACTCACGAATGATAAGATCAAAATAATATATTCAACATCAAAGAAACATGATGTGATCAGGACAAACAACATGAGATGATCAATAGACCATGCTTGCACCCGATGATTCATTGGTGTCATTCAATGATCATAGGATAATGTGTAGATCACTGTTAAAGGGAGTCTACACTTGGATCATACAAGTTTGATGATAGATTATTGAAAAGGGTTTTAGACAGTCAATATCTAATATGAAAAAAGACCTAAAAATGAGATAACATTTCTTCTGGATTGACTAAATTAATTATAAATTTTATGTGAAATGCTATCCTCTTGGTTCCGATGACCTTTCTTGTCAATATTTGATTAGGAAATTTTCTTTGGACATAACATTCACAACTTTTACAATATTCAAATGATATATTGAATCTAACATTTGTTTATTTTGGATTAGCCTTGATACATGCTTCCACTACACCTGGAAGCATCACACACACACACACACACACACATATATATACAAACACAAAAATATATAATATATACTGTAAATAAAAAATTATTTTTTAAAAAAACATCGATTTTGATCACACATAATTGGGTCATACAAAATTCGATCCATGCAACTTAAGTTGATTTAGGACTCAATTAAAAAAAATTTAAAATCTTTTCAAATTAATCAAAAATTGAAAATTTTGGCTAAAATAATTTCACAGTCCATTTGATACTAATTAAATGAACCCCTAGGGATTTGAGAAATTATTAAAATTGGTATTTTAAAATTTTTGGCACATATTCATGTTGAAACATAAAATCCAGTTTACCCATTCCCAAATTCATCTAGAATCACATGAAATTTAATTTAATCAAAAATATAAAAAATGAAACTATAATTAAAAATTAAAACTGTACCACATATTATTTTGATGGAACACATGTTCTTCTCATTTCCAGAGATATTAATTGGAGGAACCAAAACCATAACCCCCAAGGTTATCCAGAAATACTTAGAAATATTACTCAAACATTAAAATTTATTATCTTGCTGCTAGAATCAAGAATCAATGGTTGTTTCAACATCTTCATGATCATGGGAGATCATAAAAATCAATCCCTAAACTCAGATAAAACCATCCTTTAACTTTCCTTCACATTCTCTCTCTATAAATTTATATATAGGTGTAGAGGTGAGGGAATTCATGAAAATTATAGACCTTATCATTTTTAGGTCTTAATGAATTTAAATAAATAGGTTATAATTTCTATAATTTTCATTTAGGTCCTTATAGTAGTTAACTCTTCAAAGGGACCCAAAAATAACACAAAAAACAAAAAAAACTTTCTACAAATGTTAGGGATATTTTATCACATACTTTTAACATCAAATTAACGTTATGTGATAACATTTTATCCATTATCATGGCTCTTTCATCTTGTTAAATATTTAAAAAACATTGAATAAATAAATATTCATTCATTTTTTGATAATATTTACTTAATAAATTATGAATATTTTCAATTAATAAATTTAATACTTATTATTCTAAACTCGAATAATATTGAATTTATTTATGTGTCATATTCTTGTAATATCTGACAAATTTAGACCCCATTTGTGGGTCCTATAATGTCCTAAACTCCAATTCTTTATAATTGGTCAAACTTTGGAATATTCTTTCTAAAACCCTCTAGTACCTTATTATGATAATAGTGATATTCACAAACCAGAGGTAATATTGACAAACCAATCAAGGCCCCAAAAGATATGAGGTATAATCATAGTAATGAAAACCTCTTACAGACACACATCATGTAATATAATATCATTATATTACAATATATCATAAAGTAGTATATATACTTCTTGTCATAATGCATTCTTGTTTTATTATTTTACAACATTAATAGAAAAACTTACCATAATCAACTATATACAGGGAATTAAAAAAGGTACTACCATCCTAGTTAATTAGGTCTGAGATATCTCCTCCTTTATGAAGTGAAAAAATCTATCTTATCATTCAACTAATTACATACCACTAATGATGCCCTCAACATAAGCTACCTCAACACAAAATAAATTCCATTATTTTCATCTAGCTTTAAAGTACATAATCAAATGGTACATTTTGGTAATGATTTCAATTCAAGAGACCAATACACATGGTCACAAATATGATGAACCAATGACACCTATAATATGTGATATTACTATTAGATGGTGATCCCTCATGACATCATACACTCAAGATCACCATGTGATAACTTCATGAGAAGAAGTATCAATTCTTATAAACCCCTAGCATATGATGGTCAAACATCACCTATATCCCATCATTATGATGTATCAAGATCATATGAATTTTTTTTCAATATTACTATCATTGTAAATGAAGGTTCATATTATATAATGGTACTACTATAACCCATTGATAAAACATGGAATAAAAAGAAATTCCCATTCGAATATTGGGAACAACAGTATTAACACTATAATAGTAAGACAAAACCATGTATATAAATTTAAAACTATATACATGTAATTGTAATCAAATTACATTCAAGAGTTAGGTCTAGGGAACCAACTCACAAGAGTCTATTGGACTCCTACTATGATTTTTATGGGAGGTATGCTCCTTGATAGAATTATACCACTAGACACATTTCTTAAAAATATAACTTGATCACCCCAATAACCCTTATGTATCCAAAAATGTTGTTGGATCCATATATATTTAATACTATTTTTAGGATTGTAATAATTATCTTAGATGGATATATTTATAGGAGGGTGGTGAATTGTGGTTTGAAAAACTTAGTTTAAGAAGTTTAAACTATGAAAAACCCAAATTATCTTATGTAAGGTTATTGGAATCAGACCCAGTTCGATTAAAAAAGTCACAGAATCAGAATCACAATATGTCCAATTATATCAGAGTTAAAAATATTAGTATCATGAAGGACCTGATTATTTAGAGTATGTTTATCATAATTAGAATAATTTAAAAAAAAGAATCTAAAGATGAATATGATCGATAAATTTCTATTATATGTGTAGTGGAATAAACACTTGTAAAAAAAATCAATGCAATTTCTATGTAAAAGTAAGAATGACTTAAAATCCGTTATTAAAAGATAACTCTTTTAACCTTAATAGTAAGGTATTAAATTAACTTGACTAAAGGTATCTAGTATTTTATACTTACAATAAATTATGTCTTTCCTTTCTAGGAAATAACTCAACAGAAATATTGGATTTTCTCTGTCTTCCTATCCCTATAATCCCCTAATATGATGGTTGACTCTATCTCACTATCCCCGTGTGTCCTCGATCTGAATATCGGATTCTCCATAATCCTATCCTCAAAATCTCTCAATAATAACAAAGACCATATGCGGTTATAATTACAAAAATTATTAAGTAGATGACCTGACAAGGTTTCCTTAGAACAAAAACACTCTAAATAATTACACTAACTGAGAATGAATAGTTCATGTAGAGAAATCATCAAGAGTGAAGGTAATCAACCAACTCAAAACTCTTCAAATGGATCAATATTTATAGGGGATCTCCCAACGATCATATTTCCAAGTCTATTTCAATGACTTCAGACACCTAGTACTTAACGATTCAATTATAACCAAATACCTGATGCCGTATTAATTTACATCATTATAGTGTTAAAAGTAATCCATAAATTAGAAAAAAAATATTTGTAATTTGAATGTAAACATTAGTCAATCTGATGGGTTTCTTTAATAGTGTCAATACAATAATACTTATGAGTGTTAATATGATTTTATCAGTACAAGTATTAGTTCGATTGTCAATAATTTTTCTAGTATGAAATACATGACTAAATTCTTACTTCTTGTTTGATAAAGGTGAGATCGATTTATCAAACACATACTCATTATGATAATCGTAATGAATAAACGTAAAGCTTATATTTTTGATACTTTTTTAACCTTTTCTAAGTATGGTAAAAGGTAATTATTTTTACAAAAACACATTAAAACACTTGGGACATGAAAATTTAGTAATGTTTTTTAAGAATATGTTTGTGATTTCAAAAAATAAAGGAATTGAAAAGTAAGAAGTAGAACTTATGACTCAAAAATATCCCCCTTTTATGAAATCACAAACCTAAAAACATAAATGAAAGAATTATTTAAAAAAAACCTTACATACCATGTTATTTTAAGAAGATGGTATTAAGAGTTATTCTTAAATCTTTAACTCCACCTAAGTTTGTTACTATTTGGAATATGATTATAAATTTGATAGAGTTTTAGAATAGATATATCCTTATGATGTCTTTTCACTCTTAGGAAATCCTCTCCCCCTAGGAAATGTATTCTCCCCCTTAAATAAAAACATCCCCCTTTGTACTAAAAACTCATTTTTCTATAAAATATTCTCTTCATTTAATAATTTCACCACATATAATGATTTCTACACCTTTTTGATTTCCAAAAAGAACAGGGAAGGAACCAAAGTTACTAAAATGTTAAAAAAGTAAGAAGTAAAAAAATATTGTACTACCCAATCATCCAAAAAAAATATGAATGAACATATATCCAATTTTAATTGGAAAAAATTCAAACAAATTATATTTGGATGAAAATACAATTCATATATTATCAAAAATTAAAATGTTTTTAAAAAATAAATACAACAAGAGTTTAGAAGAAAAATGTTTATTCTTTGTTCATTAACGTCTTCACAAAGTCCTTTATATTTTTTAACTACTTTGTATATTTCTCTAGCTTTTTAACTTTCTCTTCCAAATTCCTTAACCTCTTAACTTCCTATGAAAACTCTTTGTTTTCATTCCTCGATATGATGACTTCTTCTTCACATGATTGGATTTGGGACATCTCTAGTCCCATGTATCAAATATTTATTTTCAAAACAAAAACTTCTTGAGTATGATAATTGGTTGTATCCATGAATTATTAAACAAACTTGACCCTATCTTCCATGTATTTAGATAACTGATTGGAATATTTACATGAATAAACCATGAATTTCTTCACTTCATTGAATTGATCATCATGAATTCTAATATCAACATCAACTTTATGAGACCATTTAACCATATTATTGCATGAATATTTATTATTCTGAGAAACTTCTTGAAAAACATCAACTAAACTTCAATCAAAATGAATTTTCTCTTTTAAAACCTTTATCAATTCTGTAGTCTCATTATGTATTTATTTAATAAGTTAACACTGATATTCAAGGTTCATAAAAAAAGGAATAGTTCTGTCTAAAATTTTCATAGAATGAAAAATATAATCAAATCCTTCTAGAGATATAGTCCCTACTAAATCCAATTGAACTTGTTGATCCTTAGGATGTTTTATTATTATTGTTTTGTCTTCCATTTCTTTCAATTTCCCTTTATATATCTTCGAAAATTTATTATCTTATTTATTATAAACTATCATGTCCTTAGATATTTACATGATATCTATATATTCATCATTCTTGGATTTATCATTAGATTTAGTTTTAGAAAGTTTATCAACTTCTTATTTTGTAGATGAATATTCTACTTCTCCTTTTGATGATGATTCTTCTTCAGAAGAACATTCTGATTTTTCTTCTTTATCGGCCTTGGTTGGTAAGTCCGATATGGATGATGATGATGATGAATCTTCGGATTTATTATTAGTGTGAAATTATTCATCACCAGTGTAACACCCCGACCCCTCTAGACCGGATCTAGTTCATTACATGTTATATTGACATAGTTAGAAGGAATGAAATCATAAAGGAAAAATTGGTTTATTAGTCTTTAAGAAAGTATATAAATATATTTAACTCAACTTACATTGGAAAAGGTTACAAAATACAATACATAACAAAAACTAAGAACTGCATCCACAAAACTCAATAAATATTCTCCTCTTCATAACCTGTTGAAGGTAAAAGAATGAAAGGGGTGAGCTCAAATGCTTATTAAGGGTTACAAATGGCATAATAATGAATCAATAATAACTAAATTGTAAACAATTTTACATAATCAATATGGCATACTGAATAAATGAAAAACTCATGCCATTAATAAACTGAGAATGAAACTGCATCCATAGATTTTTTCATAGTGAAAACCTCATGGATAGTAATAACTGATAATGAATAAAGATAATGCTTATTAATTGGAATTCATTTATCTAGAACATGATTCCATAATACAATTAAAAATAGTTTAGTTCTGTGGGTAGAAACCCATCTGATTTTTGGAAACAAACTTGAAGGGTTTGTCACCAAACTGATTTGTCTCATGAGACCTACCGATGCATCGAGGGGATGTAGTGGGCCCCACCTGCCACTGTATGTCGAAATCATTCATTATACATATATTCAACATAGTATAAATATGCCTTTAAATTATCCGTATATAATAGAGGATACAAATTCATTAATTTTTCCACAGTCAAAACAACATTCAAAATAAATACGGTATGTAAAATGGTATACGACTTAGACAATAATCATATCCCTGATATGAGAATATGTACATTTAAATGGATTTTAATTTCAATTGAAAAGTGATCTAAAATGGGAAGTAGGTACACCACATAAGAAATAGTAGGTTCACAATACTATACTAGTCACAATGAAGTGAAAATTGAGAAAAATCTTGTTACCATGTTGTAATCAATTGAGTCATATGACCAAAAGTTAATAACCACCAAATGAATCACATGATACCATGAATATAAAGAGAATCATGATAATATATATAATATGGATTTACACCTATAACACATATAAGAAATAAGATACGAACAATAGAAATACCACAGAATTGAAAGTGAGACGAGAAAACCCCTTACAAACATTTTGTTATGGTAATGAGTGTTCTAGCGAGGGCTTAATGAGAGGTGAAGGGATATCCCATTATTTATATATCATAAGGGAAGTATGGGGGAGGTGATAACACATACCCCATCATTAGGTATTAAAAATAGAGCACAACATAGGGGAGATTCTTGAACAAAAGTGAGAGATATGATCCATTACCTTAAATCTGTTGGTGTTCTCCACTTGTTATTAAAGACCTGAATAAAAAAATTAGGTTTATTAATTAATAATTACATAACATAGTATATATTTAATTGGTTTAGTATAAAAATTTTATGTTCCTTTATGACCGTTTTGATTGGTTATGAAGTTCAATTTCACTATTTGAGATCGTTTGTTTACTTGGTTTTAATGACCAGTTCGCTTATATTCATGTTTGTATAAACATGTAAGATGAAAGTTGTTGTCCAGAATTGAAGTTAACTTCTATTAGTGCACATCCAGAAGATTACATGTTTTTAAATTTAATTTGGTTACTTGGAGTGAAGTCAAATTATTATATAAAACCACATTGACAACCTTTTTTGTTAATTGGTGGGTTTGATTACAAAGAACACGTTTTTCTTTAGAACATAATACCATTAGTACAAAAGAATTATATAACCAAAAATAGGATATATTACATATATAATAATCTGGTTCAACCATAACAAAAATTGTCGTTAACCGAATCTGGTCGCCACCAATACTGGCACCAAACCCGGCCTGTGGTAAGACCCGAAGGGCATTCCCTATCCCCATGGGCTAGCACAAGTGGTATCATTAATTTAGGGTTGGGAATGATTTACTCGAGTATGAAAGCATGAAACATTAAAAATAATCCATAATATAAATATGAAATTTTCGAGCCAAACAAGTCTTAAGCAAAAAGTAGAACTGAATAAATTGGTTTAAAGACAATAAAAGTGGTCCAAATACAAATAAAGACAATATAAAGACTTCCCCAAGGACTCCACATGACAAGGGGTCATCACCTACAAGCCGTCTCCACAACTCCACACCAAGGATTGAAACTAACACCCTGAACTACCATTACCCGAAGCCTTTCCCTTACCCGAGTCAGGCATAATAGAGTCTAATTACACCCAAGGAGTGTATGTAGGGTGTGGGCCTAATCCCAATAGTATACCACCCAATGATTCCAAAGAGCATGCGATACAATGTGAAAAAGAAAGCAGTTTTAACACGTAATGAAAAGAAGTGATAAATTCCATGAAATGCAACTTTCAATTGAAAATAGTTTTCAAGCTAAAATTTTCAAAATATTCACACATTTAAATATACATGTTAGATAATATAACATAATACAAAAACACCCCAATAAAAAGGCAAATACCATGAATGAAATGAGCAACAAAATCGGGAACACCCCTAGGCACTAGATAGTCTCAGGACCCATGTACCTCATACCTCAGTGTAAAGTAACCATCGTAAAATCTATTCTCGTGCACGAGCCACTAGTAGGGAATATAACCATAACCTATTGGTCCACAATAATTATCCACATAGTTTATTTAGAGTATTCTTTATCTAAATTCTAGGTGGAATAGGGACAAAACTCATCCTGTCCACTAGCCGTACTAGTACACATCCACCCCCTATGTACGAGGGATTCCCCCTTTGTGATCAAAAAATTATAGCATTAAACACATATCCATTTTTATGTAAAACTCCAGTAATGGTTACATACACCTATTATATAATCTATCACATTTTAAACTTCTTAAAACACACAACAAACAGTTTGATTTTTAATGAAACAATTTCTCAAAATCTCGTATAGTTTTGCACACAAACACCCCTTAAGAACCCCACTTATACACTATGTTCACACTTGTAAGTTACCAAAACAATAAATTAATCCCAATAAATTTCAATTAAAACATCAAATCAATTTTAGGTCAGCCCCATGTTAAACAAGAATTGACAACATTTTAAAACCTCCATTTTCACACAAAGGTGGCACCAAAACTCCACTTTCTTTACAAACACCATTAAAACCCATTTTCAAAGAAAAAACCAAAAGGGATAAACAATATAAACATTATTTTCGGCCCTATAAAAGTTCAATAAAAACAAATAAGTATTTATAGGAAATCCCCTAATGAACCAATAATAGATTTGTATGAAAAACCCCCAATTTCACCAAAAATTGGCACTTAAAATTCATTTTCTTTATAATTGCCACTAAAACCAATTTTTGCAACAAAATTAAAATTCAATAGACATGAAAATACCGTAAACACAAAATCTTTTTCACAAATATTTCACACCAAAATGAATCACCTACCAATTTAATGAAACCCTTGAATATCCATGATAAAATCAAATCGCACCACCATCGCACCAAGAGAGACCTAGATCAAACCTAAAACCACAAGAATTTACCAAGAAAACCTAATTTTAAACCCTATGTTAGAAACCATGGTTTCTGGACATTAGTAACCTCAAGGATAAGGGAAAAACCCTAAGAATAATGAATGAGACTCTAAGAAAATTGAAAGAAGAGTGAAAGAGACTTACTTACTTGATGGATCTTAAACAATCTCCCCAAATACTCATGTAGATGAATCTTAAAATAGTAAAAACATTAAGGGTGGTTTGAATAAGGATTAGGAGGTTATGTAGGAACTGGAATGAATTAAAAAGAGTAATAATTGAGATATAAAATGAGGAGTGAATTTATGTCTTCAATTCTGGACGATTTGAGAAACCCTATAATGTTCTGCACTCATTCGTGAGGAAAAAGAGCTCCAAAGAGGGGGTAAAGTGTCTGGGAATGTGGAGGGGTTCAATTTTCTTGGGTGAGACTTGGAATCACCAAACAATCTTTAAAATTGAATAATCTATTAATTAAAAAAAATTTGTTTTTAAAATTGGAAAAGGGCCTTCAGGATGGCCCAATTTCTTAAATAAAAACACCAAATACACCATTATTATGGATTACTAAAGGTTAAAAATTACAATTTTGGTGTTAATAGGTCAGGGGAGGACATTTAGAAACTGGAATTAGTGAAAAATATTAAAAAATGAAAAATTTATTAAGGAAACAAAATTTATTTTTAAATATGGAATTGGGCCCATGGTTTGGCCCAATTCATGAAAACTCACCCATTCCTCCATAAAAGCTTGGGAAACACCCAAAAAACTCCTGAATGGAAAATAAATAAAAAATAATTTTAAAATATGTCATTTATGTGACAAAAATGGTTTCATGACCAGAATTAATGATAATAATAGAAATTGATAAACCGTTGTCCTTGAATATGCTAAATTGCCACATCTCAGACGATGCTTTCATTTCTTTCAAATAAAAAGTGGGGAAAGGAGAGAAGATAATGAAATATCCCATTAGAATAAAAAAGATCCATTAAATTTATGTTAATTGAGTTATATTACTATTTGGGTCAAGGGAGGTGATGAAAGAAACAAAAAGAGAAGAAGTTAAAAGAAAAGAAGGAATTGGAAAGAGGAATTTACCTCTTGAAACTTCCTCTTTTGAGAACCTCTTAAGGGGTGAGGTATTGGTATATTGAAGAGGATAGGGGATTTTGGATATGGGGGATGATGTTGGGGAGAGATTTTGGAATAATATTGGCCAGGAACAAGGCTTGAGAGGAGTGAAGAGAAGAGGGAGTGAGGGGGGGTTTTATAGTGGAGGAGAGGAGGGTTTTCATAATTTTTTAATCCTTAGTTTATCATTTCTTCCCAAGAAAAGGAATATTAAGTATTACATGACCAAGAATAGTAATAAATGCATGTTAATTCAAAACAATTGGGCATACATCATTATATCATCATCAATGAATCAATAAATTCCTTATTTATCATTTATCGTAAATTATCGCAATTTACTATTCATCAAAAATTCGAGCATTTCAGAAAAATCCCAAAAATTCACCCTAACCATTTTTCGACGTGTTGAATCCAAAAATGAAGTCCATTTTTCAAAAATAAATTTCAAAATATTATTATTTTAATATTTAATTAAAATTATTATTTAATTGAAAAATATACACTTAAATTATTCATCTTCATTTTTAAGTTGCCTAAATTTATTTATACATTCATGGGTGTGGATACCATTCAGTAGAGTCATATTACTATTCATAAGGGTTAGTTACTATTCCTAAGGGTAGGTTACTATTCATAAGGTATGTTACTATTCACGATAAATTATGTTAATTTTATCAGATTTTATATATCATCCTAAACACAATAGTGTATGTTAGGTTTTCAAAATTCAAAACACACAACTGGAAAATTTAAGTTAAATGGATAGGCTATGACTATCTCATAAATAACCAAGTGTTGTTTCAAATAAAATTAGTTCTTTATGAAATATAGGCTTTGAATCGAATGTATTTAAGAGAAACATACCATAAAATGTTTGGGGTGATACATTATTCCCTCCTTCGGAAATTTATTCCTTGAAATTTTTCATTTATAAATCCCACCAAAAAGATGTGGGTGGTTCTTCTTCATAACATCCTCAGGTTCCCATGCTGCTTCCTCCATATTCTGGTCTTTCCAAAGAACCTTTACTAGATGAGTCATTCGATTTCTCAATACCTATTCCCTTGTGTCAAGTATCCTGATAGGCTCTTCATAGTATGACAAATCTGGTCCCAGATCTATTTCTTCATAGGTGAGTACATGTGTTGGTTCTGGCATGTATTTCTTTAACAATGACATGTGGAACACATCATGAACTTTGGAGAGACTTGGAGGCATTGCTAAACTGTATGCTACAGTTATGAGTCTTTCCAGAATTTCAAACGGTCCGATGTACCTGGGGCTCAGTTTCTCTTTCTTGCTAAACCTTAAGACACCCTTCCTTGGAGATACTTTCAGAAAGTCATGATCTCCTACTTGGAATTCTAAATCCTTTCTCCAGTTGTTAGCATAAATCTTCTACCTACTTTGGGATGCTCTAATATGGGCTTGGATTACCTTCACCTTTTCCATGGTCTCTTAAATAAGTTCTGGGCCTATAAGTTTCCCCTCAATAACTTCATCCCAACAAGTTGGAGTTCAAAATATCTTTCCATACAATGCTTCATATGGAGCCACTTGAATACTAGAATGGAAACTATTGTTTTAGGTAAATTCCACAAAAGGAAATTATTGATCCCACATACCTTGGAATTCAATAGGGCATGATCTCAGCATGTCTTCTAGAGTTTGAATAGTCCTTTTAGACTGTCTGTCAGTTTGTGGGTGATAAGTAGTACTCATAAAAAGCTCAGTATTCAAAGCATTTTGGAGACTTTTCTAGAATTTTGATGTAAACCAGAGATCTCGATCAGACACAATCGATAGAGCTGAACCATGAAGTCTTACAACTTCATTAATATAAAGTCTTTTTATGCACTCAAGTGGTAAATCCTATCTTATAGAAAGGAAACGTACTGATTTTGTGAGATGATCAACAATTACCCATATTTCATCATTCCTTCTAGGTGTCCTCAGTAGTGTGGTGACAAAATATATCATAATGTTATCCCACTTCCACATAGGAATAGATAGAGGTTTCATCACTCCTCTAGAATGTGGTGTCTCTTCCTTCACTTGTTGAAAAATTAGACACCTTGACACGTAGTCAACAATTTCCCACTTCTTATTATTCAAACAAAAATATTCCTTCAGATCTCTATGCATCTTTATGCTACCCTGGTGTATAGATAAATTTGAGCTATGAGCATTGTCTAATAGTTCCCTTTTTTTCTTAGGTTTTGATGGAACATATAACCTCTTCCCAAATTTCAGAACTCCTTCTTCGTACACAATGTCTGTCAATCTCCCATCCTTGACAACATTAATTTTCTTGTGCAGATTCTCATAATCAGATTGAGTGCTTTTTATCTTATCTAATAAATATGGTTTAAAAATTATTTGAAAGAAGAAATATGTTTCCCCTTCCATAACAATTCTCATATCCATATTCAGTAGATCCACGAATATAGGATCTCTTTCAATCCTCATTTGGGTCAGGAGTCCGTGATCTTTCCTACATAATGCACCACCCACATTATTTTCTTTTCCTGGGTGGTAGTGTATTGAACAATATTAATCTTTGAGTAACTCGAGCCATCTGGTTTGCCTCATGTTCAGTTCTTTTTTTGTGACAATGTACTTCAAACTCTTGTGGTCCGTATAAATCTGACATCTTTCTTTATAGAGATAATGTCTCCATATATTCCGAGCAAAGATTATGGCTACTAACTCAAGATCATGAGTTGGATAATTTTTATCATGAGTCTTAAACTATCTTGATGAATTCGCAATAACTTTATTTTTTTCATATAGATACAACCCATTCTATTCCATGATGCATCAATAAATATCACAAATCCCTCATTTCCAGATGGAAGAGTCAAAATTAGAGCATTGAACAATATTATTTTCAATTCTTCGAATCATTCTGTACATTCTTTTGTCCCCACAAACTTAAATCCTTTACATGTGAGTTTGGTTAGCGGGTTAGCCATTTGGGAAAAATTCTGAACAAAATGATGATAGCAACCTGCTAATACAATAAAACAGTGTACCTCAATTATGTTTTTTGGCATGGTCCAATCTTGGATTTCCTTTTTCTTTGTAGGAACAACTAGTATTCCATCCTTAGAGACAATATGGACTAAAAAAGAAACTGATTGAATCCAGAATTCGCACTTGCTAAACTTCCCATATAGTTCATTTCTTCTAAGAGTTTTCAGAATAATCCGCAAGTGATCCTTATAGTCTTCATAGCTTTTTGAGTATACCAGGATATCATCGACGAATAACACATCAAAGTTATCAAGATATTCCTTGAAAACTCTATTCATTAAATCCATGAAAATGGATGGAGCATTCATTATTCTAAAAGGCATCATTGTAAACTCGTAATGCAGATTCCTGATTCGAAATGATATCTTTGGAATATCTTAGTTCCTCACACACAGTTGATGATATTTTGATCAAAGGTCATTCTTTGAAAATTTTTGAGCTCCATGAAGTTGATCAAATAAATCATCAATTTGGGGAAGATGATACTTATTATTTATTGTAATAGCATTGATTTTCCTGTAATTAATGCATAGCCTCATGGATCCATCTTTCTTCTTGAAAAAGAGGATATGGGCTCCCCTAGAGAAACACTAGGTCTAATAAATCCCTTTTCACTCAAATACTTTAGTTATTTTTTATCTCCACTAATTCCACAGTGGCTATTCTATAGGGGGTCTTTGATATAGGTTCTGCACCAGGAATTAAGTCAATGGAAAACTCAATTTCTTGCTTTGGAGGATGTCCAGGTAAATCCTATGGAAATGCATCAATGTATTCTTGCACTATATGCACATCATTAATGTGGATATTTCTTTCATCACCAATATATATTGGTTTATCTTCCTCTCCAAGTATTGAATTTAGCATATCTACTGGGGGGATCTAGATAAGAATCAGGTGGCGAGGTATCTTCTCTAAAGATAAGGTATTCTACACCATTTTCAAAAATTTTAACTTCCTTTTTCTGGAAATAAATCTCCGCATCATAGTTTGACAGCCAATTCATACTGAATATTATATCAAATTCAGTCATTGGTAAGATGATAAGGTTAGAAACTAAATCACGTTTATGTTCCATGAGGGCGACTAGTTGACATTCCTTTGTTGCAATGATGCATCCCCTAGGAGTTTTGATTGATAACTCCTTTATTAAATCAATTTGTACATGTCTAATTTTCTTGAAAAACTAGGAAGATATAAATGAATGTGATGATCCAAAATCAAATAATGTGTTGGCTATGTTTGAGGAAACCATTATAGAACCTTCCACCGCATCATTAGGAACTTCAAAGTCTGTGGTTGTAATCACATAAGCTCTCCCTTACTCTCTTGGCCTTTTGTGATTCATGTTTCCTTGGCACTTAGGACACTAATTTTCATAGTGTCTCATCTCTCTATAATTGTAGCATTGAACATCATCAAATTTTTTCTTCCAATTTCATTCATTAGATAGATTCCCCTTTTCTCCACACTTAAATAAGAATCCCATGCCTTTCAAGCATTTACCAAGATGAATCTTTCCACAGTTCTCACATAATGGGAATTTTTTTATTCCCTTGTTCTTCTTTGGTGCTTCACCTTTTCCCTTTGTTACCAAAGTACTGCTTTTTATCTTGGTTTCCCTTGAATAAATTTGATCTAGAAAATTCCTTCTATGTTTTGATGGAACTTGATTCAATTTAATCATATAATGAAAATGTTTTAGAAGCCAGTTCGCTTTTAAGACTTGGTTTAAGACTTTCAAAGAAATGATCAATCTTGTCTTTTGATTCACGTATATAATATATGGAATACCTGGATAGTATTGTGATGGTAGCATCATACTCTACACCACTATCTTCTTCCCATTGCTTTAAGATAAGGAATTTCCTCTTCATTTCATTTCGTTTCTCACGAGGGAAATATTTCTGGTAGAATATTTCTTTAAAAGTCCTCCATTCCATATCTTCTATTTCTTCATCCTCTATGGTATTCTGAATCAAGGACCACCATTGACCAACATCTCCCTTGAGACAATATACAACTAGTACTACCTTTTCATTTTCATTACATCTTAATTCCATGAATATCTTTTCAAGGGACTTGGTCCATTTCTCAGAAACCATTGGATTAGTAGTCCCATTGAAAGATGGGGGCTTATGCTGCATGAAATGATCCAACACTGGTGTGGAATGGTTATTCATCACAACCTAAGTAATTTGTCCAAATGTGGTTATGATCTGATTTTCTCCAACATTGACTATGTTGACTTGCTCAGTGGGGATATCCCTACATTTTCCACGAGTATTGGTTCCCCTTCTTCTATTAGATGCCATTTATAAATAATGGCACACACTATATTAGGGTATTAATAATAATGTATAATCTTAACTTAATAAAATACTTAGCATAAATTGAGATCCTATGCATGGCTAATCCCACAATCAAAAAAATGGTTTCTTTAAGGAATAGTTTACATTTAAATCCTTCATAATGGATTGTAAAGAAAATATGAATTATCCTAAGCATATTCCCCAAGAGTGTCATAACAAATAGTGTATCAAGACCCATTGTTGTGTACCAGGATACCTCAGGTCTTGCCCGAAACTCCTTGTCGGAGCTTTCACTCCTAGGTACATCTGTGCCAGAGCCACCTCTACCTACTCGTATCTAGACAAGGATGTATTTTTTAAAAATATTCACATAATATATTCCTTACCAAAATACCAGGACGTTCTTGTAACTTTATCCTCAAATACTACCTTGGGGCTTTGTTCCCTACTATACATTTCTTACTCTAGTTTCCATGTTTTCTACTAAACTTCCTCTAATACCAACTGTAACACCATGATCCCTTGAGATCGGAGCCAGTGCATTACTTGTTATATTGGAATGGTTAGGAGGAATGAAATACCAAAGGAACAATCAGTTTAGTAGTATTGAAGAAAAAATATATATATATGTAACTCTAATTATATTGGAAAAGGTTACAATATACAATACATCATAAAAACTAAGAACTGCATCAAAAAAACTCAATAAATAGTCTTCTCTTCATAACCTATTGAAAGTAAACAAATGAAATAGGTGAGATAAAATGCACAATAAGGGTTACAAATGGTGTAATCATGAATCAATAATAACTCAATTGTAAACAATTTGGCATAATCAATATGGCATGGTGAATAAATAAAAAACTCAAGCCATTAATAAACTGAGAATGAAACTGCATCCATAGATTTTGTCATAGTGAAAACCTCATGGATAGTAATAACTGATAATGAATAAAGCTAATTCTTATTAATTGTAAATCATGTATCTGGAACATGATACCATAATACCGTTAAAAACGGTTTAGTTCTGTGGGTAGAAACCGATATACTTTTTGGAAACAAACTCGAAGGGTTTGTCGTCAAACTGATTTGTCTCATGAGACCTACCGATGCATCGATGGGATGTACTGGGCCCCACACACCACTTCATGTCAAATTCATTCTTTATAAATATATTCATCATAATATAAATATTCCTTTACATTATCCATATATAATAGATGATAGAGATTCATCAATATTTTCGCAGTCAAAAACAACATTCAAAATAAATATCTTATTTAAAATGGAATACAAATTAGACAATAATCATATCCCAGATATGAGAATATGGAAATTTAAATGGAATATAATTTCAATTGAAAAATGATCTCAAATTTTCAGTAGGTACACCACATAAGAAAGAGTAGGTGCACAATACTAATCAAGTCACAATGAAGTAAAGATTGAGATAAAGCTCGTTACCACGCTGTAATAAATTTAGTCATATGGCCAAAAGTTAATAACCACAAAATGAATCACAGAATACCATGAATATAAATAGAATAATGATAATATATATCAAATGGTAGTACACCTATACCACATATAAGAAATAATTGGTGAATAATGGAAATCCCACAGAATTGAAGGTGAGATGAGAAAACCACTTTCAAAAATTTCAACATGGTAATGAGTGTTATTGTGAGGGCTTAATGAGAGGTAAAGGGGTATCCATTTATTTATATATCATAAGGGAAGTATGGTGTAGGTGAGAAAACATACCCCATAACTAGGTATTAAAAAAAGATCTCAACATAGGGGAGATTCTTGAACAAAAGTGAGAGAGAGGATCCCTTACCTTAAATCTATTGGTGTTCTCCACTTGTTATTAAAGACCTGAATAAAAAAAGTAGGTTTATTAATTAATAATTCCAGAACATATTCTATATTTAATTGGTTTAGTATGATCCACTTAAGTTCTTTTATAACCATTTTGATTGGTTATGAGGTTCAATTTCATTGTTCGAGCTCGTTTGTTTACCTGGTTTTAATGACCGGTTCACTTATATTCTTATTTGGATAAACATGTAAGATGAAAGTGGTTGTCTAAAATTGAAGTTATATTCTATTAGTGCAAATACAATAGATTACATGGTTTTAAATTTAATTATGTTACTTTTAGTGAAGTCAAATTATTATATAAAACCATAATGACAACCGTTTTTGTTAATCGGTGGGTTGATTACAAAGAACATGTTTTTGTTTACAACATAATACCATTTGTACAAAAGGATTACGGAACCAAAAATAAGATATATTACATATATAATAATCTTTTTCAACCATAACAAAAATTATTTAATGACTATAATTAAAGATAATAATAGAAATTGATAAAGTGTTGTCCTTGAATGTGCTAAATTGGCACATCTCAAATGGTGCTTTTATTTGTTTCAAATAAAAAGTGGGGAAAGGAGAGAAGATAATGAAATATCCCATTAGAAAAAAAATTCTAGTACATGTATGTTACTAGAGTTTTCTTACTATTTTGGTGAAGGGAGGTGAGGAACGAAGCAAAAAGACAAGAACTTAAAAGAAAACAAATAATTGGAAAGAGGGATTTACCTCTTGAGACTTCTTCCTTTGAGAACCTCTTAAGGGGAGAGGTTTTGGTATTTTGAAGAGGCTAGGGGATTTTGGACATGGGGGAGGATCTTGTAGAGATATTTTTGAAGAATATTGGGAAATAAGAAGGCTTGAGAGGAGTGAAGAGAAGAGGGAGTGAGGGGGATTTTTTATATTGGAGGAGAGGAGGGTTTTCATAATTTTTTAATTATTAGTTTATTATTTATTTACAAGACATGGAATATTAAGTATTCCATGAACAAGAATAGTAATAAATACAAGTTACTTTTAACCAATCGGGCTTACATCATAAGATCATCATCATTGACTCAATAAATCCCTTATTTAGCATATATCGTAAATTATCGCATTTTACTATTCATAAAAATTTCTTATTATTTCATAAAAATCACAAAAATTCACTCTAAACATTTTTCAATGTATAGAATCGAAATATGAAATACATTTTTAAAAGTAATATTCTAAATATAATTATTTTAATATTTAAAAAATATCATTTTTTAATCGAACAATATAAACACTTAAATTATTCATCTTTGTTTTTAAGGTGCCTAAATTTATTTATAAATTCAAGGGTGTGGATACCATTCATAAGAGTCATATTAATATTCATAAGGTTAGGTTACTATTCATAAGGGTAGGTTACTATTCATAAAGTTTTGTTACTATTCACTAAAAATTAAGTTAATTTTATCACCCTCTTAATATCATCATAAACACAACCGTGTATGTCAGATTTTTAAAATTCAAAAGAAACAAGTGGAAAATTTAAGTTCAATGGCTAGGATATCACTATCTCCAAAATAAAAAAGTGTTGTTTCAAAGTAACTCAGTGCTTTATGAAATATAGGCTATGAATCGAATTTATTTAAGAGAAAAATACCATAAAATGTTTGGGGTGCTACAATTAGTGTATTCATTTTCTTCATATTCTTCTTATGTTTTGTCTTCTTCTTATCCTTCTTATTCAACCTATTCTTCTATATATGTTTCAACCTCTTCGTATTCTTATTATTCTTATTCTTTTTCATCTTTTTAATTTTCTTTTATTTCTTTGTTTACTACCTCTTCAAGCTCTTTTTCTAACCACCTTGATGTTCTCAAATCTCCCTTTCCAACTAATTCCAATTCTGACTAATTTTTAGGAATGACTGAGACTGATTCTTCCAAAACCACTTTTTATTTTCCTTTATATATGACAAAAGAAATTTCAGCATGGTACATTAATATTTCTTCAAAAGATAATCAAGAATTTGGATTCACCTGATTGGTATAGGATACTGGTGAACAATCTTCTCAAAGTCTCTTTCAACTCATTTTGATAAATTAACAAAAAGGAAAGCTTCTCATAGTCTTTTCTCTTGCTTATTTTTCTTATATTCTTTCTCTAAAGTTTTGGCAGCACAAATTTTCAAAGATTTGGATTTTTGTGGGGTTGATTTAGATTTTTAGATCCCCAGGATTCTTCTCAACATTATTTTTCATCCAATATTCAAAAAAATCATTAAGAACTTTCTTTTATTTCTTTATTTTCTCCAGAGGATAAGTTTCTACCTTCATTTTCTTCTTTTTCTTAACCTTATAATATTTCCTTGATGGTTGTGATTTCCAATAAGTACCATCAACTTTCTCAAAAAATATTATTTTATTTACTATTAAAGACCGACCTCATCCTTTTTATCATATCATCAATGATAAATAAAATCTTTTCCCTCATTAGATACAATTTTTTTGGATACTTTAAATACCTTCATGCATTCATCAACTATTTTTCTAATCAATTTTAGAAACATAATAATTATTGACCTAATTGATCCTTTTTTGATGTTGTTGATAGTGATTAATAAAATCTTGATTAGATCGATATTTCTCATATTTATAGGAAAATCCAACAAAAAACATATAAGACCTTAATTTTATCTCAGTCTCCTTTTCTCATAATTAGAAACCCCTACATCCATAGGGAAACTACTCAATTATCCAGTGTCATGTGGGATACTCTTTGAATTTTTTCATACTCTCAAAACAAAGAATATTTGGATTTCATTTTATTAAACGTACCAATATTATTTCAAATCTTGGTTGATGGAAAATAAACTTTAGCTTCTGCTATTATTCTAACCAAATAATCAATTTTATTTTAATAAATATTCTCTCCCTTCCTATAAATTGTAAAATAATATTTAACTTTTCCATATTCAATTAAAACTTAAGGGATGCATAAAATTCATGGACTACATCAGGATAGTACAAATAAAAGTTATTTTCTAGTTTTTCCACCAAAACTGATTGCCAACCTTGAAAATAAATAATAATTTTTAGGATTGAATCATACTTTTCATAAAATTCCATTTCTATAATCCTCTCTATGAATATGAACCACTTTGAAAAATATTATTTTTTCACCATCGGATTCAAGAATAAAAATGATAAATGGATGAAAAGTAAACTTATGAGACTGAACAACTTTAAGGGTGTAACAATACTTGAGAAAAAACTATGAAAAACCGATGTGGGATAGGAGAGGTACCCTACTTTATATAGGTAGTAAAGTTGAAGGATCATCTTCTATAATAATATCAAAAACTAATATTTACAACTATTTAATCTGACAACCAAAATTAATTTGAAGAAAGTTTTAGAAAACCTTTTGAACTCTTGAGGGTTTTAAAGCATTTATCGTATTGAGAATTAACCTTGTTTGGAAAAAAATCTAAGAAATTTTTTAAAAAGCACACATTTTTTTTATAAAACTAAAAGTATAAAAAATTATAATCTAATCATAACGAGATAGTGTAAAAATTAAAAGAGTATAAGAGTACCTTTTGGAGTGAAAATTCCATCGATATGGTTAACCTGTTCCTCTGGTTTTTTGTAAACTGTTTATTATAGTTTTGAAATAATTACTGAATATGATATTTCTTGTATAAAAACTAAATATTATAGTTTTAAGGAAAAACTTGGTAATATAATTTGAGTATGAAAAATTTATGACAAATTTTTAGTATAAAAACATGTTTAATAATTATGGATCTGAAATTTTATAAGTATGAAACACTCATTATGAAAATGGTTTTTTGACAGACTATTATATTTTTAAAACTAAAAGTTTATTACTTTAGAAAAATTAAACACGTTTTAAAAAAAAGGATATGTACTCCACTTATGAAAAAGAAGTAATTTAATGTAAGTATATAGGTTAAAAGGAAGTAGATTTTAATAATCACTTAACATTTATTATTCATAGATAATGTTTAATGTATTTAAATCTATCAGAACAAATAGGTTTAGTAAAAATGCCATCATTTTGAATTTGTATTATGGTAAATTGTAAAATAATATTTATTTTAAGTGTGTTATCTAGAAGTAAATGGTGTCTTATATCTATGTTATTAGAATGTGAGTGATGTACTTGATTTTTACTTAATATAATGACACTTGTATTATATAAAAGTATTTGATATTTAGTAAAACTCATATCATAGTCAGTGATTGTGTGTTGCATCCATAAAAATTCATCACAACAACTTCCAGCTTCTACATATGTGGATTCACTAGTGGAAGGTTATATTGAGTGTTTTTTCTTACAAGACAAAAAAACTAAGGAATTTACTAATAAATGAAAAGTACCAAATGCACTTTTCTTATCCATTCTATATCCACTAAATTCAACATCTTAAAAATTTCTAATTCAAAAAAAAATCTAAAAGAATATATAATTCCCAAATCCATTTTTCCTTTAAGATAAATATTTTTTTTACATATTTTAAGTGGTATTCCATTGAATTTTCTTGATATCTTGCACATAATAATACAGAAAAAATTAAATCTTGATGACTACTATTTAAGTAAACTAAACTTTTTTATCATTTCACTAATTGTTTTTGATCAACTGGTTGCCCAACATCATCAAGATATAAATTATTGGTGGTTTCAATGGGAGTAATAATAATTTTATTATTTTCATATCCAAATTTCTTAAGAATATATTTTATATACTTATTTTTAGATATAAAATTTCCTTATGGTTTTTGTGAAATTTGAAAACCAATAAAATATGTTAATTCACCTATCATACTCATCTTAAAATCAGACTTCATAATATCTGCAAAGGATTTAGTTAAATATTATTTATTTGATCCAAATATAATATCATCAACCAAAATTTGAATAATAATAATTTTTTATTAACTTATTTCATAAAGGGGTTGGATTCGTAACTCCCTCAAAAAAAAATTTTGTAACAAAAATCTAGTTAATATATCATTCCAAGCTATTGGGTCTAGTTTAATTCCATATAAATCTTTTTTAAGTTTAAAGACATGGTATTTATATTTTATATTGTAAAAAATAGGTGTTTTTTCATCATAAACTTCATTCTGAACATATTTGTTAAGAAAATCACACTTTAAAACCATTTAAAAAAGTTTGAAATTAAATAATAATTTAAAATCTAGAATTATTAGAATAGATTCAATTATTTATACTGGTACATAGGTTTATTCATTATAAATTCCCTCTTTTTTATTATAAACCTTAACAACAAGTTAATCTTTATTTCTAATAATTATGCAATTTTGAAAACATTTATTGTAAAAAACCAATTTTACTCCAATTATAGGAGTTTATTTATGTCATTCAAATAAAATCCCAACTTTTTTCATCTCCAAAACACTAATATCATCTTTCATAGCCTTAATAATATCATTATAACCTAAATCCTCATCAATATATTTAGGTTTAATTTTGGTTAAGAAAGATAGATGTTCAATTTCATTTCTTAAGGAACTTTTAGTCATAACTAGTTGATCTACATCACCAATTATACTTTCACTAGGACGATTCCTAAGAAACAAATGACTTCTTGGGTTTAAAAAAATATATTTTTCAATAATAGGTATAAAAATATATTGTGGGACAACTTTAGAATCCTATTCTTCAGTTATTTCCTTATGATAAGAACTCTCTAACAAAGGTTGAAATTAGTTTTAGAAATAACATCTGAGGAGGATGTTGGTTGGGGTTATTTGATAAAAAAGGACCAATTTCATAAAAAATAAAATGTAATATTTTCCTCAATAGTATAATAATTTTTATTAAAAAAATAATCCTTAAAATTATTTGAATAACATAAAAATATTTCTTCATAAGATTTGGGTACACAGTTAGATAAATTATCTTTCGTATTGAGGATGCATACTTTGCAACCAAAAAACTTTTAAGTAAAAAACTTTTTGTTTTCTTAATGTCCAAAACTCATAACTAGTTTTATTAAGAAAATGTCTAATTAAAACTCTATTTATAGTACAATAGACAATACTAACTTCTTTAGCCCAAAAAATTTTAGCAACTGAGTATCCAATCATCAAGGATCAAGTTATTTCTTAAATAATTCTATTTATTCTTTCAACTACACCATTTTTCTGGGGGGGTTCTAGGTTATCAAATGTCACATTAAATACATTTCATATACATAAATTATCAAAATCATAA
Organism: Viscum album; assembly: GCA_963277665.1. Lineage (NCBI taxonomy): Eukaryota > Viridiplantae > Streptophyta > Magnoliopsida > Santalales > Viscaceae > Viscum > Viscum album. The sequence goes on along the minus strand of OY728161.1, from coordinate 1,819,957,721 downwards.
TTTAAAAATTCTCCAACATGATCACTATGAATAATTCCCAAGGGAAGGTTTTCCCATTTTTAAAGTTGGATATAAAAGTTTTTAAAATAACTAAAGACTTATAATTTATTTTCGATAAAATAAACCCATTTATATCTAGTGTGATAATCAAATAAGGAATATATAGCATTTTCTACCCATACTACCAGTTTTTCTAAGATCAAATAAGTCAATGTGCACTAAATACAAATCATCATAAGATGAGACTTCACTAAGAGATTTTAAACTTGACTTATGTTTCTTAGTGTATTGACAAGGGTCACTGAATTATCAAGTATTAAACCCATGTTCTGGTAGATCCTTAAAATTTCATTCTTAGCCAAATTATATAGGTTTCTATGATTATAGTTTTGTAACATTCTACTCTATAACCAATATTGGTCTTCCATTTCACTAAGGCAAGGTAAATATTTTCTTCTAAGGTCTTCTATGTTAAGTGTGTAGATGTTATCATCCTGATTTGAAAAATGAATAAATTTATTCTTTAAATTATGTACTAAAAATTTCTCATTCCTATATTTCATAAGGTAAACTTCATCACATAGTTTACTTATTATTATTAGTCAGTGATTAATACCTTTAACAAATAAAACATTTGAAATAAAATATTTTCCATGAAGTACAATGTTACATATTCCGATAAACCCACATTGATCATTATCTTCAAAAGTAAATTTCCCACCATTATTTTATTCCATTTATATTCCTAGAACACCCACTATTTACGTACCATGTAGTTTTTTGTTGGTACTATCTTTGTTATCCTAAAAACAAAAACATTAGACTTTCAACACCTAAATATTCTTAGGTTCAGTATGTTCAGAAAACAAAACTTTAGAAAAGAAAGATTTATGAAATACTAGGGATTGAAATTTGTTTAATAAAGAATTATTTTTTCCAATGGCCATCAATTTGACACTTGGTGAAAAAATGGGATCTCTTGAGAAAAAATAAATTGTTACTAAATATAGGTTTTTATATGAAAACCCATTCCAAAACTATTGCCATAAAGAAGAATTTTTTTATACATTTTATCAAATTTTTTTTACCAGTGGTAAAGTTTGATGAAAAATTATTTAAATAAAAAATTTCATAATTTAGTTTTACATCTAAATTCTTATCCTCATCAGTAATTGTTTTTGGAACTAATATTATAATTAATACTTTTTAAATTATTTTTATTAGAAACTAAATTTTATAAATATTTCTAAATAGATTATTTTTCAGAATTAGTTTTTTGAAGATATTTTGAATGATATCATATTTCATTTGTTAACAAATTTATTCTTGAATCAACTTTATATAGTTTAGCTTTATACTTTTCATTTTTTTTAAAAAATTTTAAAAATTTAAATTTCTAAATGTTTAGAAAAATGAGAGACTTCATCATACATTGAAAGAGTATTATCTTATGCTGAGAAATATTCTTCATTAAAAGATGTAAAATATTTATCATCAGGGTAATTAGAATTTAAATTCATGTTTTTATGATTTTTATCTATATGTACATTAGGCATGAGACAATTATTGACTACAAGTACATTTAAAAAAAGACCTATGTTCCATTGTTTCGAACTTTCATTCTCAAAATAACTATTAGAAGAATCACCTCTACTGGAAATCCATGTGCCAAAATATTTATTTCTTTTTTTTAATTGTAATAATTTTTAGAATTTCTTTATGAATTCCTTTCTTTCCTGTCTTTCCACTTCAACTTTGGACAATCTAGTTGAATATTTCCCACTTTACTACATTTATAACATGTGAACTTTGAATCTTTTGTGTCACTTTTATCCATATGATATTTTTTTATCTGTATTGAAAATATTTCATTCCAACAATCTTGTTCATCCTTCTAGATAGATTGGATAAATAATTTTATGACTGTTCAGAATTACTAGAATCAGATTGAAAAATAAATTTATTTTCATATGAATATTTAACAATTTTCTCACCTGACTGAACTATGGAAGGTATAGTAGATGTTGTACCAAAGGGGAAACCACCACTTTTCTTTTCTTCTTTCTCATTATCACTTTTAAGTCTACCCTCATACTGCACAAGGGTTCCAATAAAATCATCCATAGAAAGATTAGTTAACTTTTTTATCATAAAATTTTATCCCTTTTTATTCCCACTCATTGGGAATAATATCTATAATCTTTTCCTCAAGAATTTCATCATATATTCCTTTTACTACAAGATATTGTAAACTATTAATATTTTTTATAAACATATAGTGCATTGTAATATCCCAACCTGACTAACTATGAAAAAAAATATCTGTACTGGTCTCCACATAACCTCATGTGTGCCTCCCCATATGCCAGAGGCTTTCAAGTAGCAGCAAGGGTCGAATGGTGTTACGATGGAGAGAATATACACTCAAGATCAGAGAGGCACAATAGTATAATCAAAATGAAATCAATAGACAATAGTGGAAGTAGTATAAAGAAATGATAAAGTAATGGAAGATAAATGTAATTTCAACTGAATATAAAGGTGTCCAATTGTAATTTAAAATAATAAATGTATGAAAGATGACGCTACAAGTAAAATCAATAAGAATTACAATAAGAAATAAAATTTAATAAAATAAAAACTTCCCAATGACTAGCTCTATAAACATATTGAGCACCGAATTTGTCCTCTTCCCCAACTCTATCCTAGTAATATAAATCAATCATTGGAATACGAGTGCTTCCCTTTATTGATACCTACATATATAAATTCTACTCTGGTACTAATGGTGCTTGAGAAGGGTGTGAGATATAGTCTCAGTAGGCCAGCACCCACAGTGTCTAGACCATTCCATTTCATGAAATATAAATTAAAAATGATGCCAGTGTAAAAAAAGGAAAGATAGAAATAAATAAATAAATTCATTGGACTAGGTCCCACTATGATACCCATCAAATGTTCCATCTTTAACCTAAGCTTGTGATTCTGAACCAAATGATCCTAAAATGGTAAATTGGGTGAGATATAATAAGAGAGGAGGTGTACTGACCCCAATCTAGTGGTTTGTCTTGGAGGACCCATCCCTATAACTTTAATACCAATGGGAGTAATACTTATTTAGAAACATTAATTTTCCTTTTATTTAATTCAATTTGAGAAAACACTTTACAAGGTGTAGCGAGAAACCCCGATCCCATCCATGTTAATCTGAAAGGACTTTCCATGTATCTCTTAAGAGGTTAAATTTATAACAACTACCATAGAGTCCATCCATGGTGAACCAAAGATAAATTCCCACATGTCACTCTAGGAATTGTATGAATAATAAAGTGCTAACCTCCGAATCTGTACATGGTATCGCACGTAGAGGCCCAAGTCTAGCTCGAGGTATGGTACAACCATCATGCCTTCAATCACATCCAAGGGGTCTCCTATAGAAATTCGATTTCACTTCTATGGAGATAAAAATAGATATCAATCAGTGAGACCATCCCAACATAACTGGCATCACCCTTGGTGTGTTTACAAAACAATAAAAAATTCTATAAGAAGGAACAGGTGTCTGTCCAATGGGTCATTAAGTCAGAACCCCCTATTCACCCATAAAACTGAGATAAAGCATTATACAATCAATGCATTTATAATAATTCATGAAAAGAGGGACCAATTTATATGTTCATAGATTTAAAGCATGAAATTCATTTTATTCAAGAAATTTCCATTTTAATGGCGCATTTAAGGCATAAGGAATATGTATTAAGCATTGGGACGATTGGTTTAATTCAAACATTTCATCTATGGCATGTGTAAGGGTTTTAACACATGTCTTAACACCCAATTAAAATCAAATAATCACTCATGACATATCATTAAAAGGTGATACACCTCAAGGGAATTTAAGAAAACAATCAAAAGGGAATTTTGGGTTCTAAGGTGAAGCATCAAGCATAAGAAATTAAATTAAAAAGTGAAAGTCATAAATATTAAAGGTCAATCTCATGGATATCCATTTATCTTAATTTAACTTAAATGAAAAACCCATTTGACAAAGAAACAACTCACAAATGGTTATTTAACCATTTAAGGCCTGAGAAAATGGCCACTAATTGTGGGAACACCTAATGGGGTGGCCAATGGACAAGAGAACATCCCACAGATGGATTTCTCCATTATGAGAGGTCACATAAGACATGGAAAACCATTTTAATTAATTAATTAAGAAAGAATGAAGCGTTGTCATAATGGTCTGATGTGTGAAATGACATAAAATAATTTAAAAAAGAAAAAAATAGTGAAAAAAATCCTATTACACTTACCTCAATGTAATAACACTCCACTCGCCTGATATAGATGATTGATTTGACCTAGAATAGAAGAAAATGAAGGATTCTTCAAGTTCCCTAAAGATAGGGAAAAGTATATTACACTTAAATAGTGTAACAAATAGAATATGATCCATGAAATAAAAGTTTAGGGAAAGAGGATCTTACTGAGGGATTTCCAATGCTTCTGATGGTGATAGTTTTGGTTGCAAGATTAATGAGATTCATCAAAACATGTGGAGGTGGAGGAGAAAAATCCCACACATGAGGGAGATGAGGAGAATACCACTAGAGTATAGGAGGAAAATTAAAGAAAAGTCTTTAAGATTTTATTAAGGAAAAATGGAAATTTCACCCAAAAAACATGGTTTCATTGTTTGGTTGCATGGTTTGGAAAAGATTTATGCCAACCATGCGGCACTAACTTCCTAGGAAACCCACCTCACATAGTTGTCCCACACAATCTACTTAATCATTCATGAACCACATAATGAATATTTTGAGGTAACTATCTAAATAGAACTAAGTGTGTGGAATCGTAGAAAATTTTTGGTATACCGTGTATGGTCTATGCGACACCTACTAGACCATTGATTCATCCTACAAAGTTTTATATTGGGGGACACACAGTTTAGGACAAACTGTGTGCCATTTTTAGACCACCCAAACTTGTGATTTCTAAGCCCCAGTGCTCCCAAAACTCAACGAGACACCCGAGGGAACTCTATATCCTTTAACCAGGCCTAAAAACAACACTTTTAGGTGTTATAACTCTTGTAATTTCATTTTAAATCTCAAATTACAAAATATACCATCCAGAAAATGAAAAAACTCAAAATTCTTTTGGGTTTCATCCGATCCAAAAAACACATGATGCTATATACATATTGGAAATAGACTATCTAGGAAGAAAATCAAAAGTTTGATAATCCAATCTTACCACATCTCTTCTAGATTTCATAAGTTTTTATATTCTAAACACTAGTGCAGAAAACGTTTTTTACGTCGGTTATTTTTAATTTTTTACGTCGGTTTCTAGCCGACGTTAATACGTGCGACGTTATAAATAAGGTTTTTGACGTCGGTTATTTAAAAAACGACATGAAAAACATAAAATCACGATGTTTATCACGTCGGTTATTCTAGAACCGACGTGATAAAGGGCCTGGAGAATGGTTTATCACGTCGGTTATTTTAGAACGGACGTGATAAAGGGCCTGGAGAATGGTTTATCACATCGGTTATTGAAGAACCTACATGATAAACGGCCTGGACAATGGTTTATCATGTCTGTTCCTAAACAACCGACATGATAAACAGGGGCGAGGGGGTTTATCACGTCCGTTCTATAAGAACCGACGTGATAAACTGGGCTGAGCGTGGTTTATCACGTCAGTTATTGTATAACCGCTGTGATAAACCGGAGGGAGGCAGTTTATCACGTCGGTTATTCAATAACTGACGTGATAAACCATTGTCCAGGCCGTTTAGCACGTCGGTTATTCAATAACCGACATGCTAAACCATTCTCCAGGCCCTTTATCACGTCAGTTATTAAATAACCGACGTGATAAACCATTCTCCAGGACATTTATGATGAAGGTTATTAAATAAACGACGTGATAAACCATTCTGCAGACCTTTTATCACGTCGGTTATTAAATAACCGACGTGATAAACCCATTTTTTTTAAACAGAATGCAGTGATCATCTCTCCACCAGAATCAACCAGAAAACAAATCAAGAAATCGTACCACAAAAACAGAAGTACATCAAAATTAAGCATGTACATAGATAACATATAAAACTTACCCACTAGACAGCACCCACCCTCATTTATACCCCATGGACAACCCTCCCCCACCCCGTTGGAGCCCTCACCCTCATGTATACCCCCTGGACAGCCCTCCCCCACCCCATTGAAGCTCCCAACCTCATGTATACCCCTTGGACAACCCTCCCCCACCCCATTGGAGCCCCCACCACACTCCTGGACTGCCCCCCGACCCCCGGACACCCCCCAACACACCTCGACAACCCCCCACCCGCCTGAACAGCACCTCCTCACCCCCTCACCCCACTTGACAGCCCCCACCACACCCCTGGACAACCCCCCCACCCCTGGACAACACTCCCACACCCTGAACCGGCTTCCCACACCCCTGGACATCCCTGCCACCCCCAGGACTGTCCCCCCACCCCACCGGACAACCCTCCCAGACCGCTGGACACCCCCAACCCCACTGAACACACCCCCAGACCCTTGGAACCCCTCCCACACAGACCCAAATCCATACCAGAAGAACCATAAAAAGTAAACCAAAATAAAAAGTAGATAAAAATTAAACATTCAATTATATAACATTCAAAACTTACACTGTCAACTTCAAAAAAAAAACTAAATCAAACCTAAACAACTACCAAATCACAATTAAAATGACAATATTCAAAATTACATTTTACATTACAAACAACTAAAATTCAATCAAACCTGTAAAATAATTTGACCACTCCACTTGTACGTGTTTGATGTTATCAGCAGTATAGGGTTGAGGGTCATCAAAAAGCTACAAATGAAAAAGAAGATAGTTAACGTGTATAATGAATAAATCAAGTTGAAATATTATGGAAATGTTTAAGTGGAAATCGTACCAGGTCAAAATTCACAACTGTCCCAGTTGTTATTATTTCATACATAAATCTTAACATATAATATCCGCATTCGATGAGGCCTTGTTGTTCATGACAATTCTGTTTTGAATGAGTGTAAATTCAATATATTATTTTTATGTAATAAATCAAAAAGTACAAATTATAAATGGAAATTTACCTTCGCATTTACATATTTGATCTGTGCATTTCTTTTCTTTATGTTTTTTCGAAAGTAGACCCATGCACTGTTATAAAATAATACGAATGGGGTAAATTTAAAATTCATTATAATATATAAAACTATTGAGAAATTGAAACTTACTTTTCTAATATATTCTTAAAACTTGCCCGCACATCACCATGAACAGAGCATATCCAATAAAGAGCTTTCTCCCTTGGGCAAAAAATCCCTAACATCCAATGATTACTGATAAAAGGAAATTTAATGTTAGTGGTTTTTTATGTTAAAAGATAATTAACTCTTTGAGAGAAATGTGTTTCATACCTCTCACAAAAAGGCATCATCCAACATTGTTGGATTATATTCTTTTCAAATCTTTCAGCAATATAAACCATTCTTTGTTCCTCAGTCAATGCACAAGCTTCAGGGGAAATCAATTGCGGGTCCATGAATCCATATACTTCTGTCAGTTCATTCATCTCACAAATTTTATAAAGATACCTAATACAAAACATATATAAGTATACATTTTTAATAAATATAACGCAGGGAAAAAGTGTTAAGACTTACATGAAAAAAAAATTCACCACGTTGATGCCCAACTTATCTCCAGTAACAAGCTCCATGATATCATATTTTGTAATCCCCACACTTATTTCACGTCCACAAACATGAGATTCCATTGGAAACTCATAAAAACCCAACAAAAAATGTGAATATCTTGACAATCTGTCAAGACCACTAGAATCTGTATCGGATGTCATAGCCTGTTGTCTCTGTTGTTGTCTATACAGTATTTCTTTACCTTTGAAGTATTCCTGTGAAAAAAAATTGAGAATTATAGTAGTTTTCAAATGATAAAACAACTTTAATAAAAAAATAAAATAAAAGATATAACATTCATACCTCTATGGTAATGAGTCGAAGAAGTCTGGATGGCCAAACTAAAAAATGGCCGATACTCTGTCCAACTGTCGCCACCTCATCTGTAGGTATTGGTACCCTAGATGATCTATCTATAATATCTTGTATAGTGAACCTCTGATTCTCTACTTCTAATTGTTGATGATGAACTGTATCTCCTATACAATATACCAACCCGTATGCTACTATATGATGTTGAGAATCATCAACATAAAACCCGCAATATGTAGGAAGCTGCGGCGGAGGCGTAGGATAAAAAATGGGGTCCGCAGGCTGAGGTGGGGGAGTGGGAGCTATTGGCGGAGGTGGAGGATAAATAATGGGGTCTGCAGGGGGAGGTGGAGGAGTGGGAGCTGCAGTCTGAAATTGTCTTTGCATTTCTGCAAACATAGACTGCACCAACTCTCTAATCTTGTCTTCCATCATCGCATTAATATTTTGAACTTCAGCCTCCAAGGATTCTATTTTTTTTATAAACCCCCTCAATGTTAGAAGTTGAAGAACGTGGAAACACTTTTATTACCGATACACCTGCCGGATATCCTATTACACGACCAGGATGTTCGAGCCTTCCCAATGCTGCAAATAAAATATCTTCCCTCCCAGTAGCTGTAAATGTCCCCTCTGAACTCTGCTCCTCAAGAGAGTCCTGTATTAATTAATTGAACATTTCTGTAATGATTGAAACTTATATGAAGAAAAAAGTTAACATAAATAAATTAAATAGATATCTTACAATCCTCTCAGCTACGATTCTCGATTCTTCCAAAAGATATTGCCATTTTTTCCCTTCCGATCTCTCTTCCATTTTTTCATGTCTAGATGGAGGGGATGGAGGGGCCACCTCTCCAGAGCTTGAAGACTCAGCTCTTAGTTGTTGAAATTTTTCCGCTATCATTTTTTCTTCCAATAATATATACCCTCCCCGAGATAAACTATGAGGGTATACATTTTTAGATTGGATCTCCTGATGAGCTTTCCTTGTTTGCTGTAATTTAAGAATAAGAAATCATTAACAAAACATTAATAAAATCATTTATATAAGAAAGTTTATAAAAGTTTACATTACCCTTACCAGAAATGACTCTTTTTATCTACATTCAAAAAACTGTCTCCATGTGTCTTCATCTATAAAAGGATATATACAACATGGATTTTCATGACTCCTATGACCATAAATGAAATCAGATGAGAGGGTTGATTTTAAATCCCTTCATCTCTTGGCAGCCAATGATAAGCATTTCTTCCTGACTCCTCCAGTGTCAGGAATATAAAATGTCATCTGATAAAGAAGAGGTTAAACATATTATATATACTAGAAACATTAAAATAATGTTCAAACAATGACAAAAGATCTTACCAAAATCGTCTCCCACAACTGAGAGATAATCGCTTTATCCACACCTCTCCAATCATCATACAGAATGCTTACTTTGGTCTTAGCCTGAGTTGCAACAAAAATCTTAAAATCTTTGGCATTCGGACCTCTAGGAATATCATCATCATCAAACTCAACTACTATCCTCTGATCCTGCATATAGGCAAGTGATAATTATGGTAAACGTGTGCACCCACGTTTACCAACCTTTGAACTCTTTGTTGTAATAGGAGCATGTGAATGTTCATCCCCAGAGGTATGACCAACAATATGCTCCTCTCCAGAATCATGTGGTTGATCATCTGAATGATCTGTCATTATCCTTCAAATCAAAAAAACAAACGTCAGTTCACAAATATACAAATTCAAATATTTTAATACTACTGTAATCAGAAAATAGAAAAGTGTACTAGGTTACATAATAGTAAACATTGGTAATATGGTAAGAATGTTAAACAATGGTAAGGATTGAAAAGATGGTCAAGATGGTCAAGATGGTCAAGATGGTAAAAAATGGAAAAAATGGTAAACCTGGTAAACATTGTAAACATGGTAAAGTAATTTTCAGTGAACAAATATACAAATTCAAATATTTTAATACTACTGTAATCAGAAAATAGAAAAGTGTACTAAGTTACATAATAGTAAACATTGGTAATATGGTAAGCATGTTAAACAATGGTAAAGATGGAAAAGATGGTCAAGATGGTCAAGATGGTAAAAATGGTAAAAATGGTAAACCTGGTAAACATTGTAAACATGCTATAGTAATTGTCAGTGAACAAAAATAAGCATTTTAAAATTCATGTAATGGTTATAAACATGATAAAGTAAACTAAACAAACTTAAAACAAACAAAAACAAAGACATATACTTATTTTATTTTAAAACATGTTTTAATAAATAAAAAACTTACAATATCTAACATTTATGGAAAAAATAAATGTAAACAAGAAATAAACATATTTTACCTGTAATTTTAGGAATGTACAGATGGATTGTTTTCCCAAATTCCTTCGTCGTGATCGTTCCTTATGGCACAAACTATGTCTTCAACATGATCGTCATTATGTTCTGTTAATATTTCCATGGAAGTGGGGATCTCACATAAATCCGCATATTCATCAAGTTCATCCTCACCAACATATTGTTTTTTCCCTTGTAAAACAACAGCCCACTGCATATCTGATTGATCTACTACATAAAAAATTTGTTTTTCATGTGTTGCCATTATAAAAGAATCAGCTGTGTCTTCCAATCTATTCAGATTAACAAGTGTCATTCCAAATTCATCGTGTCTGACACTGTTGTTACCATTAAACCATTTACAGTTAAAAACGAGAACTTTAATTTTAAAGTAATCAACCTCCCATATGTCTTCAATCACTCCAAAATATGCATTTGATGCAGAAATTGGGTTTTTGTCCTTAGCACTCGAAAAATGCATTGCTTCTGCAAACACCAATACACCACTATTCTGAACTGCACTTCTGTTGTCCTGAGCTTTTGTATGAAATGTATAACCATTAATGTCATAACCAGACCATGCTATCACATTTAAACATGGACCACCCACTATCCATTTTAATGTCTCTGATACATCTGATCTACCAAGCAAAGTATTTTTAATCCATGACAAAAAAGTTTTGTTGTGCTCATTCAAAATCCACATTTCTTTCTTCTTTGGATGACATTGTTTCAACTCATTAATATGCAATGTGATATATGGTTGAGCATCAGCTATGTTATTCAATATGTATGATTCTAACTTCTTCATCTGTTCAGCTGACAATGATTTGACTTTCAAGCCGCGAATCCCCTTTCCCTCATTATTAACTCGTTCATGGCGAGATGGAGGCAAACCTATGTGTTGCACCGCAGCCAAGTAGCTCGTACAAAACTCTGCTACCTCCTCAGAAATATACTTTTCAATAATGGAGGCTTCAGGTCGATATAGATTTTTAACATACCCCTTTAATATTTTCATATACCTTTCAAAAGGATACATCCAATGAAGATATACAGGTCCACAAAGCTTTATTTCTCGAACCAGATGAATCATTAAATTCACCATTATATCAAAAAAACTTGGAGGAAAATACATTTCCAATTGACAAAGTATAAAAATTGCATCCTTTTCCAAAATTTTCAAAGAATTCACATCAATCTCCTTGTTACAAATTGAATTGAAAAAATAACACAACTTCATTATAGTCTTTCTGACACGAATGGGAAATATTCCACGCAATGCAACTGGTAGAATTTGTTGCATCATGACATGACAATCATGTGATTTCATACCTATCAACTTCAAGTCCTTCAATGAGACAAAATTTTTTACATTAGAAGAATAACCTTGAGGAACTTTGGTATCAGGAAGACACTGACAGAAGCTAATTTTCTCCCTCTTCGATAATGTATGACAAGCCAGGGGAAGAAATGTTCATCTTCCTTTAGGAGTGGGAGCTAACTCCAAACGTATTCCCATTGATAGTAAGTCTAATCTTGCATTCAACCCATCTTTAGTCTTTCCTTTAATATCTAACAATGTTCCAATCAAAGAATCACAGATATTATTCTCCACGTGCATGACATCAATATTATGTTTAACTTCATGATACCTCCAATATGGTAGCTCAAAAAAATTTACCTTTTCTTCCAAATATGTCTATCATTACCAGATTTCTGTGTCTTTCCCAATGTCACGTCAAGGTTTTTCACCCTCTCAAAATAAAGATCAGGGGATAAAGGTTTTGGAGCAGTATCAAATTATTGTGAGCCATTAAATGCCTTTTTTAGTCTTCTATAAGGGTGTTCCATAGGCAAAAAATTTCGATGACCCATGTACACTGTTTTCCTCCCATGATACAATTGACAATAGGACGTCTGTTGTTCGCAAATTGGACATGCTTTATGCCCTTTAACACTTTATCCAGACAAATTTCCATACACTGGGAAGTCATTTATAGTGAACAGAAGCACTGCATGCAGTTGAAAATATTCCATTTTATAAGAATCATACACTCTAATACCATCAGCCCATAACAGTTTCAAATCATCAATCAACGGTGACAAGTAAACATCAATATCATTATCAGGTTGCTTTGGAATAGAGATCATTATACTCAACATGACATATTTGCGCTTCATACAAACTTCAGGAGAGAGGTTGTAAATTACCAATAAAACATGCCATGAATTATGTGTGCTACTGAGTGTTCGGTATGGATTCATTCCATCTGTGCACAACCCTAGTCTGAGATTTCTTATTTCATTTCCAAATATAGAATACTACGCATCAATTTTCTTCCATTGTGTACAATCAGCTGGATGACGTATTTTTCCATCACATACCCGCTCTTCAGCATGCCATCTTAACCTTTTTGCATCATGTGAATTAGCAAATAAACGTTTGAAACGATTAATTATAGGAAGATACCAAAATACCTTTGAAGGGAGATTTGTAATCTCTAAATCACCCTGTGATTTTTCTTTCACCTTATACCGTGATGTCCCACATTTTGGACACTCTGACAGAAATTCATATTCCTTCCTATATATAATGCAGTCATTCGGACATGCATGTATTTTCTTGTATCCCAATCCCTTCGGGCATAATATTTTCTTAGCTTTGTAATGTGAATCTGGAAGATCATTATCTTTTGGAAGAATGTCTTTCATCAATTTTAGCAGCTCTGTAAAACTTCTATCACTCCATCCATGCTTCGCCTTCAGGTTAATCAATCTTAACACCGCCGACAAAACCGTAATATCTGTACAACCGGGATATAATGGTTTTTCAGCATCACCATATATACGTGCAACTATCGGTTCTATCTCAATTTGTTCTGTTACAATATCGCGAATCATTTCTTCAATTCCATCGGAGTTACCATCTTGCGAATCATCATCATCAGTGACATTCTGTCCAGTTTCACCATGCCAAATCCAAGGGCTGTAACTCAGATTAAAACCATGACATATCAGATGATCTTTTATCTCTCTACTTTTCAACTTCTTCATATTCAAACATTTCAGGCATGGACAGAAAAAAATGTCACTACTTGGAACATTTCGTTTTGCAAATTCCAAAAAGGCATCAACACCTTCCTCAAATTCATTGCTCATTCGATGTGCCGTAATCCAACTTTGACTCATTATTACCTATAACAAATATCAACAAAAAATATATATTTTTAAGATAAGACAAATACATGTTTATATGAAAAAAATCATAATTTGAATGTAAAACAATTTAAAATATAAAAGAAATCTATAGGTATTTAAAAAAATATGCTTGAATATTATTTTTAAAACAAAATATAGTTAGATATAACAGTTTTAAATTTCATTGAATCAAAGAAAACCAAGACGCCTAATGATTCTCCAAATAAAATATACATCAATAAAACATAAACAAAATGATTTTTATCTGGAATAAGTGAATATGATCAGATGATACACATTTATAATAATCTCATGCCAATATACTAATAAACATGTTAAAATATAGGAATACCTAATGGAGCATATAACATGTGTTTTTCATTCTTGTTGTTCAATCATTATGATCTAAATTACTCAACACTTTCAAGTTCCAAAATCTTGAAAGTAGTAGTAGTTTTCATAAGTACCCAACACCAAAGAGCTATACATCGTAAGTGTCATGTTAGAAATATGAATATAGACCATTTTTTTATGTTTAATAATATTGTCATATTATCTGATCATTCTAATTATATATTATAATTACTATATCCTTTTGATCCGATATATAATCTAAGGACATTAATATTTCTTTAGAAAAATTAATGTTAATATCATGGTAATGTAAAAAAAGTATATTTCGAACTATATATATGTAATACCAATAAAAAAATACATATGTGTTTGTCCTGGGTTTCACACATAAAACAACTCATCTCACAGATTAAATTTTTGAATCATCCTACATAATACTTATTTTTATAACTTAGGGAATGAAAATAATAAAAGTTTTGATTTACGATACTCATTATGGGTAAACATGATATATATAAATATAATATCTAATCTCATAAAAAGATATCCATGGGGGTATAAGAGCATACACAAAGCACATGATTAAAAAGATAAGTGAAACAGTTCTATATAATCATAGATCATAAAACCTGAGTCCAAGTATAACAATTTTAGCATAACATAAGACATGATTTATATGATAGTGGGAACATGATTTAAAAAACCTTATTCACAAGATCACAACATTGGTATGTGGAATAACATAAGAGTGTGGCACAAACATAATCATATAAGTCATAACATATGTCAAGGGAAAACATAGTTTCATTCACCTCATACTGGGATATGTTAATCACCTTTCCTATAATTTATTATAATATTTCTTACGAGACACATCACATAACACATTGGACATGGTAAAACCATTTGTCTCCCATATTGATCTATGATATATAATGCATTGTCGAATGCATTAGAAGGATATTATGGATCCAAATGTCACATAATGACTAACCATATATATGGGTGAATCGTGATCATCAAATCATTTATAACACTTTCGTAGATCAATTAACTAACAAAAATGAAATGGGGGTCATAATTGTTTTTACAAAACATAATAATTATTAATACATAAAAATGTGTTTGGATGGTAAGATAAGATAATATTCCTAATTCAATCTAATTATCATTAAATTATTTCTACCTAGATAGAAAAGACCTTTATAAAAAATATTATTTAACTTGAGAATGAAAAGAAAGTACCCCTTACCTTTTTTATAATGAAAAATCTGAAAGGATGATAATAATATTTAGGTATTATAATTTTTTTATGAATTATTAATAATAAAAGAAATCAACTCACTTGGTTTTGTTGAAAATCGGACATAGCATCGTATTCAAGAAATCAGATACACTTTTCATGAAAAGGTCCATCATTTTTAGGAGATGACTGAAAGAAGAAATGTATTATTAGACTCACCATGAGTTCAGAATGAAATATTTGATTGTAATTGGTATGAATTGATATTTTTATGAATGTAGATGAAAACAGATGATGGTTTTCTGATCTAGGAGTTCTAAAAATCATAATTTTTTGAAAAAAAATTATGATGTAAGAATGTTGAATGAAATTTTAAGGATAGGTATTACCGATTGTACCTGGTCCAATTTCATTCATGAAAATCATTTTCTGGACAATCATTTTGAAAATATGATTTTAAGAAAATAAGTACTACCAATCTTCATCCAGAAAGACACATTCCAGCTAAGTAGGAAATAATAATGTTGCTGGAATAATGGAAAGTTACAATACCACCCATTATTTTTCAGATTTTGCTAAAGCTAATCCTCAATGTTTTAAAATTAATTATTCTTTCTAAATGATTGAATAATTTGAATGGTTGTGAAGTCAAATATCTATGTTCTCATGGTCATAGTAATATTTTTATCAGATATTGATTTATTTAGATACTTAAGAGTTTGCTCGTAATGAAGTTGCTGGTATTCAGATAGATCAATATAGTGATCATATTGGAGTTGTTACTGATTCATATTTCAGAAGAAAAGATGAAGTATAAGTGGTTTAAGAAGATTTAATGAATCTACTTTTTCATTGTACTATAGAATCGTAAAGCGTATATCAGAATGAAAATCTAGAATAAGAGTTAAAAATAGTCTTATCCAAAATACACCTTCTTGAATGTTGCGAGTTGAATGTTGCGAGTTGAATGTTGCGAGTTGAATGGACATAATAACCATTTGCAATAATAAAAAATTCCACGAGATTCAAAAACGAACGAAAAGTACATCAAGAATCGAAACAAAAACGAACGAAATAAATTCGTGGAAGGCTTACTTGAATGTTGCGAGTTGAGATGATAGATCTGAGAGGAGTGAAGAAGATAAACAATGAAGCCAAAATGAGTTTAACGCAGGTCGATCGACCAGCCGATTAGGGTTTACCGCGCGAGAGAGAGATGAGTCGGCAGACTATCAATCGAAAAATCGTAAATGACAGTCCACGGGCTTTAATTTTTTTAAATGTTTTATAACGTCGGTTATTATATAACCGACGTTATAAACTATTTTTTAACTTTATAATGTCGGTTATCTTAAAACCGACGTAAAAAAGCTCCCGCGCTTTGGTTTTTTACGTCAGTTATTTTATAACCGAAGTAAAAAATGAGATATCTACGAGTTTTTTACGTCGGTTTCCAAATAACCGACGTAAAAAAACCCGAAATTTACGCGTTTTTTACGTCAGTTATTTTATAACCGACGTAAAAAACCAAAGCACGGGTGGGTTTTTTACGTCCGTTATAAGATAACCGACGTAAAAACCCAACAGGCGCGATTTGTAACATCAGTTATTATAATAACTGACGTTAAAAATCTACTCGCCACATTTTTACGTCGGTTATATATAACCGACGTAAAAAATGGTGACGTAAAAAACAATTTCTGCACTAGTGAAAATGAGTAACTTCCAATTTAATCTAGATACTATTTACAACTTCACAAGAAGATATCTGACTGTAGATATTCTTTTTCATAGAACATAGTAAAGTATTTATAACCTTGTACTTCAACTGGTATTCCAACTTCTCAAAATTTGTAAAGGTAGAAACATACTTATCAAAAATCTTTTATTTACGAGTATGCTTAAAATAATTCTACTCCAGTGTAGATCATAAATTTCATTAATCTATCTCTATAATATTCATAATCATTACCATCAAAAATTGGTGGTTGACTAGGATTATGATTTTCAAGAGAACCAATATTCATTCCTTTCATATTTAAAAAAAAAATTATTTTATACAATTACATGTTAGTGTAACAAATGTTTATAAAAAAAATTATATATCAAAAATTTAAAGAAACTTACAAAAAGTAAAGAAAGAAAAAACTCAACAAGTCTATGAGAAATATAAACCTTCTCTAATACCAATTTTTGGATCAGTATAACTTTAATATTGATTGTAGGATTGTAAGAATTATCTTAGATTAATATAATTACAATAGGGTGGGGGTGAATTTTAGTTTAAAAAAATATTTTAAGAAGTTTAAACTATGAAAAACCCAAATCCTCTTAATTAAGTTTATCACACTCAGACCCAGTCCAATTAAAAAAGTCATAGAATCAGTATCCCAATAAATCTTCTTATATTAGAGTTAAAAAATATGTATCATGATGGATCCAATTAGTCATAGTATATTTATCATAATCACAATAACACTGATAAAAAAAATAAAAATATGAATATGATGAATTAGTTTCTATTATATGTGCAGTGAAATAAACACTTGTAAAAACAAACAATAAAAAAGCTATTTAAATGTAAGAATGAAATAAAAGATATTATTTAAAATTTAACTATTTTTACCTTAAAAGTAAGGTATCTAATAACCCTGACTAAAAGTTTCCCCTATCTTATACTTATAGTAAAGTCTGTCTTTCCTGACTAGGAAATCCCTCATTATGAAGATCGAATTTTCTCTATGTTTCTATCCCCAGAATCACTCAATATAATAATCATCTATGTCTTAGTATCCATATAAGACATTGATGAAAATATTGGACTATAAATCTTTCTATCCCTGAAATCCCTCGATTATAACAATGATCAGACATAGTTTAAATTAAAAAAATTCTTAAGGATACAACATGAATGGGTTTCCTTAGAACAACAACACTCAGAATAATTACACTGAATAAGAACAAGTAGTTCATGCAGAGAAATATTCAAGAGTGAATGTAATCAACTAGATATAAACTCTTCAAATGACTTGGTATTTATTGGAGTTCTCCAAATGGTCATATTTCCATGTTTTTTTCATTGGATTCAAACACCTAGCACTTAACGGCTCAATTATAACTAAATTCCAGACATAGTTTTGATTAACACCATCATAATGTTAAAAGTATTCCTTATATTAGAAAAAATTCATTATATTTTGACTATAAACTTTAGTTTTTGTGATGGACTTCCTTAAGATTGTGAATACGATAATCCTTATGAGTGTTAGTATGATTTTATTAGTACAAGAATCAGTCCTATTTTCAATACTTTTATCATTATGAAAAACATGTTTACTTTTTTACTTCTGTTCTTATAAAGGTGATTCTGATTTATTAGACACATAATCATTACGATAATCATAATAAAGAAATGTAATATTTATATTCATGATACTTTATAACTTTTTCTACGTATTATAAAAAGTAATTTTTTCTACAAAAACATATTAAAACAACCATGACATAACAAGTTAGTAAAAAAGTTTTAAGAAAGTGTTTTTAATTTACAAAACAAAAGGAATAGAAAAGTAAGAAGTAGAACTTCTGACTCAATAAATATTTCAAAAAATGATGGGTTTTTGTAATTTAAATTTAACTTATACCTATGTACATGTGGGTTGTTATAAAAGCCCGACCATATAACAATTCACCCTCAATATGCATCACTAAACAACATCAAAGAAAAACTCTAGGAACAATGATAACATAATATCATCTAACTACCTTTTATCCTATTGGATGTGTATGTTATAAAACTATACATATACATAGGGAACCATATTCTATCAAATATTCTTCTCTCTCTGATCTACTATGCATACGATTCATTCCTCAAACAATGCATCAGATTCCAGTTCAAAATCATCCCCAATTATTTATATTCATTTTTCATCCTATAATAACATACTCAATACATATTTAATACACATTAATCAAAAATATACTTAAATATAAAATCACCAATTCATCCTATTGATTTAATCTTAAAATCTGATAACCCTCACACCATGGTACAAAATAATACCACTACTCAAAAAATATTTCTCAGTCCTTATGAAATTCAAGAAGAAATAAAATGATAACATCCAAATACCATAGTGGATATTATTGGTCCATGTTATACTTTCTCTCCATTAAAACTTCATTCAAGGATCTCTAGTATCCCACATCAAACTCACTATCTCTCATTTTAGACTACACATCACATGAAATCTTGCTCGAAAAAATTGATGATTTTACTCTCCCATGAGTATTGACATCCATATACATGATCACCAAATAATTATAATTCCTAAATCCCATACATATTTAATTATTGAACATATTGACCTCCCCTGATTATCATAGGCTAATACCCAAATATGGCATTCCCAACTAACTAGATTATTTGTTCCACTCATATCTAATACAAAAATAACTATAAACACTTACCATATAGACCCAAAAAATAAATTCAACTTGATGTTCACACAAATTTCCCTAAATTTAGGGTTGTATAATCAATGTATCCATGGTGTTATTCCCACTATAGGGGTCCCATTATCCATAATAATCAATCACTAATCTTCTTGTATTCCACCCCATCTGAATGTTGACACTCATGAGCCCTATGTATTTGTGATAATGTTGTGGTTATATGACTCATATGACTTCCAAGAAATTAAGGACCAACCCAGATGTTTGAAACTAAAATCATTTTTATATATAGGTTAAAATTACTTCCTCAGGATACCCTCACATTATAGCCCAAATCCTAAGAAAAACAGGAATCTCGTATGCCATCACATTCTGAAGACATTCAAAAAACAAAAAAAAATCCCTATAAAAAGAGAAAAAAAAGGCTGACTATGACACACCTGTATCAATATAAAGATTATTAATTTTATTTCACTAACATTCTATATTTTATGGTTTATTTCCCTTCCCCACTATTAAGTTTAATATACTCCGTCAAATAAATATTTCCTAATCCCTAGACTAATCCCCTTAACACATAGTTACCTAGATTGGTAAAATTTTACTATATCTTATGATCATATGCCAATATAGAACATCATCTTATTCATTCTAACTTACTAAAATATCCCCATAAACCACTTTATGTTGGTTTCATAGAACATAATACAGACCCCTGGACTTGAAAATATCCTCCACTACTACTAAAATAAAGTACACTCCAAAAAATTGTTATAGGTGTACCATAATACTACATAATCGATAGTCCATAGGATATCAATTACATTTGGATAAAATATGAACTGGTCTATCACACGTATAACACTCTATCAGAGCCTTACCTTATAGATGAATAAATGAATAATGACCTTATCTACCCTAAAAATCACTACCTTGGTGAGAATCCTCAAATATATTCTTCCTATTAATTTAAAAACCACTACTAGACCCAATAGAAGAAGTAAATTATTTTGAATCACTACCCTAAATTAGGTTCCTCTAAGCTATAATGGTCTGATTTATGACCTCTAAAAATGATGTTATTAAAAAGATTCTCACCTAAATTTAAATGGAATATCATAACCCATCATCAGAGCTATTGACTCTAGCAGCCTCATCCCAATCCAATATTGGAGAAAAGTGAAGCATTACCGTTATCCATGTTACATATTCTATAATTTATATATATCTTTATGCGAGATATATAAAATCTCAATCCCTATATTCTTTAAGTAACTTCGGGAAAAGATTATTCTAAAATAATACTTATAAATCATTATAGGATAATACCACTTGAAGGTTTTCTTATACAAATATATACCCTGATGTTTAGATAGTACTTGAATCATATACATAACATGTTTTACCCTCCTCTCAAGGGGCAACTTGATCTGATACAAAATATCCTTCAAGGACTCTATCAAGAACTCAACATATTATATGTCAACGTCATCTATAAGGAGAAGTGGATTATGCATCTATAATTCTAATGTTAAATCATATACAAAAGGATTAGCTTGCGGAACCCAATATCCTATAGAATGTACCACCTTGAGGAGAATATCTTTGGGTTATTGGTTAATAGGAGGTATTGGTAATACAAGTGTCTTTAACACTGATGCTGGGGTCTCACACTTTTCCTCACTCTCTTAGTGCTATACTGGACACCATCATAGTGGAATATCACTACAATTCCAAGCACAAAACTTAAAACACATCTATCATAATTATTGATACCACATTTTAGGGAATGCAATAACAATTATTTTATCCGATTATTGTATACATACCCTATCCATACTAGGAACACATACAACATAATATTACTTTACCCCAAATTACACACCTTTAAGGTTATGCTCAAAATATATATAGGATTTATATAATAAACTATTAGATAGCAGTAAAAAAATAATTAATAGAAATGGGGGTTTTTTCAAGTAGAGTGACACCAATAAATTTTATAGTAAAACATTGTATACATTTTTTAATAATTTAAATTACTAAAACCTATATCATAACTAAAAAATAAATCTCACACAATCACACAAATTTAATGGGAATCTTACATACCAAACATGATTCATGACCACACACTATCTTTCCACTTCAGACCAAGATTAAAACAATAACATAGAACAAACATAATATTTAATCAATGAAAACACAAAATACTAATATCTAAAAAACATGAATTCCAATATCATGCTTTATATATTCTACTTTCCCTATACTGGTTCTAGTTATACCCAAACATGGGGTCTATTCTAATTTACAGTCATATCCTATACTTTTCTATAATATTCAAAATAATATGTTAAAATAAGAAAAGGATTAGACATAAATTTTTATCACTCCATCCCGAATCACCTAAACATCAGTCAAACATGATATTACACATTAGCTCAGGTTCAACACCTTATATGGCAGTGGATCATAACCAGTGTTAAGGGCCTATTAGTTACATAGATTTGCTATTCCATCCAAATTGGATAAACTTAAATAACATCGAATGTTTTAAAATAAAGCATCATTTACAATGAAAAACATCTCATGGACTTGAAATCTTGATCCAACCATAAAATTAACATACCATGTACTATAAAAAATGGGGCTAATCATTTTTTTTCATTTTCAAAAGCCGGTTTTTGGGTTCCCGGTACCCCACTACAAGATTCCAATATAACCAATTTCACCATTACACAAAAACATCAAAAACCAATGGAAATGTCCAAGAAACCAAGAACCAGGGCACAAGGACATCAGAAATGCTGGACAAACCTCAGAAGGGGTTACCTTGTACGCCCCTCGGCGTGACCATCGACACCGGCCCAAATCCTCCCGCTGGAAAACTCCACTGAAATTCACCCAACCTTCAAGTGAAATGAAATGGACCTCCAAGAATAATCCATCCACAAAGTACATCAAAGAAACCAAAATGAAGATGACTAGATCCTGATGCCGTTAGGACCCTGATCCATAGACAACTCATAAGTTCCACCTTGACCTTAAACCACATTCCTCCTTTACCATCATCGTAAAACCATACCGCACATCCCAACCAGCCAACATTTCATACCAATACATAAAATCATCAAACCCTCACATAGAAAATGCAAGAAGTGCAGCTGAACACTAGATAATAAATTTCCATACCAGAAATCATCCAAATGAAAACCTTAAGAAAATTTAGAATCAAAGTCACCCAAAAATCTAGAAACCCTCGCGAGCATAAAATCCAATGCTCCAGCTTCAGATCCTTGGCCATCAACTCCTCAGCTCACTGCGATGCCCGACCATAGAAGCTCACAACAAGAAATGAGGAACTTGACCTCAATCGACATCAACAAATTCATCCAACATCAAACCTCTTCCTAAGCACGAATCATCAAATCCGAGACCAATGTCAGATTGTGAACAAAGTTGAATTCCAAACCAAGATCAACTGCAAAAAAACCTGAAATAAAAAAACATCACCAAAACATCGGAAGGAAGACCGCCAAAAGTCGGATCCCGTCACCACCATCCCAGACGCCCGTGAAGACCACGATGATCCACTTGACATACATAAGGAAGACGCGTCGACACACTCAGGCCGTAGAAGCAGGATCTTGGCCTCCGACCAGCACCGTTCTTCCTTGAAAATCCTTATCCGGTGAAGGGGGATTATGGCGAGGAGAGGACAGTAGTGATGCGAGTGAAGGTCGAGTCCACGAAGCCACCGACACTACTGAAACTGAGGATCCGTCGCCTCAACCTCACAGAGCACGAGGGAGGAGACGTCGCGCCAACCCTAGATGAAGGAGGCGGCGATGAGGAATACAATATGACAAAGTTATATTCTTTTCCTAGTCCAATATCCCACTGTATTCATTCATCTATCCCACCCATCAGTTATAAGGATGTTTCTCTTACTTGGATACATGATCATAAAGTTTACATGTGGAATAAGGTTCCCATGAAGGTTGTGATTAAAACTTAGTAGGAAATCACCAAATGTATCCATAAAAAAATCCAAAATAAACAAGTTCCTCTGAGAAGTGATATGGAAATAAAAACCATAAAAAATAAATACATATCACACACCTGGGTTCTAAATAAGGCACCCTAAGTGACCATACCTGATTCGACCACTTTTGATATTGAGTTTTCACATATAATATTACGATATAATGAATTTGGAATTTTGTAATACTATAACCTATCATTGAGAACTCAAGGGGATAAATTGGAATTAAACCCACACTAGAAAAAATATGATGGAAGGGTTATATTTACAATAAAACTATATATCCATACTCAAGTAGTTGAAATTACACATAAATCACATTCCATAATAACAATATTTAGAATTATACCTAGACTACAAGTAAAAAATAATCATGGTTGTTATTACACCCAAACCGCACATAAATAATAATCATGTTTGACACTACATGTAACCCACATGTCAAAAGTTATCATGGTTGATATTACACCCAACCCACACATCAATAATAATCAAAGTTGACATTACACCCAACCTAAATAAAAATAATAATACTTGTGGGATTAAAACCAACCTATATAATCACTTATAAATTTTTAGTATTATACCTAACCTAATATATAATGGAAACAATTATTTACATTACATAAAATATAGATACTAAAAAATATCAATATAAATTACTTAAATCATTAATATACCTGTCACATCAAACCACTAAACATAACCCACTAAACAGGAATAGAAATTTCATGTTAAAATATTTACCAAAAATATTTATATAATGGATTTTCATTTCATACAAACCCATATCATAGTTTAAATTTGGTTGGTTCATCTACATAGAACCCCTATCCCATTTGTTAAAACATGGTACGAATCACTCAGAACCCATTTAATTTTAAGTGGAGAAAACTTTACCCTCTCCACATGTCAAAAATTTCTAAAACAACATTAACCAAAACAAAACCGTAAAAGAGATATATTTATGTGGCCTCTTCCATAAATAGGATTTATAATATAAAGGGGTACTCCAGATAAACTATTATGTTCCATTGTGTCATAAAATCTCTAAGAAACACCACACTTGGGTTCTACCTCCCAAAGTTTTTACACTTTACTTTAGTTCCATGATCATCAGTGACCATGAGTTCAAATCATAACACTTAGAAGTCCTAAAAATTCCATAATGATAATTTATTAATACTTTAGATATGAGGAATCATGATTCAATATCATTTTAGGATAATAAAAACTCTCCTACCAAATCCCCTACATCACAACATGCATGGAACTTATATAAACCACAGGGAGATTATGGACCACTTACCTCATCTTTATGTCAATATTGTCGTTAAATTTATTCATATGAATTAAGATCAATAGAAATAAATTAAAAAATAAGAAAAATTCCATTAATTATGGATTCAAAATGAAATACTAAGAATTACTTTTATGTAAACCCATATATTAATAAATATCAATATAATTATTGATTCACTAATAGGGGGAGTGGTGAATCATTAATTCTTTTTTATTTACTCTTATACCCCTAAAAAAACTTCATATACTATTAAATATATTGAATTGTATTCTTTAATTACTTTACTATCTCTTTAAAAAACAAAAACATAGCGAGCATAAATAATTTACATTTTTTACCACTCAAAACAAATGTATACACCCTTTATATATCCAAAGAACTAGAGACCAGAAGATCCAGTAATAATCATGAACATAAAACATTAGAAATAATAATTCAATTTGAGGTAAAAAATATATCATTTTCAAGATGTAACATTATACCATAAAATCAAACAAATTATATTTAAAATATACAATAAGAAGAATCATCAACCTTAAAAAAATCCTTCATTTTGCTATGGTTGAGTGCCAACTCCACTTCTTCTCTTGACACAATAATTTTTTAATCAAATAGAGAGTGAACCAGATATAAAATAACTAAAAACATACTTCTAATATTCACTGATAGATCTATATTAAAGACTATCCTATGATGTTTTATCAAAAATAAAAACATATAACCTGACTACACATACCATTTCAGTCCACTTTATCTTAAAAAATAACTTAAATTTGTGATCAAAAGTTTTTAATCTTCAAGATTTATATGAATGAAGATTCTATAAATTTATCAGGTTTATTCTTCTTCTTTTTTCTTGATCACAAACAGTTATTATTTATGAAACCATATATCACCACACTTTCTCTCTATATTAACCTATAATATTCCTAGCATCCTACAATCATCTTTTATTACAAGTTTGAATTTCAATTAAAAATTTCAAAGGAAATTTATATTTTAAAATTATCCCACTTTAATTAAAACTGTCAAATCATTCTAGGCCATATAATCACTCATTATATATACTGTAGAATAAAATAGTTATTTTTTAGTATCCCTTGACCCATCTATTGATCCATATTAGTAAGAATAATTGAATCTAAAATTTTTCTCAGAGTATCACATGTTATGATCAACACTGCAATATATAAAGTTTTATCTACTCTAAAACCAATATAAAACTACTTATCACCATAAACAAATTACTCATAGTACAAAATAATGGATATTGTAATTCTTAAATGGGAACACAACCCACTCTCAATGACATAGATCCTATCATCAGGATAGATACAAATTTATTTTTCACACCATGACTTGATAGGGTGAGGCAATGAAATAATCCAACATGTATCAGTTCCAAGTCAAGAACAATGAACAACAAACCCATTTCTAAAACCCATAATTCATATACCTTTATGTTTCATGTCATTTTTCCATGATAAAAAAATGAACCATTCAATATGTCATTATATTTTTGATTTCACCTAAGAACAATGACCAATAGGTTGTTTCACTCACCATTTCTTAAAACTTAGAAAAATATTGAGAATTTGTTTCTCCACACCATGACCACAACCAATAAACTATAGTATAATGAACCCCTTCATGGTGTACATGAGTTTTATTTCAAATACTATGACTTTTACAACACTATTTTCATGGTATAAACCCCTTATTTCCACATATTTCATGTACTACAGCATGATAATCATAGAACCATGGAACAATTGAACCTTATTATTAAAACCCATGACCATTTTGATACTAGACACAACATAGTGATGAAAATTTCCACATCAAACACATACAAACACAAAATTTAACTTCTTTTACTCTTTCAAATCACTTACAAACAATATAAAGATATTAACCTCTAATGAAATACCATTTATGAATTGAGAATGAGTTTGATTTATTTTGTTTATAAAGTGTTAATTTTTTTCCCTCAATAACACCATCATCACACTACACATCCACTTCACATTATCCAACAATAATCTCCCCCTTTGAAAAAAATTTGGTGAGCTAAGATTTATCCTCAACCAATTTCATGTTCACTATAATATACCCCTTTATATCTTGTTGTTGTCCATCATACATAAATCACACTTCCATCATATTAGTGAATAATCACTCAATATTTTGAAGCCTATATGAGTAAGATCAATATTGGAGACAAGTACTATATGAGTTTTAATGTTAAAGATTTATATTAGGATGCCTTATATCTAATTCAAAATAACCATATTCAACTTCCCTTATTAAATTAGATATTCAAAAAACAAATTAATATATGATACAAAAAATCTTCCTCCACACATACCCAATAAACACATTAGAGTGTTTTACATGACTAAATGACTGAAAATTACTTTTTCTTTATTATCAAAAAACTTATAATGGAAAAGTGAGAAACCAAAAAAGATTTCTGAACAACCACATACAACTAGAGAAATCTACCAGACCTTCTCCACCCTAGTAACTATTCCATGACAATAAGATTTTACCAATTCAAGACCCCCCGACAAGAATTCCCGTGAAGAAGTTCACATGCATGAAACTGATGGAGAAGACTTACCCTCTCATGCATCCAAATCCAAAATTCCTCCACCAATGAAGACTTCAAGCTATGATCCCCTTATAAAGATGGTCTAAGTATAGTGTTGGAACCAAGCACCAAACTTCACTACAAAGTCTAATAACAAGAAGATCTAAAGGTTCTCACTTCTCGTAGAATCATTTATCTCAAGCCAACTGAACAAAACCACCAACCTAAACAAAGTCATTAAAGAGAAACATGATATTACCCAAATATGTTTCCCTAAATAGTTTCCATGATAAGGATGAAACCTGTAAGTCTACTACCTCCCACATTACCTTCTTAAACTCAAAATCCATCTAGTCCTAAGATTGAATGTACTCCTCAACATATATTATTTCTTTTGTTGAAAACCCTACCAAAATTGAGTACTATTTTTTAATCCATGAATATTTCTCCTCATTGAGAGACAAATCTAGAGACCTCCACATCATTTTAGCTACCTCCTCCTCAATTGTGTTGAGTAAAAAGACCTGTTCTATCACTAATTCTTTGGAATCAGAAAAAAGAACCAATGAATGACCACCCTATTCCCCTAGACTCTGATGGCTCAGAGTCTCCATGGTCATATTATTGTTTCTCATCTACTTTCCATAGCGAGGATACAAAGGAGGAGGTAACAAGGAGTAATCCTTCCGCCCCTTCCTCCTCTTGAAACCCCTATTACTCTTTGGACTTGAATCCTCATCTGCATAGTGGTCATGTTTAATCCCTTTGGGAACCTGCACGCCGAACCCATTTCCCTCACCTGGGATAACAAAAACAAAACTCAAATCAGCCAATGAAAGGCCTTATAACCTATTTTAAAAGGGAATTATGGTCTGAATGAAGTAAAATCCCCCTTCCTTCCCACCTCTGTTTGGAACTAGTGCATCTATATCAGACCCTTGAATCCCCTTACACACATCAACACTGCCCGAACATGGTTTATCAGTAACTGAGTTAAGAAAATCCACCTTATCTCTATTTGACATCTGATCCATGATCATGTTTCCCCCATTCCTATGGACTTCCACCCAAAAATCCTCATGTTGAGACTTTCCCTCTCCTTCCTGCACACCACGGTTGGAAGGACCCATGAGATCCCTCCTTAGCCTTTTGAACACATCTAACACCTTGAAGTTAATCTGGTGTCCCTTGACCATCTTCCCCACACCAGTTCCAAGATCAACCACACCCTCCACATTGTAGTCCACTACCTCCCTGATGGGTCATTCCTCCTCCATCGTCCGCAACAACAGATTTACCCTATCTCTATCCTCTCTGCCTGTTGTAATATATTGCGATCTTATTACCTCATATACCACTAGGGCCTTTCCATTTCCGCTGTCCACCATCCGTGTCGTGACCTATCCACCCTTATGAAAATCCTCCATCAATTGGTTTCCAAATCCCCTACCATCCATCGATGAAGACCTCCAATAAAAAAAATTAGAAGAGTGACCCAGCTGCCTACATGTAGAATAGAAGTCCATCTAGATCTCATAGATCACTCGCTGCTTTCACCACTATTCCTCAATGATCATAATCCAAACACAATCAAAGGGAACCCTAGATACATCTATATTAACACATATCCTTGGGTAAACATGATGACAAACCACTTATGTTCTGATATCCAAATTAATATACCTTATAATAATATTACCGAACATTCGGATAATTGAGGGGTTTTGAAATGGTAATAGAATGTTAGAGAAACTTACCCAAATCACATCGGACGGTGAGTCATGTTTCATGTGGAATTCAAATGACCAATGGAACATGAAGAAACAACAACCATTGTAGCACTGGGGTGCCCTCGACCTGGCGTAGATGAGGTCATCCTCTAATGAAAAATGGATCATGATATGATGATTTTCAATAAATCCCATTGTCTCCCTCTCCGGGAGATCCCATGAGTCGAAGAAGAACCTATCAAAGGAATCGGATGATGGCCTTCACCGCTTAAACCATGCAACCAGGGTAAGCGTCAAAACTACAGAGGTTTTAGTGAAATTCGAATTCTAAATCTAGATATTTGGGCAGCCATAAATGAGATTTGGAACTTGAGGGAATAACTTAGCTTTCTAGAAGTGAGGAATAAGGTCGGTGTTTGAGAAGGGGCCAAATGGGTGCTCTTCATTCCTAAAGAAAAATGAATATCCCTCCCCCACTAGAGGGGGTGGTAACTACATGACCGCCATCATCATCACCGAAGGAGGTGAGCCTCGACCTAGGGTTCTTGAGCACACTTGTTTTTTACATGACACAAACACACACACACACACACACTCACACACACTGAATTCACAACTTTACCCTTTTAAACCCCTTAAATATAACCCCTTAAGGAAAAATATATTCTTTGAATTTATATTGTTTTATCACCCATGAAAATAAATAAAAATACATGAAAATTTGGGATGGGAAATCATACATTATCCTTGAGAAGAATGGGGTTGGGCTTCTATAATTAACCCCAACCAATGAAATGCATTAATTTTTAATGTCTTAGTGAAAACATCCACCACTTTCCCCTTTAATATAATAAAATACAATTTCTATAATTAATTTTAAATCAAATACTTAATTAAGTGGTACTCAATATCTATATACTTCAATTGAAAATGTTGAATTGGGTTCTTAAAAATATTAATTTCACTTTTATTATCACTTCTCACAATTTCAAGTAAGTACACATGCACATTGATATATTTAAGTTGAGTTCTCATCCATATAACTTAGACATCAATTGAGATAAAAAAACAGACTCCCCATTCACCACACTCAATGTAGAAGAACATTAATTCCTCATTTTCCAAGTCACACATCTCTCTCCCAAAAAGAATATTCCAAAATATGTAGAATTCATATCATCAAAACTTCTAGACTAGTCCATATAATTAAATTGAAAGAGATATAACTCTCTATTTCTATGATATGTAATCCCAACGATAAGAGTACCTTTGATATAATATAAAATAATATTCAATGTTATAATGTGATATAACATCGGTGAACTTTGATTACTTTCACACAATGTGATAAAATACACGTTATCCAGTCTTTACAAAATCATGTTGGCACCAAAATTGGGGAAGAACAAGAACAAACAGAAAGCATTTGGAGCTGTCTCACGAAGCCTTTTCGTGGAGCCCCTATAGACCTACTGTCGGTGCCCAACTCCTCTTTCGCGAAGTTTCCGAAGAGCAAGGAGGCAGGATACTCCATGAACAAATTTTACATTCACGAACCCACCACAGAGTAAGGAGGTGGGATGCTCTGTGAACCCATTTCATGTTCATGAACCCGCCGTGGAGCAAGCTCTATCTTCGCACCGAGCATGCTCTTCTTTGTGACGCCTCTTGCCTATAAATATCGGGCTCCCCTCAAGCCCAAATGATGGATCATCCATCATTTCACCTTATATTCTCCAACATCGTGTAGAAATTTATGCTATGAAAACCATGGGATTTTAAAGGTACTTTTGCATCTCGAAGTGCCTCCCCCTTTGCATTAATTCAGCCCCTCTTCAAGGAGGGATGCCCTTCATAGACCCCATGGGCCTCTGCAAAGGAAGGAGATCCCCAAAGGGACTCTGGTCTTCGTAAAGTAGTTATGCTTCATGGAGTACTATCCATGCACATGTGACCCACATGCTAAGTCATGGTCACTATGCTTCACTA
Organism: Viscum album; assembly: GCA_963277665.1. NCBI lineage: Eukaryota > Viridiplantae > Streptophyta > Magnoliopsida > Santalales > Viscaceae > Viscum > Viscum album. The sequence continues at coordinate 1,819,926,379 of OY728161.1, read as the reverse complement.
AGCACATTACTTCAAAATGCTATAGTGTGCAAGAAAACCTTGATTCGTGAAGTACTGATCCGAGAGTGCCTTTCCACTTCACAAAGAACCTTCCATATTCACCTACACCCTATTACTATTCTAGGACACTTCACTTCATGAAGAACACCCCATTGCGAAGCCCCTCAACTTTGTGGAGCACCAGAGCTTCACAACACTTCTACCTGTGAACCCCTTTTCTCTACAAATCCTTTTCTTGTACTACCCTCCATGATTCCACGAATTGATTTCAAAGTCCCTTGGGTGGTACTTCCCATTGAGTTCCTTCGCCTCATGCTTCTTCGCATAGGCACGCTAACAGCTATTTATTTTTTTCATAGCCACGCCAACATGGACCCCTCAATGGATCACTCCATAACACTTCTTCACCATGTCATTACTGATGCCTTACCTTCCCCAAGGGGCCAGAGGTATGAGTTATGTATGTCCTAAGGGGTGCGGAGTGAACCCACCTCATCTGAGCCACATGACATTGAACTAGAAAGCACCATCATCCTCGGCACATGACGTTAAACTTTGACCTCACCCCATGCACCGTATGTGGGGTTCCCCACCTTGGACATTCTGTATTCCCACTGGTCTCCACAGGAGTGAAATCTTTCCTCACATGGAATGAGATCCTTTTTATTGGAGAGGCATATGTCCACGGGGAAAGGAAAACCAACTTGATGTACGCCCCATGATTTTATTGCAGGAGGTAGCATCTGGGCTTCTCATCTCTTCCTCGGGGCCAAGGACTAGAGAGGGGAGGATGGGCACTGTGGCACTCCTTTCTTCAGTGAAAAATCCCTTTCTCTTTAGGATTTTTCACCACTATCTCTCCATCCTGGAGTAAGTCCCAATCTCCATCTCCCTAGGCTACAGACCACACCTAAGCCCCTATTTCCTCTTTGGGTCACTAACCATATGTAAGCCCCATTCCACTTCCCACAGATTCACCTTTCGCAATGTGATCATCAGGCCTTTGTTGCCTCTAGTTTCTCACACTGAGCATGACTCAAGTGGGCTTAGAGTAAGAATCGACCATGACATCCTTTCTGGGCAGCCTAGAGTGTAAGCCCCAAGCACTCCCATTTTGAATTACGCGGTCTTTGATCATTTCCATGGCATGGTATGTAGAAAGCCTCCCTGAGGTTCAAGCCCACCATCCATTGGTACCGACCACCTTCACGTCAGCTCACCAAAACCCATTTTGAACTACGTGGTCTTTGATCCTTACCAAGGAAAGGTATATAGGAAGCCTCCCTGGGGTTCAATCCCACCATCCATTGGTCCCAACCACCTTCACGTCGGTTCATCAAAAAATTCTTTTGAACTACCTGGTCTTTGATCGTTGCCAAGGAAAGGTGCGTAGGAAGCCTCCCCGAGGTTCATGACCCACAAACATTTGTTCCAACCCCCTTTATGTTAGACCACCTTCATCCTACATGAAATTAAACTGCATTCCCCCTTTTCGTCCTACATGACATTAAACTGCATCCTCCATCCCGAACTACGTGGGCTTTGATCCTTGTCTCCTAGACAAGGTACGTAGGAAGCCTCAATGAGGTTCAACCCAATCCAATGGTAATCAATTGTGACCCCATCCAGCAGTAAGCCATTGGGACCTAATCCAATGGTTATCCATTGGGACTCCATCTAGCGGTAATCCTTTGGGACCCTATCCAACGGTAAGCCGTTGCGACCCCATACAATGGTAAGCGGTTGTGACCCCATCCAGTGGTAAGTCGTTGCGATCCCCTACCCAACGGTAAGCCGTTGTAGACCTCGTGTAGTGGTAATCCATTGTGATTCCATGTCAGTGTAAGCTGTTGTTAACCCAAACCCAATGGTAAGCCGCTATTGTCCCTTCTGTTCGGACCCATATCGCTGGTCCTTCCCAGTAGCGTAAGGCCAACCTCGGGCTACTAACCACACATAATCCCCAGTATATCATTGGGTCACTATCCCCTACACACACCCCGATTCTATACCCCCCATACTGAACTACGTTGAATTTGATTCCCTACCATAGGGATATGTAGAAGGTCTCTTTGAGGCTCAATCCGAACATCACCATCGCCCTCGAGTGGACTCCATCCACTTCACTTAACCATCCATTATCCATCTTGATTCTTACCCGTGCCACCAAATCTCGGTGAGATCATGCCTATTCATCTCTTCACTACTCTTAGTAGTAATTGGGTTACTAACCACATGTTACCCCGGACATGAGTGTTCTATATAGGGGTTGCACCCATCCGATCCACTCTAGTTAGTGTTTCGATCTGTTCGATCCATCTCCGCTAGATGTTAAGCTCGCAAAATACCCTGTGTTAAAAATGAGAAGCTGAGGAAAACCTCAGATACATGCCTATGGAATATACTTCCCCATATTCGACATGAGATTCCTCAGGCTTCCGTGCCTTCGAGAAGCCGTATAATAAGGGTAAGAGACCCAGACGCACTAGTGTTCTAGTGTCCATACAATCTAGTGGTATCCAATGTGACTACTCCCCTTACTGAAGGTTGCTGCCCTGACCGGACCCCTAGTAATTTCCTGACAGAAGTAGTGTAATTAATCAGCGTCCATAAAGAAATGGCACTGGGAAGAGTTTCACGAACAAAGTCTTTGTCTATAAGGGAGTCCCAAACTAGGTGATGAATTTTTAGGGGGAATCCATGGAAGGAAGAACCGACATCCCATCATCCCACTTCGATCAAGGAGAAAATGTCCCTGAATAAGCGATAGATTCCACCCACCTTTGGAAAGAGGGAATGCGGGGAAACAGTTGCGCGTCCTCCATAGACGGATGCACATGCCCCGACGAAAGCATTATAAATAGAAATTGAAAACCCGACATGAAGTTATTCTCCTCAATGTGGAGATTAGTATCATTCGAGACATTAGTGGATTAGCGTGTCAATAGATCCAGTTATCTAGCACTGGGTCCCGCCAAGCAAATAGAGGCCCTAGGGTGAAACTCACCAGAATTTGGGGCAGTCAAAAAATTGGACATCCCTGTCTGTGACATTATTATCATGGATCCTTCTTAATAGCCATGGGAGATGGAATGGAACTCAGGCAATGGACGTCGATTTATTTGTTTCATCACTAATGGATTAATCTATCTGCTTTTCAAGAACCAAGCTACTGCACCAGGAATCTGATCGCCACCTACCCACCAACGCAGGGGTAGGGAAAACACAAATGCAGTAATCCCACATGGCTCAACTGCTTCTACGATAGCTTCCACACCCATAGCCGCTGGCCACCCACACACCATCTCCCCTTCTGAATTTGTACAACGAAGGGTGATAAGCGTGCTTGTATGCCGATAAAAGGAGGGGATTATCCCGACTCAGGATATGGCCCGCTAGGATTTAAAGGTGCATGTGCCTCTTCTCCACCTCCGCACCCAAGTGCCGCACAGGGATCCACTGCTCCCCACCCTAATGTACAATCATTTAGGGAGGCTCTCCTCAGAACGTCTTGACGACTCCCTCCCCTACGCCGATGAGGTAGGGGATGTCTGGGCTAGCCCGACCGGGATCCCATTCCAGGGGCCCCTAATGAGGGCCCCCACTATGCTGAACCATCGCCACCACCCAATCCCACAGGCTGAAGAGCAGGTAAGCTATGTACCTACACCACCGGCCCCAGTCTGGCTGAACCAACGCCAGCGTCAGGCGCATGTTGATGTGGACGCTTGCCAAGGGGTGTCGACTTCAGCAACTACTGTGGCCCGGGCCACCGCTGACGTGTATCATCAGCCTCTTATTCACACCAAGCAGAGGCACTTATATACCTAGACTATATCGAAGACACAACTGCCACATGGTCAGGTTGGGTCGACTCTCTCAGCCACCAGTGTAGGGAGCACCTACCGCAGACCGACCCGCGACAGCTACACCCAGTACGGGGGTCCTCCCCGTACCACCACCATGGAGAACGTAGTTTCTCCATGCTTCCAAGGTCATCATGGAGGTCCACCCTATGCTACCTTCATTATGAATGAGGGTCCTCCCCATGGTAGTGACACTCAGTACGAAAGCATCTCCCACGCTCATTACATTGGGTATGGGGTCATTCCTCCTACCATGGAACGCTGATATGTAGATATTATAAATCTGTTCAATATTCATTATGGGGGGATTCCTCACATCCTTGTAGTATCTGGTGAAGGTCCTCCTCGCCTTAGAAATTCTAGGAGTGAAGGTCAGCTTCGCTTCACTAGTACCCAGCACGGAGGTCCTACCCGTGTTCGGCTTGACCAGCACAAGGAACCTCCTCGGGCTGACGTAGCCAAGGGAAGTAAGTATGGAGGTCCTACCCATGCTCTTATCTGCTCAAGTAGAGGTCCTACCCACTCCAAAATTTCCCTAAGAGGTCCCCTCCGCACATCAGCCGGTACACACAGAGGTCCTCCCTGTGTTACCTTTGATATCTGTCCAAGTGCTCCTTACACCCCAGCTCACTCAGGCGGAAGTCCACCCTGCCCCAGCACCAGTACAACCAAAGGACCTCCTCATTATAGAAATATACCCTGTCCTGAAAAACCATCCCGGGGAAGGAGGGAGGGTCGTCGCCTCCATAAAAAGAATGCCGAGAAGATTCAGACCGAGATCAAACTAGTCTGCTTCTAATATTCTTAGGCATAATACGACTCAGTGATGGAACCCTCACCTAGATCATCTGTGTGATGGTCTGGGGTTAGAAAAAGGAACATCAGCCTCATACTTCTAGAATGTGAGTTCCATCGGTTCCCCACCTCCCTCCACAGGTACATCCAAGAGGAAAAACATTTGGAAACCCCACTGGTTCCGGCCGTGGAATCGCTATAATCATCACCAGAAGCACTCTCTACCATGACTAGAGATCTAAGAGAGCTATTCTAGGGATCGATGGTGGATGAGTAGTAGTGTAACCCATCTCCAGTAGCCATAGTCTCTTCACCAGAAACTGTGGTCATCATCCCATATTACCACGATGTGGTGGCTAATTCACTACACTCTTCGGAGGATAGCCCAAGATGCGGAGGCTTGTTGGCTCGCTCGCTGTATTCTCCACCAGCCGGAATGCCATCTCAGTGGTCCACATCAGTACCACTAACAGTTCCCCAGTCACCTCTAGTAGATGAGTGGGTAAATTAAGGTCCATACACTGAATCTGGACCAAGGAACTTGTGAGATATCCTCACAGCAAACCATTTCCCTAAGATGTTCTGGCCAGTTGCATCAGCAAATTTTAGGGCACCTGAAGCGCTCACCCAGGAGAAGGTTGGATACTTTCTCCAGACCATTTGGGAGACTCAGTTCCTCCTTCGGCATCAACGAGTGACCTACCTCAAGAGTCAAGCGACTTCGAATATATCGGCCAACAATGTCGTTTGGTCGATTTGGCCGCACTTCCCATGGCCCAGCGCCCTGTGTCACCAAGACTCCATAAGACCCTCCAACAAATATCCATCCAGAGCTTTAAAGTGCTCAGAAGGATAGTCAATGAGGCTTCTACCCATGTTCAAATTCGTGGCTGGGGGCAGTACGTGACCCTCTATTTCAGTTCCATCCGGCGCCAACCCGATTTTCCAGGCGACATAGAGGATATGCCTCCAGTCAGGGTCATGGTTAACATGGAAGACCTATCAGAGAGATATAATGAGTTGGACCTCCTTGATGGGGACTTACCCCCTGAGGGTGTGCTGTAGCTACTGGATCCGTTGGGAAGGGTCACTCACTAGCAGAGAAATCTACTGGGTCTTCCCGTGCCCACCGAGGCACTAGTCCTCAACCGGAATCCCAACAAGGGAAAGGAACTCATTGGAGCCGTCAAACCCTCTAACCCATCTGGTTCAGTGCAGAAAGCAGAAGACGATCCCAAAGAAGCCGTGGTGCATTCACAACTCTCCGAACACAAGAAGGTGGTTGACGAAATCCTTGCTGAACGCGATGCGGATCGACGACTAGTCTGTGGTGATCCTCAACCAGGGCTGTAGGGGCAGGCACAACATCCCCTTGGTGAACTTCCTTCAGGTGACCTTGACTATCCTTCCCACACAGACAAGGTTGAGGCTAGAACTTACGGCAAGAGGGCGCGGTATGTGTCGCCAAACCCTCACAAACAGCATGACAATCTTTAATACCCAGCTCGGATTCCCCCAGCTACTCCACAGCTCGTTCCACCAGCCACTCCATGAGACATTGGGATTGTTAATAATGTTGTAGAACCCATCCAATGCACTAGTGGTCAGGGATCCCCATCAAGATAGGAATCCCTACCCAGATGATCCAATGGCGGCACTCATCACCCGCCTCAAAGCTTTAGAGACTCGACAGGTGGAAATACCACCCGATGGAAAGCCATACCCATCATGGGTGGATGATATTCCAACACCCCTGAGTTTTGGGAATCCTACCTTCTCCCCCTTTAATGGGATATGTGACCCGCCATAGCACCTAGCCCACTTTATCTTAAGGTGTGACCCATTGTTGGGAACTCCAACGCAGTAGGAAGATTCCAAACTCTGGTGATTCGTACAGACATTGGCGGGGCCAATGTTTGACTGGTACAACCAGCTCCCCATCAGATCCATAGCTAGCTCGGAAGACCTCTGTAGGCAATTCCTTTAGTAGTTTAGTTTCACCACTTGGAAGAAGACTATCACAGACCTTTTTTAGTGCAAGCAAAGTCCTGATGAGAACATTGCCGACTTTATCGCCCAATGGAATGGACTAACATACTCTTTTGACATGCCGTTGATTCAGGAGAAATTACTGATGACGAGCATAGGGAATGTCAAGATATAAATAATCTCGTATCTGATCACCCAGAACTACCCTGGGTGATTCTGAGACTTCTCTCATAAGTCCCAACGCTTATAGGAAGCCTTACAACAGGCTAATCAAGAACGTCTGTTGCCTCCTGAAATCCCTGCAAGAAGGGATACCAGGGCCAAGCCCATTGCAGTGGATCAAATAGAGGCCCCCAGGCAACTAGAGTTGTTACCAGTGGAGCCTCCTCCATATCCTCGCAGAGGCCCTCCACCTCTGGTGCTACCTCTGAACCAACAGTGCCCACCTCAGAATCGGCAAGTGCCCCCATGCAATGTGCCACCACCGCTATTTCCTCTGGAATTGGGGATGACCTCATTGATTTAAGATTCAAACATTCCAAGCAGTTTCTAACGGGTTTGTTTGTAGAACCGGAAACATCCAATGATTCCATATCCATTTGAACCTACATTCCAAAGGTAGCCGCTCATTAGTTGTGGACTGATGATGCTTAGGAATTTTCATGGGTCGAGAGGATGGAAGGTCAGACTCGTCACACCTTTTTGAGGGGAATTATTGTCTACTTAGGGACTCTCTTTATAGATTTAGGTTATGTTCATGAATCCTTATTACATTACCCAGTATAAAATCATCTTTCCTTTAGATCTGACAATCAATGATTGATATGTAGGAAATTTAGAGAATCTTTTATATGTATTCAAGGTTCTTCATCGATAGAGAATCATCTATATTTGTTTAGAGATTCTTATTCAATGGTATCCTTTAATACATAAAATTCTCTTGGTCATTATGATGACCATACTGGTTTTAAAGCCACTCAGTGGGGTACTTGAAGTTTATTTTCATTCAAAAGGACATGGATTATTTTAGAGTTGTGATCGTACCTGAAGATGGGCTACCTAAATATCCTTTGTTTAGGAAAAGGAATCAGAACCCATGTAGTTAGAGTAAGGGAATATGATGTTTATGATTGGTGGCTCAATGAAAGATGTCATAATTACTTTTACACCCTAAGCGCAAGTGAGTCATGCTCGGTGTGAGAAACAAGAGGTATTGGTAAAACCAGACAGTTTGTTCCATGAAATATGCAATCATAAGAAATGATGTGGGGCTTATGTATGTATGACTGCCCAAATAAATGAAGATTAGGATTTACTTTAGGGAAGAAATCCAAGAACAAGGTCCATAAAGGTATATGTACTTTATAGAGATTTTGATACTCTAATTTGGGGCTTACTCCTGAAAAGTAAGCCCAAATTAAGAGGGGACTTATGATTGGGTTTTACTCGTGAGAAGGATACCTAGATCAAAAAGTAAATTAGTACCGATTAAGAGATATTATGGTTGAGGATTACTCTGAGAAGAAGGACCAGGTTAAGGGACTTGCAAAATTAAGGGACTTGGGGCTTACTCCTAAGGAGGATTCCAATATTTGGGAATTTTAAGATTGGGGCTTACTCCTGAAAAGGAGGCCCAGGTTAAGGAGGACATGGGGCTTACTCATAAAAAGGATGCCCGGATTTGAGAATTATGACTGGGGATTATTCCTGAAAAGGAGGCCCAGGTTAAAGAGGACTTGGGGCTTACTCTTAAGGAGGATGGCCAGATTTGAGAATTATGAATGGGGATTATTCTTGAAAAGGAGGCCCAGGTTAGAGAGGACTTGGGGCATACCCCTAAGGAGGATGCCCAGATTTGAGAATTATGACTGGGGCATAATCCTAAAAAGGAGTCCCAGGTTAAGGGGTTCTCTCATCTTAAAGGATGAGGTTGAATGAATGAAATCTCAATCTTTAGTGACATAAAGATGTGAAAATCACTAGGTTTTGAGAGATATTCCACAGAATTCTTTCCAAATAAGGAAGTTAATCTAGAAAACATGCCATAAATGGCTTTGAAGAATGTCTTGAAGACTGAATCTTGAATAGGATAGGTGGAATGGTATAAGATGGTTTAAATGGGCATGAAGGGCACCCAAAAAGGCAGGGGCGTGCAAGTCCTGGCAGGCATGCAGGTACCGCGTGTGTACGCAAGTCCTGGTCACGAAGGTATACCTGCGCGACACATGGGTACTTGCGCGATTGTTAACCAGTAGGGTAACACTTGGGTAATCCTTGACCAAAGCCTTTAGAATTTTTCTGAGGTACTTCCAGAAGAGGGGCACACAAGTTTTGGTGAAGAAGTAGGGCGGCGTGCAAGTGTGTCCATTTACCTTAAGGGTAAAACACCTTAGGCGCGTAAGTGTTAGTGAGTTCTAATACTTAGACCTTACTCCTCTTGTCTAGACCTTCTATTCTAGGTAAAGAATTACCTTAGAAGTGTTCGGAAGACCTGAAGAAGAGACTTGGGCATTCAGAGCTCTGTATCTAAATTCTGGAAAAATTCCTCTCGAAATGGGGGGCCCACCGAGGGTATTTATAGGCTTAAGAAGACCCTGAATGATTATCACCTAGGGCATACAAGTGACTTGCGCGACCAACTTCGGTGCGCAAGTGTACTTTCACGACCAAATTCGGCACGCAAGTGTACTTGCGCCACCATTGTAGAACTTGCGCTACCCTTGCACAATGTTCTTATTATTCCTTCCTTTGTCAATTTTTGATATTTGTCCAAAGTTTGAATCACTTTGAACTAAGGTATTCCCCTTTTCCAATATTTAGACTCTGTGACGAAAGGAGGTTCAACAAAAGTCCCCCCTCAGAGTTGGATCAGAAAGAATAAGGATGTGACTCTGAGGAAAAGAAGAAAACCAAAGGGATTTGGCAGTTTAAAGTCATGCATGTTAGAATATAAAAAGGCTAAAGTTTAAGGTCAAAATAGCATTGACCGAATGGACTAAAACTGACTCAATTCCTTGAAAATTTAGCTGAAAACATATTACCATACTCAAGTATGAGGGAAAATATGTGAACTATGACTTAAGAATATTTAAATCTGAGGAATGATATGAAAAAAGAGCTAAAAGGCATTAGAAGAAGTAATTCCCAAGAACGAAGTTACCATTATTTAAGAAACCCATCAGGGGGTTGAATTTTACAGGGCCACCTAAGGGTGTAGTCAAATAAATAGCATCTTTTGGATGACAGGTCCGTTATGTAGACTACTTATGCAAGGCCGCCTAAGGGCACATGCTGCATAGTCAGGTAAGAGAACTCTCAGAAATTTACTTTCCTAGTGCTAAAAAGCTAGGGAAAGTTTATGGAGATTCAAATTTTCCAAAGTATAGAGTTTTCTATATGGAAATAGGTACTTGAATATGGAGAAGATATATCCAAACAAGATTATCGAAGAATTGGATGGATATCACTCCTATGAAGGTATGACCCAAACGTAGGGAAGGAGAATGTAAACCATAGACTTGAATACTTTCAGATCATGAAAAATGATATGGGACAAGTATGTTAAGGATGGATATTTTTGCGGATCCTTACATATTGTCATTTAAGACAAATAAGGACAAAAGAGGATTTCTTCCCAAGAATGAAGTTACCAGTATCTGACAAACCCGTTAGGGGGTTGAATTATGCAGGGCCCCTTAAGGGAATTGGCTGCATAGTGAAATAATAACATCTTTTGGATGACAAATCTATTATGGAGAATGTTTATGAAAGGCCGCCTAAGGGCACGTGTTGCATAGTCAGGAAAAATAACTCTCAGAAGTTTGAGATTTTTGTGACTAGAAGTCAAGAAAAGGTTATGAAGATCTGAAAATATTTAAGGTTAGGATTATGACACATAAAGATGGATATTGTCAAATGTATTCATAGATACATAGATCAATGCTAACCATAATCATGTTGTGACTGGGTCCTGAATAGAAATGTTGGACTTCAATACGTATCCCATAAGTATGTGAATCAATCCATACGTAGTTCTTGAACTACAGTTTAACGTCGTGTGGGACAAAAGGATTGGAGATCTTAGTTTAGGGTCCTAGAGCTTGGACCATTATAAGAAATACACAGTGTGTGTTTTCATGGGGATTTTTCAGCCAAGGGACTGAAAGTGGAATTTGGGGTTAGGCCCAAAGACTTGGGGCTGGATTCGAGGGACACTCAAATGTTCCTACGTATCCCATAAGGATGGGAATCAAGCCCACGTAGTTCTAGAAATACCCTATGTACAAATTTGGTTCATACATGTGAAGGGTGAAAGGGGACCTTAGTGCAATGATGGTTTGACCCAAAATAAAAGATTCGGGCGTTGCCATGTATGCACATAGTCTTTGGAATATAACATGATTGAAAATCAATGTAAATAATGATTCCCTCTCAGGTGAGGGTATCAAAGAATGTTATAGTTTATTGCCATACAAGACAGAAGTATTGTACAATTTAACGTCGTATAGCAAGGAAAAAAGTGAACCAATGTAAAGATATTGATTCTGGGGGCGGTTTCATGAATCAACATTGTATGGTATGGAGGTGAACTGATGTGAAGAGATTGGTTTTGGGCTTGAACCTTAGGAGGTTGCCTACGTACCTAGCCTGGAAGGCAAGGATCAAAGTCCGCGTAGTTCAATTAAATAATGAATTAGTGATCAAGTTTTCCTTAGGGACAATGACCTAAAAAATAGTGTTGGGACTTACACATGGTTAATATCCCAGAGAGAGTGTTATGGTTGAAGTTTTATCTAAGCTCACGTGAGTCATACTCGGTGTGAGAAACAAGAGGTAGCAACAACCCTAACGATGCACAGCTTAATGTCATGTAGGACATATGAAGGGACTATGCAGTTTAAAGTCTTGCAGTTAGGACTATTGGTGCTGCACAGTTTAGTGTCATGTAGCAGTGAAAAAATATAGTTTAACATCATGTAGGACATATTAAGGGATTTCAGTACAGTTTAGAATCATGTAGTTAGGACGATGGGGACAATATAGTTTAATGTCATGCTGGATAAAAAAGGATTGTGCAGTTTAATGTCATGTAGTAAGGACAATAGAGTACACCATTTAACATCATGTTGGACGTATTAGGGACTTTTTTCACAGTTTAACGTCATGTTGGACGAAAAAAAGATGATAAAGTTTAGCATCATGTTGGATGTAAGTAATAAAAATAGTTTAAGGTCATATGTATGGACCGTGGATGGTGTAGTTTAAAGTCTTGCTGGACGTAAGGGATGTGCAAATAGTTTAAGGTCGTATGAATGGACCGTTTCTGTATAGTACGTTATATAGAAAGGATGATGAAGGGGACACAGTTTAATGTCATGTTGGACGAATTAGGGAACTTTTTCACAGTTTAACGTCATGTTGGACGAAAAAATGCGAATAGTTTAAGGTCATATGCATGGACCATTGGTTATGCAGTTTAATGTCTTGCTAGATGGTGGTGCAGTTTAAGGTCATACCAGACTAATGATGATATATTTTGTGTTTATACAATATACTTCTTCAGAAATTTGTCATTGGTTGGAGTAGTGATGAGTTCTCCAACCATCGAGATTAATGAATAAGCTCCATTGGAGTAGACCTTATGTATTGAGTAAGGTCATTCCCATTTTGGCTCAAACATGGGAGGTTTATTTCTTGCTATCATTGGAGGTCTGAGAACTAATACCAATTCTCCCTGAATGAATGAATGAGGATGAACTTTTTTTTTGAAAGCTCATGCTATTCGATTCTGATAGACTTCCAAGTGGTGTAGTGTGAACAATATTTTCTCATATAAACATTCCAATTCATTCAATCTCTTTTGATATTTCTCATCTGTAGATGACTGATCACAAATGGATACTCTGAGCAAGGGTAGTTGAACATCAATGGGCAAGACGACTTCCGTTCCATATACCAGTGAATATGGAGTTGACCACGTTGCAGTGCGGGTGGTGGTCCGATAAGCCCATAAAGCATGAAAGAGTTTATCAGGCCATGACTTCTTATCTTTATCCACCATCTTTTGCAGTATATTTGAAAGAGTCTTGTTGAATGCTTCTATCTAGACATTGGCCACTGCATGATACCGAGATGAATGGTTGGATTTGATGTTGTATTCTTGATACAACTTCTTCACCTCGGATGAATGGAAGTTGGTGCCATTGTCCGTCAATATGGTATGAGGGACACCAAATCTGGTAATGATGTTAGACTTGATGAAGCTAACAATGCATTTAGAACTGACTTCTTTAAGAGGTATTTCCTCTGCCCGTTTGGAAAAGAAATCAGTAGCAGTAAGAAAGTACTTAAACTGCTTGGCCGTAGCTGAAGGGTAAGGTCCCACCACATCCATTCCCCATGTGGAAAATGGACACGAGTATTTAGCTGTATGAAGCAACTCTGGAGGTTAATGAATGATGTTGGCATGTACTTGGTATGAATGAAACTTCTTTGGGAAATCAACACAATCTTGTATCATTGAAGGCTAAAAGTATCCAAGCCTTTGAATCTGATCAGACAGTCTATGTCTAGACTAGTGGGCACCACAGACTCTTGCATGCACTTCTTTTATGACAGCCATTGTCTCTTCACCATCAATGCATCTGAAGAGAACTCCATCAAAACTACATTTATAGAGAATTCTCTCTAGGTGATCTGGGATATCATAAAGAGTAAAATTGACCACACATCGCCAGATTTGTTCTTTCTGGGCTCTATCAGGTGGAAGTGCTCCATTTTTATGGTATTCCTTGATAGGTGACATCCATCCTATAGTATGACTATACGGTTCAGGAATGGGACTAATTTCATTAATTTCCTCTGTTCTGATTCGAAAATAAAGTGAAATTGCATGACGGTGGGAAATACTGATGGTTGTCTCGTCCCGATTTGGATCTGCCAGAGCTGTGGCTATATTAGCCAGTGTATCAGCTTGAGAATTTTATGATCGCGGGACATAAGAAAATGTCTATTCCAAATGGAATTACTACATTAACTCTCTAACATAATCATACAAAGGGATTAGTTCTTCTTTTTTGATGGAATAATCCCCCTTGACTTGTTTGATTACCAGGTCTGAATCACCTTTCACCTCTAAGTGATTCACTTATTCTTGAAGCGCCAATTCCAAGCCTGCAATGAGAGCTTGGTATTCTGCTTCATTATTAGTACCACCTCCCCACAATAATAAGGAATAAGGTAAAACTGTCTTTTCTGGAGAAATGGGCACAATTCCTAAGACAACTTTGTTGAATTTAGAATTTTCCATTTTACTCCCTGTTGGACTTCTGGAAGCACCATAAAAATACATTTCCCATACCTAAGGAATTTCTTGAATAGAGAAGAATAACTCATCAGGGAGTTCAATATCTGAAGATGTGTCTTCCACTAAATGGTGTTCATCCAGGAAATTAGCCAGAGCTTGGCCCTTTATTGCCTTTTGAGACACATATTGAATGTCTAATTGTTGCAAAATAACTGCCCACCATTCCAGATGTCCTGTAAGCATTGGATGACTAAAGATGAATTTGAGCAGGTTATTACGAGATACCAATTGGGCATCGTGATGTTACAGGTAGTGTCTCAACTTCTGAACTGCAAAGACTAATGCCAGGAAGCACTTCTCAATTCTTGAATACCGGGTTTCTGCTTCAAACATAGTCCGAATGAGGTATTAGAGGCTATTTTCATTCCCAGCATCATTATTCTGAGCAAGAAAGGCACCCAATGATCGCTCTAAAGCTGTCATGTAAAGGATAAGTGGTCTTCCTTAAACAGGTGGCATAAGTACCAGTGGGCTCAAGAGGTATTTCTTGAGAATATTGAATGCTTCTTAACATTCTTCAGTCCACTAGTAAGTGACTCCCTTCTTCATCAATTTATTGAAGGGTCAACTTTTGCCTGCCAAATTGGCGATGAAACTCCGAATATAGGCTATGTGTCCTTGAAGTCCTCTTAATTATTTCAAATTTCGAGGAGATGACATACCAAGGATTGACTTGGTCTTCTTAGGATTGACTTCAATACCACGATGGCGTACAACAAAGCCAAGAAATTTTCCTGAGGCTACCCCAAAAGCACATTTTAAGGGGTTCATCATCAAATTATGTTGTCGAAGTTTGCAGAATATGAATTCCAAATCAGCCAAGTGATTAAAATGTTCTTTGGATTTGACCCCCAAATCATCCACATAACATTCAAAAAACTTCCCTAAAAAGGGTTTGAAGATACGATGCATGACACACTGATATGTTGCGCCTGTATTCTTTAAGCCAAAGGGCATTACCCGGTAGCAAAAACACACCTTGAGGGGATCTAAAGGTTGTGGATTCCTCATATTCTTGAGCCATTTAGATTTGATTATATCCAGAATATCCATCCATGAAGGAAAGTGCTTCATAGCCAGCTGTTTCATCAATTAAAAGTTCTGTAATCGGAACTGGGAAATCATCCTTAGGACAATGCCAATTATGATCTCTGAAATCGATGAAAACTCTAATTTGTCCGTTCTTCTTCTTCACAGGGATAATATTAGCCAACCACTTGGGATATTGAACTTCTCTAATGAAGTTATATTTGATAAGCTTATCCACTTCAGCTTCAATTTTGGAAGCATAAGTTGGGTGTGTTCTTCTCACGGCTTGCTTAAATCCTCTATGTTCTTATGGTAAACCCAAATGATGAGTAGCAACATCAGGATCAAGACCAGGCATCCTTGTATAGTTCCAAGAAAATATGTCTTGATTTTGCTTTAAAAAGGAAATATACATCTCTTGTTCTTTAAGAGTCATGGCCGCACTAATTAAATTGGTGTGTGGATCTTATTTTGTACCCAGATTTATTTCGCTGAGTTCATCCACATTGGTAGAGATACCCTCTTCAAATGCTGGAGGAGCATCTCTAAGATCTTCCTCTTCTTCTTCAACATGTGTTATTTCTTTCGTTTCTACTTTAATAGTGAATGATGAAGCAGAATTTCCATGATCATAAAAAATGTTAAAATTTGAATATCTTGAAGAAGAAGCTTCCATTTCTGACCCGATTGATGATGAAGGGTCTTCCTTGGGAAATAAAGAGGAGATGATGGATTGAGAATCAACATTATTTTTCACCTCCGATGTTGCTATAACTTCTTCTGGACTGATTGGAAAAGTATAGACTTGTTGGATTTCAGCAGATGAAATGAAGACGTCACCATTTGGGCTTTCATCACTGCTTGGTGGCTCACCAATTTCTCCCATGTTGTCTGGATCGATTGTCGTAATTGACATTATGGATCTTTCCATAAGAGTATTTTGATTTGGGTCTATCTTGTCAATTTTAATGATAGGGAACACATAATCTGTACTCACATGTGTAAATAGATTTACTAGAATCTTCTCCAAACCATATGGAGCATTAACTTTGGTAAACTCCCTTGTTGTGGATTTCTACTTTCCTTTCCTATGATAGAATTATGCCTCAATGTATTGAGATTCACATGTCTTGAACATGGATTTATCACCATACAATGCCCAACTTGACCATCAAAAAAATATTTGAGACATTGATGGTATGATGAAGGGATAGCCGCATGTTGATGTACCCAGGGTCTTACAAGCAAGATGTTGAAGGCTGAGTCTTGATCAACCACCATGAAATATGAATTGGATACAAGATCTCCAAAATGAGTTCTGAGTGTAACCTCTCCTAGTGGTTCTTGTTCATTTTTATCATATCCTTGTAACATCATGGTAGAAGGAGATAAATCAGATTCTGTGAGGCCCAATCGATGGAGTGTACGGATGGGCATGAGGTTGACTCCTAAACCATTGTCAATGAAAGATCTTCAGACGTCTACGCCATTGATCTTTCCAGATAAGTAAAATGGTTTAATATTCCCATGAACAACATCATCTTCATCTTCATTAGTAAAAGTTTTCTATTGCATGGAATTATATAGGATTATTCTCTATGTGATAGACTTCATCTACAGTATTTTCAGTTTCAAACTATTGAGGACTTGACAAAGCCTCAACAAGTGCTTCTTGAAGATCCTTTGACAGATTCAAAGAATCCAAAATTGATAACTTGGCCGGTACTTGGGCCAGGTGTTTCAATATATCATACTTTTGATCCAAAGGTCTGCGTTTACCAACAGGAACATGTGGTTTACAAGGTTCCTTGGAAGTTGATGTTTTGGAAGTTGATGCATCTTGTATCGGGGTAAGAGTTGGTAATACACCTGGTTTTGGAAGATTAACCAATTAGGTCTATTTACTTGCTGAGAAGAAGAAATTGGAACCTTCAACTGATCTTCCAGTATAATTTTACCAGGACTGAGTTTGCTATTGGTGGAAGAACTTGCTTGTTCTTGTTGAGCTCACTGAAGGGATCTACCACGAGTTTCTGCCACGTACACAGTTCTATAAGGAGTAGAATTGGAATAGTGGCCTCTGAAGGATCCACGTCTTCCCCTGTATCCTGAGCCTTTGGAACTTCCTCTGATTCCTCTATTTGATATAATGAATTCAGGCTCATCAAAATCGAAACTGCGACTGGCATATGGATCTGTTAATTGAATCATATTAACAGAACCGAAGATCAACTCTTCATCCGATGAAGACTCTTCCTAATTAACCTGTTTAGGCTGCGCCGTTTGGTAGGGCGGTGCCCGTGGCTTCGAAGTAGATAGCATGAAATCTGCCAGAGTCAAAGACAACTTAGGCTTTGACACATGCTCATCTTCTTCTGATTGTTCCACTTTCTTGTGATTTGTGCCGTTTCTTTGAGGACTTTACCTCTGATGAAGAGGGTTTTGCTGTGGCATTTATGGGAGAAGGCATAATTGGTTTCTTCAATTGTGTTTTCAAAATAACATGAGTATTATTGACCATCTTTCTAACCATCCAATCATTATATTTTTGTGCATTTTTGCTTTTGACTTATTGCCATTCTCTTTCCTCCTCTGGAACTGTAGTAGTAACACATGCTACCTGAGTTGAAGAACCTTTCAGTTTGACTTGTCCCGAGGTGACCATCTTTTGCAGGAGGTCTTTGAAGACAAAACACTCCTTGATGGGATTTCCCAACATTTGATGAAAGGGTCAATAATTTATACGGTCTTCATCTCCTTCCTTGTTTGGCCTCTTGGGCCATGGTAATTGAACCAGATTATTTTCCAGAGCCGAAATGAAGTATCCAAGAACTTGTTCATTTTGGAAAGAGTAAACTTTTCTCTTCACATCCTCAAATTGTTTTCTCCTTTGATATATTTTATCATCTTGACAAAACGGTCTCTGTTGATGGAACTCTGGAGGTGGAGCCCTTTGAGAAGATGAAGGTTTTGAAGTAGAAGCAAGTACATGTGCTTGTTTAATCATAACTGTAGCAGTCTCTACTTTACCCATTCTTCTTCCTAGAGCTGATGGAATTACACGAGATTTAGCCTTAGTCTGTATAAGATAATCTTCAATCTGTTGAGAGATTGAAGTAAGGTCTCAAAACCCTCCTTCGTATTTCACAGGGATCCACGGCGTGCGTAATTCGTCACACAGATTTTCCACACAGATTGGCAACAGTTCCTCTTGAGGAAGTGCTAAGCTCCGGGAATATGTTAATCCATTCCAACGAGCAATGAAATCAGAGACTCTTTCATTCTCCCTTTGCTTACAGTTTATAAGATCGAAAACTGTTGTATTTGGCAAAGTTGAGTTGAATTGGAGAAGTAATCTTTGGTGAAGATCCTCCCATCCGGTAATTGACTGGGATTACAAGCTTTTATACCAGACAAAAGTTGGTCCTTGCAAGGTTTGCACGAAGCATCTGAGTTTCACTATTTCTTGCTGCTCTGGAGTTCCCATCATAGGATTGAAACAAGACACGTAATGCATCAAATGCTGTTCAGGATCGCCTGATCCATTAAAAATAGGGAATACAGGGTTTCCAAAACTTGACGGGGGAGAGATTGAATCTACCCATTCAGGGTAAGCTTTATTTTCTAGTTGAACCTGCACACTCTTCCCTTCCATAGTCTCTAAATGAGCTGTTAATGACTCAATGGTAGTTATTAACTTTTTAGAAACATCTAGTTGAACTTGGACTTGGGCAGGTGCAATGACTGGAGTTTGGACAGGTATGGCAGCTGGTACTACAACCGATGGCAGCACTGCCAATTGTTGTTGCACTTGACCCGTAGGATTAGACCTGTGAGGGTGTACTGATAGAGGAGGATATTATTGATCCATATTAGTAGCTGTAACAAATACCCTTGGCTGACTGACTCCAGCACTCTTAGGAAGAATACTACTCTGAAGTAGTTCTGCATTCAACCTCCTCAATTCCTTCATTTCTTCCTCCTGTTGTCCAAACCTTTGCTCTAGTGAGAGCGATTGGCCTTCTCCAGAGGAAGGATATGTAACCTTATTCATTCCCCTCCCTTTGTTGGATCCTTTTTGGAGAGGGGGAAGTAGTTTACTTGAAGGATTACCTAGGTTATGAGTAATCCTTTGATTTTGTGTACACACACCTTCTTCATTTGTGTCTGTGCATACATCTTCTTGAGCTGGATACTCTTCATCTGAATCCCCTGAGTGAGCCTCATCTGGTGGATCAGAAAAAATGGCATTTATGACATTGATTGATGCATAACACATCAGATCCCTTCTATCATCATTTCTGTGATATTGTCTTCTTCCATGTCTTTGATGAGATATTGCCTTTTGTTGACTTGATCCCTCAGGAACTTCTTGATGAACTGTAATTTGAAGAGAATCTCCTGATAATTTGGCTCTTCGTTCCTCTTGAGGCTTCTTCCCCAATCAAGAAAAGACCGAATTTCTCAGAGGAGGGGGTTGATGATTTGAAAAAGTCCCCAGTCTGGTGGACTGGGGTTGTTCCTGCTGTCTTTTCTCAACTCCTCGAATACTATTTGTTGATTCTGAGGGTTGGGTTAAAAGAGCCCCTAGTCTGGAAGGATGGGGTGGCTCTTGACATGATATGTATCAGAATTTCTTAAAATCTCTCCTGATATTTCATACCTTAGTCTAGAAATTAGCTGGATGCATCAATCAACATCCATTTTTATCACTCGGCTCGAAAGACCGATGGATGATTTCTGACACTTCTATCACTTGGTGATGTGCTTGCTCCAAATGAGAGGCATGTCCAATATTCTTGTTCGCTTGATGATGGAGTAATTCAATAAATTGTTCTCTATATTCTTGATTTTGAGAAGAACTAGTTGAGGCCTATTCTTGGGAAAGCTTTTGATTACAAACGAAACCCATTGACTGTGGCCCGCCACAGGCAATAACATTGCATGAGACCATTTTTGGCGGGCTTTGCTGACTGGAGAGCACAGTGAAATGTAGTGCTCCATGAACACCCCATCCTCTGACATGAATACCAGATGGGGCATTGGAAATTAACTGGTGAAGTCTTCTTAGTGCGCCAAGGCATGAACGCTAAAGGGCTCTCTGCTGCTTTTCAACCTTCGGATATCGAGAGACTGATAGAGATGCCAAATCAATCTGACGTTGTAACCATTCTATTATCTGAACAGGTTTTTTATATTTATCATAAGATAATACTTTCTTTTTCAACTGACAAAGAGTTTTCCATATGTTGAGACGAATATCACGAATTCCATCTTCCATAAACATCTCTAAAATGTCATACTGAGAGTCAGCTAGAGGCCAAAACATGACTGGCACATCACCTTTTTCCAGTTGTTTTCTCATATTCAGCATTTCTTCTTTATCATTCAATGGAGATTCTTCTACCTAATTTGACCAGAGCTTGTGCTTCCTTGTTTCTTCATCAGATTCAAAAAGATTGGTAGATAAATCACTGATCAAACTTGTATATGCATGACTTAGGGGTGGTTCAGAGAATGACCTACACCCTAGGCTATCTTCCAATTGAGAAAGTATTTCACCTTCTAGTGATGAAGCATCAGACATGACTGGTTTCAAATTTGCATGTTCCTCAAGATAAGAGGGCTTTATCGGCACTACATTGTCCACTAAAGCAATTTCCATGCAATGTGCATCACTACTGTGGAGAGGAATTTCACAGTGAAATTCATCATCATGGGGAGGACCATCATGGTGGGTTACAACAAAAGATGAGATCTCTTGCTCCTTGGTCTTTTGACCACACAGAGGGTTCCTATGGCTCTCATCTGAAGATGAAACTTCAAGATCGACCGAATTGTCATGAAGCAAGCCTTCATAAGGAAGTGTCTGTTGAAGACCTTCGGAATTAATGTTCCCACTATTGGGAAATAAGGGATCAGAATCTTGAATTCTAATAGATAATTGTCTGAGGGCTTCAAGAACTCCAGCATCGAGCAAGGCCTTGTTACAGATTGGCTCTTGATTTCTTGAATGTGCTGAGCACATGTTCTTTTTAGATGCATTCTTACTCAATTTAGAAGGTGTGTGTGCCTGCTTAGGAGAAATGATCAGGTTTGGCTAATTATATCCACTCAAACCAGGTTTATGTTCCTGACTTGGTTGTCCGTGTGATATGGGGGAGTACGCACCACAACCCTCTTGGACTGAAATAGATGTGTGTCTCTGTTCCGGAGTGAACTATTCATGTGTCACTCCACTGGTAGGGATAGATTTATGTGACTTTCCCTGAGATGTTGCTGAAGCAGTTATAATATCCTGGAAAGCATAGAGAATATGTGCAGGGATTTTCTTCTACTCTTTCACCATTGATAGAATATTCTTGGTGACTTTAGATGCCGGAATGGGGATATACGTCTATTCCGTGCTTGGAGTAGGTGTATGTGATTTATCCTATCCTCCATTTCCTATTAGTGAATCCTGAAAATACTCAAGTGTGGGGGAAGAAAGTTGAGTCTGCCTCCTATTTGTCGACAGATCTTTCCAACTAACTTCTCCATGTGCTACCAAGTGAGACTGTTGGTAGGCTTGATCAATACTAGCGGGTGTATGTGCCTGCTGATTTCACTTCGCCGAATGTGGTCGACGAGCTCCATCATATGTAGTCAGAAGAGTCTGCTGACTAGCTGATGATGTATAAATAGGTATATGTTCTTGCCTATAGTACTCCGCCGGAATTGCCTGGCGGGATTGGCGTGATGCTTCCAGACGAGTCTGCTGGACAGCGGAATTAAAATGAGAAGGTGTGTGTGCCCACTCATTGCTTTCCACCAAGTTAGGTTGGTGGAATTCTCCAGAAATGGCAGAGATGAGAACCTGCTCACTGTTAAGTAGAGGTCACCTCTAGCAATTCGTCTTTCCTGCTCGAGTTTGAGGAACCTGAGCCGAACGCCTGGAGTCGGTACCCTCATCATGTGGAGGGCACACTGCCGCACGAGTCTGGCGGCGATTTTTGATAGGAGCCCTTGGGAAGAACTCCTGTCTGCTTGAATTAAGGCCCTAAGGGACCTTCTCATTCACCTATCCAGAATAAGGGAGTGAATGGTGATTGCGTTATGGGGATAATGACTCGAAACGGTTGGAGACGGTGGTTAGCACCGCCTGCTTCTTGATCACTGGTCGTCGTTGTCCGGACGACCGGTGTGAGTTTTTCACTTGGAGTTCTTGTCGGGAAGCCTCCAGAGTTGGAATGGTACCGTGTTGACAGTACTCCTAAACCAGTGCATTTGATACCTAGCGTTGAAGACGCAGATTAGGTGATATCATCCTCAGAGCGGACGATGATCTAGCAAGAGTAGCAACATTGACATTTGCAACAGAAGTTTTCACAGTAGACGTATTCACGGATGTGAACTTAAGAGAAGCCATTTTAGAAATGCATAAGATCTTTGGAAAGAGTTCTTGTTTTATATAATAGACATAATCAAGATAATTCCATCCATTACATCTTTTGGATGAGAAAATATGTCATTGATTGTCTTGTTGGCCCTCTCATTGAGTTTTAAATAGGGGCCTAACAAAGAAGTAGAACATCATTTTAACTTGGTTAAGGATTCACGTCGGGTTCACCATTTTTTGCTTCCTCTCTAAAATTGGGGATGACCTCATTGATTTAAGATTCAAACATTCCAAGCGGTTTCTAATGGGTTTGTTTTTAGAACTGAAAACATCTAATGATTCCATATCCATTTGAACTTACTTTCCAAAGGTAGGTTCTCATTAGTTGTGGACTAATGAGGCATAGAAATTTGCATTGGTCGAGAGGATGGGTGGTCAGACTCATCACACCTTTTTGAGGGGAATAATAGTCTACTCCTAGACTCTATAGATTTAAGTTATGTCTGTGAATCCTTATTACATTACCCAGTAAAAAATGATATTTCCTTTAGATCTGACAATCAATGATTGATATGTAAGAAATTTAGAGAATCTTTTATACATATTCGAGGTTCTTCATTGATAGAGAATCATCTATATTTGTTTAGCGATTCTTAGTCAATGGTATCCTTTAATACATAAAATTCTCTTGGTCATTAGGATGACCATACTAGTTTTACAGCCACTCAGTGGGGCACGTGAAGTTTATTGTCATTCAGAAGGACATGAATTATTTCAGAGTTGGGATCATACCCACAGTTGGGCTACCTACGTATCCTTTGTTTAGGAAAAGGAATCAGAACCCATGTAGCTCGAGTAAGGGAATATGATGTTTATGATTGATGGCTCAAAGAAAGATGTCATAATTACTTTTACACTCCAAGCTCACGTGAGTCATGCTCGGTGTGAGAAACAATAGGTATCGGTAAAACTAGACAGTTTGTGCCATGAAATATGCAATAATAAGAAATGATTTGGGGCTTATGTATGTATGACTACACAAATAAATGAAGATTAGGATTTACTTCAGGGATGTAATCCAGGAACAGGGTTCATAAAGGTATATGTACTTTATGGAGATTTGGATACTCTAATTTGGGTATTACTCCTGAAAAGGAAGCCCAAATTAAGAGGGGACTTATGATTGGGTTTTACTCCTAAGAAGGAGACCCAGATCAAAAAGTAAATTAGGACTGATTAAGAGAGATTAAGGCTGGGGCCTACTCTTGAGAAGAAGGACCAGGTTAAGGGACTTGAAAAATTAAGGGACTTGGGGCTTACTCCTAAGGAGGATGCCCATATTTGGGAATTTTAAGATTGGGGCTTACTCCTAAAAAGGAGGCCCTGGTAAAAGAGGACTTGAGGCTTACTCCTAAGGAGGATGCCCAGATTTGAGAATTATGACTGGGGATTATTCCTGAAAAGGAGGCCCAGGTTAAAGAGGACTTGGGGCTTACTCTTAAGAAGGATGCCCAGATTTGAGAATTATGACTGGGGCTTATTCCGAAAAAGGAGGCCCAGATTAAAGAGTACTTGGGGCTTACTCCTAAGGAGGATGCCCAGATTTTAGAATTATGACTGGGGCTTATTCCTGAAAAGGAGGCCCATGTTAAGGGGTTCTCTCATCTTAAAGGATAAGGTTGAATGAATGAAATCTCAATATTTAGTGACATAAAGATGTGTAAATCACTATGTTTTGAGAGATATTCCACAGAATTCCTTTCAGATAAGGAAGTTAATCAAGAAAACATGCCATAAATGGCTTTGAAGAATGTATTGAAGACTAAATCTTGAATAGGAGAGGTGGAATGGTATAAGAGGGGTTAAATGGGCAAGAAGGGAACCCAAAAAGGTAGGGGAACACAAGTCCTGGTAGGTGCGCAGGAACTGTGTGGGCACGCATGTACTGGTCGCCCAGGTATACCTACGCAACACATGGGTACTTGCACGATTGTTAACCAGTAGGGTAACACTAGGGAGATCCTTGACCAAATCATTTAGAATTTTCCTGAGGTACTTCCAGAAGAGGGGCGCACAAGTTCTAGTGAAGAAGTAGGGCAGCACGCAAGTGTTTCCATTTCCCTTAAGGGTAAAACACCTTAGGCATGCAAGTGTTAGTGATTTATAACACTTATACCTTACTCCTCTTGTCTAGACCTTCCATTATAGGTAAATAATTACCTTAGAAGTGTTCAGAAGACTTGAAGAAGAGACTTGGGCGTTCCGAGCTCTGTATCTGAATTCTGGAAAAATTCCTCTTGAAATGGGGGCCCACCAAGGGTATTTATTAGCTGGAGAAGACCCCGAGCGGTTATCACCTAGGGTGCGCAAGTGACTTGTGCGACCAACTTCATCACGCAAGTGTTCTTGCGCGACCAACTTCGGTGCACAAGTGTACTTGCGCGACCATTGTAGAACTTGCGCGACCCTTGCACAATGTTCTTCTTATTCCTTCCTTTGTCAATTTTTGATATTTTTCCAAAGGTTGAATCACTTTTAACTAAGATATTCCCCTTTTTCAATCTTTAGACTCTGTGACGAAAGGAGCATCAATAACCGCCTAGGGGTGATAACCAAGCTCCAACTCCTTGGAAAGCTCCTATATCCACTCATTAAGGTCAAGCTATGAGGCCCCCTTTCCAGACAGGAGGAACCAGACCTACTCGTTCAAGGAGGCACAAGTCCCTGGTTATTTTTGAAGTTTCCTAGAGAAGGGGATTGTAATTTTTCCTGAGTATAGGAGGCCAGAAGAGGCACACCTCACTGATCGCCCTAATTACCGCCCATACCATTGGATCATGGGGCACAACCTCAAAAGTGATATGTTTTTAAAGACCTTCTTCAAGACTAGGTGGATAACAACATAGTCCGGTTAGTCCTAGCTCCAGCATAGGTGGAACACGTCTTTGTGAAGCCAGATAAGAGCAACGACAGCGAAGGCGAGTGGCATAAGGTTTCTAGTCACGGGTCGAAGAAGTATGATGACTGGATGGCTCATAAAATAGCCCCCCATTCCCTTGGTGTTATCCATGCATGCCTGAATCGGCCAGAGCCTTCAAAAGCCACAACTACTAATTCAACATCATTGTATTGGTAATCCCCTTCTCAGAAGAGAAAACATCGATAGTGTAAGGGAAAGAAAATTCCCCACTAATGCCATCATCATCCCATACTCTCAGTGAATTCATGCCCTCGGAGATGACGAACCCTCCCAAAATTCATCCAGTAGTGGACGAATCTTCGAGTGATGGTCAAAGGTATGCCTTGGTTAATACCATAGAGATGGTAAATCCTTACATGATTCATGATGATGGGGAGCGCCAGGAGGATCCTCCCAATGTCCCTAATCGTCGTTAGCATCGATGGAGCCATGCCAATATGGGTTGTCGGAGTTCCTCGGTCAATACTTCCAGCTAGGTTGTGTATGCGGACAAAACTAGGTAGCATGCCCAGTGCAGAGCTCAGTCTATGAGACCTTCTCATTTAGTGATATCAAGTCTGCCTTTTCCATGGTTTATGTTGTTGGATTGGGCAGAGCCACCTCAAATGCGCCATGACCAGCCATGCTTTTTTCTAGGCCGGTCTCAGTTGTCTGGCCCTGAAATGGTAGTCACTCCACAGGCTTCAACAAGTGAGCAGCGGGATATCCCTAGCACCAGTCAGCCATCGGCCCAGCCGATAGGGCCCACCATACCTCCTGTCATAGAGAAACCTCCTGTAAGCAGAAGTTCACACCTAGCATAGAAGTATGTGTTCTCAAACATCTTTCCAACATTACAACAATGCTCTCCATCCTGGAGGCCCTTCACCTGTCATCATATATGCATGAGGCCCTCACTGAGGCTTTAATAATCCTCCTCCAATTTGAGATGGAGGTAGTAGCCACAAATGCCTTTCTTACTGAAGCGGCCAAGAATGCTGAATTCTATACCATCATCTCGTTCTATGGAGAAGATGAAGTCTCTTCCATACAGGGGCACATTCACCAATTGTACATCACCGTCCAATTCATTAGTGTGGAGGTTTCTCGCTATCTTGTCAACATGAGCTCTGGAATCAACCTAATCTTGACTCGAACATTGTGAAAACTGGTATTGTTTGAAGATGATCTAAGTCCCTCTAACCTAAGAATCCAAGGTCATGATAGGACGAAGCAGGAACTGGTTTGTAAGATCCATTTGAAGACCCAGTTCGGTGGTCTAATTTCTAGCACCAAGTTTATGGTTGTCTCCTAGGACACTCCCTACAATGCGTTTACGGGTAGGTCGTGGCTCCACCTGCATGCAGTGGTTCTTTTATCATATCACCAGTTCCTTAAGTACTCCCTTAATTGTTGAGTGGGTGTTCTTCAAGGTGATGCATTCCCATTTTCCTCTTGTGAAGCCCGCTATCTGGATGCTGACTATTACAAGAGAAAGGACAAGAAAATTTAGACTAATGAGGTCGAGCATGCTACGGCAGAGACTGACCCATAGGAAGATCTGAATGATGCTTATGTCTTTCCAGTCCATTAATTTGAGGCTACAACTTTAGACATGGGACAATTATTTGGTGTTTCTGGAATGAGGGGGGAGGACATTACCAAGTCTAAGTGACGCTGGGAGATAACCTCATACTCCTACAAAAACTAGGATTAGGTCATCCTGGAGCCTCCTACTCCCATAAGGTATTGGGATTTCCACCCCATGTCAACGACAATACGTTATAATTTTTTGTTTCACCAAGATGGAATTAACCAGCTCAAGTCAACGCGCCACTATTGATTTGATATCATCAAGCGTAGCCCCTTGGGCTGATGACCAGATGGGATTTGATCAACAACCATCATCTCTATGGTTGTAGTAGCACCGGAGTTCCCCGATACAATGCCCACTATCGCTCAGGCTGGTACGAGCCTCCAATCGAGAGCTTGCAACTCATAGTAAGCTCCTCCTACTGAGGGCCCCCCCTCCATAAGTGAAGAAGAGGATTTAGAGGATTCTCCCTCGCCTTTGAAGAGGGCATCTCCACCACAGTTGATGAGTTGGTATAGGTGAACCTCATTAGCGAGGCAGACCCAAAGCCCACATTGATCAGCACCTACATGACCCTCGAGGAGAAACAATAGTACATATACTTCCATAAACAACACAGTGATGTATTCTCCTGGAGTTATGATGTGATGCCAGGACTATATCCCCAGTTGGCCATCTACCACCTCAGTCTCCCGACAAATCAATGTGGGTTCAAGAAGCCTCCCAGAAAGATTCACCCTTTTAATGGTGCCATGGTTGAGATGGAAGTTAATAAGATCATCAGATCCAATTTAGTTAAGGAGGTTTAGTAATGCAAGTGGTGAGCCAACATTGAGCCAGTAAGAAAGAAGAATGAATAGATCATAGTTTTCATCGACTTCCAGGATCTCAACCATCACTGTCTGAAGGATTATTTTCCCCTTCCTGTGATGAAATTGTTGATCGATGCTATATCTGGGTTCCAAGCCCTCTCCTACATGGATGGATACTATGGGTATAACTAGATCTTAATGGCCCCTGAGGATGAAGAGTTTACATCCTTTAGGGCACCACAAGGTAATTTCTGTTACCAAGTCATGCCCTTCGGTTTAAAGAATGTGGGTGCCACCTATCAGCAGGCTATGCATCACATATTTAAGTCAATCCTCAGAACATTGGTGGAATCTTACGTAGATGTCATGGTGGTCAAATCTCACCATCATCAAGACCATCTCAAAGACATTGAGAAAGTGTTTGGATTCCTATATTCTTGTCACTTGAAGATGTACCCATTTAAGTGTGCCTTCAGGGTCACCACTAGAAAGTTTCTATGCTTCTTTGTTAGATATAGGGGCATTGAGATTGACCTAGAGAAGATCAAGGCCATTAGCTAGATGTCTCCTTCGAGAAAAATTTGGGTGCTTTGAGACTTCTAAGGCCACTTAGCCTACATATTCCAATTCATCACGAATTTATCCAGCAAGTGTAATCCCTTTTCTCACCTCATGAAGAAAGGAACCATCTATGAGTGGGACGAAGAGTGTCAGACTGCTTTTGAGGAAATCAAGAAGCATCTTCTCTATCCTCTAGTCTTAATTCCACCCATCTCTGGAAAGCTATTGGTCCTTTATGTGACGACCCTGGAGTGATCTCTCAGTGCCCTTCTTTCCTAGAAGAACAATAAGGGGATATAGAATAGACTCTAATACCTCAACCGCATGCTCCTCGATATAGAGACCGGTAACTACCATATCGAGAAGTGTTTCCCTGCACTCGTATTTGCAGTATAGAAGTTGCAACATTACTTGCAGAACCATGATGTACAGTTAGTGTCTCGAGTTGATCCACTAAAGTACATCATAAACTGCCCCATATTGATAGTCCGTATTGCTTGGTGGGCAGTGATTCTCTAGTAGTTCAGCATTAGGTTTGTCCCTCATATGGCTATTAAGGGGAAAGTGTTGGTAGAATTCCTTTCTTCCTATCCAGCTTCTGCAAACCTGTCCCTGGACCTTGATTTTTTTGATGAGGCAATCCTCTTAGTAGAACAAGTTATCCTATGTTGGAAAATGAACTTCGATGGTGTTTCCCAGAGCCCCACTGGCAGAAGGCTCAATGAATCCAGACACAATAGAGAAGGCCTGAGTATCGTCTTCATTACCCCATCACAAGCTGTTCTTCCATACTCATTCCTGTTGTAAGTAGGCTGCACCAACAATGAGGAAGAGTATTAGGCTCTCATTAATGGACTCAAGCTGGCCCTCGAGATAGACGTTACCCATTTTCATGTGAAAGGAGACTTCAAACTAGTCATCAAGCAGATCAATGGTGACTATGTTGTTAGAAATCTATATCTCCTTCTATTGTTGGAATGCACTCTCCAGCTAATGGCCCAATTCCCCTCTCATCCAGAAGTTACTCAAGTCCCTCGATCTCAGAATGGTCGAGATGACGCGCTATCCGACCTAGTTGCATCACTTGCAGAGCCCGAACATGATGATTTGATTATTCACATGGCACACCAAAGATTCATTGCTCCTATCACTCTAGTTGACGATGACAACTTGCAGGTAAGCCACCTTACCGCTGATACCTCCATTTCAGGACCCCAAGGTCCCCTGGATGTAGCGATTGAAGTGACTCATGACTGGAGAACCTCCTTTGTTGAGTACCTCCAAAATGGTAATCTCCCAGTATATCGGGCCATGCATGAGTGAATCTGATGCCTCACATTATATTTTACCCTCTAGGAAGGCCCTGGTTGTGAGAAGATCCTCTACAAGAACAAGTTTGATGGGGTGCTCCTCCATTGCATTCAAGGATATGAGATTTCCTAGTTCATGCAGGAGGTTTTTTCCGGTTCCTGTGGGGCTCGTTAGACTGGGCTGAAGCTATCTCACCAGATCTATAGACTGGGTTATTTTTGGCCCTCCATGATCCATGACTGCATCGAGTTCTCCAAAAGGCTCCATGCATGCCAAATTCATGATAAATTCATGCATCGGCCGCTAGAGCCTCTCCACTCCACCAATTAATCTTGCCCATTTGTAGTATGGGGACTCGATGTCATGGGACTATATCTACCGATGATAGATCACCAGTGCATATTCATCCTGACTGCTATAGATTTCTTCTCCATGTGGGTAGAGAAAGTTCCACTCAAAGATGTCAAGGCTCGTTCCATCGTTAACTTTGTGAGCTCTAACATCATCTACCAATATGGAGTCCCTCACACTGTTCTCACCGATAATGGCACAAAATTCTAAGTAGTTGAGCTGAGGAAATTATACACTAATTTCAACATCCATTCAAACCATACCTCGTGCTATCATGCATATGAAAATGGACAAATTGAGGTGTTCAAAAAAAACCCTCTCTAAAATTTGGCAGAAAATGGTTGGCCAGAATAGGAAGAGTTGGCTGGAAAAGATCCCCAATTCCCTCTAGGATTATTGGATGATGACTCGTAATTCCACCCAGGTGACACCATATTCCCTGGTGTACCGAATGGAGGTCATCTTTCCCATCGAGATTCAATTTCCTTCACTACGCACAACTGTCTAGGATCAGCAAGCTCCAGATAAAGTAGCTGAAATCCGTCTGGCTGAGTTGGAAGTGCTCGAGGAGAATATGCTTCATGACCTGCATAATCTAGAAAGACATCAGAACTATATAGCTAGATCTTTCAACAATAAAGTTCACCTACACTGCTTCTTTCAAGGATACTTGGTAATTTTCCTGAGGGCACCAATGATACCAGGCAGAAAACCACCCAAGTTGGATCCCAAATGGGAAGGACCTTACATCATTCACAAGGTTTAATATAACGATGCATACTCACTGGTTACCATGGATGGTTACCGTATAAATCCTCCTACCAATTCCAAGTTCCTCAAGAAATACTTTTCTTGAGACCCCACGGTCATACATGACCTTAAACTATACGGTCCTGCATGACCCAAAATTGTGTAATGGTCCCGCATGACCCTAATCTGCATTAGTGTCCTACAAGACCTTTAAACTATCTAGTACTACATGACCTTAAACTATGAAATGTCCCGCATGACATTAAACTATGTGTCGTCCTTCATGAAATTAAACTGCATCTCAATAACTACATATGGCTTGATTCCCATCCTCATGGGGTACGCAGGAATGCTCGGATGCCTCGTCCTGAGTCCAGCCCCACGCTCTTCTCGTTTGGGTACCCCTCCTTGGTATAGAACCCTTGGGGGATCTCATGTGATGTATACCAAGGTTCTTTTGCCCCACTTGTGGAAAGATTACAAAGTATGTGCCATGTGCCCCTCCTCATTCTTCTAATCCTCCCATGTCCTTACCGCATGACGTTAAACTGCACGACCCTTTCATAACTACGTATGGATTGATTTCCATCCTCATGGGATATGTATGACCACCTAGAAATTTCATCCGTAGGCCCAACCCCAAACTTTGGGACCTCCCATTGTGTTAAAGTATATGGTCTGGTGCAATCTTTTTCCCTCATTCAGGTCGAGTTCATCATGACTGTACCATGTATCCCTCTCCCCTAAAGATCTCTTCCTCTTTTGCTGTCTAGATTTATTTGAATTGTATGGGCATATTTATACTCCACACACCCCATAATTTGGGTTTCCATTATCTTTCACATCCTAATGGGCCCTTGAATAGTACGGATACTTAGACTAAGGGATCTCCTATCATTTCAGGCCAACACCCTCGAGGCTTTTGAACAAAAAATCTATATAAGTGTCGTGTCGCGAATATGGTCAGCGGTTGACACTAATTTTTTGTTCCCATTTCAAGTAATATGATGTGGATGATGCCTTAAGAACCTGTTCAACAACTATACTTTTTCATTGGCACCACCCCCATACATCCCAAACATGGGGTGTAGTGGTTTATTCTGCCCCACTGTATCTCCAAACCTTGTTCTTCCTCGAGCAGGAGTGTAATTCCAGCTATCAGACCCTTATGTGATGGGTAGATCCTAGTCCTACTCCTTTTTTCCACACCGAGCGTTGCTCACGTGGGCTTTGGAGCTATGATAAGGCAATGCCTGCATGAGAGGTCATATGGATACAGTTGGCCAAGATGCCCAGCCTCATGTCCTTTGACCCCTTCGGCCCCCTGGCTGAAGTTCTCATTTGGGATTGTGCGGTGTGGTATGGACTCACATACTTATTCATGTAAGTTATTGCAAAATTCCACACATATCCACTTGAGACATCCCTACCTTCATTTATCATTATGTCCGCAAGCGCAGGCCCTGTTGTGCTTCACGTGCCCCATCATATGTGTTTCCATTACCTTCTATATCCAAAAGGATCCCCCGAATGGCATGGATTCTCGGCCCAAGGGCTCTCCTTCCATGACGGTACAATGTCCTCGAGGATTTCGAGCAACAAATTGATACAAGTCCCATGTGGCGAAAACGGTCAATGGTCGATGCTCAATTACTTTCCCCTGAACTCCGGTCACACAAGGGTGGATACTGTGTTGCGAACCCGGTAAAAAGTTGTCCTCTATCATCATTTTCACGTTTTGGTTTTCCATTGGAACGATTATTCTCCCTCTTTGTCCCATTCCCATGACATTAAACTAGGTATCTATGGTCTGAGATCTATGAACTAAAACTAAGATCACCATCGTCCTTACTGTAAGATGTTAAACTGCTAGATGGCTGGGAAAGTCTGCCTGTGGCCCAGCCTCAGGTCCCTTGGCCTTCTCGGGCCCATAGCCTGAGTTCTCACTTAGGATTGTATGGTGTGGTATGGGATTGTGTCCTCATTCATGTCGGGTTACTCGCCGTGCCGTACACGTCCCTCATTGGGAGTATCTTTCCTTTATTTGCATCCTTGTTTCATGATGATAAACTGCACGACATCTTTCTAGAACTACATGTGGCTTGATTCCCATCGTTATGGGATACGTAGGACTGCCTGAACGTCTAGTATTCGGGTCCAGCCTCATCTCTTAGGAACCTCCCCATCATCATGGCCCCTTGGCCTGGTTTCTTCTAGGAGAGAGGTATATGGTGTGGTATGGTATTTTTTCCCCATTCACGTTGGGTTTGAAACAACCATGCCACATACCTCTCTCTCCAGAGCGCCCCTCAATCCCTTTCCCTACACTCGTCTCTTCAAGTTGGCTACTCTTATGTCGGGTCCCTCATCCCTCTTCAATGATTCACCAATGTGCCCAGGAGTACTTTGGTTTAGAGCCTGGAGTGTCGAATTCTGTATGGACATGATTTCACCCATTTCTCAGGCTTTGTGTTCCCCTTCATTTGGGATTCCATTATCTTTCAAATCCAAAGGGAACCCCAAATGGCATGGATTCTAGGCATAAGGGCTCTCCTACCATTACAGGCCAATGTCCTCAAGGGTTTCATACAACAAATTGATACACGTCCCATGTTGCGAATATGGTCAGTGGTCGATGGTCATTTGTTACTCCCATTTCAGGTCACACGATATGGATGCTGTGTTTTGAACACGGTCAATGGTTATCCTACATCGTCATGCCTCATGTGAAATTTCTACACTCTTGGTACTATCCCTTAGTGCGCATTTGCACGTTAGGAGGAAAAAGCCGCGATAAGGTGTCATTCGGTGCCCTGCGCCGACTTCCCCTTTTATGTGTATGCCATGAATTTCAAGGACCTCTTCCACTGTTGTTTCCCACACCAAGTTTGACTCTCGTAGGATTAAGGACCAGATTGAGGTCTGCACTCACTTGGAAGAGTTACACTTTTCTCTATTCCGAGTTCAATGACCATAAACTAATATCACTCAGTGTCCTTGATGCAAGATGTTAAACTAAACGAAATTATCTTGAACTATGTATGGATTGATTCCCATATTCACGGGATATGTAGGAACACCAAGACATCTCATCTCTAGGATCAGCTTAACTGAGAGCTAGTCTCTCCTACCCCATATTCTCTAACCTTTTCTGGCCGCCTCAGCCTGAGGCTTCTTTCTTGTAATCACGTGTTGTGTGATGTGGACCTCGTCCTCATTCACGTCGGGTATGCTTTATCACGTTGTGAACATTCCCTTTTTAACCACACCTCTCTTGTATATGTCTGATCTATATGACTCTAAACTATGCCGCCTAATCCCACATGACTTTAATTTATTACGTCTATACTTTAGGACGTTAAAATGCATGGTTGGTCCCATCACATGACCCTAAACTGTGACATTATCATCCTGGATGCATGAAAAAAAATGACACTGCATCGTGGTGTCCTCACTCAAGGGGACATCATGCTTGGTATCAGTCACACACCACACCATTTTTCAATCCCTACACACAGCTTGATTCTTGTGGAGATGCCTAGAATTTCTATCCTAGGTCCATCAATTCATAAAAAAAAACACACATTCATCATAAAGTACAAACAAGATCTATCAAATGCCTCTTATTTTGGTACAAGGGCCATACTTGCATGAAATTATTATCTCAGGCACTGGTATCTTACTATTCCATCCCTAGAACTACGTGTGTCTTGATTCTCATTCTCATGGGATACATATGAATGCTCGTGTACTTTGTCTTGGGCCCATCCTAACTTTCCTTTTTGGTCCCTCGACCTAAAAACTCCCCAAGGAACACATGGTGATGTGGATGCCAGGTCCTTATTCACGCCGGGTTTCATAATTACCTCACCACATGTCTCTCTCATTCCCTACCATCTCTGGTCTGAGTTATATGACCATAAACTAAGATAACTCCACGTCCTTGCCACAAGAACTTAAACTTCACAAAATTTTCTAGTACTACGTATGGCTTGATTCCCGTCTTCATGGGATATGTAGGAACACCTAGGCATCATGTCTCTGAGTTCAGCCCCAGGAATCTAAAATCTTTCCCTCTCTTTCGTCCCCTAGTCCCAAACTCTTTTGAGAGCATGTGGTGTGGTGAGTACCTCTTGGGTCCTCATCCACATTGGGTTTTTCAATAGCCACACCATGTGCATCCCTTTTCATTTCCAAAACTGGTCCGAGTTCTATGACCCTAAACTAAGATATCTCTATGGGAACTACATGTCACGTTTGGCCACTTCGTTTCCCTGTGCACAATCCATTAAATCATTTCCCCACTTAATAGCCCATCCTACAACTTTTAATTTAGAACCGTGCAACCTCATGACCCTTTTCCTTAAAGGGGGGATCAACTCCCTCTATCTGATACATCTTTTTGTCGTACTCAGATGCATTTTGGCAGTGCCCATGGTGTGGAATTTACATAGGGAAATTATTTCATTCCATGTCCAAGATTCGTGAGCCCGTCATTTGGATCCTCATCCTCTTCCTTGTCTGAAGGGAACCCCTTTATGGCCTGGTGTCATGCCACATTGGCTTACCTACCTTTTTGTGCCAACATCCATGAGGACCTCAGATGACATTTTCCACAGGTATCATGTTTCGAACATGGATAGCAATCGACCCTCATTTTTTTATCCCCATTCTAGGCTAACACGAAACATATACTGTGTTTCAAACATGTTCAATAGTTATCTCCTATTGTAATGCAACCATCATTGTGATCCAGATCTTGAGCATCTATATTCACACATTTCTACATCCTTATGTCCAAGTGGAATTACAACATACTCGGCTTTACCCCTTTACGCATCTAGGTGCATCA
Organism: Viscum album; assembly: GCA_963277665.1. Classification (NCBI taxonomy): domain Eukaryota; kingdom Viridiplantae; phylum Streptophyta; class Magnoliopsida; order Santalales; family Viscaceae; genus Viscum; species Viscum album. Next base: position 1,819,890,766 of record OY728161.1, on the reverse strand, counting down.
TGTATGCGAGAAATCATTATTGGGATGTCATTCACCTAGTGTCACATCACCCCTAACACATTCCTTTCTGTGCTAGTAATGTCACATCACTACTCATTATTTCCCACATCGAGCACGACTCACATAGGATTAGTAGTTCTGGTAGGACATGTATTGGAACAACCATGCCACACATGCCTTTCATCGACCCTCATGATGTTAAAATGCACTATTAGAACTATGTATGGCTTGATTCCCATCCTTATGGGGCACATGAGAACACTTGGGCACTTTGCCTCAAGCCCAACCTAACATTCACTTTCGGTCCCTCTACCTAAAGAACTTCCTTCGGGGATACGTAGTGTGGTGCAGACTCCTTATATCCTCATTCACGTCAGGTTTACAACTGCCGCACCACATAATATCTTCCTTGGATCTTCCCATTCACTATTAATTCTATAGTATGATGTTAAACTACATGAGTCCATATGTCCTCAACACATGACACTAAATTGTGGCTCTACCCTGAATAAGTTCTGGATGCCTCATGTTAATCATGGGATGCACCAGATCCCTTGCCAGAGAGGATTTCCCCTATCAATGTTGGCCTCGAGACATTCCATTCTTAAGAACTACGTTTGTCTTGATTCTCATCCTTATGCGATACCTAGTGATTCCAAAGAATTATGGCTCAGGCCCAGCCCCATGGTCATTGATCCTTCTGGCCCCTCAGGCCAGATCTTAGTCCAGGCAGTATGACCTTTAAACTATGTGCATCTTCCCCACCATATGATGTTTAAACTACACGTCCATCATCCTTATTTGTATGACATAAAACTACATGTCATTCCAGGTCCTTACTAGAGAGGTCATGTTTGAAAGTAGGTAGATCCTTGATTAGACCAATGCACCCACCTAATGTGTCTTTACCATGGTGGTGTAATTTCAAGAGTGCTGGACTCCATTCAAACAACCCATCACTCTACACTCTACTCTCCCTTTATTCAGACCCTCTTCCTATTTCACATCTAATAGAACCCCCTAATAGTATGGATGCTTGTCCTATGGCTCACCTACTATCCTGGGATAATGTTCTGCAAGACTAATGGATGAAATTTTGAGTCAGGCCCCGTGTTTCGAACATGGTCAGCGGTCAACCCTCATTTGTTATCCCCATTTCAGGCTAACTCAATAAGGATACTGTTTTTTGAACACAGTCAAAATTTATTTTTCATTGTCATGCCATCCCTACAGTGTTCTGAATTTTGGGTATTGTGATTCATGACCTTCACCCACCTGTGTTCAGATTAATTCCAACGCCCCTTGCGTTACCCCACTCGTGCACTAGGGCACATTGGGAAAGCGATGATTCGACTGTTCTAAGAGCTTCATCCTCCAGTCGGGACACTCCCTTTCTTCTCAAAAATTCGGATTGGTTGTTCAAACCCTAGATGCCCGAATCTTATTTTGCACTCTTATATTTGGGTGGAATGATAAGGTTTCCATCCCTTGTTTCTCGCATCAAGCCTGACCCATGTGAGCTTAGGGACATATCGCCAGATGTTCCATGAATATAATGAAAATGCAATAAACCAAAAAATGAATAAAAAAATTCATGCATGTATCTAGCATAAATAGTCAAATCATGAAATTATGTTCAAAAGTTACATGCATCAAAATACCCAAGGATCAACCCCTCCCATGGATGGGTTGACCTCGTCAAAAGAAGATTGTTGCTATGCCACCCTCTGGCTTGTGGCGTACATGGCTAACTGTCGCCTATTCAGTTCCGGATCCTCCTCAGTAGTGAGGGGGTGTAGTTCGTCAGCTGCGATCTAGGACCACTCCTCGTTGGTTTCGATATTGGTCATCTCTTCGGAGGCTTTCCTCATGTGCTTTTTGGCCTCCACCAGCTAGGCCCTCAGCCATGATATAATCTTCGACTACATGTTGAGGGAGGAATAATGTTCATCTTCTCAGATGTTCAACCGCTAAATCTTATATTCAGCCTCCTGGAGCCTCTTGATGTTCATCGCTTTTCTCCACTGCCTACCCATGCCAAGGACATGGTCATACTCCCGAATCTTCTCCGCAATGAGATATTGGACGAGCATGTGGGGATTTTGGGTGTTCACTCCCCCAAAACACAGTTTACACAGTCACGAACAAAGTCTCTCCATATGGTCTATTCTTTGTGCTTGTGGGTGTCATCGATGAAGCGCTTGATTAGATTCCATGACCGATAGGAAACTATCGTGTTATCCTCTTCATCATAGGTTTTTTCATCCCAGTCCATGGGGTTGGTAGGCTCATATGCAGAGAAATCCCCTAGGAACTCATCAGCATGGTCCGCATTTTGTGTCTGATTAGGTATGGCAGGACCCGTGCTGTCTGATTGATCTTCATCATTTGATCCCACATTAATAATTTCAGGCCCAACCCAGCTAATGATCCCACCAGTGATCAGGAGCACTGCTGCTTAGTCAGCCTGGATATCCATCTCCACGACCACCAGAATCCCCATGGGAAAATAACTACTAGAATTACCAACCAACCTTGCTAAAGTAGCCCACCCCATTTAAAGAACTATGCATACTAAGAAGCGCACGGATGTCAGTTAACCTGATCGATGGGTGGAAGTCATGAATTTTATATAGGAGACTTACAGAGATTGAATGATTGGTCTCATTCTTGGCTTGTTGCCATCGGGACCCCGAGGCATGCCCCTCCTCATATTGTTAGAAGGTCTGAAAACTCCTAAGGAGCTACCTTGGTTGTCCTTTTTGCACTGGACGCACAAATCACCATAGCAGCGGGCGCAGATCCCAAATTCCCTGCATCTACGTCTACTATAGGGAGGGAATGGGTTCGGTGTATGAGGTCTTCCTCCAAGGTTCAAATATTTGCAAGGAGTTCAAAATGACCTTGAAGCAGACCCTGAGAAAGGGGCTTGGGATGTTACCTCAAGGGCCTCTGCAAATCCTTCAAGATTTGGGCCTTGGTCAGTGAATTCACCCTCCTCCATAGGGTCCCTCTACCGGCCTTCTCCCCCATGAGAAATCATCCAATTCTACTGGAAAAGGGAAGTGCTCCCTCAATTCTACAGCCGATAACTGTGGAGGGGCTGTTCGATCCAACAACACCTTCACCCGGTCTGTCATTGGATGCGGGGTACCCTAGGAGTACACGAAGTCCTCTAACTTGGCCAAGTATTGCTCTGCATCTACCTGGGATACTAAAAAGCTGGCCCTAACAGGGCCAATTCCCTTCAAATCCATCCTGAGGTGGTTCAAGTGTTTCCACATCTCAAATGGGATGAGGAATTGCCTGTTGACAACCCAGATGTCCCATGCCTCCGGGAAGGCAGAATTCTCCGGCATGTCCATATGGCACAACCGCTTCCTCGAAGCCTAAGTGGATATCCTATAGAATCCTCTTGGTGGACTCCCCTCTGAATAACTCTGAACTTATGGGACCGCTGGTTCTGCTACTGCTGCTGGATCTGCTACTGCTGCCTCCCTCTCAACCGGTACATGCCTCACCACCATGGAATCCCCTCCATCGCAGGATGTCCTTGCCACCTTTGGACCCTGGCCTTGAGTTTGGGGAGTCATACCATCACTGGCCTGAACGGTTGGCTACTTCATCATCTCCCCTGAGTAGGTCACCACTCAGCGTTTGGCATACTTCGTCACAAACCTGAAGACGGTTGTGGGAAGAGGCAGCTCATTCCGCTTCTTCCTATCTTCCTATGTGAACATGAGCTAAATGTTTCTCATTACGCACGAGTGCTCCTCACGGTGCACCCCCAAATAGACCTGCGGGTCCAATCACTGCATGCAACGAAATTGCCTTGATAATCAGTGTGGGGTGTACAGCTCACAGAGGGGCCCATGGTCCACCCGTTCCCCCAGGACTCCACCTCGAAAGGCCAGGAGGTAGGACTGATGCTCTTCCATTCCCTGACCATCATCAGTGAATACACCTGTTGGAAACAGGAACAGGTGAAATTTGAACTCATCTACCTTCCAGACCTAGTTCAATACCGACTGCATGGTCAGTTTGGCCAGAAAGCTCTATACGAAATTCAGAATGGACGGGTGAAAGTTCGATCCCGGAGGGGAGATGGGGTTTGGATATTCATAGACCCCCCTGACGTGCGATGCTATCCACCCATACAGGAGGTGGAATGGCTCACATATTCTCTATGGCTTCTTCCCCTCACTGATATTTCACAAAATCTTTATATAGCTTGGCGAGCATCGGGATCCCGAGGTTGACCTACTTTCCTATCACCAGGATGGATGGAATGATAAATGTGCTTGGTCACATGCCCATGTTTGTGACCCTCACCGGCAGGATCCTGCCGCAGATGAGTGCCACAATAAAGAAAACCAACCTGAATACTGGTTGCTGCTCAGTACTGATGTTGAATCCCCACATCTTCCACCGGATATCATTTAAGATCCTCTAGTATGAATGCTCCTTGACTCATTGATCCACCTTCAGGAAATTTTGAGGCCTCACCGAAAACTTCCTATCTTCCGGGAAGTTTCGGAACTGCTTGAACCATCATCTGAAATTCTTGTCCCTCACTGCTTCCTTGTCTTCTCCCAGAACCAGGTTCATTAACGCCATTACCAATAGTGGGATCTGATCTAGGTCTTCCCACGTACTCATAATGGGGAGGAAACCATCATACATTACCCCCAGTATTGGGACCCCCAAGATCTGATGCATATCCTATAGACTGATGTCGACCTCTCCATGGTGCAAATGGAAGGTATTGGTCCTCAACGACCATCTGATCAGCAACACCCTCATCAACTGCTTCAACTGATAAATATGGAATTAGGAGTCCCAAGACACCTCATATAGGCCCACTCTCCTCAGATCTTCCCCAAATTCTTCACACGAAGTACCTACCTAGTAGGCTCAGGCCCAATCATCTGTGAAGTTGCCGCCTTGTCCCAAGTCCCACCCATCGGACCACCCCTTCCCCAGGTTCCTCAGGGATGCCTTCAAGATAGTATGGTATAGCGGGGGATATGTCTCTGGCTACAGTTCCTTCCCATCAACATCCTTCAAATGGTTGTACAGATAATCAACATTGACAGGTGTGAAGTCCTCCCAGGTATGGTCGTCAGCCACCCTGAACCACTGGTGCTGACACAACGTGCTCCTGAACCAGTAAGCTGGTTCGTCCCTGCTCACTTAAGGGATGAATACATCATCCCTTAGTCCAAATCCATATAGATACAGCCTCTTTCACAACAGATCATTCTTTTATCTTTCCGACGGCAACACCACTAGAGAATTGTGGTCATAATGGCTTTGAATGGACTCCCCTATATCCAAGCTATTGGCCATATTCTCCCTCTGGGAAGAATCCACAAGGACCCCATAATAGCCTCTTGGTGAGCAATTTAGTTTATGAGATTTGGATGTTTTTTTTTCGGGATTGCAAAGCTCTATCACGGAGCTCTTTCACGTAGCTCGGTCGCAAAGGCAGTTCGCGGAGTCCTGCCCCGACCTTGAGATGCAAGTCACGGAGTGCACCGATGTGAAGTAAAAGACCCGCTGTGCTCCATGAAGCCGAAGGTCCAATTCACGGAGAGAAATCACAGAGTACATGGAGCTTTATGAATTGAGAGAACTAAAGGCCAAAAATGAAGAAAAGAGAAAAGAGAAAAGAGGGGTCATGTCCCCTATTTGTAGGCAAGGACCCCTGGGGCTTTGCGGCGTGTCCAACCACAGTGAGCTTTGTGGCACGCTCAACCCCCACATCACTACTCCACTTTGCGAACCTCCTTCACGATTCATCTTCATGATCAACTAAGCAATTTTGGCGATTGGACCTCATATTTCAACCCTCAGTTTCTCCTCAGCTCCCAGTCTGAGGGGTGGGGGGGATTTGTCGACACCCAAATTTGGGAAGAAAAATAACAAAAGTAAAGCATTAGGAGCTGCCTCACGAAGCCCATTCGCGGAGCCCCCGTAGCCCGACGACCGATGTCCAACTCCCCCTTCACGAAGTCACTGAGAAGTAAGGAGGTGGGATGCTCCGTGCACCAATTTGAAGTTCACGGACCCACCACGGAGCAATGAGGTGGTATGCTCCGCAAACAAATTTGATGTTTGCGAACCCACCGCAGATCAAGGAGGCAGGATGCTCCATGAACCCATTTGACATTCGAGAACCCACCGCGGAGAAAGCTATGTTTTCACGATGAGCGGGCTCTGATTCAGGGAGCCTCTTGCCTATAAATACCAATCTCTCCTCAAGCCCGAAGGTCGGATCCTATGACCTTTTTCCTTCTTAGATCCTCCATCACGAAGCAATTTATGCTCTGCGAACCATGAGATTTTCAAAGTGATTTTGCATCGCGAAGTGCCTCCCCCTTTTCATGAATTCAGCCCCACTTCAAGGAGAGATGCCATTCGCGGAGCCCACAAGCCTTCACGAAGGAAGGAGTTTCCCAAAGGGACTTGGGTCTTTGTGGAGCACTTATTCTTCGCGAAGTACCCTCCATGCACATGTGACCCACATGCTAAGGCAAGGTCACTGTGCTTTGCAAACCACATTTCTTTGCAATGCTATGCTTCTCAAGGATCCCTTGCTTCGCGAAGTACTACTCAATGAATGATTTTCCAATTTTCAAAGCACATTACTTCATAATGATACGCTTCTCAAGGATCCATTGATTCACGAAGTACTACTCCACGAATTCCTTTCCACTTTGCGAAGCACCTTCCATATTCACCTATGCCCTATGCTTGGCCTAGGCCACTTCACTTCCCGAAGCACACCCCTTCGCGAAGCCCCTCCACTTTGTGGAGCACTTGAGCTTCTTGAGGCTTCTAACTATGAACCCATTTTCCCTGTAACTCCTTTTCCTGTGTGACCCTCCACGTTTGCACGAAGTGATTTAAATGTCCCTTGGGCGGTACTTCCCATTGCATTGCTTTGCCTCATGCTTTTTCGCATAGGCACGCTAACAGCTATTTCTTCTTCGCATAACTATGATAACATGGAACCCTAAATGGATCACTCCATAACACCCCTTCACTAAGACATTGATAATTCTTTACCTTCCCCAAGGGGTGGGAGGTATCAGTTATATAAGTACTAAGGGGTGCGGACTGAACCCACCTCCTTCGAGATGCAAGACATTAAATTTCCAAGTGCCATCATCCTCGGCACATGGTGTTAAACAATGACTCACCCCATGAACCATATGCAGGGTTCCCCACCATGGACATTCTGCCTGCCCACTGGTCTCTATTGGACTGAAATAATTCCTTATATTGAATGAGATCCTTTTTATTGGAGTGGCGTCTATCCACGGGGAAAGGGCAACCACCATGGTGTAAGCCCCTAGCTTTTCTTGTAGGAGGTAGAATCCTTGCTCCTCCTATCTTCCTTGGTTCCAAGGACCAGAGAGGGGGGATAGGCTCCAGATCCCTCCTATCTTCGGTGCCAAATCACCCTCTCTTTGGGCTTTGTCACCACCGGGCCTCCATCCTAGAGTAAGTCCCAATCTCTATCTCCCCAGGCTGCGGACCACGCGTAAGCCCATGTTTCCTCTTTGAGCTACTAACCACATGTAATCCCCCATTCCAATTCCAATGGATGCACCTTCAGCGATGTGATCATCAGGCCTTTGCTACCTCTTATTTCATACACCACGAATGACTCACGTGGGCTTAGAGTAAGAATCGACCACGACATCCTCTCTGGATATCCTAGAGTGTAAGCCCCGAACACTCCCATTCTGAACTACATGGTCTTTGATCCTTGCCAAGGAAAGTTACATTGGAAGCCTACCTGAGGTTAAATCCCACCATCCATTGGTCCCAACCACCTTCACGTGGGTTCACCAAAACCCATTCTGAACTACATGGTCTTTAATCCATGCCAAGGCAAGGTATGTAGGAAGCCTCCCTGAGGATAAAGCCCACCATCCATTGGTCCCAACAACCATCATGTCAGTTCACCAAAAACTTTTTCTGAACTATGTGGTCTTTGATCCTTGCGAAGGCAAGTTACATAAGAATCCTCCTCGTGGTTCAACCCCACCAAACCATTGGTTCTTTCCCTCTTCATGCTGGACCACCTTCATCCCGCATGAACTTAAACTGGTTTCCCCCTTTTCATCCTGAAAGACGTTAAACTGCATCCACTATCCTGAACTACATGGGATTTGATCCTTGTCGTTTAGACAAGGTATGTAAGAAGCCTCCACGAGGTTCAACCCCATCCAGTGGTCAGCCGTTGTGACCCCATCTAGTGGTAAGCCATTGAGAACTCATCCAGTGGTAAGCCTGTGTAACCCCATCCAGCGGTAAGCCTTTGTGACTCCATTCAGTGATAAGCCTTTATGACCCCATCCAACGGTAAGTTGTTGTGACCCCATCCATCATTAAGCTATTGTGGTACCCTACCCAACGGTAAGCCATTGAGGACCTCACATAGTGGAATTCCATTGTGATTCCATGTCATCAGTAAGCCATTGTCAACTCAAACCCAATGGTAAGCCATTTTTGTACCTTCTATTGGGACCCATATCGCTTGTCCATCCCAGTAGCATAAGGATAACCTCGGGCTGCTAACCACATGTAAGCCCTACTATATCATCGGGTCGCTGTCCCCTGTGCACACCCCGATTCTATACCCCCCATTCCGAACTACGTGGACTTTGATTACTTACCACGGGGATACATAGGAGGTCTCTTCACGGGTCAAGCCCAACATCACCATCACCCTCAAGTTGACTCTATCCCACTCTCCATCCACTTCACTTTACCATCTATTATCCATCTTGATTCTTACCCGGGCCTCCACATCCTGGTGAGATCATACCAATTCATCTCTTCACTACTCCTAGCAGTAACTAGGTAACTAACCATGTATTATCCTAGAAATCAGTGTTCCCTCTAGGGGTTTCACCCATCTGATCCACTCTAGTCCATGTTTCGATCAGTCTGATCCGTCTCCACTAGATGTTAAACTCACGGAATACCTTGTGTTAAAAATGGGAAGCTGAGGAAAACCTTCGATACATGCCTATGGAATATACTTCTCCATATTTGACGTGGGATTCCTAGGGCTTCTTCACCCTCGAGAATCCCTATAATAAGGGTAAGAGACCCGGATGTTCTAGTGTTCCAACGTCCAGACACACTAGTCATTATCAATGTTCATTTGATCAACCACTATGATAAATACATTTTCTGAATGAGGAACATACCCATTCATCTTCTTTTAAAGAACATCCAAACAAATGGATAATAGTTATGGTATAATTATATATTTCTCTGTGTTACTATTCTTATAATAAAATGAAGGAATAATTTTTTTATTCACTAAATTAATATGATCCATAGTGGAAATTTTTTTAGAACCAAATCCTATTAAATAACAAAAGAAACTTCTAACTTAAGTACTTTAAATAACTTATTATGTTTAAGGTAATCCTTAAACAATATCATGATACATATTTTTAAGGAAACCTAGGTACTAATAAGTATTAGGACTGTCATTGATTCATTAGAGGGTATAAATTTTTAAATATTTTTTTCTATTATACCATTAAAAACATTATATCATATTTTAGTGATTGAATTGTATTATATTTTCACTTTAATATCACTTCAAAAAAGTTAAATACATAGGGGATAAACAAATTTCTAGGTTTTCCACTCAAAAAAATGACTACATACTTGAAATGATCTAAAAATCTGAAGACCACACAATCCAAATATCATCATGGATACAAAAGAGCATGAGTTATCCTTAAACTCATGACACATACATATGTATCCTGATTGTGGTAACATTATACCACATAACTAGATAAGTGATTTTCCAAATATACAATTTGAAGATTACTAAAACACTAATAATAGGCTCCAATTTTTTGTTTTTGATTACAAAATCTGATTCTTATCTTCACAGACTATTTTTGTTATCAAATAGAAAGTGAACACAATATTTGATAAACAAACACTTAATTTTATCTTATGATAAATAATATTTATTAATGAGTAACCCTTTTCATTCAATTAACAAAACGAAACATATAATTCCACTTCACATACCATTACAATCAACATTATCTTTAAGAAGAACTTCAAATTTAGATTTCAAGTACTTAAGATTAATGAATTGAACTAATAAATATTCTCTAAACTTGTTAGGTATATTCTTCTTAACAATTATATGACACACACTCTTGAAATTTATAAACCAACCTATCACCACAATTTATCTCCATCTTCTCCTATAATTTGAATAATATCTATTAATCATACTTCACTTGAAGTTTCAATTTTAAATTAAAATTTAAAAAAATTTCCATTATAAAATTATTGTACATCAATTCAAATTTTCAAATCAACAATGGAAATATAGTCACCACTGATAAAAATTAAAGACTAAAATAATCTAGTTTGAGTATCCCTTAGACCATTCACTAATCAACATCAACAAGAATATTGAAATATGGAAATTTTATTCAGCCACAATGTTTTGATATCATCACCATAGTATAAAAGGATTAAAATTATATTTATTTGAAACTAATATTTACCATATCCACACTAGTATAACTATTGAATTTTCATGAGCCAACAAAGGATACCACTGATCCATCTTTTTAAGTTGGCATGTGACAAGTCCCAAAGATAAATCCCAATCCCATGGACTTGAAACTAGTGTCGATAATCATAAAAAACACTATTGGAAATGAATTTTTATTGATAAAAAAATAACTCACACCAATATTTTTTGTATAAACCTCCAATACTCTGGAGGGGTTTCACACATGGGATGAAAAGTAACAGAATATAGTGAAATCCAATCAAGGAAAATGATAGTTAACATTATAAAAAATAATACTACATTGAAATAAATAGATGTAATCCAACATCCATGGAATCCAAACAAATAAAAAATAATTAAACATAACAACAATCTAAAATAGATAGAAGATAAAGTTGAAAAAATGATAAACCACATCAAATGTAAATACATAAAACTCCACCAAAATATCACTATGGGACAAGATGATTAATTCATTTATTTTCACCATAATAATACTTGAATATAAATTTTGGAATAAATGGTAATATATATATGGAACCTAATAGGACCTAAATAATGATAATCATGAGAAATACATTCCTAATTGGTTTCCACCCCACAACCCATACATACACATTAAAAAGAAATAATTTTTAATGTTATTTTGAAATAAATTTTAAAATATAAGCTTCATATTTCCTTTCAAAAAAAAGACCAAATTTCTTTTATTTGAAAATTATTTGATAGTAAAATTCAAAAAATTTCCCAAACTAGAATATTCTTTTAAATAAATATTTTTTAAAAATAAGATCATTTATATAGGAATTTAAAAAGTTTTCATAAACATATTTTCAAATATACATCTAAGTACGAATGGTTGAAAATAATTTCCTCCTATTTTTTAATGAAACAAAATATATCTAAGTCATATCATATCACACAAAAACATACAATAAATATAATATCAAGCATCCTGGGAACCCATAAGCTGTAAGGATGATCTAGAATATTGGTAACATAAATACAATTTAGAGATCGGTGCTAGATATCAGTCAACCTTCCCTAACTATTAGTTTTAAAGTTCCTTCAAACAGAGGGATAAGTCCATAATTAGTTGAAAATCATACCTTTATTAAAATATCAAGGGAAATGATCATACAAAAGTGAAATAAGTTTTTGATGATCTACCACCTAACTACCCATTTCTTACTATAACAACCAAACATAGGTGATAAAAATTGTAGTCATATAAAATATAATCATTTCAATAAACAATAATCATTAACCTAACCTTTAAACACCTCTCAAATTTTTTTACAAGAATAATAATAATGATATAATCATCATGAAATATCAAATATTCAAAGTTTCTCAACATCATAAAAAACACACTTTTAACCCTAATGTAATCCTTTATATAATTTTTTTAAAGACTTGAAAATTATCTGAGATGATTTTGTTACTTTAAAATATCAAAATAGGAATTCAATCAAACAATTGTTGTGCACGGTGTTAGAAAAACGGATTTTATAATTGGGAACCCAATTAAAAATATTTCACATTTATTATAAAATCAAATGAACGTAATATATACCAGTAAAAACCATTAAATATAAATTATGAGATTAATAAAATGTATGAAAATTATTTTAAAAATAACAATCAATCATGATTATAAATTTAAGGGATAGACCCTAGAGTAACCTACCTTAAATACATCACTTCAACTAAAAACAGTGGTAATCCACCTAAAAAAGGTCCAAGAGGAACTCAAATACCAATAGAAACCTGATGGAAAGTGAAAAGTGAAAATAAATTAGATCATAGAGGAACCCTATGTCTCTAAGAGATCACTTGTGAAACAAGATAAGTGAAAAGGAAGAAAAGAGTGATAAGAAGAAACTAGGAAGAGATTACCGCAAGAAATAACCACTAAAACTTTTAAAAATGAAATGGAATCACTTAGTAATGAGGGGGAAAATGAGAGAAAGATTATTGGGATCTAAAGTTTTCATATGGGAGGAAGGATAACCCCAAATTGTGTTTAATTTGATCAAGGTAAAAATTAATTTCATGCATTTAATGTCTTAGATATGTTATAGTGTTTGGAAAATGATTTACAAAACCATGAGCCAACCATGCGAGACTCAATGGATCAGCCTAGGAGTGGTCACATGGTTTTATCTACAGGGTTTGAAAAACCATATTCCAACCGTGTGAGTAACAGTAATATGTGATATAGGTTTTAATGATTAGGAAACACAGTTAAATATAACTATGAACCAACTATGATCCTATAACTTTAACATTATAATTTTATAATCCCATGGAAATTTGACTTGAAAGTAAGGGAAAAAATAAAAATCCATCAATAAAAATAATAATAAGGAAAATAAATTTCAGGTCATGAAAACTCTCTCCAATAGAACACTTTCTAACATAAGAAATTACCCAAAGAATTATTTTATCAATGTGATGACTTAAGTTTCAAATTCTTATTAAAAATAAATATCAAGAATCTAAGGATTGAAAACAACTAAGGTTAGCACCGAAATTCCAACACATAAACATCAAGAGGAGAATTGAGTATAAAACATGCACATTAATTTATGATATAGAAGTCAAAAAACGACCTAAAATAAAGATATCTAAGGATTAAAAGGCAAAAAATTATTATTTATTAAAGAAAAATATTAACCCTTTTAAATATGATCTCAAAACCAAGGAAAAAGATGACCCTAGAATATTCAAGATAAAAGGAACTAGTTATAGCTCAATTAATCCTCATTGGCATCTATGAAATAATATATGATTGAAATTTAACAAAACTCCCATAGGTGGGTTTGGTATGAGGGAAGTAAAAAGATTATCCCAACAACCAGATACCACCAATTTAGTAATTAAGATAAGAGGCATTCTCAGTACTAAGGAAAATTCGATCCCACTTAGAAAAAACTAAATTGAACTCTTCTATATAGGAATATTAATCCTTTATTTGTAAGAGTTGTATTGATTGTATTCTACCCACCTTATTAAGAACCCTATTCAAATATTAACATTTAAAACAAGAAATAATTCAAAAATCTCCAACGAATCCCAAGGATGAATAAAATAGGCATGCCACAATATAAAAAATACACGATCATGGAAATTCAGAATTAACCACAATTCATTTACACCATTAAATGATTCCAACTAATCCACAAGAATGATCATCCAAATAAATAGATAACTAAAAGGGGGAAAATAAAAGGAGTCATAAAACAACATGGGATACCTAAAATAGACACCATATCAACATAGGACTTGACATGTTCAACATAGGGTTCTCCCAAAGGGGAAGATTTGGAACCACCCATCTTATAAGAAAATCCTTTATTAAACTTCTATTGGTTTCCATGATGACCACAACTATGACAGGTCATGGGGGTTTCCTACCCCAAATTATTTTTGTACCTTAGTTTTTCACACTGATTACACACTAAGGTATTACTACTAGAAAGAACGATATAGAAAAATAAGATGTTCTTTTAATACTTACACCTAATTGATCTAACTTGGATCTCTTCCCCTTTCCACTACTGAAGCATACTTCAATAGCTCTAGTGATCAGGGAAAAATCAAACACATCTAGAATGCTAAACAAAAAAGATTATATTTTAACATCCTACTTCACCACCCCTTTATTGGTTTTTAGGCCAATCATAGACACTACTGATAGGATATTTGATCAAATACCTCATCTAAAAAATTGATCTTTTATATAATCTTCCATTAGTAGATTAGGAAGATACAATACTAGCTTAGAAAAATTGAAACCATACTTCAATATCTAGTGAATTCATTTCTAGAGGCCACACAATTCTATAGTTTTAGGTATCTTAATGGTATCAGGGAACTAAAAATAGATGATTTTTTTGAAAACCTTCCCATGAATGGCCATTCTATGGTTTCATTAGTGTAAGGGACTTCCTCTACATCTGAATAATACCTTAAAGAAAAAACATTTTGAAAATAATCTTAATAAACTTTGGATACTCATGTTACATTTGAATCACTTTAATATTCCATAACCATTCTTCTACTCCCCAATACTCTGGTTTCCCAAGGAAACGAGGTGGTTTTAAATTCCAAAATTCTGGAATGAAATCCTTATACTCATCTAGAAGATAAATATCACAATACTATTTTCCTAGAGTTGATAGAATGATCTACTCAGATATAAATTGATCAAAAATAGTGTCTAGATATAGTGAACCACATGTAGATCCCCTTGAAAATCCATTACGAATTCGTGGGGGAGTACACTCAAATAATTAGATTCATAAAGAAAATAAAAATAAAAATCAAGTTTCAAATTTTCCAAAAACTAAACACAATCAAAAGGATACAAATTTCAAAAGAAAATAAAAAATTAATGAAATATAATTTATAAATATTTTTTTCTTAAGGATCATTATTATATCAACCACACCTCATCAAAATTTATGAAACCATAAATCCACTTTTAGTACCAAAACATATAATATTTACCCATGAAAAAATTAACAATTTTAACACAATTTAAAAGAAACTAAGAGAAACAACTTTTCATAATCTCTGTATAAAATCATTTAGAACATTTAACACAACTATACTTTCAATACATAAAAAAGCTATCAAAATAAATTTCTCATTGGGGCTCGAAAACATTTTGAGAACATTTATAAAATTATAATATATAACCTCTTATGAAAAAACACACAATTTATCATCCCAAATTTCAAATTAATTGAATCTGATTAATATAAATAACCATAGAGAACACCTCAATGCATATAAATTAACCCTGAAGAATAACAAAATAACCCAAAATTTCAAAGGAATCAAAATTTTAGAATTATGATGAATTCTAAATTGTGAAGAGTCTAACCACATGTTCTAGAAAACCATGCACATACTGTAAGAAGCTTAATAGAGAGTTTCCCAGATTGGTCTATATTGTTTTCACACATTTTTTAGATAATGAATAGTAATAGTGTTTCCCTATATCCCTAACCAAATTAAACTATAATAATAATAATTATAAAAAATAACCCACAAATTCTCAATATAAAATACAAACACCCCTGTAAATAAAAAAAAATATAAAAAAAATGAGAACTGAGATCAAATTCAAGACATAAACACCTCGAAATACCAAGGTAACTCGTGGTTTATTCTAAAAGGGTTTTGATAAGGCCCCAAATTGTGACCAACAACTTGATTTTAAATGAACCTATAATTATATTACATGACTCCCCAAATAACATCCTAGCTCTGATACCATTTTTATCTTGAACCTACCTATGACACCTCGGATTTGGGTTTTCGAGCTGGCATGTGACAAGGCCTAAAATGGATTCCCTATCCTTACAAGTTAGAAATTAGTGATAAGAATCATGATAAAAATAATTGGGAATAATTTTTTCCTAATAAAGAAAAAAATTCCTCCAACAAGTAAGTTCAACATGAATCTCTCATACCTCAGAGTGGCTGCACACATGGAATAAGTAGTTATAAAAGAGAGTGGATTCCAATAAAGGAATCTGATAAAAAAAACATAAAAAATATAACTAAAATTAATTAAATATATGTAATCCAAAATAAAATTAATCCTAATAGAGAAAAAAATCAAAATATAACAAAGAGATAAAATAGATGGATGCTGAAGTGGCCATACACATGATAAAAAACATAGAAAGTAAGGATAATAAAATCTACCCAATGATATCTATGTGATAATATAACTACTTTATTTCATAGAATCACCATAATACCCAAAATAAAATTTAGGAATTAATGGCCACATAAATATGAGACATGGATAGACTTTAAATATAATAAGTATGATAAAAACTTACCTAGTAGGTTCTAACCCCACACCACAAGCATGAAATTTAAAAATAAAACCCTTTCATGCTATTCTAAAATAAATTAAAAAAATATTAATATTTTATTTCAAAAAAACTAAATCACATTCCTTTGTTAAATCACTTATCATGCCAATAAAAACTATTTTCTAAAATAGAATAATCCTTTTAAAACCCATTTAAATAACATGGAACATTTAAAGATAAAGTAAAAAGGTTTTATAAAATTATTTTAAAAAATAAATCTAATTAATAATAGTTGATAACACTTTCCTCATAAAATTTAATGGAAAAATTTATATAAGACATAATATAACACAAATAAAAAAAAATATTAAGTATCTTGGGAACCCAAGATCCATGGGGATGATATAGAAAAATCATAACATAAAAACTATATAGATAATTGTGCAAAATATCACACAACTAGCCCTAAATATTTATTTTACCCTACATGGCATAACCGAGGGAAAACTCCCTAAGCAGATAAAACTCTCACCTTAGGGTCACTATCCCAATAAATGATCATACACTAGTGAAACATGTGTTCCTTGATCTCCCACCTAGCTATCCATAACTTCCCATGAAAACTAAATATAGGTGAACCAACGTATCTTTATATGAACCATAATAATATTAATAAAAAACAAGCATGTACCTCACATCTAAAAACCCTTAAAAAACAACTTTCTAAGAGTAATAAGAATTATATAAACTTCTTCCATTGGGTAATCCATCACAATAAATAATAATACTACCATTTTAGAGTATTTTTATAAAAAAATTGGGGCATGTTTAATGGATAATATTTTAGAAAAACTATCATCAAAAGGTTTTAATCAAGCCATTGAGGATTTCATTAAGAGAAGAAGTTACTCAAAACACTTTGAAAATAAAATCATATAATCATTATAAAATATCAAACATTCAAATAATCTCAACATCCTTAAAAAAGAAACACACATTCAACCATGAAGTAAAACTTTACATATATTTTTTAATAATAAAATATTTTATTTTATAAATGAATTAATTTAAAAGATATAAAAATGAATTTAGTGAAACACTTAGAGTGCATGGTATTTAAAAAATGGATTTATGGCCTGGGAACCAATGAAAACTCTTTCTCATTTATTGTAAAATAAGAGAAACTTAATCTCTATAAGAAAAAACCATTAAATTTATATTATAAAATTCATAAAATGTATATACCTTATATTATAAACCATAATAAATAATTATTTAATGTTTAAAAGCTCAAACATGGAGAGAAAAAAACTTAGTTCAGTCTCTTCCACTAATCATGATTATAATATGCCTCAAAATGTATAAGATGACATATTAATCCTATATAAACCTAAAGACAAGGAAATGACCAAAATAAATTTGATCAAAGAGGAACCTTAGGTCTCTATGACCTTTCCCGGGAAATAAGAGAATGGAAAAATAAGAAAAGAGGGAGATGATGGAACTCAGAAGATCTTACCATAAGTAATCACATATAAAACTTGAATAAATTCCATTTAATTGACAAAGAAGGTGAGGGAGAATGAGGGGGATATTATTGGGATCTGAAGGTGTTTAATGAGACGAAGTTGGGCCCAAAAGGGTTTTAATATGTGTATGAAAAAGATTTTTTTAGGTTTTTAATAACCTCTATAAGACAAATTGTTTACCAAACTGTGCATCAACTATGCTATCCATTATGGATCGATTTAGGAGATGTCACTTGGTTTTGGCTGCATGGTTTTCCAAATCATGTTCCAACCATGAAAGCACATATATGTTGTGTTGTCTGTTTTTCATGGGCAAGAAACATGGTTAGCACTAACCATGCACCAGCTATTCACCTAACACTACAACCTCAAAACTTGAAATAAATTCAACCCAAAAGGTAATGAAAATAAAAAACAATAAATAAATAAAATAATAAGAAAAAAATGGTTGGGGAGTGAAATGAATAATGGTTTCCATTTTTCTTCAAAGAATAGGACCCCAACAAGGTCATCATATTATAGAGCCCCACATAATGGTAAATAAACATTTTTATTTACACTATGAATTATTTATGGGATAATAGAACATGGCCCATACCACTTTAGTTCTGAGAAAATAACCATCACCAAAATTTTTATTTAAAATATCTTGGATTCATGTACCTAAATGATTCTTATCCATGAACCATGATCATAAAAAATGAATTAAAAATTAAGTCTTCCTATTTTGGATTTTAGCTTGGAACTTTGGAAAAGATGTTATTTCACCCACTATTTCATTATCCTAAGAAAAATATTAACAAATGTTTTCTTTAAACCATTTACATAAAAAATATAATATGATATAGTGAACTTAATCATAGTGGAAAATATTTTTTGTAAACACACTGACTTCTAAAATGCCTATTTAATGGTCTAAACTCTATATATCTTTCAGTGGCATAAACTATTGTATTTTTATAACAACACCATATATAGTCCATATATATTATAAAATACCACATTTTTTTAATTATCCATGGCATAGTGATGCTAACATCTATTTAAAACACACATAAACACCAAATTTCACTTCCAATCCACTTCCAAAAAACTTTCATTATTTTAAAAGATATTATCCTTAACAAAAACCCAAATATTCACTTGATATTAAATGTGATTCATTTTTTTATTATGTTTTGGAAAAGACCCAACTGGAACTTCTAGTCATGAATCGATACCCTCTAAGACACGAACATCCTCTCATATTAGGTCATCATATTCATGTCTTGAAACACAAAAAATAGGAAAATTGAATCTCTAAATTCTGTATATTATCTCTGGGCCTCCTTATAATAGCCACAACTCCCAATCTAATAATGTAATATTCCCTGAAGTCATGGACCATTAGAGAAAGTACGAATGAGAGTTTTCATATAAATTATTTATATATACGATAAAAGTAAATTTTTATAATGATTATCCTAGAAGAAAGATGAATGAGGATACTGATGAAGAAGAGGATAATAAAATCCTTGAATGATTCCAAAAAAATATCTATTAAAGGTAATTAAATACCAGATAATGTTTGAAAGAGAATATAAAGAAAATATAAAAGGAGTATACTGAGTAATGAGGAAGAGTATTATTCTTCAGTATTGAGAGATTGTAAAAAGGAATATTATAACACTATAACTCTACAAACATATATTTGGTGGTTATTTTACTACATTGGAACAAGATACAAGAGATCCTATACCAATAGATGAAATAGTTTAGCAGTATTGGGTGATAATATACATACATTATTATCACATTACATTTGAAAATATGAAAACGACATTAAAATTGTTTGGATAAATTTATTATTTATTGAATTATATCTCTACTATATTCATTGATCCCTTCTTAGTATCCTAGGGAAATGAAAACATAATAAATATTCAGATTTGATGCTCATTAATGGAAATCATACTAAAAAATCTGTCACATAACAAATAAATCATGAATAATATGGAAGAGATAATCAATAATCAATTACAACATAAAATTTATATCATAAAACAGTAATATATCCATTAATAATCTTGAAAAATTTATAATCACATAGATAAAATAAAATGGTTTCATTATAATGAAATTTATAAGGATATACATTATAATCATACAATTAAGGCCTCGTGATAAAATATCAGAAATATACCATTGAAGCCTAATACGAATTCATAATAATTAATTGTCTATTCATACATGAAATACCCATGATACTTTATCCCATGAGACCCACCTATGAATTAAGGGGATATTACGAGCCCCACCAATCACATACTAAGTCAATTTTTTTCATCATATGAATGAAATGAATAGCAATTCAAAACATAATGAATGCAAACATTCATATTGAAAAACTATCATATGAAATGTTAATATTTTACCTAGTCAATAATTAAAGAAACACGATAATAATAAATTAATAAAAATAAGGTGGATGGTATCATTAGATTATATCTATAGTAAATTATAATATTCATCAAAGGATATTAACATATATGAGAATACTTCTAAAAGTTCACCCGAATATTTATTGAGGAACAAACCCTTTTTAATTTGATATCTCTTATTTAAAATCTAAAATTTCACAAAAAATTAGAAAAAGAAATTTGTTTGAAAATAACCACGTAAATTGAAAAAATAAGCCTTAAATCAGTGTGTATTTATAAGAGTTGGAAGAGGCGGTCAACCCTTATGAGTTAAAAACATTATTTTTGTGCTTTATAAAGAATGTAAAAATGTTCTAGATGATAAATGTTAAAAAGATTCATTTTTAAACCATTTTATAAAAAATTAAAAGATTGTTTAAACATTCGTTAATTTTTTTAAATCTAAATAATAAAATTAGATATTTTTTTAGAAATCATGGACTTGTAAGAAAGAACTCATTGACCAAAAAGGAAATAACCCAATCTTTTCAAAAAAAATGTTCTTCATCATATTATATATGAATGGTATAAAAAAAGAAAAAAATATGTAAAATCAATATATAAATAGAGTAGGATAATATATATATATTTTAATATATAAATTACTTATAATTCCATTCAATTTAATTTTTACCATAAGAAATCCAAAAATAGAATTGAGACTTTAGAATAAACCCTTTATTCTTAGTTAACTTTTGAATCATAAAACCTTGAAATAAATACAATAAAATAAAACATAAAATATGATGAATATAAATATATTCATGATATATCATATCATAAGGTTATTATATACACTTCATGAAAGAAACATGTGGAGAATATGATATATGTCTCACAAAAAAAAAGTGAGACAAGAAAACCTTACAAAGATCATAACATTGAATTGAGAATTACTTAATGAAGTGATTATGTGTACAAAATGTAAATCCAAATAAAAAAGTTCAAATATTAGGTCATTGTACATATAATCTGGGCATAACATAAATAATGAAGAATTAATATTACCCAATTAAATAAAATTGATTTAACAACCAACTTATCTCTAGTCTGATTCACCAGGTACATACTTTATCTCCAATATAATAACCTTATATTAATTTTATACATTATAAAGCAACATTTTCTTATTTTTTATATTATTATTATTATGTTTTTTTATTACATTTATTTCCATTCCTTAGATATTTATTAAATTAACTAAGTTAATGTCGGATGTTTTGGCGATGTTCATTTCATAATAAAAAAACAACTTATGTATATTGACCATGGTAAAAGGGTGGAATGGTTCCATAATATCCAAAATATTAAACATTAAATAATTATTATCTTTAAAAATTAATTTCAATTTTATAATAATCTATGAATTATGAATATGAAAGATGGTTCACATCACTTCATGGAGGTGATAGTCCACACATACGCATGATAAACATTATCATTTTTTAATGAGTGGAAGGGTATGAAGCTAAGTAATAAATTTTATTTCAAGATTCATAATTATTTCATTAGTATTATATATAATCATTTAATCTATAACAATAACCATACTTATGAGGTGATGGTGAATAAAGAAACCTATTGTTTCATTGAGGTTGTAGCTCGCACATACTCATGAAAGATATTTTATTTCACTATAGTATCGAATAGAAGATGAAAACGGGTTGTTCCATACTGATAATAATATTTAAGTATATTTTAGATACATACTTATTATATCATAATTTTTAATAATATTTTATGGATGTAGAATAATAAATAAAATAAAAAATCTCAGTTTAGAGTTATACCTCTTCTTAGGAAAAAATCCATTGTATTACAACTTAAACCTTCTAAGTTGGTATTTATATGATACAATAAGTAATATTTCATGATAATAATGGATGTTAAGGGATTTTTTTATATATTTTCTATTTTAGAGTGCTCATAATGTGTGAGTAATATTAGATAATATTTTCCCTTTTACATGTAAGGAAAGGACACCATTGAAATTACTAAATTTATTTAAATATAATTGATGTATTTTTCAAGTAAAATAATTCCAATGGACATGTATTAAAAATAGATTTTAAAGTAGATATATAATCATCATATAAAATTTTATAGCGTTTTTTTGGTTTTAAAAATTATATGTTGGTTTAAATCCTTCATTAACCCTTTTTTACTTTAACTATGGTAACATATTTTTAAAATTTAGGGATAAAACATCTAATTCTAAGTTGAAAAGTGGATAAAAAATAGAACATGGTTTAAATTTTATACAATTTACCATTCCTACCATATTCTTTCAATATACTTTTATAAATCATTTAATAAAATATTATTTAACATAAAATATCATTAATTTCATTTGAGACTATTAATTTAATTTGATATTAATTTATTCAAGATTATAATGGATATAAAATATAAAAAAAATTAAAATCAATAATACTTTATTATTAACCAAAAAATTAGTATAATGTGGCATTAAATCCAAAATATATTTCTTTTATTTTTTTAAATCCATTTACTATGATTTTTCCACTATCTTCACAAGCACCTAAAAATTTTTTCGTATGAATTTAAGGTAATTATACCATAATAAAAAATTATAAATAAATTATTATAATAAAATTAATTAATTTTGGATAAAAATAAAATTTTATATATTTTTTACTTACTTTTATCTTTATAAAAATATATATAGAAATTAAAGTATAGAGAGTGACGTTTTGTATCAATTCTTTACTTAAATTAATATAAATATCATTATCAAATCAAAATGAAACACAAATTTTGTACATTAAAACATAAGATTCTTATGGTATAATTAATCTCATAAAATGAAATAAAGGATTGTGTTGGGTTGATTTTGAGACCTTTTTCCAATGTTTTAACCTTTTTATACTTATTTACCCTTATCTTAGTGAATAATCTATACCTTGGTTACCATTCCTAATAATTAAATATAAATGGGGAATAATTACCAATTTGAACATCATGATTCTAATTATTGAATAAATTTTAAAATTAAATTTATAAAAGTGTAACATATAATTTTATTATAAATGAGTAAAACACAATGAAAAATAATGTTTAGAAAATTGTTTTATTAAACAGAAAATTGATCTTTTACAAAAATCAAGTATAATATAGATCCCTATATAATTATTTATCCTAATTTATATAAAATAAATTTTATGTTACTTTGAAAACAAATTAAAAATACAATTACACTTTTTAAATACTTTATTTAAAGAAAAAACGATTATTTTTCAAAAAACGACATTTTTTCACTATTCACTCAAAAATTATTTTTCTAGAAAATAACAAATAATTAATCATAATAATATTATGGGATTATAATTTAAAAAATAATATAATTTTTTTATAATAAATATTATAAATTTTTATAAATTAATTATAATATATGTACACGAAATGCAATAAAACCCATTTTTGAAGGAAATATATTTTTGAAGCATAAAATTACATTATTCTTATTCCTGACATAATAAAAATAATAAAAAAAAATTTAGTTCAATAAACTAAATAAATAATATTAATATTTCATTAGAACCAATTATAAATTATGATAAATATAACCTATTAAGATAACAATTCACTGCATACATAAAAATTGTTTTATAAAAAACATATCTTTTACCTTAAAATGATTTTATCTTCATAAAAAACCAATTTAAAATTAATACATGATTCAATATTAATTTTAATTAGGAAAAAGTTTCTGTATAAATTTTTTAGTATAGTTATTCATATTCATACCCTCCAAATCGATGACTAAACCATTATGTTCATATTTCAATAATAATATTTCTATAAAATATTATGGTTCTTTTATGATTAGTGTTTCATACACCACACACTATGGAATATTTTACATTAAAAAATAAATTATAAAATCTTTGGTTATTATACTCTACTTGTAATGACTCGGACACCTATGGGCCATTCCTTTGTGAAAAAATTGTGTTTGGGGTGTTCTTGGAGGGGTGGATGTTGGTGAATCAATCTAAGCATTAACCAAATATCCAGTTTGAATCGTCGGTGTGGGTGAGTCAGGGGTGCCGACAACTGTGAGTCAGGGGCATCAGGATCAATGAGTCAGGGGCATTAGCATTGGTGAGTTGAGGACATCAGTGTCGGTGAGTCGAGTGTGTTGGTGTTTACGATCCATGGCATCAGTGTCAGGGCATTGGTGTCAGGGCGTCTGTGAGTTAGGGCATCGAGGAGTTGTTGTGTCGGTGAGTCATTGCATTGGTATCTCAGTTTCGGTGGCTCATCATCAGTAGGTCACGTTGATACCTCACCCATCGGTGGCTCAGCATTGGTGACTCACTAATCGGTGAATCATTTCATGTTGTTCCATTTTCCCCCTATTTTCAAGTTTCACCCCTCTTACCTTTTATTTGACATAAATTTAGTTTATAGGCATATTGGATCCTTTGAAATTTGTTTCAAAGGATATTAATTATATCTTTATCATCCTAATGTAACGACCCAATGTTTTTAATGGAAATTCCCTTCTTATAAATATGATATAAAATCACATAATAATGATCAAATAAGTGATAAGTGACCTTTAAACATAATTTTTTCACTTCTGTGTTTGGAATTTTGGAAATCTGACATACACGGTTGTGTTCAAGATGTTTTTTGGAGTCCGATAAGAAAAACATAATTTTTGGTGAATAATAACCTACCATAATGATTAGTTACATACCATTATAAATAGTGATACACCCTAATGAATAGTAACCTCACCTATGGAGGTATAAAAATAATATTCAAGTTGGAAGTGCAATATACCTATATTCTAGAATAAGTTAATGAGTGTTTTTAAACTGGTTTTGATAATAAATTATTATTTTAATTAAATATTTTAATAATCATATTTTGAAAATAATTTTTGAAAATGGACTTCATTTTTGGATTCTACATGTTGAAAAATGGTTAGGGTTATTTTTTGGGATTTTTCTGAAATACTTGAATTTTTTGATGAATAGTAGAATCTGATAAATTACAATAAATGCTAAATAATGGATTAATTGAATCATCAATGATGTTCTGATGATGTAAGCCCACTTTGTTAAAGATCACATGATAAAATCATTATTCTTGGTCATAGAATAGTTACTATTCATTGTCTTGTGAAGAAATAATAAATTAAGGATTATAATATCATGAAATCTCTCCCCTCCTCCACTATAAAACCCCCCTTCACTCCCTCTTCTCTCCACTTCTCTCAAGCTCCAATCCTTCTATAATTTATACCCAAATATCTCCCCAAGGTCCTCCCCCACGTCCAAAATCTCTAATCCTTCTCAAAATATGAAAACCTCTCCCCTTAAGAGGTTCTCAAAGGAGGAAGTCTCAAGAGGTAAATTCCTCTTCCCAAATTTCTTATTTTTTTATAAGTTCTTTTATTTTTTTTATTTCCTCAACTCCCTTAACCATAATAGTATGATAAATCCAGTAACATACATTTAATGTAATGTCTTCATGCTAGTGGTATATTTCATTATATTCTCCCTTTCCACCCTTTTATTTGAAATAAATGAAAGCACTGTTTGAGATGTGCTAATTTTGCACATTCAAGGACAACAATTTTTCAATTTCTATTATTATATTTAATTATGGTCCTGAAAACATTTGTTTTATGGTTGAACCAGATTATTATATATGTAATATATCCTATTTTTGGTTCTGTAATCCTTTGTTACAAATGGAATTAAGTTATAAATCAAAACACATTCTTTTAATCAAATCCACTGATCAACAAAAACAGTTATCACTAGGGTTATATATATATAATAATTCAACTTCACTCTAAGTAACCTAATTAAAACTAAAACCACGTAATCACCTGGATATGAAATAAAGAATATAACTTCAGTTCTGTAAAACCACTTTCATCTTTCATATAATCCAAACTTGAATATAAGTGAACCGATCTTTTAAAGCAAAGTAAACAAACGAGCCCGAACAATGAAATTGAACCTTATAACTAATCAAAAAAATATTTTAATGAACTAAAAAGGGTTATAATAAATAAATTACATATATAAGAGGTTATGGACTTATTAATTAATAAGCTTAATTTTTTTATTCCGGTCATTAATAATAAGTGGAGAACACCAACAGATTTAAGGTAAGGGATCCTTCCCTTGTCACTCTTAATCAAGATTGTCCTCTATGCTATGCCTTTTATGGGTAATCTTAAATGGTGTGGTATATTTTTTCACCTCCAACATACTACCATAATTATGTATAAGTGATGAGAAACCCATTCTCTGTCTCATCAATCCCTCTTGGGTACACCCGACACCATGTCGATAAAACTGTAACGAATTCTACCCGAACCTTCTTTGTTCTTTCGGGTTACCTTATCTTACTTTAAAAATGGTTTTATCTTATCTATTTATTTGAATCTTATGTATTATGGTTATTTATACATTATTCTTATAACAATTCCCCTTCCATCACTTTCTTTCGGGGATATACATGTATTTAAATGATTCACTCCTTAGAACTTTTCAATAAGCAAACCTATTTTAGGGGAACTTCTCGAATGGTTATCCAATTTCGACTGCACTATATCCTATGTTTCAAGACATCATTGTATTTTTAAAATCAGTATTTTATTATGAAAACCTTCTTGGTTAAATTATGGTTTTATATAAATGATTTTCCTCTTTCATATTTGAAATGCTCTATAGTATTTTCCTTAAAACCACACAAAAATGTTTTAATGATAATGTTTATAAAATTAATTTCTAATATGTTGTAACTTATATTTGAAACCAATTACCATGTTATATGCCTATTTTACCTTATTAATGTCCATTTATGTTCCAATAATTTTCTTTTCATGAACACTTTCATGATACACCCATTGGATATGTTTTATGTCATGACTGTGGTACCCAATTTTTTCCATGGGTACCCTTATGTTTGTGTATGGTTGAATATGTATGATTGTATATGTGGTAAGAATATTTATGTGGCAAAAATATTCATGAAAATTTTGAGTTGGGTGCCCCCAGATAGTGCTCCAATGCATTGGGTAAGGATAAGTATCATGAGACGCAATGTGAAACAGGATTGGCGGTTAGCCTTGACCCGTACTGTAATGGGAAACAGGATTGGCAGTTAGCCTTGACCCGTAATGAAATGGGAAACGAGATTGGAAGTTATCCATGACCCGTACTAAATATAAGATTTATGATTCTACCAAATTTATATGATTCCATGTTTTTATGATCCCATTCTTATAATAAGTGATTTTACAAATTTCATGATTTGGATATCATTATGTCATTCCTCCTAACTCATTTGCTTGAGATGTATCCTTATGTTCATTCCTTTAATAGGATTTTTAACTCATCCCTTTGTTCATGTGTTCCTCAGGGTACCCTATGCAGATTTAAGAGCACAAAGGAAGTTACAAGCTCTTTATGGAGATTAAATAAAGAAGTTTTTTTGAGCCCCATGTTTTATGTTATGTGTACCTAGTCTTCCAAGATAGTAGACTTAACAATCCTTAGCTTGTAATATGATGACTAATTATGCTTCAAATAATGAAATGTTATATGTAAAAGGCTTTGGTCTCTATAGTTGGTATCAAAGGATGGTCTAGTTATTTTTGGAGATTAGGAATAGAGCACCTTAACGAGAACCTTAAGGATGAGACTAAGTATAAGAAAACAGTCTTAAATTTTGGTGAGTATAGAGAAATTGGTTTATCAAGAAAATTCATCCCTTTCTGGAAATGAGCAGGTAGAGGCATCTCTGGCACAGATGTTTCTAGGGGTAATACCCGAAAACACCTCTTTGAGCTAGACTCAAATGAGAACTAGTGCACGAGAATGGGCCTTACTGCACTCTTTGGTTACGAAACTCCCGGGGGATATGCTTTGGTAGATTCACAAGCTTAGTACAAACAATTATTAAGGGAAAAAAGAAGCCCATAAGAATATAAGTTAAGAAATAGATTGAGGATAACCTAGATATAAACCTAAGGAATCACAAGTCAGGATATAATTTTTCTTTATAAGTTCATACTTTTATGTTCAAAGTTTCTTTTTATGCTCAATAGCTAAGTATTAAAGACCTCTAATTATGCGTTATTTTTCTTAGTTATTGGAGGGAAATAGAAGAACACATTCCAACAACCAATGTGATAGGAAATGTAATGATTTCCCTAATGACATTCTTGATGTGATGGAAGCGGGTGCTCAAAACTTCATGGCAGTACTTGCTCAGCTGGCTCGAGTTATGAATAATAACTTGAATCTGGTGGAACGTCCGCCTCCTCCAAGGAAAGAGAAATTTGTTGTAGAATCCTTTATGCGGCAAAGGACTCCCATGTTTAGAGGGTCTTCTGATCCCCTCCTCGCAGAACAATGGATTAACTCTATTGAAATGATTTTCTCTGTCCTCCAGTGCTCAGAAGAAGAGAAAGTTGTACTGGAAGTCTATCGTTTTGATGGGGAAGCTGATCAATGGTGGACACTGATAAAGAATAAAAAGTCCCAAGAGGAAATTGATTCCATAGATTGGGAGGAATTGAAGAATTTTTTTTTTCAAAAAATATTATCCTCGAACCCTCCATCTCAAGATGGAAAGAGAGTTCCTTGGACTCAAGCAGAAGGAAGATGAGTCCATCGAAGTGTATGAAGAGAACGTTACAAGTCTTTCAAGGTAATCCTCTAGCCCTGTCATAACACCGAAATTAAGGTGGATTGCCTCTTTAGCAGACTAAAGCCGAGTCTATGAAAAGTGTTGGCAATTCGAGACTTCGATAACTATGAGGAGATTATTCGTTGTGCCCTCATGGATGAAATGGAGATTGGGGACTCTCAGTGGTCTCATGGTCCTAGTGACAAGAAGAAGAAAATGGAGAACAACATGGGTGTTTCATCAAAAAAATCCCATAATGGAATGAAGCCTCACTTTCCCCTCTGAAAAAATATGGGAAGAAGCATCGTGGTAACAGTCTCAAGGGAACCAAGAATTACTTCAAATGTGGGAAGTTGGTCATCTAGCCAAGAACTTCCGAAGGGATTTGAAAAATACCGCTAATGTTGAAGAAGAAAGGAAGGTTCAGATCAACACTCAGCCTAAAGTGTAGTGTTATAACTGCAAAGAGCTTGGGCATTATGTGAACAATTTCCCTAAGCCAAGGGTTGTCAGAGGCAATATGAAACAACCTACAAGTAAACAAGGAAGGGCTTATTCTATCACTACTGCTAAGGTGGAGTCAAAAAACGATGTGGTGATAGTTACTCTTGTTATTTATTCAAGAATAGTGAACATAATATTTGATTCCTGTTCTACGAATTCTTTCATATCATGCAAGTTTAGGAGAACTATTCAAACACCACCTCAAAATTTGGAGGAAAAGTTATATGTGAGAACAAAGAATGAGGAAATTATTGCATCCATGGTTTATAACTCCTCCCCCGTTATTGTTTGTGGACTAAACCTCCCAGAAAATCTTGTCATACTTCCTTTAGTGGAGTTCTATTCTATCTTGGGCATGGATTGGCTGTCTTTGTACAAGGCCAACATCAATTGTTGGAAAAGGGAGATTACTCTTCACATCCTGAAGAATTATCCGATTCTTTAAAAGTGCAAGGAAGGAGATGAGTCTCCTTTAGAATCTTTGTCTCAAGTTTGGATATTGCTTCCTTATGAGCATGCATACCTAGCTCAAATGATTGAGACAAAGGAGAGAATCATTCTTGAAGACATGAACATCGTGAGGGATTACACTAATGTATTCTCTGAAGAGTTTTGTAGTCTTCCTCATGACCAAGAGGTTGAGTTCTCAATTGAACTTATCCCTGGATATCTGCTAATCTCAAAGACACCTTACAGAATGGCCACCGTAGAGAAGGAAGAGATGAAGAAGCAGTTACAAGAGAATATGAAGACGAGTTTTATATGACCGAGTGCTTCACCATGTGGTGCTCCAGTCCTCTTCATCAAGAAGAAGGATGGATCAATGAACCTCTGCATTGATTCTCGTGAGCTCAATAAAATCACTATAAAGAACAAGTATCCCCTTCCACGGATAGATGAATTGTTCGATCAGCTTCATGGGGCCAGTTATTTCTCTAAGGTGGACCTTCAGTCGGGATATCATCAACTAAAGGTGAGGAAGGAAGATATTCCCAAGACTGCCTTTCGAATGAGGTATGGACACTATGAGTTAATAGTGATGCCCTTCAGACTCACTAATGCTCCAGTAATTTTCAGGGATTTAATCAATAGAATCTTTAGAGATTACCTCAAAAAATTTGTGGTGGTCTTTATTGATGATATTATGATATACTCCATGAGCAAGGAGGAACATGAGGAGCATTTGGAAACTGTGTTAAATACTTTGAAAAGGGAGAAGTTGTATGCAAAGTACAATAAATGTGAGTTTTGGATGGAGGAAGTATCATTATTGGGGCATGTTATCACCAGCAAAGGGATATCTGTGGAACCTTCCAAGACGAAGGCAATTGAAGAGTGGTCGAGGCCAACTTCTGTAATGGAGATCCGTAGATTTTTAGGTCTAGATAGGTATTATTGAAGATTCGTGAAGAACTTTTCATGATTGGTAAACCCAATGACCAAGATGACACGGAAGGGAGTAAAGTTCATTTGGACACATGAATGTGAATACTATTTCAAGGAGTTGAAAATGTGTCTTATCACTATGCCGGTACTCACACTACCTTCAAGCGGAGAACTATTTGTGGTGTATAGTGATGCTTCTAAGAAATTCCTAGACTATGTGCTAATGAAAAATGATAAAGTGATAGCCTATGACTCAAGGAAGCTGAAAATCCATGAGAAAAACTATCCCACACATGATCTGGAGTTGGCGGCGGTGATCTCTGCATTGAAAATCTGGCGGCATTATCTCTATGCGGAAAAATGTGAGATTTATACTGACCACAAGAGTCTCAAATATATATTCACATAGAAAGAGATTAATATACGCCAACGAATATGGATAGAGCTCATCAAAGATTATGAATGCTCAATCCACTACCACCCTGGTAAGGAAAACCAGGTGGTAGATGCTCTAAGTAGAAAGGATCCTGCATCTTTATCAATGATGAGAATTGAAAAGGATCTGATATTCTTAGATTTGAAAAGGATGGACATGGGAATCATTAATGGAGGAACATCATCAATCCTTTCTCAAATGATTTCTCAACCATCCCTCTTGTAGAAAATAAAGGTCGCTCAAAGAAACGATGTGGAAATTCAGAAAAGGGTGGAAGCTATTAAAAATGGGAAATCCTCTGATTTCAAAATTGATGAGGAAGGATTTGTATGATTTGGGACACGATTTTGTGTACCACCTAATCTAGAGATAAAGAAGGAGCTATTGAATGATGCACATAGCTTGACCTTCTCTATCCATCCTGGGAGTACCAAAATGTACCATGATCTCTGAGAACACTTCTGGTGGTATAACATGAATAAGGAGATTTCGGATTATATATCAAGGTGCTTGGTATGTTAGCAAGTTGAAGATGAGCGACAAAAGTGAAAAGGTATGATGTATCAATTGCCTATACCCATGTGGAAATGGGAAAATGTTTCTATGGACTTTGTCATGGGTCTCCCAAAGATGTCAAATGGAAATAATGCGATATGGGTTTTGGTTGACCGACTCAACAAGACATCCCATTTCTTCGCTATTCGGGAAGATCTCTCGTTTGAACAACATGCAAAGATATATGTGGAGGAAGTGGTGAGACTGCACGGTGTTCCACTCTAAATTGTCTCTGACCGCAATCCAAGGTTCACATCTAAATTCTGGAAGAGTCTTCAACATGCTTTGAGTACTGAATTAAATTTCAGCATGACCTATCACCCCCAAACTAATGTCCAATCTGAAAGGACTATTCAGACGCTTTAAGATATGCTAAGAGACTGCTCTCTTGAATTCAAAGGTGGTTGGGATCAGCATCTCCCATTGGTTGAGTTATCATACAACAATAGCATCCACTCGAGTATTCAGATGGCTCCATATGAAGATCTGTATGTAAACCGATGTAGAACTCCAACCTGTTGGGATGAAGTTGGAGAAAGAAATCTACTTGGACCCGATCATGTTCAAGAGATGACAGAGAAGGTTCAAGTCATCCAGAAAAATATCAAAGCTTCTCAAAGTCGGAAAAAGTGCTATGATGAAAATTGTCGAAGGGACTTGGAGTTCGACGTTGGAGAAAAATTCTTCCTTCGAATATATCCATGGAAGAGAGTCATGTGATTCAGGAAGAAAGGGAAGCTAAGCCCAAGGTATATTGACCTCTTTGAGATCCTTTACCACATAGGAGTCGTTGCCTATCGTCTTTCACCTCCACCGAATATGGCTTGATCTCATGATGTTTTTCACATATCACTCTTGAGGAAGTAAATACCTGATCCATCACATGTACTAGACTTAGAGGTGGTGCAGTTGGAAGATAATCTCTCCTATGGGGAGCTTCCAATAAAGATTCTAGATTAGAATGATAAGGTTCTACGGAACAATACAACCCATCTTGTCAAAGTGTTGTGGAGGAACCATAAGTTTGAGGAAGCAACATGGAAACGGGAGGAAGCAATAAAGGAAAAGTACCCACATCTGTTTTTGGCCTAGAATGTAAAATGAAATTTCGAGAGCGAAATTTCTTAAGTGGGGAAGAATGTAACGGCCCCATGTTTTTAATGGAAATTACCTTCTTATAAATATTCCATAAAATCACATAATAATGATCTACTAAGTGATAAGTGACCTTTAAACATAAGTTTTTCACTTTTGTGTTTGGAATTTTGGAAATCTGACATACACGGTTGTGTTCAAGATGTTTTTTGGAGTCTGATAAGAAAAACTTAATTTTTAGTAAATAGTAACCTACTCAAATGAATAGTAACATACCCTTATGAATAGTGATATACCCTAACGAATAGTAACCTCACCTGTGGTGGTATAAAAATAATATTCAAGTTGGAAGTGCTATATACCTATATTCTAGAATAAGTTAATGAGTGTTTTTAAACTGGTTTTGATAATAAATTATTATTTTAATTAAATATTAAAATAATCATATTTAGAAAATTATTTTTGAAAAATGTAATTTATTTTTGGATTACACACATCAAAAAATGGTTAGGGTGAATTTTTGGGATTTTTCTGAAATAATTGAATTTTTTTTATGAATAGTAGAATCCGATAATTTACAATAAATGCTAAATAATGGATTAATTGAGTCATCGATGATGTTATACTAATGTAAGACCACTTAATTCGGGATCAAATGATAACATCACTAATCTTGGTCATGTAATACTTACTATTCTTTGTCTTTTGAAGAAATAATAAATTAAGGATTATAATATCATGAAATCCCTCCTCTCCTCCACTATAAAACCCCCCCTTCACTCCCTCTTCTCTCCACTCCTCTCGAGCTCCAAGACTTCTCTAATTTCTTCCCAAATATCTCCCCAAGGTCCTCCACACGTCCAAAAGATCTCATTCTCCTCAAATTACCAAAATCTCTCACCTTAAGAGGTTCTCAAAGGAGGAAGTCTCAAGAGGTAAATTCCTCTTCCCAAATTTCTTCTTTTCTTATAAGTTCTTTTCTTTTTTGTTTCTTTCCTCAAATCCCTTCACCATAATAGTATGATAAATCCAGTAATAAACATGTACTGGAATTTCTTCATGATAGTTGTATATTTCATTATCTTCTCCATTTCTCCCCTTTTATTTGAAAGAAATGAAAGCACTGTTTGAGATGTGCTAATTCAGCACATTCAAGGACAACAATTTATCAATTTCTATTATTATATTTAATTCTGGTAATGAAACCATTTGTGTTATGGTTGAACTAGATTATTATATATGTAATATATCCTATTTTTTGTTCTGTAATCCTTTGGTACAAATGGAATTAAGTTATAAATCAAAACACATTCTTTGTAATCAAATCCACCGATCAACAAAAACAGTTATCACTATGGTTAAATATTTATAATAATTTGACTTCACTCTAAGTAAAATAATTAAAAATAAAACCATGTAATCTACTGTATATGAAATAAATAATATAACTTCCATTCTGGATAACCACATTCATCTTGAATATAATCCAAACGTGAATATAAGTGAACCGATCTTTTAAAGCCAAGTAAATAAACAAGCACGAACAATGAAATTGAACCTCATAACTAATCAAAAAGGATTTTAATGAACTAAAAAGGGTTATAATAAATCAATTAAATATATTAGAGGTTCATAATTTATTAATTAATAATCCTAATTTGTTTATTCAGGTCGTTAATAACAATTGGAGAACACCAACGGATTTAAGGTAAGGGATCCTCCCCTTTTCACTCTTAATCAAGATTGTCCTTTATGCTATGCCTTTTTATGGGTAATCCTAAATGGTTTGGTATATTTTTTCACCTCCACCATACTTCCCTAATTATGTATCAGTGATTAGAAACCCCTTATCTCTCTCATCAATCCCTCTTGGGTACACCTGACACCATGCTGATAAAATTGTAACGAATTCTACCTGAACCTTCTTTGTTCTTTCGGGTTACGTTATCTTTCTTTAAAAATGGTTTTATCTTATCTATTTATGTGAATATTTTTTATTATGGTTATTTGTATATTATTCTTATAATAATTCCTCTTTCATCACTTTCTTTTTGGGATATACATGTTTTTAAATGATTCCCTCCTTAGAACTTTTCAATAAGAAAACCTATTTTAGGGGAACTTATCGAATCGTTACCCAATATCAAGAGCACCATATCCTACGATTCAAGACATAATTGTATTTATAAAATGATTAGTTTATTATTAAAACCTTCTTGGTTAAATTATGGTTTTATATAAATGATTTTCCACTTTCCTATTTGAAAAGCTCTAATGTATTTTCCTTAAAACCGCACAAAAATGTTTTAATGATAATGTTTCTAAAATACACTTATAATATGTTGTCACTTATATTTGACACCACTTACCATGTTATATGCCTATTTTACCCTATTAATGTCCATGTATGTTCTAATCCTTTCCTTTCATGGACACTTTCATGATACACCCATTGGATATGTTTTATGTCATGACTGTGGCACCCAATTATTTCCATGGGTACCCTTATGTTTATGTATGGTTGAATATGTATGATTGTGTATGTGGTAAAAATATTTATGTGGAAAGAATATTCATTAAAATTCTGAGATGGGTGCGCCTAGAGAGTGCTCCAATGCATTGGGTAAGGATAAGTCTCATGAGATGCAATGTGAAACGGGATTGGCGGTTAGCCTTGACCCGTACTGTAATGGGAAACAAGATTGGTGGTTAGCCTTGACCCATACTGAAATAGGAAACGGGATTGGCAGTTTACCTTGTACCATACTAAAGTTATTCTACCATATTTATATGATTCCATGTTTATATGATCGCATGCTTATATTAAATGATTTTACAAGTTTCACACTTTGGATATCATTATGGAATGCCTCCTAACTCATGTGCTTGAGATGTATCCTTATGTTCATTACTTTACTGGGATTTTTAGCTCATCCCTTTGTTCATGTGTTTCCCAGGTCACCCTATGCAGATGTAATAACTCAAAGGAAGTTAGGATCTCTTTATGGAGATTAAATAAATATGTTTTTTTGAGCCCCATGTTTTATGTTATATGTACCTATTCTTCCAAGACACTAGAATTAACGATCCTTGGATTGTACTCTGATGATTAATTATGCTTGAAATAATGAAATGTTATATGTAAAAGGATTGGGTCGCTATACCTAAAACTCCCATGACATAGAAATATTCAATCTATGTAAATATTAACAATGATTTGACTTTAATGGCCCTTGATATCATTTCCAATTCTATTGATATTGGATCTAGATATTTAAAGCCACGATGTCTCCATACCAGTGTGTTTTCCATTCTCCTCTTAGACATCCTGATATTTTCTCCATCCTAGAGTCGTGCGTCTGTGCTGAAGTAATCATTGGGTTTTCTTGCAGTTCATTCCTGCGGCTCACACGATCCCCTATTCTTAGCACAAATAGGAGCTTTGGTCACATTTTGTTTCAAGTAAGGATTTATTCTGACTCTCTTTAATTATGCATCATGCAGGGTGAGTATACTAATTATTCCTTATGAATAACGAGTGAATACTTTTCGTAAAACTATAAATAAATAAGAAGGAAACATGATCAAAAGATAACAAGGGTCAATAAAATAATGGGATGGGTGTGGTTTGATGTTGATATCCTATTTTATTTGATTATTTTATGGGGTTTTATGGCTGTATACCTTCTGAAAATAATTTCCCTTGGTGGTTTTTTCTTGCGCCCTAGTGATGTCCTATTTTTGTTATAATGCTCGATAAATAATAGTGATATAAAATCTACTTAATCAATTATAATTGGATAATTAAAATGGATTACCTAGGATCAAACATATTTTGTTATCACCTTGGTTATTTTTAAAGTGGAATTAAAGAACCCCTCTTGCTAAATGTAAATATTCTTGGCTTAACATAGTGTCTATGTGCTATGTTTAGTTGGTTATGTGATTTTTTTGGTATTTTTGCGTAGCAGGGATGCTATTTTAGTGGTGGTTGTTGTAGGATTCGTGTATGGGGTGGTATAGGGGGTGTTTTGGTATCCTATTTTTATAGACTAATTGATTTTAGAATGGATGGACTTCTAGTAAGTGAGACTTCCTTTTCTTTTATTGTGGCCATTGAGTGATGTTGGGCAGTGGGACTGTAGTATGTTTATGAACTTGTTATGCAGTGGGACTGCATCTAGAAAATATGTGGGCATTAGGGATACAATACTAGGTTGTGTTGAGACTCCATGTTTATAGGTGTGATGGGTGTGGTGTTGTTGTGCGGTGGGGCTACCGATCCTAGTTGTGAGAGGAGGATTTTGTGGTATAACTTTGAATAATGATAGTTTTCAATGGTTGAATGGTTTTCTAGGAAGAATTGGGGGGGGGGGGTATGTATTAGAACTTTGAATTGGTTTTTCTCTATTGTTTTTATGATTGTGTGTCAAAATGGAAATGATTTACCTTGGTCTTTCTTCCCTTGATCAATGTTGGGAGTACCTAAGAACGAAGTGAGTTGGTTGTTGTGTGTTTAGTTAACTAGTCTCTTCACCTTCTGAGATGGTTTCATATGTTGTTTTTGGTAGTTCCCCTAGGTATATTTGGAATAAACTAAATTAAACCCCCATAAATTAATAAATGGGAAGTGGTTAAATGAAAAATGGGTTGGGTTATGATTTGGAAATGGCTGTTTGTGTGGTTGTGCATATAGGGCTGGAAACAAAAGTGGTTCTAGTGGTCTGGTTGTTTGTTTTAGGTACCCGTAGGTTTGGTTGAGTTTTTTAATTATATGTATAAATTGTAGTTCCTTCTGATTTCTATACCACCCCACCTCTGTTGATCACCATGTATAGAACACCCCCATTTCATGGGGGAGGGTTTCTTTCCCAACAACTAGGTGGGAGGATGAATGGTTGGTTACTGACTTTCTTCATCACACCCTCATTTAGTTCTTACTGCTCGATCATATCTGGGTAGGTTTTAATGGATTGAGGCTTATTATAGACCCAGACCCTTCGGGTAGGTTTTTTGTGAATGAGGGGCTCAAGTGTTTTTAGGTGAGGTTTTTTTACCAAGTATATTCAGGATGAGGCCAAGGTGTCTTCGAGCAAGAAGTGTGGTTGTTGTGGCCTAGGTGTCTACAAGATATATGTGCAGTGTGGTTGTGGCCCAGGTGATTGCAGGCAAGATTTTGTCTGTGGTTTGAGACCCAAGTGAGTGCAGGCAGGTTGTGGTAGTGGGACTGCATTTTTTTGGAAGAGTGGTAGCATCAAGATGTTATCCATTAGGTATGAGCAGTTAACCAGATGAAAGTGGTGTAGGGTACCTAAATATTGATGTGATTATAATACTACTTTACATGACTTGTGTTATTTGGTGAGTACGTTGGTGAGGCTGGGCTATTTAGTACTCCTTGGTAGGTGCTTCAAGGTTCAGCTATTTTCTTACATGGGCATTAGTATGTTCCCCCACTTGTGCAAGGGTATATTTAGATTTCCTACTGGCTATACTTGTATACTCACGCTACATTTGTAAAATTTTTCTCTAGTTTCCAGGAGTACTTTGAGGACCATACTGGACTTTACTAGCTTGAGCATCGGGATAGTTGCTGTGTTGCTTCTTAGTCTCATTATTTGGTACTAGTTTTAGTACTTTTTTTAACTTTTTTCATAGTTTACATTTGAACATTCATATGGGAAAGGATTATGGCTTTACTTTTACCCTTATTTTGGTGTTATTTGAGATTTCACCATCTTATCTCATGATCCCGTTTTCATTAAAAAGGGAAATGACGTCCATTTTGTGTTAGATTATATAACCTTGGTGCTAGTCACCACTCTGAGGCCTATTGATGGCAGGACTCAAGGGTCATTATCTATCCTTTATCTTGAAGAAGGAAGGGTTTGGTACTTTTCTGTACCTTCCCTCATCCTGAGGAAGGTGAGTCATGATAGAATGGTATCAGAGGGAAGGTTGAGAGAGAGGTTGGGTTTGAGAGTTAGGCATAATGATAATTATATTTGATGGTAGGGAAATGATGTTAGTAAATCTTGGTGTGTGAGATAGTCCAGGGAAGACCTGATAGGACATGTGATTTTAGGCCCCCCATGATTCGATGCAAAGACTCCGGGCCTACCAAACGACTAAGTGAGGTTGCACTGATTAAAGGGTAGAGACCCTTGAAAGGTACATGCCTCATAGGGACTTGTTTTCTTGTGTGTCTTGGGTGTTTTGGGGATTTAATTTAAAGAAAGAGTTAAAATAAATCTTAAAAGGAAATTTACACACTACCCAAGATGAGGAGTTCCTTTTTTATCCTTTTTAGCTATGGCACCCAGACATCACCGACATTTTGTATGAGTAGTTGATGCCTAGAAGGATGAACTGATTGATTAGAAGAGGGCCGATCAAGAGGAGAAAGATGAATTGTGGCAAAAAACCCATTGTGATTTCCAACGGCAGTCCCAGGGGAAGTACAAAGGAAGCGTTTTAGACTCAGAGATGGAGGGATGTCTTGAGGATATGAAAATCACCTTTACCTTGATCCATGACCTGACGAAGTAATGGGTTCGTTTGGCAGTGCACAAGATGTGAGGAGCGGCATGTTAGTGGTGGAATCTTTACCCAAGTGAGAGGAATGAGACCGATGTATCATGGGCTAACTTTAAAGAATTCTGGGCATGGTTCCTTTCCTCAACATTGAAGGACGAGAAGAGGCAAGAGCTTCTCCCTCTACAGTAAGGGAGTATGTTGGCGAGGGAGCTGGGGATCAAGTTCAAGGATCTCCTATGCTTTGCTCCAGATCTCTTTTTGGATGAGGAGTCGTGGGGGAGACACCTAGAGGAGGCACTACAACCTTCTTTTTAGTATGCCACCACTCCCTTTAACCTACCGAAATACTTAGAAGTTCATAATAAGGATGAAGTAGTGGAGAGGATTCACTCACAGGGAGGTGTACTGTGATAGGGGAGCCGACAGAGTTCGTCGAAGGGGAAATAAGTCAGTTGCAGGTCTCTAGCGTTAGGGAATTCTAGGTTTTGGTCAGTGAGAAGTAGGCCTCAATAGTTATAGTTACGATCTCATGGTCCTTAAACTTTATCCATGGGCTCAATACTGAGGTGATTTATCTATCGAGGTTGTTGAAATATTCATAACCAGTTCCTAGTTCTAGCACATTATAGTGGGGGTGGGTAGGTTCATGACCCACCTCAAACAACAATAGTTGCAGGTCATGCCTTTCCAGTAGCAGGGGCAGCAGGTACCCCCTCCACCGAGGGTAGATGGTGATGGGGGAGGATAACCTCAGGGACCTCTACCAAGGCACGATCGGGGAGGCGGTCGACAATAGAGTGGTATTGGAGCTGGGCATGGGAAGTTTCATGCCATCGAGGCAGCAATTCCAGCAGGTCCGAGGGTTGTTCAATATACGATCTATCTGTTTAGTACTTCGGAATGTGTCTTGTTTGATTAAGGGGATTCGCACTCCTGTGTTTCACCCAGTCTAGCCCATGCCTTATAACTATATGTAGAGAGAATTAATGTTCCCATGGTGTTGAGAACGTGAGTTGGAGGTCAGAACATTCTGTTTTATGTTTTTCGGGGATGTGGACTGATGTTGGGGCCACATCAGTCAAGAGGGGATCTTCTTCTACAATAGATGCTTCTATACGATGTCATCCTAGGCATCGACTGGTTATTTTCGTTGCATGATTCTATCAACTACTTATGGATAAGATTAATGTTTTTGGATATTGATGGCCATCTTGTAGTTTTCGTTGGTGAGTGGGGCTGTCTAGTGGGAAGTCGGTGTGTGGAGCCTCTTCTCTCCTTGTTGGCCAAGTTTTAGGTGGGATCAACAATGTAGATATGGTAGAGGTTCTAGGGGTTGTTAGAGAGTTTTTGAATGTGTTCATAGAGGATTTTTTGACTCTACCCCCTCGATGTAACATTGATTTCGCTATAGACATGCAACCTGGTGCCCGCCCGATTTTGATGACTCCCTATCGGATGACACCTTCTGAGTTGCTTGAGTTTTTTATTCGGCTTGACATCATAATGAATAAGGTTTTTATTTGGCTGAGTATTTCACCATGAGGTGATTGAGCCTTGTTCGTGAAGAAGGAAAATAATGGTCTAAGACTATGAATAGACTACCAGAGACTGAATCAGGTGACAGTCAAGAATCGTTACCCAGTCCCGAGGATTGAAAATATTTCAGACTAGTTATAGGGATCAAGTTGGTTCTCTAAAATCAATCTACATTATGGATATCACCAGTTGAGGGAGAATGATGGTGACATTCCAAATAATACTTTCAGGTGCAGGTATGGGCACTTTGAGTTCATGGTCATGCCCTTCAGTGCTATGAATGAACCAATTGAGTTCATGGGGATCATGAAATCTATCTTCCAAAAGTTCTTGGACCGTTTCATCATCGTGTTCATTAAAGATATTATGGGTTACTCAAAGTCAAAGGAGGAGCATGAAGACCACCTCAGGACAGTCTTGGAGGTCCTCCAGTACCACCAGATCTATGGGATGTTTCCCACATGAATGTTCTGGATACGAGAGGTGAACTTCCTTGGACATGTGGTGTCTGATTAAGGGTTATTAGTGGACTTATCAAAGTTTGGGGCGGTTGTTTCTTGGGAAGCACATAAGAACGTGGTAGAGGTTTTCATCTTCATGGGTCTAGCAGGGTATAATCGGAGGTTCGAACTTGAATTCTCTAAGGTTGTGGATCCATTGAAGGATTTGATGAGAAAAGACCTGGCCTTTTTGTGGAGTGAGTAGTGTCAGGTAGCTTTTAACTAACTAAAAGGGAAGTTGGTTAGTGCTCCAGTGCTCGGTTTTCCAAAGTAATGAGTGATGTTTGAGGAGTTATGTGACACCTCAATATTAGGTTTAGGGTGTGTGCTGATGTAGTAGTGAGGAGTGATCTCTTATGGGTCCAGGAAATTATATTTCCGTGAATGTAACTATGCCACCCATGATCTGGAGCTCACAGCGGTCATATTCAACCTGAAGTTGTCGAGACATTACCTCACCAGGTAGCACTTTTTGGTCTTCAAAGATCATCAGAGATTTTAGTATATCTTCTCCTTGCAAGACTCAAAATTGTAGCAGTGAATGTGGATGTAGTTTCTCTAAGAATATGACTTTAATATCTCTTACACCTCAAAAAAAGGGAATGCAGTGGTTGATGCATTAAGCAGGAAATCACAAAATAAATTAATTCAAGATTCCTTGTATTCTTAGAAGGAAATGGAGGAGTTGGTCACTTTGTTTAAGGATTGCGAGAATGGATAGTGGAAGAGGATATATATTTCAGATAATAGTGTAGTCTTCGTTAGTGCAGAAGGTGGAGGAGTCTCAGTGGGGAGACTCAAAGACCAAAGTTATGTGTGATCGTGCTGTCCAAAGTGATGCTCTGGAGGGATGGTTAGAGGATAGTCAGAATCAGATTCTCTTCTATGGGAATATTTTTTCCTAGTAACGATGAGTGGGGGAGTTCTCCATGAGTTCCACATCTCACCCTAGGTAGTGAATCCAAGAGTTTTTAAAATATACTGAGGCTTCATTGAAAAGTTTTGGTTTCTCGGGGTGAAGCGTGCAGTGGTGGATTTTGTGACAATGTGCCTAGTCTATTAGCATATGAAGGCTGAGCACCATTTTCTCGACGGTCTGTTGCAACCCTTAGACATTATTGAATTGAAGTGGGATGATGTCTCAATGGATTTTGTCATAGGATTACCCAGGACTTAGGGAAGATGTGATGCTCTTTGGGTGGTAGTAGATCAGTTGACTAAATTAGATTACTTCTTAGCATTCAAGGAGTCAAGTGTAGTGGATGCCGTGGCATAGAGGTATGCAGATGGGGTGTTATGGCTACATGGATTTCCAAGATCCATTGTCTCAAATCGGGATATACGTTGTACATCATGAGTCTAGAGGGGATTTTAGCATGCCTATGGCACTCAGTTACGCCTCAACACTGCTTTCGACCCTCATATGGATGGACAAATAGAGAGGACCATCCAGACATTGGAGGACACGTTGTGAGCATGTGGTCTAGAATATTGTGGGTCTTGGCTATGCAATTTTCATCTTTTAGAGTTTTATTACAATAATATCTACCATTCTACCATTGGCATGACATCGTTCGAGGATTTTTACAGAAGTCCATGTTGTTCACCCTCGTGCTGGACAAATGTTGGGGAGGTATCCTTACATGGGTCAGGTGTAGTGTAGAGTGCAACAGATAAGGTGTAGTTTCTATGTGAGAGGATGAAGGCAGCACAAGACTGGTATAAGTTGTATGCTGATCATAGGATGAGGTCTTTGGAGTTTGAGGCCAAGGACCATGTTTTCTTGAAAGTTTCCCCTCAACGTGGGAAGCAGATGTTGAATAAGGGAAGCAAGCTTTATCCCAGGTTCATTGGGACCTTTGAAGTTTTGGGACGAGTTGGTGAGGTGGAATATCAGCTAGCATTTCCACCACAGTTGGATAGGATCCACAACGTATTCCATGTCTCTCATCTCCATCAGTACCTAAATGATGACTCCCACATCATTGACTAGGGAGGATTGGATATCAAGTATGATGTGACGTTCATGGAGAGGCCAGTAAGAATCAAGGATTATGAGTAGAAGATGCTTCATGGATGTAATATTCATTTGGTTCATGTGTTATGGAGGCATGGTGGCCTCTAAGAGAGTACTTGGGATCAGAAGTCATAGATGCGTGCCCCATACCTAGAGCTGTTATAATTTTTGTTTCTGTGTTTTACTTTTGAGATTCATTTTATGATGTAATACTTGAAATTTTTCATTATTAGATGACTCGTTTCCCTATTCTCAAAATGTGTGTGAGAATTCCTGACTATGGGGAGGGGAGGACCTGATCCCTAATCGATTTTTCTGGATAGCATGACCTTTGGTTTTTGTGTGGTTTTTTGGGGAAGTGGGGCCTTAGTGTTTTTACAGTTGACTTAGAGATAAATGTTAAGGAGGGGTCCTTGTATGTCAAGGTTTTTGCTTAAATTTTCAAACAACAAGAGGTAGTTTGTCCCTAAATATTTTTTAATGGGGTAGTTGACTGGACCCCTCTTTATTATGGGATGATTTTGAATTATTAGGTATGAGAATTGTTTGACTAGTATATGATGTAATGAACCAGACCCCTTCATGCATTCCTTTGTGGAAAACTAGTGTTTGGGGTGTTCTGGGGGGGGGGGTGTCAGTGACTCATTTTGAGAGTTAGCCAATAATCCAATTTGAACCGTCGATATCGATGATTCAGTGGTGTCAGCATTAGTGAGTTAGGGGTGTTGATATTAGTTATTCAGGGGAGTAGGGATCAGAAAGTTAGGAATATTAACATCAGTGAGTCGAGGGCATCGATGTCAGTGATTTGAGGGTATCGTTGTCGGTGAGCTAGGGTGTTAGTACTAGGGCATCATTGTTAGGACATTGGTGAGTCAGGGAATTGGTGATTCATAGCATCGGTGAGTCATTGCGTCTATAGATAAGTGTCATTGGATCAGTGTCGGTTGGTCATGTCGGTAGCTCAGCCGTTGATGGCTCAACATCGGGGACTCACCCATCTGTGACTGATTTCAAGTTTTTCCAGTTTTCCCGATTTTTAAGTGTCTCCCCTCTTACGTTTTATTTTATGTAAATTGAGTTTAAAGGTGTGTTTGAGCATTTTAAAGGAATTTAAAAGGATATAATTGATATCTTTAATATCTTAATGCTTCTAGGACTTTGAAGTAGTCAATCCGTATAAATAT
Organism: Viscum album; assembly: GCA_963277665.1. Taxonomy (NCBI): domain Eukaryota; kingdom Viridiplantae; phylum Streptophyta; class Magnoliopsida; order Santalales; family Viscaceae; genus Viscum; species Viscum album. Next base: position 1,819,845,918 of record OY728161.1, on the reverse strand, counting down.
TGACCATGATCCAACTTTAATGGTCCTTGAAACCATTTTCTGTTCTGTTGATATAGGATATGGCTATTCAAATCCCCAATCTCCACCTCCCATTGTGTTTTCTATTCTCCCTTAGGAAATCCAGAGCTTTTCCCCTCCATGGAGTCATAGATCTAGGCAGAATTCATAATTGGGTTTTTCTTGGAGTTCTTTCATACTCCTCACGTGATCCCATATTCTCAGCATAAATAAAATCTTTGATCACCTGTTATTTAAAGTAGGTATTTCTTCTTCCACTCTTTAATTTTTTATCTTGCGGGGTGGGTATACTAATGATTCATTATGAATAATGAGTGAATAATTTTCTGAAAACAAGAAATAAATAATAAGGGGATATGATCAAAAGATAACTGGGGTTCATAAAATAATGGACTGGGAGTGGTTTAATGTTGATTATCTATTTTATTTGATTATTTTATGATTTTTTGGCTGCATGACTTCTAAAAATCATGGTTATTTGTGGTCTTTACTTGTGTACTGGTGATGTCCTATTTTTGTCTTGATGCTTAATAAATGGCTACAACATGAAATATGATTAATCACATATACTTGGATAATTGGTATGGATTCCCCAGGATCAAACCTATTGTGTGATCACCACAGTTATTTTTAAATTAGAATTAAAGAAACCCTCTTACTAAAACTGAATATGCTTTGGCTTAACGGTGTGGCTGCATGGTGTGTTTAGTTGGTCATGTGAGTTTTTTTGGTATGTTGGTGTAGAGGGTATGTAGTTTTAGTGGTGGTTGTTGTGGGATTTGTGTATGGGGTTGTATAGGGGGAATTTTGGTATCCCAGTTTGAGACACTAATTGATTTTGTAATGGATAGACTTGTAGAAAGTGGGACTGAATTTTCTTGTGTTGTGGCTATGGAGTGATGTTGGGTAGTGGGATAATAGTGTTGTTATAAACTTGTTATATATTTGGACTACATCTAGGAAATGTTTGGGCATCTGGGCTGCAGGACTATATTGTGTCATGAATTTATGTTTGTAGGTGTGTTAGGTATGGAATTGTTATACTGCGGGGCTGCCAGTCTAAGTTGTGAGGGGAGGATTGTGTGGTATAACATTGAAGAATGATAGTTCAAAATGGTTGTACGTGTGTCTTGGAATAATGGGGGGTGTGCAGAAGGACTGAAGGTTGGTCATTATCTATTGTTTTTTATGAATGAGTGTTAAGATAGAAATTGTTTACCTTGGTACCTCTTTCCTTGTTCAATGTTGGAAGTACCCAAGAACGAAGTGAGTTGGTTGCTGTGTGTTTAGTTAATCTGACACTTCACATTTTTAGATGGGTTCTGATGTTGTTCTCGGTAGTTTCCCTGGGTAGTGCTAGAGTAAACTGAAGTGATCCCCCTTAAATTACTAAATGGAATGTGGTTAAACAATAAATGGGTTAGGTTATGCTTTGAAAGTGGCTATTTGTGTAGCTTTTCATGTAGGGGTAGCAGAAAAAGTGGTTCTAGTGGTCTGGTTGTTTGTTTTGGGGACCCATAGTTTGTGCTGAGTTTTTTTTACTTATATTTAGAAATTGTAGTTCCTTGTGATTTCTATATGCACCGACCCTTGTTGGGCACCATGTGCCGAACACCCCCATTTCATGAGGGAGGGTGTGTTTCCCAACATTTTGATGGGAGGATAGATGGATGGTTACTGATTTTCTTCCTCGCACCCTCTTCCAGTTCTTAACGCTCGAGCATATCCGAGCAGGTTGTAATGGATTGAGGCTTACTATAGTTTCAGATCCTTTGGGCAGGTTTTTTTGTGAATGAGGGGCTCAAGTGTTTGCGGCCTAGGTTTTTTCCCTAGTGCCTTCGAGATGAGGCCCATGTGTCTTAATGTGAGAGGTGTGGTTGTTGTGTACCAGGTGTCTACGAATGAGAAATGTGGTGTGGTTATGGCCCTAGTGTCTCTAAGCACGATTGTTTTTTGTGTTTGGAGGCCCATGAGAGTGTAGTCATCTTGTGTGTAGTGGGAGTGAATTTTTTTGGAAGAGTGGTAGCATCACAAAATTAGAAATTAGGGATGAGCAGTTAACTAGTGGGAAAGTGGTGCGAGTTACCCAAATGTTGATGTGCTTATACTACTAATTTACTTGACTTGCGTTATTTGGTGAGTGCCTTGGTGAGGCTAGGTTGGTTATTACTCCTTGGTAAGTACTTAGAGGTTATGCTATTTTCTAATAAGGGAATTAGTTTCTTCCCCCACTTGTGTGCAAGTATATTTAGTTTTCCTATTGGGTATACTTTTATACTCACCCAACATTTGTAAAACTATCTTCAGGTTTCAAGGAGGACTTTGAGGACTATGCTAGACTTAACTAGCTCAGGCATCAGGATAGTTGTTGTGTTGCATCTTAGTCTCATTCCTTGGTACTTGTTTTAGTACATTGGTTGTAGTTTTTTCACAGTTTACTTTTTAACATGCATATGGGAATGGATTATGGATTGACATTTACTGTTAGTTTGATGTTGTTTGATATTTCACGGTCTTATCTCCCGATATTATTTTTATAAAAAAGGGAAATACCCTAAATTTTACGTGAGATTCTATACCATTATTTCTAGTCGCCACACTGAGGCCTATTGAAGGTGGGACTTAGGGGGTCATTATATCTCCTTTATCTTGAATAAGGAAGGGCTTGAAATTTTTTCGTCCCTTCCCTCATCTTTTGAAAGGTGGGTCGTGACACTACCCTTCTTAAAAAAATTGTTTCCTATCAATTTTATCTATTGTGTCAAAAAATGTTTGAAATACTTTTTTCAGATTCAAGGTGTGGAAGATCAAAAAAATGAAAATGAAATCAATTTTTTTAATATTTTAAAATAATATGGTTGAAAAACCATATAATCAAAGTGTTTAATAAAACATCTGTCTGAAATAGGAAAAAGGTAATATGAAGGTCGCTATGAATGACACCAAATCAATTTCAGAATAAATAGAACATTACCATGGATTTAAAATTGTGGAAATGGGGGAGAAAATTAATATTTGAGGAATAATATAGAGTGATATAGAACATTATCATCTAAAATTTAATAAAAAAACCATAAATCATTTAGGTGTAAATAAGACCACCAATTCATAAGAAATGATTGCAAAAGGATAACTATTTTATTTCCGAATCATTTTCCATGAGTTGAGGGATTATTTTACTATCATGATAGAGAACATGAGAAAATATAATTGCACAATATCATTCCAATTCTTAAGAAAAACATCATCCTTTGGTTTTGATTTGATAAATTTTTACTTTTATCTTATCTCTTACTCCATTAAATGAATATCCAGGATGAATTTTTCATGGATAAATCACTAATGTTAAATTTTAGTGGATAATAATGTCCAAAAAAGGATGAAAAATTATTCCTCATGTTTCTCTCCATTATCCAAAACAAAATGGATATAATAAGATGAGATAATATCCAATATTAATAAACCACAATTTGGATAAATACTAAATTAATCACCAATTCTTCAACAACCACACCAAAATTTCAACTATCCTTAAAACTCTTCAGAATATGCCTAGACAAATTGAAACCCATAGACTATAATTATTTTTTTATATATTATTCCAAGATCAATATAATATTTATCTCCAAAAAAATCAATCAATCATAAAGTCACATACAAAAATGAATATACCATAATCATATATTCTCAAGAATATACAAATCATATTACAAAATAACCTAGGTCACCATTAAAACACTACAAAAATAATATATGTTTATTGAATTTAACTTAGAATTTATTTCAAAAATGAAACCCCATCATAGAAAATAATATTTTGTTCATCATAATCATGTAATGTTCCTTAAAAATTTAGTGAAATTATTCCAAAATAACTTTAATCACTTTCCCACCAAAATACTTTTCAATCTCATTATTATCTATATGATAAACAATTTGTTACAAAATTTTTATAAATAAAAATTACATCAATATCTATGATCATATTAACCCTTAAGATTATCAATAAATTTAAAAATATGTCTAAAAAATATAAAATCACTATTCCAGAAATAGCATTTTCACTAAAATGCACACTAATCCCAAGGGTTTTATTCTTATAAATGTCTAAAAATAATTTATCAATTTTCATAAACTCCCATCACATAAATCCTTAAAATGGTTATATTTTAATTTAATCTTATGAATATCTTTAGACTTATCAACCCATGATACTTTATGTTTATCTAACATCACTCTAAAATATCTTTAATTTCCATAGGCTATATTCTTTCTTTAAATATAATGGTTCATGAGGAAAATATAAATTGAACCAAGAATATCCCTAGCTAGTGTCTTACCTAGTTTTCAGTATTAAGAACACTAATCATAAACCAGTGATGATCTAGTTAGTTCATAATCTACCCCTTTTGAAGTTATTACCCATGGGTACATCTGTTTCATTATATCATCCACTTTAAAATATCATGATGGGGACGTTATTTCAAGTAAAACAACATAATATATTTTTCTTTAAATCTTCATGATAATACATGAGACACACACACACACACACACACACACAGATATATATATATATAACTACAATCTAAAATAAGGTTGTGTTTTCTAATCACTATTTTCCTAAATCTAGTTTTCAGGGGTCCTACTAAATATCCTTTAATAACAACTATAAAACCACCACACCAGTAACCTAGATCTGGTGGTTATTTTAATACATTGGCACAATGTAGAAGGGATCACACCAAGAAGGATCGAATAATTTAAAAATCATGGGAAACTAGATGCATAGATGATTCTCATATTAAATTTTAAAACATGAAATTCAACTTTAAAATTCTAGTGGAATTTTTTTTATTTATTCTAGTATATCTAAGAAATTAATCATAAATCCCTAAATTGTATATTTGTAAAGGACAACATAATAATGAGTGATCCCAAAAATCTCAATAAGGGAAATTATAAAATATAATCTATCATATATTTAATAAATAATGAATAACATCAACAAGATTAACAATAATAAAATATGCAATTTAACTATTATACTAAAATGGGAATATATCTATTGATAACATTGGAATATAAATAATCACATGGATTACATTAACTAGTTTTATAATGATGGAATTCATTATTTAAGACATCATAATAATATTATCAGGGCCTTATACCAAGATATTATAAACATACTATTAAACCCCTAGGACAATACATCATAAATAATTATACAATAAAGAAATACCCCGGAAATTTTTCTCATGATACACACCAATTAATTGAAGGGATATAAAGAGACATTCTATTCACATAATAAACTTAATTATTTAATCAATTTAAATAATTGAATAAAAATTCAATACACAATGAATATAAATATTTATATTGAAAAACTATCATACAAATTGTTAATATTTCGAGAGTCAATAAAGAGATTATCATGATCATAAAAAATCCATAGAAATAATGTGAATGGTATCATTATAGAATATCCCCAGCAAATTATTATATTCATTAAAGTATTTTGATATAGTTGAAAACAATTTTAAATGATCAATGGAACATTTATTGAGGAAAATACCATTTTTATTTTGAAAAACTTATTTAAAATATTAAAATTACATAATATTAGGAAACTTATATTTTTTGAAAACAACCATACATACATGTAATATAATCATCAAATAAAATATTAGTTATTGTGATGGGTAGAGTCAGTGAATCTATATAATTTTAATTTTTTTCATTTTATAATAAATGAATAATTTTTCCATTCAAGAAATGATAAAAAGATACCTTTTTGAATCCTTTACAAAAAATATTCAATGATATTTTAAAATTAACTCAAAAAATAATTGAAATTGAAATATGAAAAATTATTGAATCATTTTTAGAAAACATGGACATGGATTAGAAATTCCATCGACCAAAGAGGAAATAAGGTCACGTTTTCTTAAAAAAATGTTTTTCGATCATATTAAGTACCATAATGGAGAAAATAAATGGAAAAAATTTCAATATTTATAGAAGAATATAGGATATTAAAATATAAGGATTTTAAAAGAGAAATGTCTTATAATTTACTTCAATGGAAATTTAAACATAAATAATACCATATATAAATGAGATTGTAGAATAAACCATTAATTGTTTGCAAAACCTCAAATAATAACCCCAATAAAATTAATAAAATTAAAAAAATTTAAATACCATAAATATAATGGTATTCAGGATATATCATATCAAATGGAATGTATATAATCTACATGAAATAAACACGTTTGGATATGGAATATTAATCACAGAAATAAAAGTTAGGTGACAAATCCTTACAAAAACTGTAACAATAAAGTTAGAATTCATCAAGAAGTGATTATGTGTAAAAAATAAAAAATCCACATGAAATAATTGGAAATAAAACATAAAATAACTTTAAGGTTCTATCATGGTTTCTCTTAAATGACGTGTTGTTTTTCGTTATTTAGGTGCAACAGAGTGGCTAACCAAGGTCATCACTCAACGAAATAAGTAATTAAAACAACATATTAATGGTATTTTGAAAATTAAATAAAATAACACTAAAACACTACAAAAAATTATGGGGGTTATTAATGATAAGAAATATTGAATTTTTATTCTAGAAGAAGTTTTTATTTTTTTATTTTTGTTTTTTTAATGAAATTTGATTAACAGGACACAAAAAGAAGTTTTTTTAGAAAATATTTTTTTAAGGTGTAATCAGTCTAACCGTTAATATTAAATTAATTATTAATAAATATTATTTAAATTAAAAATGACTTAATTATGATATCCTAATATTTTAATCCCTGAAACCTACAAGAATTAACTTTTCTATAAAGATGAAATGAACTGAAACATAGGCTATCTTCAGAATATGCAATCTCATCACCCTGCTTTGATTATAGTTCCAAGGATATATTATGGTTACTGGTAAATTAGGGCATATATAAATTCTCTATTTATGTACTAATTGATTATACAGATTATATTTTAACTCTACAAATTAATCCCATGCAGTTTTGTTTTACCATTTAATATCACGCTCTCACAATCCACACATTACTCAACCCTGCAAGTTTTGGGTTAATTGTGAAAAAGATTTATTAATTTCATTTGAGTTAAAAAAAATAAATTAATGGATAATATTATGTGAATTAAAGTATCTTAGTTATTCAAAATAAATAAATGAATAATGTTAAAGGTATATCGATTAATAAAAAACAACTCTCCCGTGAGTGGTGTAGTCATCGTATACACATTTTTCATTCGAAAAAAGGTTGTGGAAATGGTATAACCAAATAAAATTTATAATATTGTTTTCTAGAAAAATATGATGATTAGATAATAATAAAATGGAGTAAAAATATAATAAATTTAAGAGAAACTAATAATTTTATTGCAAGAATAAAAATATTACAACAAAGAAGAGGAAAGGAAGAGTATTTTGGAGGAAATCCTAGCTTGATAGCTTCCCACAACCAATGGTGAATTGAAATGGGAATTCACCACTTATACTATGATCCAAATCCTCTAATTCACTTACAATTCCTTAAAAATTATAGAAACACACATTTACTGAGTGTATGAGAGGTTAGGGTTATAAAATGTTTCAAGTGTGAATGGAGATTTCGTCTAAATATTTTAATCCAATTTGAACCGTTTGTTTGACCTATAGAAATAATACAATAGATTTATTTATAGAATTAATATTTTTTATAAATTTTTTTATAAATATTATTTCCAAATTTGGCCCCAATAAAATCTTATATGAATAATTTATGGCCCAAATATTGAATTATTCTCCAATAAGGAGGGTCACGTCTAGATTTTACATCTTGACCCCATTAATAAACACAAATGAAATATTTATCTCAAATTTCCTTAATTAAATTTGTATCCCATTTAATCAGTAACATTGTTAAAAAATATAATGTTTTAATAAGTCACATAAAAATAGTTATTTCTAAAATACTATAATTAATTTTAAAAGGAAAAAACTATAATTTTCATCAAATTTTCAAATGAATGATCTAATAAAAAATAATCCATATATAATCATATTTAACACAATGTGAGTAAATTATGTCATTTATTATCAATAAAATATTGAACAAAAATATTTTTTATCAACTCCCCCAAACATACCTTTTTTACTCCTTGGAAAAGTCACATGTCATGTATTCCAAAAAAATGTGACAATATATGAATATTTATATTACACAATACAAAGTGGAAATATAGTAAAATTAAACATCCCAAAAAAGTAAATATCAATAAAATTTAAATTCATGTCTCATAAATTGTTTCAGAATAAAATATAGTGAGATTAATGACACTAATCACAGAGAAACAAGTCATGGGTCTACTATGACACTAATTTCCCTTGTGTGTGTGCCAACAATTTCAAGTTCATATATCCACCATTTATTTAGTATATATAGGTCATGTAAAATAACTATTCTTACTTGGTTTAATTCACCAAACCTATTCTACATTCCTTTATAATCAAATTTCAAGACCCACTCACTTATGAATTCCCAAAAGTCAGACCTTAAGCTCTTGACATAGATATCCCCATTTGTGTTACATTTCATCAATACCGCCCTTATTAATATATATATATATATTATTTATTTTTTTATTTTTTTGAGGGCATAAAACTATCAAATATCAGGTACATATGCATTGTTCAATTAAGTACAGTAATGAAATAGATCAGAAGACGAATATATGGACCAACCATTAATATAAAAGTATTTTTTTATATAACTTGTCTATACCTTCAATTGTGTAAGAAAAATTCCATATTTCATATTTGAGTGAAAAGATGTGTGTAGAAATCAATGACATAATTACAAAAAAAAAATATCACAAAGAGTGGTGGAAAAATCTAAAAGGTTTTATATTTACATAACCAAATATACCATTGACCAATTCAATTTTTACAAAAATTAAACCCTTAATAATGAAATATTTTTTATACTTATCATGCTACCAATGATTTTTTAGAACTTTCATTTTCCACATGTTCTACATGTAAATGGGAATGAAATGTTTTTATTGATTTTTTTTCATTTTTTTGATTATTTAATAGAAAACCTAATATAAAACACACACAAAACACACAAATGAAAATTATAAATAACTACCCCAAAATATTTTCCCCTCCCCCACACTTAAACCATTAAATTATCCTTAATGTGAACTTATGAGATGACATGTGAACATGAAATGTGGAATTTTAAATAGTAAAATAATATAAAAGTTAAAGGGTTAATAATAGCATGATATTCTCAAGTGATGATGGGGTCTTGCAGTGTGATGAAATCAAATGCATCGGTAGAAAGTTTCTCAATTTACTACTTCAAACATCTCCCATTAACTATAAATTTCTTTCCCATGTCCTCTTGTGTGATCTCCAATAAACCATAAGGAAAAAAATTTGATACAACATAAGGACCTAACTATCTATAACCAACTTACCTGGCATTGACTTCAGTCGTGAACAGTAGAGTAATGATTTCTACCCTATATGAGACTAACTTTTTTGGATCATTATATCTTGAGACACTTTTGATATTTCCTTATATACCCTTTAGTTCTTATATAACGACAATCAAATATCCTCAAGCTCTTAAATTTTCATCTTCCTTTGAATTCAATGATGGGCCAAATCCATGTTTCATTTCTTTATTGCCCAATATGGTCGATGCTCTAAATCCATGGGGAGATGATAAGCTTTCCAAAAAAAAAATCCAAAATGGAGACATGCTGATCAAACTATTGTGTACCGTCCAATAATCTCACAATGCATCATCTAAGAACTTTCTCCAATCCTTCCTATTCGGCTATAAAATTTTCTTTAAAATTTGTCTCGAATCCCAATTTGAAACCAAGACCTAGTCATTTGTTTGGGGGTGGTATGAAAAAGAAGTTTTATGTGTTTACACGTAATTTTGAAGAAGGGAATCAAAATTATAATTGAAAAGTGTATCCCCTAATCATTGATGATAGCCTTTGGTACTCTAAACCTAAAATAAATTGAGCCTTGAAAAAATCCAAAACTACGTGATAATTATCAGTCATGGAAGCCTTAGCCTCCACCCATTTTCAACATAATAATCAATGAGGAAAATATAAAAGAAACCAAATGAACTTGTAAAATGACCCATAAAATCAATTCCCCACACATCAATAATATCACATAATAATATGGGTTATTGAGGCAGCTCATGTCTCCTAGAAATATTTCCAGAGTGTTGGAAATGTGATCATGACTTTTAAAACACATTGAATTTGTAAAATAAGAAAGTAAAATATAATATATAGTCTAATAATTTCCTAGTTATTCATTGGGGTCTAAAGAATCCGCGAAATTCAAGTGTATCGAAGAAATAAAGAACATACTCAAACTCATGTTCGGGAACACACCTCCTAATAACTTGGTCACTACACATGAACCAGAGGTAGAGATGATCCCACACATAAAACCTAGACTCACTCTTTAATTTTTGAACTTTATGTTTCTTTAAATTTTTAGGAATTTTAGAGGAAAAAGGTAGTTTCATGGTCTGTGGTTCCAACCTCTATTGTTTGAGTAATCCTACTCATGTGGTCTGTAGCCTTGTTTTCTGAACCCTTCATATTCTTTATCTCAATATAAAATTCTTTAAGAAGGAGAATCCATCAGATAAGTCTAAGATTTTTATCTTGCTTCTTCAAGAGGAACCTCAGAGCTGCATGGTCAGAAAATACACCTAATTTAGAACGCGATAAATAGGAATGGACTTTATCTAAAGAAAATATTATGGAAACAAAATCGTTTTCCATGGTTGTGTAATTTTATTTGACAGAATCCAATGTCATTGATGCATAATAAATCACATGGGACCTACCTTCCACCCTATGATATATAGAAGCTCCAACTGTGAATTTGGACGCAACACACATAAGCTTGGAAGGAAGCTCCCATCATGGGGGTTGTATGATCAGTGGAGTGGTTAGATACTTCTTTATCTCATCATATGATACCATTCATTAATCATCAAAAATTAATTCAATACCTTTTTGAAGTAATTTAGATAAGGGAAGATCAATATTCTTGAAATCTCTAATGAATCGTTAATAAAATCTTGCATTCCCTAGGAGTTATCTAACATTATGCACACATGAAAGATATTGAAAGGATTAAATAATATCTACCTTAGATCTATCAACCTATATTCCATGTTTTGACACTATATTACCCAATACAATTTGATGATCAACCATGAAATGACATTTTTCAAGGTTTAAAACTATATTTTTTCTCAATGAAGTGATTCAACATCTTTCCCAAACTAAAGATACATTCACCAAATTATAATACATTCATAAATACATCGATGTAGGCCTCAATGAAGTCAAAACAATAATCACCATAAATATTTAGAAGTTACCTGGGGTATTGGAAAGTCCAAATGACATCCTTTAATATGAAAATGTACCGAATAGACAAGTGAATGTTGTCTTTTCCTAATCTTATGGAGCTATAGGAACCTAAATATATCCATAAAATCCATCCATGAAAAAATAGTGTATCTTCCCAGCTAGTCACTCAAGCATTTGATCAATAAATGGGAGAGGGAAATGGTCCTTCATAGTGGATTAATATAGTTTCTTATAATCAATACACACAAACCAAATCTTTCCACCTTCATATGATCTAACTATTCTCTCTCATTTCTAAAAAATAACACCATTTTTCATAGGAATAAACTGAATAAGAATCACCCACTGAGAATATAAAATGAGATAAATGATGCCTATATAGAGAAAGTTTTAAAAACATGTATTAAGTCTCCTTTGTGGATGGCTAACTATTTTATCCCCATCTTCAATGTAATTTCCCGGTTCATGTAGCCACCCAGAGGCACCCCATACCTGGTTGGTCGCATGGACTCAAGCGCATTCCCCCAAAGGCCAGAGGATGCAGACTAGCAGTGAGGTCCTTGGTTGTGATAGTGGGGAAACTATGCCCTCATTGGTAGACTAACACAGTGGAAGAAAACAATAGCAAAAGAATAAATAGGAATAATCCATACAAAAGATAATAGTAGAAGACTGTAAAATAATAAACCGGTGCACACACATATATATGAATGATGCACGATACATATGTCTAGGAAAGTATCCAAACAAATCACAATGCTGGAATACAACAGTAATAAACCTAAGTAATAAATAAATAAAGTAAACAATCCTCAGCATCACAAGCCATATCTTGATCCCATTCTCTCTAGCTCCACATGAAATCAAGTACCTGAAGTAGAAGGATGCTTTCCCTTATCTAAACATGCAACAATATAATCTGTTTGGGACCAAAATCTTGGCCCAAACAGGATGTGAGACCAAATCCTAGTAGGCAACCACCACAAGATCTGTTCCTAATAGTTATTGAATATATGGAAGGTAATAAGAAATGAAATTAGTAAACAAGGAAGTACTCAGCAGTAAATAATCCACTGTTTCAATGCATTCAGTTTCATATATTAATCAACAACTAATCAAAACAGATAATCACAAATAGGTAATCACAAACAGGTAACCCTATGGGAAGTACTCACAGCCAAACCCCTTTTCCCCACCTATCAACACAAGAAAGTAGGTAAACACAAAAGGTAACCCTTTGGGAAGTACTCACGACCTATCCCCTCTGGTCCAACCTAGAATAGACTCTCTGAGGAAGCACTAACTATCAATTCCTCTTATAGTCTTGTATCAGTAACTAAATGTTCTCTGGGGAAGCACTTATATCCCATTCCCTCTGTGGCCTGCATCGAGGAACTAAAGACACTCTAATGAAGCACTTACGTCAATTCCCCATATGGTCTGGCATCATAAGTAAAAGAGACACTCTGGAGAAGCCCTTATGTCCATTCTCCCTATGGTCCACTACACTAGGTTCTCACGGCCATGTGTAAGTCAAGTAGGTATAGCAATACGTATTGGCTAAAGTAAAATTCAATAACTACTTGGCTAGCAGTTTACAACATATCGGTATATCTGAAAAATCACACCATCCTACAACTAGGCATGGGAAATTAAACAGTATCCTAATAGGAAAACTAGACCCAATGGTCAAAATAGGCATTCATGCAAGGTAAAAAACTTTCAAAGAATAGTAATTAACCCTATCCACATTCAATTAACCTCAAATCTAGCATAAAATCATAGAATGAAAAACAATAGGGCTAAAATGGTAAACGCGCAATACCCCGTTCATTGGTACTAGAAAAAATTGCACATATAACTCAAAGACATAAAACAAAAAGGCACAAACCACCTACCTCGGCATTGGGAAATCAATATACTTGAGTCTCAAGGCTTGAATCACTTTATAACAACAAATATCTACAAAAATGTCTAAAACAATCAATAGAGAATAACTTGATAAAGAAGAGGAAATATAAAACAAAGCTCAAGAAAAAGGAAGAGATTAACGAGGCGATCCCAACACAATCTATGACGGTCGAATCAGAGATCGGATGCTCGGTCGGGTGCTCAGAGGAATATCGCGACCGTATGGGAGCTCTCGACGGAACCAAACCTAGAAGAAGGTGTTTCGGGTGATTAGACGTGACCCCTGTATGTTTAATGAAAAAAAATAAATGAGGTGTACCTTGGAAGTACATGACTTTTAATTTCCGTTTCCGTACTCCGCTTTAGGTGGCCTCCAGGTCACCCCCACATGGCCTTGTGCATGGCCGCTACACGTCTAGCACACGACTACTTGTGGTAACTGAGTATACGGCGTGTACTCCGAAAGTACACGACAAGTACTTTGAAAATTTCCAAAAAATCTTCTTTTTCTCAAAAAACAACTAGAAAAAAAGAAAACATACCTGAAAAATAATATCTGTGTTCATACAAACTTCCCCCATTAAATAAATTCTTCCACAAATTTCCCTAGCAAGGAAGTGTAGAAGAAGAAACCATGAACAACTCCAGCCACTATAATCGTACCTCAGCCTCCCTCTCCTAAATCGTGTCCTGTAATCGCCTGTGATGCCAAAACACCCGTACTAGAGTAATAGACTGGCCATAAAGAACCTTCATACTTGGATCAGCAATCTGAATAGGATGCTCCTAGAATGATGCATCCACTTTTAACTCAACCTCCTTGGGTTGGAAAACATGAGATGAGTCTGAGAAGTAACGTCAAAGCTGAGAAATGTGGAAAATGTTGTGCATATCCCGATATCTATGAGGTAACTACAACCGATAGGCAACCATCCCAACTCTCTCCAACAACTCAAATGGCCTGACGTACTTCAGCGAAAGCTTAACCTATCTCATAATCCTCTTATATCCCAACCTCAGTGTGACATGAAAGAAAAACTAATCCCTGAACTCGAACTCCAACGGTCGTCTCCGCTGATTAGCATAAGACCTCTGTCGAGACTGTGCAATTTCCATCCTCTTCCGAATCAACTCTATTAGCTCTGTGGTATCCTTTACAAGATGAGGTCCTAACATAGCTGCCTCTCCTACCTCCAACAAACATATGGGTGATCGGCATGGCCTACCATACAAAGCCTCATAAGGTGCCATCTGAATAGTTGAATGAAAACCATTGTTGTAGGAAAACTCCATAAGAGGTTTGTGATTCTACCAAGAACCTCCAAAATCCAGAATACATGCTTGAAGCATGTACTCAAGCACCAGTATTATATGCTCGGATTAACCATCTGTCTGGGGGTGGTAAGATGTATTGAAAAGTACCTGTGTACCCAAAGCCTTCTGAAGCCCCTTCCAGACCTGAGAAGTAAAACATACATCTTTTTCTAAAACAATAGAGAGTGGAACTCCATTTAAGCACACAATATCTAGGATGTACAACCACCCAGCTCATCAACACTGAAGGTCTCCTTAATTTACAAGAAGTGATAAACCTTTATGAGTATTTCAATGAAAACCCAAACTGCATCATTCCCTCGAGGTGACCTTGGTAAACCTGTCACATAATCTATTGCAACATCATTCCACTTCCACTCGGGAATGGGTAACTTCTAGAAAAGACATGTTGGTCGCTGATGCTCCACCTTCACCTGTTGACAGGTGGAACACCTCATGATGAAACCAACAACATCTCTCTTCATACCTACCCACCAATACAGATGGTGTGGATCATGATACATCTTGGTGACACCAGGATGAACTGCCCAAACTGAGGAATGAAAGTCCCGTATCAGCTCCTCACGTATGTCTGCTAGCACCCATACGGGCCCCTGGAAATGAAAGATATCATCCTCACCTATGGTCTATCTTGGAATAGGGTCCTCTCCTAACATGCTCTTCCGTAGGACTAGGCCTTCTGAATCTGATAGCTGCCTCATTCTCTCTCGATCAATAAGGATAGAGGTAACAACTATTGAAGAAAAGAAACATCTTCCCTTGTCTGTCGTGAACCTCCAAATGCATCTCACAGAATTGATCCATAAGCTTTCACTCACTTCTGGCCTTCTGAACTGCCTATATCGGAGTCCTCCTGCTCAATGCATCATCCACTGCATTGCCTTTCCCAAGCGTATAGGCAAGCTCAAAGTCAAAAGACTAAAGGTACTCAACCCACCTTCACTATCTCAAATTCAGATCATGCTGAGTGAAGATGTACTTGAGACTCTTGTGGTTGGTGAAAACCACAAAATGCTCTCCTAGAAGGTAATATCTCCAACATCTTAAGGCATGAACAACTACATCCAACTCAATATCATGCGTCAGGTAATTCTTCTCATGTGACAAAAACTGCCGAGACCCGTACACAACGACTCCTTCTCCCTGCATAAGCACAACTCCCAGCCTGATATCTGAAGCATCACAATACACAGTATAACTCCGGTCAGGCTCTGGAAACACTAGTATCAGTGCTGAATTCAACCTTCCTTTCAACTCTTGAAAGGGCTACTCACAAGAATCTGACCACAAGAACCTTACACCCTTCTTAGTTAGACCCATCAGTGGTGCTGCTAAGGGTGAGAAGTCATGAATGAAGCATTTGTAGTATCTATCCAGCCCTAGAAAACTCCGAACCTAAAATACGCTCTTCGGCTACACCCAGGAAAAAACTAATCTCACTTTTTCTGGGTCTACTAATACTCCGGTCTCAGAGATAACATGACCTAAGAAGTGAATCTGATCTATCCAAAAGTGGCCTTTTGAGAGCTTAGCAAATAACAGATCCTCTCTTAGTGTACTCAAAATGATCTCAAGGTGTGTGGCATGGTCGTGTTGAGTGTGGGAGTACACCAAGATATCATCCATGAAAACCACCACGAAGGAATACATGTATGGATGGAACACTCGGTTCATCAGTGCCATGAAAACTACAGGTGCATTCATGAGGCCGAATAACATAACCATATACTCATATAAACCATACCTGCTCTGAAAGAATGTAAGAGGTATATCTAATGGTCGAACATGCAACTGATGGTAACCAGACCTCAAGTCAATCTTTGAGAACACCCAGGCTCCTCAAAGCTGATCAAATAGATCATCAATCCTCGATAATAGATACCAGTTCCTGACCGTCAACTGTTCAACTTCCGATAATCCACACAAATCTTGAGGGTACCATCAGCATTATTTGCAAAAAGGACAAGAGAACCCCTAAAAGAAGTACTAGGTCAGAAAAAACCCTTTTACTACAACTCCTACAACTACTTCTTGAGATCCTATAACTCTGGTGTAGCCATCTTATAAGGAGGAATGGACACCAGTGCCAATCCTGACACAAGCTCAATAGAAAAGACTACCTCAAGCTCCGAAGGCAAACCTGAAAACTCTTCTGGAAAGACATATCTGAAACGATCTACCACTGGAGGAAAGTCCATCAGTGAAATCCCTTGGTCAACTAGATATAGACTAGCAATCTGGGTTGTAACTCCTCCCAACCCATGATGCTCGGGTCCCTCTCTGCTCTCTTGGACATACCATTCGCCCTTATGAAGAAACAATCCACCCTTTGGTGATGTGAAACTCACGATACAGTGATAGCAATTGACGACTACCTAGAAGGGAACTTTCCAGTCCATTCTGAGAATAACATCACAGCCTATCATCTCTAGGACATAGTGGTCCCATAAAAAGTGACACCCACCAACCTCTAGAGGGAACTCCTTGCACTGATGTACACTTTCCGTTCTTCTCCCCAGAGAAGTGTCTAGTGTCAAGATATCAACAGAAGAAAAGATACTGATCTCAAGGCTCTCCACGACAGCAATAGATATAAAGATATGGGAATCCCCTATTTCGAAAAGTCATGAAGCTAAAAATAAGGCTAATAAGATCATACCTCGCACTATAGAGGGTCTAGGATCCTACTCCTATTAGAAGCCACTCCACTATAAAATTTTGGCCTGCACTGCGGCCCTGTGACCCTGTCTAGACACCTTGAGAAGATCCACCATGCTGTCGCTGAAAACGGGGCAACTGGATACCATGGCCATGACCTCCACCTCGGCCTGAACGACCAAAAGAACTCCAGTTCCAAGACTGGTGAGAAATTGGTGGTGCTGCTCCGGAATGAGGAGTCATAGAAAAACTCATGTCACCAACTGCTAGTGAGAAGATCTAACAAAAGTGCTGAAGATGACCCATCTTGTTGCAATATCGACACTCCACTGGGTATCTTGAGTAGTGTTTCCTCGTATGCCTTCTCTTCCGACACTAGTAGCACACCAACTAACTACCAAAAGAAGTATCTATCCTCCTTGGATCTCTGCGTGTAGCCTCCCTACAACACTTCCTGCTATCAGTAGGAGGAATAATAACTCCAGATGCCGAGCCACCCTAGCTTAGAACTCCAGAATCTATGCTCCGTAATTAGCACCTATTTGATTATATAAGTGATAGAAGACAACCTGAACATGTTCACCTATGATCAGATGTCGTGCCTCAGACCATCCTCAAACTTCCTTGCTAGGAATAACTGATTACCTCCTGGAATAGGCATGAAACAATACAACTCGGTATAGTGAGGGGAATACTCCATAACCGAAAGAGTACCCTGCTCTAGACTCATAAACTCTTGGGCTCGATCAGCCCTCAAGGTCTTTGGATAGAAGTAGTCATTGAAGATACGCTGGAACTTCTCGCAAGCCATAACCTGCTGATGTCCTGCCTATGAGAACACATCCCACCATCTCTTGGGGAAATAACAAAGCTTATATGAAGTAATATTCACCCTCATCTCTGGAGGTATTTCTAGATGCTAGAAGATTGTCAACATGGCTTCCAACCATGACTCTACAGCATGGGGTCCTCCATCCCCTGAGAAAGTGGTATGATGTTTCTACTGAATGACCCGTGTCAATTCTACCATTGGCATGGACGGAGGTGGTTCTCCCTAAAAGGTCTACATCATTCTCATAAATCCTTCCCTGAACTATACATCAACACCTGCGTCCGGTGTAATGGCCGATTCCAAGACTTGCATAATGGGAGGATCTACAGGTAGTCCCTGATTTGCCTTATCCGGTGTCAGATCACTACCCGGCAAATGGCGTAAAACTGGAGGACGTCTCAGCAGCATGAAACTACAAGGTCAAACACACACCTTAGATCAAGATTATCAAGGAATAAAAACTGAAATCGTAAGAAGAGAACTGGAGAAGGAAAGTATTCAAGATTTTTAAAACATGACTACACGGCGTGTATAAATCCTATACGGCATGTTCCTTTCAGCCATTCACATGGGTGTGTACTCCTTCTAGAACTGGTCGTGTAACACCCCATACACATGACGTGTTCACCTAACACACAATGTGTACTTGAATCCTCTTCCCCTACCCGAGTCCTTCTACACGGATAAGCCACATTGTTCTCCTTAGAACGAGACTACACGACGTGTTAGTGCAAAACATGGTGTGTACTAGATGAACATCACTGACCCGTGTTGTTAGTTAAATGGTCGGGTACCTAGGCTACAACACACAGTGTGTTCCAGATGAACACAACATGTACTAAGAAGATTTTTCCGAGCCATGTTGTTAGTGACACGACCAGTTACATGGTTCTACGACACGATGTGTATATCCTAGACACGATGTGTCTTACCAAAGATTCCAAACCCCGTGTACCCACCCACACAGTCAGAGACATGGTAAGAGTCTACATGGTGTGTACATATAGTACACAGTGTGTACTCAAGAAAAATAGTTTCTTCACGAACAGTAGAACACATGGCATGCAGTTAACATTACACGCTGTGTATTCTGGGTTTTTCTAGATAGTAAGCCTCAGAATATACTCCAAAACCCAGAAAACACTAGAACAAACCTAAAAGTTCCAATTTATGATCCATAAAGTTCCATACTCCCCGCGAATCAAATATTGGAATTTTATACATTTCATAACAAGGTAAACAAGTCAAAGATTCAGTAAATTCTGATTCATGAGGGACCATAACACCTCAAGAACCAAAGTTTGGCGTTCATTCAATCAAATCCTTACACAAAGAAATAACCTATAAAAAAATAAGGGATTTTTATCAAGGCATATATCACAACAACATGCATATCTATCACATCACCCATCACAACAACATGCAATCACTAATGCACCCTATATGGCCTAGCAAGAATGCATGATATGTGATCCCTAGTAAGTTCTTATATGATGCATGAGATGACATACCCTCATATCATCGGGTTTCAACAAAAATAGAACCTCAATAACATCAATAATAACAGCACAAAACATGTGAATCACTCAATAGTGAAAATCAGATCAACCGTAAACTTGAAAAACCAAAAACAATTGCAATAAACGAGGTTGATTGGCTTTTCCCTATACATGGGTTAGCTAGTCCCAGGTACAACTTAAATCCAAGTACCATTTCCTTCTTATACCTTTCTATAGGATCCAAACAGTAAGTCAAGAAGAAAAAGGAACACCATTGATACCACTTTGTAATGTCCTGGTTTCGGAAGCCACCCAGAGGCACCCCGTACCCAGTTGGTCACATGGCCTCAAGTGCATTTCCATGAAGGCCAGAGGCTTCCGACTAGTAGTGAGGGCCTTGGGTGTTATAGTGGGGAAACTATGCCCTCATTGGCAGAGTAACACAGTAGATGAAAGCAAAAGAAAAAACGGAAGCAAGAATAATCCATACAAAAGTAAATAGCAGAATACTGGAAAATAATAAACTAGTGCACACACATATATATGAATGATGCATGATAAATATGTCTATGAAAGAAGAAAAAGAAATAAAAATGCTGGAATACCTCAGTACTAAACCCAAGTATAAAATAAATAAAGTAAAAAAAATCCTCAGCATCGCAAGCCATAACTTGGTCCCACACTCTCCTGCTCCATAGTAAATCAAGTACTTGAAGTACAAGGGTGCTTTACCTTATCTATACCTGCAATAATATAATCTGTTTGGGCCCAAAAGCCTAGCCCAAACAGGGTGTGAGACTAATTCATAGTAGGTAACCACCACAAGATATGTGCCTAATAGTTAGTGAATATATGGAAGGTAATAAGTACAGAAAGCTGTAAACACAGAAGTACTCAGCAGTAAACAATCCACATTTTCAATGCATTCAGTTTCATATATCAAGCAATAGCTAATCAAAACAGATAATCACAAACAAGTAATCAAAAATAGGTAACCCTCTATAAAGTACTCACATCCAAACCCCTATGGTCCTACCATTCAACACAAGCAAGTAGATAAACACAAAAGGTAACCATCTTGGAAGTACTCACAGCCTATCCCCTCTGGTCCTACCAATCATAGACTCTCTAAGGAAGAAATCTCCATCAATTCCTCCTATAATATCGTATCAGTAACTAAAGGCACTCTAGGGAAGCACTTACGTCACATTCCTTCTGTGGACCGCATCGAGGAACTACATACACTCTGAGGAAGAACTTATGTCAATTACCCCTATGGTCTCACATCGTAAGTAAAACAGACACTCTAGAGAAGACCTTATGTCTATTCTCCCTATGGTCTACTACACCAGGTTCTCACGTACCTGTGTATGTCAAGTAGGTATAACAACACGTATCGGCCAAACTAAACTTGAATAACTACTTGGCTAGTATTCTATAGCATATCAGCATATTAGAACAGTCACACCATCCTACAACTAGGCATGGGAAAGTAAAAAACAACCTAATAGGAAAAATAGACCAAATGGTCAAAGCAGGAAATCATGCATGGGAAAAAACATCCAAACATATCAATTAAACCCATTCACATTTAATTAACCTGTACTCAATCATACAAGCATATCTGGAAAACAATAGGGATAAAATAGTAAATTCACAATACCTTGTTCATGGGTATTGGAAAAAATTGCACATATAACTCAAAGACTTTTAACGGAAAGGCACAAACCACCTACCTCGACATTGGGAGATCAATATACTTGAGTCTCAGGTCTTGAATCACCTTAGAATGCTGAAGATCTACAAAATTGCCTAAAACGTTTAACAGAGTATAACTTGAGAAGAAAGAGGAATTATGAAACTAAACTCAAACATAATGAATAGATTAACAAGGCAATCCCAACGCAATCGATGGCAGTAAAATTGGAGATCAGATGCTCGGTCGGGGGCTTGGAGGAATATTGCGGCCGTACGAGAGCTCTCGGTCGAACCGAACCTAGAAGACGGTGTTTCTGGAGATTAGACGCAACCCCGATACGTTTAATGAAAAAAAAGAAAATACACAATGTTTACTTTGGAAGTAAACGACGTGTACTTTCCATTTCCATACTCGACTTTAGGTAGCCTCTAGGTCACCCCCCACTTGGCTGTGTGCATGGCCGCTACACAGCCAGCACATGGCTACCCACGGTAACTGAGTACACGATGTGTACTCTGAAAGTACATGATGTGTACTTTGAAGATTTCTAGAAATTATTCTTTTTCTAAAAAATGACCAGAATAGGAAAACAAACCTGAAAAAGAATATTCGGGTTCTTCCAATTTAAAATAATCCTATTCATGAATATTGAGGGGATAATACCAGATATGTAATTCAAGGTCCACCTGATTTCCTAAATATTATCCCTCAAAAGATTCAAAAGTTTTTATTCATGTTAAAAGGGGATATTTTTATAAATGAAAACATGTAATCTCTCACCACTAAAAATGTATGAGTATTTGAGATTTTTTGGAAAAATATTTTGTTCTAATGAAGAAGGGTGTTGTATGGATGGAGACAATGAAGGAACTAAAATATGTGAATAATGAACATCAGTATCAGAATAAACATCACCAAAATGAGATAATAATGTATCAAATCCATCAGCATACTCAACCAAACTATCATAATTAGAGTGAACATGATCAAAATCAGTATATTAATCCACATAAAAATCAAATCCAATAGAGATTTTTGAATTAGAAATAGGTTTCATTGTGATATTACACATCAAACTAGAACCAATGCTCATAATCTCTCAATGAACAGGATAATCAAAATTCTTGGGGTTTTTGATTTGTGGTTCAAAATGAGAGATAACATAAATATAATGTTCAGTTGAAGGGTAATTCATGGAGTCTATAAAATTAAATACCACAACTTCATCTCCAAACTCCATGGAAGGTGTACCCTCACAGACATTTATGATTATTTTTTCCATTTTGAGGATGGTCCTACCTAAGATAATGGGATAATGAGAATTTACCTAATCATACTCCATGTTAATAATGTAGAAATATATTAGAAATATCATGAATCTTACCTAAAAAAGTACATACTCAAGTAATCTAGATGAATATCTTGTATCTCTATTCAAAAACTACACCACTAATCTAATCAGCTTCAAATCACCAACCTTTAAAGAAGATAATACAGAGTAAAGAATCACATTTAACAAAGATCCCAAATCACATAAAGTATCAGAAAAGTGTAAATTTCCTACGGTGAATGGGATTTTGAATTTCATGGAATCCATGAACTTTTTTGGTATTGCTTGAGTTGGTTTAATGTGTAACACACCAATTTTCCATGGTACATTTCTTTTTAAGTAATTCAATATCTTGCACTGCACGCAACACTACGTTTGAGCACACCATAGATAGCCATTTAATAAGTGTTTATGATTAATATTAACCATATTTTTAATTTTATATATTTTATATAATTTTAAAATTCATTTCATTTGTTTGTTAGACATTATTTATTAATAAATTCATTTTTTCCAAAAATGAAGTTTTACCACATTTTAATGGAGAACCCTTTTTAAATATAGTGTTTGACAATTTTATATTTTAAATTTGATAAAATAAACTTATTATTTAGAGGTGGGACATAAAAATTTAGTTTGTAAAATTTTTTAGTGTTTTTCTGATGACTTTATATTTGAATGAATAGTGAAAGATATTGCATTTTAATTCAAAACTTCTTTTCATCTAATTTATTTATATTTGTCAGATTATAATTTTAATTGGTTTTTAAGTATAATTAGATTAAATTTTTACCATTTAATCAAATTCTGGAAATTAGAGGTAATTACACACTGAAATTTGATATAAACACATGTTATTCTTTTGATGGTTTTTACTCTTAAAAAACTACTTTTCTCAATTTTCCAACGAGAATTAATTTTAAATTAATTACTAACACTTCTATTTTTTGAATTTGAAAAAATTAATTCCATATTTGGAATCATAAGGTACAAATTATTTAAATAGTTCCCTTTTATTTTTGTATATTAAGAATAGTAACTGTAGTAATTATTTTTATTTACCACGGTTAAAGGGTAAATCTGGTAAATAAGGGTAAGAATTATATTATAATAATATTAATCTACCATAACATGTGTCATAATCATATTGGATGAGATATTTCTAACCAATAAAACCCTTGGGATGATAATTTGTCCTTTTTAATCCACTTGGGTGTGATTATGATAGTTGTAACTTTTAATTTAAAGTAACGAAAAAAATGTTTCAAACATATATCCTCTTATTTTTTTTAAATATGGGGTTATATAAGTGATATATTAGACTATAAATAGTTATTAGAAATCAAAAATATATCCTACATCATGTTTTTTTATTTATAATTTTTATACCTTAAATAATTAAATTTAATTATGAAATAATGATGATGTAGTGATTGCCTTATTAATGAAAGAATCAATTAAATGATATTTAAAATATAAAAATAAATAAAGGTTTACCTAATTAATGACATATAATGAATTAATAAATAACATAGGCATTATAGTGACATATTATAAGGATTGTTTTGAAGTTATCATGTTGGTTTGATATTTTTATAAATGAAAGTTTTGAATAGTATCAAAATTGACATAAATGATACATTAAAATAAATAATATTTAATTAAATGTTATTAAATTAATAAAAATACAAGTTTTATCCAAATCAATATTATGTAGTTAAATAGTTAATAAGTTATCCAATTGGGTTTTTTCCTTTTATAGTAACTATATTAACCCTTGAGTTTAAAAATACAATAAGACACGGTAAGAGTTATACTGTTTAACTAAGGGTTAAAACCAAAAGGTAAGGTTAATTTAGTGACCTAAACATGTATAAAAATAATTTTATGAGATTATTTAGACCCATAATTATCATATCATCGAAATAAATTAGTTTTGAGATAATTGAAACTGAAAATAAATTTTTAATAAATTAATATTTTCAGATCTTCCAAAAGTGCCACTCACCTCTCTTATAAAAGAGAACTTATTCTTCTCTTTATTTCACACCTCCAATTGCATTTGGATCCGCCAAAACCTGGACAATTACTCTACCAAAATCCATCAATTCATTATATATTCCACTCTTTGGGTATAAATCCATCATAAGGATTCCTTTGGTGTAAACCAAAATGAGACACCTAAAAAAAGAGGTAATTGTTTTATCACCACTTTCAAAGTTCTTTTATTTTTCTACTTCATCATTCTATGTTGTTTCGATATCAAAATAATAAATCCAATGACATCCATATAATTATATGTTTTTATAATCATGGTAAAATCATATTAATCATTTTATCCATCATATGAATGACAATTTCACAATGCGTGCATATGTACGGCTTACCGTCTCCACGCCACGGTGTAATTTATTATTCAAAAATACTTTATTTGGATGTGTATAATTATAAGTATAGTGAATATAAATAATTAATATAAAAAGATAATTATTTTGTATAATTAATATACCATCCAATTCCATACCATTTAACCATTAAGGTAATGATACCGTCGCTCGTGCGTACATATGACCTACCATCTCTGCGACAGGGTGAGATTAATTCTCTATGATAAAAATTAATGAATGATTATAAAATTTATCTGATGAGTAAAAATAATAATTAAAAAGTTAATGTTGTTCTGTACATGAATAAAACACATCTTCTTCATAATAATCATGACTTACATGGAAAACAGAAATGTGAAAATGAAGTAGTTAACACAAAAAATAATGGTAATATTGAAACACTATTAACAAAATGATATAATAGGATCATATTTGATATCATAAATATGTATATGGTTTTGGTATAATTTAATAAAACACTTTAACCATTATATAAAAGGTTAACACCCCATCGACTAACGAAAAGTATAAGATAATGGTTAATTTCACAATCTCATTATTATATGAGATTGTTTATGCATACTTATTTACTGGGACATATTTATCAGCCATGTCCATGTTTCTTGAAAATTCTTGGAAAATAAATATTTCTAAGGTTTTATATAATGTAATCATCAAATAATACATCATTTTAAATGTTTTAAATATTTATTCTTCAAAATATTTCTCATTAATGTCTATTTTATCAAAATGGTTTTAAGGATTTATTTCTGTGGACTTGAATGTTTTAAAAGGTTAATTCCTTTAAAAATTTTCAAGTGGTATAGAAATTTTTTATTCAAAAACCGATTTTCAATTTCTTCTTTTATAAATTTTGTGACTTTTAATATTTTCAAAGTAAAAAAGGGATATTTTTCTCAAAGAGTTTTTTTTGATTTTATTAGATAATTTTTATATATATCAATATGATTTGTTGGATTTATCCTTTGTTGGATTTTATGAGATTAGTTATTGATATTACATGTGATTATTCGACCAGTAGAATATCTATTTGAATGTTTAAACAGAATTATTTGACTTATTATTTCCATATTATGCTGAATATAATATCTTAAAAGGATTGTGTTTTCATTTTATATATTTCCTTAAGATTTTATGCTTATCTTGGATAGATTCCGCTGTATTTTTTTATCCTTACTGAGCATATGATCTCACAAATTTATTATGGTTTATTTTTCTAGGATTCCAAGAATTGTATTGTGATTTATTTTAAGGTTTAATCTAGGAGAATAATTTCATTATCAAAGAATTATCTATGTTTTATTTTATGTTTTCAATAGTAATGTAAATTTTATGTATGTAATCTATTTTCCAATACTGCTAAACTGATTGGTCTTTCCGGATTTTATTCCTTATAATAATTCTAATGTTTTAAAATAATGCACCAGCTCTAAGCATATAGGGTCGGGACGTTATAGTTGGTATCCAAGGAATTTTAGTAACACACTTGGAAATAGATTTAGAAATATTATATTAGGTATCATAAACCTAAGAAAAAAATTGGAGGATAAGTATAGAAGAACATCCTATAATTTCTGAAAAATAAAGATTGTATGGGTCTTCCAAGAAATATAACCATATTTAGATACTAAAAGTGGATGTGGTTCTGGAACATATATACTTCAGAGTAACAACCCTGACAAGGTATTCTAGGCTTGACTTGGGGAAAACTAGTACACGACAATGAGCCTTACTACGCACCTGGTTTGACAGTCTTAGTGGATATGCTTAGGATAATTCACATTTTCATTACAAACCATTATGAAGGATTTGTGAGTAAATATTTCCCCAATGAAACCATTTTTATGATTATGAGACTTGATATGTGTAAATATTCAATTAATTATTATCAATTTTCTAGTTTTTGGATTATACATTATGATATGATCTAACCTAGTGTATGTCGTTATTTATAAATGGATACTAGTAAAGGGAATGAGAACTCCACCAATACACATGATCTAAAGTGTAATAAAGATCATATCTTTCATGATCTTAAGCCAACATTTCAATGGTAA
Organism: Viscum album; assembly: GCA_963277665.1. Lineage (NCBI taxonomy): Eukaryota > Viridiplantae > Streptophyta > Magnoliopsida > Santalales > Viscaceae > Viscum > Viscum album. Next base: position 1,819,818,720 of record OY728161.1, on the reverse strand, counting down.
ATAGTCTCCCATGTACTCTCATCATATGAAGAAATCGTATCGTGTATTAATAAAATAATTATAGAATTACTTGACTCCTTTGACATTGAAGGGAAGAAATCGAAGGAGAGGATGATAGAGAAAAAGGTGGATAAAGTGAAGAAGCGAAAGAAGGATTTTCCCAAATGTTACAAATATGGAAAGAATCACCCTTGTAATGTTTTAAAGAAATTGGATTCTGTTATAAGTTTGGAGAAAAAGGACACTATGTTCATCATTTCAAGGATAAGAAAAAGGTTTCCAATGTAAAATGCTTTAACTACTAGGAGAGGGGACACTATGAAAATGATGGTCTAAAATGTCCAGGAAATATGGATTAGAAAAAGAAAATAGATCAAGGTTAAGCTTATGTTGTTACTACAGTATAAGTGGAATAATTAATGTCTTTATGTTTTTGGATTAAATAATTTAGTTATTATATTTTGGTTATAATAATAATGTGATATATAAGGATTGTATAACAGTACTTATTCATTAAGGATTTTGATGCACGAATTATTACATTAAGGATTTTGAGGTTATAAAGGTATTAGTCAATAAGAGATATATTAAGTTGTTTGGGGAATCTTATGTTGTGATTGATTTTGGAAATTTAGAGATCTTTTTAGACAATTAATTTGGAAATAAGTATTTTTGAAAAGTCATATGGTTGTAATGGATTAATTTGAAAATTGGATAATATTGCTTGAGATTAAAACAGTTCTTACAGTTAATTCTGAAATGCTATAATAATATATTTTTAGAAAAAGGAAAACCTGTTGGTCTGGTGACAACCCGTCATATCAGAAAAGGATACAGTAATCAATGCCACAACCGAAGTGTGAAAAGGATTTATCACATACCACTGGACTACATGAAGTCCATAGTTATTATAATGTATTTTTATTTATTTAAATTATATATGATTATATTTGGAACATTATACGATTAAGATAAGTAGAATAATTTTTAGTTTTATTATCTTTTGAAGAGAAAGATGAGTTTGTGGTTGGAATTAGTTAAACGATGATACTATACTTGTTAATTAACTACACTTTCCTATTTTTTAGTCTTTGAAGTAAACTAATTCTTCAACCGTAGGGAAAGGATCATAAAGCCAAAAAACATTTCCAAGTAATTTCTTTTGCGATGAATCAAATGGCCCCGTGGATCATCACAGATTTAAATCTTTTTGGTTTTTAACTTTCTCCAAATAATTTTCTATATCACTATCCATCAGAACTTGTTGGTTACATTTTATTTCATTTCCATGTTTTCATACAAGGAACCCTAGTATGTGTTATTTCAGGTAACCTTTATACTTCCCTTTATTTTATAATAGTGGTCTTATTAATCTATTTTTCAAGGTGATATTTTAACAAATATATTTTTGAAATATCAAAAACCTAGTTTGTAATCTTTATTTTGAATTGAGATGACGTAATTTATTGATGGAGGGGAGAATTTAACACCCCAAGCTTCCATGGTATGCTTCTTTTAAAATAATTCAATAGTTTTCATTGTAGGAAACACCAATTTCAAGAAAACTGTGAATATCTATTTAAGAAGTTGTTATGAATAGTATTAAACACATTTTATATTTTACATATTCCATATAATTTTAATATTTGTCTCATTTTTTTCCTAGACATTATTTAAGAACAAAATCAATTTTTTTCCAAAATGTGGTTTTACAATATTTTAATGCTGAACCATTTTTAATTATAATATTTGACATTTTCATATGTTCAATTTCAAATAATAAACTTATTATTTATAATAGGGACCTAAAAAAAGTTTGGTGAAATTTTTGGTTTTTTTCTGATAACATTCACATTTTAAAGAAATAGTGAAAAATACTACATTTTAATTCAAAACTGCATTTTCATCTAATTTATTTATATTAATATATTATCTTCTTAATTGGTTTTAACGTATTTTTAGATTACATTTTTATCATTTAATCCAATTTTTTTCATTTGAGGTAATTTTAACATTGAAATTTGATATAAACACATGTCAATCTTTTGATTCTTTTTACTTTTAAAAACCTAGTTTTCTTGTTTTACCAATGAGAATTAATTTTTAATTAATTATTGAGACTTCCATGTTTTGAATTTAGAAAAATGGATTCCATATTTGGAATACTAATTTCCAAATTATGCAAACATTTCCCTTTTATTTTTGGACATTATGAATAATAACATTAATAATTATTTTTATTTACCATGGTTAAAGGCTAAATGAGCTAAATAAGGGTAAAACAAAACTTATAGCAATATAAAACTATACTAAAATGAGTAATAATACTATTGGATGATATATGACCGACCAATAAAACCCTTGGGATAAAAATTTGTCATTTTAAATCCACTTTGTTATGATTATGACACTTAAAACATTAAATTTAATGTAAATGAAAATATTTTCTAAACGTATATCTTTATACAAAAACAATTTTAATAAGGGTTTATATAAGTGATATATTTGACTATAAATATTAATTATAAATATAAAAATATTTCCAAAATATTGAGTTTTATTTATATTTTTTAGACATTATATATGTAAATTTAATTATGAAAAAATGATGTTCTAGTGATTGCCTTATTAATGAATGAATCAATTAAATGATAGTTAAAATATTAAAATAAATGTAATTTGACTAAATTAATTACATAAAATAATTTTATGGATAATATAGACATGTTATTGACATATTATAAGTATTTTTGAAATGTTATCATGTTGGTTTTATGTTTTTAAAAATAAAAATTTTGAATAGTATAAAAATTGACATAAGTGATACTTTAAAATAAATAATATTTAATTAAATGTTATAAAATTTATAAAAATCTCAAGTTTTTAAAAATGACCCTAATCATGTTAAAAATGTCATAAATGATCCAATTTGGGTTCTTTTCTTATTTTATAGTAACAATATTAACCCTATAGTGTAAATATACAAGAAGGCACTGTAAGAGTTAAACTGTTTAACTAAGAGATAAACCCAAAGGATAAGGTTAATTTAGTGACCTAAACTTGTCTAAAAATAATTATCTAAAATTATTTCTACCTATAATAATCTTATAAACTAAATAAATTACTTTATATCTATTTTAATCCGAAAATAAATTTATAATAAATTAATATTTTAGGATATTCCAAAAGTGCCCCTCACCACACTAATAAAAGGGAACTTCTTCTTCTCTTTAATTAAAACATAAAAAGTGATTTTAATCTTAAAAAACCTAACCAATTATTCTCCTGAAATCCCTCAATTAATCCTAGAGTCCACACTTTGGTCATAAATCCATCCTAAGGAGTCCTTTTGTGAATACCAAAAGGAGACACCTGAAAAAGAAGTATTTTTTTTCAACTCATTCAAAGTTATTTTATTTTTATAATTCCTATTTATAAGTTGTTTAGATATAAAAATAATAAATCCAGTATCATACATATTCTTAAATTTCATAATAATCTTGGGACAACCATATTACTCATTTTATCCATCATATGAATAACAATATCACCATGCGTGTGTATGTACAACTTACCATCTCCACGGCGTGGTGTAATTTATTATTCAACACTACTTTATTTGGATGGGTAAAATGATGAGTATAATGGATATAAATAATGAATATAACATAATAATAATTATATATGATTAATAAACCATCCAATTCAATACCATTTAACCCTAAAGTGAATGATACTGTTGCTAGTGCGTACGTACAACCTACCGTCTCCATGATGTGGTGAGATTCATTCCCCAAGTTAACAATTCCAGAATGAGTATAAAATTTATATGAAATATAAAAATATTAATTATGAAAATAATTTTATTATGGAAACTAATAAAACACATTCTCTGTATAACAAAAAATACTTACAGGGCAAAACATGAATGATAAAACGAAGTAGTTAACACCCGAAATATTTTTAAAATTGAAACACTATTAACAAAATGATATAATAGGATCATATATGATATCATCTATTTGTATATGGTCCTAGTATAATTTAATAACATACATTAACCATTATATAGGAGGTTAACACACCCTTTACAAATGGGAAGTACAAGGTAAGAGTTAATTTCGTAATCTCATTATTATTCAAGATTATTTATGTGTAAGTATTTATAGGGACATATTTATCAGCCATGCACATGTTTTTTTAAATTTTTTTTAAAAGGAATATTTTCATGGTTTTATTTAAGGGAATATACAAATAAAACATCATTTTAAACATTTTAAACATTTATTCTTCTAAATCTTTCTAATTAATGTCTATGTTATCAAAATGGTTTTAAGGATTTATTTATGTGGAGTTGAATGTTTTAAAAGGTTAAATACTTTGAAAAGTTTTACATGTTATGGGAAAATTTGATTCAAAAACCTAGTTTAAATGTTTTCTTTTATAAATTTCATGACTTATAATGTTTTCAAAGTAAAAAAGGGATATTTCTCTTCAAGAGTTTTAATGGTTTTATTAAATTATTTTCATCTATGTCAACATCCTTTGTTGTATTTTATGATTAACTGTGATTGATTTATTATGATACAATATTCCATATTTTATTGATTGTTTATGATATATTTGAATGTGGATGTTCTATTTTGATACCATTCATGGTTTCTGGTTAAATTATTAACATTTCGTATGCTAGTTTTAATACGAATGTTTATGATATGCTCCACTATTTTCATATGAGGAGTGTATTGGACTTAATAAGTTATAGGAGAAACCCTCTATTGACTCTCAATATATCGGTAGGTCTCATGAGACAAAATAGTGTATTGGAAAAAGGCCTTGATGGTATGGTAATGGTCTTGGCATGATGGCTTGACGGAATGGTTATGATGTTTGACATTATGCATTCCCTCATTATGAGATTAGTTATTGATATTAAATGTGATTATTCAACTAGTATAATATCCATATAAATGTTTAAATGGAGTTTTTTGATGTATTATTACCATATTATACTGAATATAATCTTTTAAAAGGATTTTGTTTTAGTATTATACCTTTTATTAAGAGTTTATGCTTATTTATGATATATTTTACTATATTGTTTATCCTTAATAAGCATCTGATCTCACCCCTTTCTTATATTTTATTTTTCCAGGATACCAAGAAGTGTATTATGGTTTATATATAGAGTTAAGAAAGGAGTAAAATAGCATTCTAAATGAATTATCTATATTGAATTTTATGTTTTGAATTGTAATGTAATGTTTATGTATGTAATCTATTTTCTAAGAATTCTAAAATGATTGGTCCCTTAGGATTTTATTCCTTGTAATCATGCCAATGTATTAAAATAATGCACTGGCTCTAGGATTATAGGATTAGGGAATTACAGTTGGTATCAAAGGGAGTTTATCAATAAACATGGAAATATATTTAGAGAACCAAGATTAGGGATCATAACCCTAAGATATACTTTGAGGATAAGTATAAAAGAACATCCTGGAATTCTGGTAAAATAAAGATTATGTGGGTATTCAAGAAATAAAACCCTATCTTGATACTACAAGTTGATGTGGTTTTGGAACATATGTACCTAGGAGTAATACCTCTAACAAGGTGTTTTGGGCTTGACTCGGGGTAACCCGATACACGACAACATGCCTTACTGCACACCTGGGTTGACACACCTAGGGGATATTCTTAAGATAATTCACATTTTTTACAAATAATTATGAAGGATTTATGAGTAAATATATACCCAAAGAAACCATTTTTATGATTATCAAACTGGATATGTGTAAATATTTAATTAATTCCTTTCATTTTTCTAGTTTTGGATTATACATTTTGATATTATATTACCTAGTGTATGTTTCCATTTAGAAATGGTTCCCCATAGAAGGAATGAGAACTCCACCAATATACACTATCCAAAGAGTAAGAAGGATCATATCATTCATGGTCTTAAGCCAAAAATTCAAAGTTAAATATTCTCCCATGTATTCTTATCATATGAAGAAACAATATAATGTGTTAATAATATAAGTAAATAATTCTCCAAGTACCATGGCTTTGTAGGGAAGCAAGAGAAGAAGATAATGACAAATAAAAAGATGGATAAAGGGAATAGGGGAAAGAAGTATTTTACCACATGTGATAAATGTGGAAAGAATCACCCTAGTAAAATCTTGAAGGGAAAGGGAGTTTTTTATAAGTGTGGAGAAAAGGGACACCATGTTTTTCATTGCAAGTATAATAAAAAGATTTCAAATGTACAATTCTTCATCTCCAAGGATATGGGACATTATCCAAATGATTATTCAAAGCATAAAGGAAATATGGATCAGAAAAAGTAAACGGATCAAGGTCAATCTTATGTTTTAACTACAGTCTAAGTGGAATAATTAATGTATTTATGATTTTGGATTCATGAATTATGTTATTATATTTTGGTTATAAGAATAATGTGATATATAAGTATTGTACTGAAATACTTCTATTTAAGGATTTGGAAGCATGAATTTTTACATTAATGATTTTGAGGTTATAAGGTTATTATTCAATAAGAGATACGTTAAATTGTTTGAGGAATTTGATGTTACAATTGATTTTGGAAATATATAGATCTTTTTAGACTATTAATTTGGACAGAAGTATTTTGGAAAAGTCTTAATCTTGGAATGGATTATTTTTTACATTAAGGATTTTGAGGTTACAAAGTACGACAGAGCTTTATCACCAACAACTAGCCTACAGGAAGTCCCTAGTTATTATAACATAGTTTTCTTTATTTAAATTGTATATGTTTATATTTAGAACATTATATGATTAAGATAAGTATAATATTTTTGAGTTTTGTTATCTTTTTAAGAGAAAGATGCATTTTTGGTTAGAAATTGTTAAAGTATAAAACTATACATGTCAATTAACTATACTTGCTTGTGTTTTTATTCTATGAAGTAAATTAATTCTTCAACACTAGGGAATGGATCATAAATCCAAATTTTGTTCCTAGTTCTTTCTTTTGTGATGAAACTAATGGTACCTCGGATCATCACAAATTTATAGATTTATGGTTGTTAACTTTATCCAAATAATTTTTTCTATCACTCTTCATCAGAACTTGAAGGTTACATTATATTTCATGTCCATGTTTTCCTACATGGAGCCCTAGTATGTGTTATTTTCAATAACCTTTATACTTCCCTTTATTTATTTTAAATTAGATGTCTCCTTAATCAATTTTTGGATGTGGGATTTTGACAAAGATATTTTGAAATTCCAAACCCCTAGTTTTTAATCCAGAGTTTAAATTTATAGGATGAAATTTATTGAAGTAGGGGAGAATGTAACACCCCCAGCTTACATGGTACATTTCTTTTTAAATAATTCAATAGCTTTCCCTGCATGCAATACTAAGTTTGAGCACACCATGACTAGCCATTTAAGAATTGTTTATGAATAGTATTAACCACATTTTTAATTTTATACATTCCATACAATTTTAATATTCATCTCATTTGTTTTGTAGACATTATATAAGAACAAAATCAATTTTTTTTTTCAAAAATGTTGTTTTACCACCTTTTAATGGAGAACCCTTTTTAAATATAATATTTGACACTTTTATATGTTCAGTTTGACAAAAATAGAATTATTATTTATAAATGGGATATATAAATTTAGTTTGGAATTTTTTTTATGTTTTTCTAATAACTTTCATATTTTAATGAATAGTGAAAAATACAACATTTTAATTCAAAACATCCTTTTCATCTAATTAATTTATATTGTTAGATCATCTGTTTAATTTGGAATGAAGTGTAATTAAATTATTTTTTTACCATTTAATCCAATTTTCATCATTAGAGGTAATTTCACACTGAAATTAGATATAAACACATGTCAATATTTTGATGGTTTTTACTCTTAAAAAACATGTTTTCTCGTTTTTCTAATAAGAATTGATTTTAAATTAATCACTCAAAATTATGTTTTTTGAATTTGGAAAAATAGATTCCATATTTAGAATCATAAGATCCAAATTATGTAAACAAGTTCCTTTTATTTTTTTACTTAATAAATAGTAACTTTAGTAATTATTTTTATTTACCACGGTTGAAGGCTAAGTCATGTAAATAAGGGTAAAAATAATATTATAATAATATAAAACTATCTTAACAAGTGTCGTAATCCTATTTTATGAGATAATTACGACCAATAAAACCCATGAGACGAATATTTGACCTTTTGAAGAGACATGGGTGTGATTATGACACTTATAACTTTTAATTTAAAGTAAAGGAAAATATGTTATAAACATAAATTTTCTTACTAAATTTTTTTTAATATGGTTTTATATAAGTGATATCTTTGACTATAAATAATTATTAGAAATATAAAGATATTTCATACCTCATGGTATTTTATATTTAATTTTTAAACATTAAACAATTAAATTTAATTATAACATAATGATGATTCAGTGATTGCCTTATTAATGAAAGAATCAATAAAATGATATTTAAAATATTAAAATAGATATAATTTCAAATAATTAATGACATAAAATAATTTTATTGATAACATATACATGATAACGACATATTATAAGTATCATTTCAAAATTATAATGGTATTTAGATATTTTTAAAAATGCACATTTGGAATAGTATCAAAATTGAAATAAATGTTACTTTCAAATAACTCATATTTAAATAAATGTTATAAAATTTATAAAAATATCGGGTAAATACAAATATCTATTATAGTTTTATATATTTCATAAATTATTCAATTGGGTTTATTTTGGAATTTTATATTAACTATAAGAACCCAGTAGTGTAAAAATACAAGAAGACAGAGTAAGAGTTAAACTATTTAACTAAGGGTTTAACCCAAAATATTAGGCGAATTTTTTGACCTAAACTTGTATGAAAATATTTTTATAAGATTATTTTTACCCATAGACATCTTAAATTATAAATATATCAATTTGGAGCTATTTTAAACCAAAAATAAATTTATAATAAATTAATATTTTAAGATCTTCCAAAAGTGCACCTCACCACTCTTATAAAAGAGAACTTCTTCTTATCTTTAATTAACCCATCCAAAAACATTTGGTTCTGCCAAAACCTACCCAAATATTATAATAAATTACCTGAATTAATCATAGTGTCCACATATTGGGGATAAATCTATTCTATGGAGTCCTTTTATGCAAAACAAAAGGAGACACCCGAAAAAGAGGTAATTATTTTATCACCTATTTCATTTTTTTTCCATCTTATACTTCCTATTTCTATGATGATTACATATAAAAATAATAATTATAATATCATACAAATATGGAGATGTTATTATAAAAATTATACAACCATATTACTCATTTTATCCATCAAATGAATAATAATATATACATGAGTGCGTAAATACAACTTATCGTCACCACACCGTGGCGTAATTTATTATTCAAAAATAATTTATTTGGATGCGTATAATGATTATTATAATGGATATAAATAATTAATATACCATTATAATGATTCTTTATAATTAATATACCATCCAATTCTATACAATTTAACCATTATGAGAGTGATACTGTCACTCGTGCATACGTACGACCTATCGTCTTGATGACACAATGAGATTCATTCTCCACGTTAACAATTAAAGAATGATTATAAAATTTATATATTGAGTAAAAATAATAATCATGAACTTAATGTTTTTCTATACATGAATAAAACAAAAATTCTGCATGAAATTCAAGACTTACATAGAAAAACATGAATGGGAGAAAAAAGCAGTTAACACCTAAAATATTGGTTATATTGAATCAATGTTAACAAAATGATATAATATGATCATATATGATATCATAAATATTTATATGTTTATGGTATAATTTAATAACATATATTAACCATTATACAAGAGGCTAACACACCCTTAAATAATGGAAAGTACAAGGTAAGGGTTAATTTCACAATCTCATTATTATCCGAGATTGTTTATGCTTAAGTATTTACTACAACATATTTATCATCCATGTCTGTGTTTCTTGAAAATTTTTTAAAATAAATATTTTTAAGGTTTTATATAAGGGAACCATTAAATAAAACATCATTTTAAATTTTTTAAAGATTTATTCTTCTAAATATTTCTCATTAATGTCTATGTAATCCAAATGGTTTTAAGGATTTATTTATGTGGGCATGAATTTTTTAAAGGGTTAATTACTTTAAAAATTTTCAAGTGGTATGGGACACATTTATTAAAAAACCACTTTTAAATTTATTCATTTATAAATTCTGCGATTTTTGATGTTTTCAAAGTAAAAAATGGATATTTCTCTCTAAGAGTTTTAATTATTTCATTAGATTATTTTCATATATGTCAACATCCTTGGTTCAATTTTAAGATTAATTTATATTGATTTATTATGATACAATATTCCATATTATATGGAATGCTTATGATATATTTGATTGTTGATATTTTATATTGATACCATTCATGGTTTATAGTTTAAGTATTAATATTTATTATGCTATTTTTAATACAAATGTTTATTCTATGTGTCACCCTATTCATATGAGGAATGTATTAGACATATTAAGAAATAGGTAGGGCCCGATATAGTCCCTTGATGCGTTGGTAGTTCTCATGATACAAACTAGTGTATTGTAGCAAGGCCTTGATGATATTGTAATGGTCTTGGCACAAGTCCTTGACAGTATGGTTATGATGTCCATCATTATGCATTACCTCATTATGAGATTAGTTATTGATATTACATGTGATTATTTGACTAATATAATATCCATGTAAATGTTTAAAATGACATTATTTGATTTATTCTTGTCATATTATGATGGATATATTGTTTTAAAAGTCTTTTATTTTAGTTTTATACCTTACCTTAAGAGTACATGATTATTTATGATAGATTATTCAATATTATTATCCTTATTGAGCATCTAAGATCACCAATTTATTATGTTTTATTTTCTATGATTACAATAAGTGTTTTATGATTTATATATAGTGTTAATCTAGGAGAATAATGGAGTTCTCAAAGAATTATCTATGTTTAATTTTTTGTTTTGAATTGATTTGTAAAGTTCATGTATATAATCTATTTTCCAAGACTTCTAAACAGATCTATCCTTCAGGATTTGATTCCTTGGAATCATGCTAATGTATTAAAATAGTGTATCAGCTCTCTACTTCTGGGGTCAGGGCATAGCATAATTAGTAATCACGCATTCCTTCCAATATTTATCCTCTAATTTCACATGATAATAATTAATTTGGTAAAAAGTTATTTTAATAATTTTTCATACATTGGGATTTTATTAATTAAGATTAGAGATTATATTCGAACTCTACAAATTTATCCTATGTGGTTTGTCTTACAGATTAATATTGTGCTCTCATAATTCAAACATTATTCGACCTTGTGAGTTTTGTGTCAATTATTACATTGATAACTTAGATTAATTTTATTTAAAAAAAATTCATGGATAATATTATGTGAATTAAATTAACTCACTAATTTAAAATAAATAAATTAATAAGGTAAGAATTAGATTGATTACTAAGAAAAACTACTCTTCTATGAGCGGTGTAGTCATCATAGTTTCATTTTTCATTCATAAAGGTTGTGGAAATGGTATTACCCAATGATGTTTCTAATATTTATTTCTAGCCCGAAAATGATGAGTAGATGAGAATAAAATTGAATAATGTAAAACAAATATAATAGAAACTAAGAATTTTATTTTAAGAATAAAAACAATATAATAAATAAGAGAAAAGAAGATAATTTTGGAGGGGATCCAATCTTGAAACCTTCCCTCCTCCAATCATTAATTTAAATAGTTAGGTACCACTTTTCCACTACTACCAATCCTATAAGGAACTTAGAAATCAATCCAAATGAGGAAAACACTCATTTATAGAGTGGAGGGGAGGCTACGGTAATAAGAGGTTTCAATTGTGAACGGGGAATTCATCCAAATATTTTAAGAAAATTTTCACCTCTTGTTTTACATTTGAAACTCATGAACAAGCTATCATTCTCAAAGGATTTTTTTTGGAATTTTGTTATTGATATTCTTTCCAAATTTGGGCCCAATATAAGCACAAATGTGGATTTTATAGCCCAAATACTAAAGTTGTTTCCAATCTTGATATTTCAGTATAGCTTTGACATCACAGCCTATTTATTCCACTAAAATGCATGATTTAGATCATATTTTATAAATGAAAGTTGTATAGTATCAAGTTAATAAAACTTTTACAAAAATTAAAAATTAAAAAAGTCACATAAAAATAGTTAATTCCAAAATACTTCAATTAACTTTAAAAGGAAAAAACTGGAATTTTCATCAAATTCTCAAATGAATGATCTAATCCCAAATATTCTATAAATAATCATATTTAACAGAATGTGAGGAAAATATGTTATTTAATATCAAAAAAATATTCAATAAAAATTTGTTTTATCATTAATCATATTTCATGACACAAATAATTTTGCAATAATATATGAAATTAAGAAGTAATATAACCTAATGAAAAGAAATTGACTTATGAAACCCCATAACTCGAGTCCGACTCACCACATATATAATCTATCTCATGTATAAATAAAATATATTTATTTTATACCTGATTAATATATTTTTAATTTTTTTCTTTATATTATAAATTTTATTTCATTTATTATCATTATTTAGATACTTATTAAATCAACTATTTTCATGTCAAACATTTTAAGGATGTTCGGTTCAGAATCACAAAAAAAGATTGTTATGATGACCATGGTAAAAAGTATCATGGTTAAATCATCTAAATAATATTAATCCAGAAATAACTATGATTATTATAAATTAAAAGTAATTTATAATCATACATGGAAAATGGACATGGAAGACAAATCACATCACCCCATAGAGGTTATTGTCCACATGTACACATAAGTGACGTTATCTTTTTTTAATGGGTGGAAGTGTAAAAAGGTATGTAATATATCATCTTTAAAAAATAAAAATTATTTCATGAATATCATAAATATTCAACAAATACATCTTAATAACTATCATAGTTAGGTGTTGATGAAAAAAAGACATTTCTTCATGGAGGTGGTAGTGTACACGTATGCACAAATATGGGTTTTCATTACCTATATGATGTAAAATGATATAAAAGAGGTTGTAAAATAATCATAGTTACATTTTATTCATAGTGTAGGTACTTTTTATATTATATCACAATTTAATAATAACATTTTAAAGAAGTAGAATATATGTAAAATTAGAACACTCAATTTAGAGTTATACCTCTTCAATTGAAAACCACATATAGTATACCCATTAAGCCTTCTAGTATGGTATTTTTAATGAGACTAAAGAATCAGGTCATCATGATGAATTTTGGGAAGGTATTTGGTTTGGGATTTTCAATGTTATAGATATCAAAAAGTTTGATAAAAGAGAATAGGTGGATCCCTTATAGATGTGAGGAAAGGACACACTTGGAATTACGTAAAATATTTAAATATAATTAATATATTAATCAATAAAAGGATACCAGAAGGTCATGGATTTTAATAAATAGTATTAGGTATAAATATCATCAGATAATAAAATTTATATTAGTATTGGTGTAATTTAAAACCTTATCTATTAGATTAACCCCTCTGTTAACCCATTTTAACTTTAACCATGGTAAATTTTTTTTCTTTAACGGACAAAATTTTATTTCTATGGTGAATAGAGGGTCAAAAATAGTCCATGGATTACATTTTCTTAATTTCCATCCCAAATTTCCTCTTGTAATATTTATATAATTTTTAAATTTTTAATAAAATATTATTAAAATAAAATGGGATTAAACGCATTTTTCAGAATATTCATTTATCTTGAGTTTAATGTAATAAATATTACAATGGACTTTGAATATAATTTTTTTACATAAATTATAAATTATTATTGACTATAAAGTTAGGGAAGCACCATAAGCCTTCCAAAATAGTTTTCTTTTAAGGGTTTTAAAATAATTTACCAGATTTTTTCTACTCTTTACATAAAAATTGATTCATTATTGCATAATAATTTAAATAAATTATAGCATCACTATATATTATAATAATATTACCATAAAAAATTATTTTATTTATGTTAAAATAATATTTTATATTTTTCTATACCTTAATTTTCTCCCTTTGAAAACATATAATAGATATTTAAATCAACAGAGTGAAAATTTTAATATATTATATCCACAAAGTAATATAAATATCATTATCAAAAGAAAATGGAACAAAAATTCCATATATTATATTTTAGGGTGGATATGATCACATTAATATAATAAAATCCAAAAAATGCATGTCTTGGGTTGTATTTAGACATTTATCTATAATTTTTACCATGTTTTACCCATTTTACCCTTACCATGTTGACAAATATTTACCCTGGTTGCAATTCATAATGGCTAAACAAGGGAAATATTTACTAGATTTTAACACCCTATTTCTAAATATAGAATAAAATTTTCATGATTAAATTTTTAGTATTTTATGAAGTCAATTTTAATATAAATTTGTAAAACGAAATGAAGATATGTTTTTAGAATATTGTGTTTAGAAGCCTAAAAATGGACTTATACCAAAATAAAATATACTATAGACACATATATAATTATATATATTATATTAGATCATGGGTATATTATGTTAATTTAAAAACAAATCCAAAAAAATGGGAATTTTATACTTACTTTGTGTGTGGTAATTTATTTACAACAGGAGAGATTGAGTTAGAGGTAAATAAGTATTTCCTTTCTCTAAAATTCCACCACAAACCACCATTAAATTATGATAATAATTCTTATAATAAATCCACTAATTAAATTCCCTCATTAAAGAAAAGGCAACACAAAAAAATATCCACCCTATAATATAGATAATTTCTATGTCAACACTATAGTAGAATGATGACACCAAGTCACCATTCTCTAATAAAAAAATCATATATTTTTTATTTGGTTATACCAATGATTTAAACAATGATTTTAAGTTATCATTCATATTATATTCAATCCTTAAAAAGAAAATATACTATTCGTTGAAAGGAAATAGTCAATTTGGAAACATCCTATAAGATCCCGTCTTTTAAAAAGTACGTACCTCCAAGAGTTTTTCATTGAAAATTGGTGGTTGAGTATTGTTCAGATATAGTGGGGCTTTGTTGGGGAAATGACCTATTTTCAAGGATTTATGTTTTTTTAATTAATAGAGTCTAGGTATAAACATGTTAAATGAGATTATCCAGGTTTCCCATGAGTTTGGAAGTCTTCAGAGGTGGTTTGGTAACATTCATAGAAGTTGGGCTAACTATTATTCACTAGAAAATTACATGTCATGTACATGTTACAAAACTTGTAACTTATTATAGACACGTGTCCTGAACTTTTTCATGACATTAAGTGGATACACATTATGAACCTCATTCACATAATGTAAATGTATACCATGATAAATATTAATTTGAGGCCATCATTTTTTTGGCGTAACTCAAAAATGAAGAAATACATGACATGAAAGGTTTAACATATTTTATTCCTTGGAACCAACGGTTTTATATAAGAAACATGTATTATATTTTTCATTACAATTAGTTAAAAACTATCCTCTTGAACAAAAGAAATATTCTAGGTGATTCTAGGGTCTTATATTCTATTAAAGACATCATAATTACATATATGATCCCTGATATGTGTTTCTTCTTAGGTTTCCTTCTCTCCCATCATTCCTTGTTTGTAATGGTGTAATCCTATGATCACATGTTTTTTTGGGTATTTTGGTCTTGTCCTGGAATAAATTAGGTTCTTCTTGTTATCCACTTCATCATTATCCCTATTACCATTTTCCACTGGAAGCACTATGTTAATAAATGTTTAATGGTAGGGGGTCTAAAACATAACCCTACGGTTTGATATGAATTGATAAAGTTCATGGAATATATGTGATTGTGATGATGAAATGTGCACATTAATTAATTTATTATACAAAAATGATAGTCATGTATTTGGATCACTCCTTAAACCCCTTTGGGTCTTTTGGGATGTGAATTAGATTTATTTTTTCTAATTAAAATAGTTAATTGGCAATGAATTTCATATGATTTTAGAGATAAAAGAGTTTTAGATGATATCTTGTTATAGATTCACCTTGGAAAATGTATTATTTTATTAATAAAATATTTCGATAAATTGGAAGACAAATGATAATTAGAAGAATTAAAATTTAGTCTTATATGGTTATATTGCCATGTACATTTTGTTGTGATATGAACTTATGTCCCATGATGCGATGAATATATACAAGGATATGCATTGACACATGATACTATTCTTATATATTGGGATTACACTGGACACATGTTGCGATATGTATATATTGAGTTAGTCCCAAAATCATGATGTGATGGTTATATACTAGGTAAGGCCCTGCCACATTATGAGATGCTTATATAGTAGGTTTGGCCTAGTGATACGTTAGAAATGTGTATATGATTGTGTTTGGAATGATTGAGCTATATACTCAGAGACATTCCAGTAGGGTGCCAAAGTTTTTTGATTGATGTATTATATTAATTGTTGAAATGATTTATACACCTGTTTACCACATTATTTCATGAACTTATTATAAGACTGTGTTTTTAGACATTTTGGTGTCGACCTACAAAGTTTTACTCGGACCATACTTGGGATATTGTTTAGTACCTGAGTAGATTTCATGGATATAGGGTAGGGGAAGGGAAAGATACCTTGTAGTTGATTATTACTTGTTGGATGGGTTAGAGTTGGGAGACAAAAATATCTTGGGGTTTGGGACCTGTGTTATTGGAGAATATGTTATAGTGTGATACTCTTTATTTTTTTTGTTTTTAGTTTGACATTTAGATACATCACAAATTGTCATTCAATTTCTTGGAGTTATTTTTTTACATGTATCTCTTTTATTTTCCTAGTTGTATTATATTTTATTTCTAATATTTTATTGTTAATACAATATTTATTATTACCAGTTTAATTCCAATTTATTTTAAATTATACCATGGGGTATAGTATCCCCACGATACTTACCACACCCCCGCTTCTAGTTGGGAGACTTTAGAATATGGGGAAGTGTGCATGAGGTCCAGTAACTGACCCATTTTGGCCATGTGATAGAGAACAATAAAGGGGGATGTTACAAAGCCTCTTTGTTATAATTTTTAAGTGGTTATTCCTTTATGAGTTTTTAAATATTTACAAAAATAAAATTAAAAGAATATTTTATATATTTTATATTTTATTAAATCATGCAATAATAAAAACTAACCTAATTCATGATCACCTTTAAAATATTATTAAAAATATTCAAATGTATTAATTTATAAATAAAGGTCACTATATTCCCTCTTCAATTATTTTTATCAAAAAAATAATAATTCATTGATAGAGGTGGGAATAATGAGTTCTTATCTTTTTCACACAATACCATGTATATTCCAGGTCATTCCTATGTGGCCACAATACAGAAATCATGGAAATTACTCACCCATAAAGTAACTTCTCATACTGATCTGTGATATCCACTAGTTACATTCTAAATTTAGTTTCATCTCCATAAACTATCTCATTTCAATGCATATAGTATGTGGAATCATCCACATAACACCTATATTTTATCATGTGAAAAATTTCATTCACAAAATCCATCTTCGAGGGAAATGGTATGCGATCATAATCCTTACCCAATTCTCTCAGAATATATAATGGTAAAGTAAATTTTAGGGATAAACTTCCAAACTATATAAATTATCTCATATTTTATCAAGGAGAGACCTTCCCGAACAAATGGTATCCTTCATAGAACATTAAGGGTATTAAAATTCAACACACATAAGTCATTTAATAGCTTCATGACATACTTATATAGTCTTGTATCACCAATAACTTCATCAACATCATTAAAACTGGCTTAGGGCCTATTAGATATGACTATCCAATATCTATAAAGTATAGGGGAGACCATTAAGGTATCCCATTTATGAATTAATAATCTAAATGCCTATAGTTGGGTTTTAATTGTTATTATATGAAACACTTATAATGATAGGTGATCATCCCTACAACATCATAAATCAATTAAAAAGGATATTAGAAAACCTCATGATACTATACGGTCCTCTCAGTTTGACAATCTATCGGGATGTGGAATGCCTTACTCAAATAATGTTTGTTCCCAAAAGAATCATACAAAATACTCCACAATTTTAATTTGAATAAATAAACTTATTCTATGAAAATCCTTTAATTTTCCCCATTAAACTACATAGTATCCTCTACATAATGGAACCCTGATCTTTGTACTGAACTATAGTCCCAAATAGGAAGGAAGTAATCTAACTTTGTTACTCGTTCAACAACCCCAAGATATATTCATGACATATCACCCATATTGGAGGTATAATAATGGAATCTATCCATATATTTTCCCACAACCACTCATAAATATCAATAGGCTAACTTAAACTTATGAGATCCCAATATTCAACATTCACTTATTGATAGGAGAGGTGCTAAGAATTGAATTTAGTATTAATCCACTTTATTGTATTCCACTAAAACAAGTGCATGATATCCTTGTATATCTTCATCATTCTTTGATCTATCACTTGAGGGGTGATATGAAACTACCTCAACACCTATATGCTCATCAAATAAAGAACCATTATCTACCTCAAGAAGAGTATGATTTCTCTTAAATTTTAGAGAATTAATCTACACAACATCAATGAAAATATTACCATGTTTAATATAATAATAATTATCTCTTACATGGACCACTCATTAATAAAATCGAATCATAATAAAGAAAGCTTCTTAAACTCCTCCTTCATCAAATATGAAATGAAATTATATATGTTGGAATATGCCATAATTTTTTTATTTCATGGAGTGTAGAATACATTGAAGTCATAGTCTTCTTGGAAACCCAACCATCATATATTCCTTGGATTAAGGCCCCTTTAATAGAAAAAATACGCAAGTTTCTTATTATATATAATGATTATAAATAAATAAATTAGAATATATTTTATTCACATATTGAAGTAAAATAAAAAAGCTTATATATATATGTTATGTATCTTGAAATTATAATCATATGGTCTCATTTCCAAGAAAGATAAGAAATCACGAAACATATCTTAATCAATACAAAACCAATCATAGACCTGAAAAAATCACAATACACCTCACACTTTTCTCCATATAAAATATTTAAACTAGGGTGTTTTTCATCCTCTTATCCATGTACTCAAAATCTCCTTATAATTTATCTAACTAAATAAATATATACCGATCTCAATAATGGGAAGTCATAAGGGTTATAATAAAATAGAATTATACCATATCTTTTCAATTATATTTCTCATACCCAAGGAAATTTCATACATAAAAACACAATCACTAGTAGTCCCCATGCCATTATACCCTAAAAAATTATAGGATTAATATAAAAACCACCCTCCAAGCTGAAATGCCTTAGGAAATGAACTTCCTAAAATTAAAACATAAACTTTTAGATCCTCTATATTTCTAATTTCAATGAGGCAAGTCTAGAGTGATTTTAAAAATCCAGATTGTCTCCATCTTTTACTACAAACAAATGTTGATGAAATAAATGAAAAACAATAATAAACTAGTTTATTTATAGCTTGAAAATATTATTCACGAGTCCTATTTGCACTATAGAGGCATTCATCACTCCAAAAAACATAATTAAAAAACAATAGTGAATATTTCAACACTTGAATGCCTTATTTAAGATATCATTCTCAGATAACTGAAGCTAGTGATAACGAGACATAAGGTGAATCCTCAAGAACCATCATGATATTTTTATATATTAAAAGTGATCATTAATTGTAAGACTTGGGTGTTTATTCTGGACTATCACTTAATTAAAGTCATAATTTTAAATTTAAATACTGAAACACCTATCTTCCTTATCAGTGAAGAGAATATAAGAAGATTAAGGGGAAACCATGATTCTAATAAATTATTTCTCTTAATGTTCCTAAAATTTTAACTTCATCTACATGGGATTGTTCATATCCAATTGATAATCTTTTGGTGATATCAATATGAATTTGGGATGCATGTTGTAACTAAAATCAGCCTCTTAACAAGGATAAAATCTAAAAAATCTCATCTAAAAACTCTACTATACTCTTATATTATAGTAGGAAATTTCCCCTTCATAGTAACAGATGATAATAGTGTTAATCATTCAAACTTATATG
Organism: Viscum album; assembly: GCA_963277665.1. Lineage (NCBI taxonomy): Eukaryota > Viridiplantae > Streptophyta > Magnoliopsida > Santalales > Viscaceae > Viscum > Viscum album. The sequence goes on along the minus strand of OY728161.1, from coordinate 1,819,798,345 downwards.
TAATTGGTTGTAATATCTTAAGGTTCGGACCTACTCATCATGTCAGGGGTCACATTGACATTTGATGGTGAACATCAACATGTCACCCCAATGACATATAAACTCATTATAATAGATATATGACCCATAATAGACTAAAAATAACTAGTACATACTTAGATTAATGTATTAATTTATCATCTATGGATTAATGATATCCCACAAAATTGTCTCTCTATCGCCAATTGGTTCACACTGAAAGAAGATATTAGAAAGCAGATGATCATTATGGGTAAGAGGATCTAGACAATTTAGTCCTTATTAGATATGTAGTGGAATCTCTATCTTATGAATAAAAAATTTCTAATGATATAAATATATCACATAGGTATTTAAGATTATGATTTCTATGGTAGAGAAGATAAAAATCCTTCCATGACCTATTTCAAGAACCACATGATTTAAGCCCTTATTCACCTACATCCATCATCTGCTAGAACCTACATCACCTTAATCCTTTCATAGTTTTTTTGGAGGGGGTAGTGGTGGGATTAGATCAAATAATCATCCAACCCTATCTTCCCATGCACTACATGCTCTGCTAGTATAACTTCCTCTAAAAGTGCCACCCTCTCCACCTCATCATGGTCCCTGGTCTTTGAAAAACCTCTATCTAGGAGGTCTATCCACTATGTTTCCTTAGAAACCCTTAAATACATTTATAATGTGGAATAATCATGGTATTTATCCTCTTCAAGTACAGGTGAAATATGTAATGAAAAAAATTTGGTCAACTAAACCATGCACTCGATCCAACCATTATATGGTGAGGTATAGAAATATAATAAAAAACAATATTGAATATATCCAAAAAACACATACAATTGGGGTAAACTATGGAAGAAAGAGATACAAAAAGATCTATTAAACCCAAGACAAATAGGGTAAACCAGAAAAGTATGACAAGACAAGACTAAAAGCCTTAATGTAGCTAATAATCACCTCTAAACCATTCTACCATAAAATAATTTATGATAATTGAATCTAACATACTACAAGATGCCCTTCAATTTACTTGGGTATTGAAAAAAAACTTATACAACCACCCAATATCAAAATTAAGGTCTGAGAGAAAAGTCCAGTTGGATATTACCTCAGAGTATATAAAATATATAATAATAACAATGAAACATTTCTATATTTTAAAACAAAAAATAGTTTTATAAATAATTTTCATAAATCCAAACCCTTTTTGTAAATAATATCTTTTTATTTTTTCTTAAAATAATTTAATATTCAAAAATATATGAATTTGAAAATATAAGTGATCAAATAGGAATTCATATCCATACACCATAAGTTAATAAAGTAAACACATATCAATGAAATAATCCATCAGGTTAAACCATGTGATACAACCTCATGTGAAAACATGTGAGAAATAATCCATGACTAAATACATTATGTAATAAACAAACTGCAAATGAAAAAGCACTCTATATTGGTCCCTAGCCTATGGGAATACATAATAGACATAAATAAAGCCTAAACCAGGAATAAATTGGTTACAAACAATATTTAAAACTTCTATACTCTATCTATACCACTAAAATAACCCCTAGTGGTTTCACACACCCACACACACACACACACTAGGGAATAATTTCCATTTTCTAACACAATCAAGGATCCTAATGTTTCGTGTATTCTAAAAACCATTTCAAAAGAATGATAAAAATTTATAAATACTTTCAAATCCAATCTAATTCACTTTGGTTTTTGAAAATCCATTTCCAAATCAAAACCACAATTCATGCATTTAATATAACACTTGGTGCGAAAAATCCATTTTAAAGAAAAAAACCTTTATAAACAAGTATCTTCCCAATGAATACATTGAAACCAAAAATCAAATCAATCCAATTAAAAATCAAAATTAATTTTACAATAATAATAAGAAATTAATAAAGTTAACCCTTTGTATAGAAACACATACCTCATGAATGAAGGTTGAACTATTCGTCTTCGATAATGGCGACTAAGGAATAGTAGATCGGGTCCTCAGGATCCTAGATACAAAAAAATCAATAATATATAATAACCCTTATATCAGATATAATATACCTCTTTGGGTTCCAAAAGATGATATGAGAAGATAACTAATGAGGAACTAAGAAGAAAAGGCAAAAGAAGTTAAATAATGCCACATATCATGAGACGATCCACAATGAATGACGTAAATACACCTAGAATCCCAAGATATAATGTTCTATACTATTAAGGATGGATTAGTTCAAGATAATATAAGGTTTGGGGGTAATTTGAGGTTAAACTAGGGTTCTTGGTAAATTTAATTTAAAATTATGAGTATTAAAAACCTGCATGCAAAGTTTACTGGAGAGGCCTGGGTTAGAATTAACCATGTTCTTTAACCATGTTCCCTATACCTAGATTATTTTTGGGGTTCATGGTTTGTATTAATGGTTACTTTTACAACAATTCAACTATGAATAACCTCTCTAATCTAGGGTTAACAATTTTGAGGGGTGGCCACATGATTTCCTTGGCCAAACCACATAGTTTTCCCTAATCATGCAACAAACATATATATCATCACAAGTTTCCATTTTTTTTGAAAAACTCCCAAAAATTCCACCAAGAACGACCTAAAAAACATTTTAAAAGAGAGGTAAATGAGGTACTCGTAAGAATGTAATGGAATGTTACAATCTCCCTACCATAAAGGATTTCTGTCCCTCGAAAATGTTCAAGATTCTAGAATTAAAAAAAGATAAGGCCACTACTTGCTCATCAATGATTCCTACTCCCATGCCATATGGGTATCGCTTCCACACTTCCCTAGTACATGAACCTGAAGAATTGTTTTACTAAAAAACACTTTATCCTAGAGATCCATAATCTAAATTTGTTTCTAAAAAATGGCGGTATTGGACTCAATATCAAAATCCCACCATTCAATCACAAGGGAAGTATCAAGGTGATTCCTCATTATATGGAAAACCTGAAACATGTCATGGATTTAAGTTAAATGAGATGGTAATTCCAACTGATAGACCACCTTTTTGAGTTTATCCATGATCTAAAAGGGGTCATTAAACCTTGGTACCAACTTAAAATGAAATCCGAATTGAAAATGTCCTAAGTGAAGTGAAACTATAAGAAAAACCCAATCATCGACATCAAAATATATCGGTTAATAATGATGTTCTACATAATATTTCTGATGGCTATGTGTTGCGAAAAACAACTTCCGGATCAACAGCACCTATTCCATCATCTTCTGAAAAATACTCATCCCAAATAAGGGATTCTCTCCAAACTCTATACTGTACAAGTGAGATATACATGGAATACCATATAATTATTAAAAGGGCCCCATCTATATCAAGGCATGATAATTATTATTATAGGAAATTTAGACCAGGGGAAAATTATGTTCCCATTTCCCACCAAAATGAAGAACAGAATCCTAGAGAATATCCTCAATAACCTAGATAGTTCTCTATATCTATCCTTCCACATATATATTTGATAAATCATGCTTAATTTCAACTAGGAACCCATCACCTCTTCCAAATAATTACATAACCTAGATGTGAACCTCACACCCCTATTATAAACTACCAAAGAATGAACACTATGATGTCTGACAAACTCTTGAATGTATATGTCTTAGAGCTATCCCACTTTTATCATATCCTTGATTGGTATGAAATGTGAAGATTGAATTAGTCGATCAATGATCACCCAAATCATATGATTCCCACTAGAAGACCATAAAAAGCTAATGATAAAGTCCATAACTGACCGCCTCATCCCTGAAGACCAATACTGATGTCTCAAGTCATGATACGTATTGATATATCTATGGTTTATATACCAATAAAACAGGTGTCCACTTTCCATAAACTCTTTCCTTAGAGAAAACAAAACAACCAACTTGTTATGGAAGAACAATTCACCACTGGGAGACCAAGACAACTCACCTGAGGTCTCTCCATTGTTAAGTATTTTACTAATGTTCTGTAAATAAGTTAGTTTCATTGTTCAATATAAAATCACTCTTAAAAGAATGATTCAAATTTAATCGAATCCAAAAACACATTTCCACCAACCTCTTCCACTCCCAGTTTTATCTTAACAAAAATCATCAAATACCACTCCAAAAAATGACTCCTTCACATATTTTGTTGATAATTTTTTGTTTAACACATCAATAAACTCATTCCCTTTACCGGGATTGTATAAAAAGTAAAAATAAACTATATAAAGATAATCTACCCATCATATTTGTTGTAAGTTTATAACCCTCTAGGTAAAAATATATTTTAGGATCTTATGATCATAATACACTATAAACATCCCCCCAAATAGTTAGTGATGCCACATTTTGAGTGCATGCATAACTATTTCCAATTCCAGATCATGGGTAGGGTAGTTCTTCTCATGAGGGAATAAATAGCATGAGATATATTCCACCACCTATTTCATCATAACATTAACCTAGTTCAAGAAGAATAATAGATGGTTCTGAAGTCCACCTCACCTTTAGTTACTCTAAATATATTTTTGAAATTTTACATTTAATTCAAACATTACACCATCATGGGTTAAATTTTTCATTGAAGATTTGAGCTTGTAGAAATCATGAATAAACCATACATAGTAACCAGATAAACCCAAGAATATCTAGATCACAATCACATTTATAGGATAATCCAAAGACATAAAAACCTATATTTCTTTAGGATCCACTAAGTCTTCCATCTCAGATATAACAGACCCCATCAAATTCTCTTCATAGATTTTAAAATCACATTTTAAAATCTTATCAAATAGATGATGTTCTTTCATGGTTAAAATAATGATATCCAAATGGTCCAAATGTTCATCCTATGAATTGTTTTACAACAAGATATCTTTCATGAACTCAACAACAAAAGGGTCTAGGAACCGATGAATGATTAAGTTCATCAAATCCATAAACACCACAAGAGAATTAGTGAGACCGAATGGCATAACTAGAAACATAAAATGCCTATACATGCTCTTAATCATTGTAAGAGGTATTTCCTATTCCCATGCTCTAAACTAGTGGCACCCTGACAAAATTCCAATCATTGAAAACCAACATGCCCATCTAATCTGGTAAAAAAGATCAAATAACCTAAGAAAATGATATTTTTTCTTAAAAGTCACCCAATTTAACTTTTGATAATCCATGAAAAGTCTGAGACTTTAATCTCCTATCTTAGTAAATAGAATAGGTGATGTGCATGGTGACACACTAGGATGAATAAATCCTTCCACCTTAATGTCTGTAAGAATAAATTTAAGTTCCAGAGACATAGCAGGTTGTATGGGATAAGATGACATAAAATGGGCATCATGCTAGGGAGAAGGTCGATAGTCAAATCAACCTCTCTCTATGTTGGTAATCAATAAATATTACTAAGAAATACCATAGGTTACAAACACATCAATATAAGAAGAATTATTTCCAGACAAGGGTTAACAACATCTAGAAAAATATCTGACAACTTGTATGAGATTACCCCAACAACAGGAACAATAAGCCCCACCCTTCTTGATATAGACTCCCCCCTCACCCAGAAAAACATGAGTGAACCCATTGGGAGATAAAAACAAAAACTAATGATTATTATAGTATATCTTGGAATTAATGCTGATCATCCAATCCATTCCAAGTATCATGTTGAATATTTCCATATTAATAGCTAAGAATCCCCACACCACCTCAAAGCTAACTATCACCACCCAACATATGGGATAGTTGAAACCCTATTCAGACCCCTATCCAAAAGGTGTGGAAATATAAAATAATAATTGAATAAGTTTAAAATGTAAGAAAAAAATTTAAACTAACATTGATGATATAAACGAATGAGTAAAACCTATATCATACAAAACTAAAACCATAAAAGAAGAAATAAATAACGTACGTCTAACAGAAGATGACCATAATTCAAATTACTCTATAACATACTATTCTGTATAAATATATCTAGTCTTAGCCGCATGAAAACCCCCTTAGAATTAGTATTAGATCCACCACCATAGGAAGCATCAGTATGAACATGCGAGAACTTGGTGAAGGTGGATCTTGCTTTACTAAACTAGGATATCGTTTCATAAAAATGATTTAGGTGACCGAACTATACACAATGAAGAAAATCATTAGAATCCTACATATATTTAGCCTTGGTATGACCATGATTACCACACTGGTACTCGATTATTTACTACTACCCTGAAAAATCCTTTTAAACTAGTCCTTAAGGAAACTGAACACCCTTGTGCAATCTTTTTTGAAAAAAAAACACAACCTAGCTAAAAACAACACCAAATGAGTGTGTAAAAAAACAACTATTTCCATATATGTACTCCTTATCCAAATATACTTTTTCTAATATCTCCATGAAGGTCAGAAGACACATGAAAATCAACATAATCTAAATATAAGACCTAAAACCCAACTCAATTGTTTGATCCTTTCAATACTCATTAGTTATAAGTACCAGAGATAGATGCACTAAATCATCAAAATGTATGGAATACTCTATAATGGTACACTCTCCTTTCTCTATGGTGAAAAAAATCCATCTATTATCCACATGTAACATCATGGGGTAAAACTATTATGTGAATATTGTTTAGGAAGAAGTATAGGTAATTTCCTCCCGAAACATAACTTACATGATAGACTCTGAACATATCCTTCCAGATCCTTTGAGCATATATGTGTTGAACCCCACCTTAGAGTCCTAAATATTCTTTAATAGGTTTAAGATCCCCTCAATATTCTCAATCCACTCTTCAAATTCCTAGGTTAATTTTTCACCATAGAAGAATGGTAGATGTTGAAGAGTAAATTCCATGCATGATCCACTAAACATCCTAGGTTAATGACACCCACTTTAGAATGAATCATATTTGTCTTAATTAAAACTTCAACCAAATAAAGAACCACTAGTGGATTCTAATATAGATTCTATCTTTCCGCTTCTTCTCCCAGATTTAGAAGATCTATTCTCAAATGGATTTTCTAATAAACACAAGACAATAACCAATCAGCTTTGGATGATTTTCCAAAATATGTATGAACATCTTTAATAATTCACATCCATTCTTTAAAACATCAAGAATTTAAATAAGTCATTAATTATAAAAATAAAATATGATTATTTATGAATAAACATGTCCACTTAAATAAAATTCCCATTTAGATCATTCAAATGACCTCAAACACCAAGTCACAATCTCAGTAAAAAATTTCTTACCACCCATGGTAGCTTGAGTTTAGACAAAGAAGTGAATTGTCCAAGAACCCTACCATACTTACTACCTGAATTTTGATGGTCCTAACTCATATCTAACCAAAACATAGAACCCGAATTAGGTAGTGTTAACAAACATAAAGTTGAGAATCCCTCTAATACCAATTTTAAACAAGCCAACCAATGTTAAATAAACCATCCACCTGAGCCAACCATCATATGGTGTAGTATAAAAAATATAATGAAAAAAATGTGTTGGATATAACCAAAATAATTTATAAACCTATATTACAACATGAAAGAATGATATGAAAAAAGATCTATACAATACAAAGCAAATAGGATAAACCAAAAAATCATTACAAGACAAGACCAACACGTCTCCATACAACCAACCATCACCTCCAAACTAAACCTTTATGAAGGTAATGCGAATAAGATAACCTATCATGCTACAAGATTCAATTCCTTCTACTTGGTTCCTAAAGAAAATCTAAAACCTCAAAAAATCAGAAGTATTGTGTGATTAGAAATCTCAATATGATACCACCATAGTGTCTATACCAGGTCTAATAAAAATAATGCAATAGTTCTAACTTTTAAAAAAAAATTATTTTACCAATAATATTCATAAATCCAAACATTTTTTAAATCATTTACTTCGGTTTTTATAAAATCTTATCATATTCAAAAATCCAAGAATATGACAAGTACATGTGATAAAAAAAGAAAGAAAATCCATACACCATAAGGAAATCAAGTAAACACATATCCATGAAATAATCCATCATATGAAACCATGCGATATAACCTCATGTGAAATTATGTGAGAAACAGTCCATGAAAGAATCCATAATATGATAAAAAAATCATAAATGATAAAGCACTCCATATTAGGACTAAGATTATGGAAATAAAAAATAGACATAAAATAGGACTAAACTAGGCATACATTGGAAGCAACTAATATCAAGTCCTACCATTGTTTTTTGATATCACAAAAATAACTCCTTGTGGTGCCACACACACTAAGGCCACTTAATTCAAGATGTCAATGCACCCAAGTTTCCCAATGTTCAATTTTTATCTAAATATATTTCAACATAATGCTCAAAACTTATAAAAAATTTTCAATGATAATCCAATCTTATTTAGATTTTGAAAACCCATTTCCAAAACCAAACCACTATTCAAGAATTTAATCAAACACTTGGTGTCAAAAATCCCATATTTAATTTTAAATCCCTTTTAAAACATGATTTATTTCCATAAAATCCTTTGAAAATATAAATTAGTTAATTTTAATGAATAAAAAAATTATTTTATGAATAAATTTATGAAATTTATAGAATTAACCATTTGTATAGAAACACATACCTCAAAATTGGATGTAGAAATATTCACCTTCGACAACTATGAGTAGGGAATATTAGATATGGTCCTCACAATCCTAGATAAATAAGAAATACATCACTCCACTATAACAACCCTTTAATCAAAAATACACATCCCCTTTGGGTTCCATAATATGAGGCAAGAATATATCCAATGAGTATCCAATAAGAAAAATAAAAATTAGATAAGAAATTCAACACAAATTTATATGCTTTTCCAAGAATGAAGTAAATCCAAGTAAAATCCCAAGGTGGGAGGATCTTGACCATTTGGGAAGGTTTAAGTCAAGATAATATGAGGTTAAATGATAATTATATGTTAAATAGAATTCTCAAGGATTCATAATTAAAAATTCAATGCATTAAAACCCTACACACAAAGATTTTGGGGGAGACTTCATGGTTAAGAGTAACTATGATCCATAACCATGCTCGCTATTTAGAACATCTATTCGGGGTGAATAGTTTGAAAGAAAGATTACATTAAACATGTTCCATCTTTATATAACCCCTATACTTAAGGGTTTTTAGTTTTTAGGGGTGGTCGCATGGTTCAGGAAAACCGTGAGCCTCCTTACATAAGACTAGGTTTGGCGGCATGATTTCATAGGACAAACCGCATGGGTTTTTAACGGTTCTCTAACTATGAACATCCCTATGGGCTTACATTTTTTTTTGAAAAGTTCCTGAAATGACCTCAAATAAAGACCCAATGAATGCATGATCAAAACAAGGGACATGATGTACCTATAAGAAAGTAATGGAATGTTAAAATATACATTTTATCTCTTGGTTATATTAAATCAACCTTATTTCATTCTATTTTTCACCTCAGAGACGAGTATCCCAAATATGAGTGTCTTGGATGGTACAAACTAGTATACTACCACTCAATAGCTGTTATGAAAGAATTATTTCCAAGAAATAATTTATTGAATCCATCACATACATATATATCTTCCAAAAAAAATTAATAACCAAATAATTCTCTATACCACTGGTGTATATGGGAATATAGATGTCTATAATCCAAGCTCAAAACTATAACCAAATTCCTTTCTCATACATCCATGATCGAAGATAAACATAATGGGTTATACAATTGGAATATGTCATGAGGTCTATAAACCTCAAAATAAACTGATAGACCCTTATACTTCCCAACTTGAGGTACATATTCTTTTTAACTTATGATATCCTCACATTCAATGGTTTAATACTCATCTCATAATAAACTTTTAAAATCAGAATCGGGAAATGTATCCTTATGGTGAGTTTGTGTGATTAAGGACCACAAGTATTCATATATGAGATGAATAAGACTCATATAAAGTATAATTATCTATTTATGTTATGTACAAACCATAATAAATACATTAGTAATAATATTTATCTAATATTCTACTACATGAGGATTTGGCTTACCCAAAATCCTAAAATTTATCTACATCAAAAGCTCATGAAGAACATGAAACCTATAAGTAGCATCGTTTAAATATATATAGACTACCAAATACACTACGGGTGGGTATCGTCTCTACTCAAAAACTGGAGGATCATAAATATACTCTATTTTGGGGTAAAAAATACACTATAAGATCACTGAACTAAAGCCACGTCACTCAAATAATTATTATTTGGAGGATGAATAGTTATATTGGGCCGAAGATGAACATACCTATGAATCTTAGTATGTTGTATATTGGGTGACATAGTTTATTTAATAAGTTGAAATCATTGTTATTATAACACTTATAGAAGAGACAACTTAAGAATAGATTCAATGATAACACAACTAACATAATAAATGATGCATATACTATCCTATTAAATCCCAAAATGGATTCCTTGGAGTTTAATTTCAATTAATAGGATACCAGAGTCTTAGTGGAAGGTTAAATTGGAATCCCATAATAATCATCAGGTTACCTAGTCTTTTAACTGAATTCAAGAACCCTTAATAAAATTTCCCAAATATTCCAAACTAGTCCCCATAAGAAAAATAATTCTAATCTCTACCCAAAAAACCTGAATTAAACTAATAACATTTTGATATTTTAAAAAAAACCAATACCCCTACTCGGTTGTTATTATTTTGTGTGTGCTGCCCTAATCCCATCTCTAATGGGACAAGGGAATGAAACTAGTTCCATGGATGCATAAAACCCATATTTCATATTTAGTCTATAAATTTGAAAATATCCACACTTCACTAGAACCTGTTTTATAATAAAAAACTTATGAATATAAATAAAATAACTATTTTAAATCATTAATATAACAATAATAAATATCTCAACAAAGTAACAAAACCCTATCAAGTTGACCATGAAAATTGAAAATCCCAAAATCCCATAATAATGACCAACATCGAGTAATTGTAGTAGATGGAATCCATATCATCCCAAAATGGAAAAGAAGACCATGATTTAAAAACAATATAATTCACTTCTATGAACCATATCTACCTGATCCATGACATCTACAACCTCTATGGTCGTATAAAAACAATGTTTCATGTAATATATTCATCATATTCTTCAAATTTCATCTATCATATAACTCTTATTATACATTTCATATATAATACCTTTATTCATAACCAAGGTGAAAATGTAAACATAAAAATGGATGAGAGAAAATTCCCAATAACGGTAAAAATGGTAGATATCAATAAATAAACATATTCTAGAATAAGATAGTAATAAGGGTTTTAAGGTATGATAATAACTTATGATGTTCATACCCAATCAATCATAGGTCATAATTCACGATTCATGACATTAATCATAGCATTTCAAAACACACAAGTTTTAACCATGAGGAATCATCATTAACAAATCCCAAAAAATAAAAGAATATCATAATAATAAAAACATGTCAATGTAAATACTATAAAATAATATTCATATAAAATCATTTCATTATTCAAGGCTAGATTCAATGACAATATTTACAAAGTGGAAAAAGTCCCATAATGTATTGGGTTCAGTCCCTAACCACTTTTTATTCATGGAATGGGTTCAATAACCATGATTAGCCATAAAATGAGGGTAATATTCATTGTTAATATATATAATTTTATCATGTTTCATTGGTCATAAACAAAATTTTAATTGTATTTTTCATATTTAACATTATTTCACATTGTGATTGTAATTTCTTCATAAAAGGTACTCTTACATGGTACATTTGGGAACACCTCACAAAACACAAAATGGTCTTGATTTTATTTTCTTATTTTATTTTCAGGTATAAAATTATATAAGGAACATTATATAATTCTAGATCTATTTAATAATTAATTGGGAGGAAGACCAATGTGAGCTTTCAACCAAGAACATTTTGGACAAAGTGAACCGGACATCAGCCCAATAAAATGAATTTAATTGAAAATATACAATCCCAATAATGGTAAAATTTGAAATGGAGATATATTAAATCATGGGTAAAATTTTATTGAACATTTTTATAAATAATTATTATGTTTTAATATAGTTCCATTCTTCCCAAGTTGAAGATGAAATTCTCAAATAGACTTTATGGCCCAAAAAAACATCCCACAATTTCAATCATAAATAGAAAAACAAATATCCAAATGATATAAAATTTTAAAAATTATTAATTAAAATTCTTATATTAATTTTATTCTTCGATAGGAAACCCAAATTTGGCTACTTATAATCTAATTTTGGTCCCTCAGTTCGGTATATTGAAGATGTCTCAAATTTCGGGTCAAAGGTGGAAAAGTCCACATTCCATAAGCATTCCACCACCTCAGTACTACCATAATAAATTTGGATGACATTTAATATTACTGGATCAACACAAGTCTTCCAAAATTTCTATTTAACATATTAGTGGTGAATGAGTTGGGATATCTCTTATTTTTGTTTCATTGCAATGTTATATAGCCACTTTATCTTTGTAATCACATTTCTTTATCATGTATATTGTTCAAATTAGAATAGTTTTTAATAAATACCTTTATTTTAATTATAATATTCTTCATATATCATGTTTATACTATTTTATCAAGGGGTGATGTTATTCAAAAATGTTTGTAAAATTCATCACACAACGGTGGAGTGATCACTATTTCACTATTTTTCTTCTTCATTTCCACCCTTATGAGTCTACTTCCTACTTCCATTGGGAGAATATCATCAATGGAAAGATAAAAATCTTATGGTTTGATCCATGGGAGTATAAAGGGTATGGATTTAAGGTTATTTATCACTCTATTAGTGGCTAGTTACTTACTTCAATTGATAATTTAATTTAACAATATTAATATTGGGTTGTCCTTGTTCAATTTCATAGCCAAAGAATTGAAGTACAAATATGAACATTTACCAAGTAGTTCATATAAAAATGATCCTCTTAGTGTATATGTTATTAGTTTTAGGGTGTGTAGGTATTAAAATAGTATGTGATGATGGTGGTTTTACTTCATTTAATGAACCCATATCAAATTTAAAAAATTGAAATAGTTTAAAAAGGAATTCATTCAATCCACCCCTAGAGATAACCTAGTATCAAATCATTATATAAAATTTTAATAACTTAGGTATATTAGTATTCATTAAAAAAATTTCAAAAAAAACAAAATTAAGCCACTTAATATAAAAAAAATCCTTCAAATTATTTTCTATAGGTTCTTTTTAGGTTTTAGGATTCAAAAACCACTTCTATGCTACAAGCACTACTTTTACCTTAGGTTAGATTTGGGAGAGTCCAATTTTGTTTTTTAATTGACGGGGACCTAAGTAAGTTATATTAGATAGTATAATCCATATCTTCACACTATTCTCTATTACCACCACCAATTTCACTTATATGGGAATCCATTTTTAACAAATCCAAATATGGGAAAATTCTCCCTACATTGACTACCCCACACCAAGGGTGATGTACAATGACCATCATAGTTTTTATTAGTGGGATAATCAAAAAAAATTAAACTATAATGTTTTATATACTATGCTATATACCACATTTGAACCTATAAAGAGTTTGAATCCTAAAAAATCCAATTTGAACACCCTTATGTACAATTCAAATAATATAATTATCCTCCAAGAATATACCATTTGAATCACCCCTTGTATAACCTTATCCAAATTCATTACATGAAAAATTGTGTTAAAAAATGAAGGTAATTATTTTTGAGGTTTCATCAATTGGAGTAAAACTATAGAACATTTAAGTGGTTATGGATCCCATTCCCACTCAGGATGTCTCTTCCTCATTATTAATAGAAGAATCTTGTTACACACAAAAATCTCAAAAAAATTATAAAGAATGATCCATTTAATATTGGAGACCAAAATAACATTAAGGAATATTTTATGGGTGTTTAAATCAACAAGAGAATAATTTTTTTATTCATAAGAGGTAAATTTTAAATTTCAGATTGAGTGTCTTTAATATTTCTCCACTGATTTTTTTAAAAACTAAAAATCACTGAAATATTTTGGAAAATCCTGAAATATGATTATACACCAACCATTGAAATTGATATGGAAAACGGGGGGGAGGGGGGGGGGTTAAAAAATATTTTAAATGGATTTTTTATAATATTTTTGAGAAATAAATTGATTTCAATTCACATTTATAATCTTCTTTAAGAAATTTCAATCAACCCAAGGTCAAAATTATTGTCCTTTGTTTTCCATTCATGTATCCCTTAATAGGTGACAATGAAGACCTTATTTTATTTATTAATTATTCTATTTAAACTAATAAAGTAATAATGATAATTTATGTCTTAGAAATGACTATATAGGAAATTGGATCAAACATTTCAGATATTCCTTGGCTTTTCCCACACATTGTAGAATATAGGATTATACATGAAGAAAATTCTAAAACATTAATCAATCTAAATCTCCTGGAGGTGGAGAAAATTTTGTTCCTTAAAGTGTTGAAAGTTGGTGTTGGGTAAGTTGGAGGTCCTAAGTTGATCTAACGAAATTTAATAATTATATTTTTGGGAGACAACCTTTCTTTTACCTATACAATGTCTCAGAGTCAGGAGTTTCAAAATAAACAGGTATTTCTTTCCCTTTCTATTTGCCTTTTTTTAGTTAAGGTATCTTCTAAGTGTTCCCATTATATTCTAATTATTTTTATGTGTAATATTCAAGTGATGATGTGATTGATGTATTTTTAGGAAAATAATATTTATTCTAAGAGTTCAAACACAATAATCCAACATTGAGGAGGTGTGATAAAGTGACATGCAGATCAGAGGAGTGATTAAGAGCAACACAAACATCAAATTCAACCACCACATGACTTTGTTCCAAGTTTCTTATTTCAATTTCCTTTAATAACTCCTATTATATTTCTATAACATATTCTAAATTTAATTTTATATAAAAAATGGGGATAAGGTCATTCTATGTTTGGGGGGGTGAAAGGAAATAAAAAAATTGTCCACCTCAAAGAGAATTTTTTTTCATAAAAAGAGAAAAATAAAAAATGAAGAAAAGAACATGTGTTAATGGGAAATAAAATTACATTAACCATTTAAATGATAAAATATTTTTCAACCTTCAAAACTGAATATAAAATAATTTTAAATTCCTTGATTATGATTTTAATGCATGTTTATGTTCATGATCATAAATTTTGGAAAGAGTAGTTGTCTGATGTGATTTTTCACCATTAACATTTTCACCATATTTAATAAAAATACCATTTTCATGTATTTTGTATTATGGGGTATTATTTTGATTTCATGGGGTCCCACAATAAATAGTATAGTCTTAGAGATTGTTTTAATTTTAAAATTATTATACAAAAACACATCAAAAAAATGAAAATAGAAAAACAATGATTTTTTTCATAAAGAAATTAATTAACCTAGTTCATAGATTTAGGCACTTGGAGAGCATGAATCCATTGTTTCTATCCCAACATGAATTTTATCTCTATTTGTGGTAATATTATATTTTTTGGATTAAGTTAACTTGAGATGATGTGTGAGTAAGTGAGATTCTTTTGGTTCCTTAAGGACTTTGATCCTTGGATTCATCCATAATGTTTCACTACAAAGTTTTAATTGATTGAGTTAAATTTAGATTACCATGGAAAAAGTGAAATAAATGTATACTCATATTAATATTAAAATGTGATTCCACTTTAGACTTAAAATTTTTACCCCTTGAATAAAAATGAACCCCCCACGTCTATTGTGATGCACAACACATAATCATACTTAATTGAAATTGGATGAATTTTAGTGATGGATATGAGAAAGGGAATGGGCTCAGGCCTATGATATTATTTTTGAACCATATTTCTTTATATTATTTTGAGAGGTTTGAGTTTTTTTGATGTGATATTGAAAAGGTAATCATTATATGTTAAAATATGCTTGGAAACTGGAATTTTATTTTCATAATTTGTGATATTTTTTTCTCAGGACTAAAAAAATAAAATTTTGGAGGATAATATTAATTTTTTACATATATAATTTTTTTCTACTTCATTATTAATAAAAACCATTTTAGTACATTTTAAAAATTGAACATTATTTCACATTATAATTGAAATTACTTCTTAAAATGCACTGTTACATAGTACATTTTTAAACACCACCTAAAAAACCAATGTTATTGATTTTATTTTAATGTGTCCCATTATATGAGGAACATTATATCCTTAAAGATATATTTAATAATAAATTGTGATGATGAAAAAGTTTTCCTTGAACCAAGAAAATTTTGGGTGAAGTGAACTAGCTAGCAGCCCAATAAAATGACGATATCAGTCAATATACAATCCCAATGATGGTTGAATTTGAACTGGAGAGAGAGGAAACAATAGGGAACATTTAATTAAAAATTTTATAGAGCTAATTATGACGTTTTAATGGATTTTTAGGTGTCCCATGTTGAAGTTGAAATTTTAGGCTAGATTCTGTGGAAAATAAAAAAATCCCACCACTAAAATAATATCTCGAAAAAAATAAAAAAATAAGTTAAACTTTTTCAAACTATCATGGGACATCTATTGATTAATTTATCCTTCTATATCCCAACGAAATTCATATATATAGAAGCTCATTTCATCACCTATGTTGGGTGTATGCTTGTCGTCTCCTATTTCAGGTCATGGGTGGAAAATTACACATTCCAGAAACTATCCACCACCCTAGGCCTACAATAATTTAGTGGGAAGACTTTTAAAATTGGGGGATCAACTCAAGGATTCTAAAGTTTCTATTTAATATAGTGGTGATGAATGAGTTAGGATATTTCTTCATTTTGTTTCATTTTAATATTATACTACCACTTTGTCTTCGTTATCACACTTCTTTCTGATGTATGTTGTTCGAATCGCCTTAATTTTTAATAATATTTATTCATTTTCTATTATTATATTATTTTTTATCAAGATGACACTATTACCTTAGGCATTGATGTTATTCTCAAATTTATATAAAATTCATCACATAATGTTGGGGTGATCATTATTTAGCTAATTTTCTTCTTCAATTCTACCCTCAGGAATCTATTTCCTTCTTTCATTGAGAGAATATCATCAACAGAGGGATAAAAATATTATGGGTTGATCCAAGAGAGTTTAATAGGGATAAATTTGGTGTTATTTTTCACTCTATTAATTTATACCCACTTATTTTAATTGATAATTTAATTTGATGATTGTAATACTCCACTATCATTGTTGAATTTTAAGACCAGACGCTTCAAATGATAATATGAACCTTTACCTTGGAGTTCCCATAAAAATTATCCTCCATGGGTATAAATGAATAATATTATGTTGTCTGGGTATTAAAATAGTATGTAATGATGATATTTTTACTTCATTGAATGAACCTAGCTCAAATTTAAGAAATTGAAACAGTTTAAAAAGTAATTCATCCAATCAACCCCAAGCGATAACCTAGGATCAACTCAATATCAAAATATAAATTCACTTAGGTATGCTATTATTAACTTATACCAAATTAAAAAAAACCAAATTCATCCACTTAATAGCAAAGATAATCCTTATAATGAGTGTATGTTGGTTCTTCTTAGTTCTCAAAGGTTTCGACAAGCACTTTTTGGCTACAATTGACCACTTCAACCTTTGTGTAAATTTGGGATATACCACAACATCATATTTTATTTTATCTCAAAATATTTCATTAATTACCCAATGAATTGGATGGAAATATAATTTAAATCCCTCACATTAAATTAATCAAACTTTTAATATATGTTTCACATGATCATAAAAATATTCATCATTTCATAATTACATAATTTACTCTTGGGAAAGAAACATGTTTTTTGAAATCATCTTGAGAACATCATCATCATAAAAAATAATTAGAAATAAATTGAATTTTATCATTAAATAATACCCCTGAGAAGAATAAAAATTCATAAAGGAAGTTATCAGAGAAAAAAACATTTATAAATGGATTTAAAAAAATCTTTGAAAATCAAGTTCAAATGTCACTTTTCTTCTGGTAACTTTCTAAAAATAAAAGTTCTTGAGCACCGAGAAAAATATTTTTTTTGATAATATCAATTTAAACATGCAATAAAAGCTTCATAAAAATTATTATTCATGATGATATTAAAATTAATTCACGTAGTTTATGTTAAAATAATATTTCTTTTACACTTTTTATAGAACTTCATAAATATACTGTCCTAAAAACATTGTAAAATAACATTTTTAAAAAATTGAAAAAGGAAAATATAGTTGAAAATTAATTTAAATATCATTGGATTATATAAATTAACATTCAATAAATAATTTTAATGAACATTACATGGTAGAAAAATTTCACCAACCGAAGTGGAAATCGGGATGGATTTTCATAAAATCATTTCTAGATTGTTTTAATTACTAAAGAGAATACAATGAATGGAAAATTATATAAGTACACAAATAAACTATGGAGATAAAAATAGATGTGTTATAATAGGTAAATATTTTATAATTATCTCAAATTAGATTCGAATATAAAAAAAATACTAAAAATTGGAATGTGACATAGACCGTCACCTTACGTACTGGCTTTCATCATACTCGCTCTTATGATCTTCTTTGGGAAACCTCATTTGGATTATGACTTAATCTTTATTTTTATAGTCTTAGAGTACATATATATGATCTAGGATATAGGGAAGTATGTTAGGATGGTATTTTGGTAATGATTTTTCAAGATATAGTTTTAAATTTTTAAGAATAAATGAAGGGAGGAGGTTATATTTTATAAGTGAGGTGGGTGGAAAAGTTCTAAATACTTGAATATTTATTACGCAACCAAATGTTTTATTATATCAATCTAATTTTAAATATATGATGATATGGGTCAAAATACTCTCATCTAATAAGATTTATGATGATATTTTGGGGCTTTATCACATAGTTTTAAGCATAATTAACTTAATTTACCTTTCACTATGGTGAAAAAAAATTACCATGGTCAAAATTCATAATGAAATAAAAATTGAGCTTATTAATAAACTTGGAAAATATAATTTTATATATGAAACAAATAAAAACATATTTATTTTCTATAAATGGAAAAAATTATTTTTTTAAATAAGCACACAAAAGAAGATGATAATTAGTTTTAGAGAAATGTATTTTGAAGAATAAAAGTAAATTTGTTATCTTTACGTGACTTTTAAAAACCATTAGATGAATTTTAATACATGTTATTGAATATATTATATATATAATTCATTAAAATATTTTTTTGACAATTATTAATTCAATTTATTATGATATAATATGTTTCACACAATAAGTACTATTTTATGAGAAATTAATTTTTTTTTATAAAATTATTATATTATCATTTATAAAAAATTAATAATAAGTGTACAAGTGAATATTAAATTATTATATATATATATTATCTATATATTCTAATATTTAGTTTTAGTTTTTAATATTATTAATTTTTATTAAAACAGACAATATGTACAAAATACATTTATATAAAAACATGTCACGTATGATTTTATTATTAATATTAATATTTGAATACTTATTTCCTAAAAAAATTTCAATGAATTTGAAATATGGAAAAAGTTTCCTAAATATTTTTATAAAGTGATTGCACATATTCATATATGCTAATTTAATAAATAGATTATTATATTAACTCTTGATAATAATATATTTCAGGGTTCTTATAAGATCTATGTTTCATAAAATAGTTGATATCAAATGCATAAAATTTATTAAAGATAAATTATGTATCATAAAATATCTACGAGTTAAAAAAATATCCATAAGGTCTACATAACTCTATGAAGTTGGGAATTTCACTTTGAATTTCTACTTATGTAAAATAAGCAGTGGAAATTTGGATGTTTTGGAATATATAGTCATAGAAAATGGTGTTTCAACTAATATAGAATATAAATGAGTGAAATGGGAATATAAAATCCGGAATTCCATAGAAAAAGATCAATTGGATGGAAAATAGATAACAAAAGGTTACCGTATCTTGGGGATGACCAAGGTTCATTTTCAAAATCCCTTTGAATCACCAAGAATCCCTATATGGTAGTTTTCCTTACTATTGTAGACTCATGTAAGGAAAAGATAAGAATGAGTCTTTATAACTCCTTGAGTTATAAACCAATGTGTTTTGGTTGCAGTGAATATCATGTTTTTCAATAGGAAGTTGAAATGGTTGTGTAACTATAGTACTAAGCATTTAATAAGGAATTCTATCTGGGGAATCCTTACACTACATCAGGGTGTTAATTTTTAAGTTGTTTTTATAGTCATTTCACTTTAAATAAAAAATATATGGATCTTACCCTGATTTTTAGAAATAATATATGAATAAGTAACTGTTTCTTTATGAGTTTTTAATGAGTTGTTTTATGAAATAAAATTTGTAATATGAAATAAAAATTTTAATTGACTATTATAAAGGTGTATATATATATCGCATAGATTAGGAGGCTTTGGTTGTATAAAAACATTAGATTAGGTGGGTAATAATTTCATACATTAACTAGAAATAAGAATAAAAAGATCTAGGATATTCTATCATTGGAAGATCTATTGAATTATATTATCAAATGAAGGTGGAATAAATTTATACAATGTATTTGGTGTATTTTTAATCAATATGTTTTGGATAAAAATTTCATCTTATGAGCATTGAGAACATTTATATTGACAGGACCGGTGAGTAATTCAAATGCATTATGGAAAGTGAGTTGAGAGGGACAGTGTTGCCGCTCCACTTTGTAAAAACAATGAATTGTAGTTTAATTTAGTCTCTTGAATAAAAACCCATATTTTCATACATAAATATTAAATATTATTATATGAATTTTCATTATATAATTTTATAACCCTTGTGAGAACTATAAAATTTTAGTTTCTACAGAAACATGGAAACTTAAATAGCTGGTACATATGTGATCTACATTATATCCCACTTAGTACAATGAAATTATCACACTTCTTAGACACATCATACTAAAAAATGTCTCTATATCATGAGGAAAATGAAAACTAATAAAGGGTGAGATATGATGCACTATAAGAGTAAACAAGGGATTTTTCAATCATCTTTTAAACATAACATGAGAATATGGTTTTGATAACATTATAATAACCCCTAAAAACCAAACACTATAGTTACTAGATTATAAACTTAATTAATGTAATAAATCTTGGCAATTTATACGACATGAATTATAAAGGAATAATAGAACATGAGCCATGATAACATAACATTCAAATAATATCATGTTATAAAAGAGTACATTAAGGTGTCATATAATCATAATAATAAAAATATTATGTCAAGGATACCCACTAATACATTTGTAACATGGTTGGCTTGGGCTAACATCTAATGTACCTGCTTCAGGATTGGGATAACCTGCTATGTACCCTCCTTCTATCTTGGTATAACCTCCTATATACCCTCTTCCGGACTTGGGATAACCTCTCATATAACCTTTTATCTCATCGAAAAGTAATCTATACCCAATTCATTGAAGGGTTATATAATTTTAGGCCCAAACATCATGTTATCATAATACTTTCATATGTATTCCATAATATCATAAAATATTAATCATATCATCATAGTTTAACACCTAGAAAATAAATGAGATTTGTATAGATATCATAATAATAATAATAAACCATCTAGATAAATACAAAAGATTTTATCATTGTTTCATATAACAATTAAATCATAATTAATATCAAAGGATGTAATCATAGACGAAAAACCTCTATAATGTTAATTGGAACATTTCTTAAGGAAATTTTTTTTCTTCATATTCTAATATATTATTTATAATATAAAAAAAATTAAATATTAAGTAAAACATTTTCTTTGAAAATAAAATTGTAAAATTTTAATTTAATCTTAAAATAAATGAATAGTTATCATTGTGGGGGATTACGTTCATTCCATGTATGTTAAAATAAACACTACTTTAAATTTTTTGGTAAAAATTAAAAGGACCACATTCAGAAAATGAAAATAAGATTTATTTAAATAATTTATTTGGAAATTAAAACATGGGTAAAAATGAATTTGAAAAATAATATGTTATTGTAATATATATTTTTGAAAATATTTTAAATAAAACATGGAAATGGGAAAAAATATTCTGAACCAAAGATGAAATAATATATGTTTTTCTTAAAAACATTTTCCCAACAATTTTATGTTCCAAAGAGAGGAAAATGGTAATATTTACTTGAGAATTTCATGGATAACAAGAGGAGAATAAAATTAAATTGTTTCTTTCTAAAAAGGATCAAATTATTTCCTTTAATTAGAATTTATGAATAAAAAATTCAGATTAAAATGTGATTGAAACATAAATCCCTTGCCTCAAGTTTGGATTTCTTATAATTGTCTCTAACATCATGTATAATAAATATAAATTTATTATAATTATATACCAGGATAATATTAATACCTATAATATCATATATTATCTATTTATAACATTCTAATACCCATTTTTTAATAATTTTGTATTAAAATCCTTATTTCCAAGTGTTAATAGTTTCATTTTTCATGGATGTTTCAAGTATGCAGTTCTGATCATTAAATTTTTTTCATGGTTACATAATATATATAATGTTATTTATGATATAAATATTATATATATTCATTATATATGAGTTTATAATCATTGATAAATGGTTTATATTGATAAATGGCCTACACTTTTCATAGAGATGGTAAGATATACGTATGCATGAACGTTGTTATCATTTTCTAATGGAAAGAAGGAAAGTAAGATAAATATTATTATATAGTTTTTTAAGAATAATTAAATCATATAATATATATATATATATTTAAATTATATATATCCTTATTAAAATCTAATAAAAATATAAATGAGAAACAAATCACATCACTTCTTGGAAGTGGTAGTCTACAGATACGCATAAGCGACATTATCATCTTCAAAAGGATGAGATAGTAAGAAAGAAGATATGATATTATAACTAATAAAGAATAATTATTTTATAAATACCACATTATAATTTAATCCAATAATAATGATCATCCCTGAAATACGGTGATGGAAAATGAATTTTATCGCTATATGGAGGTGATAGTCCACATACATGCACAAGCGATTCTTTCACTTCCCATTTGATGAAAAATATGGTGAATAAATGTGGATAACCAATAATAATAAAAATTTCATATATTTATGATAAATTTTTTATTATTTTATAATTAATTAAATATATTTTAAGGAGGTTGAATATAAAATAATTTGAAAGAGGTTGGGTAAGTTGATTACCTCTCATTCAAATGACCACCTTTAGATCATATCTTAAGGACAAATGGAATGGCCTTTTGGGAACATTAGAACATCTATTCCATGTATAAGAATGTTTATAAGTGCATTGGGTTAGGTTTGGTTAATCTATATGTCTAAAATTGGGGTATACAATTGAAATTTAGGGGTTCTCTTTTATAAGCGGGGAGAGGACACATAAGAAATTTTGTTAAAAATTAAAATATAATAATATCATACTCACGAAAAATGGTAAAAAATTAAAATATAATGAAATTTTATGTAGTTTTTTGTATAAATATTTCATTAAAATAACATTTATATAATTTTAATTGGAAAAATCACGCTTATCTTTAGGATTACCCCCCTTACCCATGTAAACCAATTTTAACCATAATAATAGTAACAATTATTTTTCTATTTTTCATGATTCATTATGAAATGAAATTATTTTAATATTATGTAATAAAAAAAATTATTTTTATTACAAATATTTAATCATGTTTATTAAATTCATTTCACAGATTTTGATGAAGTTAATTTAAAATTAAACATTTGAAATGTGATGAAATGAATTTTTTCCAAAAAAATGTTTTCTTAAGTATAATTTTTTTATATAAAAGTACAATATAAAATTAATTAAATTACATTAATTGGATTATTAAGAATATAAATTAACTAATTTTTCTTTAAAAACAATTTTTAAACAATGTTGAACTTTTTAAATTATTTAAATGAATAGAAACTTTCCAATAAAAATCAGTATTTTTCACAATTATTCAAATAACCAATCTATTTAGAAAATTATAAAAAACTCACTCTATCAAAATTTTTAGTTGAATATTTAAAAAATGATGTAAATTTTTTCAAATACAGTTTCTAAAGATAAATTATTTCCTCACAAAAATCAATAAAAACCATTTTATAGAAATAATGTATTTTAAAGCATATAATGACTTCACAAAAAATTAAATAGTTATTAATCAATATATTTTATTTAACAAAGCAATTTATAAATTTTATTTTTTTTAATGTGGTTATTCTTATTCAATCCTCTATGTTAATGGAAATTTCATAAATGAGTACTATATTATAATTCATTTAGACATGGGGTTGCGTTTATTATAGGTTATAAAGGAAATTGTATTTATTTAAAGGGAAAAATATCATTAAATCTAGAGGTGTTACATTATAAGATACATAAAATGAAAATTTCCATCGAAATTAAGTTATTATGATAAAACCAATTGAGAATATATTTTTTTATCACATCCGCAATTACTTGTTTGCCTTTTTCAAATTTATGATTCATCCAAAGCACTTTTACCATGTCACGAACCAGGCCGGGTCGCCATCCGACCCGACGCCCAACCCGATCCGCAACATGGCCCGAAGAGAATTCCTGATCTCCACGGGTTGGCACAAGTGCCTGGGTATCAAATGAAACAAGAGGGAATGATTTACCTAATTTAGAACTATAAAAATAAACAAAATTGACCCAAAAACCCGATATGAAAATTTTATCCAAACACCATTAATAAATTCCATGATTTAAATTTTACAACTAAACAAATGTAAAATAGGACAACAACCCCAAGGTAAACCAAAACAACACCACAAGCATCCGTGGTACAAGAGTATAAACATCCTCAAGCCGATGCTACCTAGATCCCAAAACCAAGCCATAAAAAAATGAACTGCCAACCTGACACATCATATCATAACCTGAAACACAGACACAAAAGAGT
This sequence comes from Viscum album, assembly GCA_963277665.1. Lineage (NCBI taxonomy): Eukaryota > Viridiplantae > Streptophyta > Magnoliopsida > Santalales > Viscaceae > Viscum > Viscum album. The sequence continues at coordinate 1,819,773,104 of OY728161.1, read as the reverse complement.
CTGCATACACCAAAAGGTGTATGCAGGGTCTGAGCTAAAGTCCTAGTAAGATACCACCTAATAAAAGGTTCCATTCCACAACATCAAAATATAATTTAACATGTTTATTTAAAACAATACTTTTAAAATGATTTTAAGGAAAACATTGAAGAGCTGAAAGTGAAAATAAAAGAGTACTAGAAGAAAAACTATTTCACAAATGATATTTTAAAGTGGATGAGAAAAAAAATACATAAAGAACACAAACATACTCAAGTGGTCCTCCATATGACAATGGAAGGCACCACGTCATGAATAGTAGAGCACTGTGGGTAAATCCCCTAAGGCGGCTAGTATGCGTGGTGCGCTAGAGACATCATACCTCGGTGTAATCATGGCATAGGAACCACAATAATCAATGCTCTCATGCACAAGACACTATTTTGGAAACACATCCATAACCTAGTGGTCTCCAATAATCACAAAAGTTTAGTTAGTGTTGTAACATCAATCTTTCCAGGTGAAACCGGGATGAACCACTTCTGTAACATCTAGCGTACTAGTCCAAATCCACCCACCTAGGTACCTGGGGTTTTTCCCTTATGCTCAAACAAGTTCCACATTCACATACTACATCACCTTCACATGTCACAAACCAAACATAAAATTATATAAAAAATCACTACTTGCACACCAAATCACCATTTCAAAGACACATGCACACCAAGGACATGTCTCATTTTCTATAAATACCCACTTTAAAAATGAGCATGTGTTAAACTCTTTTAAAATACCATTTTTTGTTCCATATAAATGTATCAAGAACCCATTTGATCTATTAATAAAATAATTTCAAGAAAAACCAAGAATACTTTATACAAAAAACCACTTGATTCCATATAGAGGTGTCACTTTAAAACTAGATACACTGGGTAACCATATCAAAACAAGTCGTCCATTATTCAAACAATTTTGTATTTCAATTTCAAAAGTACACAACAAAGAAAACACACCAAAAGTGATGTATTTTACTTTTTGAAAATGTCTATTTAAATAAACCAACACCTAAAGTGACTTAAAATCACATTTCACTCCTACAAAACAACCCCTAGAGACCTTTCAACCATGTTACGCATTCCAAAAACAACTTAAATAAAAAATTCTTCAATTTATAAACATATCGCATGCAAAAGAAACCATTATAAAAATCAATTTCACAATTAGACCCTTATAAAACCTTATTTTCACCCCATAAGTAATTTATTAAACACTTCAAGAATTTACCACAACAAGGATGAAATGAATAACATGAAAATTTCTAAAATAAAGTGCAATTTTCATCACGCACTCATGTCACAACATTTTTAAAATGTATTTTTTCCCAACCTATAAAGCACTACCAAATGACGCAATTTGAGTTAAAAAAACATTTCATAATTCATGTAAACATGGTTCTTGAAGAAAATAATGCACAATATAAACTTTCAAAAATATAATTTGTATGACAACCACAATATAGAAAATTACTTACACAATCGCAAAACATGGTCGACGTGCCCAAAATTGATTTGCTACTCATTGAAAATCCACACTTAAACCTACGCACTTGAAATACCCTTGAAAACATAGTTCACACCACCCAAAAAATCCCCAAAACCCATTTTGAAAACATTGCATCAAAGCAACACCAAAAATTGTCAATTTCTTAATCAAAATTACAATTATAACTAATAGGCACACCAACCATCTTTAAAAAAAACCATTCGCACTACAAAAAAAAAGAACACATTTATAAACTAAAATAAGAATAATAAATTTACCAAATGATGATATGGCATGGAACCACCTACCTCGAATCAAGAAGCTTCCGTAAAATTGTGCGAAATCCCAATAGCACCTCAACCGAACCTCAAACAACCTAGCGCGAACCCAAAACACGAATTCGAACAAAACCTTCATGTCATAACCTTAAAATAAGAACTCATACCCACTAGAAGAACTAAAAAACAATGACATATTAATAAAAAACAAAAGAGGGGAGGCTCAACCGGTGGGGCGATGGCTGGAGGGAAGCTAGAAGCAGGAGAGGGGTACAGCGGGGTTTCGGGCTGGAAGCAAGAGGGGAAGGGGGTGCGACACGACGGGGTACCAGCAGGAGGGGGTGTGATGGGCCGAGGGGGATCCGTGGGGGGGGGGGGGGTTGGCTGCTGGCGTGACGGGGTGAGTAGGGGTGCAGCGTGAGGGGGAGGATGGCCGGGAGGGTGGCACAGCAAAGTGCAACGGTGGTCCAGGGACGGTGCGTGCATGAGGAGGCCGGTGCGAGGTGGTCTCTGGGCGGGAGGAAGGCGGGGCGAGGTTTCATGGGGGAGGCGCTGATGTAGGCCGGTTCTTAGGGTTTGGGGTGCGACGGGATAGAGAGGCGAGATGAAGAGAGAGGTACAGAAAAGGGGGGAAAAATAGAGAAGAGAGAAAATAAAATAAAAAAAAAGAAATAAAATAGAAATAAAATAGAACCATATATATATATATAGTTTAGGACACTCAATATATATATATATATATATTATAATACTAATGGTGAGTTAATAATTTTATAATTATCCCCATAACTTGATAATATTAACCAAATTAAAATGTTAACAAAAATAATAATTATAGTAATAAAAACATTAATAACATTAACAATAATAAAAAAAACTTAATAAACTATAAAATAAACTATACAATGACCAGCCTAATAAAATGCTATATGTAAAAAAATTTCTCTCAATTAAATTTTTATCCAAGATAATAATAATAATATTCTCAAGTGACATTGATATTATTTTTATTATTGAAACCATTCCTAAATCATTTTATTTCAGTAATTGAACATCGGAAAGTCATGTGGTGATCCGGGCGAGGTCTCACGGTGACCCATGCGAGGCCGCACAAATTCAACTGTGGTGCGATGGATACAATCAAGGACAAAACACACGTTTTTAAATAAGAATTCAAAAATTTTATGTCAGGCCTCAGCCCGAACTACCCGGTGTCCTGAATGTTTAATAAAATAAACAAATTAGAAAAGACGAGTGTAACAATTATCCCCCCCATAAAGATTTCTGTCCCCGAAAAGCCACAACTAGGGTTGAGACACAAAGAAGAAACTAATACCCCACTAATGTTAAAAGAGGATATCCACAACCAACAAGCGAAAAGCGGAAAAAGTATCATGCTTAGAGAAAGTGACTCGAAGACAACATAATGAAACTCATAAAAATTCTTTCAAATATGTGTTTCCCACCCTAATGAGCTAAAAAACCTCTAGTTAACTGATCAAGGAAGGTAACTCTCGCACCCATAGAATCCAACTTCAGAAGAAGAAACACCTCGAGCACTATTAAACAAAAACCACACCATTTGGTTAGAATGAACAAACAAGGTCAGACCATGTCCAAGAAACACTCTTATCACTTATCACCAAGCCTTCTTTAGAAACATAACCAAAAGGTCAACATGGGGAAGCCCGAGTGGCTCCCCACCATTAAGAACCGACCAACGCCCAAGGCGAGACTGGAAGACAAAAATGGGGAGGTCCGAGTGGACTCCCCACTATTAAAGAAAAGGTCAACACGATTCACTCCAAAGACTTTTGAGAGAGACCCGACGTGGGACTCCCCACCATTAGAGCTAACAGAAGAGACAAAACCTTGAAAATTTTCCTGACGGTGGCCAATCCCCCCACCACAAGGGGTGGGGAGGGTCGGGCCGAACTACCAGGTGCCAAAACCACGACCAGAGAAAGTCCAACATATTCAAATCCCTGGATGAGCATTATCCAAATTTGAGACTAATTTACCCACATACTCCCATACGGACCACGAAAAACAATTACATTTGGTGGGATGAAACCTCAAAAACATTAAAGTGACGAGACAACCTCACCTCCTCATAGCCATGAGAAGCCTCATTCACCTAGGCGGGTCGTTGGAACGAAACAAACACAAAAGGAAGATTTAAACTGATTTTACATTCAACACCAATGGTAAAAATAATGTCGGGGTCTCATAGACTCTTGAGATTCCTAACTACGCGCCAGCATCGCTCTTAGGCCTATGGCTAGAGCCCTAATGTATGAAGAATCTCCTGCCTCGCGGTCAGGTATTGAAGACTCCCGAATGGAGCTTTTACTTTTGGTGTCACATGCAACCACACCACAACCGAGACAACACCATCAGACACATCACACTTTGAAATCCAGCCACTCCCTCACGACACGTCCACGAGAACAAGGTTTTAGATGACGCGCATGCATCACCTTCTGACCTTAACCAAGAAACATAAGAAAAAAAATGCACGACAAACACTCCTCTTTGAACAAGAAAATTAAAACTCCCCGAGAGGGAACACTCCTATGAAAACCAGGATTCCCTAAGGATTCTATGAAATCCACCACTTCTCTTCATAGGGAACTCATGCTGTGAGACATCACCAAACATGACCCTTGCGGCCGATGAAAGCACTACAAGCCTTTCAAACCATCAGTAAACACCAATAACTCCGAAATGTCTTCAACCTTCCCCACTAGAATTCATTTCACCATTTTCTGGGTGAACACCTTCAAACACAACGGTGTCAGACTTCATACCTGATGACTCAGATAACTCAAAAAGGCCAAAACTCCTATCAACTCCCCTCACATCTGTCATCCCGCTGCGAGAGGATCTGTTTAGTTGTAAAAAAATGAGAGAGGGCTCAATTATAGAATTCAAGAAGAGAGTCCCCTGATCCACTGGAGGGACGACCAACAACGAATTGCCTATGGCCACACTTCAATCACATGTTAATGCTTTATAGGGGGGAGTGCACTTGTCAAGAAAGGAAACCAGAGACCCAATCAAACTGGTACAATGGACAAGACATATCACAAGAGAATGCTAAACGTGCAGGGGAAACCACTTCAAGGGCTTCCCGAAGAACTTTTCATAAGAGACCATTAACCACACACCTTCACACCAACTAACCCATAAGAATTCAAACTCAAGACAGAAATCAGTCAAAAAGGATTCTTGGCTCGAAACACCACACATCCAACCATTCAAAAATACAAGGAAACACCACACAATCACCGATTATTTAAAAACACCAAATTTTCCTTTAACAAAACATTTTGAAAATATGAAAAGCCAGTGGGTTGCACAAATACCAATGATGTCCCATGGGCCTCGCACATACATGTTCCCGTGCCACACCAACACCCAACTCATATCCATCCAGGAACTCATCATCTCATGCCATTAACCCTTTCTCTTTCTATATACACTCATGCATGTGGTTTTCCACTAGAACACCAAGGATCAAAACCAAACCATTCCATTTTTCAAAACCAAAACATCCAACACACACTTTTCAAAACTCAAACCTCATTTTCTTTTTAAAGTGATTTTTTTCATAACATTTTCCAAAACATTTTCCAAGATAAAATCATTTTTACTTAAAAACCAAATTTCCACAATTCCAAAACTAATAAACGAGGAAGAATGAAAGAGAATACTAGTGTCAGCAGGTGACTGGAACATATAGTTGGCGGCCATATGCTAATCACACCACTTCCACATAACGTATTCTAAGACAGCGTCCCTAGCTCCACATGGCTTGCTAGACCCTGTGAGCTCACTAGGACCACTGACCCTACTCCCTTTTCATTTCCCCAAGACAAGATTAACCACAAGAACCAAAGACTCAGACAAAACTCAACTTACATTAGTAACTCGATTCCCGCCTTGAGGTGTGCTGGCCAAGAACATTACTCACAGCTAGAATGTCGAGTTCCGACAACCTTAATTTTGGTGTACATTGACTCTATCTCAAAATAACACGACCCAAGAGAGAAAACCTGCCTCTGATACCATTTTTTCATGAACTAGGACGGGTCGCCATCCGACCCGACACCCAACCCGATCCGCGACATGGCCCGAAGAGCGTTCCCGATCTCCACGGGCTGGCACAACTGCCCAGGTATCAAATGAAACAAGAGGGAACGATTTACCAAGTTAAGAACTTTAAAAATAACCAACATTGACCCAAAACCCAGATCTAAAAATTTTATCCAAACACCTTTAATAAATTCCAAGATTTAAATTTTACAACTAAACAAAAGTCAAAAAGGACAACGACCCCAAGGGAAACCAAAACAACACCACAAAACTCTGTGCAACAAGAGGATCAACATCTACAAGTCGTTGCTTCCAAGATCCCAAAACCAGACAAAAAAAAGAACTTCCAACCTGACACATCATGTCTTATCGTGAAACACAGAGACAAAAGAGTCTGCATTGTCACGACCCGTCCTCGTGGCTCGTGCCGTGACTGCCCCAAGCCTGCCTTCCATAGGCTAGGGGTTGGTGACTAGTACCAAAGGCATAAATCCCTAAGCTGGGAAGGCATTTCTTTTATGAAAGTAAACAAACACAACAGAGTACGCAACAGTAGTAAACACTAAGTAAAAACTGTATACAAAAAGTAATTTCTAAAAGGAAAGAGGCTGGAAATACAAGCCAAACAGTAAGTACAGTACAACTGAAAAAATAGTACAATTGCAGTAAAGTAAAACTGAAACTGCCAAGTCATCCTCTGGAAACCCTACCTGAAGGGTGGGTACAGATGGCCTCCACATCACCTCAGTTCCGACCATCCGCTCTATGAACGTCTCGCCAAGTGGTCCACCTCCGAGTATCCTCCAACTCCACAAGCCTCCACCTCGATCAGTGTTGACTGTCATCTGCATCCAACACAACGTAGTGCGGGCATAGCCCGTTTATGGGTGAGTATACGATACTCAGTAGAGACCTCGAGACCCCCGAAGGTCTCCCAGAATCCACGAAGGATAAACCACTAAAGAAGGATACAAACACGAGGTATCAACCAACCCTACTGAGGTATATGCCCATACATATATCTAAGTTATCAACCACAGTACAACTCCAACTCTCGACCCCAAGTGTAACCCAGTCCACATAGGAAAGAAGAATATCACATCAATGATAATGATTGAATGTCACGACACAACTCACATAGATATACATATTTCAAATAGCAGTAGAGATGATCAGATGTAGTCACTGATACATCTAAGCTGTCGGACCCACACAGGATACAAGACCAGCTAAGCTGTCAGACCCACACAGGATACAAGTACAGAGGTAAAACTACCGGACCCACACAGGAAACAAGAACAGTAGTCATCGCCATCGAACGCATGAAGGATTCCAGTATGGTAGTCGTTGCTGTCAAACCCACGGAGGATTCCAATACAGTAGTCGACGCAGCTGCAGCCAGCTCTAGGGTTCCCACACACAGCACACTCGATTTCGGGAGGGTCTGATCCTCAAGAAAAGGGGGGTCGATACATCAACTGTTACTAAGTCCAGATTTTATGTATCCCAAAGTTTTGTCTCATCAAAATAAACCCAACGCGATAGACGGTGCGTCAATCAGACGCCCGGTCTGAGAGTAATTGGCTTTTCCATTCTAGGGGCCCAGTTGGAAATACGCTCGTTCCAAACCCGAAAATTTTCCAAAGTTGTCCAAAACTCATTTAGAGTATCGAAAAAGGACCTCCTCATCACAAGGGTCCTAGTGCCACAGACGGAGCGTCGTTCAGAAACACGGTCGTGAAGTTATTCGCATTTAAGCAAAACGGGCCCGACCCGTTAAACACGGTGGGCTGGCGGGTCGGCCCGTTCTGGCTCGGCGGGTCCGAACCGGCTAAGGGGTCGGCCCGACCTCATAATGCATGGCCCAACCCGGTGGGGCATGGTCCGGACCGACTGGGCGTGGCCCGGTCTGTTGGGGCGCAGCCTTGTCCCTGCCGCTGGCGGCCCGGCCTGGCGGTCGACCGCGGCTCGACCAACTGGCAGGGTGGTCCTGGGGGTGCGGCCCCTGGTTTTCCAAAACGGTGGTGCCGAGTGGGGCCACCCTTCATGCTCGGAAGGATCTTCTGGTCAGGGAGTCCCGCTCGGGCGGGCCGCTGTCTTCCGCACGTGGCGCCATGCAGCGTCCTGACCTTCAACCCGGTCGGCAAGCGGCTGGCCGGTTCGCCGCCGAAGCGGCCCATGGAGAGCGGGCCGTAGTCCTCCGCAGCGCGGCGCCACATGGCGCTGCAGTCCTCCTATTCGGACAGCTATGACCGACCGGTTCTTCTTCGGCCGAGCGGCCCGATTGCGGCCGCAGTATTCCGTCCTCCACGCGGCATCTGGTGCCGCGGTCCTCCAACGACTGGTGCATAGCCGCCGTTTCCACCGTTTCCTCGGTCGTCGCCGCCTCTTTCATCTCCACCCCCATTGCGAAAATAAACAAGGATTAACGGAGGGTCATCAGGCTATGTTCGTTCGGCCCACACCCTCCGCATTAGGCAGTAGCAGATGGCCGATGATATTCCAAGAACAATCAACAAAGAACAGGGTAAAATTATTCAATTAAAGAATATACCAAACTCCTACCTTTTAAATTGATGGGCATTGGTTCGTCGCGGGGAGAGATGATGTTGTCGTTGTTCGCCATAGGAATCCACTTCCGAGCTCGTGTGTTGGTCCGTTAACAGCGAAGAGGAAGGAAGAAGGTTTGTTGAAGAGTTCCCACGTCGGAAGGGGGTGGGGGGGGGGGGGGGTTCTGACGAAGAAGCCAAGGAAGAATTTTTCGTCGTAGGTGTCTTCGAATTCTTCGTCGGGGGAAGCGTAATCCTCCAGGTGTTGGGCATCACGTCACTTTACCAGCGCTTTGTCGTTTGGTGAAGTCATCCCAAATCCTCCTCCCATGCTCCATATATATAGGAGAGGGGGAGAGGATTGTAACCATCATGGAATTTATGATGATTCATTTATTAGGAACCTTCTAAAATTCCAACGATGTGGTTAAAAAAATAAAGGGGGTCAAGAAAATTAGAAGCATTGGCGCATAAAATTAATTGGAAGTAATTAATTTTATGTTGACACATAAAACTAATTGATAGATTTAATTTTATGTTGATACACAACATTTAATTTTACGTTGACACATAAAATTAATTGATAGCTATTAATTTTATGTTGACACACAACATTAAATGAGAGGGTTGTGAGGTTTCCTCTCCCACCCCATTAAATAGAGGGTTAAGCCCCATGTGGATCTTTTAACAAACATTAACACATAGCGCGAGTTCAAATAAAATAAAATAATTTGTTTCTTATTTTATTTTATTAATCCACGTGAAACCCAAAAACCAACTCTCATACTCAATCATCTACCGTTGAGGTGAAAGTCTTCTTAAGAGAAAACTGGCGCTGCGAGTTCAACGGTGCCCTCAAGTTTCTATTCCAAGCACCCGTTAAAAAGATAGAAAATATGGCACGTACATTTACTGAAGGTACCCAAACAAAACTTCATAAATTGATTCCGAGCACACCAGGACTCATAATCAGGCACTGTCAGAAACTGCGGACTCGTAAAATTTCAATGAATTTAATAAAAAAAATATCCTTGAAATTTCCGAGTCTTTACATGCATACACCCAAAGGTGTATGCAGGGTGTGAGCTAAAGTACTAGTAAGATACCACCAAATAAAAGTTTACATGCCACAACATCAAAAGACAATTTAACATGATTATTTAAAACCATACTTTTAAAATGCTTTTAAGGAAAACATTGAAGAGATGAAAGTGAAAATAAAAGAGTACTGGAAGAAAAACTATTACACAAATGATACTTTAAAGTGGATGAGAAAAACAAATACAAAAAAAACACACACATACTTAAGTGGTCCACCATATGCCAACGGAAGGCACCACGTCATGAATAGTAGAGCACTGTGGGTAAATCCCCTAAGGCGGCTAGTATGCGTGGTGCGGTAGAGACATCGTACCTCGATGTAAACATGGCATAGGAACCACAATAATCAAAAATCTCTTGCACGAGACACTAGTAGGGAATCACATCCATAACCTAGTGGTCTCCAATAATCACAAAAGTTTACTTAGTGTTGTAATGTCAATCCTTCCAGATGAAACCAAGATGAACCACTTCCGTAACATCTAGCATACTAGTCCTAATCCGCCCACCTATGTAACTGGGGTTTTCCCTTGTGCTCAAAAAAGTTCCACATTCACATAGTATATCACCTTCACATGTCACAAACCAAACATAACATTACACAAAAATAAATCACTACTTTCACACCAAATCATCATTTCAAAGACATACACACACCAAAGACATGTATCATTTTATATAAATACCCACATTAAAAATGAGCACGTTTTTAACTCTTTCAAAATACAATTTTCATGCCATATAAATGTATAAAAAAACCATTTGAGCTATGAATAAAATCATTTCAAGAAAAACCAAGAATACTTTACAAAAAAACCACTTGATTCCATATAGAGGCTTCACATTAAAACTAGATACACTAGGTAACCATATGAAAACAAGTCGTCCATTATTCAAACAATTTTGTATTTCAATTTCAAAAGTACACAACAAGGAAAACACACCAAAAGTGATATATTTCACTTTTTGAAAATGTATATTTAAATACACCAACACCAAAAGTTACTTGAAAACACCTTTAGCACCTACCAAACAACCCCCAGAAACCTTTCAACCATGTTTCACATTCCAAAAACCACTTAAATAAACAATTATTCAATTTATAAACATATCTCTTGCAAAAGAAACCATTATAAAAATAAATTTCGAAATTAAACCCTTGTAAAACCTTATTGGCACCCCATAAGCAATTTATTAAACACTTCAAGAATTTACCACAACAAGGATGAAATGAAAAACATGAAAATTTATAAAAGAAAGTGCAATTTTCATCACGCACGCATGTCACAACATTTTTAAAATGTATTTTTGCACAACCTATAAAGTACTAACAAATGACGCATTGTGAGTTTTAAAAAAACATGCCATACTTCATGAAAACATGGTTATTAATGAAAATAAAGTACATTATAAACATTCAAAAATATAATTCGCATAATAACCACAATATAGAAAATTATTTACACAATCGCAAAACATGGTCGACGTTCCCAAAAATGATTCGCTACTCATTGAAAATCCCCACTGAAACCTACAAACTTTAAATAACCTTGAAAACATAGTTTGCACCACCCAAAAAATCCCCAAAACCCATTTTGAAAACATTGTATCAAATAAACACCAACTATTATCACTTTCTTAATAAAATTTTCACTTATAACTAACAAGCACACCAAGAATCTTTAAAAAAACCATTCGCACTACAAAAAGAAACTAAATAACACATTTATAAACTCAAATAAGAATAATAAATTTACCAAATGAAGATATGTCATAGAACCACCTACCTCAAAACAAGAATCTTCTGAAAAATTGTGCAAAATCGCAATCACACCTCAACCGAACCTCAAACAACCTAGCGGGAACCCAAAACATGAATTTTAACAAAACATTCATGTCAGAACATTAAAATAAGAATTAGTACCCACTATAAGACCTAAGAAAACAATAAAAGTTTAAAAAAAAATAGGGGAGGCTGAACCGGTGGGGCGACGGCTGGAGGGAAGCCAAAATCAGGAGAGGGGTATGGCGGGGTTTCGGGCTGGAAGCAGAAGGGGAAGGGGGTGCTACATGACGGGGGTACCAATGGGGGGAGAGTACGACGGGTCAAGGGGGAGCCGGGGGGGGGGGGGGGGGGATAGCGTGATGAGGTGCGTAGGGGTGCAACATGAGGGGTAGGTCGGGCGGGAGGGTGGTGCGACATTGTGGGACGGAGTTACAGGGATGGTGCGCGCGCGAGGAGGCCAACGCGAGCTGGTCTCCAGGTAGGAGGAAGGCTGGGTGAGGATTCATGGGGGGGGGCACTGATGTCTGCCGGGTCTTATGGTTAGGGGAGCGATGGGATAGAGACGTGGGAGGAAGGAGGGAATGAAAAGAGGGAGGAAAAAGATAGAAGAGAGAAAATAAAATAAAATAAAGAATAAAAAAAATAGAAATAAAATAAAACCAAATATATATATATATATATATAGTTTAGGCCACTAAATATATATATATATATATTATAATAATAATAACAGCGAGTTAATAATTTTATAATTATCCCCATAACAAGATAATATCAACCAAATTAAAATGTCAACATAAATAATAATTATAATAATAATCACATTAATAACATTAACAATAAAAATTTAATAAACTAGATAATAAAATATACAATGATCAGCCTAATAAAATGCTATAAATAAAAAAAGTATCTCAGTTAAATTATTATCCAAGATAATAATAATAATATTCCCAAGTGACATTGATATTATTTTTATTATTGAAACCATTTTTAAATCATTTTATTTCAGTAATTAAACATCGGCAAGGCGTGGGGTGATTCGGGGAAGGACGCGCGATGACCCATGTGAGGCTGCATGACTTGAACCATAGTGCGATGAATATGGTCAAGGTGAAAACACATGTTTTTAAATAATAATTCAAAAAATTTATGTCGGGCCTCAACCCGAATTACTCGGTGTCCAGAAAGTTTAATAAAATAAACAAATGAGAAAAGACGGGTGTGACATACCGGGTGAGTAGTATTGTAAAAATATAAATTTATCACTAAAATTCATTATTTATACCAATTTTTATCCATATAAAATATCATCATTTTTTGGAATAAGCTTGAAGTTAAATACAAATTAAGGGTTAGATGTGAACCTATTTTAGAGATATATAAGGAACACATCATGAACTTAAGAGAGGTTCGATGGAAGGACCCAGTGATAAGATAATGTCCCTACTCAATCAAGAATTTTGAAGGGGGAAATTTACATATATACCATATTTACCATATTTTTGAATATCATAACATTGTTTAATGGAGAAATTCATTAGAATACCTTCTCACCACCATTGAATTCTATATTTCATTGATGATTCTCAAAATAAATTTTCCATCAAATCTAAGATTACTTGATGTGATACTAAATGGATATAACTCCCTATTGGTTACTTCCTTATAATTATAAACTCACAATAGATTTAATTATCTAACTTCATCTAACACACATTGATTTTATACACTTATTTACATTTATTGATTCACAATTATCCATATGATTTCTTGAGTAAAATCCATTATTGAAAGTAATCTCAACTAGAGGATGGTGTTCATCACAAACACATTTTAAATCAATTGAACAATATATGAGGATTTCATCTAGTGTTTTAATTGTTCTCTTAGAATTACTATCCATCCAAGGATGATCTATAGCACTGACAGAAAAATTTCAATCCTGGTCTTATAGAATACTTCACCCGAACATCAAGGTATACCTTAGATCTGGATCAGATAAAATATAATGAATCAATACATGAAAAATTACCTCTTACTTAATGTATATTATATCAATATGATCGAGTGATAAATCTTCCATGATATTAAGGAAGTGTTCTTATTCTGAAAGGTGATCTTCTATAACCCAAATAGAATTTTTTCATTTGGACATTTTAGCGAGTTCAATGAAAAAATCAATAGTGATGTTTTCCTATTTCCATTATGGTATAGGTAATGGGCTTAGAAACCCCTTATAATTTTATCTCCCAACCGTAACATGATTTCATAAAAATCAATTTTATACATAATTTTAAATGTCTATCTTCATATTGTCCAACCATAAATAATCTTTCCAATCTCTATAGTACTCATAACTTCAGGATGAATAGAGAATGGTGAATACTTTTATTCAAAAAATAGATTTCTCTTTAAATATGTTATATGTAGGATATATACATGATATATTAACATTATCATTATATCATAATCAATGTTGATTAAAATAATATTTCTCGTATTCTTTTTTAGTTATACATCTTCCTTCTACACCTCATTAATCATTACATGGATATATGGTTTGAAACTACTTTGTGAAAGATAATACTTCTCCCCATTTATTAAGTTTTATAGATCAATTCATTATAAATATAGAAATATTGTATCCTTTTTTATCCTCATCATAGGTAAGATTTCATTATCATTTTGACTCAGAGCATCGTCCACCTTATTCTATTTCTCTAGGTGGTAATGTCTTCAGTAGTCATTATAATTAATAAACTCCATCCATCTTCCATGGAGAATATTCAACTCATTCTAAATTAATATATAAATTAATATTTTATTTTGGTCATATATGTCAAACCTTCTTCTATAAATACAATGCCTCCATATCTATAATGTAAAAATTACCATCGCTAACTCATAATCATGAGTCAGGTATTTTTTTCTCATGAACCTTCATTTTTCATGAGGAAGAATGTATCACCATATAATTATGAATGATGATACATTCTAGACCCTTCATCAATTCATAACTATAGATATCAAACCCTTCTATACTGCAGGGTAGTGTCTGAAGAGTTCTGACAGCTAACCATCTCTTATATTTCCTGAAATATTTCTCACATTCATTTTACTGAAGGAACTTGAATCCATTTTGAGTTAAATTCATTACTGTATAAGATATCCCTCATAAATTCTTCAAAAAGAATCTATAATATACATAATAAACTATGGATTTTAGTCACCATGGTTGGTCTGGGCCAATGTTTAATAACATTTTTTCTTGATTTATCCACATATATACCCCCATATGTGATTATATGACACATAAATGTAACTTTCTATTGATAATGTTTACATATGGTAGATTTTTTATACAACTTATCCTTTATTAGGTAATTTCTTATAATTATCTGGTGATATTATTGTTGTTACTTAATTTTATGATATATAAGAATATTATCCATAATTTCAACAACAAAATGATCAAGGTAATCTCTAAAGACTCTACCCATGGTGATGCACTTATCCTAATGAATCCCTTATCAATATTCCCTTGGAGTCAATTCTTTAATTCCTAGAACTCAATCAGGTCCATTATATATAGAGTGTTTGAAATAGGTGTATCACTGTGTATAAGTTATATTGAAAAGATAATTTTATGAGTCCAATGAAGACTGATAATTTTGTTTGAAAGGCCTAAAAAACTCACTTCCAATAGAAATATCATTTATATTGAGATTCTATCCAGAAATATGAGATAAAAACCCCTTTTGATTATAAATCAAGACCCGTACAATAGATGTAATTTCCATTATAAGACAATATTTTTCTACACAATAATAAATGTTGATAATTTTGTTTGGAATATCAAATTTGACATAGCTTTCTTATAAATTTATATGGGTTTATATAATAAAATCCAATCCATACTGAAAATTACATCATATTTCTCTAGATGAAGAATATGATTATTTTCATGATTTATATTCCCAAAAACATAAATCAGATAAGTGTTATAGACTTGATATGTTATCATCATTCAATTAGATATTTTAAATACTAATCGAACATCCAATCATTGAGGAAATGAATTAATATTCTTAGATATTGTTCATGATATTATAATATTTATATAACTAAACTCAAATATGATACTTAAATACTTTTAAGAAACTATCACCACCTAAACATCATTTTTATATCTTCAATCCATTGGTAAAAACAAAATAGTTATCATTACAATCAAGAATCATTAATTAGTGTAATCAATCATATAATTATGAAAATGTTTCATTAAATGCATAAACCATGACATCTTCCTTTCAATATACAACACATTTGGTTTAGATTTGGTTGTCCAGGGCCAATGTAAAAAAATCCATCCAAACGGTTCATAAATAAAATGTGAATTAACCAACTCATATCCCCCTAGAGTATACATCCTCGTGTGAATTCTTAGGCCCACTCATCCAACATCGATGATGATTAAGTTAATGCTCAATATACCCTATTCAGAGTTGTTACCCCAAAATTAATCTATACTATAACCACAATAACATTCTAGTATCTATACAAGGATTTATTTTCTCAAAAAACCAAACTCCATTATTTACCATAAATTAGGATGTTCTCCTTTACACAGACTAATTCTAATAGTTCTTTCTAAACATTTATCATCTTAGTTTCTAAAAAATAACTAATCATTTATCTAATACCAACTATATAAACTCATAATTTTCATTCATAAATATTAATTCTTATTAGATGAATATTAATTAAATAACATTATAATCCATTCTAGAAAAAAAGGTTTTAGTGTCTATTAAAACATGGATACATGAAGAACTAGTATATAAGTGATCTATGTCATCTCCAACTTAGTACATCACAATTATCACCCGTTTTAAACATGTCAGACTCTAAACATTTCTTCTTATATTTTGGAAAATAAAACATAATAAAAAGTGAGATCAAATTCTTAAAAAGGGTAAAATAGGGAGTAATAATTATATTTTAAACATAATATTATTATAAGGGTATGAGAACATGATAATATCATATTAAAACAATACCCTACAATTTATAGATCATAAAAATGTGTATTGGAATAAATTTTGATAGTTTTTAAGACATTAATCATACAGGAATTAAAAAAAATGATCCATAAGAACAAAATATTTGAATAAGACCATGTCATAAAAGAGTGACACAATGTGATTCAAAGTAATAATCATAGAAATATTATTTCATGGATACCCAATAAGGTATTCATAAAAGGTTATTTTTATCTGACCTCCCACGTACCTCTTGGATATTGGGATAACATATGGTGTGCCCTTTTTCACGCATGAGATAACCTCTTGTGTACCCCATTTCAATCATTTATTAACATCTTGTGTACCCTTTGAGTTTATTAAAAATTAATCATTACCAAATTCATTTTTTTATTTATAATTTGCAGATCACAAGTAAAATAATCATAATACATTCATATGTATTCCACAAGATCATAAAACATTCATCATATCATCATAACATAACCTATAGAAAATAAAAGGGGTTCAAAACATGTTATCGTCATAGTAAAAAACAATCAAGACAAATAATAATTATGGTATTAATGGTTCATATTCTTAGTAAATCATAATTAATAAAAAATGATGTTATCATAGATGAAAATTTTCTTTTAATTATCAATGGATCATTTATTGGGGAAATACACTTTTCATCTTGAAATTATTTTTTTTTAATCTAAAAAATATAAATATTTAAAGGAATTATTTTATATTGAAAATAAAATTGGTTCTATTTAAAGGAAGATTCATATCATTGAGTATTCATGATATTAAGAAATTTTTTTCATGGAATATATGCTAAGATAAAGATTTTATTCATATTTTCAGTAAACAGTCAAAAGGACCTCTTTATAAAAATAAAAATATGATTCATTTGGGAATTTTATTATAAAGTAAAATATTAGTTAAAAATTCTTTAAAATATCATATGATAATATAAAATATATTCTTTAATTTTTTGAATATAACATGGACATGGAAGAAAAATTATCTCGATAAAAGAGGAAATGAAGTCCTTTTTTCATAAAAACAATTCCCCTATAATTTGAAGTACCAAAAATGGGAAATTTTACTATTACTTGAAAATTAATTGATAAAAATATGGGAATAAAATTTAATTGGTATAATATAAAAATATAATATAATTTATTCAATGTAAATTCACCCCTAAATAATCTAAATTAAAGTGAGATTGAAAAATAAATCCCTTACCCCAAGTTTGAATTGAAACGAAAGCATTATAACTTATTGTATAATAATTTAAAATCTATTATAATTATATACCAAAATCATTTAATTACTTATAATATCATATAGGTTCCAATTGTAACATTCCAACACCCATTTATTTAGAAATACTTATTAGATTTGTTTTTTACAGTTGTTAACTATTTCGTGTCTCATAGAAGTTTTAATTATGTTGTTTCAGTCCTTATACATTAATCATGGTTACATAATTTGGATAATATAATTTATGATAAAAATATAATATATCTTAATTATATTCATATTTATAA
The DNA here is from genome assembly GCA_963277665.1 of Viscum album. NCBI lineage: Eukaryota > Viridiplantae > Streptophyta > Magnoliopsida > Santalales > Viscaceae > Viscum > Viscum album. Next base: position 1,819,755,188 of record OY728161.1, on the reverse strand, counting down.
CCATCCATATAATTTATAGATACAAAAATGATTTACACTATTTATAGAGACGGTAGGCCGTACACATATATGAACACTATTTTCATTTTCTAAAAACACAATGAAATAAAAATATTATTTTATAATTAATAAACTATAATTAAATCATAAAAAGCATACATAAATAAATTTAATATAAAAATTTATCTATTCACATAAATTATAAATGAAAAATCTAATCACATCATTCCATGGAGGTGGTAGTCCACATGTACACACGAGAAACATTTTCATGTTACAACGAACTAGAAGATAAGATGGTAGATAATATATTATAATTAATGAATCATAAATATGATATAAATATCATATATAAACTATAATCCCATCATAAAAACCATCCATCTAATATGGTGATGGAAAATTAATTGTATTGCCACATACAAGAGGTAGTCCACCTGTACGCATGAGCGATACTTTCACTTCTCATTTGATATAAAATGGGGTGAATAATGGTAGTCAAATTTTCTTAATAAAATTTTACTATATTCATAATAATGAATTTATTATTTTATAATGAATACCAATGAATTATATGAGTTATAATAAGAAAAAATTTGGAAGATGTTGAGTGGGACGATTACCTCTCATTCGGTTGACATCTAATAGGCCATTTCCAAATAACCCATGGAATGGTACTTTAAGAAGAAAAAAACACCACATAATGTATAAAAAAGTTTATAACTGAATTGTATAGGATTTTTCTCATATAGATTTCTCAAATGGGAACAAATTATATAAATGAGGGGTTCCATTTTATGAGCGGAGAAGAGGAAACACTTGGAATTTCTTAAAATATAAAAATATAATAATTTCATACTCAATAAAAATGATTATAAATCAATAAATATTAAATGGAGGGACATGATGAGGTTTAAATATAGCCACACAGTAGTATTAAGACAATTTTAATAGGAAAAATCACCCTTATCTCTTTTTTAACCCTAGGTGAACCCACTTTAACATTAATTATGCTATAATATTTAACATTTTTACTATTCATTATGAAGAAAATTATGTTAACTTTATTAAATAATATTAATTACTCTAATTAAAAATTTAGATTCCACTTTATCAAATTTAATTTATGGAAGTGTTATAATTTAATATAAAATTAAACGCAAAAAACATGATAAAAAAAGTTTTCCAGGTTAAATGTTTCCTGAAGTATAAAAAGTTGTTATTTCAAAATAAACAGAAATCAACCTAATGAATTTAATTATATTATTAATAATATAAATTAAATATATTTTCTTTGAAAACCATTTTAAAATAAAACTGTACATTTAAATTCTTTAAATGAAAATATTTTTTTCAATAGGAATCTATATTTTTCGCTATTCATCAAAAAATAAATCTTTTCAAAAAAATTATCAAAACATCACTACGAGTTATTTATAACACAATGATGTTAAAAAAGAAGTTAATATTTTTTGTGAAATTTTCTTAAAGTGGCATAAATTGTATTATTTTCTTTGAAAAATAAATAAAATAATTGTGAGGATTAAAAGTATTTCTAGAGAATATAATGTTATTATGAATAATTATGAACATATTTTGAAATATATTTACTTAATATAAAACCTTAAACATTATATTTCAAAATTTGGTAATTTCTATTCACTCTTCAAATTTAATGGATAGTTTATAATGGTATACTATATTTTAGTTCATTTAGAATCAGGGTTGGGTGTACCATAAGCTATCAACGATATTAAATTTATTTGAAGAGTAATATATTATAAAACATCAAGGTGTTACATCTAGTGAATAATAACCATTACATGCAATTTCCAAAGATTATCCAACTTGGGAGAACCAAGTAAAATGAATTTTCTCATTATCTATAGTTTAATTTACTGAAGATATATTTTAAGGGAGTAAAATATATATTCATCCAAAAGATACAAAAAAATAATGATCAAGGATAGAATTAAATTTTCAATATCATAACTCACCCACTGGTTCATAAATTTTATACATATTTTTTATATCAAAATACAGTAATTTTAAGGATTAAATGATTAATTATTTATCATTTATTGAATGATGTTGTTCATATTTCATATGATGAATTAATTTATGGGAAATTAGGAGGAGTGAAAAATTCCAAAATTTACACTTAAAGGAGGCCTCCAAAAATAAAGGATGATTTCAGGATCTGCGACCAACTTAGACTATGAAAACATTACATGTGGTGAAAATGTTACATGTGGTGAAAACATTACACATAGTAAAGTGTTGGGACGACCCAAAAAATGGATAGATTAAATTAAATTAATGGAGGATACTTTTTATGACCCTAAGACCCCCCATGATCACTTTCTGGCCGATAATGAAACCATTTAATGTAGCACGAGTCCTTTTTAGAGTCTATTAATAAAGGTATAAGATAATACTTCTAATGAATATATAGACCAATGTTGGGGGAGAGAAGCTGTGTTGTGTAGTGTACTAATCATTTCAATATCTCTAATATTTTCTATATATTTTATTTTTCTTTCTTACTTCCCACTTACTCTTCCATAACTTAGATGATGGGGTAAATACTTCATTACTCCAGGGTTTTCTATTTGAAAGGGAAAGGTGTCATTGGATTTTTTTTATTTGACTCAATTCATGGATTTTATGTTATTTTATTTATTTTTATTAATTCCAATCCCAATATTTTTATAATCATTACCATTGGATAATAAAATTGAAAGGAACCTTTTTGTTATGAAACTGGTTACCCTGAATTGTGATATAAATATTATTTCATTTAGGTTACCTAGGTTTAAAAATAATATCAAGAATAAATGGATTTGGTAGTCCCTAAATTTCCAGATAAAGGGATATAAGGGATTTTTGTGTTGAGGAGGGGATATCATGACCATTAGATTCAGATAAACTTAACTCCATCTAAAAATATGAATCAACGAATTTAATTTTTAAATTATCCAACTACACATAAACCCTAATACTAAAAAATCATTTCACACCTTAAAATATTATTTCTAAGAAACCAATATACTTCACTTAAAATAATTTCTTTCTAAAAACTATTTATAAAACACCAATATGAATCTTCTCACCATATTTAAATCAATTATTGTAAACTATATAATTAAAAAAAAACATTCATCTCTACGGGTTCAACCTCAAAATTTCATAATTACAATATTTTAATTAATTAAGTAGAATTTTTTGTGTTTTTTATAAATATTTTATTTTGATAAGACCCATAGTGAAATAACGACGTAATTTGGGTCTATCAAAACTGGAGCCATTTTTAAGTATGGGTTCTAATTATTTTTCAGGTTAAATATAATGTTTAATTTTATTTATTTATGCATTTTTTCCATTTTATACCAGTGTGTTCATGATGAAATTTCATATTTTCAAACATTAAATACACTGGTATAAAATACAAGTAAAGGGAAATTAAATATTTTACTTTTCTCCCAAACATGAGAAAATCTGAAAGAAGAACACGGTTTCTACAACTGTGACTAGTATAACACCTCGAGATTTTGTAAATTTTTATTTTTTGAATTAATTTAACAATTTTGATATTTTGTATTTCACACACCACTGAGAATATTCTATTTTATATTAAGGAAATATGTTTGGATTTTCTTATACACAACAACAAGAAAACTATGCACTAAATGAAACATAAATTATATCTCTCTCTATAAATAACATAGAGGTTAGCTTGTGTCATACACAATAATACCTTTCCTCAATGGCTTGCGTAACATAAAATACCGAGATTAACCAAACAATAATATATTATTAAAATGATATTATTTAAAATAATAATACATAAACTAGTAGTTAAATCATTGGTTATAAATAGTATAAACTAATTTATTAAAATATACAATTTACAAAAATATAATATGAATTTATAGGTTAACAATTAATTAGAAATGAATATGAAAACCGGTTGAATATAAAAGGAAATATTACTTTTTAATGGTCACAAAGTTATTTTACCCAATTAAATTAAATTAATTACAATTTTTGAGTGATATTAATGTAATATATATGTTATATATTAAATAAAATATCTTTTATATTCACTCAATATATTTGGTAGACATAATATAAGAATAAATCCGATTTTATGCATAAAAACATATATTATTAAGGCATTTTTACCACCTATTAATGGAGAACCCATTTTAAATCAGTATTTTGTAACTTTTATAGATTAAATATGTCAAAATAAATTTCATATTTAAATTATAAATATAACAATTAGGTTATTATAAATTTTCTATATTTTTCTGTAAGGTTTCATTTTTAATGAAAAGTCAAAAATTCTGAATTTTAATTCAACTATTTTTTTCATATAATTTATTTATAAGAATAAATAAAATATTTAATTGGTTTAAAATATTAATTAGATTATATTCTTATCAATTAATCAAATTTCGTTTTTTAATAAATTTGAAATTGAAATTGGGTATAAAAACTTAGAAATATTTTGGATGTTTTTACTTAAAAACCAGTATTTTCATCCCATCTACAAGATTAACATGAAATTAATTTTTGACACTTCTGTGATTGGAATTTGAAAATATGTACTACATATTTAGAATCAGTATAATTTATAATTTCTAATAATTTCAACAAATTTTTCTACCAGAAGGATTAGTTAATTTAATTAAAATTAATTATAACAATTAAGAGGAAAATGTGGTTAACAAAGTAATACTCATTACATTTAAGATGAAAAATAACCTAGAAACATGTCTAAGATCCATTGGATAGAAATATTTTGACCCTATACTCACTTGGATAAAATGTATTCTATAATTAGATCCTCTTTACATGCAAAATTTTTTATGAAATTCCTTTGTCAAAATATTACAAAGTGAGACTCCTCATCCACTATAAAAGCACCTCCTCTTCTCCAATAACTTCACACCTCTCAAACCAATTAGCTTCAGAAAAGATCTGATCAAATGTCATCCAAATAACCTATATTCCTATTTCAAACTTTTATTCCTTTATAAATACTTCCTTGTGATCCATTGTGTAAAAACCAAAAGGATCCACCTAATTAAGAGGTAAAACCCTCCCTTAGGCTCCTTTAGTTTTATTTACATTCTACACATCCTCATCTATTATTATTAAATGATTTAAATAAAAAACTAGTATCATAAATATAATAGGATTTTTTATTCTAATGATTCTACCTACACATATACACACTTCTATCAAATGGGTAATGAGTATAATGTTTACGTGTACGGTGAACGACCGCTTCACAAAACAATGATTGTTCATTTTTCCATTACCACATCTCATGGTGAAAATTATGATGTAAAATATATTTATATATTATATTTATAATTTCATTATTCTTATTTAATATTTATTTAGAACATACCTTTATTCTTTCCATCTTATGTAAATAGGATAATTTCGTTTGAGGAAGTGTGGGCTACCGCTCCCTCAAAGAGATGTGATTCATTCAAAAACTATATGGATTGTATTAAGGAAGTGTTTAGTGAAAATTATATGATATATATGAATTTATAATGCTACTTTAATTATATTATATACTTATACAAAAATCTGTCATTCATATTCCTTCCTTCAATACAAAAATTAAACAGAAACAATGTTAATTCATATGTATGGTCTACTATCTCCATGAATAATGTATTCCATTTCATAATTATATATTATATATATTATTTCAATACACATATTTTGACTATAAATTATATTTATATCATGGTTCTAATTCTTTAAATTCTGATATATGTTCAAGGACAAATAATATAACAAATTATAACAGAAGTGAAAACAATGTGAATATTACCCGAAGCGTAACCTTAACATGAAATTGTTAAAAAATGGGGTAATATAAAGTCATAATAAAAACATATATGGTATTATATATAATAATATGGTTCTTTAAAAGCTTTATAATAAACTTAAATTTATTATGTAGGACGCTAGAATGAGTACGATGAGAGTCAAGACACAAGGTAAGGGAATATCATCACTCTTTTTATTTTCGGGATATACATGATTTATTCACCACCCATTCATATTGTGTGGTGTGTATAATGACCAAGAATGCATTATATAAATTTTATAATTAAATTTATGGTTATATAAATATCCATTTTTTGATCATATTTTATTCGGTTTATGTTCCAAAAGCTACCAAATTTGTAAAGTAATTTTTTCTCAATTTTCCATCATTGAGACACATGCCATGTTATGAACTTATATTTTTACATGAGGTGTATAAAATGAATTTAAACTTTGATATCATGAATCTCATTCTTTTAAATATCTTTTATGTTTCATGTAATTTTATTTTCGTACATGGGGAGTATGGTTCAAAATTAACAAGTAGTAAGAGTTTATTGAAATAATCTCACCGCTTTTGGAGATTGTTTATGATTATGTTTCATTTGATGGAATCATATAATCCATATCTAAAGAAATATCACGAATATTATTTATCCCTTTTTACTCATGATATATTCAGGTATTGGTATCATTTTCCACTCTTTGGAACATAATATAGTTAAGAAAGTGTTTTTAATAAACAAAGATTTTACCCTCTCTTCGGTCAGAAATATTTATTCCTACCAAACCATGTTTTCTAAAAATGGTTTCCAAGATATTATACTGTTACCCTATAATACTTAAAATAACTGTTTACCTTTTTTTTATTTACCAATTTTTTTGAGTGAATATTCTTGTGTCTTTCCAAACAAGGTAATTTTTTATCCTTTTTATCGTGCCAATGGAATGTTATTTTTACCTTATACAACATGTAAATATTTACCTATTATAATTTATATAAAGCTCCTTTGCATGTTTAAAAGGATAATTTTTAATAAATTTTTGTTAAAATTATTTTTCCAAGAAATGGGTTACAAAACGTTTTGAATATTTATCTATATGTTTTAAAATTATTTTTCATGTAATGTGTTTTCCAGAATGTTTTCTTAAGATTATTTTATATGTTCTTATAGAAAATGTTTTTCAAATTGTTTCAAGATTATTTTATATGTTTTCAAGGGAAAATGTTTTCAAAATTATTTCAAGTGTTATTTCTTTGTTTTCAATATACTTTCAAGGAAAATGGTTTTTTAAAGTGTTTAAGTTTTAAAAATACTTTTCAAATAAGAAAGGATATTTTCCTCAAGGAATGTAATAAAAATAACATTCCAATTTATTTTCCATCAGATATGACATCTGTTAATGTTAATCATACACTTCAATAAAATTATCCAAAGATTCCATTGATATTATTTCTACAATAGGTTATATTTTGATTGAATTATTTTTTATGACCCCCATTTCTCTTCTATGAGTTATATGCTTTTGAAACCTAATTATTTTCATGGGTTATGATTTGATTAAATTATTATGAATACTATCTCTTGAAATAGGTTATGATGTGATGAAATTTTAATGATACCCATTTAATTTCATGGGTTATGATTTAATGTTTATAAAACCTATCTATTTTCATGGGCCACAATATGATGAATGTTTTGTGGCACATGTATGTATGATTTCATTATGTAATTTGCGAGACCTATATCTACATCCAATTAAGTGGGTAATGATAAATGGAATATGAGCTCAAAGAGTAAATGGGTTGTATCCCAAGCCTGAAAAAAAGAAGGTACACAGGTTATAAGCCAACACTAAAAATAAGAAGGTACACAGGTTATATCCCAAACCTAAAAATAAGCATGTTAATGGGTTTTAGACCAAGCCTAAAAGTAATAGGGTGAATAGGTTGTATCCCAATCCCCAAAATAAGAGGGTACATGGGTTGTTATCCAAACATCGAAGTTGGAACATGGGTTGTAACCCATGCCTAACATGTTTTGAAGGTCTTAGTTGGTGTCCTTGACACATGATTTTTTTATTTATATGTATGCCACAATTACAAGTTTTATTAGTCTGTTTTGATTTTATGGTTTATTTTCTTTATTTCCTTATGATTCATGTCTTATAAACTGTCAATGTTTATGCCGTGATTCAAGTTTACGATCTTTCATATGTTGGGTATAATATTTTAATGTTATGACCACATTCTCATTCCCATATGATCATGTTTATTCTTACATGTCTCCATTATTTAACTTTACTAAGCTTCTGTGATTTGTCCTTTTTATGTCTCCTTCCATAATTTATAAAGATATGTATTATGTATTACACATATAATAAGGTTTCTTGTCCTAAAGACTCCATTGGGAGATATTGTAGCTAACTCATGTACCAGTGTTTATGTTTCAATGTTTCCAAAGGCAGTATACTATTATGGTTATTGGGTGTCAGTTTTTATATTGTTTTAAGTATTCTGCAAAAATTATTAAATGATATTGTATGAAAAGTGAGGGCCTATACAGTTGGAATTAGAGAAAAGGTTTAGTTAACCAATGGAAATTAGATTAAGAAAAATTTAGTAAGATCACCAAATATATTTCTAAGGATACATCAAGGTATGTCTCTAAGGATAAGTATAAGGATCAGTTAATATTTAGAAAAATGTCCTGGAATTTTGATAAAGGATAGAGTGAGTGGTTTCCTAGAAATACATCACTGTATGGATACTACAAGTGGATGTGGATTAGAAACAGATGTACATAGGGGTAACAACTCTGATAAGGTGCGTCGGGCCTGACTCGATGTAACCTAGTACACAACAATGTACCTTCCTGCACAATTGTTTTGAAACTCATAGGGGATATGCTTTGGGATTTCAAAAACACTTTACAAACCAACATGAAGGATTTAAATACATTTTGACTATTAATAACCTAGGGTAAACATAAATTTATAGAGATTAAAGAAGTAGGAGCCATGATTTAGGCACCCTATAAGTATTTTTTCAAGATTATATAGTATCTCAATATGATAAATGTTCCTCACACCATGCATTATTGTTTTAGTCAATATAGAGAACTAGAAGGAACATGGTGAACATTTAATTTTACATATGTGGAAAGTATGGGAATTATGTTAATCGATTTCCCAAGTGGAAATCTCATGAAGAGAATCAGGAAGGTGGTAAGAGTATTGGTTATAATTCTAAAGATAATGAAACCACAAACAACATGTGAAAGGTATGTGATGTTTGATAGTATTTTTTAAATTAAATATAATAAGTATTATTAGATTTAGGTTAAGGAACATTATGATATGACTCATATTCAATAGTCATTGAAAGAGGTATTAAGAAATACGTTGATGAAGCCTGAGTAATGGTTTAAGAATAAAGATGGAAGAATGAAGTATTTATATTTTCAAATTCAAATATTATGTTATATGAATCATGAAATATATAAGTATTTTTAGTATAATTTTCCATTTATGATTGAATAATATATGTTGAATGGTGATGATGACTTAGAAAATAGATATATTTATCAAGGTAAGGTAACCCTTAATGTGATCATGATGTTGAGAAAATTATGATCATCTTGGAAAAAGATATGATTGATATGGATAAAGTAAACTTTATAACCTTGATTACCCTGGATAAAATTTAGGACTTGTTGAAAAAGTATTCTATATCATCATGGAAGTAGTTTAAAACATATTGGATTTATGGAATATATCCAATAATATTTGGAATACGTAAGCATGCATGTTTTTAAAATGTATTTATGGTAATTCAAGTTTTTACCCTATTTCAAGATAATTATAGATGATGGTATTCACAGTTTTGGAATTTGAAAATCTAAATCTACTTTGTGATATTTTTGGGGATCAATTTTAAGCATATTTGTGTCCTAATTTATAAGATTTTGGATTTTAATATTTCAGAAGTGATATAATCTTAACCATTCGTGAAAATTTTTAGTTAAAAATATGAGTAAGTATTTCCATATTGATATTGTATTAAAAAACATGGTTAAAAGGCTATGTATTGTTTAAAATTATTTCAAGTATTTCCATATTATTTATTTTGTAAATTTTATTAGTGTGGTATTAGAAAAGGACATCATGTAAGTCAGGTGAAAACCAATCAAGCCTAGAAAGGTCGTGGGTCTTGAACCCATGACTGAAGGACGATAAGGGTTTCACAACCACCACTAGCCCACATGATATCCTGGTTAATGTCTTATTATTTTTTATAAGTAAATAATTATGATGAAATAGTAGTGTTACTTTTTATGATTATATGTTAATATATTAACCATATTAATTTTGAATGATATTTAGAGAAAAATAGTTATACTTTTCATTCTTTAATGAGCCTTAAAAACTACTAAAAGTGCAATTTAGTGATTCGAGCATCAAAGTTAATTTCTGGGCATCCATTTCATTATGTAATGAAACAGATAATAAAGAACAAATAAATAATGAAATTTTGTTTATATAAATATATCAAGTAAATATATTTCCTTATATTAGGGGCCGGTAAAATAATTACTAAACGTTAGGATAATGATTAAAAATGTGTTATCCTAATACATTATTTTTTTTTTGACTTGATGGCCTTTTAAATTGTCACAGATTTTTAACTTTGAGTCAATAAACATTTCTTTGATCAGTCACTTATTTGTGATTGATGAACTGAATCACTCCCTATAAATATTTTCAATTTTCCTCCATTCCCAATCTTCACTACCAGCTTATGTTCTTCTATGTGGAAACCTACTTATATATTACATTGGGTAACCATTATGGTTCTAACTTTCCCTTTTTATCGTAATTTTTAGTCTTTATTTTTGTGATGTGCATTTCTATGAAAGAAACATTCAATTATTAATCCTTTGAAAGCACAAAATATTTTTGAGGGAAAAATTCATTTTAAGGGGGGTACAATGTAACACCCTGAGGTTATTAGAATTATTACTTTTTGAATTAATTTATCCTTTTTGATATTTTTCATTTCAAGAAACACTAAAAATAGTTTATTTTATATTAAATAACTATGATTAGATTTCATTGTAAAAATACCATGTCATTCATGTAGTAAACACAATATAAATTTTAGATTTCTCTACAAAAAAACCGAGGATATCTTGTGTTATACACAATAATGACTTTCCTCAATGGCTTGTGTAATATGAAATATCGAGTTTTACTGAAAAATAATATATTATTAAAATTTTATTATTTAATATCATAATATATGACCAAGTTGTTAAATTAGTGGTTATGAATATTTTTAACTAATTTATTAAAATATTTTTTACACTAATATAATTTGAATTCATAGGTTAATAATTAATTATAAATTAATATGAAAACTAATTGAATATATAATGAAATATTATTATTTTTTTATGGTAAAAAAGATGCTTTACCCTAATAAATTATATTAATTACAATTAGTGACTGATATTAATCTAATATATATGTTATTTATTGAATGAAATATTTTTTTTGTTTTCATTCATTAGATTTTATTTACATAAGAAAGAACAAACTCAATTTTATTCTTAAAAACCTATTTTTTTATTAAGGCATTTTTACCGCCTTTTAAGGGAAAACCCATTTTAAATACAAATTTTGGAACTTTTATAGATTTAATATGTCAAAATGAACTTCATATTTGAAATTGAAACATAAAAATTGTGTTAGTATAAATATTTGGTATTTTTCGATAAGGTTTCTTTTTTAATGAATAGTTAAAAATATTGAATTTTAATAAAAAACATATTTTTCATCTAATTTATTTATTAGGACAAATTATATTTCAAATGGTTTACAAGTTTAATTATATCATATTTTTATAAATTAATCTAATTTAGGTCTTTTTAATCAATTTCACTTTGAAATTCGGTATAAAAACTTAGAAATATTTTGGACATTTTTACTTTTAAAAGCACGTATTGTCATCCCATCTACAGGATTAAATTTAAATTAATTTATGCCACTATTTTGATTGGAATTTGGAAAAATGGATTACATATTTGGAATCATTATAATTTATAACTTATATTATTTTTTTTGGGTTTTTACCAAAAACATTAGTGAAAGTGATTAAAACTAATTACAACGATTAAGAGGAAAATTAGGTTAACAATGCACTATAGCTTACATTTAGGAGCAAAAATGACCTATAAACTTGTCAAAGATGAATTTACTATCCATATTTAGAGCCTATCCTCCCTTGGATCTAATTTTTTCCATTATTTGATCCACTTGACATGTGAAAAAAGTGTATGGAATTCATTTGTCAAAATATTACAATAGTGCCACTCCTCCATTATAAAAGGCCTCCTCTCATCTCACTTATTCACATATCTAAAAGCACTTAGTTTAGGTCAAGATCTGATAAAATATCATCCCAAAAACCTAAATTCGTTCTTTAAGCCTCCTTTTGGTCAGATATCCTTCAAAGTAATCTTTTTGGTGAAACAAAAAGGATCTACCTGATTAAGACGTAACACCCTCCCTCAAGCTCATTTTCTACTCCCTCAACTATTATTATTACATGATTATATAAAAAAATAGAAATAGAAATATATTATGAAGTTTTTATGCTAGGGGTATACCAGAACACACACACACATCCATCTAATGAGTAACTAATATACAGTTTATGTGTACAACACACTACCATCTCATGAAACGATGATTGTTCATTTTCCTTTATCTCCCCTCATAGTGGAAATTATGATTGAAAATATATTTATATATGATATATATGATATTTATAATTTATTTATTCCTCTATAATTTAAATTTAGAAAAAACATTTATTCTTTCTATCTTTTGTAAATATGATAATTTCATTTGAGCAAGTGTGTACTATGGACTCCTCAAAGTGATGTGATTCGTTCACACACTACATGGAATGTAATAAAGATGGGTTAAGTAAAATTATATGATATATATGACATAATAATTCTAATTTAATGATATTATATACTTATAAACATATATTTCATTTCCTTTACTTCTTTAAACACAACACCAAAATAAGAACAACCTTCATGCGTATGTATGACCTACCGTCTCCACGAACAATGTATTCCATTTCTTACCTCCATATTATATAGATTATTATAACACACATATAATAAATATAAATGATATTTATATCATGTTTTATATTCTTAAAATCATTATATATGTATAAGGACCAAACATATAACAAATTAGGACACAAGTGGAAAACAAATAGAATATTACCTGAAGCGCAACTTTATCATGAAATTGTTCATAATATGGTAATATAATTCCATAATAAAACAATATATGATATTATATATATGAATATGGTTATGAAAAATACTTATAATAAAATTAAATTTATTTTATAGGAGTTTTTAATTATTATAATGAGAGCCAAGACATAAAGTATGAGAATTTCAACTCAGTTTTTATTTATATGAGAAACATGCTTTATTCAGCACCCATTCCTTCTTTTTTGGTGTGTATAATAGACATGAATATATTATATTAATTTTATAAAAAAATTTATGGGTATTTACATATCCAATTTTTGATTTTTTTTCATGGGGTTTAGGCTTCCAAATTTACCATATCGGTAAAGTATTTTTGTCTCAATTTTCGGTCATTGAGACACGTGCCATGTTATGAACCTAAATTTTTCATGATGTATAAATAATGAATTTTAGATTTTATATTATGAATCTAATTATTTTCATGATATTTTAAGATTCATGTAATTTTATTTTCTAACATGTAGAGTTTAGTTCAAAGTTACCATGTGGTAAGAGTTTGTTGAAACAATCTCATCACTTTGCGAGATTATTTATGTTTATGCTTCCATTAATGGAATCTTATGATAAATATCATAATTAATATCATGAATTTTATTATTTTCTGATTTTTCATGATATATTCAATATTTTTACCACATTACACTATTTGGTACATAAGATAATTAAGAAGTAGTTTTTAAGTTAGCTTAACTTTACCCTTTCTTCAGTCATAAATATGTGTTCTTAGAAAGCCATGTTTTCTAAAAAGGGTTTACATGAATATTATACTATTATCCTAGAGTAATTAAAATAAATCTTACCATTTTTTCTTTTACCATTGCTTTCAAAGGAATCTTCTTATTGCTTTTTGAACAAGTCAGATTTTTGTATTTTTACCTTGAAAAAGAGATGTTCTGTTTATGCCGTACAACCTGTACAGATTTACCTACCATAATTTCAATGAATCTTCCTTTTAATGTTTAAAAGGTTAATTTTTAGGAATTTTTTTGAATGTAATTTTTAAATAATTTTTTTTCAAAACGTTTTCATGATTTCTTTATATGTTTTCATATTATTTTTCCTAGAAAGTGTTTTTCGAAATGTTTTTTAGATTATTTTATATGTTTATGTTGAAAATTTTACCAATTTTTTTCAGGATTATTTTATATTTTTTCAAGGGAAAAGGATTTAAAAATTATTTATAGTGTTATTTATATGTTTTCAATTCAGTATCAAAGAAAATTACTTTATAAATGGTTTACATTTTAAAAATAATTTTCAAGGAAGAAAGGATATTGTCCTCAAGAAATGTATTAGAAATACCATTCCAAATTATTTTCTAAATAAAATGACATCCATTTATGTTACTCATGCTCTTATAAGAAATGAACAAAAGGTTTCATTAAAATTATTTCTTAAATGGTTCATGTTTTGATCGAGTGAGGTTTATGACACCCATTTCTCTTCCATGTGTTATATTCTCTTGAAACCCACTTATTTTCGTGGGTTATGATTTTATTAAATTATTATGAAACATATATATTTACATAGGTTATGATGTGATGAAATTTTAATGATACCCATTTAATTTTATCGGTTATGATTTGATGTTTATAGAACCCATCACTTTTCATGGGTCATGATATGATGGATGTTTTGTAGCACATGAATATATGATTTCAGTATGTCATGGGTGAGACTTATATCTCTATACAATTAATTGGGTAATGATAAATGGTATATGAACTCAAAGGGTACATGGGTTATAGCCAAATCCCAAAAAAAAAGCAGTTACATGGGTTGTATCCCAAGCCTAAAAATAAAAGGTGTATGGGTTGTATCCAAAACCTGAAAATATGTAGGTGAATAGGTTGTATCTTAATACTGAAAAGAAGAGGGGTCATGGGTTGTACCCATTCACGAAAATAATAGGGTACACATATTATTATCCCAATCCCGAAATAGGTACATGTATTATAGCATGATCTTAACATGTTCTTAAGGTCTTGGTAGGTAGTCTTGACATAATATTTTCTATGTTTATGTGTACACCACAGTTACAAGTTTTGTTTCAAAATTATGGTTGCATCGATTATTTTCATTATTTCATATGAGTCATGTCTTATGAACAACCAAGATTTATGCCATGATTCATTTTTATGATCTTTGATATGCAGGTTATGATATTCCAGTGTTATGATCATGACATGTGCCTGTCGTGGGGTGTGAAAAAAACAAATAAAACATAAGTTAAAATGTAGTAAATTTGGTAACCTAGGTTGTCTCCAAAGAGGAGTGCACACCAATTATATTTTTCACTTAAATTAAAGAAAGAAGAAGAGGTTATTTTTGAAAATGTTTAAGTTGAATAATAAAGAAATCAATTCAAAAGAAAGGTTAAACACTAATGGATGAAGAGAATGATGGGTTCAGGATAGGATAACCTTTTTTAATGTCATCATAGTCACAAAGATCATCTTACATTTCTTTATTTTTAATGAAAAATGAAAGACTACTCGATCAAGTTATCTATCACCATTGGTTAAAGAAGAAAATAGAACTCACTCTTATGTGCATGGAAGTTCCTAAAAAATCCCTACACTACTAAGGAAAGTCCAAATCAGGAATTTTTTCTCCTTATAACTCTATAAAAAGTTTACTAGTTCCACACACGTGCAAACGATCGTTAGTCACTCACCACCTAACACAATCTGCTCGATCGAGACAAATTGCACTAGGCGGAGTGAGATTAAAAGTCTTTAACCAAAGCTATTAAAAATGAATACACAAAACTCAAAACACGATCGCATTAAGAGAATTGGGAAACACTAAGAATATATTTCATTAAAAAGAAAAATAAGGTTTTATATTTAAGCACAAAACTCTAACATTACAAAAGAGAAAATCCTCCTTCCCCAATCACTCAATGGTTTTACCCCTCCATGTGAAGGGTATTAGAGTTGAAAGGGGAAGAAGAGAGCATGATGAAACTAAGAATAAAAGAAAATATAAAATAAAAATATATTCAATAACTAAATCCTCCAGCACATCCCTTATTGCACCTTCTTCAACCTCTTTGAATGGAAGTGAACACTCTTATTATAGGCTTGTGGAGTTGAGAATTTTTCTCCAAAATTATTCCAATGAACGTTGGAGTCCGGTTGGCATAATAAATGACCGAATTTGGAAATTAGTCCTTCTTGAATGTTGTTACTCCGTGTCTCATCTGTCTATAAACGAAATTTTAGCTTCATTGGCCTTGGAATGAAGGAGTTATGGCCACCGCACTCAGAATATTTAATTCTTCCAGACAGACTATTCGTATTCCAATATGTTGAGTTGCAATGAATTTATGTCCTTGATAAAGAAAGAATCAGGTGCATACATATTAATGAAACATGTTCCTCCGGATTTCTTATAGCTCTATGTAAAATTTACGCTGCAATGGTTAGAACATTTATGAGATATAGTCCCCACAATAAAATTCTCCAGTTCTGTACACAGTTTTCAAGGCCTAGTTTGTGATCTAGATTTGTGCTTCCAAATGATTGATTGAGCTTTGAGTCCAAAAGAATAAAATTAAGTGCATCGAACATAGAAACCTATAAAAGAATAATTTTTCAATTTGGATCTGTTGATAAAAAGTTGTGGCCAAAACATGATAATAAATGAAAACTATTTAAATCTAAAATATGCCATTTAAGCAATTAAGATCAAAATAATTCTAAAACATAAAATGTGACAATTTCCCTTGATATAAAACTTTGGTGGGGTTAAAACATTGAAATTAAGAAAAAATAATTAAAAATATTTGTTCTATCAGATCACATTATCATGCCCCTATTTTCAAGTTTATGATTACATGTCTCCCTTGTTTTCACTTACTGATCTTCTTAGATAACCCCTTATTATGTTTCCTTCCCCAAATTTTAAATATATGTATTAAGTATGATTGTCTAGGAAGATTTATAGTCATGAAGAACCTAGTCTGAGATAATTTATCTCACTCATGTACTAGTTTTTATATTTCCATGTTTCCAAAGGCACTAGAATAGTATAGTATTTTGGAATCTGTTTTTAAATTTTTGTAAGTATTTTGAAATTGTTATGAAATGGTAATGTATGAAAAGAGAGGGTCACTATAGCTGGTACAATAATCCATCATATTTTGGGGCACCAATGAGTTATATGAGGGTGTGCATGCTCGTAGAATATATATGACCACCAAACACAGGTTTGAAATCGAGCATCCTATTGTCACCCATCATAGAAAATAACTTCATGATTAAACCAGTGATCTTTCAGATGATTTGAAACATGGTACATTTTTATGGCCTACCTCATGAAGACTTTAATACAAATTATGGGGATCTTCCATGATCTTAGTGACATGTTTTAGTTCCAGAATCATTCAAGACATGTGGTAAGGATTCTCCTGTTATAATTTTCATTATGAGAGTGAGCTCAGGAGTGGATTCTAATCTTTCATTCCCATTCCATCACTTCATGAGATGATCTGAAAAAAAATCTCACATATTTTATCCCACCATCTAAATAAATGGATATCCATGTAAGGATTTTAAATTCTAATCAGTTTGAAGATAATCCTATATAATATTCTTAGGAATGATATAAAGATATAATGTGGAAACTTTTTCATCATGGTATTGAACTATGGATTCTAACTTGATCCTTTTTAAGGGAATTGTTTAGGGAACTATATAAATTCTGGATCTTATACCTGGAGGATCATTGATGAAAAAATAATCAGAGGAAATATATATCCTACTAGATGATATGGAGCGAAATTGATTCCAATGAAAGATGAAGGGAACACAAAGAAGAGGAATCCACAATGTTGAAAACAATAAATATATGGCGGTAGAGATAGAATATCTAACTAGAAAATGGATACAATGATGTTCTAGCAACAACAACACCAAGGAATTATTACTGCGGATGAAAATTATGCTAATTATATTCTAGGTAATAATTATTATGGGGGAAAGACAATAATAACCTCATGTGAAAGGGTATCATTAGAGAGAATAGGGATTCTAGATACCCCAAGAACCTCTACTCAAAAGATAATTCTACAAGATAGAACAAACATTGGATACTTTGACAACTATCACTAGGGATACTATCAATGAAATTATGGATTATTCAAAATATCATAGTTAATAAATTATGAAGATTAAGGGTGACTCAAGGGATCCTGGAGAGATACTCCAAAACCATAAATTCTAAGTAGGAAAAATCACTAAGATACCTAGAGATGGACCATGAGAAACTCTTTCTAGATTCCCTGAAGTGAACTCGCTTAATGATTTGAAAGTAATATCTATGAGGAGTGGTAAATATCACCTGAGAACATCCAAAAACAATCAATGTAAACGAATAAAAGCAAGAAGAGATGGATGATATTAAAGAAAAAGTATCTAAATAAGCTAAATAAGAACCACCACAATTCAATTCAAGTATTTTTTTCTATAATGAATGGAAAAAGGTGAGGTTGATGTATATAAATGTATATTTTTGAAACATTTAATGAAATAACATATTAATATTCCTTTTATATAAGTAATTTAAGACATTCTAACTTACACCAAATTTATGAAAATCTATTGACCAATTAGAAGAAGCTAGAGGAAATTGGAACCATCCCACTGACACATGAATGCTCATTAGTGGCATCAAAGGACTCACCTAAGAAGAAATGAGAACCAAGTAGCTTTTCGATTTCTATATTTATCAAATCTAATGATTTTGGAAAATCTTTTTGTGAGTTAGGTGTGAGTTTCAGTATTATGTCATACACCACTTCCATGATTTTGGGAATGGATGAGAAAAATCCCACCCAAGTTAGAATCTTTCTAGAATAATTAACTGTGAAATACCACCGAGGGGTTATCGAAGCTATCTGATCAAATTAAAAAAATTATACATCTCATTCAATATCTTAGTGTTGTACATGGAAGAGGATAATACTCCACTCATTCTTAGGGGACAATTTTTAGCCACTGGGCAAGTACAGATTGATTTGAAAAGTGGAGAGCTATATCTAAGAGTTGGTTGTGAAAACGTGAGCTTCAATATCTAATGGGAAATGAAGAAATGTGATGTGAGAGAATAGATTGAATTTGGAGAAGATAAAATACCCGATGATGATGGTATCATAGAATTTGAAGAAGTGTATGATATAGCTGTTGTTGTGCAAGAGAATATTAAAAATAAAAGTATTGAGAGGAAGAATGAGAGGATTAATGGTCAGAATATTGTAACTGGAGGAGTGAACAACTAAACCAATTTTAAAAATGTTCAATAGGGATTTTTGGTACACAACCTTTAATTTTTTTAGTATTAATAATGAATTGGTCGATCAGCCTGACAGAAATCAGGAAAGTAATTTCATCAATAAGAATTAAGTTATTTGTAGACAGAGGATAGGGGATGACCTACTTAGACATGAAACAAATGAGACCATTTATAGGCCCCTGTTAGTAATTATTTTCCAACAATCCATAACATGAAGTGTAGATAAAGGAGCTATTTTTGAGCCAATGAAATTAAAAAGAAGATTTTTTGGGAGGCAACATGAGTTTTTCTGAATTTTTATTTATTTAATTTCTTTTTTAGAGGCACATATGAATTCACCTAGAAATCATTAAAAATTCACTGATAATGGAATGATAATTAAACAATTTATTCTTATTTTGTAGTAATATCAGGGCCCTATTTTTGAAAAATTATATGAAAGCACAAAAAGATTCCAGAGGAAGAATACATGTTGTAAAACCCATTCATGTCAAGAAATCCAAAAAATAAATGTGATGAAATCCATTCACATCATATATCTCATACAGAAAGAACCACCAAAACCATTTTTTAAACATCATTAAAAGTGGATTAAATGATTTAATTGTGTAATTTTCTATCGTATTCCACGCATTAAATTTATTGATGTCTTTAATTTCTAATTTCTTTCCCGCACATAATAATTACTTTAATCAACTGAACTAAGAGATATAAACTACCTAGGATACTTTCCATACATTGATTTTAAAATTCTTCATCAGAAAATTTTAATTAAAAAAATGGGGAAAATAATCAGTAGAGAAAAGAATGTGGATTTGGATTTGTAAAATCGTGGTTTTGGGGTGCTTGTTGATTCTTGTAAATGAAATTTTTCTATGATTTTTCCATTATTTTTATTTATTATTTTCAAATTAATTTATTTTATTATTCATATGGATTTCCATGAGTGATTTTCCCAACTCTACATTATCATTCATGAGACATCCTATAAGACCAATATTTCAGATTCTTTATATAGTATATTTCTTAAGAGACTAGGGAATACTTACTTATATAAATTTTTTACATTTTGTTGAAACTATGATTATTAAAAAATCACATTTAATATGATTGAGGTAATTCAGTTGATTAGAAATTATCCTGAGACCCACATTACATTAATAATTTATAATACCATAGAATCCATGAACAACCTTCTTAGGGAAGATCCATGTTATAATCCCATTTTTTTCCTTTGCAACCATTCTCTAGTATTTTTCTTGACTACCAAATTTAATATTGTGGGATATGAACATTGGTTTAAGGGATGGAAATTTTTTAATGCATATATATGGGGGGAACTTTCATTGGATTTTAGGATGGCACATTCATTTTATTTATATCACACCCTCTTGTGAAATAATTAATTGAAAAAATTGTATGTGTGAGGGTAAATTAAAAAAATAACAATTACTTTACTGATGATCATGTTTTAACTATTTAAATTAGTGTCATTAAGAGATCATTTAAGGTTGGGTGGTGGATATGAGATTTTTTCCAAAATTATTTTTGAAATATAAAAAATAAAAAATAAAAAAAATGATAAATTATATAAGAGGTTGTTTCATTTATTTAATTTAGTTTCCTCATTCTCCTGCTTTGAGATACTGAGGTGAAAGGATAATTTTATTGAGTTGTTTCTAATTACAATGAAAATTAATTTAGTGAAAAAAATAAATTTTTATATTTAATTGTTTCACATAATTTACCTAGATACCCAAATCATTAGAGTCACTAGATCCTAAATGTTGAATACCTCATTATTATTTTTGATTCTGTCTCTACACAATAGAGAATGTAGATTCCTTGATAGCCCATGGTAAGGGACATATTCTTGAGGTATGTGATAAAACATATATATAGTTTCACACTAATAATTATATTAAAAATTAAAATAGAGTTAAATTACAAATTTAATACATATTCATAATGAGTAGAAACAAATGGATAAATGAAAAAGATTTTCTATTTCAAAGAGAGAAAGAAAAATACTTGATTTATTTGTTCTTTAAAAAAATTAGGCCTTGATGAATTTTACATTGTGATGTTTTAAAATTTAATTTACCATTTTATTAATTATATTTATTAATATTGAGTTTACATCATGGTAAGGGTAACATAATTTTTTTCATGTTGAGATTCTAACCTTGAGGAAAAGTTTGAATTAATGTGTAGGGGGATTTTGATAAGTACATTACATGCATGATTTTTGATATTAAAAATACAATAATTTTATGTATTAAATAATTGATTATTTACCACATATATAATTTTATCATTAATATTTAGAAAGATGCACTAATTTTTTGGAAATGAGAAAAGGAAGAGAAAATGACCATGATTTACAATTAAAGGAGGTCTCCCATAATGAATGATAATTTCAGAATGTGAATCCATTTGAATATATGAAACCATTTCAGGATATAAAACCAATTTGGGTTGTTAAAAAATTACATTTTCAGAAATCATTACACATGGTGAAAACGTCACACATAGTGAAAATGTCAGGATAACCAGAAAAATGGCCAAATTCGATGTAATTCAGGGAAGAGACATATTTTATGACCCCAAAACCACCAAAGATTACTTTTTCAAAAATTATGTTGAAATTAACTATTGTTCAAGTCCTCTCCAATGGCCTGAAGGCCTTCATTTTTTATATATTTTTGATGATCCACCTTTCAAGGGGTGAGGTGGAACCCTTACAAGGCCCGTATGCATAAGTATTACATAGCCCGTAGGCCTTAGAGGAATTAATTTCCCATAGGCTTCAAAAATTACATACAACACAGATTAACTACTTGGAACTTATCCTCCCCAACATCTTCATCATGAAATCTTTTCTCCACCTTCGCAGGGATATTCAGCTAGGCATTCCCGTGCATGCACAGGCTTATCCCAATGGCAGGTTCCATACCCTATAATTCTTGCAATCCGTTTAGCATATGATGTGGTGAAACCTCCTTGATCATCCCCCTTGTAGATCTTGTTCCTTGTAGGTTGTCTGGTTTTCAACTACACTTAAAGGTGGCCCTAAGGCCTTGAGGTGGCCCTATGGACTTACTGACCCGAAGGCCTGGGTGACCTAAAGGCCTTAATGGACTTAGGGACCAAATAGGTGGCCCAAAGGCCCAAACATGGGCATATTCCCGACTACTATAGTGCCAAATAGTGACTGCTACAGTTCCCGCTATAGTATTGCACAGTTCACGCTACAATACCTGCTACATTACTGCTACAGTACTGCTACAGTACCCAGATATTCTGCCTCCGCCTGGATTTGATCCGTGGTCGCTTGGATGCACTTACAAAGTTTTTACCAACCAGGCTAAGGCTCATGTGCACTATTGTTCAAGTCCTTAAGTGTGTATTAATTGAGGTATGATGAGCTATCAATATATAATTTGGAGACTAAATCTTGGAGTGAGAAGCTATGATGTGTAGGGTCCTCATTAGTTTGACGTCTCCGTTCTTTTCATTTTGTTTTCTATTTATTTATTCCTTCCCTATTAATCTCTCATAACTAAGATGAGTGGGAAAATCCATCCTTGTTTTAGGGTTATATATATAAAGGTTGAAAGAACCATTATATTTATTTATTTTATTCTATTTATGTGTTTGGTTTTCCACAATTTATTTATCCAATTCCAATCCGTATCTTTCGGCTTAATCCTAACCATTGGTTAATAAATCTTAATGTAACCTTTTAGTTGATGAACTAGTTACCCTAAATTGAGGCATCTCCATTATCAAATTTATGGTACTAAGGACTAAAAATGGTAGCAAGAAAACTCGATTTAGAAAAACTTGAAATTATTGACCTAGGGAAATATAGGATTTCACTATTGAGGATGAGAAAACATGACAATTGGATCCTCCCCATGTTGAATCCAACTGTAAATGGAAATTAATCAATGTGATTTCTAAAAATGAAATTATAACTAAACCTTAAAACTATTAAACATATACACAACTTCAAATAAAATTTCTAAAAAAACAGTCTACTTCGCTTTAGTTTATTTGTTTTCCATACTATATTGAAAAACCCCAATTCAATTCTTATCACTTTGTTTAAATCAGTTATTTTTAAAAAAACTAATTAAACTAATTCACCATATTTTTGGGTTCGACCACAAACATGACTAAATATTATATTTTAGTTAATTAAATATAACCATTTGATCATAATAAATTCTGTATTTTGATTAAACCTATAGGGAATTAAAGTCATCCTTTTGTCCTATCACCGACACCCATATTAGGATTTATTCTCTGATAGAAAATTATTGGTTTTTTAATGAAATAGATTACGAGAATATTTTCCCTATCAAAAGTATTGAAGAAATAGTAATTTTCAATCTTAAAGAAAAACCTATTTTCGAGGGAAACAAGTTCCAGTTTTGGAAAATAATGAAACCTAGTTTAGTTCATTTTCAATGGATATTATCATGGAAACATTACATGGAATCACATATTTTATAGTTGAAATTCATTTATTATAAAGGGATAAATATTTTCTATAAGATGAATCCAAATCTTTTAATTATTGTTTTGGTATTTATATCCAAGCATATCTATAACATGGTAATGTTATGAGAAACCAATAAATTATGTGGTAAAAAAAATATTTCTAATAGTGATTCTATATATTGAGAATAAAATATGCATAAGTTTTGGAATAAATATAGATATTTTAGGATGAGAAAAAATAATAAAGTGGATACATTCATTGATGGAATCAACATCCTAGTATAAGACATTCATATACTTAGAGAAATTTTTAATGGTGTCAATTTCATTGAATGAATTCTGGGAATTCTTCCTCTATATTTTTGTATGATGGTTTTGATGGTAACAAACAAGGATCTAAAAGATTAATCTCTATATAACGTTTATAGTAATCTTATTACTTAAAAAGTGAAGAAATGATGAGAATTAAACCCGCTCAAAAATTAATTCCCAGACATGAAGATAATTTTGATAAATGAGGATCCTTGATATAATGATGTTAGTTTCATGATATACTTTTTATCCACTAATCTAAAAAAAATTAAAGGTAAATTTAAGTGAAATATTACACTCACTTTAATTTCATAATTAATTGTTGGATAGTTTGTAATTAAATGTTCTAAAAATATTATGATGATAGTAAAGAGGAATTTACTCATTGAAAAACATCGAAATTATGAAGGGAGAGAGAGGGTTATAGTGGAGATTTTTTTTCAAGATAAAAAATGTACTCTCTGGGGTAGACTAATGTTTTAAAGAATGAAAAGTTGATTAGATTTATTATTTCATAGTTATTTTTGAATATTACTTGGTTTATATTGTATATAAGACACATGCGGATGATATTGATACTAAAAATGATAGTTTTTAATAAAGATTTTATATTCATATAGAAAATGGGGTAGACATAGAAGAAATTGATGTTTAGTGAGATATAAAAAATAAGGAAAATGGTGTTTTTTGGACTACAAACTGTATGTGAATAAATTGGAGGAAGAGAATTCCAAATTGAGGAATGAAATTGAAAATTAAAGGTCTAAATATTCATTAAGTTTAAATAAAGAATTCATGTTGAAGCTTAATATGCTAATAATGCATGGATCATTGTGGGAATAACTGAATCATTAAAGGAAAAAGTTAAAAAAAATTAATTAGCTCAAAATATATCACAATTAAATTGTAAGAATCCATAAACCAAGAATGAGAAATAATATTTCAACATCACTGACCATAATTCTTAATAAATAATCCCTTAGTTTTTCTAAATATGAGCATATTACTATTGCCCAAGTATAACACTTCAAAAACAAAATAAACAATATTGATTATATCTTTCGAAAGAAAATTACAACCAATATTGATGCTAAATTTCAAGCATCAACACCCCAAAGAAATTTGGATTTGAACAATTTATTAAGTTACATTAATAATGTAATTAAATATGAGAGAATGTTCACAATAATTAGGTGTTTATGTTTTTGAATGTTTGGTTTCACTAATTATGTGAGTTTTAATTGGGTAGTGATATTTACAAAATAAATAGTACCAATCACATGAATTCAGATTTTAACATTTTTATCACCATTTAATGTATATTAGTTTGGATATGAATAGTTTGGGAATAAATCAATTAATATTTATTGAAGGGTACAAAAAATTTGTAAAGGTGAATCAGAATGTTGGCGAAAGGCATCCGAAAACATTATTAAAAATCCAGAAAATGAAAAATTTATTTTGTTCAATGCAAGAAAAGGATGATTCTAAGGATCTTAAGGTGGTATAATCTAATTTAAAACACAAGGATTTGAAACATAATGGATGAATGAAAAGAGATAATGTTGATAAATAAAATGTCATTGATATTTACTGTAAAAATGTCTAAAACTCTAGATAAATAATTTTGGTTAAAATTTATAGGTCACACATGGATTGAAATGAAGAAATCATCACATGAATAAAATATGATAATGATATATTTATTTTATTTAGTAATAATGAGGGTTTAAAAATGATTAGTTATGGGGGAGAAAAATTAAAAAGAATAGATATCAAATGAATGGATGTTCTATTGGTTAAAATTATTAGTCAAGATTTGATATTTTTCATTTAGTTGTGTGACAAAATAAAAGATGTAGAATTCATCAAGATAGTGTGCATTGTTATGTCAAGATATTGATCAATTATTTTCCAAGGTATAAGGACAAAAGTAAATCTTTAACATGTGGGTAAAGAAAGATCATGCATGCTTCCCAATAGAAAGGAAAATCAATTATAGAAAAGGATACTTGTACATTTGAACCATATATATTTTGAGAACATGGTAATATATGATGGTTCTTAAGATCTCTACTAGATCAATTGATAATACACACACATGTGTGATTCTTTTCAAACAAGGAGTATTGTACAGATAAACTAAAAAAAATAAGAAAGGAATATCATAAAGCCTATTAAATCATGTTTATATGGATGTGTTTTGGGAAAAGATACCCAAATACTTAGATAGAAAATGGTACAAAGTCTTATATATATGACTATATTATAATATCTTGGAGTAGGGATACCACACACAAATTTTTGGAATTTAAATGAATCACTAAATATAAGAGAAAAGTTAAAAATATTAATCGAGTTAAAATCCATAACTCCTACACTAAAAATGGTACATAATTTTCTAATAACTATTTAGAGGGACATATAATGAATCCTAGGAGATGACTCCTCAATAGAGCGACGTTTTTTATTGAATGAAGTAGATAACAAGTAACAAAAATCAAAATATTATAACCAAGAATTTTTTACTAGGGATGTATTGGAATGAATTAGTTATTATAGTGTTATATATATTCCATAGAGATCTGATATATATCAATGATGGTAAAACACCATAATAAATTTGGTATATAAATAATTTCATAAATAAATATATCTGATTGATTAATGTAAATATTTTATTCTTATTAGTGTAAGGAATAAAAAATTCAAAGTGAATGTTGATAAATGCATTTCCCTATGTTATTCATCGAAGTGAAAATATTATATGTTGAGTAACAAAAACATTATAATAATCATCCATAAAAATGATGTTGAAATTTCTGAAATTGAGTTGAATTAAATTTTTGACAACTAGATTTCTGATTATGATAATTACATGTTTATAAAAATTACCATGTTTTAAAGAGTAAAGTGATGAATAATTTTTTAGATTACTAGGAGATTAAGTATATTTTTAGAACTCTTGTGCTATCTATAATGATTTTTAATGTTCCAAAAGAATATAAAATATAAAAAATATTATTAAAAATATTCATTAAAAGAAACATTTTTTGTAACTGAATATCCCTAGTTCACATATAAAGTAGGAAATTATGAAAATTGAAATCTTTTTACTCTAAGTTAGAATTGAGAAACATTGATAAGGATTTTAAGGATGATCATTAGTAAAAGTATATGGATGATTATCTTGATAAAATACAAAAAAATATTATCTTCGATGTTATTCCAAGACCTACTAAAAATACTGTGATTAAAAACAAATGAGTTTTTTTGATTTTTTTTAAAATATGGATTGTTAATAAGGAAAATGGAATGAATAGTTTTTAATGGTTATTCCTAGTTTTAAGGCATTGATGTTTTTTAGATTATTTCAATTATGGATATACTTGAAACATCATGATTTTATTGTCTAAGACTATGCATAAAGTGTTAAAAGTATATAAAATTGATGAAAAAATTATATTATTGACTGGAGTCTAATAAGTGGAGGTTTATGTTGAAACAAATGCATGGTTAGTTGATATATAAAGATTAACTTAATGTGTTTCATTGAAGAATGTTTTATATAGATTAAAACAAGCTCCAAGTTCATGGTACTCTCTACTCCACCAATATTTAAATATGCGCAATTTTCAAAGAGGATGGGTTAAAAATTACCTAGAAATAAATATGGTGAAATAATAATGTATTATAGTTCTTATAGATGTTTAAGAGATCATAAATTATGTAACACTCTATGGCTTTATGAAATATATATTTTTAATTTAATATTTTTTCGACAGCTTACGATACACACATAAATGAGTCAAAATGAACCATAATATAGTACTACGTTATGTGATGGTCAATAAGTTGGAGGGTATAAATAAGATTAAATAATTTATAAAAAATATTTTTATAAAATAAATTCATTTATTAACAATTTATTTTAAATATAAATGAAAATAATTTGAAAGTAACATGGGGGGGTTTCATAAAAATATTTAGTATACGCTCACCTTATTTTTATATTGATCAATTTACCAAATCAGTATTGGTGAATGATTTTACATAAATTTATATATTATATATTCAATTAAATTTTTTCACAGTAATTTAATATTTTTTATATGTATGGGATAAGAATAAATCAGATTATATGCTAAAAAATTGTGTTATTCTAGGAGCGATTTTCATCACAATTTACACACTAATTTTAAAATTAATTTAATACCTTTATAGGTATTTAATTTCATAAAATTGATTATATATTTGGAATCAAGATTTTTAAATATGGAAAATATACACCTCTTATTTTTACGTATTATGGATAATAAATGTGGTTAAATTTTTGATTTCAGTAATGGGTAAATCAGGTCAAACTAGTATAAC
This sequence comes from Viscum album, assembly GCA_963277665.1. Lineage (NCBI taxonomy): Eukaryota > Viridiplantae > Streptophyta > Magnoliopsida > Santalales > Viscaceae > Viscum > Viscum album. The sequence continues at coordinate 1,819,726,470 of OY728161.1, read as the reverse complement.
ATCAGTGCTAAGTTAACCTTTTTCATCCAAATTCCATTTCGATGAAGGTAATTTAATACTTCTCAACTTAGGCTCTAATTTTATTTGTTATGGGAAATTTGAAAATTACCTATATAATATTTAATGAAAATAAAAATACAAAATTTCTCTCTTACTTTTAAATTTTTATTTTGTATTCACATAAAGAAAAAATCAAGTGGTGAAATTATAACCCATTATTTCTAAAAAAGACATTACCATAGTTAACCTTAAAATATGTTATGTTAGGTGATAAACCAAAAATATGAGTTTTAAAACACCATTAAAATCTATTAAATTTTTATTGGTTAATTTGATTTCAACCATATTCTACTATATCATGGAATCTATGTCTATTTGGTAATATTTTTCTTGATAATGACAAAATTATATTTTAATCTTTTTAAATATTCCAATGTGTCATCTACCACCCTTATAAAAGGAAACAAATTTCTATCAAATCATCACACCAAATTGAGCCATATAGCATGAACATAACAAAAAAAACCTTATTACATTACTTATTAATATTCATGTGGTGCTGGGATTTTAAGAAAACCAACCCTAGGATTCATAAGAGGAGATCAAAAGCAGTTCATTCAAATAAAAGGTAACCGCCTTAGCCGATCACTTTCTTTTTTTACTTCTTTCATACCTCTTATAAATATATGGTATTTATAATAAAATAATATCTTATGTATCCTAAATATAATAAAATTTTATTATGATTATGAAATCACCATTATCCTTTTTTTCCCCATCAAATGGGAAGTGAAAGTATCACTCTTCCCTATAAATTATTATCGTCTCCATGTAGAGATATAGCTAATTTTCCACCACAATACTTCATGGTTAGTTATTTTGATGATTTGAATTTATATATATGATAATTAAGGAATAATTATACACCTGTAATTATAATATCACATCTACCTTATTACTTTCCAATCCATTATAAAATAATAACATCGGTCACATGTACGTGTGGTCCACCCCCTCCACAAGGTGATGTGATTTATTTTTCATTTCTGATATAAATGGATTGTAATATGGATTTATTTAGTTAAAATAAAAGTTTTTTTATATAATAATTATTTTGTTAAATTTTATTATTATTTAGATTTCTTCTGTTATATCTTTTAAAATGTGATAATCAACATTCATGCATAAGTACGACCTATTGTCTCTATGAACCGTGTAATTTATTTCTCAATATATAAATTTTATATATTACTCTAAAAAATATAATTAATATTTATGAAATTTATATCATTATTATAATTCTTATGATGATATAACCATGATGAATTTACAAGGAGAAAATCCACATAAACAAAACATGCATGAAAAACGAAGTAGTTATTACTCAGAATAGTAATTTTAATATGGAATTGTTAATAAAAATTGGTTGAAAGATTATAAATAAAAAACATATGTTATGATATATATTATTTTGGTTATATAATATAATTATACTAAATCTATATTTATTATACATGATTTATCACACATATGAAGGAATTCAAACTTATGGTAAGGGTTTATTTCATAATAAAACTAATACTCAATACTATTTATATTTAGGTCTCAATTAAGGGAACTATTTGGTCTTTATATCTGAAACCCAATAAAATTTCTCCTCCTTTGTTTATTTATATAATTTCTTTTCTTTTCTATTTTCCTCTATTTAAATACTCAATATACAAATATATTTTTTTAATAAAAAATTAACTTTTTTCTCTACTCAACTGAGAGTCTTTCTCTTATATGTCTATATTTTTCTTAAAATATACAAATAACTATTTTTAAAATTATAAAAATACTTATTAATTAAAAATTTAACCATTTCTTACTTTTTCAAATAAAATCAATAGTAATATTGTTTTAATTTTCTAAATGAGGTACTTTTTGTCCTAAAAAAATACGAAAGGAATGATCTCTTAAATTTTAGGGAATTAAAATAATTTCAAACCACTATAAATGCTTATTACATTAAAGAATACTTTAAAATTATACAATTTTTATTTAAAATCAAATAATTTTCATAATATTTGGGTCATTTATAGTTTTAATTAAGTGTTTTCAAAGTGAAAAGGGTATTTTCCTCAAGAAGATTCCGAGTGAGATTTTGAAAGTATTTTCATCTATGTCATAACCCTATATTAAATCATATGAATTACTGAGATTATACTCTTATGACAACATCCTAATTATTTTTTATGGATGGATTATGATCACCTTGACTTGGTAATGTTTTGATATTTCATATGATTGTTCTTCCAAAACATACATTTTTTGATTATTAATGAATATTTATAAAGTTATGTTGTTTATTAATTTGATGAATGCATTAGACATATTAGTTGAATGGTGGGGACTAGAATTATATATTATTTTGATGAATAATTAGGTATCATGATACAAATAATATTTGGTATTTAGCCAAGGTCTTATCCAATTATGTAGATATCCTAGTACAATCCCTTGATGGTATTTTTAAATTTAATGGAATAGGGATTTGATAGTAAGTTTTAGATATCTAGAATTATCAATTCCATCATTATGAAATTAGTTATTGATTTCGATTAGTTTATTTAAATATTTTCTCTATATAATTGGAAAAATTTCAATCTCATGTGATTGTTTTTATGGAATTATTTGATAATCATTTATTCCTTCCAAATAATTCATTCCTTATTTATCTTATATGGTATTAATTCCATTACCGAGCATCTGAACTCACACCTTTATTATATTTCCATTACTTATGATGTTATCAAAATTTTTATGATTGAAATATTTTGATATTATAGTAGAAAAAAATATTATCCCACCAAAAATATTATGTTTTATTTATTATTTTCAAATGAAATATAGGATTTGAGTATTTATCTAGTTTACTAAGACTGATAAACTATTTCGTCCTTTGAGATGTGATTACCTATATTTAGGTCCAATTTTAAAAGGTAACCACTATATTTGAGCTGTGAGGGTTGGTATATTTATAGTTTTGTATTAGAGAATGTTTAGTAAATACCATAGGAACTAGTTTTTAGAAAATATAGATTATAGAACATAAACATATGAAATATCATGAGGATATTTCCTAAAAAACCAATATTAGGATTTTAAGATCATTTATACATAAATTTTCAATTTTTGTTTAATATTTAAAATGTTTTAAAATTATTCATTAAGATTCATAATGTTATAATCTAATCTATTTTGTTTAATGTTTTATAAATGATTCATAGTGGGAGTAATATAAACTATATAAATGTATGTATTCAATTTAGAAATTTCCCTATTGGGAAAGATAATGAAAGTGATGATGGAGATTCATTTGGATCTATGAAACATATAACTATATTGGGATAACTGACTCTAGTTATGGCCGGAAACCTTTACAATATAGACTATCATTTTTATCCAAAATGTGATGTAATAATGTTATACCACTTTATGAGTGAGTAACCTCCATCATTTATCAGGACTAATAATCCATTTGTATCTAAGAAATGGATACGTTCTATATAGAATATATTTTTATCTTTGGGTATAATGATATAGGGGAGGTTTTTAATGTTGTTTATCATGTATCGGTGGATGAAAACCAGTGGTGGTATTTAATTCAAAACAATGAGGACAATAAAAAAATAAAGATCATAGAATAGAAATTTTTTAATGTACCTTTCATGGAAAAGTCTTTTCCTATTGCAGAATGAGAGTATATATAGAGAAAATTCTTGAGTTTGATACTAAGGGAAGAGGAAAATTAAGTAATGTATGATGCAATCTATACACAGTTAAGAAGGCATGCTACATACTTTTTATGTTATTCAAAGAGTAATATTGATCATTTCTTTTATGGGTTAAAACCAATCCTTTGGAAGGGAACTACTCTCCCAAATATTCTCATCATATGAGGATATAATATAACGTACTATAAATGAAGAGAAGTAATTATTCAATTATTATGTCTTTGATGGAATTCAAGAGAGGAAGAGGCTAGAATAAAATATTGGAAAAGGGGAGGGAGTGAAAGAAAAATTTTCTAACACATGATAGTTGTGGAAGGAAAGACCTTATCATTTATCTAAAAGGACAAAGAGTTTTCTTCATTTTTGGAGAAAAAGATCATCGTTCTCATGAATTCAAGGTTAAGGGAGAATCCATGAATACAAAACACTTTAGTTATAAGGATATGGGGCACTACTATGACCAATTATCTAAACATCAAGGGAATTATCCACAAGAATAATCCAAGTGGAGAAGTACATGAATATGCAATTACTACAACCGATGTGGATATTCCTAGTGAGGCGGTAAAATAAAAACATATCATTCTCTCTATAAATGAAATTTTTTTCTTTGATTCTGGATTTACCTAGTATTTTATATTCTTAGAAATATCCAAGGGTATCGTATCACCACCATAGAGATTTGATATTGAGTAGGAAGGGAAACCTATTAACGTTAGGATGACCACATCTCAAGTATATAACTCATATCCAATTAAAATTTGTGATAAAATTATTTGTATAAAATATTAATTATTCTTCTTGTTGAATTTGATATAATGTTACTCATGGATTATCTCTCCCAGTATAAATCCAATATCAATGATTCTAGAAAGGAGGTTACATATGATATTTTATATCAACCACCAATAAACTATTAGTTTGAGGATTAACTTGAACCCCTAAAGGAAATTACTTCTATAATATTATTTTTTTCTATCTATTCATTAGTGATATTTATATCAAATAGTTTGGGTGAAATTAATCTTTAAAAATGTGCCTATTTTTTGGGAATATGTTTATGTCTTTCATAAAGAGTTTTATAGTATTAATATCAAATATGATGTTGAGTTTTCAATAGAACTCATACAAGGTGATACTACCATTTCGAAGAATCCATATATAATGGATCTAATTAAGTTGTAGTAATTTCAGAAGAAACTCTAAGAGAATTTAATATGGGATTATTTTTTTATAGGCTCTTCTCCGTAGGGTGCACATGTTCTTTTTGTTAAGAAAAAATATGGTTTTATGAATGTTTCCATTGATTATTAGAAACATAAAAAATTCACTAATAATAAAAACTATCCTGTACACCATATTTTTGATCTTATTGGTAAATTATGAGGGGATCTATATTTTCCATGATTTTTCTTCAATCTGGATATCATCAATTATTGATAAAGATTGAGGATATACCAAAGAATGTATTTTGTAAAAGTTATGGTCATTATGAATTCATAGTAATTCCATTTGGCCTTACAAATTATCTTTCTATCATTTTAGTTTTAATGAATATATTATTTAGAAAACAACTTGATTAGTTTTTGGTAGTATTGGTAGTAGATATTCTCATATATTCACAGTGCAAGGAAGAGCATGATGAACATCTGAGAATTTTACTAATGATCCCAATGAAGGAAAAGTTATATGTTAAAATTACCAGTGTGAATTTTGGATTCAAAGAGTTTCATTACTGGATTGTATAATCTCAAGTAGGGGTATATCATTGGATCCTTCTAATATGGAAGTATTTGTGAAAAGTCATAGACAAACCAAATTAACTAAAATATATAGTCTTTTGGATTGGATTGATAGTATCATTGCTTTTTGAGAGTTTTCTTACAAATATATTATCGCAACCTGGTCCAATGGGGATCAATATGCAACTACAATAATACATCCTCCATAGTCTAGGGGCTGGAAATAAGTGATAAAAGGCATAATTCGTATGAGAGGCCTTTTCCAAACGTACTTATACCCAGACACCGAACCACGTCAATGCTGATGTGCATTGGAACAAAAGAAAAAGATGCAACATATAGTGTAATAACCATATAAGAATAACCTATAGGGAATACAAGGATTAATAGAGTGTAAACTAAAAAGTAAATGGAAAAAATACATTACCAACCAAAAAGATGTCTCAACTTAATGAAACTAGAAAATTAAAATGTCAAGGGATACCAGCTCTAAATCTCTAGGCTCTGACCATCGTATTTGGTCAAAATGAACAAATAATCCCTAAGCTCCTCTCTAATTTCCACCAACCTATCTGTCATCCACACAGGACATAAAACATGTGGGAAAATATCATCCAAGGTTGAGTATATATATACCCAGTAGAATACCTCAAAATTTGAGGGGGTACAAGTAAGTGACATGATATAGATAGATAGCTTACCCCAAATTAATAAAGCAACAACATCCAATGAAATGGATACAAATATATATATTATCAATAAAAGAGTCCCTAATGAGAGATAAATGGGATATCGATCTCATAACCCATCCCAATAAAGAGTTCCAACAGTTCCAAGATGTCTATTATCGATGCCCAATATCTCAGGTGTTTGTCTAGAGAAACATCCAAGTCAAGCCACACCTCTCCACTATGATGTACAGTTGAGGGGCACAATATCAAGGTAGAGGGCCCATGCCCTAGTACAATAGGAGGGTGCCACTCAAAATATAGAGGACCCAAACACCAAATATATAGGATGGTGCCACGTAGTAGATAGACAGAGGTCCCAAACCCTTTACTAAAAAGAGGGTTCCACTCTAATGGTTTAGGTACCATTCCATGACTTTGTAAGAGAGTACCAATCATTATAAATTTAGAGGATCTATGCCCAATCCTAGTAGGGAATGCCACTTTGATGGTTGAGGATACATGATCTGACTCCGTAGGAGTGTTCCACTTAGTAGATAGCTAGAGGACCCATGTCATAACCCGATATGAGGGTGACACTTTGATGGTGTAGGACCCATTCACTGACTCCATAATAAAGTAACACTCAGTATATAAATAGAGGTAACCTGACCTATCCTAGAATGAGGGTGCCATTCTGATGGTTAAAGACCCATGCCATGACTGTACAGGAGGGTATGATTCAATAATTGATAAATGAACTGTTCCCACCCTAGTAGGAGGTTTCCACACAAGTAATAGGTAGAGGACCATTCTCATCCCTATTGGATGGTGCAACTCTAGTGTTGATAGAGGACCCTTTCCCAGCACACATGGAGGGTTCCAGTCTAATGGTTAATTGAGGACCTGTTCCCTACCCAGCAAGAGGGTTATACTAAAATACCAGATAAAGGCCCCATAACTTATCCTATAAGGAGGGTTCCACTCTACTATCTCTGGTGATACTGTATAGTCATTTCCATCATCGAGCATCACCAAATGAAGTATCTCACTCAGAACACCTCAAATCATATCTCGAAATCCATCATTGATGCCAACATCACAATCTACGAGAAAAAACACATTACAAGATAGTAATGGGTCAATAGCTGTGTCCAAACATAGGAGACACGAGGGGTAGATATTTCCTCAAAAAGGATGTAGGGGTACATGACATGTATGGGGACCCATACAGTGTGTGGTCCCACTCTTCTGACTAGTCGTGTCCCTATTGTACACAGTTCACTACCCATATAACCCTACGCATCGTGTAGAGGGACTGATAATATGCTTCAGCCACCCGGGCTCCTACCCATGCTCTTGGTCGTGCTTATGAAACCTTTCCCTTTGATTGTGTATTCAGATACACAATGCTTCCTCCCACATGGGGTTCTGCATATGCTCTAGGATGTGACCATATACACTAGTACATGGAATGTTCCTCACTGTGCCTGTAACTATGTACTCTTCAAGGACATGCATGGTCACCCGCACTAGTTCATATGGAGTGTGGGGGTCTCAAAAGGCATGTGATACTTATAAACTCATGGAACCATTGCAATGTATATTTTCATGGAGCATGACATGTGTTCATCTGAACTACATGGGGTGTAGTCGGTTTTTTTTCAGAAACTCACATCCATTCTGAGGATTCTCGATCTACCCTTCAACACTTTGAATCTCACCTCTATGCCACACAAAATCAAAGGGTAATCCTTAATTCATTATTTAAATCAATCAATTGACTGAAAAACATATTCCTGCTCAGTTTATTGAACTCCCGTATGCACCGAGCACATCTCCCGTTGCCTGTACCACCCTATAGGATTACAAATACAAGGTTAAGTCACCCATATCCTAAAATCTATCTAAAATCCATCATTGATCACCGATCCATTATTAATATGTAAAAATACCATCAATATGGGGTCTGGTTGCGATCGATCTTGCTAAAAAATGTCGATCCATATCCATCGTAGCCCAATTTAAAATAACTCAAAGAACTAGTGAGGGAAAATTACCAAAAAGGGGTGTAAAAATTATTTTACAATAATTTTTATCTAATGAATACAAATTTTTGATATTTTGGTGAGAAACAAATTCCAATATATATATATATAATAAAAATTTGAAAATCATTACATAGGTACATAAAACTTTTTGAAATTGATGATGATAAAAGGAAAAGGATAATCATGCTTAATATATTTAAATAATTGGGGCATAATCCAAAAATTTAAAATTCCAACCAATATATTTGATCATTCATTGATGAAGAATGAGCCCTCTAATCTTCCCTGCTCCTTGATCTTCATGGATCTAGAATTTTATCATCTTCAAATCTTTATTATCCAATGAGATTTGGAAGAATAATCCTCTCAACGGTCCCATGGTTGCATGGATAATCCAAGGAATATAACATTATACCGAATTTATACTCAAAAAAAATTTGGTTATTTAATTTAAAAGAAATATATTTAATTATTTATTTTTTAAAATGCACCCACCAATGATCATGATATTAAAATTACCCACATTGACAAATTTTAGGACATGTTTACGGTAAAACTAGTGTTCTTGACTCAATCGTGGTCTTCTATTTCTGATATGATATTCTGTTTAGGATACCACCTATTATCGTTAAGAAAGTATGTCTAAACAATATAAAATATATTTAATATCTTTATAAAATTAATTATAGGAACATCATACCTCAAAATCTCCTACCAAATTAGCGCTTAGCTCTGAAAATATTTCTATATATATTCCAAAGTTTTAAATAGAAAAATAGGGTCTCTACATTATTCCCTCATTCAAGATTTTCATCCACGAAAAGAAAAAACTAAACAAAATGCTTTGGATATTGAACATGCATATGGATCTCCCATTATGAGGAGTTATCCTACATGATAATATGGTTCCACAACACGTGCAAAAATAAAATGGATAATCTATATTGGTTCTTATCCTTTTGATCCTAAATCACATCCAGGTGCTCTATAAAAGTGTCTCCATCCTCAACGTCTAGCTCCCCATAGTCTGTAATGTGGATAGAGTCATGCATGTATCTCTTTATATGTGGCATAAAGAAGATGTTTTGAACCTTCTCCAACTATGGGGGTAGGTAGAGATGGTAATAAACCTAAAAAACCTCTACAAGATCTCAAAAGACCCAATAAACCTTTAGGATATCTTGTAATCTCAGTCAAATATCTGTAATCCTCATCATTATGAGAATACTAGAAAAACATGCTCTCCCTGCTCAAACTAAAAGGGTTTCTAATGTCAAATTGTGCAATATTTATTTCTAATATGAGTTTTAATCTTCCACTCATGGATGACCCTGACATACTCTATCATATCCTACACTATCTTTAGCCCTATAAGAGATGTCTCACCGATCTCAGTCTAATATATGGGTGACCTATATGGTCACACATATAGGAGTTCAAGAGGTTCCATGCTAATAGTATAGTGACACCTATTATTGTATGGAAACTCTACCAAAGGCAACTTATCCTCCCAGCATCAGCTAAAGTCTATCATGGAAGACCATAATATATCCTTTGAAACATAGATACTACGCTCAGTCTACCCATCTCAATAGGGGTGGAAGGCTATACTCATCCTTATATGGGTGCCGAATTCCTCCTTCAAGCCTTTGAATAATCGTGACATAAAATATTCATCATAGTCAGAGACAATAGTTTAGGGATCTCCACAAAGGTGAATAATCTCTTACATGTACAACTATCCCAAACTCTGCACTGAACTCTACTCTCTAATAGCAAGGAAGTGCATCGAATTTTTTAGTTAGTCAACTATCACCTAGATTGCATCAGGCCTCTCACTATATATGGAAGAACTACCATTATGTCCATGTATATTTCATCCCATTTCCATTATAGGATCTCAAGGGGTTGAAACCAAACTTCCATGACATGGTGCTCAACCTTCTCCTATTTAAAGGAGAGGCACTGAGAGAAAAACACAACAACAGTATATCTCATGCCAACCCACTAAAACTTCCACTAATGGTCTCTAAACATCTTCACTAGGCTGGGATGCCCAACCAAATGGGAGGAGTAAAACTCTCTCATAACTTCCTACTATATAATGAATGAGACCACTGTCCATCCCTATAAAAAGATGACATGATTCCTTCCTTTAGAAAATAAATCATGTGAATCTAATAAGGATATATAATCACACAAGACCTCATAATAGATATCTACCAACTAGGAATCTACCACAAACTTAAAGAGTGGAGGAGTCAACACCATCTACAGAAGAAAAGTCGAACCCTACTACTCAACCAGGGTCAACTGCAAGGATTCCAACTGCATTGATGCCTCCTTCACCAAACGATCTCATGAATTACTTCCAAGGGAATATTTCAAAAACTCTCAATTCCTAGGATTATAGACTATCTCAAAGTCATATTCCTATAAGAAATCTTACTAGTGTCTTTACCACAGGTTCATGTCTCTATGTGTAGAATATGTACCTAAGACTAATGGTATTAGTAAAGCACAAAGAACTATCCTAGAAGATAGTTCCTCCATATCCTCAAAGAGAAGACTATTGTTTCCATATCTTGGTCAGGAGTAAGATAGTTCTTCACATGTGGTCTCAACTTCCTGAACCATATGTGATAAATCCCTATCTTTATATCAACACACAACTGAGGATATCTCATAAGGCATCACAAAACAATACATACTCCATGCCCTCCTTTATTAGTCTCAAAATATGAGAACACATCAGCCTTAGCCCCAACTTCTCAAAGGCCCTCTCGAACTACTCATTCTAGGTAAATGGATATGCATTTCAAATCCAGGTAGTCAAAGTGAATGAAATAATAGGGTAGTTTTACACAAACTTCTTATTGTACCCTACCAAGCCAAGGAAACTCCACACCTCTAACATTGTCTTGGGAGGATCCCAAGAAATCATTGTATAAATCTTAGTTTGGTCTATAGACAATCCTTGAAAAAATTGAAATTCCACAGAAAGTGAACCTCATGAATCTATAAATGTAAATTCGAGAGCTTACCATAATGAAGGTTCTCCTGATGAAAATATAGTACTATCATAAAGTTATCTATATTATCGTCCTATGATGTAGGTTATATGTGTATTGTTTCAATGAATACAACCAAAAATTGGTCTAATTATGGTTGGAATATCTATTTTATCAAATGAATAAACACATCAGGGTCAGTTGTCAAACTTAAAGGCATCACCAGTAACATATAGTGTCCACAACGACAATAGAATTCTTGCTTTAGAATATCAGTCTCATGAAATATCAAATGGGTGTAGCCATATTGGAGATTGATCTTTGAGATATAGCTCATGCCTCATAACTAATCAAAGAGATAATCAATATTCTTAAATGGATACCATGAAATGATAATATATGAAAAGTTTTAGGCTCAAATCCTCCATTTTCATGAAGAACATTGGAGATTCCCAGGGGGAAACATTAGGTCTAATAAATCCCTTCTACTGAAGGTCCTCCAACTATAACTACAGCTCCCAGATCTCAGTAGGGGCTATTTGATGTGCCATATAAGATATTGGATCAGACTAATGATTCATGTCAATAAAAAACTCTATATACTACCATGAAGTTAGTCCCAAAATGTACTCATGGAATACATATATAAAATCCTCCATTAATTAAAGAATCTAGATTCTTTAAGAGCCATCTTAACCAATATATAAATATTACAAATGATTGGTGATGGGATGAAGACTCATACTCACAAAACCAAATCATCCTTACATGAGATATCTCTCACCAATAAAAGAGAATATCATCCCATCAATGTGTAGAAATATGAATCATCTACAGTCATAATTAATCTAGCCTCATACCATGTAAAACCAATCAATACACAATATTAAATAACAAGTTCCAATCATGACAACCAAAATTTTCCATGAGATCCACTCTCTACAAATCTATATCTCATACTTCTAGCAGATAAAAGTTATAGAATAAGCATTCCACATAGGGACCTTAAGACAATGATCCTGGGCTAACACCTCAACTGGGATCTCCATCTCTTACACCAGGAGTAAAGAGATGAAGTAATGATTTACACCTTTGTACACTAGTACCAAATCAAGTGTAGAATAAACACAAATCATAACTCTTCTCATATTTTTTGTTCTTGGGTTGTATTCCTCCACAATATTTAGATGCCTGCGGTCTTGAATGCTAGATCCCTGAGCCTAGAATGTGATGCCTGGTGGTGCTAGTGGAAGGATCTAATAGAATCATCCACCACCCATATCACCTCCTCTTGGAGCCCCACCTACTCCTATGCTAGCTCTGCCTCCCTGGGACACCCTGCCCTTTCTTGGGAGACACATGATCAAGTTTCTACCTATACCGTAGTGGTAAATATTCTATCTTCCTATGCTCCTTGGCATGTTGGGATGGGAAAAAAAATTCCATGTGACTTATCCCATCAAATGAATAGAAATTCCCCTCTTTGGGATGCCTCGGCCCTCTATTCAAACCCAGACCATGTTCCTGAGTTTGATAATTGGAATATTTGATGCATTGAGATCCTATCGATCGATGTCTTATAGCTATTATATAAATCTTAGAAATATAATTCCCACTTCAAGTAAAAGATACCTATAATACATCTAAAATGAAGCTCTTAATCACCAGTACCCTCTCTAACACTCCAACATAGGTAGGAATTTAGAAGGGTATCACACTAGCCCCAATATCTCTATGGAGTCCCCAATAAAACTTATGTGCTCAAAAGTATCCATACTTGATCCTATCTAGGGAGTACCATGTATGGTTTGTGAACCTCAAAAAATAATTTGCAACTATCACCCATCCCTGTTGCTACTCCAAAATCTTCATAATTTTAACCGAACACAAGTAGGAGGGGTAATATTCCTCATGGAACAACTGTTGGAAGTTGGACCATGAGAGTGCTAAATCATTATGCATATATGAAACAAGAATCCACCAGAACCCAACTACTACAAGGAAAAGGATATAACAACCTGATCATTCTGTTTCTATTAAAGCATGAAGACACAAATTACTAAATCAAGCTAATCCTTCACTACATGGGGATCAGGATCACTGTGAAACCTCAGTGGGCTCTCGTGATGGAACTCATGTAGTGCACTAATCATACATGAATCATCATCCTACTCTACGAGTATTATATTCTTATAAATTGGTTGTAAATACCCGTAAAATTCAAGGAATATTTTTTTCTTAAATTCTTTGGGATTTTACGAGTACCCAGTTTCTGACGACACCTGATTCAGAGGCCCGGTGTGCCCGGAATAATTTTCTGAAGTTTAACTTGGGTACGTTAAGTGAACGAACGAGTAGGTTTTTCTATATTTTGAACTGGTGCTCGGAATTGAAATCTGAGGGAACCGATGAATTCGTAGCGCCAGTAATTTCTTAAGAGAACCTTTACCGCAGATGCGTTTTCATAGGAGAAGATGTTAATTTTTTGTGGATTAATTGAGAGGTTAATAAAATTGTGGGAAAATTTTATTTTTATATCTTAAGTGGTTATAACCTACATGGGGAAGTTAGGGTGGGACCCACTACCCACTAACATCCTAACTACCCATGTGAGGATAAATTTGAGGTGGGGGCCACATGAGCCCCAACCCTTCACATTTCCATAACACTCATAAACTCCCCCTTTAAAACTTGTTAACTCCCTTTAATTAAGTAACTCTCCATCTCTCCCTCTTTATTTCGTGCCAACACACACATTAATTAATTAATTGAAACCCTTCATTAATTAATTAAGTGTTTGAATTTTGTAAATATTAATGCATGGCATGATTTAATAAAATAATGGAAGCCTTATTTTATTTTGGGTTGGCATGTTGTGTTGAGATTTTGGGGAGAGAGCTGTAGTTTTATTTGAAGAACTTCAACCTCAACGAAGAACGTCAACTCTTCGAAGAAAAACATCGACTCAGTGACCCCGACTTCTCCTTCCTATTTTTCCTCCGTGACAAGGGAGGAGACACAGACGCGGGAACTCACCAACGACATCTGCCTTGTTTTCTTCTCTCTGTGATAAAAAGCGGAGACACCGCTTCCTCCTTGGACGCTCTCCATCGACGTCTACGAATCTTCACCTCGCAATGCCGTCAACCACAATGCCAACACTCATCATCTTTTTTTTGAGGTAGGGGTTTACTCATGAAAGTGGATGTTTACGTGCCCCTTACTCATTGGAATTTTTTTTAAATAGGGACGATTGCTATCATTTTACGCGAAGGGTGCGGGCCGAACAAACACAGCCCAACAACCCTCTGTTGTTCTCATTTAATTATTCTAGAATCGTAATGTGAAAAAGGAGGCACGACACAGTCGCGCCGTGACGGGAACACGAAAAAGAGAGGCCAAATTCGTTGCGTCGATTGTGCGGGATGAACCGCGGACCGCTACATGGGATGCTTTAGCGGACGAAATGGCCGGCCCGTCGGCCGGCCGGGTGAAGAGGAGTCACGAAGCTAGAAGGGCACTGCGTTATAAGACCGGCTGGTCGGGCGGTGTTGGACCACGACGCCAGGAGGGCATCGCGCTAGAGGATGGGCGGCCCGCCCATGCGGGCCACGTGCGAAGAATACTGGACGGTCTAATTGGCTAGTTTGCGGAAGGGTGGCGCCGCCTGGCGCCGCCGCTGTGGAAAACCGAGGGGGGGGGGGGGGCATTAGAACGCGCTCGGCTTCGGCCGAGCCGGCCAAGCCAGCCGGGCCGCTCCAGGCCGAGCCGGGCCGTGCCAGGCTAGGCCGACTTGAGTTTCTCCTTCAGACCGGTCTGACACACCTACTGGGTCAGACCCGTCAAACTGGGTCAACCCGACCCCTTGACCCACTAGGCTAAACGGGTCGGTCCCATTAATCACTTAAACGAGGTTAACTTAAAGACTGCACGTCCGATCAACGCACAGTCTATGGAACTAGGACTCTTTCGACGAGATGGTACTTTTCTGATACTCTAAGTGAGTTTCAGATGATTTTGGATATCAGCCGGGTTAGAAATGAGCATATTTCTTACCGGGCCCCTGCGACGAAAAAGCCAATATCTCTCAGACCGGGCGTTCGATTGATGCGCCGTCTATTGCGTTGAGTTCCTATTGAGGATACAGAACTTTGGGATACATCAACTCTAGAATTCGTGACAGTTGATGTATTGACCCTCTTGGCTCGTGGAGCGGACCCTCTCGGAATTGAGCGTGTTGTGTGCGGGAACCCTAGAGGTGACTGCGACTGCGTTGACAATGATGACTGTACATGGATCCTATGTGGGTTCGGCAGCGAGGAAGAATGTACTTGGATCCTTCGTGGTTTCGGCAGCGATGATGACTGTACTTGGATCCTACATGGGTTCATCAGTGATACTTACTGTACTTGGATCCTACGTGGGTTCGGTAGTGACAACTTCTATACATGGATCCTATGTGGGTTTGACAGGGGAGATGATTTAGAGGCCACATCTATCATCTCCACCCCTCTTCGTGAGTAGTATACCTGTGTGATCTGAGTCTCGACTTTCAATCAATATCATCGATATGATTGACTTACATTCCTATGTGGACTGGGTTGTGCTTTCCTGTGTGGACTGGGTTGTGCTTTCCTATGTGGATTGGTTTGTATTGGGCTCTTGAGTTAGAACTGAACTGGAATTGATGACTTAGGTATATGTATGGGCATATACCTAAGTAGAGTTAGTAGATACATCATGTTTATATCTTTTCTTTGTGGTGTATCCTTTATGGATCTTGGGAGACCTTCGAGAGTCTCGAGGTCCCTACTGAGTATCGTATACTCACCCCTGCATGGGCTATGCCCACACTACGTTGTGTTGGATGCAGATGATAGACAACACTGATCGAGGTGGAGTCTAGTGGAGCGGGACGGTACCTGGAGGTAGACCACTTGGCGGGATGTACACGGAGCGGACGACCAGACCCGAGGAGCTGAGGAGACCATATGTACCCACCCTTCAGTTGGGATATCCGGAGGACGACTCAGTGGTTGGTGGTTTACTTTACTGCAGTTGTTCTTTCTTTACTGTTGTACTGTACTTTCAGTTGGGTTTGTATTTTGGCCCATTTACCATCCAACACTTACTTTTTTACTCAGTTTACTTAGTGTTTATTTCAGCTTTCTTACTCTAATGTGTTTTTTTACTTATATAAAGGAAATGCCTTCCCTTTTATTGGGATTTATGCCTTTGTTATTAGTCGCCAGCCCCTGGCCTATGGAAGGCGGGATTGGGTTAGTCATGGCACGAGCCCCGAGGACAGGTTGTGACAAATTGTTATCAGAGGAGTCAGTTCTACTGCAGAACTCAAGACTCTGATAATTTCTTCTGTGAAGAAATAGTGATAAGAGTATTGAGTGTGGTTTTCGGTCCATGTTGTCCAGTGTTGGTGTTGCGTTCAATGTATCTATACACCAGGACCCTAAATTTTGATTTCCAACTCAGTTCTCGAAAAAACTAATTGCATGTGTGTTTCAAAAGTATTATTTGTGATTACTTTATGTCAGCTCACCAGGTATACTGTATTAACCATGGCACACCTGTTATTTTTCAGGATGGCCCCACGTAGGCAACCATCTAGGGTTTCAAGCTTTGTGCGAGATGGAAGGCCACCGAGCGACGAGGCCTCGGTGCAGGGCCCCATTACAGCAGAGGGATGAGCGATACCTCTACCCGCTGGGCCACTGATACCACCATCCCCAGCAGTGGAGAGTGCACGTCTCTTGAGTGCACTTCATGAGTTTCAATGACAGAGGCCTCCCAGGTTCGGTGGAGAGACATACCCTCAGGCATCCGCAGATTGGCTGGAGGCTATCGTCTGAGTCTTCAGATTAGTAGGAACACCATTCGATCTTATGGTGATCCTTGCTACGAGTCTCCTGCACGCAACAGCTTGTAGATGGTGGATCCTGATGCTCCAAGTACACGATGAGAAATCTATACTTTGGACGGACTTCGAGAGCCTCTTCCGCTCGGAGTTCTTTCCAGCCACCCTCCACGCAGTCTGCATCCAGGAGTTACTACAGCTGCGATAGGGCAGCATGACAATAGCCCAGTACTCAGTGAGGTTTACCGACCTCTCACGCTACTCCACGGACATGGTACGAGCCCCGTTCTTCCAGGCCCGGACCTTTGAGCAGGGACTGAGGCATGAGATCAGGGCTTCGATGATCTACCTCAGCATTCTGACGTAGGGAGGAGTACTGGTGCTAGACCTACTTGTGGAGAGCTTCCTTGTTGAGCCTACGCCAGCAGCGAGGCCTACCGCAGGTAGACACGTAACAGAGTCTTCTATAGACGGTAGTAGACAGATGTCGCAGAGGTCCAAGAGGATCAGGCCATCAGGTGGGCGACCTCAGGATACTAGTTCGGAGGTGCAAGGCACATGCAGCAGAGCCAATCATACAGAAGGAAGGCAGTGCTATGCATGCGGTGGGCATGGCCACATGGCTTGTGACTGCCCGACCCGCCATGTAGAGGAGAAGTAGACGGTTGAAGGAACACCCAGGCAGAGGTAGAGGTTCGACCGTGGCGGTCCGCAGGGAGCTGGTAGACGAGGCAGAGGAGCTGGCCGAGCAACGGGTGGTGGGCGACGCTTTGAGGCTCTACCAACTCCACCACCAGGGGGTCCACCCCGACCACATGGAGCTGGAGGAGAGAGGTAGGCTCAGCTTCAGGAATTGGAGGATTACGACCACGGTGCACCTAAGATGATTCAAGGTACTATCTGTGTCTACTCCACCCTAGCTGTAGTTCTTATAGACATAGGAGGGAGTCATTCTTCCATTACCGCTGCTCTTGTTCGGAGCTCGGATATTCCGGAAGAGTCGTTGGCTCAATCCTTACGGCTAGAGAATCATACGGGAGCAGACTCAACGATTACACACTGGTGTCGGCAGTGTGAGCTTACACTAGGAGGTGAGAGCTTCGGCTGGGATCTTCCTGTAGCGGCGTCGAGGCCTTACGATGTCATCTTGCGTATGGACTGGTTTTCTATAGTCCATTCCCATATTGAATGTATTAGATGAAAATTGTGGTGTGTCCGCATAGATTGGAGCAGGTTCACCTTCACCAGTGAGAAGGGAGCCTTTGCAGTGAAGGATGTACTTACGCAGCGGAGAGGGTAACTAATCACACATCAGTTGGATAGGCTAATCCTCAGAGCGGTTGATGTGAGGAGTCTGAGTTTTCCAGTTGTGGTGGATCAGTATGCCGACATTTTTCTTTACGACATTCTAGGACTACCTCTTCATAGAGAGGTAGACTTCTATATTGACTTGTACCCTGGGACATCACCGATATCTACTCCAGCATATTGGATGACTCCCAATGAGCTTTGTGAGATGTAGGTACAGCTGGAGGACTTGCAGGTCAAGGGATTCATCTGACCCAGTGTTTCACCATGGGCTTCTCCGATTTTATTCACCAAGAAGGCGGAGTGGAGCTTACGACTATGTGTCTACTACCGTCTCCTGAATCAGGTGACTGTAAAGAACAAGTATCCAATCTCGAGGATTGAGGACCTCTTTGATCAACTCAAGGGAGCACGATGGTTTTCAAAGATAGACCTCAGGTCAGGCTATCATCAGCTCAGAGTTCGAGATAAGGATGTGTAGAAGACGACCTTCAGGTGTCGGTATGGACACTACGAGTTCTTGGTTATGACTTTCGGCATAACCAACGCACCAACAATATTTAGGATTGTCATGAACAGGATCTTCTAGACTTACCTCGATCGATTTGTCATAGTCTTCATCGGCGACATACTGATTTACTCGACTACTGAGGAGGAGCACGCCTACCACATGCAGGTTGTACTGGACACACTCGGAGAGCACCAGCTTTATGGTAAGCTCTCGAAGTGTCAGTTCTGGATTTGAGAGGTCCACTTATTTGGGAATGTTATCTCTTAGGCGGTAGTTGTGATGGATCCTACGAAGATCGAGGCAGTACTTGATTGGGAGCCACCCAGGAGTGTGACAGAGGTGCGTAGTTTCTTAGGTCTGACTGTGTACTATCGGAGACTTGTTCCAGACTTCTCCAAAGTTGTATCACAACTTTCATATTTGACGAAGAAGTGAAAACCCATTGTGTGGTCAGATAGATGTCAGGAGAACTTCCAAGAGCTCAAACAGAGATTGACCAGTGCACCCATCTTGAGGCCACCAGAGGAGGGAATAGGGTACGTAGTTTACTTCGATGCATCAGTGACCAGACTGGGGTGTGTCCTGATGCATGAGAGGCCAGTGATCACCTATGGTTCATGACAGATGAGGCAGCACAAGCAGAACTACACTACCCATGACATGGAGTTAGTAGCAGTGGTCTTTTCCTTGAAGATGTGGCAGCACTATCTGATGGGTGAGAGCTTTATAGTCTATTATGAACACCAGAGTCACAGGTACATCTTCTCATAGAAGGACCTGAACCTGAGACATCAACAATGGCTCAGGTTCCTCTAGGACTATGACTTTGAGATAGTCTATACTCCTAGGAAGTGTAACGTAGTAGCTGATGCGCTAAGCCGAAGATCGGGCATTCAGCTACTTGGAGAGGCGATAGAGCAGTTAGCTGCATTACAGACATCCTTTGTGGATAGAGATGGAGTAGCATTTCTATAGTCTCTCACAATCACTCCTCCACTAATTAAATGGTCCAGAGAGGCACAATGTGGGGGTGTTGACTGTGAGGCGTGACATGCTCAGATATCCTCAGGGCTGGCACCTAATGGATTTTCCTTAGGAGGAGAGCACGTTATCCTCTTCAAGGGACGTACCATGGTACCCATTGCATTATATGAGGAGGTGGTGAGAGAGTTTCACACTTCCCCTTTGGTAGTACATCCAGGAGTAGAAAAGATGTACCAAGATCTCAGACGACAGCACTGGTGGCTGGGTATAAAGAAGGCTATGGAAGAATTTGTTTCTCGATGACTCACCTATCAGCAGGTGATGGCAGAGCACTAGGTACCGACAGGTTTGGTGCAACCCTTAGAGGTCCCGGAGTGGAAGTGGGACATGATATCTGTGGATTTTGTGACGGGGCTTCCATATACTTTCATAGGACATGACTCCATTTGGGTGATCGTAGACCGACTCACCAAGTCGGCCCATTTCCTACATATTAGAGAAGAGGGCTCAGTGGAGAGATTGAGATGCCTATACATTCGAGAGATCATACGGATTCATGGTGTACCATCATCTATCATCTCTGATCGAGATGTTCGCTTTAATTCCTGGATTTGGGAGGGGTTGTAGGAGGATTTTGGGATGAAACTACGCTTGAGCACCGCCTTTCATCCTCAGATGGATGGCCAGATGGAGAGGACCATTCAGACACTCGAGGACATGCTTCGTGCAGTGTCCTTGACTTTAGTAGCAGCTGGGAGGATCACCTACCCTTGGTGGAGTTTGCATACAACAACAGGTACCACTCCACCATCGGGATGGCACCATACGAGGCATTGTACGACCGACCATGCAGATAAACTCTGAACTGGACTGACCCCAGGGAGTCAGCACTCGTAGGACCAAAGATGGTCAAGGCTAAGACAGAGAAGGTGCAGATCATCTAGGAGTAGATGAGGACTGCACAAAGCAGACAGAAGTCCTATGCTGATAGGAGGCAGAGACCACAGGAGTTAGAGGATGGAGACCACATTTTCTTACGGGTCTCACCTCGGCGTGGACTACAGAGATTTCACTGGGGTGGAAAGTTATCTCCGCACTTCATCAGACCATTCCAGGTCCTCAGCAAGGTAGGTGAGGTGGCTTATCGCCTGGCCCTTCCACCTCAGTTGCACTGGGTGCATGACGTCTTCCACGTATCTTAGCTGAGGAGAAATGTGCATGACCCGACGCATAACATTGATCCCGGGGAGCTGGACATTGATGACGAGGAGACATTTGCGGAGGTCCCAGTGGAGATTGAGGATCAACAGGATCAGGTCCTATGTGGACGGCTGATTCCTCTTGTGTGTATTTGTTGGAAGCACGGGAACCTCCAAGAGAGCACATGGGAACGGGAGGCTCAGATTCATGCACAATACCCTCATTTTTTCCCTAGTTTATGATATAGCTTTATGGGGACGTAAAGCCCTGAGGTGGATTTTACAAGTACACAGTTTTTGAAGGCACCTGATTCTGAGACCCGGTGTGCATGGAATAATTTTCTGAAGATTAGCTCGGGTACGTTCAGTGAACGAATGAGCGGGTTTTTCTATCTTTTGAACCCGTGCTCAAAATTGAAATCTGAGGGCACCGATGAACTCGTAGTGTCGGTAATTGGTTTAGAGGACCTTTATCGAAGATGCGTTTGCATGGGAGAAGAAGTTAATTTTTTTTTGTGGATTAATTGAGAGGTGAATAAAATTGTGGGAAAATTTTATTTTTATATCCTAACTGGTTATAACCCACATGGGGAAGTTATGGTGGGACCCACTACCCCCTAACATCCTAACTACCCATGTGAGGATAAATGTGAGGTGGTGCCCACATGAGCCCCAAATCTTCACATTTCCATAACTCTCATAAACTCCCCCTTTAAAACTTGTTAACTCCCTTTAATTATGTAACTCTCCCTGTCTCCCTCTTTATTGCATGCCAACACACACATTAATTAATTAATTGAAACCCTTCATTAATTAATTAAGTGTTTTAATTTTTTAAATTTGAATGCATGGCATGATTTAATAAAATAAGGGAAGCCTTATTTTATTTTGGGTTGGCATGTTGTGTTGAGATTTTGGGGAGAGAGCTCTAGTTTTATTTGAAGAAATCCATCCTCAACGCAGAACGTCAACTCTTCGATGAAGAACATCGACTTGGAAACCCTGGTTTCTCCGTCCTCTTCTTCCTCTCCGATAAGGGAGGAGTCACCGATGCGGGAACTCACCAACGGAGTCCGCCTTGTTTTCTTCTTTCCATGATAAAAAGGGGAGACACCGCTTCCTCCTCGGACACTCTCCATCGACGTCTACGAATCTTAACCTCACGACGCCGTCAATCGTGACACCAACAGTCGCCATCTTTTGTTGAGGTAGGGTTTTACTCTTTAAAGTGGATGTTTACATACCCCGTACTCATTGGAAATCTTTGTTTAAATATGGCTGATTGTTATCATTTTACGCGGAGGGTGCGGGCTGAACGAACATGGCCTGAAAACCCTACGTTGTTCTCGTTTAAATATTCTAGAATTAAAATGTGACAAAGGAGGCACGACGCCATCATGCCGTGTAGGGAACGCAACAAAGGAAGGACGAAATCATCATGCAGGTTGTGCAGGAAGAACCATGGCCTGACACATGGGCCGCTTAGGTGGAAGAACCGGCCGGCCCATCGGCCTACCGGGTGGTGCTGGACCGCGGCGCCAGGAGGGCGCCACACTAGAGGACCGGCGGCCCACCCATGCGGGTCACGTGCGCAGAAGACTGTCCAGTTTGGGGAAGGGCGGCGCAGCCGGTGCAGAAAACCGAGGTGGGGGGGGGGGGGGGCTTTGCAACGTGCTCGGCTTCGGCCGCACCGCTTGGCCAGCCGGGCCGCGCCAGGCCGAGCCGGACAGTGCCGGGCTGGGCCGCGCCCCACCGGGCCGACTTGAGTTTCTCCTTCAGACCGGTGTGACACCCCTGCTGGGTCGGACCCGTCAAACTGGGTCAACCTGACCCGTCGGCCCACTGGGCTAAACAAGCTGAGCCAGTTAATCACTTAAACGAGGTTAACTTCAAGACCGCGCGTCTGATCGATGCGCCATATGCGGCACTAGGACTGTTTTGACAAGACGGTCCTTTTGTGATACTCTAAGTGAGTTTCAGATGATTTTGAATATCGACCGGGTTAGAAATGAGCAAATTTCTAACCGGGCCCCTGGGAAGGAAAAGCCAATATCTCTCAGACCGGGCGTCCAATTGACGCGCCTTCTGTTGCATTGAGTTCCTATTGAGGAGACAGAACTTCGTGATACATCAACTCTAGACTTTGTGACAATTGATGTATCGACCCTCTTGGCTTGTGGAGTGGACCCTCCCCGAATCTAGCGTGCTGTGTGCGGGAACCCTAGAGATGGCTATGAATGCGATGACGATGACGACTATACTTGGATCCTACGTGGGTTAGGCAGCGAGTCCGACTGTACTTGGATCCTCCGTGGGTTCGGCAGTGATGACGACTGTACTTGGATCCTAAGTGGGTTCGTCAGCGATAGTTACTGTACTTCGATCCTACGTGGGTTCGGCAGCGACAAATTCTGTACTTGGATCCTACGTGGGTTTGACAGGGGAGATGATTCAGATGCTACATCTATCATCTCCACCCCTCTTAGTGAGTAGTATACCTGTGTGAGCTGAGTCTTGACTGTCAATCAATATCATCGATATGATTGACTTACTTTACTGTGTGGACTGGGTTGTGCTTTCCTGTGTGGACTGGGTTGTACTTGGGATCTTGAGTTGGAGCCGAACTGGAATTGATGACTTATGTATATGTATGGGCATATAACTAAGTAGAGTTGGTTGATACTTCGTGTTTATATCTTTTCTTTGTGGTATATCCGTTATGGATTCTGTGAGACCTTTGGGAGTCTCGGGGTCCCTGCTGAGTATCGTATACTCACCCCTGCACGGGCTATGCCCACACTACATTGTGTTGGATGCAGAAGACAGAGAGCACTGATCGAGGTGGAGTCTAGTAGAGCAGGATGATTCCTGGAGGTTGACCACTTGGCAGGATGTACACGGAGTGGACGACCAGACCCGAGGAGCTTAGAAGACCATCTGTACCCACCCTTCATGTGGAATATCTGGAAGATGACTTAGTGGTTGCTGGTTTACTTTACTACAACTTTTCTTTCTTTACTGTTATAATGTACTTTCAGTTGGGTTTGTATTCTGGCCCATTTACCTTCCAACACTTACTTTTTTACTCAGTTTACTTAGTGTTTACTTCATCTTGCATACTCTGTTGTGTTTTTTTACTTATATAACGACAATGCCATCCCTTTTATCGGGATTTATGCCTTTGGTGCTAGTCTCCAGCCCCTGGCCAATTGAAGGTGGGCTTGGGGTATTCACGACATGGGCCCCGAGGACAGGTCGTGACATTGGTGGGGGTGCTGCAACCTATCCAACTAGAGGAAGGATCTCATGGGATATACCCTTAACTAAGGACTTATCACCCATCAGATCATCATCACATTCCAAAATCTGTAACCAGGATGGCTGTCATCGTGGAGGTACCCTAAAAATATAATCAAGATGTACCATAGTTTGATAAGAATATATATATATATATTAAATGGGGATATGACTTGAGGAGGATATTCAAAAGATACAATCCTATAAAATTCTTGTACCATTGATCCCTACAATTAATGTACAGGTATGAAAAGTCAAAAAGTAGGAAGTCATATTCATAGTGAATGGATACATCGACCGCCGCACCAACACAGTATTGCATAGCCTAAAAGTTTCACTCGAGAAACTTTGACACTATTGACCTATATCCCAAAAAAAATCTTCATAATGGGACCACTCCAAAAACAATCCTGAGGCATGAACCACCTCTAATACCAATATATTATTACCCAAAAATATGGAGATTCATCTGAAAATACCCCAAGACCACATCCATAGGCCAGGGGATGAAGACAAGCACCGAAAAGAATAACTAATATGGGATGACTTTTCCTAATGTCCCTATATAAATACACCTAACCATATAAATGTAAAAGTGTAGAGGAATAAAAATAATATATGAAATATATTGAGTAAAACCATATTTGAAAAACCAATGGGGAATACAAAGAGTACGACTCTGTAAGTAGAAAAGTAATGGGGAATGATACATGCCCAACTAGAAAGATATCCCTACTAGAGAAAACATGAAAAGTAAAATGCTGAGAGAGTCTGACCCCAAATCTACAGGTTCTTACCAAATTATATGGACAAATTCACTAAGTATCCTTGGGATCCTTTGTAATCTTCATCAACTTATCTATCATCTACAAAATAATTGACACATGTAGGAAAATCACATGTAGTGGTGAGTATATAGATGACTAGTAGAATGCCCTGAAATACAAAGGGGGTGTAGTAAGAGACATGATAAGAATTGACATATCAATCAAAATAAAGAGAGTAACAACATCTAATGACATGGATATATATATATGCTAAAATAATTATAACAAACAAGAGAGATAGGGGATCCCCATCTCATTGCCCAACCCTAGAAAGAGAGAAATAATTTTCAAGAGACCAATCATTGATGCCCAATATATCATGAATCAATCCAAAGAATCATCCATGTTGATACATGCCTAAACACTACACAGAACAATATCCAAGTGCTTCTTGATGTGGATGTTTCTCTAGAAGGAAATGTGAGATTTTGGGAATCCATGATGCCCCACTTGGAACTATTGACACTCTTTCCTTGGATATGCTATGAGATAAACATCCCCTTTCTCTATCATTTGGATTATTTTTCTATGTAAATATATATGTATCTATGTCCTTGGATTCTGTTACTCATTTTCTTTGGGTTTATCTTTATACCCTTATCACGTCTCTTACTGTTTCCCCACAACGTTTAGGGTGTTCTACTAGTTATGTATATACTATCCCCTACATGGTATTTTCACAAACATTTCATGTCTTATGCAGATGATGGACCTTTTAGTGGTGACTATAGACGGTCTTAGGGATAATTAGTTCATTTTACCTATTCTCTCTCAAATTTTTACTTTTCCAATTTTGTCAGGTTGGGATATATTTTTGGTAGGGTTTGTATTTTTCCCATTAGTTTTTAGTTTAAAATATTGTACTCCTTGTATTCCTTATAGGGTTTTCATGTATGGTTATTACTCTAGATATTGCCTCTTTTTCATTTATTCCTCTGCACTTCAGCAATGATATGGTCAGGTGAGTGTATACATATACATTAGAAAAAGGTCCCCATAATAGTTATACCTTTTGACGGTTGTCAGTAGCCCATAGCCTATGGAGGTGGGTGTGGAGTAGTTGTGGATCAAGCCCTATTGGGTTAGGTCATGACGTAGAGAATTAACTTAACATGTTTACTTAGAATGCGGTAAATTTCATGTGAAAAAAATTATGTAAAGAGATATTTAAATAACTAAAGAATTTTTTTCAGTGTTCTAATGCTTATAATACCCTATAGGTTATATGGGTCTTATATATATAGAGATTATTCATAATAGTTAGTGAGATGAATCGTCATAAAGAATGATATGGAGAAAACTTATGCCTTATTTCAACTAAATGTTCATGTTAAAAATTACCCGACTCGTGATTTAGAGTTTGTAGAAGTAATATTTTCATTGAAAATATAGAGGAATTATCTATATGGAAAAGGTGTTATATATACAATGATAATAAAATATTAAGGTATATATTTACATAGAAAGAGATGAATATTCACCTAATAAGATGGTCAGAGTTTATCAAATATTATGTTTTCTCAATACATTACCACACTAGGATGGAAACAAAGGTGGCTCATACTCTTAGTTGGAAATACCATGCAAGTATTTCCATGAATATAATTGAAATAGATCGAATAATTATAGATTTTAAGAATATGTACCCTGAAATCATACAAAAATGGGAATGATCTTATCTTTCTCAGATGGATGTTCAATCATCCATCCACAATATGACTAAAAAGGTATAGAAGGAAGATGTGGAATTATAGAAAAAGGCGATGAATGTTTCCTAGTTAAATCATGACAATGTAGGAATGATAAGGTTCAAAAACATGTATATATTCCATATATACCATATTTTAATAACGATCAATTGGAATAGGAACATAGTTCATTATTCTATATTCATCCATGAATAAATAAAATGTATTGAGATCTAAAAGATTATTTTTTATGGGATAACTTGAAGAGAGATATTGTAGAGTATGAATATCAATTATTATTAAGTCACCAAGTTAAGGAATAGTGACTTAATTCTTAGGATATTTTATAACCATTACCCATACTCGAATTGAAATGGAAAACCACCATAATATATTTTGTCTTCACACCTCCCAAAACCACCAAACACCATTATTCTAACTGGGTAATAGTCGATCAACTTACAAATATTTCACACATCATTTCCATTATAGAATATTTCACTCTTTATTAACATTCTAGAATATACAATATAGAGGTTTTAAGGATACATGGAGTACTACTATATATTTTATTTTATTAGGATCACACATCTATGCTCTAAAAGTTCCTTCATGGGAGCCGGACAGAGAGTTGAGTTTAAATATTCCATATCATCCTCAGATGGATGGCATCTCTAAGAGAACCATTCAAAACCAATAGGATATGTTGAGATATTTTTCAAAATATTTCAAAGGTGTTTGGGATCAAAAGCATCCTATAGTCCTTTTTTCATAAAATAATGACCTTCACTTGAGCATTCACATGACATATTATGAAGACATCTATAGAATATAGTGTTAAAATCCAACATACTATGATGAAGTTGGAGAGAAAATCTATTAGGACCTAAGATATCTAAGGAAATTGAAGGGAAAGTTAGATCCACACAATAATATATCAATGTAGCTATGTGTTTATAGAAATTTTATCCCCACAATCATCAATGTGATCTGGAATTTGAAGAATCTGGGAAGATATTTCTATGAATTTATCAATGGTAGAGTATTAATAGATTAATAATTGAAGGTAATGTTGATCTCCATGTAAATTTTCACTTTCATGTTTCTGGATCGAGGGGGGATAATATCTTATCAGCGGGTGATTTCACTAAGTATATCTCAAATTCACAACATGATCCATATATATCTATTGAGGAAGTATATAATAGAACCCTCACATGTACACAACTCATAGAATTTATCATTGGTTCATAATAGTTCCTCTGAGTATCAAACAATACATATCATAGATCATAGAGATAATGTTATATATAAAAACTTGACACACCTGGTTAATGTTTTATGGAGTAATCATAAATTTAAAGAAGCTATTTAGGAAACCTAGAATAAAATGGAATAGATATATCCGAGTTTTTTTGTATTGGAGTGACATAATTTTTATGGTAATATTATTTTTATGTGTGTGGGAGGGTATAATGCTACACACTTATAATTTATGAAATATTTCTCTGTAAATATATTTTTCAATAGCTTTCAATACACACAAAATAGATTTTAAATAAAACATAATATATTATAACACTATAAAGTTTGAATTATATTGGAAGGTATGAATAGGATTAACTAATTTATGAAAAATTTATATATAAAATAAATTCACAAATTATCAATTGATTATATATAGAAATAAAAATAATTTGAAAGTAGAAGAGATGTTTTCCTATAAGTTTTTTTATGTTTTCAACATGTTTTAATCTTAAAAAACCAAACTAATAACTATTTTTGAACAATTGAAATGAAATTTATATATTATATGTTCAATAAAATGTTTTAACATTCATATAATGTTTTTATTATCCATGAGATCAAAATAAATTAAGTTTGATCCTTAAAAACTATATTTTTCGAAAATAAATATTTTGATGTGTTTTGTGCACTTATTTTCAATTTTTATTCCACTTATACATATTTAATTTTATAAATTGAATTAAATATTTTTAATCATTAGGATTAAATTTTTAAATAATTTCCCTTTATTTTTAAGCATTTTGAATAGTAACCATGTTAAAATTTATCTCCATTATAAAGGGTAAATTGAGTTAACCCAGGTTAAAACTAATTGTTATGGCCTCAATTTTTCATCTAAATTATTCTTGGATAAAGTTGATTCAACCATTATAACCTTATACTCAAAATTTAACCGTTTAAGGTATAATTTTTCAAGAAAATATCCAATATAATATTAAAAGGTAATAAAAATAATGAAATGTCACTCTCTTACATATAAATATCTCTTATATATTCATGTAGGGGAAAAAGAAAGTGGTGAATGAGTATAGTTTTTTATTTCTAGAATTATAAAATTATTCTCATTATGGTAGTTTATTTTTTTTTTCATATTATATAATTACATTTAATGATTATGCAATGCTGACATAATAATTATTCAATTTATAGAAAAAAATCATTTTAATTTTTTAAAAAATAATACTATTTGTGTGATTTATTGTTATTATTTATTTTTTAGATAAATAAAACATATTATGGAAATTTTAATCATTTATATTTGAATAATGTCTTTTCTTGATGTATTTGATGTCAAATTAAATAAACTGTTTCAAAATGATAATAATTTTATTATATTAAAATAATATTTTATTATATTATTTAAAAATAATAAAAATATTGAAAGTGGATTAGGGGATACGATATGTTATAAAATTTTATCCCTAGTCCATTTATAATCTAGTTGGAAACTTAAATGCTAAATTATAACATCTTAAGAGTGAAAGATATGTTATTACAGTTAAGGTTAGAATAGGTTAACTTAAGTGTTAAACCAAATGATAAGGTATTAAATACCACATAAATCTATAGTATTTTAATCTATTAATGATATTTGAACTATACAAAATCTTAAAATATAATCAATTTTTATTTTGAATCATTTTTCTTGATAATTACTTAATTAAATTTTAATCATTTAAGAAATTCAAAGTGTTATTTCCCTCACTTATAAAAGGACACCCCATTATATCAATTATTCACGCAAAATTGAATATTCAAAATTTAAAATTCCTAGAATAAATAAATTCTAATATTTAATATTCATATTCGTGAGGTTCTATTCTTCCTAAAAGACTAACCATAGGATACTTAAGAGGATATCTAAAGGAATTATTTCAAAAAAGAGGTAATCACCTTAACTGGTCTATTTTTTTAATTCTTCTTTACCCAAAAATGTTTTTATGAATATAAATTCTCCATTATCTAACTTTTCCCCATCAGCTGGGATGTGAATGTATCACTCGTGCATATGTACAACTCACCATCTCTATATATGGATACAATTCATTTTCAACCAACATTTTTCATGGATGGTTTCAATGATAGGTTTATTGTTTTTATATTATAATTATGAAGTAATTATACTGATTTAATTATAATATCACATCCTCATTCTTTCCTTTTGATCTGTTAAAAAAATATTGTCCCTCATGCGTATGTGCTGACAAGAACCTCTACAAAGCGATGTGATTTTTTTTAATTTCCATTTTACATACATGGTAATAAATATTGGTATATTTAATATAAATTATATATATGATATAATAATGATTTTGGGTAGGTATAATATTATTTACCTTTCTCTTGTTGTATTCATTAAAAATAGTAGACAACATTCATGCGTACATATGAACTATAATCTCCAGGAATAGTTTATTAATATTTCTAACTTTAACTTTTTTGATTAATCTAAATAAAAATATATTTAATATTATATATATATATATCATAATTATAATTATTGATATAATGGAACTGTGATCAATGTTAAATGGATAAAACTATTGAACCAAACCATACATGAAAAATGAAATAGTTATTA
The DNA here is from genome assembly GCA_963277665.1 of Viscum album. NCBI lineage: Eukaryota > Viridiplantae > Streptophyta > Magnoliopsida > Santalales > Viscaceae > Viscum > Viscum album. The sequence continues at coordinate 1,819,695,644 of OY728161.1, read as the reverse complement.
CCCAGAATAATAATTTTAACAAATAATTGTTCATAAACGGGTGATAAAACATTATAAGTATATAAAATATGGTATGATATATTTGATTATGGTTGTGGAATATGTTTATAATAAATCATTATTTATTATATAGTTTGTTCAAACAAATATGAAAGAATTCGAACCTAAGGCAATGATTTATTTTTCAATCTTATTATTATTTAAGATTGTTTATGTTTAAGTATGAGTTGGAGGAAATATTTAAAATTTATATCTTAAACCTAATATATATTCTTATACTATGGTTATTTATATAAAATAAATTTTTTAATTTCATTTTACACTCTTTAATTAATCAATATAATAAAAAATATTTTTTGTAAAACAAAATTTATTTTTCTATTCATTCGAGAATGTTTCTCTAATATTTACACATTTCCCTTAAAATGAATAAAATGATATTTTAAACATTACAAAAGGATTTAATAAATATTTTTCTCCCTTTTATATCTTTTTATAAAATATATTAAATTTTATCTACTTTTCATTCTCCAAACGATGCACTTTTGGACATTTTTATAAAAGAGTGAAAGTAATGTTTTATAACATATATAATCTGAACATAATTTCCCACCATCATGAAAATTCATGACTTTAAAGAATAATTTAAATTATTATATGGTTATTTTCAAATAAATTTACTTTCTTTACATTTTTATGTTTTTTAGATTTTAAATAGGTTTTTTCAATGTGAAAAAGGATACTTTACTCATGAAATTTTGTAGTGATATTTCGAAAGTATTTTCATAGAAATCAACATCCATTGTAAAAAAAATATGATTTACTGAGGTTATACTCTTATTATTCCATCCACCATATTTTAAATGGATTGTTTATGATCAAGTTGATAGGTGAAAGTATTGATATTTCATATTCTTGTTCTTCTAATATTGACAGTTCTTGATTTTTAAGGCATGTTGATTTTGTTATATTTTTTATTCATATAATAAATAAATTGGAGTTGTTAAGTGAAGGGTAAGGCCTTGAAATTAATGTCCCCGTGATGCATTAGTAGGTCTCATGAGACAACTATATTGGGTTTTTTACTAATATCTTACCCATTTATATATATGTCTTGGCATGAGGCGTGGATGGTATTTTTAGATGTCTTGGAATAGGGACTCAATGGTATGTTTTAGATATTAAGAATTATGCATTCCATCATTGTGATATTAGTTTTTTATATATATGGTTTTATTTGAATATTTTTTTCATATAAATGGATAAATTTCAAACTCATGTGATTATTTATATAACAGTATTTTATAATCCATTATTACTTGAATATTATTCATGCATCATTTAACATCCTCTATATTCATTCCCTTACAAAGCATATAAACTCACTCCATTTTTATTTTTAACATTCCTTAGTATGCCAATAAATTTGATGTGATTGATATATAGGGATATTCTAGGGGAAAAGATGATCTCAAAGAAAATAGTATTCTGTATTTTATGTTTACAAATTTAAGGTGAGATTTGATTATTTGACTAGTTTACCAAGACTAGTAATATATTCAGTAATTTGGGATTTCATTTATGGAATTTAGTACCAATGTAATAAATTAACCACTGACTCTAGGATACTATAGTTAGGGTCTTTACAATTTGAGGCTCTGATGACACTTAATTGAATCAATTTTCGAAATGCATAATGTGTGTATCTTAGAGTCCTATAATTAGTGATTTTTCATTTTTCATTGGATTAAATGTTATTAAATTAATGAATAAGTTATTTATTTCTCAAAATAAATATTATAAGCGGATAAACAAGTGGTTTCACATAAGGGATTTTAATACAATGGAAGCACTGATGTGCACCTGGATGAAACTATCAAAATATAAGTAACTCAAAGGGGTTGATATAGAACATTAATGTATGATCAATTGGATTTTTTATTTTATTAACACTAAACGATACATCGTATTTCATACATTCCAAGAAACCCATTATCAATATCATCCCAAAAAAACTCATATGAAATATGTTTGATGAATACACATTTATATCAATAAATTTTTTATTTCATGTTGTTTCATAATATCACTTAATAGAAGAAACAATTATGAAATTCAGATGCATATTAGATAGGATTATTGTATTACTGAATGTTTTCTTCTAGAGGTGAATTAATTCACATCAATTCTTGTATGAATTTGATGATCAAGAAGCATGATTACATCTATATAAATTGAATGGATGATAAATATGTATTGTCTATTTAATATTATAACCAATTGATATAGTTCTCACAACCACATGAGTACTGTGGGAAAGAATAGGAATATATTATTCTGATCAAGGGGGAAAACCTGAGTTCCATATATATAACTAAAAATATAATTCATTATTTATGTACTAAACAAATTTAAACTAATTATCACATCATAAAAAAGGTTCAAATATAGTTGATGGGATTGAGGTATCTATCTAATGAAGATCAGGATGAAAACATACTGAATAGGGATCTACCCAACATGATTTTTTAACAAAATTGATTTGGTCGTTGTGTCTAATCAAATCCATAAAAATAGATGAGTTTGAAAAGGGTACCTGACCCCCCAATGGGAATTTCTATTTCACGAAAGATATTCTTTTATTTTTGAAATAAATTCTTAACTAACTAAAAACATTTTATAAACATTCAAAGATTTTATCTTTGGTTTTCTTGGAAAGGGGGAAAAGGTGGTAACATTTTAAGTAGAGAATATGTTATAGATAGTTTTATCATATTGAGAAAGTGGAATCAGAAATTTTATAAATATTGAGAGAGTATGTGAATTCTTACATTGGATAATATATTTGGATGTTAAGCATGATGTTCATGAATTCCAATATCTTAATTCCATGAGGCTCTTCTTAGAAGTCTCTTATTTCTCACACCAAGTTTGAATCATGTGGGATTAGAGTTTTTGATTAGTGAATCATTGATACACTCATATAAGGAAAGGGTTTTAGATATAATTACATGTTATATCTAATCTATTCATTTTTTTACCTGAGAGTGAAATGTTAAATTTGGTTTCGAATTGTCAAAAAACTCTAAGGCTGATTTTTTGAAAAAAGCACCTTTTGATGTTTTTATGGTGTTTGTTTACAATTATGATGACTGTTTCTTCATAATAGCTCACAAGGTCATGTGGAATATTTTTCATAAATAAATGGGATTCTGTAACTTATCAAGTATAAGCTAGTTGTCACTATGGTAAAATATAACTATACAAGTAATTTAGTATAAAAAGTGCTAAGATTGATTACACAAAACCATGGTGTACAATGTGTTGAGAAAGAGGAAACCTATGGGCATTTTCTCAGTCCTACTATAACTCAATAAAAATAAATAGTGATATATATGTAAAAATGTTATCATACATAGAAAATAAATTGAGGAAAAGGAGACTCTATCATGATTATACACTAGTTGCAGATGGCTATAGTTTTCGTGGGTATGATCTAGCGTAAAGGACATAAGAGAAACAATAGCACTGGACATCACTGTGGACCAACTAGGAAAATAACGTCCTTAATGGATTTGATCTACCTAAGGATATAGAATGTTGTTTTATAAAGTAGTGAATACCTAAAGTAATTTTTTATGTGGGATAGATTCAAATGAACACTATTTATTATAGAATACAGTGAGTGTTGTTTTAGAGGTGAGTGATTATAAAATGGAAAGGGGATCTATGCTACATCACGAAGTATGGTGTTTCAGATTTGATTTCATCCTATATAAAATGGGTAGTGGAATGTAGGATGTTTTTTTGTTTTAGTCATATTAAATGAACTTTTCGGAAAAAAAGACATGTATATAGTAAAATGGGATGAGAAAATTGTGTATAATATAGTAAAATATGTGGTGGTTGGAAAATAGACAGCTAGAGGTGACCATGACATGGGGATGACCTTGGTACATTTTTACCATCCTTATGAGTCATAGGGAATCCTTGTTTGGGTGTTTTCCGTACCATGGTGGAATCATGTAATGTCAAATATAGGAGGATTGAGAACCCCTTGATTCACGACCTAATGTATTTTGGTGTGCTGGGAATAGGGAGAACTTTTTTCTCACGAGGAATTGAAATGGACAAGTAATCATGGTTCCAATATTTTCAATGGAAATTTTGTTTGGAGAATATCTTCACATGTCATTTTCATGAAGTGTTGGAAATTTTTAGGGGGTTTTCTCATAATATCAAATAGATGGATCTTGTAATAATATTTTTCACCCAAAAGGAGGAAATTATCTTCAATTTACTAGTTCATACTGAGATATTTTAAGACCCCCATTTAGTGTGATCAAAGGAAAATATAACAGGGCATGTGTAAAAGGGAGATAAGAATATCATATAGGTTCGATATCATTAAACACACAGAAAAATAAAAGAGGCAGGAGAGGAACCTCAGACATTCACTAGAATGAAAATAATATGATCAATTAGAGTCTCTTACATGAATTTGTGTGAAATTATAAAATATGAAAATGGTGGATTAATGGTATACAAATGTTTTGTATATTTTCTCATCAAAATTTTGTAGAGAAGAATTTAAATATAGAATATGTAGTTTATACATTTCAGTAAAGAATAGAAGTGAGTTCTTTGAGTGTGTTATTCATAATGAAATTGAAGGGTCAATGTTTCCACTTCAATGTTTAAAATTAATCAAATAAAGTGATTTTTAGTGTCTCTAGTGCATAGAAACATCTTCATACATCGTCCATGGGTTATCTTATTTGGGTTAACCTAGTAATATTATTTTATTCATTTTTACAACTTTATTTATTGAATAGAATTTATAAGGGAGGTAATTAAATGGTCCTCAAAAAGAGAGAATGAGATAGTGATGAAGTCTATATTTTAATTTAAAATATCATATTTTACCCATGAATTATCATAGTATGTTCCTTGATTGGGACAAATAATGTGTACCTGGATATCCTCACTTACAATCCACGGATTCCCATGACACAAATAGAGGTAAAAATCAATATATATTATATAATATTTTTGGAAACAATAAAAAGCATAACTGTAACACCCCGAGATTTTATGAAAAGTATTATTTTTAATTAATGTCTTGTGTTGTATGCTACACAAAAAGTCGCTTGCACAACACACATCCTTGACTTGCTTTGCATTACACGCAATCACGACCTTCCTCGATAGCGTGTGTAGTACGCAATTCCGAGTTTCACTAAACAATGATATGCTGTTAAAATACTATTAAAACTAGCCGTTATGAATAGTAATAACCACTTTTAAAAATTTGTAAATTTTATTTTTCAAAATGGAATTCATTTTTGGATTCGGAATATCAAAATTAAATTAGGGTGAATTTTTGGTACTTTTCGGATAACTTTCATTTTCCGATGAATAGTGAAAATTACTAAATTTTAATTAAAAACAACCTTTTTAATTGAAATAATTAATAGTGATAAATTATTAATTTGATTGGTTTTAAAGTATATTTAGAATATAATTTTACAATTTAATACAATTTAGGTCATTGGATGTAATTTCACATTTAAACCAGACATAAACAAGTGTCAATCTTTTGATAGTTATTATCTCTTAAAAACACGCTATTTGTTTTGACGACAGGAATTAATTTTTAAATTAGTTAATGTAACTGATATGTTTTGAATTTTGTAAAATAAACATCATTTTTCAAGTCATAATATCAAATATTTCTTAGGCCTAATTTTTGGTATTTTTCTGAAAACTTTCATTTTTGGATGAATAGTGAAACCACTAAGTGGTAGTTAAAAAACTAAATTTTTCATAAAACATAATTTTACCGCTTCTGTGAGTGGAATTTTGAAAATTCAAGAGACACGGTTAATACCATGGACTAAAATGTGGTTCAATGAGATGAAAATAATTTTTGATGAATAGTAACTTTTTACTTTTTTTTACCATGGTTAAAAGTAAATAAGGTAATTAACGGTAAAAATGATATTATTATTACCATAACACATGTACTAATTCTATTGGATAAGTGTAATTCGACCAAAAACAACCTTAGGAATAAAATATGACCATTTAGGCCCACTTGGATTAGATTAGTACATTTAATATTAATTTATTTAAAGAAGGGTTAACATAGTTAAAATCAAAGTTTAATAAGTAAATCATTTTTAATATAGGGTTATACATGAGCTAAATTAGACTATAAATATTAATTAGAAAGATAAAAAGATTTCCTACATAATTATATATTTTTTTAATTTTTATAATTTAAATAATTTAATTTATTTATGATACAATGATGATGCAGTAATTATCTTATTAATGAAATATTGACATAATTGATGTTATAAATACCCATATAAATGTAATTTGAGACTTTTTATGAATTAAAATAATTTTATATGTTAATATGACATGTTAGTATTTATTTAATTTATTTAGTTCGAACTAATCATTCTATTATGATTTACACAAAAATCAATTACCAAATAGTGTCAAAATTGACATAAAATAGTTTTTTAAAAAAATATTATATTATTAATTGTTATTATATTCCTAAAAATATAAGGTTCGTCCAAATGACTTAGATAAGGTTATATATATTAATAATAAACAACTTGGGGTTCGTTTGGCTTGTTATAATAAGTTTATTAACCTTATAGTGTAAGAACACAAAAAGACACGGTAAAAGTAAAATAATCTATCTTAAAGTTAAATCTAAATGATAAGGTTAAAATAGTAAACTAAACTTTTCCAAATTCTATTGGATGAGATGATTTCGACCCATCCCCACATTAGCTTCGAAATAAATAAATTTTTAGCTATTTAAAACCGAATATGGCTTTATAATAAAATAATATTTTTAGTTTTTCCAAAGGTGCCCCTCTCCTCCCTTATAAAAGAGCACCTCCTCCCTCCCTTCCTCACACCAATTTGAGCCTTCAAACTCGGCAAAACACTGAATAATTCTCTTCTAAACTTTCCTAGAAACATCCTAGAGGTCCTGGTATTCTTCAAAGACCAATTTTAGTGCCCTAGGAGAAGGACTCAAAGAGGCGCTTCAAAGAAGAGGTAATGTCCGTTACTGATTCTTTCAACTTTATTTCCTCTTCCACTTCTTCTTCTTAGGTTGTTTCATTATAAAGTAATAACATCAGTATCTCTAATATACTGATATGTTATTATAAGTATGAAACAAACCTATTTCACCATCTATCCATCCTACGGAAAACGAAATCACCGCGCGTGCGTACGTACAGAATACCGTCTCCACGCCGTGGTGTAATCTATTTTCCACCACCACCTTACTTGGATGGGTATAATGGTGTAAATAATAACTATATATGATTATTATAAAGTGATATTGATTATAAAATAGTATACATACACTCCAATACAATTCCACGATCATGAGAATGATATCATCACTCGTGCGTACGTATGGAGTACCGTCTCCACGACGTGATGAGAATCATTCTCCACGTTAACCATTCATGAATGATTATAAAGTATATATAATTAGTAATCATGAAATATATGACATAATAATACTAATTTATTTATGTATATATATGTATGTCATCTACTTAATTCCATTCAACTTAATAAGGAAACGAAAACAGCGTTCATGCGTACGTACGACCTACCGTCTCCATGAACGGTGTATTTCATTCCATTTTTGATCCATTATATATATGTATATTCTGAATATATATTATATATAATTCATGTTTTACATTTTGGATTTAAGTAATCATGATATAATTAATCATATGAATAATTACAAGTTAAAACACAAACGAAAAATGAGACGATTTTACCCAAAACGATACTTTAACATGAATTAAAACAAAGCGGGTAATATAAAGTCATAAGTGAACCATATATGATATAAAAACAATGAATATGATTATTTAATAAGTCAATGACATTATTTAAATCATATTACAGGAGGTTCGGATACATACGATGCATATCAGACCTAAGGTAAGAGATAATTTATCAATCTCATTTTTATCCGAGGTTGTTTATTCGTAAGTATTTACTGGGGTTATCTTTATCATCCAAGACCATGTTTTCTAAAAATATTTTATTATATGTTTAAAGTTCTTTTTACCCATTTTTTTTTACTTTTACTACATGGTATGTAAAGAATCTTTCTTTTACGAGGTACTTTTTGACTTTTCCAGCAAAATTACGAGAAGACTGTTTTTTTACTTATACGGCATAAAAGGATTTTTACATTTTTATAAAGCCTTATTTTCATGAATCTTCCCCCAAAATATTTCATGACTATTTTCAAAAAAATATTATTCTTTTAAAATTGCATGAAATTTTGTGAAAAGAAATTTATTTTGAAGAACAAAGGATATTTTCCTCAATAATTCATTTCAAGTGTTTTATCAAAACCATTTTTCATCTAAGATGAAATTATTTCATATGTTTATGTTTCAATTATAATGAATCTATGATTTACATGGTTTCACTTTCCTTATTATGAAAGGATATCCATTTATTTGATATGCATTATGTAATGTGGGGATGATGTTTATGAAACCCATTTTATTTATTGGGTTATTATGAATGATGTATGTTTATTTTGTGGAAAAAGTAAGAATGATTTCATTATGAGATGGGTGGGACCTATATCTCCCTCCAATGCATTGGGTAAAGATTTATATCTCATTAGATAGACATGGCTGGAATGATAAGTTAATCTAGTTCAGTATTACAGGACTGGAATGAGGAGTGAACTCGATTCAGAAAGGGACTTTGTCCACTAAGATGGTCTTGGCAGAAATGCCTTGGATACTATGGAAATCATTACATGTGCTTAATGGATGCCACAATTACATGTTTTATTCCCAGGATATTTTATCATGATTTATGTTCCATTATGATCTATTACTTATGTACTTCCATTTTTTTATGTTGTTGCTCATGATTTTTAGTGTTCATGTTTTTTTATGTTCAAATGTATATGCTATGTTTTATTTTATCAATTCTTACCCTTACTGAGCATTTGAGCTCACCCTTTTTATGTTTTCTTTTGCCCCAGGATTAAAAGAAATATTTTAGGTAAGGAAACAAAAATGGGAAGATCTTTATGGGAGATGTTGAAGATCTTTCACCATGATTAGAAGATTAAGTTCCAAGTTTCCAAAGACACTAAACTATTACTGTCCTTGTGTGTCTGTTTTTGTTATGTACTAATTATTCCGCAAAAGTAGTGTAATGTCCATGTACGTCAAGCTTCGGGTCTCTATAGTTGGTATCAGAGGAAAAGGAGGTGGGAATGTATCCGATCCTTGGGAACTCTCACATGTGAGCGTTGGACGAAGCATGGATCTCCACCCAAGGGCTCAATGATGAAATGGCTGCCACTGGGGATAGTGGTGTGTCCCAGCTAGGGGATGTAGCCGCCCATGGAGTGCCCTGATAGGTATCAATTATAGTCCACTGGAAGTAATTCTAGACTGTTACCATTTTTATCAGAGGAAAGGTTTAGTCAACCTTTGGAAACTAGGATGCGAGAACATTAGTGAGATCCCTAGAGATATTTTTAAGGTATGTCTAGGGATGTCCCTAAGGTTAAGTATAAGTATAGGTTATAGTACTAGAATTACGGAAACCCAAGATGTTAGATATTGAAGGTACTCCCCCTTTATTATATTGTTTTCCCTAGCGTGATTTTTGCCACTCACACTATTCTTTTTGTGTTTTAGAAAATGGCTGGAAACAAGATGATTCACGATAATGGAGGATATGCTATTGAAATATTAGTAAAACTAGCCGTTATGAATAGTAATAACCACTTTTTAAAATTTTGTAAATTTTTTTTTTCAAAATGGACTTCATTTTTGGATTCGGAATATTGAAATTAGATTAGGGTGAAATTTTGGTACTTTTCGGATAACTTTCATTTTCTGATGAATAGTGAAAATTACAAAATTTTAATTAAAAACAACCTTTTTAATCAAAATAATTAATAGTGATAAATTATTAATTTGATTGGTTTTAAATTAGATTTAGAATATAATTTTACAATTTAATACAATGTTGGTCATTGGATTTAATTTCACATTTAAACCAGACATAAACAAGTGTCAATCTTTTGATAGTTATTATCTCTTAAAAACATGCTATTTGTTTTGACGACAGGAATTAATTTTTAAATTAGTTAATGTAACTCATATTTTTTGAATTTGGTAAAATAGACATCATTTTTGAATTCATAATATCAAATATAGATTAGGCCTAATTTTTGGTATTTTTCTGGAAACTTTCATTTTTTGATGAATAGTGAAACCACTAAGTGGTAGTAAAAAAACTAAATTTTTCATAAAACTTAATTTTACCGCTTCTGTGAGTGGAATTTCGAAAACTTGAGAGACACGGTTAATATCAGGGACTAAAATGTGGTTCAATGAGATGAAAATAATTTTTTGTGAATAGTAACTTTTTACTTTTTTTTACCACGATTAAAAGTAAATAGGGTAATTAAAGGTAAAAATGATACTATTATTACCCTAACACATGTCCTAATTCTATTGGATAAGTGTAATTCGACCAAAAAAGACCTTAGAAATAAAATATTACCATTTAGACCCACTTGGATTAGATTAGGACATTTAATATTAATTTATTTAAAGAAAGGTTAAAATAGTTAAAATCAATGTTTTATAAGTAAATCATTTTTAATGTAGGGTTATACATGAGATAAATTAGAATATAAATATTAATTAGAAAGATAAAAATATTTCCTACATAATTATATTTTATTTGTAATTTTTAGACTTTAAATAATTTAATTTATTTATGATACAATGATGATGCAGTAATTATCTTATTAATGAAATATTGACATAATTGATGATATAAATACCCAAATAAATGTAATTTGAGACTTTTTATGAATTAAAATAATTTTCTATGTTAATATTACATGTTAGTATTGATTTAATTAATTTAGTTCGAATTAATCATTCTGTTATGATTTACACAAAAACCAATTATCAAATAGTGTCAAAATTGACATAAAATAGTTTTTTAAAAAAATATTATATTATTAATTGTTATTATATTCGTAAAAATCTAGGGTTCGGCCAAATGACTTAGATAAGGTTATATATATTAATAATAAACAAATTGGGGTTCGTTTGTCTTGTTATAGTAAGTTTATTAACCTTATAGTGTAAGAACACAAAAAGACACTGTAAAAGTAAAATTATCTAACTTAAAGTTAAATCTAAATGATAAGGTCAAAATAGTAACGTAAACTTGTCCAAATTCTATTGGATGAGAGGATTTCGACCCATCCCCACCTTAGCTTCGAAATAAATCAATTTGGAGCTATTTAAAACAGAATATGGCTTTATAATGAAATAATATTTTTAGTTTTTCCAAAGGTGCCTCTCTCCTCCCTTATAAAAGAGCACATCCTCCCTCCCTTCCTCACACCAATTTGAGCCTTCAATCTCGGCCAAAACCTGAAAAATTCTCTTCTCCACTTCCCTAGAAACATCCTAGAGGTCCTGGTCTTCTTCAATGACCAATTTTAGAGCCCTATGAGGAGGACTCAAAGAGGCTCTTCAAAGAGGAGGTAATGTCCGTTACCGATTCTTCCAACTTTATTTCTTCTTCCACTTCTTCTTCTTTGGTTGTTTCACTATGAAGTAATAACATCAGTATCAATCATATACTGATATGTTATTATAAGTATTAAACAACCCTATTTCACCATCTATCCATCCTATGGAAAATGAAATCACCGCACGTGCGTACGTACGGAATACCGTCTCCACGCCGTGGTGTACTCTATTTTCCACCACCACCTTACTTTGATGGGTATAATGGTGTACATAATTACTATATATGATTATTGTAAAGTGACATTGATTCTGAAATAGTATACATACACTCCAATATAATTCCACGATCATGATAATGATACCATTGCTCGTGCGTACGTACGGACTACCGTCTCCACGACGCGATGAGATTCATTCTCCACGTTAACCATTCATGAATGATTATAAAGTATATATAATAAGTAATAATGAAATATATGGCATAATAATACTACTGTATTTAAGTATATATATGTATTTCATCTAATTAATTCCATTCAACTCAATAAGGAAACGAAAACAGCGTTCATGCGTACGTACGTCCTACCGTCTTCATGAACGGTGTATTTCATTCCGTTTTTCAATCCAATATATATATGTATATTCTGAATATATATTATATATAAATCATGTTTTACATTCTGGATTTAAGTAATCATGATATAAGTAATCATATGAATAATTACAAGTTAAAACACGAACGACAAATGAGACGATTTTACCCAAAACACTACTTTAAAATAAATTTACAAAAGAACGGGTAATATAAAGTCATAAGTGAACCATATATGATATAATAACAATGAATATGATTATGTAATAAGTCAATGAAATTATTTAAATCATATTACACGAGGTTTGGATATGTTTGAAGTACATCGGACCTAAGGTAAGGGATAATTTATCAATCTCATTTTAATCCGAGGTTGTTTATTCGTAAGTATTTACTGGGGTTATCTTTATCATCCAATACCATGTTTTCTAAAAAAAATTAATGTATGTTTACAGTTATTTTTACCAATTTTTTTTTACTTTTAATACATGGTATGTAAATAATCATTCTTTTACGAGGTACTTTTTGACTTTTCCAGCAAAAGTACGAGAAGAATGTTTTTTTACTTATACGACATGAAAGGATTTTTATGGTTTTATAAAGAATTATTTTCATGAAGCTTCCTCCAAAAGATTTCATGACTATTTTCAACAAAATCTTTTTCTTTTAAAATTGCATGACATTTTGTGAAAAGAAATTTATTTTGAAGAAGAAAGGATATTTTCCTCAAGAAATCATTTCAAGTGTTTTATCAAAACCATTTTTCATCTAAGATGAAATTATTTCATATATTTATGTTTCAAGTATAATGAATCTATGATTTACATGGTTTGAAATTCCTTATTATGAAATGATATCCATTTCTTTTATATGGATTATGTAATGATGGGATGATGTTTATGAAACCCATTTTATTTATTGGGTTATTATGAATGATATATGTTTATTTTGTGGCACAAGTAAAAATGATTTCATTATGAGATGGGTGGGACCTATATCTCCCTCTAATGCATTGGGTAAATATTTATATCTCATGAGATAGACATGGATGGAATGGTAAGTTAATCTGGTTCAGTATTACAGGACTGGAATGAGGAGAGAACTCGATTCAGAAATGGACATTGTCCACTAAGATGGTCTTGGCAGAAATGCCTTGGATACTATGGAAATCATTACATGTGCTCAATGGATGCCAAAATTACATGTTTTATTCCCAGGATATTTTATCATGATTTATGTTCCATTATGATCTATGACTTATGTAATTTGATTTTTTTATGTTGTTGCTCAAGATTTTTAATGTTCGTGTTTTTTTAAGTTCAAATGTATATGGTATGTTTTATTTTATCCATGCATAACCTTACTGAGCATTTGAGCTCACCCTTTTTCTATTTTCTTTTCCCCCAGGATTAAAAGAAAGATTTTAGGTAAGGAAACAAAAATGGGAAGATCTTTATGGGAGATGTTGAAGATCTTTCACCACGATTAGAAGATTATGTTCCAAGTTTCCAAAGGCACTAAACTATTACGGTATTTGTGTGTCTGTTTTTGTTATGTACTAAGTATTCTGTAAAAGTAGTGTAATGTCCATGTACGTCATTCTTCAGGTCTATACAGTTGGTATCAGAGGCAAAGGAGGTAGGAATGTATCTGATCCTTGGGAACTCTCACATGTGAGCGTTGGACGAAGCATGGCTCTCCGCCCAAGGGCTTCATGAGGAAATGGCTGCCACTGGGGATGGTGGTGTGTCCCGCCCAGGGGGTGTAGCCACCCATGGAGTGCCCTGATAGGTATCAATTATAGTCCACTGGAAGTAATTCTAGACCATTACATTTGGTATCAGAGGAAAGGTTTAGTCAACCTTTGGAAACTAGGATGCGAGATCTTTAGTGAGACCCCTAAAGATATTTTTAAGGTATTTCTAGGGGTGTCCCTAAGGTTAAGTATAAGTATAGGTTATAGTACTAGAATTATGGTAACCCAAGATGTTAGATATTGAAGGTACTCCCCCTTTATTATATTGTTTTCCCTAGCTTGATTTTTGCCTCTCACACTATTCTTTTTGGGTTTTACTAAATGGATGGAAACAAGATGATTCACGATAATGGAGGATATGATGGACAATGGAATGATATTCTTCATGAGAAACCAAATGAAATGGGATTTGGAAGTCCAAACATCATTATTATGCCGAATCAGAAATCTCATAATATGATCAATAAACTCAAATTTGGTAAGTTTCTTGACTCGTCTAATAAGAGAAAGATGGAGTTTCATGATGATCATAGAGGAAAGAAAGTTCAATTTCTCCTATGTAAATCATGTGGTAAGAGGCATCAAGGAGAATGTTTCAAAGGAACTGGAATATGCTTTGGGTGTGGAAAAGAAGGACACAAAGCCAGTAAGTGAAAAGGAAAAGGTTCAGTTAACACCAGGGATGAGGATAATGGTATTGCTAAGACATCAACAATGGTTAAATGTTTTAAATGTGGAACGTACGGGCATTATGAAAACTAATTCCCTAAGGGAAAGTATCATGAAGAGAATCAGTATGGTCGTATGGGTAGCATTTATGTTGATGATGATGAAGAGACTACAAATGATATGTGAGTTGAAATAATTTTTGAAGCTCGATCAATGGTTTAAGAAGGTAGTGGAATGATTACATGTTTATAAAGTGAAATGTTGTATAAGTAATCTCATGGTACTATGGAATAAAGAGACATCTAAGGATTGTTACACTATTGTCTTTCCTTAAGTTTTGAAAGTGTATGATGAATGGTACCAGTAACCATGAATGGTTATTCAGATATTTTTGGAAAGTAGATGATATGCGCATAATGAATGGATAAGTAGAAAATTAAATGTTTGATAGTATTCATGAGCTCATGACTGATATAAGGAAATATTTATATCATGGTTTGAGTATATAGAATTTTGAAGTTTTGGTATGTGGAAAGAGTTAACTTTTGGCAGCACTCATGTTTTCACTAAGGTTCAATGGGTAGTCATTTTTCAAGAGAGTACATGAATAAGGCCTTTGAATGTTTTGAATTTGACCAACAAGAAATATCTCATGATATATGGGGATCAACGATGGTATTGACATGCTAGTTGTATGAACTCTTTGGTAATCGTTTTCACTATAATATGAGATTGGACAACATTATTTTGGATAAGCCTAAAGATTGGAATAGATTATGTTGGAAATAAGTTAGTATTGTTTAATGATAGAGGTTTTTTCGATATTATTTATGGGATGTTATAGTAATGTAGTTTTAGAAAAAGGACAACATACAGGATGGGCGACAACCCATCGTGTCGAACAAGGCTGTGGGAATCGAACCCACAACCGAAGTGCGACTGGCCTTTATCGACTACCACTGGCCTACAGGAAGTCCATGTTTAGTAGAAACTAGTTTTATTATATTAAAAAGTATGATATATGAAGTATAAGTCCATTTTAGGAACCATATATGATTAATCTCACTATAGATGGACTTATGAATTTTTTGATAACTTTTCTAACCTTTTGTTTGAGACAGATGGGATGACCCATCATTCTATCACATGATCTGCTAACACATCACGAATGAAAAATTCAACTTCATTTATTTAAGAGATGAAGTGGAAATTGTCCAAAGAACGACCAACGGTGAGACTGTACCAAAATCACGAAAGTATTTCTTCTAATTCCAATTTCATCAACTTTAGGGAAATGATCTTGAAAACAAAAAATGTTGTCCTAGTGCTCTTATATCCGATTAATCAGATGGTACCTTAGATCATCACAAATTTATGGCTTTGTGATTGATGACTTTTTCATAGCCATGTTCTCTACCACTCTCCATCAAAACTTGATAGTTATATTTTTCTTCCATATCCATATTTTCACCTATGTTCTCCTACGTGGAAACCCAGTGATGAGTTAATTTGGGCAACCGTTACATTTCATACATTAGTTTTTAAAGCCAAGTATTGTTATTCCTTTTTACAATGTGGGTTTCTATTAAAGAAACTTTCGAGTAGTAAACCATTTATAACCCTAACGAATTTCGAGGGCGAAATTCATTTTAAGGGGGGTAGAATGTAACACCCCGAGATTTTATGAAAAGTATTATTTTTAATTAATGTCTTGTGTTGTATGATACACCAAAAGGAGCTTGCACAACACGCATCCTTGACTTTCCTTG
Source organism: Viscum album (assembly GCA_963277665.1). Classification (NCBI taxonomy): domain Eukaryota; kingdom Viridiplantae; phylum Streptophyta; class Magnoliopsida; order Santalales; family Viscaceae; genus Viscum; species Viscum album. The sequence continues at coordinate 1,819,679,252 of OY728161.1, read as the reverse complement.
CATTACACGCAATCACGACCTTCCTCGATAGCGTGTGTAGTACGCAAAACCGAGTTTCACTAAACAACAATATGCTATTAAAATATTATTAAAACTAGCCGTTATGAATAGTAATAACCACTTTTTAAATTTTTTTTAAATTTTATTTTTCAAAATGGACTTCATTTTTGGATTCGGAATATCTAAATTAGATTAGGGTGAAATTTTGGTACTTTTCGGACAACTTTCATTTCCTGATGAATAGTGAAAATTAATAAATTTTAATTAAAAACAACCTTTTTAATCAAAAAAATTAATAGTGATAAATTATTATTTGAGTGGTTTTAAAGTATATTTAAAATATAATTTTACAATTTTATACAATGTTGGTAATTGGATTTAATTTCACATTTAAACCCGACATAAACAAGTGTCAATCTTTTGATAGTTATTATCTCTTAAAAACACGCTATTTGTTTTGACGACAGGAATTAATTTTTAAATTAGTTAATGTAACTAATATGTTTTGAATTTGGTAAAATAGACATCATTTTTGAATTCATAATATCAAATATACCTTAGGCCTAAGTTTTGGTATTTTTCGGGAAACTTTCATTTTTTGATGAATAGTGAAACCACTAAGTGATAGTTAAAAAATTGAATTTTTCATAAAAATTAATTTTACTGCTTCTGTGAGTGGAATTTCAAAAATCTGAGAGACACGGTTAATATCAAGGAACAAAATGTGGTTCAATGAGATGAAAATAATTTTTGGTGAAGAGTAACTTTTTACTTTTTTTTACCACGATTAAAAGTAAATAGCGTAATTAAGGGTAAAAATGATATTATTATTACCCTAACACATGTACTAATTCTATTGGATAAGTTCAATTCGACCAAAAACAACCTTAGGAATAAAATATTACAATTTAGGCCCACTTGGATTAGATTAGTACATTTAATATTAATTTATTTAAAGAAGGGTTAAAAAGTTAAAATCAAAGTTTAATAAGTAAATAATTTTTAATATAGGGTTATACTTGAGATAAATTAGACTATAAATATTCATTATAAAGCTAAAAATATTTCATACATAATTATATTTTATTTTTAATTTTTGACTTTAAATAATTTAATTTATTTATGATACAATGATGATGAAGTAATTATCTTATTAATGAAATATTGACATAATTGATGTTATAAATACCCAAATAAATGTAATTTGAGACTTTTTATGAATTAAAATAATTTTATATGATAATATGACATGTTAGTATTGATTTAATTAATTTATTTCGAACTATCATTCTGTTATGAGTTACACAAAAATCAATTACCAAATAGTGTCAAAATTGACGTAAAATAGTTTTTAAAACAAATATTATATTATTAATTGTTATTATATTCCTAAAAATCTAAGGTTAGGCCAAATGACTTATATAAAGTTATATATATTAATAATTAACAACTTTGGGGTCATTTGTCTTGTTATTGTACGTTTATTAACCTTATAGTGTAAGAACACAAAAAGACACGGTAAAAGTAAAATTATCTAACTTAAAGTTAAATCTAAATGATAAGGTTATAATAGTAAACTAAACCTGTCCAAATTCTATTGTATGAGAGGATTTCGACCCATCCCCACCTTAGCTTAGAAATAAATCAATTTGGATCTATTTAAAACCGAATATGTCTTTATAATAAAATAATATTTTTTGTTTTTCCAAAGGTGCCCCTATCCTCCCTTATAAAAGAGCACCTCCTCCCTCCCTTCCTCACACAAATTTGAGCTTTAAATCTCGGCCAACCCCTGAAAAATTCGCTTCTCCACTTCCCTAGAAACATCCTAGAGGTCCTGGTCTTCTTCAAATACCAATTTTACTGCCCTAAGAGGAGGACTCAAAGAGGCGCTTCAAAGAAGAGGTAATGTCTGTTACCGATTCTTTCAACTTTATTTCTTCTTCCACTTCTTCTTATTAGGTTGTTTCATTATGAAGTAATAACATCAGTATCACTAATATATTGATATGTTATTATAAGTATGAAACAACCCTATTTCACCATCTATCCATCCTATGGAAAACGAAATCACCGCGCGTGCGCACTTACGGAATATCGTCTCCACGCCGTGGTGTAATCTATTTTCCACCACCACCTTACTTTGATGGGTATAATGGTGTACATAATAACTATATATGATTATTGTAAAGTGATATTGATTCTGAAATAGTATACATACACTCCAATAAAATTCCACGATCATGAGAACGATATCATCGCTCGTGCGTACGTACGGACTACCGTCTCCACGACGCGATGAGATTCATTCTCCACGTTAACCATTTACGAATGATTATAAAGTATATATAATAAGTAATCATGAAATATATGACATAATAATACTACTGAATTTATGTATATATATATATATATGTCATCTACTTAATTCCATTCAACTCAATAAGGAAATGAAAACAGCGTTCATGCGTATGTATGGCCTACCGTCTCTATGAACGGTGTATTTCATTCCATTTATCAATCCATTATATATATGTATATTATGAATATATAATATATATAAATCAGGTTTTACATTCTGGATTTAAGTAATCATGATCTAAGTAATCATATGAATAATTACATGTTAAAACACGAACGATAAATGAGACGATTTTACCCAAAACGCTACTTTAATATGAATTTACAAAAGAACGGGTAATATAAAGTCATAAGTGAACCATATATGATATAATAACAATGAATATGATTATTTAATAAGTAAATGACATTATTTAAATCATATTACAGGAGGTTCATATGCGTAAGAAGTATATCAGACCTAAGGTAAGGGATAATTTATCAATCTCATTTTTATCCGAGGTTGTTTATTCGTAAGTATTTACTGGGGTTATCTTTATCATCCAAGACCATGTTTTTTAAAAATATTTTCATGTATGTTTAAAGTTATTTTTACACATTTTTTTACTTTTACTACATGGTATGTAAAGAATCTTTATTTTACGAGGTACTTTTTGACTTTTCTAGCAAAAGTACGAGAAGAATGTTTTTTTTACTTATACAGCATGAAAGGATTTTTACGGTTTTATAAAGCCTTATTTTCATGAAGCTTCCACCAAAATATTTCATGAATATTTTCAACAAAATCTTTATCTATTAAAATTGCATGACATTTTGTGAAAATAAATTTATTTTGAAGAAGAAAGGATACTTTTTCCAAGAATTCATTTCAAGTGTTTTATCAAAACCATTTTTCATCTAAGATGAAATTATTTCATATGTTTATGTTTCAAGTATAATGAATCTTTGATTTACATGGTTTCACTTTCCTTATTATGAAATGATATCCATTTCTTTTATATGGATTATGTAATGATGGGATGATGTTTATGAAACCCATTTTATTTATTGGGTTATTATGAATGATGTATGTTTATTTTGTGGCACAAGTAAGAATGATTTAATTATGAGATGGGTGGGACCTATATCTCCCTCCAATGCATTGGGTAAAGATTTATATATCATGAGATAGACATGGATGGAACGTTAAGTTAATCCGGTTCAGTATTAGAGGACTGGAACGAGGAGTGAAATCGATTCAGAAAGGGACTTTGTCCACTAAGATGGTCTTGGAAGAAATGCCTTGGCTACTATGGAAATCATTACCTGTTCTTAATGGATGCCACAATTACATGTTTTATTCCCATGCTATTTTATCATCATTTATGTTCCATTGTGATCTATGCCTTATGTACTTCAATTTTTATATGTCGTTGCTCAAGATTTTTAATGTTCATGTTTTTTTAAGGTCAAATGTATATGGTATGTTTTATTTTATCCATGCTTACCCTTACTGAGAATTTCAGCTCACCCTTTTTATGTTTTCATTTCCCCTAGGATTAAAATAAATATTTTAGGTAAGGAAACAAAAATGGGAAGATCTTTATAGGAGATGTTGAAGATCTTTCACCACGATTATAAGATTACGTTCCATGTTTCCAAAGACACTAAACTATTACGATCCTTGTGTGTTTGTTTTTGTTATGTACTATGTATTCCTCAAAAGTAGTGTAATGTCCATGTATGTCAAGATTAGGGTCTCTTGAGTTGGTATCAGAGGCAAAGGAGGTAGGAATGTATATGATCTTTGGGAACTCTCACATGTGAGCGTTGGACGAAGCATGGCTCTCCACCCAAGGGCTTCATGGGGAAATGGCTACCACTGGGGATGGTGGTGTGTCCCGCCCAGGGGGTGTAGCTGCCCATGGAGTGCCCTGATAGGTTTCAATTATATTCCACTGGAAGTAATTCCAGACCGTTACAATAACACACCCTTCATATAAGAATCCCATTTTAATAATAATATCATTATAGTAAATATGTCTCCATACATCCTACATGTGTTAACTTATTTATGTGAACCAGGTAATATTATTTTATTAATTTTTAAAACTATATTCATTTAATAGAATTTATAAGGGAGGTAATTAAATGGTCCTTAAAAAGAGGAAAAAACATAGTGATGAAGTCTATGTTTTAATTTAAAATATTCTATTTGACCCTTGAATTATCATGGTATATTCCTTGATTGGGACCAAAAATTTGTACCCAGATATCCTCACTAACAATCCATAGATTCCCATGACACAAATAGAGGTGAAAATAAATATATATTATATAAAATTTAGGGAAACAACAAAAATCATAACACACCCTTCATAGAAGAATCCAATTTTCAAAATAATATTAGTATAGTAAACATGTCACCGTACTGTGATAATGTTTTCATAATTTTAAAACATTAACCTAACAGTAGTTCATACACACACACATTAATGGGATCACTTCATTAGTATATTTACATCATTATACTCTTGTTTATACATTTTTAATCAAGATTTTAGATTTACTTTAATCAATCCAAGATATAAATAATTATTTTAAAATCAAGAAATTATCATAAAAAAATAGAAACAAACAGAAAAAGAATCCATAGAACCCTTTGTCTATACATCATTTTTTAAATTACATCTCCCATTTATTGAAATCATTACAAACTCAATAAACCCCTTTAATAAGAAAATTACATTCAAAAGATACCAAAATTATTTAAAAAAAATTATGTATTCCTAGTTCATATAAAAATAAGTAGAAATAAATACACTTCGAAAATGTTTAATATGAAAACATACTAAAATTATTATGATATCTAAATCTTTGGAAAGAAAAAGGCAAGAAACAATGGAACAAAATTTAAAAATATTTTTTTAGATTGACATATGTTTTTTTCATAGAGAAAATTCCCTCAATAATTGACTGATACTATGAGATCATATCAATCAAAATAATGATGTTATCAAAAACCTATATTTAGAGTATAAGTGACCATACCAATAGTGTGCAGATGAACAATGAGATTAATTGATGATAAAACATGATGAATGATAAAATTACCTTATTATATCACTGAGATAAAACAACACTCAAACTAGGCACAAACAAAGAGAGAACAGATCTTGGATGTGGATATATTGTGGAGTTGTTGTAAAAGGGTTCATCAATAATGAAATTTAGGATCCATTATTTATTACATTTTAATTGTAAAACCATTTATTTATTTTGTTTTATAAAAACTATTTTTGTCAAAAATCGTGGTATGATCCTAAATATGACACCACCATATAAATTTGGATTTAGTTTTTTTACTCATTATGGGTTATTTTTGAGATACAAGTGTTTTTTTGGTTATTTATGTGGTTTAAGAGTTCCTGAAGGGATGTAAGCCTAGATATGTAGTAGTTCATGATGTAAATAAAGGGTGTCATTCCATAAAAATTTCATGTAGATTGTATGTTCTTTGAGGGAGGTAATTTATACTTTTAACAAGGGAGTTCATGTCATTAAGTCCTTCATAAGGGTTATTTTCACAATGGAATAGATGTTACAACATGAAGGGGTGTCACACAAGTGTGATTCAAACCATAACCTATGTGTCATTCCATGATCCATCTACCCAATTATTTAATTTTTTTCTTTTCTTGTTTCACCCTCATTGGGGTTTTAGGATCTTTACCTTATTTCTTCCCTCTTAATCTCTGGCATAAGATGCAGGGACACCCATGCGGTTTCTCTAAATTTATATTTCATTCCCATTTTCATAAAGATTTATTTTATTCAATTCTAAGTTATATATCAAGTCTAGTTTCTACCTTATCCTTTTGGTCTCCTTTATATATACTTTCATATACTTTTACTTTCTCTATTAAACCAAATTCCCATAATCGATCGATTTTAGGGTTTTATTTGAGGTTAGAATATGTGGTATTCTAGTTTTTAAAGTTCTTTAAGTGTTCCTTATGGATTGGTTTGATTGAAATCATTAAAAGAAACCAATTAAATTTTTTTCACTTAAACTTTGGTATGTGTTTTTATGTAATTCCTTTATATTACATATTATTATATTCATATATAATTAAAACGATTTACTTTCCAATTTATATCTGAATGTTTTACCCATATTGTGTTGAAGATGGTTTTCAAATGGTTTCTATACTTGAAATATATTTTTCACATTTCACATGTTTTTGAAAATAAATGAGTTGGTCATTCAATAAATTTACTCACTTTGATGGGGTGGTTGATAAATTTATCCTTTTTAAAATGTTTTTTTTAGTTTTAAAAATATATGTTTTATTAAAAATTTATGTGTTTGATTAATGTTTAATGATTATAACAATTATTAGTCCTATTTTATCCTATGTGTTTGATATGAGAAATTTATTATATTAGTGTGTTTCTTGGACCATATTAATTTCAATGAATTATTTCATACAATGTTTCATTTTAAACAATAAAAAGTGGCTTATCATTTTATGTATGGTTTCAATTGCCTATTTAGAAAATTTTTAAAGGAGTTGATTTAAAAATTTTATTAGCATCATTTGTGTGCCCCACTATTTACATTATTTTCATTATAGACTATAACCCATTGTGAGGATGTTTATTATTTATGATAATTCAAAGATGTGAATTGGGGATTTTTAATTTGGGGGTGTTGTATGTTATGAGATTTTTATTTCTTAAGCCATAAATGTTTTTATGAGCTTTTTTCTATCCTCCTTTTATTAATATAATAGGTTTCCAATGTAGAAAAGTATAAGAAATTGATGTGTGTTTCAATCTATTAGTGTTCATTGGCTACCAAGTTCCCTCTAAAAGTTACAACCTCCTAGGGGTTTTGGTTTCATTACAAGATAGGTGGGAAAATCTAGATGAGTATATTTTTAGGATTTACATAAGTCCTTGTAATTCTTGAACCAGGATTATTAACAGTCATGACCGATCCTAGTATATCTGATATGATATTTAGATACTCTAATTAATAATATAACGGATTCAATTAAATATTCTTTTTTTAATACCCTTACATTCAGTAAGGAAATATGGAACCAGAATCAATTGATGGTTGGATTATTTTTTAGATATTTTTGTTCCAGTTATTAATTTGAGAGGTAGATAATTATGATATTGGTTTAATTTTTAATTGATTTATGAATGGTTAGGCAATTATTTACTCCTTAAATTAATGTGATGTTTGTTTTTAAGATGTTTTTTGGGGATTATTTTTCAAAAAATAGGAAAAATTAGTGGTTTTTTATGAATTTGAAAGGCACCATTTCATGGATTGAAATGAATTTTAATAGAAAACCTTATTTTATTAGTTGGGTATAAAATTAGGATGTTACCATGGATGAACCTGATTTCTTATTGAATGGATTAAACAAGTTTTTAGAATGAAATATAGTAAGAATGATACTTATTTCATTTATGAATTCACATGTAAAAAACATATCATGTAAATTATGTTCAAACTAGAATTTATGTAATGTATTATGAAATGAACTACATAGAATCTTTAGCAAAGTTTTACTTTTCATGTCCAAAACATACCCTCCAAACACAATTATGTGTGGATGTATAGGTAGTTTTTATGTTTTATTTTCAGTTCAAAATATTTGATCTCTTTTATAGGGTTTTCATTAGGCACGTAGATGAATGATTTTGGATATGGTGAGGGACAATGGATCATATAGAGGGTTTTTGGAGCTGTTCAAGTTCCCTTTTATTTTGGATTGCTGTATTATTCAATCCATCAAGTTTTTTTATCTTCCATAACCATTGTATATGATTCCATTTTATATTTATTTGGTGATACAACTGTATATAAAATTAATGATTATTTTTTACAACATAATATTATTCTTTTTTATTTATTTATATTTATTTGGTATGTATGGATGTAAATATTTTAGATTGGACGTACAAGATTCTATATAGTTTATACTACTTCTTATAATATTGATAAAATGAATTTATATATAAATTTTTCGTATATTTATTTATGGTTTATTCTTGTTTTATTTTATAATGCAATGAGTTTTGGTTTTTTTAACAAGTATTTGGAATTTTGGACTCAAAGAAAGAAATGGTGAAAGGTGAAAAAATAGGTTTTACACATTGTCTACAACATACATGACATATATTCGGAATTCATAGTATGCATGAATAGCTATAGAACAACCCATGAAGACTTTACATGATGTGAAGGTTATACACTATGTGTATATACATTATGTTTCATGAGAATTTAAAAATTCAAATGCCAAGGAAATTGAATCAAATACATGGCATTCCGAGTTTACATGATGTGTGAAGTTTGGGATCTGACTCAGTATAAGTTACGATATGAGTTTGTAGAGGAGATTCTAGATCTCAATTATAGGACATGTATTTGATTCAATTTCCTTGGGTTTCAAAAGTTTAAATTCTCAAAAAACCTAATGTATATACACATAGTGTATGACCTTCACAAACTCAATTTTCCTATGTTTTCGAGATCCAAACCTATGTTTTTATCTAATTTTCCTATCACTTTTTTCATCTGTTTCTCATCCAAACTCAATTTTAATTGATTCCATTAATTATTTTAGAAAATAATTTTTATTTTATAACAATCCTTTATCCGTTCTTCATTTGTTGTGAATCTGTTTCCATTTCGATGCTCAATTTTGATACCATTCACTGTTCTTTAGCAATTCTCACTATTTCTTTGTTGTTTCCTCATTTCGAGTAAGTACTTGATTTATTTAAATTCATTTTAAGATTTTATCATGATTATTTATTGTTCTATATTGTATATTGATTGTTTCTCAACTATTACATGATTATGCTAAGCATATTCTATATTCCTTTTCTTTTGATCAATACTGTCATGTGATGTTAATCCTCATAGGGTTAGAGGTCAAGAATATGGTTTTTTGAACATAATAAATCAACAAATTTAACCATGGTTTCCCTATGGATAATAATTAGGTTAAAAAGACCATTAATCACATTCTACTACACAAAATTGACTATGGGAGGTGCAATTAAAAAACCCGACCTAATTGTAGTTGAGTAGGATATGAAAGTTAGCATATGATGATTTATGCATAGAATATAGAGACCCAGGGTTAACATATATTGATATTAAATAATTCTAGATGTATATTTATTACATTGAAAAAATACATGCCCAAGGACTATAATAGTTTATTTTCTTTGTAAACATGGGAACAAAATCTTCCATACTTGTGAAATAAATTCTACATCTCCCATAAATATCTACACCATTAGAACTTCTACTGAAAACCTTTTTTCATAACCTGGATAAAGGAATCCTAAGAAAGGGTTGTGCTCAGATGCCCAGTATTGGTAAATAAGGGAGAAATTTAAGCATAAACTTGAACGTAGTAGTATGGTAATGTGATAGTAACATTAAGAGATCATACCCTGTATATCAAAGGTCATTAACATGATCTATGGGAAAAATCTTGGAAGTTTATAAGACATTAATCCTAAGAAAATAAACATCATGAGAGAAGAAATCATTACTAAGGAATTATACATAGTATTTGTGTCATACATATAAGTATAGAAACATTTATGTAAAGGATACCTAACAATACCATTATAACATGTTAGGATGGGGCTATGACCCATGTACCGACTTTAGGTTTGATCTAGAAACCTATGTATCCACTTTTTTAGGCTTGGTCTATAAATCATGTACCTAATTTTTTTTTGGATTGGGATAAAACCCATTTAAATTCTTGTTTTTGGTCTTGGGATACTACATGTGTACCCTCTTTCATTTATGATTGGGCTATAACCCATGCACCTTCTTTTTTTTTGGTCTTGGGATACTACCTGTGTACCCTCTTTCATTTAGTCTTGGGATTCAACTGGTACAACCTCTTTCTTTTTGGGATTGAGCTATAACCCAAACACCCATTTTTTAGGGCTTGGGATACAACCCATGTACCCTTTAAAATCATATAAAACATATCATTACACAATGCATTGGAATGAGATATACGTCCCACCCATCTCATAGTAAAATCATTCACACACATGTCCTTAGATAATAACACATTCATCAGATCCTGACCCTTAAAAAGATATAGGTCTTATAAACATCAAATTTTGACCCAAAAAATTAGATGGTCCTCATTAACATTTCATCAAATAATAACCTATGAAAAATAGATAGGTTTCATAACCATTTAATCGAATCATAATTGATGATAGAGAAACAGATTTCATAAACATATAACCCGTTAAACAGAAAAATGTTTCAGAAAGGCCAAGACAATAACCATTACCCCTTCATAGAAAGGATATGAATTGAACCTTTTGAGAATTTCCAAAAAAGTGCATAAGTAACATCCCAATACATCATCTTAGATGGAAAATAGTTTTTAGATATCATTAATAAATTTTTCTTGAGGAAAATATCATTTCTTCTTTAAAAAAAGATTTTTAATACATAAAAGCATTTAAAAATTATTTTCTTAGAAAATACCTTGAAGAAAGATAAATAAGACTGGAAAAATTTTTGAAAACCTTTTTCCTTGAAAATTAATTTTAAAAAATTTCTTAAATATTTTCCTTTTATTAATGAAGAGGAATATTCAATGGAATGCGTGTGGGTAAATCCATAAATTTTGTACGAAGTAAAAAAGAACATTACTTTTTCATGGTAAAAAGGTTAGAGGGAAGGCCTTGTTTGTAGAGAAACAAGAATATTACCTTTAAGATATTGATAAAAGAAAAAAAGTGTAAAAATTTATTTAAAATATTATTGTATAATGGTATAATATTCTTGGAAACCATTTTTAGAAAACCTAGATTTCCGACAGAAGGGAGGGTAAAGTCGGGATTTCTTAAAAACACTTTATTAACTATATTTTTTTTACAAAAAAGTATAAAAATTGTACCAATGAATGATTATATCATGGATTAATAGATTATAATAAAATTAATTAATATAATTTAGATATGTATTATAATACTTAATCATTTTAAACATAAACATAAACAATCTTGAAATGCTATTAGATTGTCCCAATAAACTATTATAACTTGGTAACTTGAGATAATACTCTCCATGGAGTAAATAAAATCACATGAAGCATAAAATATAATGAAAATATTGATATTAATTATATAATATATAAAATTGATGTATATACACATTAAAGTAAATATTTTGGTGCATAACAAAACATTAGTCTCAAAGAAGGAAAATTGAGACAGAACTATTTTACTGATTTGGTTACTTTTGAAACATAAACCCCATGAAAGAAGGATCATAAAATAATCATGTGAATACCCATAAATTTAATTATAAGAGATATGTAATATAATCATTTTAAGTACACAAACCAAAAAAAAGGTAAGAGTGGAAAAAATAACATGTATCTCATGGAAATTAAAAGTGGGATTAAATCCCCTTAACTTGTGTCTTGATCCTCTCCTTACTCGTACAAGATTCCTGTATAATAAATATAAGTTTATTATAAATTTTTTTAAAAACAATATTACTTTATATATTACCATATATGGTTTTATTATAACCTCATATTACCCTCTTTTTAATGATCCTATATTAAAATTTCACTTCGGTTAATGTTCACTTTGTTCTTCACATGTGTATGAATTTGTTATATCATTGGTCCACATACTTATATCAGGATTCCAGAATTTAGATAATGATATAAATATAATTTATATCCATTATATTCATATTATAAAAATTTATAGCATATATAAGTATGAAATGGAATAAACCACTCATGGAGACGGTAAGCCGTATATACGCATGAATGATGTTTCCATTTTTACCGTCGTAATGAAAAAAAGTATGTAAATGACCTATGTATATATATTTATTTTTGTATATATATCATTATTAAAGTATAATTAATATATAATATACATCATATGTGTTAATAAAACCCATGATTAATACATTGTATGTGGCGTGTGAATGAATCACATCACTTTGAGGGGGCGGTAGTCCACACTTCCTCAAACGAGATTATCGTAATAACACCAAATAGAAGGATAACATATGTGCATTGTAAAATGAATAAATAAGCTTAAAGACATAATAAATATAATATATTAAATATATAAATATATTTTCCATCATAATTTCTCCCATGATTGGTGGTTAAGGAGAAATCAACAATCATCACTTTGTGAAGATGTAGTTCACCGTACCAGGAAAGAGTATGTTCAACACCCATTAGATAGAGGTGTGTGTAATTGTAGGTTAGAAAATTTCCATAAAAAAATCCTAGTATATGGATAATACTAGTTTCTTCACACAATAATTGAATAAAGAGAGCGGACGGGGTGGATAAGGAAAATAAATGGAAGGAGTTTGGGAGCAGACGTTACCTCTAAATTGGGTAACTCCTTTTGGTTTGTGCCAAAAGGCTTCCTTGATAATTTTTTTCCAAATGCGAGGCTTCAAGGTCAAATATAGGATAGTTTTGAGTCTACTTGGGGAATATATTTTACAAACATAAAATGTTTGAGAGGTGTGAGGAATGGGTAGAGGTGGTTGCCTTTTGTATGTAAGGAAAAGGACTCACGAGGAATTTTTTGAAACAAATTAGGTGTGCACATGTTATTACCAAAAATTATTAAAAAACACTACAAAATCAATAATTTATGGTTTAAGGAAATCATATAGAAGGAAAATGGGTTTTGGACAAGTATCTAGGTCTTTCGGGCCCTTAATTTTAGGGTTTAGTCCATAATTAAGTTTAATCTAGCCTTAATTATAGTGATCCATTTTAATCACCTTTACGAATCATTTTGGTAAAGAATTATCATCTTATAATTAGAATATAAATATTAGAATGAATGTAATGGTGTATATAATATTTTTGAAATCTACTTCACAGAAGCAGAAAAATTAAGATTATTACTAATCCCAAAGACAAGTCGAAATACTAGGGTTTTAAAGTAAGAAAAGTTCAAAAGCTTGTTATGATTTTATATTCAGTTACAAAGTGAAATTGATACTCTTATATTAATAGATGTAATATTAATATAATGGGAACTTAAAACACATTTATAATATCAATTACCATTAATAATTAAGTTTCTCAGAAAAATCTAAAAAATTCATCGTAGGCTAATTCCAACATTCTGAATTAAAAAATGATTTTTATTTTATCCAAATAAATTTCTAAATGTTTTTAAAATTTTGTTTATTATTAAAAGAAGTATAATTGAGAAAACGATTTTTTTAACCTTATAAAGGACTTTAACAAAAATAATATATTTTATTATCAATATTTTTTATTTAGACAAAACAATTAAAAAAATATTTGAAAATTAGTTATTACTATTAATATTACTAATATTAGCCACTAGATTGTAATTATCTTATTTAAATAATTAAAACCAATAAAATAGATATTTCATAGAAACTCAATGTTGCGTGTATCGCATTCCAACTCAGTGTTGTGTGCATCATATGCCAAGTTAGTGTTGCATGGAATGTATGACAAGTTATTGCTGTGTGGATTGTATACCAAGTCGGTGTTGTGTGTAACATAAACCGAGTTAGTTTTTTTTGTTAAAGGAATCAGTGACTTAGTTCATTGTAAGATATAAATAGAAATTTAAATTTATTCAAAAAGAAAACAGGTCTATAAAAACTCAAGGTGTAACATTCTACCCCACTTAAAATGAATTTCACCCACAAAATTATTTTTTCTATCAAAGGATTAAATCGTGGAAGTTTCATTCATATAAACCGATGTGTTAAAAATGGATAACAATAAATCCCATAAAAAGAGAAATTTGGAACTATAATGGTTACCCAATGTAACATATTACTGGGTTTCTACATAGGAGAACATAGGTGGGGAGTAATGATTGTACATGGAAGGAAAATATGAATATTTATAGTGAGTGATTGAGGTCATAAATTAAACAAAATTGAATGATAAATGGAATTTTTTGGGCCTATAACTCATAAATATGTGATGATTCCAGAAGCCATTTGTTCAACATAATTTAAGGTATTTGGACAACTGTTTTTTGTATCAATTTTAGAACATTGAGTAGTATTTGATAAATTTATATAAACAAAATTTAATTCTTTGTTTGTTTTTTGAAAAGTTCTAATGCACCCATTACCTCATGGAACGAATTTCCAAGAATTAACATTGATGAATACCACACTTGAATATGATTTTAATGGATCTTAAGGCCCATAAAAGAATAAAAAGTCTAACTATTTGACTCTTAAAAAAATAAACATGAATTAAAAATAAATTTTAACACTACTAGTTCATCAGAAATATTTATTCATAAAAAATAATTATACATTAACCAGGATATCACATAGGCCAGTGGTAGGTATGAAAACCTTATCATCCTTTGGTTAGGGGTTTAGTACCCATGTCCTTTCCAGACTTGATTAGTTTTTATCCAACATACATGATGTCATTTTTGAAAAATATATACAAGATATACATCCTAGAAATAAGGTTAATCATTGATTTTTGTTTTAACTAAGGGGTTCAACACAAACTTATCGAAAAAATACTTCCTCTAAATCTTAACATAATATTTCCATAAACGGTTAACCTTATAACCCTTCTCAATGGTGAAAATAAAAAACATTATAAGGAGAGTCATGAAATCAGCTTAACATTTATTACCCTATATATAACAAAGCATCTTTTAATTGTCACATTCTAAACATGTGAATAACCTCACCATATATTCTCTTGAAACATGGTAATAACATGAATTACCACAAATCCTTTTGGAAAACATGAATGCTTGTCTATTCTAATGATTAATGGATACATAACATAAATCCATGATGTTGTAAACTTCATCATTGATGACATAGAATATTTTTTCAACAATCAATTATAGGGAAATATGTACCATCCAATTTACATTTTCATATTTAGTATATCTTTAACCAAACCTCTTATCTTGGAATTAGGCATTAATTATGGATTATCTTCCCTTAATGAAAATATCAACTTTGAATAAAATAACATTTCTAGTCCATCGTGACCATTCAAAATATTCTTATAAATCCTTAGAAAAAACATAAAACAAAAAATCCATACACAATTCACTATTCTTAATTCTGGAATTCCAATATATAAATACTTCAATCCTTCAACTTTCATGTTTAGAATAGAATAGGATCTTACTTGGTTTAGAAGTAAATTCATTGTTCTGGGAAATGTGTTGGGTAATTCCCTTGTTATCCAATGATAAGACATTGAACTCCATGAAAAATTGTAACTATATGACCATTTTTCCTACACAGATAACATCTTCTTCTCCATTTGAGGTATTTCTCAAGGTTTATCAACCCTTCTTATTGACATGCATGAATATGAATCTTCTTTCCTCTATGTTCCTTACCATGAAAGTACATATTTCTCTTATTTGACCTATTAGAAATATCCCAAAGCTATCATTTTTAATAATATATCACGGTAGATGATTTCGCATAATCACAATACCTTTTTCTCCACTGATCATCCCATTTGACAGATCATTATAAAATCTTCCATCAATTTCAACATTAATCCAGTTACTTATTGATCATTCCATTTACTAAAACTATAAGAATAGTTTGAGAAATACTTATTGAAGAATATATCCAGATATTAATGAAAATAATTACATATAGGATGTATAAATCCTGACACCTTTCATAATCTGTGACACCTTAGGTTTATTCTAGGTTATTCATAGATAACTTATATCTAAATACTTTTTGTTGGTTTGTAAAGAGTTTGTGAATTCCCAAAGCATATCCCCAAGGAGTGTCAAACCAGGTGTGCATTATAGCCTATTGTCATGTAATGGAATACCCCAAGTCAATCTAGGAACATCTTTTCAGAGTTGTTACCCCTAGGTACAAAAATTCTAGATCCTCATCCACTTGTAGTATCTAGATAGTGGTGTATTTCTATGAAACCACTCACTCTATCCATTACAAAACTTCCAATACAATTTCATAAGCAATAACCCATCCTTATACTTATCCTCAGAGACATCCCTAGACATATCCATAGAAACCAACCTAGGGATCTCACTAAGGTTTTCACTTCAAAGTTTCCAATGGTTGACTAAACCATTCATTTGATACCATCTATAGAGACCCATATATAATATACATGGTTATTACATCATTTTAGATTAATATATAGTACATTTAAAAAATACATGCCCAAGTATTGTAATAGATTAGTGTCTTTTGAATATTGGAAACAAAATATTCTATCTTGGTGAAAGATATTCAACATATTCAATAAATATCTACCCCATTAGAACTTCTACACAAAAAATTTCTTCAAAACCTGGAGAAAGGATACCTAAGAAAGGGGTGTGCTTAGATTCTCTATAAGGGTAAACAAGGGATACATGTAAGCATAAACATGAACATATTAGTATGATAATTAAAATGGTAACATTACAAGATCATACCCTGTATATCAAAGGTTATAAACTTGAGCTAGTGGATAAATCTTGGCAATTAATAAGACATGAATCATAAGGAAATAAACATCATGATCCATGAAATCATTATTAAGGAATAAGACATAAGATTTGTGGCCTAAAAATAATAATATAAACTTTTATGTTAGGGATACCTTCCAAGACCTTTATAATATGTTAGTCTTGGGCTACGACTCGTGTACCTACTTTAGTCTTGGGATAACAACTCATGTGCCCACTTTCTTTTAGGCTTGGTCTAAACTTATGTGCCCAAATTCGTTTAGGGTTGGGATAAAACCCATGTACCTTATTGTTTTCAAGTTTGGGATTCTAAAAATGTAACCTCTTTCATTTTGGAATGGTTTAAAACCCATGTACCTTATTGTTTTCATGATTGGGATACTACCAGTGTACCCTCTTTCATTTAGGCTTGGGCTCTAACCTGTAAACCCTCTTTCTTTTTATTCTTTGGATACAATCAAAATGCCCTCTTTATTTTCAAGCTTGAGATTAAAACCATGTACACTTTGAGATCATATAAAAAATATCATTACCCAATACATTGGATGGAGATATAGGTCCCACCTATCCCATATTAAAATCACTCACACATGTGCTATAGGATAATAAAACAACCATCAGATCATTTCCCATAAAAAATATAGGTTTTATAAAAATCAAATTAGGACCCATAAAATGAAATAAGTTTAATTAAAATTTAATTACATAATAACTGGTGGAAAAGATACATATTTCAGAACCATTTCATCGAAACATAACACATGAAATAGAAAAGGATTTCATAAACATATAACCCATGAAAGAGAAAAAGGTTTCATAAAGACCACTTCATTAATCATAACCCATTAATAGAAAGGATATGAATGTGAAACATTGAGAATTTCCAAAAAGGGAATGAGTAAAATCAATGTATTTCATCTTAAATGGAAAAAGTTTTAAAATATCTTTCAAAAAAGTTTCATGAGGTAAATATCCTTTCATCTCTCAAAAAGGCATGTTAATACATAAAACCATTTAAAACTAATTTTCTTAGAAAATACCTTTAAAACATATAAAGAATAATTGAATCCATTTTGAAATCAATTTTCATTGAAAATTACTTTTATAACAATTTATTAATGATTAACATTTAAAAAATGAAAAGGAATCTTCAAAAAAATGACTGTGGGTAAAATCCGTACATGTTGTACGAAGTAGAAAAGAACATTCTTTTTGCACTGTAAAAATGTTAGAAGGAATTACTTATTCTAAAAGTGACAATAATATTCCCATGAATATATTGGTAAAATAAAAAATGGTTAATAATGTATTTAACAGCTTACAGTTTAATGGTATAATATTCTTGGAACCCATTTTCAGAAAACATATATTTCTGGCGGAAGGGGGGGGGGTAAAGTCGAGATTTCTTAAAAACAATTTATTAACTATATTTTGGAAAAAAGAGTAGAAAAATGGTACCAATAAATGAGAATATCTTGGATTAACATAGGATAATAAAATTCATAAATTTCTTTGAGATATGGTTCATAATATTTCATTAATTGAAACATAAACATAAACAATCTCGAAAAGTGATGAGATTATCTCAATAAACACTTATAACATGGTAACTTGATATCTTACTCTCCATGTAAGAAATAATATTACAAGAAGATTAAAATATTTTCCAAGTATTTAGATTCATGATATTACATTTATAATGGACGTATATACAACTTCATGAAAGAGTTTAGTTGTATAATAAAACATGAGTCTCAAAGAAGGCAAATTGAGACAAAACTATTTTGCTGATTTGGTAACTTTTTAAAGCTAAATAACATGAAATAAGGATCATAAAATGGAAAAGTGAATACACATCAATTTAATTATAAGATACATATAATTAAATCTTGGTAATAACATAAATCACAAAAAAGTAATGTGTGGCGAACATAACATGTATCATATGAAACTTAAAAGTGAGATGAAATACTCTTACCTTATGTCTTGACCATCTCCATACTTGTACAAGATTCCTATATAATAAATATATCTTTATTATACATATTTTAAAAAAGAATATTCTTATATCTATTACCATATATGGTTGGATTATAATCTTATATTACCTTTTTGTAAAAGATCCTATATTAAAGTCTCACTTCGGCTAAAATTTGCTTTGTTCTTCACTTGTGTCTTAATTTGTTATATCGTTGGTACTTATAATTATATCATTATTCCAGAATGTATATTATGATATAAATATCAGGTATATCCATTATAATCATATTATAATAATTTATAGCATATATATGTTTGAAATGTAATACATCATTCATGGAGACGGTAAGTCGTACGTAGACATGAACACTATTTCCGTTTTAATTGTTGTATTGAGAGAAAGTATGTAAATGAAATATGTATATATTTAAATGTATGTATATATAACGCTGTTACAGTAGTATTAATATATCATATATATCATATAAGTTCATTAAATACAACCTTAAAAGATTATTTGTGGTGTGTGAATGAATCGATTTGCTTTGAGCAGGCAGGAGTCCACAGTCCCTCAAACAAGATTATCGTATTAACAACAAATGGAAGGTCAAAAGATGTGTATTATAAAGGAAATATAGAATATTAAAGACATAATAAATATAATATATTACATATATAAAGAGATTTTCTAT
This sequence comes from Viscum album, assembly GCA_963277665.1. Lineage (NCBI taxonomy): Eukaryota > Viridiplantae > Streptophyta > Magnoliopsida > Santalales > Viscaceae > Viscum > Viscum album. The sequence goes on along the minus strand of OY728161.1, from coordinate 1,819,659,675 downwards.
CATAATTTACACCATTATTGGGGGTGAATGAGTAGTGAACAATCATCGCTTCATGAGACAGTAGTTCATTGTACACAGAAACAATACATTCTACATCGATTGATAGAGGTGTGTATATGTGTAGGTTAGAAAAATTTCATAAAAACATACTAGTATATGGAGGATACTTGGGTTTTCAAATAATAATGGAATAAATAGAGTTGAGGTGGTGGAGAAAAAATATAAATAGAAGGAGCTTGAGAGAAGATGTTACCTCTAAATTGGGTAAATCCTTTTGGTGTGTGCCGAAAGGCTTCCTTGAGAAGATTTATACCCAATGGGAGGATTCAAGGTTGAATGGAGGATTTTTGGGAGTATAATTGGGGAGATATTGGATTAAATTAAAATCTTGGAGAGGTGTGAGAGATGGGTATAGGTTGTGTCTTTTTATAGTGAAGGAAAAGGACTCGCATGGATTATTTAGAAACAAATTAGGTGTGTACATGTGCTTACCTAAAGAATTAAAAAATGTCTACAAACAACTAAAGGAATATATACAGTGTGAGAACTGAATCTTGTTAGGATACCACTAATGATCTTTACAATGTATATCCATATAAATCTATTATTTCATTTTTAAAACAGTTTTCAAAATCATTTCAAAATAATTAATTTTTCATTATAAAATCAAGCTATTGTTTTGTTTTCCAAAAAAATACATATTCAAATAAATAAGAAAAAATTTCATTGAATATATCCATGATTCGTAAGAAGAATAAATAATTATGTTTCAAGCATTAATATAAATATGAAGTAGAAAATGGTCTTATAAAATAACCTAGAACATAATATATCATAAAATCACTATATCAACAATAAAAACACATGGTTGAACACAAACAAGATTGAAAAAAACTAGTTGTAAAAAGTAAAATACAATAATTAGGAACCATGGACCCTTAGAACGAATACCTATAGATACCATGATTTCAAGAGAACCACCCTTAGTGATTTCTAATACCAATAGGGAAAACATATGTGTAGTTCTACCAAGTACCCCAAGGCCATACAATGTGTTATTACATCACCATTATGTTCAAGAATCCAATTTTATATTTAATAATACATTTTATTAATTAAATCCTTTACATTTCATTCTCAAATTTTCCTAATCCATTTTATATAGTGATGCCACACAACTTCCAATCATGATGAAAAAAATTATTTTCACAGTCATTATTGAGGAAATTTATCATTCATAACTTGTGCATCAAACTTTTTTCAACAAACCCCCATTTTTAGAAAAAATTTCCATCAATTTACCTATGATGAATTTAAAATCACCAATTTCATAATTAAAAATCGAAGGATATAAAAATAATATAAGGAAATCCACGAGATAGACCATTGTAAAGAGACACTTACCTCATGATTAATGAAAAAATATTTAATTATTGATCATTAATGGGGAATAAATAGATCTATTCATCACAAACCTCGGTCTATAAGGATAACACCATTAAATAAGGGAATCACCAAAGTCTAATATTAGATAGAAGAAGGGAACTCGAAACTCCTTCATAGAATGCTAGATATTGAATCTATTAAAAATGGAGGTGAATGATCATCATAATAGTTGAAAACAATCGTATTCGATGCATTAAAATACCTCATTAAGGTCAAACATGGCTAGAGTAACCACCAATAGTAAATAACGTGAAAAATAGGTGTTTCCAAAATTTGAATCCCCCGCCACCACCTCTTCAGGTTTCCCACCATGCCATGGTCACAATGACCATTAACATTATCCAATCCCCTTTACTATAACCCAAGATGATTTCACCTATCCAATGACTCCACCAAGCCCATGGTCAGTCTAGTTGGTTTTGGTCTACTATGTGATCATCAACATGCTCCACCCTCAGTCAAACTTATCTTAGTCCATTTTTTTCTAAATAATTTCATACATTAATAATTCCATGGCCACCCCATGGAGGTGGTACTCACCATTTTGTATCCTAATTCAAAAAAAAATCTTTTTCACTAATTTGGTAAACCATTAATACCTTTCACATTTAGTGAGTAAATAATTAATATTAGTTAATATTGAAAATTCTATTTATAATAAAATAGTTTCCATTATATTATACATTTTCTTTCAAAAATATAATTTTAAAAATTTTATAATTTGAATATAATAAATTATAATATTTCTATTGAATTAATCACCTTAAAATTATCTCTTTAGATGACTTTTTTTCTAAAAAACTTTATTTTTAGGTGAATAATAGAAATACAATTTGTGCCAAAAGTTATATCTTTATCAAGTAATTAGTATATGTACAAGGCCTATTATTTTTATAAAATCCATTAATTTTTAAAATATACATTTTAATTATGTAATTATGGATCCTAAAATAATATATTGGACATATAAATTATATTTAATTTTTTTACACCTAATCAATATTTTATTAGAATTAAAAAAATTAAATTTTTACTTTAATTTAAACAATTCATTGTTAAATTTGGTTTTTTCATTATATTGACACTACATAAATTTTATTTTTTTAATAAATTAGTCACTATAAATAAAATTAGTAACCATCAATAATTTATCCTATACATAAGTTTAGTGTTTAAAAACACTATTTTTTAACCTTTTTTATATGATTTGTATATTTAGTTTAGATTAATATATTATCATATTTTTTCAATAAATTAAGTTAAAGGGATTCCAATTTTGGAATCATAATGTTTAAATTTGGTAATAATTATCTACTTATATTTTTAGTAATAAAGAAACTGAAATAATTAATATTTAATTGAGAGTTATAAGTGTTTAATAGAATAATGTAATGTGAGTTGAATTTTCCAAAATTAAATTGACCACATAAATTATATAATTATTTTGTTAGCATTTATATTACTAAAAACATTCTAAAGAATTTTTCCTTACCCTTAATGACATAACATTCATTTGATTTTATTCTAAACCCTTACTTAATATTATTTCCCATTGAAAAGTTCCTTCCCTTCATATATAAAAGGGGCCACTTACTCCAAATGTTTACACACCAATAAATTTAAATTACATAGTGATACTATATAAATTTTTAATTCTATTACACTACCCCATGAACCATATCCATTTTCCACCCTTAGTCTTATTAAGTTATTTATTTCCAAGGATGATTCTAGGGATAATAAATGTTCCTGATGTGAGTGTTACTCCCCTCTTAGTCTTTTTTTTGGAAAATTTTTCCAAATAAGATTTTATAACATTATTAATATAATTAATTAATTATCAGATATATATTTATATTTTACTATTTTAATTTTAACAAAAATTATAAATTTATTATGTAGCATCCTCAAATAAAAACAAACGCATTGTGTGTGTGTATGGGTGGACTACTACCTTAATGATATGATGTATTTTATTTTCATCACCATAAATTATGGATGGTATAATGGATGGGTATTATGAATAATTATTTAATTTAAGACACATATATAATTATAAAATTAAATCCTTCTACATTTACCTTCATTTCATCAATTTGTTAAGGAATAAGATCATTAATCTTGTGTATATGTAGACTACTACCTCCATGAATGACATGTTATATTTTACATACCCACCAAACATGGATGGAACTTAAAGAGTAAATTATTAAATAATATGATTTTTATAACATTATTTTAATTCTTAAATAATATATTTTCATATACCTTCACTCAATCAATCCATTGATAAATGGATTTTTTAATATTGCTTATGTGCAGACTACCCCCTCCAGAAATTGTTAATTTAATTTTTCAACAACAACCATAATTTATGGTTCTAATAATTGACTTAATCGATAAATATGATATATTTACATGTATAATATTCTATTAAATTTATATTATCAATATATAATAGTAAATTATTACTCATTTTACCATTATGACACACTTTTGTTTTGGTTGGTTTACCAACTACATGAGAGAAATTATGATGTTTATATAGTAAATGATTAATGAATTTTGTATACTATTAATGAATTGTATTAATTAGGAATTAAATATTTTGTAAAGTTTTTGGAGTTATAATATATTAATATGTAAAATGTTATTAATATTATATATTTGTTTATTGTATAATATAGAGACAATTTTGTCTTTGGAATCATCTTTATGATCCATAAGTAAAATTATCATTGAAAAAAAGTGGAATATTATAAATATTCATGAGATATATATTAATACTCCATAAGTAATTTATTAATTTTTAACATGGTAACAAAGATAAAGGGTCAAAATTAACAATACAATTTATGTCCAAGATAACTATATGTGTTGAAACCCAATGTTGAAAATAAGTTATAGTGAACACAATATCACATTAAATAATTATAAATGATGTGTATAAATGGTTTGTAGTGAAAAAAAGGTTATGATATAGGTTATTAATATTCTTATTGTTGTTTTATAAAAATTTAGTGTGTGGTCATCTAATTGAGGAACATGTTAGTTGATTTGTTTCTCAAACACCCTTCATTGAGACATGTTTTAAATTATCATCAAACATTATTTTATATGGTGTACATGTTTTAAAATTATTATGATATCATGAAATATATTTTATTAATTTTTTTTCAGTTCATATTCAAGATCCTTATCCTTCAAGGTATTTTATTTTACTCATGTCATAATTGTTTCATGACTCATGTCCTATTTCCCATGAGTCATGAAATATATTAATGATTTTGATCATATAAGTATATTTTCATGACGATTATATTTTAAAATGGTATATTTATTTCTATAGTGATGTTACTTCCCTTAATTAATAACCTAACCATTGAAAAAATTATTCAACAATTAAAATCACGATGCTGATAATAAAAACTCATATACTTTATAATGGATATTTTCCTTTAATGTCTATGAATTACATTTAAAAAGCGCGATCTATAACCTAAATATATTTCATCTCATGTGACTTTCAAGATACTATTCACCTCCATTAAAATTAATGTTTTATTATCCTTTTAATCATGTGGGATTAATAAAATGTTTTGAAATGTTTTTTAAAATTTTCCACATGGGCAGTTTTAAAAAAAGTTTATCCTTTCAAGTATTTTTTGTAAATGTTTTTAAAATTATTATATAATTTTTTTAAATTTTATTTTTAACTAAATTTTCTTTATATAAAAGAAATTTATAAAAAAATATTTTTATCATTTTTAATATGGGAAATTTTCAGTTGAAGTAATCTCTTTTATGTATTTCAATGCGAGCATAACTTTTCAAATTGTTTTTGTTTTCTAAGATAATTTTTCTCTATGATTTAAAATCATAAAAAATAAAATTCATTTTCTCATGGATTAATAAAATATATTTTTTAAAATTTGTCTAAGGATAAGGTAATTTCTTATTTTCAGGTAAATTTTCATAATTTTTCACAGTGTGTTCTTCATTTATGTTATATAATTGATCAAATGTATTCTTCAACTGATATTATCAACTATTTATATCTTGATGGATTTTGAAACTCCATTTTTTTCTTTTATGGAATGATCAATCATTTGTTTGGTCTCACCTAATCAATAAATATTATAGGATATATATTCTTTCAATTCATTTTTGTTTGAATTCCCTTTTTTCCATTACATGGATTGAATGTTGTTCACATAGATTCTTAATACAATGACCTAATTGGGAAATTTTTATCCGTACCATATATTATTTTCATATATGGTCAAAATACCATATTCTTAATCATTATTACTAGTATTTATTTACATATATTTATAATTAATGTGATTTGTTCCACATTTCTTTATTATGGGATTCCCATATTATCATTATTGATGAGATCATGAATGATTCCTTGGGTTACCACTTGAAAATAATATTAAAACAATTATATTTTCTTTCATTTTTATGATATGTTGACTGAATCCATGTGGCACAAATAAGTATGTTTTTCATTATTTGATGGGTGGGTATGTTGGATCTTAAGATTTTACGATGGCTACAAGAGTGGGAGGGGTTGAATTGTAGTTTAAAAATATTAAAATAATCAAAAACCAATCCTATTTATTACATTTATTAGACTTTGTATTCATCCAATGATCAATGTAACCATCAGAATAATTATTTCATAAATAAGTTAAAAGTTCAAAATAATATTTTTTGAAATATTATACATTATACGTGTTAAACGTAAAATCATATTTATCATATTTGTGAAATTAATTATGATAAATGGATCCCAAATTCATAATCATCATATTTAAAATTTTTAATTAGGGTCTACTTATAGTTTTAGTAATAAAATAATTGACTTTATTATTATTAAATTAAGATAAATATGTTTTCAAATGAATAATCTATGGTGGTTCTTATTTTTATCAATTAACATGAATGTTAGAAAATATAGAAATTATTTATTCATATTTTAATGTATTACATACATTTTTTACCATCATTTATTCACCTTACTCACCAATATTTCATGTCATCCCATTCTTACCCATTACATAACAATCTATTCCATGTAAAAGTCTCCTCCCTTCACTTATGAAGGTTCCACTTACATCCCTTATTTACACACTCATACATTAAAATTACAAGGTTAAAATATTCCAATTTTTTCCTTATATAACCCTATCCCATGAATCATATCCTTTTGAATAAATAGTTATCTTAATCCATTCATTTCAAAGTATTATTCAAAAGAAAATTGATGTTCCCGACATGAGTGGTACTCTCTTAGTATTTATTTCCAATTGTTACTCTCACTATTGATCTATAATTTTTTTAATATAATTATTAATGTATCGTAAATCTAATCAAATTTAAATATATTAATGCTACATCAATTAATAAGTTATTATAGTAACTACTAATAAAAATAAACACAGAGATCATGCCTATGTGTGAACTATAACATTCACAACATGATATGGTTCTTTTTCATCACCAAATCATAGGGATTTTATAGATAATGGTTTTTAGGAATAAATATATAATTTATTTCTCTTAGAAAATTATTAAATTTCAAATTTTTATATTTATATTTATATCATCCAATTGTTAAGGAATCAGATCATTAATCATGAGTTTGTGTGGACTAGGACCTCGAGGAACAATGTGCATCATTTCCCTTAACCATAATGAATTCATCAACATAAAGGTGTAATTAATTAAAAAATATAATTTTTATAATATTATTATAATTCTTAAATGATAAATTTTCATATATGGTTACTATTTCAATTCATTAAGAAATGTGTTCGACAATCATTTGTATGTGAATACTACCATCTCCATGAATGATGAATTTAATTTGACTACACTACCCATAATTAATGGTTAAAATAATTTATTTTATGGAGATATATTATATATATTAATTTTTTTTACTTTTAAGATGTTATATTAACCTTATATTATAGCACTTTATTACTCATTAAATCTTTACAACATGATTTTATGTTTGGTTTACCACCTACCTAAGAAACATAGTGATGTTTATATAGTGAATAAATAAGTAATACTATATTAGATTAATGAAAAGTAATAATGATTTATTAAATATTTTATAATTTTTTGTAGTTATAATATTAATATCTAAACATGACAATAATATATTATCCATGTTCCTTAAAAAATGTTGAATTAGATCCTTCTTCGGTATCATAATAAAGTCATAATTAAAACATTCATGAAATTAAAGTGGATTATTAAAAATAATCACATGATATATATTAAATAACTATATTTAATATTTTAATGATATACTTGGTATCAAATATAAAGGATCAATAATAACAATACAAAGTATATGTAAGACAATTAAAAGTGTTAAAACTCATTGATAAAAATAATATATAATAAACCACTATATTCAGTGGAAATAATTATAAATAAATTACATAAAAGGGTTTTACAGTTTAATAAATTTTTATATAGATGATTATTAATTTTTTTATAAGAAGTTTGAGAGTGATCAACTAATGTGGGAAATAATGTAAGAGATTTTTGTCTCAAACTCCATTTGCTGATACATGTTGTACTTTTTGTAAAAATTTATATTTATATTGGTGTATGATAAAAAATTTTATGTAATGATAAAATATAATATTTTATTGCTATTTTGGTTTATTTTCAGTATCTTTATAAGGTTTTTATTAAAATTTTAATCAAAACATAATTTTTTTGATTCAAGTATGATTTTCATGAGTCATAAAATATCTTATTGATTTCGATCTTACAAGCTTATTTTTATGATTATTATCTTTTAAAATGGTATATATAATTTTACATGGGAATATTACTCGTATAAATTAATTTATTACCATTTTATGAAACACAATATAAAAAAATAATGATGTTGGCAAGAACAACTATTCTACATTTCCATGATTATTTTAACCAATGCACATGTTATTCCTATGGAAAATGTTATATATAACTATAATATATTAAATCTATAAAGACCTTAAATATTCCCTTAACCTGTTTTCAAATGGATGTTTTATTATATTTTCTATTATTTGGGTTTCATAAATGAATTTTTAACATTTTTTCACATGGATTGTTTTAAAAAAGGTTTTCCATTCATGTAATGTTATAAATGTTTTAAAAAGACACCCACAATGATGTTTTTGATGTTATTTTCAACTATATTTTGTTTTTGTAATAAATTTTTAGATGAATTCATTTTTTAACTTTTTCCACATTGGTTATTTTGATGGGAAGAAATATACTTTAAAAATTTACAAGGGAATGCATATTTACCAGGGAATGTATATTTCCATCCACTTTTCCATTTTCAAAGAGGAAACCCCTCTATATTCTCAATTTTCTAAATGGAAATTCTTATTCTTGTGATTTAATGAAATATTCCTTTTTAATTTTCTTCAAGGGACAAGGGAAATTATTATTTTCATATTAATTTTCTTAATTATTCTAAGGGGTGTTTTTAATCATTGTTATACAATAGGTCAAGGGTATTCTTCAAATGATACCACCAACATTCATTATTTGGATGTATTATGAAACTCTATTTGATCTCTATGGGAAGATCCATCACTTATTTTTCATTCATAATCATATATTTATTTAGGAATTATATTCTTATAATTCCTTTCTAGTGTGATATCACTATGATCCATTACATTTATTAACGGGTGTTTACTAAGATGCCAAATACATCGATTGATTAGGGGATTTTTTGTCTAAACAATATATTAAATTCATATATGGTGTATAAAGTATATCATTAATCATATTTACAAAGTGGTATTTATCTAGAATGATTCTCAAAGTCATTAGATACTCATTTATTTAAAATTGGTTTATCATGTTATGTTTATTGATGAAATCATGAATGATTCCGTTGGGATGCACTAAAAAAGAATGTAAAACACATTATATTTTCTTAGGTTTTTAATCTTTGTTGATCAAAACCATGTGGAACACATATGTATTATTTTCATTATGTAACAACTAATCATAGAATTATGTAGCACTCCAATTTAGTAGGAAATGTTTCTATCTTATTGGATATCATGATGCGTGGGTAGTGAGCCAAGAAAACAGTAGATAATTGAAAGTTATATTATCCAAATATGTTATGTTAATGATGAATGGAGCCTTAACATATGGATATGATTACATGTTTATATAATATATAAATTTCTTATTATTACATGATATTTTTATAAGATCATACTTATTCCATGATCTTATGTTATCATTTTGTCATGTTAAGATTAAATGATCATTATGATATAATATTTTTCCTAAAGAGAATATTCCCAAATGCTAGAGAATGAAATCATATAGTGAGGACTTAGTGTGTGTCTTTGGGGAGACTATTCCCTCTCGTAAGAGTAGCATATTGTTATAATCAACAGATAACTGAATAGAGTAATCATATCAAAAATGGAAAAGATAGTGGAAGAAGACACTATAATGATTATACTAGTAACCCACCATAGTAGAAGCACTTATAAACATCCAAATAGGTAATAATAATCAAAATAAGTAAAATGAATCATATACTGAAGCTGATGATAATGCATGTCATGTCCCAAAAAATTTGAAAAATAGTTTTAATGGTAGTTGGAAATGAATACAGTATATGATGTACAAAAGGTATAAAAAGGTAAAAATCTATCCAAGAATCATGAGGTATATCCCAGTCACATGTTTCCAATCTCCAAACCTATGTCATGTTATGATTCACCCATCTATAAGTGGAAAATTTACCTTATCTACATCTAGAAGAATATAATCTTCAAAGGTACCATCAGTAGCCTGGATAGGGTTTGAGATAAAATTAGTAGGCCACCACCAATGACATATATAAATAACCTGCCCGTGTGTATAATATGATAATGTACAGATATAGTAATAAATGTATTAAGGAAAACTATAAATGGGTCATCTCTGGTTCCTGAAGCACACCAATATAAAAATACCTACTTCGGACCATGGTGGAATATCTATGAAAGTTTCAAGGGATGAAATGTCCAGTATCAAAGTAGTAAGGGATCCCATGCCCAGTATCACAATATTAGGATTCCATGCCCGATATCATAGTATAGGGTCACCTTTCATGATATCATAATAAAGGGTTGTCATGCCCAGTATCATGGTATAGGGATACCATAACTGATATCATAGTATAGGTATTCTTTGCACAATATCATAATATAGGGATGTCATGTCCAGTATCACAGTATTGGGACACCATTCCTATTATCACAATATAGGGACTCCATGATCGATATCATAGTATAGGGACACCATGAATAATATAAAATTTATTTAAGGTATTAAATTACCACAACACATTTATATTTAATCAAAGGTCTCTAAGACTATACAACCCAATCTATAAGAAGCATCAAGGCTTAAGGAAGAGACAATTAAATTTTTCTTAAATCATTCACCATCAATATTAAAAATGGAGTAACCATTGTTCCATTTGAATGGGTGATATGGTTTTAACACTCACCTCCTTCAATTTATTATAATTCATAAGGTAATTACCCATGTTATGCCACTAAAACATCCTATATCAGTATGATATCATCATTTACAAGTAAAACCAAAAAAACTAATAGGGGATTTGGCTATAACTCCTTGAAGTCCAATTATGTATATATAGGGAACAACCAAATGGATGGATCATTCTAAGGTGGATGATATCAATATGAACTGGGTTCCAACAAGTTATTAGGTTCCAAATAGGATATCCAATTTATGATAGATTCAATTTTGGGGAAATGTGCATTGAAAATTCCATAAAACACATATCCTATATTATAAAAACATTAAGAATTGAAGTGATAGATACTATACCACCAACATTATGACTGTAGTACTATCCTCATATAGTGTCATCCTTTATTTTGTTCTGGATTGGAAGAAATTTGACAAATAAAACAATTCCTTGAAAATAGGGCATACGAACATGAACCACAAAAACTATGTCTAGAGAAATAAAAAGATAGAAAGGTGCAAGATTAACGAATATCTTACCAGTTCGGATCGAATGACACAAATAGTTCTTAAATTGGGTGTCAGATTAAAAAGTTATCAAGAGGCCTTGGTGGGAGCTTCAAAGGGGTTCAAACGGAGGGCAAACCCACTGCACACTATAAAATGGAGAAATAATAAAGAGGGGTAAAAATATAATTATTTAAGGGAAAAATATTAATTTTACCCAAACATTTAGGGCTGCACAGTCTAGTTGTATGGTAGTCCAAACAATGTTCCCATCCTGTGAATGACACTACCTAAAGGGGGACCCCACCCAGTTAGGCCCACATGTTTTGAGAAACCAAGAAAAAACCATTTTGTAGACCTAAATACATTTTTCTATTCTATCTCCATGGGTGTGGGGACCTTGGAACAAGGTTAGGAAAAAACGAGCACCCTTCTTCACCTCATATCCATCCCTTGTATGGTTTTGGAAACTATGGGGACTAGCTCATAAGGTTAGTTCTAATTATGCAACCAGTGCATTTTTAGCATCGACTGTGGTTCCTAGAACCAAAATATACTTGGACCCGCAAAAAACCTTTGTGACCCCATTAGGAATACATATTAGAACCAAAATAAAGAATTATATTGAAATAGAAATGACCAATAATTGAGATAAAAATCAGGTTCTTACAATTCTAGATCCTCACAATATTTTATATCTACCTAGTTTTCAAAGAAAATAGACATTTCCCATTTAATTTAAGATGGGTGTTTTTAGTTAAAAATCATAGGGAAAGTATCTGTACAATAAGGATGTGTTAGGTAGTCCGCATTATGACACATAAACCTGCTCTATTTTATGACCTTAATATCATTATTATTGTTGATTTTGATATAATATATGGTATGGACTGGATTTCAAACTATAATGTAAATATATAATGAAAGAATAATGAAATTACTATTTCTAAGGAATATATTGAATTACTTATAATTAGAGTAGACATTCCATCATCTTAGTCTTATCTAGACACACCACTAGTAGATCAACCAAATGAGAATATTAGAGAAGAATATAAAACAAGTCTAGGGATGGATAAGGTAATCTATAAATTTATGATATACCTATTTTATAAGAATACAATGATTTATTTCTCAAGAAATTACGTTGACATTCCCATGATCGTGAAGTTGAGTTTTTCATTGATTTAACCCCTAACACTAGACCAATATTACATAATCCCTATAGAATGAAAAATGTATAATTAGTGGAGTTAAAGAAACAACTAGTGGAGTTGGGTGATAGGGGATTTATTTACCGTTGTGTTTCCCCATGGAGAGATGATGTCCTATTAGTGAAAAATAAAGATAAATCCATGATATTGTGCATTGATCAGAGGGAAATAAATGCTATTATGAAATATAATAAGTATCCTACTTCTCACAATGATTACTTATTTGATCAAATTCATGAAGACCAATATTTTTCAAATATTGAACTTCATTTTGGGAATCATCGATTTTGAGTAAATAAAGAAGAAATGCTTATGATATATTTTCAAATGAGGTATGGGAATTATGAGTTCACAGTTATTCCATTTGGATTAACTAATTCACCATTTATTTTTATGGATCTATTGGATTTATTATTGAAGAAATACCTTGAATATTAACTTATGTTATTCATTGGTGACATTTTGTTATATTCTAAAAGATATGAGTACCATGATAATCACTTAAATATTTTTCATGAGACCCTTATAAGGAAAGAGTTATATGGGAAATTTAATAATCGTGAAGTTTGGATTGAAATTTTTTTCTTGAATATATTTTCTCCAAGGATGGAATCTCTATTGATCTCTTAAAGATAAAGGCAATTAGAGATTGTGATATAATAATGAACATAACTAAGGTTCATAGTTTCTTTTGTTTAGAAGGTTATTATCACTGTTTCGTTCAGAGTAATTTCTGATTAGCCAACCCATTAACAAATATTACGCACAGAGGGGTTACGTTTGTTTGGAAAAAAGAATATGAAGAATATTTTGATGAACTAAAGAGGAGTTTGGTCAATGCCATGATTCTTGTCTCTTCCATAAAAAATGAAAGGTTTGTGATATAAAGTGATGCATCAAAAAAGGTACTTGGTTATGTCATAATGAAAAATGATAGATTAATTACATATGAATTATGGAAATTCAAGACATACAAACAGAACTATCCAACCTATGATTTAGATTTGGTAGCTATAATATTTTCTTTGAATTTATAGATAAATTATCTCTATGGTGAAATAAGTGAGATATAAAAATATAATAAAGGAAAAAAATACATATTTTTATAGTAGGAGCTCAATATGAGGAAAAGGCGATGACTTGAGTTACTCAAGTATTATTATTTCTCAATACACTACCCCTAGGGAATGTAAATAATGTAGTAGATGCATTCAGTAGGAAATATAATGGAATTATAACCAAAATGAGGATTAATAGGGATCCTAAATGTATGGATATAATAAATATGGATGTGATAATTATTATGAAATTGGACACATCACTCATTTTTAAAATTATTTTGGACTCATTTTTATTAGAAATGATAAAAATACCCAATCTAATGATGTGAAATTTCAAAAGAAAATTAATGTTCTGAATTATGAGAATTTAGTAGACTTAACTCATGAATATATTGTTTTAAAATTTGGAAAGAGATTATGTGGTCCATATATACCTGATATAAAAAGAGAATTATTGGATGACACTCATAGATCAAATTTGTCCATACAACCTTGTAAAAAAATATATATATAGGGACTTGAGGAAAAATTTTTGGTTGGATAACATGAAGAGGGAAGTTAGAAATTGGGTGTCGAGATGTTTGGTTTGTTGAAAAGTGAACACTATTATTAAATATCCCAAAGGATTTTTGAGACTTATTTATATTTCCATGTGGGAATAAGATGGAATTACACTGAACGTTGTTACAGGACTTCCAAAGACTCCTAAAAATAATGATAAAATATGGGTTATCCTAGATCACCTAACCAAATATGCACTTTTATTTGTTATAAGAGATGTTTTATCTCTTTAGTGACTTGAAAGGCTCTATATTAATGAATTTATAAAACTTCTTGGTGTGCCTCTTTCAATTGCATTTGATTATGACCCCCATTTTCCATTGAAATTCTGGAAGTGTCTTTAGAAAGATCTTAAAATTGAGTGTCATTTGAGCATTTTCCTCCATCCGAAATATTATAGACAATTTTGAAGGATAATTCCTACAATTTAATACATGGTGAGGTCATTATCACTTAACTTTAATGGTATGTGGAATTAGTATTTACCTTTGGTATAGTTTTCCTGTAATGATAGTTTCCATTGAAGTATTAAATGGCATCTTATGATGCATTATATAGAAATAGATTCCATACTCCAACTTATTGGGATGTAGATAGAGAAAGGAAAATTATAGGCCCAAAATCAATTTTAGATACAAAAATAAAATAAAATTTTATCCAGGATCACATTATAGAAGCATAAATTCTGAAAAAGATCAATGCATATAATTAGAGGAATGATTTGGAATTCTAAGGGGAAGATCATGTTTTGTTAAAAGTATCTACTTGGGAGGGTATTATAAGGTTTTGCAAGATATTGAAAATGATCCCTAATCCTGTCATAACCTTTTAAGTTCATGATTTATATCCATGCTCACTTCCATTAAATCAGTTACGAAATCATTATTCATGTGTACAATGGAGTACCGCCTCACGAATCGATATCATTCATTTTTTCACCACCACCTCTCACAGTTGGGTATGATGATGTATGTAATATATATATATATATATATATATATATTATACATTTATAAATAAATTATACCTTTTAGTTATTATATCATATATATATATTTATTTACTTCCCATTTCATATGGGATAAGATAACGTCCCTCGTGTGTACGACGACTACTACCTCATGAAGCAATGTGGTTAGTCTTTCACTAAAACATTACATGGAAGTTAAAAAGGGAAATATTAAGGATTATATGTGATATACATGACATAATTATTATATTCATGATATATTTATCATTTTAAAAGGATAATATATCATTTTATTTATTACCTGTTAACTAAATGAAAGATGATAACGTCGTTCGTGTATGTGTGGATTACAACCTTCATGTAGGGATGAAACTCAATTTTTATCAATAGATTAAATTGATGATATATATTTAAATAAATAATAAGGTATTTATGATATTATGAAAATTCATTAAAATAAAAAATACTACTTACCTTCTTTTAATAATGATCGCTGGAAAATGGAAATGTTACTCATGTGTATGTATGGCCTACTGTCTCCATGATCACAACATACTACATTTATAATGACAATAATTCAAGATGGGTATTAAAAATTTAGTTTTTGTATAAATATGATAATAATTTAATTATTATTATTATGGAAATGATGAATCTATACAATATGCATAGGAAGTGAAACTTTCATGAAAAATCACAAATGAGAAAACAAAAAATAAATACATGAAATAATGAAAATAATGAAATATTATCAATGAGAGGGTGATAAGATATTATAAAAGGATAATATATGATATTATAAATACTAATACGGTTCAATTGTAAGTTAATAAAATGTTCAAAACTACTCCAAATGAGGTTAAATCGTGTTAATACAAAAAGAAGTATTAGGTAAGGGACTTTGTCACAATCACCCTTCATTGAGGCATATTGCATTGTTATGTACCTAATTTCTTTTATATTATCTATATAATTCCCATTTTACATGTTATATCATGATTCGTTTATTATCAATGTTATATTAAGTTTAATTTTTAATTATTTCATCCAAGGGTATTTGACATGAACATAACAAAGTGGTAAAAGTTATTGTACAATCTCACTTTCTTTTTCGATAGTTAACATTATCCTAAAAAATCACTTTATTATGATCATATTTCATTATAAATTACATATCTATTAAATATAAATATTCATGTATTATGGATATGATGATTTCATAAACCATATACCATCAATACATATAGTGTTTACTTTGAATGTTATTTGATTAATTGGGAAAATATCGACAAATCTGTATTATTTAATCAGGATGGATATTTGATGTTAATCAAATTTATCCATAAATTAAATCTATTATTAGATATATAAGTAATTATTTGGGCCTACTTGGATTGGGGGCCCTATAATTACATAACCCCTCGATACATCGGTATGACTCATGAGACAAATTTTTCAGCCAAATTAAAAGGTTTCTACCTGTTATTTTAAACGGTCATGTGAAAGGTCTTGATGATAGAATTATCAGGATTCATGATATCATAACATCTTATAATTAAGATTTTCATTTATTGATAATTCTGGTATTAATATTATCTCTTCTATTTTCACAATGATATTATCTCTCGATTCATTTCAATAACAGATTATTATTTAAATGGATCATGTGTTTAGTTATTTACCTTACTATATTGATTATAACTTATCTATTCATAAAGTCATGTTATTTAAATGAAATGTGTGTTAATTTACTTAGCTTTTAATATTGATTATTCCTAATATAATTATGATAGTCAATCTATTTATTAATTGTCATGCGTGGTCAGTTATTTACCATACAATATTGATTATTATATATTGATTCAAGATTGATTATACTATTTTTAACCCTTTCTGAGAATTTATGATAACTCTTATTTTGTCTAATTTCCCCAGTATCTGATTAAGAGATCTTGGGATGAGTTTTCAAGGATTAAATTCATTTTATTTTCTTATTTATTATGTTAGATTCTATATTCCAAATATAAAATGGGTGTCATATATGTATCTAGTTCTCCAAACCTGGTAAACTGATTAGTCCTTTTGGATTTGAACCTTAATATCTATGAAATTTTAATAAATAAGACAAAAAATTAAATTTATTAGGCTCAGGGTTGCTACAGTTTTCATTAAAGTCAGTTTAGATGAAACCTTATGAACTATATTAAGAAAAACATAGATTTGAAAATATAACCATACGAGTGAATTTATGGATATGTTTAGAAGAACATCACAAATTTTGGTTAAGGAAGATATTATGGGGTTTACCCAAGTAATATTTTCCTATATGGATACTACAATTAGATTTAGTTCTGAAACATAGAAACTTATGGGTAATAACTCTGAAAAGGGTAATAAATCTAAAAATAGTTCTTTGGGCTTTACCCGATCATCACCTAGTGTGTGACAACGAGCCTTACTGTGCTCTAATTATGATACTCTTGGAGAATACGCATAGGATAATTCACATTTTTTATAGAAACTTTTGATGGATTTGAAGATAATGATATCCTTTATGAATACATGTTTCTGATTTTGAGATTAAAAATGAACAATTTTTAATTTATGTTAAGTGTTACACCATATTTGGAATTATACATTATGATTAAAAATTCATATTTTGATGAGATAATCTAGTATATGAAATTATTTTTAAATATTTCCGAGGAGAAAAAAGGGTATTGAAACTCATGGACAATATTGAAATTTCTTTCTGAGGAAGAAAATACAGCCGGTATTGGAACTGAGCAAATTAGGGATATAATAGGGAATCATATTGAGGTGATTAAAAATAACCTTGAAATAATGGAGAAATATATACCATAGAGATATTATCTAATATTGGACTTCTTTTTGTGATATAATCCTCTATCATTTGGTTGGAGTACTAATCTTATTGTAGCTGAGCAATGGATTAATTATTTGGAGAAGATATTTATGGCATTGGGATGTGGTTAAAAGGAAAAGGATACAGTTGATGTGTATTGTCACAAAGGTGATGTTAATACATGGGTTTTTTTATCCTAAACACTATGGAGGAAGATAAAAAATTAATGACGTAATGGTAATCTTTTAAGAATTCATTATTCGACAAATAGTTCCCTAATGAGAAACAGATTGAAATGAAGAGAAAGTTCCTTAACATAAAGGAAAGGAAAGAATAAAGTGTTCTAGATTATGAGGCCACCATTATATGGTTATATATGTATGATATAGATCATATAATCAATATAGAGTGTAATATTGAACATTTATTTGAAGGTCCTAGGCTAAGTTTCTAAAGGGCACTATTCACTCAGACTTTTCCATCATATGATGAAATAGTTTTATATAAAATAAAAATAGAGAAGGAATTTTAAAGATTCAATATATTCAAGGAGAATCAAGAGAAGAATAGGTTATCTATTAATTAAGATAAATAGATTTTTTTTCTATAATAGGAGGATGGGAAAATTTCCATCATGAGAAAATAGTAGAAAGAAACATAATTAAAAGTGCTTGAAGGGCATTAGAGTGTGTTATAAGTGTAGTGATAAGGGGAATCTAGCTCAAGAAAATAATGGTAAGAAACAAATCAATTATTTCTAGTGTTTTATCTAGAATGTTATGTGGAATTATAAACTTTAATGTGCCAATAATTAAAATAATACACTAAAAATAAGGATAAGGGGAGAATTACAAGATTATGTTATCAATATAGTAGATACCATAGTACTAAAGGATGTGGTGGCATGTAATTTAATCCAATATTTTAATTTGGCTAATTATTTATTTGATTCTTATGACATCTTAAACCCATATTCCACATAATGGTGCTCTGATCCCAGTTGGAAACATGGACTCAAGAATGCCTACCTATATGACAGAAGCTATTTACTAGATTTGAGGTCATAAGGTGCATCAATTGGGAGACTATTCCCTCTGGTCAAAGTATCCCAGTGGTATAATAAATTTATAAATCAAAAGTGGAAGCATATCAAAATTGTAATGTCAACGGAAGCATAAATTATAATGACTGTACCATTAAGCCACTATAGTGGAAGCACATATAAACACACAAGAATGTAATAATAATCAAAAGCAGTAAACTTAATCATATTCCAAAGTTGATGGTAATGTATATCAATTATCTTAAAAATTGGGAAATAGGTATACATGGATGTAAGAAATTAATTAATTCTGTGATGTACAAAAGATTCAAAAGGAAAAAATATATCTAGGAATCCTTAGCTCCAGCCCAATCATCTTCAACAAATCTACCAACCTAATTCATGCAAAGAGTCACACATCTATAAGAGGATGCTTTCCCTTATCTACACATGAATGTATATAGTCTTACCGAGTACCGTTTATGGTCCAGATATGATGTGAGATAAACTCATTAGGCCACCACAACTATCATCTATAAATACCTTGTCTGTGTGTATAATAATATGTGTGTAGATATAATAATAAAATCAGAAAGAAAAACTATAAATGGGTCAACTATGGTACTTGAAGGAAACTAGACTGACAATACCTGCTTCAGACCAAGCCAAAAGATCTCTGAAAGTATCAAGTGATGAAATTCCTAGTATCATATTAGTAAGGGGATCTATGCCTAGTATCACAATATAGGGCTTCCATGCCTAGTATCATAGTATACGGTATCCATTCCTAGTATCACAATATAGGTAAATGATGCCTGGTATCTGAGTATAGGGACATCATGCCCTATATCAAACTCTAGGGACACCATGCCTGATATCACACTATAAGGATGTCGTGCCTCGTATCTCAATATAGGAACGCCATGAAAATTATCAAAATATAGGGATTCCATTACCGATATCAAAATATTGGGATTCTAGGATCAATATCACATTTATATTAGGGAGTCCATACCTGTATCACATTCATAAATTATGAAGGGTCACTATGACCAAACCACATTAGCTTTAAGAAGCATCAAGGCTTAATAAATATGCAATTAAATAATTATTAATTAATTCAAATTCAATATCCACAAGAGAGGATCCATTATTTCGTTTAACAAGGTGACTTGGTTTTACCACTCTCCTCATTAAATTAATTTTATTTGATTAGGGAATTACCCATGTTATGCCACTACATAAATCCACTATCAATATGATATCATCATTTACAAGTAATACC
This sequence comes from Viscum album, assembly GCA_963277665.1. Taxonomy (NCBI): domain Eukaryota; kingdom Viridiplantae; phylum Streptophyta; class Magnoliopsida; order Santalales; family Viscaceae; genus Viscum; species Viscum album. The sequence continues at coordinate 1,819,639,180 of OY728161.1, read as the reverse complement.
AAACACACCAATAGGGGATTTAGAAATTACTCCTTAAAGGAAAATTAGATATATGGAGGAAGTCACAAAATGGTTGTATCTCTCTATTTTAGAAGATGTCAAAAATAATTGGGTTATAATATGTCATTAGGTTCCAAGAAGGTAAGTAATTTAAGACAAATTTAGTTTAGGGAAAATGTATGATGAAATTGGAATGTGAAACATATAACATATTATGAAAATATTAAGTCTTGAAGGGATAAAAACTAAAACACCAACCACATTCTCTTAGAATTCTCTTCATCAAGTATCAGCCTTTATATTGTCCAATATCAGATTAAATCTGAAGAATAAGTCAACACCCCAAAAATAGGGCATATGAGCCTACTCCTCAATAACTCTGTCTAGAGAAAGGGAAATGAAAAATGGTTTAAGACAAATCAAGTGCTTACTTATGTGGAACCAATAATACAAATAGTTCTTGAATCAAGAGTTAGATTGAAAAGTTATCAAGAATTATAGGTTTGAGCTTCAAAGGAGCTCAAATATAGTAGAAAACCAATTCACGCTGGAAAATGAATAAATAAATAGAAGGGGTGAAAATTTATTCATTTAAGGGAAAAAGTGAAATTTTACCACTTTTTTTCACATGGTTTTCCCTCACAGTTGGTCAAACTATGCACCAACAATGTGCATGTATCTGACTCAAGGGGGTTTCCACACGATTTGTCCTGCATGGTTTGAGAAACAATGTGCTAATCATTTCATAGGATATACTATATTTTTTATCCTTCCCAATGGGTGTATGTCCCTTGGGACACTGTTATGGAAAATGGTAAACCTTACCCCACCTCTAATCCCTCCCTATCAGGGTTAAGGAAACCATGTGGACTAGATGGCATAATTTCTTCTAACAATTCGGCTTGTGTATTTTTACCATTGACTCATGTTCCAAGCCTTGAACAAGCCTCATAAACCCCCAAAACGCACCTAGAATAATTAGGCATCCATATTATCTCTAGAATATTGAATTATACTAAGATAAAAGGATACATTCCTGAGATAAGACCATGTTTTTATAGTCTTCCCCTCTTAAATGAACTCATCCCCATGATCACCTTCCAAGGTGACCAAACCTTATCTGAGAATAAATCATAACACTAGGCACATATGTTAGGCTTCCACTCCCAAGTCTCATCCTATACCCATCCATGCTACCATAGCACCAAAACTAAAGGGAAAAATTGGCCTCAGAGAGACTTCATACATCAGTCAATGATTCAAATAGTATACTCCTAAAAATAAGCATCAACGTCTAGCTCTACATCTTTGAGATCAAAAGTATGAGACATTTCAGAATGATAATAGTGAATCTATGAATCATTGATGATCTCATTCCTGAAATGGTACATTTAGGTAATAGTAATCAATAGGCTATTGACCCAACTCTCTCCAAAATCACAAACAACCCGAAAAAGCATGACAACATGTTTCCTTGCCTTCGTATTTCTATCTTCCCAATTCTATGTGATAACCATAAGAAAACACGATCCCCATCCTCAAACTCTAGAGGTTGTCTTTGGAGATTGATATAAGATTTCTCTCTAGACAGAGATGTATAAAAACACTTCCAAATGTGCTAAACCTACTACACATTATTTTAAATGAGATGAGGAACCAATAGTGCTACATATCCTTCCTCTAACCACCATAGGGCTGAACAGAATGACCTACCATATAGTGACTCAAATGAATCCATCAGAATCCTCAAATGATAACTCTTATTATAGGTGAAATCAATGAAAGGAATATGATTCTCACAGGAACCACTGAAATCAAGGAAGCATGTTTTGATCATGTCCTCCAACACTAGTATGGTCTGTTATGACAGACCATTGGTCTGAGGGTGAAAGGATATGATCAGAAGCACTTATATACATGTAACCTTTTGAAACCCCTTCTAGAACCTCAACATGAAACCAGTGTCTATATCTAAAATGATATTATGGGGGACCACGTGTTGTTTTATAATCTCAAATACATACAATATTCCAATAGCATCAACCAAAAAATTATAATGGATAGGAAAGAAGTGTTCTACCTTCTTCAGTCGATCCATGACTACCCTAACCACACTTCTACCTCCAGGAGACCTTGGTAAGTTGATGCAAAAATCCATCACCACATCTTCCCATTTCCATTATAGGACCAATAATAACTATAACAATCTAGTAGATATTTGGTAATCTCCCATCACCTACTGAAAAGTGGTAAACCAGGTGATATGACCTTATACATAACATTACATCTATGAACACCAATACCGTTGGTGCATATCATGATAAATCTTGGAAATACATGGTGTAACTATCACTTAGAAGCATGAGACTCACACATCAGATCATATCTCATATCTGTGGGAACATGGATATTCCCATGTGTTTAAAAGATGTCATCATCATTAATACTCCAATCCTGCGGTGGAGAAATACTCTTTCTTGGACTAAGATCTCATGATCAGAAAAATGTATAATCTTAAACATCTCTAGAAGTGAATAGGTCACTGATAGTGATGCAAGTATAGAATATCCATGATGGTCATTCACCTCTATCTTTATCTCAAAAAACAAATCCATAAGATACCACTCTCTACTGGCCTAGGAATATAGGCTATATCGAAGTGAAAGTACTGTATATATTCAACCCATCTTTGTTACTTCATATTCAATTCTCACCGTGTGAAAATAAACTTAAGGCTTTTTTGGTCTATAAAAACCATAGAATTATCCCTTATTATATAATTCCCCAAAAAATTCAGGGCATTTACAACAACTGCAAAATCTAGATCATTTTTCATGTAATTCCTCTCATGAGGCCTCATCTACTATGACTCATACCCATTTAATTGATATTACTACATCAAAAAATCTCTATGACCAATACATAATTCATCAAAACAAACTGTATAGATCTTACATTGCTATAGAAGAGTCAAGATAGGTGCTGATGTAAATCTCCCTATTATCTCTTGAAAGTATGTCTCATAGGATTTAGATGATATAAAGTTAAATTTATTCATATAAAATCATATAAGAGGTGTGGATATGCATGAATAATCCTATATAAAACGTCTTTAGTAACTAGAAATCCACAAGAAACTCTGTATATCAAAGAAATATTTTGGACCCTCCATGGTAACCAAAAATCTATGCTTATTTTGGTCAACTAAAACTACTTCCTATGAGAAAATGTGACCCAAGAAGTGTACCTTCTTAATCCAGAAATTAATTTTAAAAATCTTATCATATAACTGGTTATCTATCAGTTCATTGAAAATGATCTCAAGATGTTTGGCATGATTAGTAAGAGTATGAGAATACACTATGTTTTCATCTATAAATACCACCACGATGAAATGTAGATAGTGATAGAAAAACATATTCATAAAATCCATGAAGACAAAAGGAACATTCATAATACTAACCAACATAACAATAAACTCATAAAATTCAACCCGATAATGAAAATCCATACATGAGATATCTAAGGGCTTGAATAAAACATGATGATATCCCAATATCAGGTTGATCATCAATAATTATTTCCCTCACCTGAGATGGTCAAAAAGATTATTTACATGAGGTAAATGATACCAATTTTCACAATAATTTGACTAAATTTATAGTAATCCATTCAAAACCTAAGGGTTCCATCTACCTTCTTGGCAAAAAGGAATAGTGAAACATAGGGAGAAGTATCAGGACATATAAAACCTTTGGCCTTTAAATCCTCTAGTTGCCTCTTGATCACATGAAACTCAGTAGTAGAAAACCTATAAGGAGGAATGGATTCTGATGTAGATCAAAAAAATAGATCGATAGTAAAATCTACCTCTCTATAAAGAGGTAGTCATGAAATGTCATCTGAGAATACATCCCTCTATTGATCGACTATAGGAGGGAACTCAACCTGATGTAGTCCCTAATCATCCTTATAAAGGCGAGCGATTTGTGTGGTCACTCCACCTAGCCCAAGATTCTCTGGTCCTACTCTACCATCAGGTAAATCCCACTCTCCCTTTTGAATATTAGTTCCACCCTCTATTGATGTAAAAGATACCCTTCAATGATAATAATCCACATAAGAATTAAAGGGAACCAACCAATCCATTCTATGAATGAAAAAAAGCCTTCCATCTCAACAATGAAGAGGTTAAAGAAGAAACAATGGCTTCCTACCTTAAGAGGATCATCCTTGCATTTTCTTATACTCTTATAACATCAACCGAGAGGTGTATCATGTATCATAACACCATTAATGAACTGAGCATCGAGACCAAGGCTATCCATTACAGGCACAAATGTTAATGAATGTAATTCACCTGTATTAAACATGGTAGAAAAAAATAGTAGAATATATTATAATAGTACTAGGAATAGTAGTTATGCTAACACCCAACTCCTCACTTAAAGTCTGCCCTAAAAAACGTTTTCTTAATCTATGACCCTATACTATAACCCGACTACCTAGATGGGGTCTGCTCTACTGGAGCTATGTATCTGAATCCTATCAACCATTACCATGTTCTCCTCCTCTTCTAATACGGCTAGAATTAGTCTAGCTACATCTTGAAGATATTATATTGAACATTCTCTTGAATATAGAGCTATCACCGAACCTCTCCTACTAGAAACTTATGGTAAGGTCTTGTAGTAATATTTTAGATGACCCAATACTCAATAACCTCAACACTCAAAAGGGTCTATGGGACACTAGGGATTTTTATTTTCATGATTCCCACATTGGTTACATACCACAAAACTTTCTACAGGTGTCATATAGCTGCAGCTGCTCATGTGTGCAGCGTCAAAGCATATCTTTTGACCACTAGTTGAACCACCACTCTGTCTGGGTTCTGAACTATCGTGGTTCACATTGTCTGCCTTTTCAAAGAAAGTCTTAGTGAAAAGGTTCTGGTATACTATATTAGATATAGTGGTAAGGCATAAAATATTTACATAAGAACCATTATTATGCCTCAAGAAATCCCCAAATCATCTCCCTTTTATTGTCTTATCATCTTTATTTATTAGTGCAAAGCAATGAAACTCTATAAAAGAAGCTTTATTGTTAATAACCATCAATGAAACGTACTAGAGGTTCATGAATTCTATTTCATCAGTATCTCTTAGGGTCGTAGGGAATAAATATTTAAAAAATATTGACTGGAAATCTCTCCAAGTCACCTATTAATATTGACCAATTTGATTTAAAAAATCCCACTAGTGTTTGGTGGATCCCCAAATCAGGTAATTAGTGAGTTTCACTATAATATCAAGAGGTGTATCTAAATTATAAAATATATACATATCCATATTGAGACACATCTCTAAAGGATGTGGTCATACATCCCCCGAAAACAATTACGGTTGTTATTGCTAGAACTCTTGCATAAGCATTCCCATAGAATGGAAAAAGTGCGGAGCTCCCGTAATAATATGTATAAGCTTCATGAAATCTTCTTGAAACTAAGAATCATAACCCACACCAAAAATATAAATAGGATCCACTAGTGGAATTACCAGAGGTATTACTAGTGGCTCAGGTATCACCACCTTTGGAGCATAGTAGTCAACACCATCCTGGTGTACGCTTAGAGGACATCATGGGGGCAGTGCTCTAGAAATGCCAAACACATGCCTTAGAAAGGATTAAATAATAGCATTTGCCACTAATGTAATAATTTAATAGGTTACATTTATTTCTATAAAATATTAACACCACTCTGACAGCTTAAATAGTTAGGTCAGGGTGATAGGTACATTTATATAGAACTCCAATGATGCCACATACATCCCACAACTATGACTGGGATATGGTCATGATTTGTGTTTGTGATTCAATTTATTTTGAAAATTATGTTTATAATAAAATTTTCCATAAATGGTTGAACCTAGTGGTTCACCATTCTCGATCCATAATGTACCATACACACTGATGAACAGAAATGTGGAATCCACTTAATCCATACCATAACATGTTCCAATCCATGAGACCAATGGTCCATGACTGAACATACCATAACATACTACTTAGGGCGTCCCCTACAGCCTATGTTGGAAAAATTGTTAGGTAATAAAAATAACACTAAGTATCAGTTAATTTTTATCAAACCCCTATAAGAATCATTGACCTATAGAAATTCTATTAAAATAAATCAAAGCACTCATGGAATTCATATGTAATACAAACGATGTAATGCTCCTATATAGCATGGCATATGCATGGAATATAAATTTCCAAAAAGGGGACTAAAATGATGCATGGGATGGAATTCCCTAATGTCATTAGGACCTACCAATATAAAATACACAATCATAGTAATGATAACATCATAATTCAAGTGCACCACCCAATGGTGGAATCAAATCAAATGTAATAAGTATATATTGTAACAACAATTCCTTATTCCATGTAATTTATAATTTCCTCAAATGTGTTTTAGATACTCCGAGGAATGGATTATAACTAAATTCTTATGAATTCCTAATTTCATATCTATTTTTCCAAAATATTATGGCAAGAAAAGAAATGTTTATGATACCACTTTTTGATGTCCCTAACCCGTATTTCACAGAACGGTGCCACAATTCTAGTTGGCCACATGGCCTCAAGAAAAATTCCCCATATGCTAGAGGCTACTGACTAGAAGAGGGGATATATGGTGTGTAATTGAAGAGAATATTAGCTATGGTAAGAGTATAAAACTGGTATAATCAATAGATAACTCAATAGTAGAAGTATAAAAATAACATAAAAGAAAGAGGAAGTAGACACTATAATGACTGGACTAGTAACTAACTATAGTGGAAGGAAATATAAACATCCAAGAAGGTATTAATAATCAAAATCATTAAATTTAATCAGATACTAAATTTGATGATAATGTATGTAATATCTCTACAAAACTGGAAAATAGGTATTCATGGAACTAGGAAAATGAATACATTATATGGTATACAAAAGGTACCAAAAGGAAAAAATCTATACATGAAGCCTGAGCTCAAATATGGTCATCTCCTACCAATCTCCCATCCAAATTTTAGCAAGGAGTCATGAATCTATAAGAGAAAAATTTACCTTATCTACACCTACAATCATATATTATTCTTGGGTACCATCGACAGCCCAGATAGGGTGTGATATAAACATAGTAGGCCACCATCAATGATATCTATAAATACTCAGTTTGTGTGTGTAATATGAAAACATGTAGATAAAATAATAAAAGTAGTATAGAGAACTATGAATGGGATAGATCTGGTTCTTGAAGGACAACAAGATGATAATACCTACTTCATCCCATGTAAAAATTTCTATGAAATTATCAAGGGACACATTGACCAATATGAAATTAGTAAGGGATTCCATGCCCATTATCATAGTATGGGGATCCATGTTCGGTATTATACTATAGGGCCACTATACCTAGTAATATAATATAGGTATTTCATGCCTCATAAAACATTAAAGGGATTCCATGCCTAATATCACAATATAATGATTCCATGCCCAATATCACAATAGAGGGATGCCATTCCCAATATCACAGTATAGGGATGTCATTCCCATTATCACAACATAGGTATTCCATGACCACTATCATAGTATAGGGATTCCATTCCTGGTATTTCATTTATATAAGTTACACCAATCACTTATCACATTTATATATTATCGAAGGTATCCATTACGATACAACTTAAGCTATTAGAAGAATAAATTCTTAAGGAAGATCTAATTATGTTGTTCTTAATTCATTAACCTTATAAATCAAAAATGGAGTAAATAATGTTCCATTTAACTGTATGATGTAGTCATAACACTCCCCTTATTCAATTTATAGTAATTAATAAGGGAATTACCCATGTTATGCAACAACATAAATCCTCTATCATTATGATATCATCATTTACAAGTAAAACCATACACACCAATAGGGGTGTTGTATATTACTCCTTAAAGTCCATTTAGACATACACATGGAAAACCCAAAGAGATGGTTCACTCTAATGTGGATGAACTCAATATGAATTGGATTAAAACAAGTCATTAGGTTCCAATGAAGTTATCCAATTTCAGAAATATTTAATTTAGGAGAAGCGAACTGTGACAATAGAATGTGGAACATATCACATATTACAAAAAATCAAGACTTGAAGGTATAAATACTGAACCAACCACCTCATTATATCAATACTCTCCTAATCTTGTGTTAGCCTTTAGTTTTTCCTTGATCAGAAGAAATATAAAGAATGAATCAACGCCATGAAAATAGGTCATATGATCCTACATCTTAATAACTATATCGTGATAAAGAGAAATAGATAAATGTTCAATATGAATAAAGAGATTACTTGTATAGATCTAATAAGAAAAATAGTTCTTCAATCAATCATCAAATCAAAAAGTTATCATGACGCCTTAGAGGGAGATTCAAAGGAGATAAAAGGGTGGATAAACCCACTTCACAATGGAGAAGGGATAAATAATGAGGAGGGAATAAAATATAATAATTTAAGGTAAAATAGTAATTTCACCCTAAAAATATAGTGCCTCATGGTTTGGCTGTATGGTTGGATAAACCATGCACCATATGTGCATATGGAGCTTTTTCACAGTGGCCCAACATGGTTAGGCCCACATAGTTTTAGAAAACATGCACCAATCATGTCATAGTCTTTGATACATTTTTCTATGATATCCTCAAGGTTTTGATGCATTGGGTGCATGGTTAGGAAAAAATGTTCATCTTTCTTCACCCCCTTTCCATCTGTTACACATTTAGGGAAACCATGTAGATAATATCACCTAGTTTCTTCTATCTATGTAACCAATTAATTTTCCCCACTGGCCAGGGTTCCGAGCCCCAAGAATCCCCAGACACCCCCATAACCTCCATGAACTCATTAATAATCCATATTATGTCCAAAATAAATAATTATACCACGATAATATGGACCCATATCTATGATGAAAACCAATTTCTTACAATTTTGGATCTTCCCAATATTTTTTATCTACCCAATTTTCAACGAAAATTATTCATTTTCCATATAATTTAAGAATTTATTTTTCTACTAATACTCCTTGGGAAAGTGTAACTATAATAAGTATGTGTTTGGAAGTTCCCATTATGAAATAAAAACAAGCTCTATTTTATAACATTATTATCACAACTATGGTAAATTTTTATATAGTCCTTGGTATTGAAGGGATTTCAAAATAAAATGAAAAAATATATTGTAAGAAGAAAAAAATTACAAATTGTGAGTAAGATGTAGAATTCATTATCTTTAGAGTATAAAATCCACCATCTAAGTCATATCTAGATCCACCCCTAGTAGATCAACCAATTTATATTATTGTGGAAGAAGAGACAAAAAAATATAGGGATGGAGAAGGAAATATACAAATTTGAGATATACCTATTTTATAGGAATATATAGATGCATTTCCTGAGTAATTATCAAGAATTCCCCACGATAGTGAGGTTGAATTTTCCATTGATTTAATTTCTGATGTAAAGGAAATATTAAATAATCCCTATAGAATTATCACTAGATAATTAGTGTGGTTGAAGAAACAACTAGACGAGTTTGGTGGTAATTGATTTATTCAACCTAGTGTTTCTCCATGAGGAGTTATTATTCTATTTTTAAGAATAAATATTGATCCATGATATTGTGAATTGATTATAGGGAAATAAATGCTATTATGATAAAGAACAAGTATCATGTTCCTTGCATTGATGACTTATTAAATCAACATCATGGAGCCCAATATGTTTCAAATATTTAACTTAATTTTGGGTATCTCCAATTGGGAGTAAATAATTAAGACATTTTAATGAAATATTTTCAAATGAGGTATGAACATTATGAGTTCATAATGATTCCATTTGGGTTCACTATTTCACCCTCTATTTTTATGGATATAATGGATAGTGTATTTAATTATCATCTTGATGATTTTATTATGGTATTCATTGATGATATTTTTTTTATTATAAAAGATATGAGGTCCACGAGAATCACTAATGGATCATTCCTTACATTCTTATAAGGAATGAGTTATACGATAAATTTAGTAGATGTGATTTATGGATTCAAGAATTTTATTTTCTTAAAAATATTGTCTCCAAGGATGGAGTAGTAGTTGATCATGCAACAAAAAGGCAGTTAGATAATAGACTATACCAATGAACATACTTGAGGTATGTAGTTTAATTAGTTTGGCAGGTTACTATCAGTGATTTATTCATATTTTTTCTTGATTGGAGAACCATTTAACAAAGATTACACATAAAATCGTTATGTTTATTTTAAAAAAGGAAGGTGAATAATTATTTGATGAAATAATGAGTTGATTGGTCAATGTTATGATTTTTTCTCTACCATCTAGAAATGAAGGGTTTGTGATATAATGTGATGCATCAAAAAAGGGACTTGGTTGTGTCATAATGAAAAATGATAAAGTTATTACATATGCATTAAGGAAATTGAGTACAGATAAATAAAAAAAATCTAACCCATGATTATGAGTTGGAATCTATAATATTTTCTTTTAATATATTGATATATTATCTCTATAGAGAAGTATATGAGATATAAAAAGATCATAACAGAATAAAATACATCTTTTCATAGAAACAGATAAATATAAGGAAAATGATATGGCATGAGCTACTCAAAGATTCTTAGTTCTTAATACACTGCCACCCATGGAAAGAAAATATGGTAGCAGATGCATTGCGTAGGAAAGATCATGGAATTATGACCCAAATGAGGATTAATATAGATCCTATGTTCATGGGTCTAGTAAATATGTATATGAGAATTATTAAGGAAGGGGATAATTCACTCATTTTTGAAATTACTTTGAAATAGTATTTAATATAAAAGATAATTTTTTAATCCAATGATTTGAAATTTTGAAAGAAAATTATTGTTGTGAATGATGGGAAATTAACATAATTCATTTGTGAAGATAATGTTTTGAAAATTGGAAGGATATTATGTGTTTTATATATATTTGTTCTAAGAATGTAATTATTGGATAACACTCATAGCAAAAATTTCTCTATACACCTTGACATCATAATGATGTATATGGATTTGATGAATTTTTGTGTGTGATAACTTGAAGTGGGAAATTACTGATTATGTGTCTATATATTTGGTTTTTCAAGAAGATAACATTGTGAGAGAACATACTAGAGGAGTTATTCTACCTCTTTATATTCCTATGTGGGAAATATATGACATTACTATGAAATTTGATAGAGGACTACCAAAGTATCCTAAAAATAATGATACAATATGGGTTATCATTGATCACTTAACCAAAGAGGAAAATATAATTTCTATAATATAATATTTACCTTTTGAGTGTATGACATAGAACTATATTAATGATTTTTTTAAACTTCATGGTGTAACTATTTCAAATGAATATGATTATCATCCCCATTTTACATTTAAATTTTTAAAGATTCTTATGAAGGCTCTTAATACAGAGATTCATTTAAGCACTTCCCACCATCCTAAATCCAATGGAAAAATTGGAAGGAATATTCAGACAATGGAAAAAAAGTTGAGCTCACGCTCACTTTTATTTAATGTTTCATGGGATTTGTATTTTCTTTCGGTATAGTTTTCTTATAACATCAGTTTCCATTTTAGTATTAAAATAGTGTCATATTAAGTATTATATGGTAAGATATGTCATTCATAAACTTGTTGGGAAGATGTTGGTGAAAAGAAACTCATAGGACTAGAACATGTTTAATAGGAAATAATAATGGTAAATTCTATTTTTGATCAAATTATAGAATCTTGAAGTAGGAAAAATATCTATGCCGATAATTGGAGGAAAGATTTGGGATTCTAAGAAGTATATAATGTAATATTAAATGTAACTCTCTAGAACAATGTTATATGTTTTTGTAATAATGGTAAATTTAGCACCAATTATACTCAACCCTTTAAAATTATTGAAAGAGTAGCATTTTTACTTATTCTCGGGAAATGATACCAAATCTCTCAAAAGTATATGTTATCTTCCAAATATAATTGTTAAGAAAGAACATGCTAGACCAAATGCATGTGATCACTTCTAATGAAATAGAATTTGAACATGATATATGTTAATTTCAATATTACATCCATATTCTTGACACTATTGATCAAGTATTCAGCAATTATATGACTCATCTAGTAAAGGTACTTTGGAGAAATTAAAAAATGGAAGAATAAATTTGGGAACCAGATGATACTACGAAGAAGAACCACCCTCATCAATTTAGAAGGTAATATCTATGAAATTTTGAGTCTGATCATTGTGGGAGGGAAGAATGTAACACCAACTAATTTACTATATATTTATTTTATAATAAAATTAACTTCATCGATAGCATGTGATTCACACAACACTTTGTTTAAACAAAAAAAATAATCTATTAAAATATTATTTAAACATGGATATAATAACCTATCCATTAAATTAACAAGAATGCATAGAAATAACTAAATTATTAAAATATAAATTAGTTACACATATGCATTTTTTATATATTTGTTGGAAATAAAATACGATTCATTCAAAATAAAAGGAAATGTTTTCTAAAAAGAGTAATTGTTTTTAAAATAAGGTTTAGTCAGAACATTCACACATAATTTAGAATTAATTTTTAGCATTGTTAGAAAATTTATTTGATAAATTGGACATAATTTTTCAAATCATCATATCAAATTTAACATAGGGTTAATTTCTTTGGATTTATCTGAAATGTTTCATTTTTAAATGAATAGTTAAAAATACTAAATTTAAATTTAAAACACCATTTTAGTTTAAATTATTTATAAAGTTACATTATATTTACAATAAGTTTTAATGTATAAATAGTTTAATTATATATATCCATTAATCTAATTTTGTTAATTTGAATTTTATCATATTGAATATTATATAAAAACTGTGAATGTTTTTGTACATTTTATATTTAAAAACTTGCTTTCTCATCGAGTATGTAGGATTAATTTTAAATTACATTATTCCATATATATGAATGTAATTTGGTAAATTTGATTCCATATTTGAAAAAAAATTACATTATCTAATAAGGTCAAATTAATTTTTGGCGATAGTGAATAGTAGAAATAGAAAAAATTATTTACCACAGTTAAGGTAAAATTGATTTACCGGACGGTGAAAATAATAAGATAAGATTTAAAACAACCTATAAGCTCCCATAAATTATATTTTATGAAGATATTTAGACATTATAAAGTCGAGGAGTCAATCATACTCATTTTTCGACCATTTTGTTTGTGAAAATATAGGTATGACTTTTTTCCAAACATTACAAGTGTACCACTAAAAAATGTATAAAAGGCCACCACTATTATCTATTTTGCAAACCTTAGAAACAATTTTTGTTTGGAAAATACCAACAAAAATCAACCCCCAAATTTCATCCTCTCATCGTAGAAGCCTCATTTTTTTCCAAAATCCACCATAGGAAGGCTTTTGGTGCAAACATAACAGAAGAAGACGTTACATTATTTAACAATTTTTATTATGTTATTTAATAATTCAGCTCATTTAAATATTTTTTAACCATGTTGATATAGAAACATTAGTTTATTACCCATATTTAGATGTTTTTATGTCAAGGGCCTGACTAAAACCATCCCCACTCTAATAAAATGGGTTATGAAATCATTATTTGTCTGTACAGAGGACTACCACCATGAAAATCGATGCCATTTATTTTTCAATTAATACCTATCATGGTTGGGTATGATGTTGGATTTCAATTATATATATTATTTATTGTTTGATTATTCATGTTTTACTCATGTTTTAATGATCACAAATCATGTTCACCTTGTTTAATCTATCTCAAATCATGTGCAGAGATGGCTAGTTTCCCTATGCTTTAAAAAACCATTCATAAGATCCTGATTCCTATAAATCTTGTTTGATTATTGTAACCTATATTTGATTTTTTTCCTGTTCACTATGTTTAATCTATCTTAAATAATGTGTAGAGATGGTTGGTTTCCCTATGCTTTAAACAACCTTTCATAAGATCCTGATTCTTATAAATCATGTTTGATTATTGTAACCTATATTTAATTTTCTTCTATAATGTTTTCATATATGAATACTTTTGTCTAATTTATTCTATGAATATTACTAATTAAGAATCTTTACAAATATTTGGCATAGTATGAGAAACCGTAAGTTTGACACCAGTTCTGGATTTTGGAAAAGTCCCTGACACGGTATGCCAGACACCGTGACCTGACACCGTAAGCCAGACACCGTGACCCTTACACTATGACCCATACACTGTGACCTAGAAAATATGAACTATACACCATAAACAGTTTCATATTTCAAAGAGTCTGCGACAACGGTTCTTTACTACCATCACCAAGACACCGTTCAATGTTTTGACAAAGGACAAGACACTGGTCATGAGACACCGTGATCCTGACACAGCGTCTGTGATACCAATTCCTAATCTCAATGCAATTGTGGCATCATGACTATCTCACCACTCAAAAGAAAAGAAGAAGACACTGTTTATTAGTTACACTATTTCTAATTGATACCATTTTAAGACATACCTTGACACCGTTCTTCAATCTTTTTTGTCGTTTTTCATTTAATTTATAACAGTCATATTTGAGTCATTTAAATGAACTATCATAATTAGCTTTTCTTTTTATTCTTATCACCTGACAGTACGAGGTACATGGTGTAGAATACATTCATCCTTTTAGCCCCAACACATACACTCTGTAACGAAAGGGAAAGTATGGAACTGGAAAAATGGGCAGAGGAAGGAGCATTTGAAAAATACAACTGATGCATATAATATGACACTACTAAAGAACACACAATGCACTATCAATTACTAAAGGCTAAACTAACATAGATCAGAGCCTAAATAATCTTTATAGTACCAACTCAAATAAGAACACAACCTACATAGCTTATACAGTCAAACTGGAAACCAGAGCACCAGACTCATGATACTCTACTTTTCACAAGGGGACACGATATTTTCATCTCCTTCATCCTATAAGTCCATAGTTTCATAGAAAAACACTTAGAGCACTTATAACCCTCTCTCATCTTATTTTTTCTATTCTATATTGTTTTTTTTCTTTCAAAGTAGTGTGTGTGTGTGTGTATTAAAACACACACTATCTCATAGATTAAACTGAATAATACAAGATACCTTTCCTCTCAAATATTCTTTTATATTTTTACTCCCATAAATATGTGTATAAGAGGTCCTTGGGTGTCCTGGTAGATTATACCCACAAAGAACAGTGTGAGAGGCCATTTGACATGGATATTATATTTAATATTGTATACCCTGATCTAGGGTGTGGATCAAGTTTATTAATATAAAATTCTTGGTGGCCGGCGATCACCAAGTGGAGTGGATTAGATCTCGACTTCAGACTGAACCACTTGTTTTATCCTCTATGTCTTTTAATTTAGTTTTAATTTGTTTTAATTAATATATCAGGAAACTAAGTTTTACTTTGATAATTTTTCTTGGATAGAAGTTATAATTGTTTTTACTTGTCAAATTAGGTTCCAAAGTTGTATCAATAACTCCAATTGATATTACTGAAAATTAAAAAATCTTCTAAGAAGTTATTTGAATTGTAAAAATATTATAACATTATTACCTTGACTAACATGCCTATATTTATTTTTATTGTGGAGTCATTTTAAAGTATTCTTTTTGAAAGATATTTTTATAGATACTCAATTCACCCCCCTCTTGAGTAATCTACTCTGACTAACATTTGGTATCAGTGGAAGTTATTCTCGTTAAGGATCTGGTAATGAAATATTTTCAACTGTGATTTTAATTGTACTTTAAATATCAATAATTTTATATTAGTTCTAAATTTATAGGTCTTTAAAAGTATTTATCAATTATGGTTAATAGACTAGAAGGGGATGATACCAACAAAACACCATTCCTTAATGGAACAAATTATTCCCTATGAAAAATTAAATTGGAAATGATTTTAAAAAGTATGGGTTTTTAAATTTGATCTTCAATTATAGATGAGTATAAAATTCTTGATACTACTAGAACTACTTGGGTTGAGACAACTAAGAATTATTAAACTAATAATTATAAAGTAATTAATTCCCAACACTATGCCTTAGGAGATGAAGAATTCTATAGAATTTCTACAACTAAAACAACCCATGAAATTTGGGATACTTTGTATGTCTCACATGAGGGAACCACTAATGTGAAATAAATGAGACTTAATACTTATACTATTAAGTATAATAACATTAAAATGATGCCTGATGAGAATATTTATAATATATATCTTAGGTTAAATAATTTATAAACACAATGATATCTCTTGGAAGAGAAGTAGCAACCAAAGAAATCTTTTTGAGGAATCTCAAATGCCTACCTGATAGATGTAGATGAACTACTGTCTCCATTTGAGTGTCATGTGATATCAACAAATTACCTATCAAAAAACTCATTGGGAAAATAATGATATACAAAGAAGAGATTAAAGTCAACAAGGAATAGGAGGATGAACTCAAAATAATATCTATGGAATTCAATACCACAACCTCTAAAAACAAAGAAAAATAGATACTATAAGTGTCTATTGAATGGTCTTCCAGTGAACAATCATCACCTGAATGTGATGAGGAGATGTATTAATTACCTAGAAGGTTTAATAAATTTTACAAAAGGAAGATTTTTTTTAGAAAGCATAACTTTAAAGGAAGATATGATCAAAAGGGAAGCTGTAAAAAATATTGGAAAAGAAATGAGAAGTCCGATGAGATAGTATGTTATGAATGAAAGCGAATGGGACATGTAAAAGATGAATGTCCCAATATCAAGTGTAAAAATAAATATGAGGACAAAGATAGAATGTATAAAAAGGAAATGAAATAAACATGGAGTTCTTATAAGGAAATTTCATGTGAATCATAGTCTTTACATGATGAAATGACTAATAAAGACAATATGTGTTTCATGAAAAACACATATGAGGTAACTCTAGAATATCTGGTATAAAATTCTTTTTATTTTGTAGATTAAAGTGATTCAGAAAATATGGCTAAAGAATAAATGTTTGAGTATTACAATATGATGGAACAGAAATATACTAAACTAAAAGATAAAAACAAGTCTTTCAATAAATAGTATGCTTTTACGTCAACTGCTAAATCAGAAATTACTATAGAAAGAGAGGAAAATGTTCTTTTACTCAAGGAAAAAAATTAATTAAATCTATCTAATGAAAATTGAAAAAGTGACTTGAAATGTTTAATAATGTTAATGATATGATTGTATAAATTCATGGTAAAAATATTTCCTCTATATACACGAATGGAATTGGTTATCAACCTAATAAAAGAAGTTTTGGAAAAAGAAATTATGTTTCTAAATCTAGAACATAGAGCTTCACTACTAGTTTAGGAAAATAATCTGCTAGTTCAAACTATGATACATCTTCAACTATTTCGAGTTTTTATAGACCAAATAACATTTATTTCTCAAATAATTTACATAATTTTTATAAGAAACATATGAAGAATATGTGGGTTACTAAAGAACTAGTTACTAATTTTACTAGACCCAAACAAATATGGGTACCAAAGTCTGTTTTCATTTGACTATTTTGTAGGAATATTGTTTGAAGAGATCTGGTAAAACCTTATAGTACTTGGACAATGGGTGCTCAAGACACATGACAATAGACTATTCATTATTCAAGAACCTAATAAATAGTGATGGAGGATATTTCACCTTTTGTGAGAATTCCAGAGGGAAAATCATTGGGCTAGGAAAAATCGATAACTATAACTCAATTTTAATCTCCAATGTACCTTTTGTTGATGGACTGAAATATAATCTTCTTAGTATTTCACAACTATGTGATGATGGATTTCATGATAAATTTTAAAATGATGCTTGTTATGTTTCTAATTCTAAAAATGAATTAATATTTTCAGCATTGATAAATGAAAATGTATGTTCAGTTAACTTAGATTCTTTAGTTTCTTAAAATTATTCATGTTTAAGTGCATTTCACAAAGAGTCTTCGATTTGGCATAAAAGACTAGGACACTTCAATATTCAATCCCTTATAAAGATAACTAAAAAATGTTTAGTCAAAGATCTTCCCAAACTAGAGTTTCCAAATGACAAACTGTGAAATACTTTTCAAAAGGGAAAGAAAAAAAAATGTCCTTCAAACAAAAAATATAAGTTTCAACTTCTCAACGTCTCGAGTTGGTTCACAAGGATTTTTTTGGACCATATATATTTTATATTTTAAATGGGAAACACCATGTTTCTATTCTTATAGATGAATTTTCAAAGTATACTTGGACATTTTTGTGGATTACCTAAGTGAATCCTACTATCATTTCTACAAGTATGATAAAACTATAGAAAACCTTACGGAACATTAAATTAAATATATAAGAAGTGATCATGACTGTGAGTTTGAATATCAAGAGATTGAATCCTTTTTCATACAGAATGACAATAATCATAATTTCTCTGCCCCTAGAACTCCTCAACAAAAAAGGGTTTATAGAATGAAGAAATAGGAAGTTGAAAGAAATTGTGAGAACCATGCTTTGTGAATATGACTTACCTATTTATTTTTGGGATGAAGCTGTAAATAAAACACGCTATATTATTAATATAATTTTGATTAGACATATTCTTAAAAGAACTCCGTATGAGTTGTGGAAGAATAGAAAACCCTATGTGAACTACTTCAACGTGTTTGGTTGCAATTTATATATCTAAATACCAAGGAAAATATCGACAAATTTTTATCCAAGAGAAATGAAGGATTTTTTCGAGGATTTTCAATCTCTAGGAAAGCCTATAGAGTTTTTATTAAAAGAACTAAATGTGTGGAGGAATATGTCCATGTCAAGTTTGATGAGATGGAACCACCTGAGCCTAAGTACTCTCTAGAGAATCTTGAGGATGATATGTAAAATATGGACATCAATACTAATTCCTCTAACATTCTTATAAATGAATTTGTAAAAACTTACAGTTCTGAAAATTCTCTAGATTCAAGCCATACTAAACCTGAACCACTTGAAGAACCTGAAATCACAAGCCCCTATTTTTCTATAGCCGTTAGAACTCTTAAGAACCATATTTTAGATGTTGTTGTATGATATTTAGATAAAGAAACACATACTAGGGATTCTCTTAGAAATTAGGTTAAATATAAAGCTTTCTTGTTACAACATGAACCTAAAAATATCAATGATGCTATCAATGATGAATTTTGGGTGATGGCTATGCAAGAAGAACTTAATCAGTTTGAAAGTAACAAATTTTGGAATCTTTTTGATAGAACCAAAGACAATTTTACCATAGTCATTAAGTGGGTGTTTAGGAATAAGGTAGATAAAGATGGTAACATAATAAGAAACAACGCTAGATTGGTTTCACATGGCTATAGTAAAGAAGAAGGAATTGACTATGAGGAGACCTTTTCACCAGTATCTATAATTGAAGCCATTATAATCTTTCTTAAAAATGTAGCACATATCAATTTTAAACTATATCAAATGGATGTAAATATTTCATTCTTTAATGGGTATATAGTTAAGGATTTTTTTGTTGAACAACCCCCTAGTTTCAAAAATCCTCACCTGCCAAATCATTTTTTTAAATTATCAAAAGATTTATATGGTTTAAAATTAGATCCAAAAGATTTATATAATATATTAAGTAATTTTCTTGTTTCAAAAGGTTATATAAAAGGTATGGATGATTATTCTCTTTTTATAAAATGAATTTCAAATGATTTTTTAGTAGTTCAAATTTATAAAGATGATATTATTTTTGGATCATAATTTTTTTCTGTATGGATTTTTCTGAAATAATGAAAAATGAATTTGAAATGTGTTTAAATGGTGAACTATAATTCTCTATTGGATTTAAAGTCTTTAAAAATAATGATGGTATTATTTTAAATCAAATAAAATATACTAAATATCTTCTAAAACGTTTTGGCATAGACAACACTAAAAGTAGTGATACTCCAATGAGTACTACTTGTAAGTTGGATCTTGATGAAGATGGAAAATATGTTGATCAAACCACATATAGAGGAATGAGGGTAATATTAATCTACCTAACTACTATCTGACTTGATATTATGTTTAGTGTACGTATGTGTGCTCATTTTCAAGCAAACCCTAAAGAATCTTATTTAAATTCTGTTAAAAGAATTTTAGAATACCACAAAAAATCCCAATCTTGAACTCTTCTATTCTAGATGAAAATAATTTGGGTTATTTAGCTATTCAGGTAATGATTTTGGTGGATTTAAGTTATATAGAAAAATATTATCTAGAACATTTCACATTTTAGGCAATCCTCTGGTTTCATAGTGTAGTAAGATACAAAATTCTGTGTCATTATCTACTGCTAAAGCTGAATACATAGCTGCTGGTAGTTGTTGGGCATACATTTTTTGGATGAAAGACACATTACTAGACTACGGATATCAATTAATACATATACCTATAAATTGAGACAATAAAAGTGTTGTTAACATTTCAAAGAATCCTGTTTAACACTCCAAGACAAAACATATTGATGTAAGACGTAAATTTTTGAGAGACTATTATCAAAAAGGTGATATCACTTTGGAATTCATGGAAACTGAATAACATCTTGTTGATATATTCACTAAACCATTAAATTATGAAAGAATAGATTACATAATACCTAAATTAGGAATGGTAAATGTCAAGTAGAAAGTGTACGATTTCACACATACTATTTCGTAGATTTCTATTTCACTATTTATGATTTCATGATTTGTTGTTTCAAAAGTCACTGTCTTGGAATAATTGTCTCACTCTCATGATTTCGCAGGTTATTATCTCAAAGTTACTATTTCAGGATTATAATCACAAAGTTACTATCTCTTGGTTGATGTCTTTCACTTACTATCTCAAATGATACAATCACACTTTTTGGAGTCACATTGTAAGGACGAAACTATCATAATCTGTTCCAGACTCACCGTGACAATTTTTTCTGGTCTCACCATGAAAATCTATTACAGTCTCAACGTAATGAATCAGTTTTAATTTTATATTTATTTTATTACCTGTATTTCTGTGTTTATTATTTTATTGTTTTTATCCTGCGATTTTGAATTTGCAACACTTGAAATCCAGAAATGATAAATACCCAATATCCTTCACTCTATTTTTTACTCGATCTCTCTTCTATCAAAACAAAATCCACTCTCTTTTAAATTATAGGTACTATTTCAACCTTTCATATCTCTCAAACCACTCATTCAAATCCCATAACGAAGTGCCCATCTTTATCAACTCTTAAGAAGTGAAAATCTCAGAAGAAAGTGAAAAGGGCCCCGAAATTAGTGCCTGAAGGACCGTTGAATCTGATTATTTCCTAGAGAATAATAGTACCAGAAAAGGACATCTATCCTAAGTGGTTTCTGAAAATTAAGTCAATATCTTTGATAGTACTGAATGAGAAGGGATGGCTGAACTGGTTTACGAAAGAGGCAAGGCTAATTTATCCAAAACTAATTTCTCAATTTTATCAGTATGTCATGTTTTCTTTCGATACTGAAGATGTCTTTATTTAATAAGTTGAAGTAGTTTTCAAAGGTGTAATTTTTCCTCCAGGTTATGGGATATCTTCCTTGAGATACCTCATGATGGAATATTTGAGGACTACTAGAGAGGTCCTCCTCCTCCTAGTGATGATTTTGTCTTATAACAATCCCTTGAAAGTTTGACTGGAAATAAGAATAAGAGAAGGGAAATTGTTTTTGATTTGGATGGTGAAACAGGGTTTCTGTTTAAATATATACAATATATTATTAGTCTAATGAAAGGTGAATTTTCTAATCTTAAGTATCAATATGTGTTCTTAATACATGTTATGAAAAATGGGCACATGATTAGTCTATGTATGTATATTATACTTAACTTGTGTGAATTGATTAAGACAACATCGAATTCTACCTTTTTGTTATATTCAAGGGTAATCTATGAAATGCTATCTGCTAAAGGATTGGTTGGACCAAATGAATATATCATCAAATATTATGAGTTTTTAATATCAAAGGATATAATCATATGGTTGAAAATAGGGTATAATCCTTAGAAAACATCTATGGTGGAGGACAATGAATGGTTTTATAAAAAGTTTAATCCTGTTGAGAATCCTTCAAGACCTTAGAAAATATATGATCTTGGTTTGGAACCAGATGAAGTGGTTGATTATTCTGATGAAGAATTGGAAGATGTACCTTTTTCACCTATGGAAGGAACTATCTTGGACTAAGAGGATAGTGGTATACCTATTCCAAAAAATGCAGTGAGAAGAATGTACCTTTAATTAATGAAGTGTTGATATAGAAGAAGAAATTTCTTCTAGAAAAGAATCTGCTGCTAGTATAAAATAAAATGATGTTCCTGAGGAGAATCTAAAAAAAGAACTTTCTTTTGAGGAAGAGCCTACTGTTGGGGTACAACTAGAAAATGATCCAGAATTTATCCCATGTACAAAGGAAAGATTGGAACAAGCCTTTCATCTAGCTAGAAAATAAATGTGTGAGGCTATTAGAGATGAAAATTTAGAAATAAATCAGGGTACTGAATCTCTTAGTCCTATAAGAGATGCACATATTGAGGAGGAGAAACACCATGGTCCATAAAGTGTTGAAGTTCCCAATCCTATTGATCAAAGAAATGTGGATACATGGTATAATTTTCCTTGATTCATTGATGTGGAAAATACTTTTTAGGTATCAGTTAAAGGCATAGACCTTTACATAGTGTTTTAATTGAATCTCATTTCTTCTCTAGAAGTAATCTCTGTTAAGGAGGCTGAACATGTCTCAGCTTCTATTCTTGAACCTTTACAATAACCTTTTGATTTAGTGTGTCCCAGTGATCTAAAAGAATTTGGAGATTCTCTTTTATCTGGATTTGAAAAGATCATGAACTCCTAGCCTGCTCCTGTGAAAAATCATAGTGAAAGAGATGAATCCTTTATGTTAGAGAAAATCATATGAAAAATCCAACCCAAAATGATTCTTGAAATACAAGAATTTAGAATTAAGAATAACTGGTTGAGTGAGGAGGTAAAATATCTTAGATCTATGATTGATGATATGAAAAAGTTGTTGCTACTAGGACAATCTCCGTTTGCTCATCCTATTGAGGATGTTAGTGATCAGATTCCACAATAAGTTGCATATTTGATTCAACCAAACATGACTTAAATTTATGACAATGTGGTTGAGAGAAATATAATGATAGTCAATGAGATGCATGATCTTGTTTTGGGTCTTAACAAGCTGACTAATGAGTATAAGGGATATTTACAAAAAGTTCGTTAATTAGATAAAGTCTCTCAAGTAAACCATTAAAGCTCCAAATGCCTCTAAACAGTCATCTGAACCATTAGATAGTGATCTAATCAAAACAATTGTTGAAGAAGAACATCAGTCGGTGTAAAGTGGTATTGAAAAGGAAAGTTTTTATGATATCATCTATAATAGTGACATAGTAATTTAATTAGTAACGATTCACTAAAATATTACCAATGATTCATAGAAAGAGATTACTAAGAAAGTGGATTTCTACTTTAAGAGGATTTTTTCTATGCATGATATGACCAATAATTTCAAATATCTTATATAGAATTTGAACCATTTTCCTATCAATAAAGCCTTCAAGACACAAGTCCAAAAGATGAAAGATTTAACTTCTCTATTGGACAAGTTCCTGGAGAACAAAGATGATTTCGAGAAGGCATTGTAGTATGGTGGTGAGATCAATACTAATTTAATTAAATTGTTGAAGCCTTATCTTCATGGTCAAAGAACTGCCATCATGGCTCCTGCAGCTACACCTTTGTGGCATGGGTCCACTCCTTCCAAATCCAATACTTTTGATTCTACCTTAATATTAGAATCTCATGTTCTGAGGTAGACCATACCTATTATCCTTGACCAAAACATGCCTCGGTCTTCAACCAAACCCACTATGACACCTTCTGTTTTTGAAGGGCTCTATCTTCCTTCTCTTACAGTTGGATCAATACCGTCTTCAACCTCTACTTATGATCCTTTGGCTCCTTCTGATGTTGCTTCCAATGGTAAATAGAAGACAACTAATGGTAAAGACAAGTAAAAACTATATTTTTATATGGATGTTTTATACATTTTCCGAATTCTTGTAATGACATGTATCCTTATATATAATGCAATGTGCACTTTTGTTGTCTATTCTCTTATTTATCTTCATTCCATGTCTATTTTTATTTTTCCTATATTCCTTTTGATAATCCCAAAACGGGGAAAAAGTACACTAAGAATAGAAATCTAACACTTATGATTTGTGATCATCAAAAAGGGGGATATTGTTGGACTCCTCATGTTTTACTCAAGTTTTAATGATCACAAATCATGTTCACCTTGTTTAATCTATCTCAAATCATGTGTAAACATGGTTGGTTCCCCTATGATTTAAATAACCATTATTAAGATATTTATTCCTATAAATCATTTTGGAATATTGTAACCTATATTTAATTTTCTTCCTGTTCGCCTTCTTTAATATATCTCAAATCATGTGTAGAGATGGTTGGATTCCCTATTCTTTAAATAACCTTTCATAAGATATTGATTCCTATAAATAATGTTTGATTATTGAAACCTATTTTTGATTTTGTTCTATAATGTTTTCTTTTATGAATGCTTAAATCAAATTCATTCTGTGAATATTACTGCATAAGACTCTTTATAGATATTTGGAAATTCCTGAGAAACCGTTAGTCTGACACCGAATCTGGATTTTGGCAATGTTCATGACACCGTAATCCAGACATTGTAACCCACACACCATAAGCCATACCGTATGACCCAGATACTATGACCCAGACACCGGGACCTAGACACCGTGACCTAGAAACCATGACCCAGACACCGTAACCAGTTTCAAATTTCATAGAGTCTGTTACACATGTTTTTACTACCATCACCAAAACACCGCTAAATGTTTTGACAAAGGACTAGACACCAGTCCTAAGACACCGTGATCCAGACACTGCATATATGATACCAGTTCCTAATCTTAATTAAAATATGGCATCATGACTCTCTCACTACTAAAAGTCAAAGAAGAATACAACATTTCTTTGTGACACTGCTTCCATGTGATACTATTTCAAGAAAAACCGTGACACCATTCTTTAATCTATTTTTTCGTTTTCTATTAAATTTCTAATGGTCATATTTGATTCATTTAAAGGCACTAAAATAATTAATTTTCCATTGTAGTCATGTCACCTGATAGTACGAGGTATGAGGTGAAGAATATATGCATCCTATCAGGCCCAACACAAGAACTCCGTAACAAAAAGGAAAGCGTGGAATTGGAACAATGGTTGGTTGAACGAGAATTTGAAAAAGCCAACTGATGTATGCGACATGAAAAAACTCAAGAACACACACAAAAAACTAAATTCTTGAAAACTAAACATGCACTCCGTAACAAAAAGGAAAGCGTGGAAATGGAAAAATGGTTGGTTGAACGAGCATTTGAAAAATCCAAATGATGCATGCGACATGAAAAAACTCAAGAACACACAAAGAACACTAAATTCATGAAAACTAAACTACCATATAATAGAACCTAAAACAACTCTATAGTATCAACTCAACGAAGAACTTGAGCTACATAGCATACACTATCGAAGTGGAATCCAGACCACCGGACTTGTGATATTCTAATTTTCACAAGGGGACTTGATATTTTCATATACTTCATCTAACAAGTATAGAGATGCATAAAATAACACTCAGAGCACTTATAACCCTATCTTATCTTATTTTCTCTCTTGTGAACTATTTTTAGCTTTCGAGTAGTGTGTGTGTGTGTCTGTATTAAAACACACATTGTATCCTCAATTAAATAGAAGGATAAAAGATATCCTTACTCTCATATCCTTTTACATATGTTTACTCCCAGGGATAAGTGTGGAATAGGTCCTTGTGTGACCTATAAGATTATACCCACGAAGAACAGTGGAAGAGGTCTTGTGACCTAGACTGTCTGTGTATTTTTGTTTACCCCGATCCACTTTGTGGATCAAGATTATTAATATAAACTGCTTGGTGGAAGGTGATCATCAAGTGGAGTGGGTTAGGTCTCAGCTTGAGACTGAACAACTAGTTTTATCCATTGTATCTTTTAATTTATTTTTTCTATTTTTTACTTTATAATTCAAGAAACAAAATTTTACATTGATAGTTAGTCTTGGATAGAGGTTATAAATATTTTTCCCTATTAAAGTATCTTCAAAAGTTCTATCAATAAATGAAAATAATGTTATAGAAAATTAATAATTGTTATGAGAAGTTATTTTAAGATTCAATCTATTATAACATTATTACCTTGAGTAATTTTCCTGTATTTATTTTTAATGGGGAATCGTTTTTAAGTGAACTTTTTAATAGAATTTCTTATAGATACTCAATTTACCACCCACCCTCTTGAGTAATCTACTCCAAAAAACATATATATAACATAATTATACCTATATAATTATTATTTCATATATATATTTTCTAATTTCCATTTATTTGGGGATACGATAATGTCTCGCATGTACGACAGACTACCGGCTCCTAAATTAATGTGATTCTCCTTTCTCTTAAACTTAACTTGGAAAGTGATAATAATAGGTTTAATTGTTATATATTATATAAATGATATTATTATTATATTAATGAATTATGTATCATTTTAAAGGAAAATATATCATTTTATTTCTTACCTTTTCACTCAAAGGAAGATGATAACATTGTGTGTGTATGCGTGGACTATTTCATTCACGAAGCGACACAACCTTATTTTTATCACCACACCACATAGATGATATATATTTTGGGAGATAATATTTTATTTGTGATATTAAGATAATATTTAAAGTTAAAATATCACTTACCTTCTTTCTATATTAATTGTCAAAACATGGAAATGTTGCTCATGCTTATATACGTTATACCATCTATATGATCATAACATACTTCATTTTTCGAAACCCTATTTCATGATGGGTCTTAAAAAATATTTGATTAATAAATATTATAATTATTTAATTTTTATAAATATGAATATTATAAAACTATTTAATATTCAGAAGAATTGAAATTTTCATGAAAAGTCACGAATGAAAAAATAAAACAATCAATACCTGAAACAAAGAAAATAATTAAAGATATTTGATGAGATGGTTATATGTTGTTATAAATGGATCATATATGACATTATAGATATTAATATGGTTCTTTTATAAGATAATAAAGTGTTTAAAACCACTATACAATATTTGAAATCTTGATCATCCAAAATGAATCATCAGGTAAGGGACTTCATCTTAATATACCTTCATTGAGTAATATTGTATTTTTATGCACCTAATTTATTTTATATGGTGTACATACTACACATTTTAAATTTAATATAATTATTCCTTGTTTATTAATGGTATTTTTAATTTCAATTTGAATTAATTCATCCATGGGGAGTTGACTTGAAAATTACTAAGCGGTAAAAGTTATTGTACAATCTCATTTTCTTTTGTGATTATTAATTTTATCTTCAAAAAATCACATTATTATGATCACCATTCCTTATAAATTACATATATACTAAAAATAAATATTATTTTATTATGAATATGATTATTTTTTAAACCATATACCATTGTTAATATAGAGTTTACTTTGATTTTTTTTGATTAAATGAGGAAATATTGATAAATACGTATTGTTTACCCAAGATGGATATTTGATGATAAGGCACATTATTCATGAATTAAATTGATTATTAAATATATAAGAAATTATTTTAACCTGGTGTGATGGGTGGGTCCTAGAAATATATATCCCCATGATGCATTAGTAGGCCCCATGAGATAAATATGTTGGCCAAATTAAACAGGTTTCTACCAGTAGTTTTAAACTATCAAGTGAAAGGTCTTAATGAAAGATTTATCATGATTCTTGAGATCATAACATCATATAACTAAGAATTTCCTTTATTTGAAATTTAGATATTATTATTATCAACGAGATTTTCACAATGATATTATTTTTGGATGCATTTAATTCTCATATTGTGGTTAAAATCGAAAGAGTGTTCAGTTATTTACCTTGGAATATTGATTATTCTGTATCTATTAATGTAGTTAATTTATTTTAATGTAATATGTGTTCAGTTATTTAACTTTTCATATTGAATATTCCCTATCTAATTTTATAGAAATGTTATTGATCAAATGAAAAATTCTTTCTTTTATTTAATATGCCATATTGATTATTCTACATTGATTCAAGATAAATTTCACTATACATTACCCTTACTAATCATATGATCTCACTATTATTTTTTTTTCCTTTCCCTAAGATATGAAGAAGATATCTTTGAATAATTTTTCATGTATGTAGTTTATTTATGTTTTTTATGTATTATGTTTTGTTTTCTAGTCCCAATGGGAAATGAATATCATGTATGTATCTGGTTCTCCAAAACTACTCAACTGATTGGTCCCTCATGATTTGAAACTCTATATCTATGATAATATAATAAATTAGACACCAATTATATGCTAATGGGGTTGGGGTCGATTCAGGTAGAATGTAAAAACCTGTTATTTTAGATCCTTTAACAAACATACTATATTTTAAAAAAATGTTTCATTTGATCAAAAAACATAAAAAAACAAAAATATGAATAATTAATTTTTACTAACACTATAATAAAAAATAATATGGTAAACCATTAATAGTTTTAATCATTATGTGGTAAATAATTAATATGAGTTAATATTTGAAATGTTATTTTCAATTAATGTTTTTTAATTATATTGTTATTTTTATTTTAAAAATGAAATATTTCAAAATTTGAATTTAAATTCATTAAATTAAAATAATATTTTGAATTTGTCAAAATAAAATTTACTTAGGATATATTTCTGTGTGTTTGTGAAAATAATTGATTTTGATGTGAATAGTAAAAAATACATTTTTTTTGCAAAAATGATGACTTTTTCCTTATTAAAAGTAAATGGGAAGGGCCTAAAAATAAAATTTCTTAATAAATGGTTAATTTTATATTAGTTTAAAATAAATTCATGAGTATTATATACACCAAACAAAAAAAAGTGTTGAATATTTCCTGTGTCCCACAGAATTAAAAGTGAGATGAAAATATCATACCTTATGTCCGAGTTCCTTTGTACATAATGGAAACTCCAGTATAAAAAATATATATTTATAAAAAATATATTATAGAAATATAATATATATATATATATATCATAACATATAGAAATTAATTATAATATCATATCACCCATTTTCTATAAATTCTTTATTAAAATCACTATTCTGGGTGATTACTGCTTCGTTTTTATTGTATGTTTTGGTTTAATAGATATATTAATTGCATTTTCAAATGGGTTATATCATATAAAGAATATTATACACTATATAAAAACCATATATTTTCATTATATAATTTTTTAGATTCATTTCCAAAATATAGAGATAGAAAAATTAATTACACAATTCATAAAGACAGTATGTCATATGCAGACATGAATGCTCTTTTCATTTATAAAAGGATGGAATGAGATAAAGATATGTAATAAATAAAATTTATAGAAACATTATTATATAATATATACCATATATATTCATTAAATGTATCCTTATTACCATCCATTAAAAATAGAAATGAAGAATGAATCATATCACTTTGAGGAGATGGTAGTCCACATGTATTAATGATAAATTTTATTATTTCCTAAAATATTGGAAGACAATAAATTAGATATGATATTGTACTTATAAAATTATAAATTTTGGAATAAGTATCTTATATAAACATTATCCCCCTCAAAAAAACCTATCTATAAAATATTGTGGGGGAAATGAATTTTATCGCTATGTGGAGATGGTAAGTCATGCTTATACACAAGTAATAATTTCACATCCCATTTGATTGAAATAAGATGAATAAAGGTTGTTTTAAAATAATAATAAAATTTTAGAATTTTTAAAATACTGAATTTATTATTTTATTATAATATAAAATATTTATAGGAGGTAAAATAATAATTAAAAACAAAGTTATCATTAATTTGATGACCTTTCCTTTGAAATAACTCCCTTTGATGTCCTCTTAAGAATCCTAGGGTTGGAATAATGAGAATACAAAAACCTATATAATTTTTCTATGGAATTTTAGAAGGTTTTTGGGTAGGTTATGTCAGAGTTAGAATACTCAAAAGGTGTGAATAAGTTAGGGGAGGAGGTTCCCTTTTATAATTGATGTAAGGGGAAATTTTGGAATTTCTTAAAATATTAAAATATAATAAATTCACTATCAAGAAAAAATGTCCCCAAAAATCAACATTTTAGAATATAAGTTAGTATGGGATTGAAATCCAATTAAATAATAAAATTTTGATATGTTTAAGTGGGGTTTTAAACATTATCTTATAGTCTAACTCCTTAGTTAACTCACTTTAACATTTTCGATGATAATTCCTTTTTCACCCTTAAAGGGTCATAATATTACCTATAAGGTAAATATTTCTTCATAAATTGATATAGGATGAAAATTTATACCTAATTTTATCCAAATTGACAAAATTATTATTTTTATAATTATTAAATAATTAAATAAAATATAATTTTGAAAAAATATCATTAATGTCACTTTTGGTATTATTCATTTAATTTGAATTTAAATACACAAATAAAAAGCTCTATTTATAATATATTACTTTTAAACAAAAATAATATTTCATATTAATATATATAATTAATGTAACACTAAAAATCACTCCAATTATATAACTTTTAATATTTTTAAAATCATTTATTTTATTTTTAAAATAATTGAATAAGTACAATGTCGTTGTTATATAGGCATTTATTGTAACTATATAATTTTTAAAAATCTATAATTAAATTGTAATCATGAAAATAATTTCATTAATCTCAAAATAGACATTTATATTCATTCATAACAAGATTTTTTCCTTATGTAAACACATAAGATATATTTAAAACTAAGGGAGTCACATTTTGTTTATTTTCATTAAATAATATATAGGATATTTTCATGGAAACATTTTAATTAAAAAACTAAATTACTATAATAATAGTTAATTTTTTTCATAAAATAGTATTTTTGATGAAAAATTATGGCTTTATCACTTAGTTTTAATATATATTAAAATGATTTTCCATTTACCGAGGTGATCCATTTTATCACTATTTCTTTTCATGTTAATCAAATATAAAAGAGATATGTTTATAAAATTTTTACCGCATGATTCCAAATATTGAATTCATTTTACAACATTAAAATTATAAAATTGGAAGAAATTTATTTAAAAATAAGTCCATGGTACAAAATGAAAACCATTTTTTAGAAAGAAAATAATTTTTTAATAAAAAAACATGGTTTATTCTTATCACCTTTCTATAAATATATAAAATGATTTCCAAACCATTTGGTTGAATATATAATATATATATATATATCACTAAAATAATTAAAAAAGAATTATTAATTTAATTTATTAATATAAAAAATACATTACACGCATGGAAAGTATTTTTCCCAAAAAAAAAATTCATTTTTAAAAGTTTTTTTTTCAAATTAAATGATAGAAAAAAAATAATTTTTAACATTTATAACCATAATTTTTTTTATAATTTAGTTACTAGTATTCATACCAAATATCCTATTTATAGACAATATATATCACATAATTATAACCTGTAAATATTATACCATAGCTTGTTTAAAATTAGTGTTGTGTCTAGTGCAACCTATCGAAGAAATTGAATTATATAAAGAAAAATATATTCTTAAAATATTTTTACATTACATAAAAAACATCTAGATTTTATAAAAATAGTATTTTATAATTCCATATCGAACTCTGAGCACCAATTTGAAGAATTCTTAATGACTGCAATTTATCATGATCAGAAAATCAATGTACTCAGCAACAACCAGAAATGGAAAGGTGTAGGCTCTCATATCGTGGTTAGACCATTTAAAATTTATTCTAGGATTTCACTATTTAGTATTTTTCATATGGTTAGTTTGAGTTTTTTATGCATACAATCATGAATTTTATTGACAATAGGTGTTTTATTCCAAAGGAATAATTTGTAATAGAAAACTTGTACTACTGATTCACCCACTCACAGTTTCATCCTAAGTGATTTGAGATATACAATACAAACACAATCATAAAAAATTTCATACATCTTTACAAAAATATCATAAAATAGTAAGGGTTTCCTAAATTAGGAATAGAAAATAAAAAATTTATTAATCACACCTAAAACAACCACTATATATAGAATTCCTTAAATCATGCCCAAAAAATAGACATTAGGGTAATAAGAAGGAAAAACAATGAATAAACAAGGAAAAAAATATTGAAGGATATAATGGGGTTAGTTTTACTAAAATTGAACCTCTAGGATGAATGGAATAAAAAAATTTGAATGCAGGAGGATATGGAATAAAAATCCTCCCATGGAAGCCTCCTATAAGAGGAATCTAACGACAAGATTGAAAGAATAGTGGGGGATATCTTAAGTGGTGTTTCAAGGGGAAACACCAAGATCAAGTTTAAAAAAAAATTCACAGAATCCATTCATGTTATAAAACATTCTTTCACATTATGTAATTTTTAGACATAACACCCCCAGGAACACAACACAACTTTTCTTGCTGTGACCCTATATGCCATGACATGTCATCCCTCAAACAACATCTGATCAGCTCCAAGACTCTCCTATCCCTCCTAAACCCACTAATGGGCAACCCTAAAAACTCCAAAATCCAAAATATACATTTTTACATAATAGTTGTCCAAACAATTAAAACATACCATGCCTCAAAATTTGAGGTCTGGTACAAACTCCCCCTCTTTTTAATTATCGTTATCAAGATGTCATTATAGGGGTCTCCCCAAAAAAATTAACTTCTTTTCTTGAACATCTAACTTCTACTCGTGGATCCTTCCATGGATAAGCCCATATAATCACAATAATATAGTGAGAGGCACTAACCTTACCTATATCCCTTAACTCATTAAAATTCTCAACATGTAATTGACTCTTCTCACATGAAATACCTACCTCTAGCATGGTATTTTCTAATAGCTACCCAAAACATCAAGTTTCATTCACCCACCAAAATAGGGTACCAATTTCTCATGATTCCTCCAACCTTTTTCCAAAATTAATACCTTCACTAGGTTTCACCACATGATTCACCCCTAAAAAAAGCAATAAAATAGGTTTCCACCACTAGAATCACATAAACCAATAGATTCACACCCTAAATCATGCAATTAAATAGGGTTTCAACTCCTACACCATGTCATGAAATTTAGTTTTCCTCCATGAAACATATTGTGAATGAACTAGATTTTATCAGGGGCCTAATCAATGGTGCATTCCTTAGTTTATCAGACGACTCCCCTAATCACTGCTAACCACCACTGATAGGTACACACACCAGGGTATCTCTCACTTAAACACCACTCAACCATTTATATGATCACACTACTAGAACCCACCATACATAAGGGGTAGATTTCCCTATATTCCACTTCATGCATGTGCTACAGATCTTCACTTCTTACCAAACCATAAGAATGCATTTCGTTTGTATCATATACAAAATTAGATCCAAGAGCACTACAAACAATTCCTCAACTGGGCTCACATGTTCCTATTGAAAATTTCATGTATTTTAGGTCCCTCAATCACCAAATCTAAGGAATTCATCTAATTACTAAACCATCAGGATGAGGTAGAGCCTCTAAATTATATTAAAAAATCCACTATCCAAATGAATAACTATCCACTTCCACCAACACCAACAAATCGCGAAACAAAAAACACCATCCTGGGATAAAAAACTAGAACCATACTTTTATCCAAACTTGAAATCAGACTACTCAATGTATATAACCACTCCATTTTGACAAGGTCTTCTACATTTTAATTACACCACTTTGGTAAAACCCAACTTCTCAGGTTCATAAAATTAGAATGTATCACCTCATAGAATACTTTCCCATCAGTTCGAGAACACTCAACCCAGGGAACTGACCCGTAGTATTTCAATTCCAATATATTAAAGACCCTTAATTTTTTTTGATATGAGCTTGTAAACTCAGTTTTATCTCTCTATATTTTATCCTCAAACACCCAATATTATCCCACCAATATACTATAAACACTAAGCCTGTACATACTTAATATTCTCCAAAAAAACCCAATTTTATCTCTAAGACACATTAAACACGTCTTGAGAGACATTCTCAATGTGGTATCCACCTCACCAAATCCATTTTTACCCAACAACACTAGTCGATCCTTCTCAAAATTACTTTCACTTAAGGTTTTTGAACTCACCAATTGATGTTATATCACCACACAAATAGGTTACCTTAACACCCTCGAGTGATCATGAAATTTGTCACGCTCAGAACAAGTGTAGAACCTGAATATTTGTTCAACTCTATATTTTAATCCCTAATAAAATTATTTAACCTTCCTGCTCCACTCCCGAGCATTGGTATATCTCTGATCTAACTCATCCTTGAATCAAGAAGCCACCCTCCTTTCTATTCACACACCATGAAGAGATCCAAAAAACAACCACATTCCATTTCCTTTGGTATTTCACCAATACACTACCACTATAGGAAACTTCTGAACACACCCAATGTTCTAGAAGAAACATCCCATAGATATTTCATACCAACACCAAACTACTCAAATAAACGCCATCCTCCAATGAACCTTTTGAAAACCCAAGGTTTGTCAAACCTTGAAACTTGGGCACCAAGGATTCTAACATGATTTTCCGATAACATCACTTCCTATCGCACATTAATACTACACAGTATCTTGGGGTCTCTAGTACTCCTTGGAATATCTAGGAACCACGTCTCACTATAAGGACTAGTGTTGGTTTCTAAATTGAAATCATTATTAACATTATTAAGAATATTCCTAAGAGTTCATTCATGGTGTGAATACATGATTCAAATCATATACCACCATAGAGAGCAAAAACACTACTACTAGCTAGTCCATATACCAAAAACCCACTCCTAAGGTTCTCCCATGGATCTTAAACACTCACTAAGCTCACACCTCACATGCTTGAGACATCACCTATCAAATCCACATCCTTGTTCCCATGACTACTGAGAATAAATATTTATGGTCTCTATATTATAGGTCCTATATTATCATGAACCTAATATGAAAAAAATCTCACTCATTTTCCACCTAATGTAAGGAGAACAACCCAATATCATGCCTCTCAAGACCCATAATACCCAACCATCTCACTAACCGGGACATGACTAATGGTTGAAAAGAATAAAAATTAATACATGATACTACTAGATCTATACTAAAAACTATATCCACTTCCCAACAACTCAGGGAATAACCACACAACAACCCAATCTAACTCATGGGTCTCTAACTAAAAAACTCCCAACTTGCCGAAAAAATAAAGGGTATCCATATAGCTAAAGGCTCACATAAATAGGATGCTCTAAAAAGGCTCTCTAATATGATTCATAAGAACCCAATTTTAAAATTATAAACGGGCCCCACTTCAACCTTGAAATGTAACATTGAGCCAAAAGATTTGGTTATTTTGAAAATTATATTTCCAAAGAACCTTTTCAAGTAAAAATTTATGAAAACCACAGTCACAAAATATGAAAAAAAACAATCAAATCAAAATTCCATTTTAATTTTATCTAATTGGGGAAAACCCATTGTTTTCCCAATTTTATATTAATCACCCACACAATAATTTTACACAATTTATAACCCAAACGAGAAAAAAACTCCCTTTTAAACCCTAATTACAATTAAAAATTAATTGAAAAATTTCCACAATCACATGGAATTAAAAAATTCATTTTGAGAACACATGTATTTTAAAATACATTTTGTGACAAATATCCCTCAAAAACCATTTAAAACCTTTTTTCCCAATTGAATATACCATTTTTAAAAACATTAAATATCAAGAAACAAAAAAACCTAATAATACTTACTTACATAACAAAAATTTTCAGTCAATTTTACAATACAAGAATGTTATTCATAGAATCACATAACAATTAACATATTAATGATAAATAAATTAAATATCACTAATAATGTATTTGGGAATGCACTAAATATATAATCACTGTTATCTTATTAATTCAATCTAATTTCAGTGATTAGAAACAAGTGTGTAAAATGAAAACCCATGTTCCTATCAATTACTCATGAACTCACCTATATTTTCAAATAATTCTCATAAATTGTAACCACATGAGAACACTTAAGAAAAATATGAAACTATTACATAATAATAAATAAATTCAAATCCAATGACCTTTACAAATAAAAATTTTCATGAAAAAATAATATTTTTTAGTTTTTTTCATTTCCTACATATTTTTATTTTGAGACCAAATTTTTCATAAATAATTATATCCAACAACCAAACCAAATTATCGCGAAACACCCAAAAACATCTACGAGGGACTAGTGGTTGTGTTTGAGTTGGTCACATGGTTTTTTAGGTTATGTGATGATCTTAAATATTCCACTAGAATTATTATCAATCATGGAAGTCTGGCCAAACATGGTTTTAATGGACCTTTGATCACACTGTGTGATTCCATTTCACCTCCATTTCCATCAATAGAAATACATAAATCAATAAGAAATAATCATAAATCAATCCTAAGTACTCATTTCATATATGTTTTCATCATGAGAGTTTGTGACCATGCACCAACCCTTGACTTACATTATAATCCCTAATGACCATTCTCCAGTCTACCTGTCATCCAAAATAATGAAATTTTATCTAAAACCTAGGACTATATAAGAAGTCAATATCTCATATAAAATTTTGTAAAACCCAAACTCGAATCACCCAGTCTAGGCTGAGGGGACACCACATGTCCTATTGCACCCCTCCCCATATTAATGAGGATGTCTACTAGTGGTGATGAACTAAATAGTAAATGAGAATACAATTCCCTCAGTATTAGGTTTCCATCAGAATATGTATACAAATAATTTTAAAACAAATAAGAAGAAAATAAAATTAAATTGTGTAACAATAATTTAATGTAATATAAGCATCATAAAATTCTATAAAAAATAATATAAAATATTAAAAGGTCATATAATAACAAAAATAATCCCCACATGTGGTGGATAAATTTTTTAAAGGAAATAAAAGGCAGATAATGAAAAGGCACATATCCCAAATATACTGATATATGTCTTGGCATCTCCTATATCCTAATCCACTGGTACCACTCATCATCCTATCACAATACTCAATTACCTTTGATATATCTCTTACCATAAAATAATTAATGCACATTGTGATTCCCATGTAGTGTATTTGATTAATCTCAGTAGGACATGACATGACCTGACCCACCAGTGTCTGACCCATCAATACCCTAATCCCACCACTAATAGGCCAATGTATGGATACCAAAAATGAGTATGAATATACCATAAATGTGAGGCATTATCCAAATGTACATGTACACAAAAATACACATCTCCAAGTCCAAAAAATGTAAAATTGTTAAAAATACAAACTATTGCATGAATAAATATATAATCCAATAGATTACAATTGTAATGTACTAAAAGAAAAAATAGGGGCAAATACAATACCAAAAAAATTATAAGAGTTGAAAATTCTCCATGGAAGATGAATATGATCAAATGAAATAATATAGAAAACACCTCAGTTAGTCTAGCTCAAGCTTTATTGCACCAACTCTTCATCGTCCAAGGACACCATCAACAGGGCTGCCATCTGCATAACACATGACACGTGTGGGAAGAGCCCTACATGGGTGAGTATAAAAATATTTAGTAGTAACCCTAAAAAACAATGAATCATGTATAGTCGACTAAATAGAAGGATATAATAGTCAATGTATAATAGAAAACACCCATATATACTACAAAAGGACACTAAACCACCATGCAGGCACAAACAACCACCAGGTAAAGGATTCTCCTCGAAACAATGTTCGTTCAAGGATAATTCACTACATGATCCATGCCATCATTAAAGACTCTAATAAAAAGGACTAGGTCCTAGGGGCCCACCCAACAATTTTTATTGTTCTCAAAAGTCCTTGATACTCATATATGGGGTCACACCCATTACCACTAGGGGACATCATGAACCTAATATGGACCAAACCTCTTTATAGGTGATCATATGAAAATGATACTGTAACCCTACCAATAAAACATTCTAGATTGAGGTTAAACACTTTTCCCAAGGTGGTTACACTAATTATGCAAACCCTAACTATCATATAATGATTATATAGGATATCCCCCATTATCATGGAGTAATTCCAAAAACTCTATCAAGGATTCATCCTCTAGAGGTAATTAAAAATCATATATAAGTATTTAATTCTCAAATATACCATCAAGGGTAATGAATACATGGGAAAAAAAATCAACCAACAGTGGTCTGAATTGAAGTGTTGAAGATATCCAAGCTATATCTAATGGATTGTGCGATGTGTAAGTAGAGTACAAAGTGTTCCTTGATAAAATTGGATATTCAAATGTGGTAACACATCACAAAGCATGTAAACCTAAACATACATGGTCTTTGAGTGAAAAAATGGTATGTAGAGGTCACCTAACCACCCTACCCATGTCACCTGGCCATGACCATGTACAGTTGGTTGTGTTGTGTACAGCTAGCCGTGTCCATGTCTGAGAACACGACATGTCCATTCATATGTACTCCTAGGTGTGTCCACGTACAATTTGAGGTACACAATAAGACATCATGGAGGGGCTACATGGGATGTGACCATATTAAATGACGTGGGATACTTAACTCCAACTAAAACCCTACCACCCCATCTATGTGGTCCCACATGATATCTAATCCTCAAAAACAATCCATGTTTATAGGGTTTTTTAGACCCATTGGGATATTAATACACATCATTCAGAATGCCACCAGATACACCACCCTCCATGAAACATGTAGATACTTATTCATCTGACCCTTTCCATCACTAGTTGCTGGAATCCGAACTCGAATCCTTCCATAAAACATAATGTCGATCCATTCATCATTGTGCGCTAAAAAGAAGAAGAGTGGGTCCCAAAAAAACAGTCGGATCCACCTCTAATCAACATGTACCATCACCTAACCTTAATCACACCCTCGATCATAAATATTACACATATTATTGATCTGTTACAATGAATAACGATCTTGAAACAATCAAATATGAGGTATTTTTTTAAACCACGAGTTAAATGAAATTCATACGATGATTGTGGGATGAAACAAGGGAGAAAACAATAATCCATAAGATGTGAGGATCAAACCATGGAATTTTCTCATTAATTATTGAACCATTTTCATTGAATTAAAAAAAATAGTTAAAGATAAAAAATTAACAATAATCCATCAATTTGAATATTTGGATGATGCATGTATCAACTCTATTCATGAAATTGATCTACATTCAGCCAGGATTATTAAATGGGATGGAAAATATAAATCAACATCATAAATGGAGTTTGGATCAATCATTTATTAATAAATTTTATCCATTGTCATTGTTTATGAGATGTATAAACTTTTTTTGTCACATAGATCCTTTATTTAGTCTCAATCCCTCGTCGTTCTCCAAGAACACTCTCCTCAAACAGTCTCTAGGTCACCAATGTTTCTTGGGAAACCATTAGAAAAAATCTATAATTATGGATTTATATAAAAATCATTCACTAAAATAAAAACAAATAATGTAAAAAAATAAATATGTTTACTATAATTATTTGAGTCTGTGACAACATTTTCATAAATTCTAGGCACTACAAAGATTATATTGCTCTTATGGTAAAAACCTTATCTTGAACTCATTAACACTGTCAAATTTATAACCCCCTTAGAGAGTTATCCCACCTTTTTAGGGAAACTGCGTGTGTATGTTAGTTAATATATTTAATATATTTAATATATTTCAAAAATTAATTCAATCATAGTAGGTATTAGAACAACATTTTTTCTCTACACCAAGCTTCAAAAATACATCAAATAATATAAAAAATTAATACATGGTGAATATGAGTCACTACATTCTCCCCTGCTTTGGACTTTTAATCCTGAAAAGAGAAAACTATCCTAAAAAGATATAGGTACTCATCTTGCATTTGGGTCTCCCACACTTAAGTGATCTCCAGAAGATTATTTTGTTTTGACCAGACACACACTAGGGGAATAAATCATCGATGAAGGATCCCCTCCTGTCAATTCTCGGTCTCCATTGGGTACTCAGTAAAGGCAGATCCATCATTGATTAGTCACTGAAAGTGGCTAATATTCATTGTTAAGATCATAATATTAATGTGTTTAATAGTGCATAAACATCAATTTTAGTCCAATTCAAAAACTGAACTTCATTTCCCATCATTGTGCAATTCATGCTTAAAATGTCAATTTGGGCCCACTCAATAAATTACTTGTGCAAAATACATTTTTAATCATTTTAAATTGATATTTTGGTATAATATTTATCATTTTATTTGGAACATTTTTTATTTTAGGTCTGATGGATGAATCACAAGGTAAGATGGATATTTGTGCACATGAATTCAAAAACTTGCTGGAAAAAGTATAATGGGCCTAAGGCCCATCAAAAAAATGTAGGGACCACAAACCAAGCCCAATGAAGCTCAAAATTATACAGTAGAAAGATAAAAATATGAGGGTAATTTTATTCGACTGTGTCTAGAGATAATTCTGAAGTTTTCATGATGATAAAGGGATCTAAAGTTGAGATTTAAATGGTGGGCCTGACATTAATGCACATAAATTTGTCCCCCCATTTCGACCATATCATTCAACCTGCTGCACCAAAATTCCTGAAATTTTTATAGCTCATTGAGGAAATAAGGAAGAGAATAT
The DNA here is from genome assembly GCA_963277665.1 of Viscum album. NCBI lineage: Eukaryota > Viridiplantae > Streptophyta > Magnoliopsida > Santalales > Viscaceae > Viscum > Viscum album. Next base: position 1,819,597,939 of record OY728161.1, on the reverse strand, counting down.
GTAGCTTATATGACCCCTCAGTATTCAGCATCCTTCAATTTCAAAGTCACACGTCAAAATGGTGGACGAATCTGGACAGTTTTCTGGGTCAACTTCAAAACCTCAATTTCCTTTTGATTATTCACCCTCTTTTTGACTCTATTAATTTTTGGGGGTGAATTAATTATTGGGGGTGGACCTAATGCTCTTAATATGCCTATATAAGGATATGGTGGTGAAGGGAATAAGATCGGATATTTTTCTTATCATATTTTGTTGCTTGTTTCATTGTAAGGTTATGCTGCAAAAGTTCCTTTGTAATATTTTCAATTTCCATGTAAGTTTTTTTTTGTTTTTAATCAACATATTTCTATTTTATATTATCCATTAATTTATTTAAACTAAATTTTCACAAAGCACAGTGATATCTCTGCGTTGTGGTGAATTATTTCACACATAGGTGTGAATTTCATTCACACACACGGAGGAGTGCTCGTTATTTCCGCGGTTTTAATTTCTTCAATCCAATTCTTGTAAGCCATCTTCCACCCACCATTGAGAGTATACCATCAATGGAGGTATAACCCATTAATGGGTTGACCTTAGGAGGATGAAAAGGCTGGATATAATATTATTTTATGAACGAATTGTTGTTAATTGGATAATTAATTTAAGACATCCATTCTTCAGTTATTTCTACTATTCATCTTTACTGTGTTTGAGAAAACTAAATTCAATTACTAAATGACCATATAACTTGGAGAGATCATGAATTTGGTTCTCTAAGTGTATAGGGTATTAGTAATTGTGTTTATTAAGCACCAAAACAGAAAATGATGAAGGTAGTGTTATTTTTGAAGACTGGATTCATCAAGAATTAATAAAACCAAAATTGTCTAAAGAAGTAAAATTCATTCAATCAACCCTTAGAATAATCCTAAGATCAACCAATTTTCTTTTAGTTGAATTGACTTAGGTTTCTTAGTGTTCTTTAAAACCATCCAAAAACAAAACTGAAGTGGGCTACTTCATAGACCATCCTTCACCAAATCATAGCGTCTCAAGGTTACTTCTTCGGTCCCTGTGGACTCGACCCCTACATGTACTACATCGACCGCTTTTTACCAGTAGGGTAAATTTGGGAGCAACTAAATTTTGGAGCCGTTTCCGGGGACCCAAGTAAGTACCTTAGACACTCATATTCTTTTCTCACCCCAAATTCTCTATTCTCACCCTAATTTCTCTTCTCTATTCCCCTTTCTATTTCTGCGTGTCCAATGAATCTCAAAAACAACTTTCAATCAACTCCAATGGATTATCTTCAACAATAACCATTAATAAACCAAGGCTATAATAAATTGGAAAATAAATATTTTGAATCACCTCACATAGAAAATTTCATTGACCAAACCATGATTGAATACACCACACCAGATGAGATGTACAATAATTGGGATGCAGATTGTTTAAAGAATCAATTTCCATACCTCTCGAGGATGATTGAAGAGATCAAACATAATGAAGTTAATGATATCCAAACATCTATAAATCCTAATTCTGAAAAAATTCTTGATCATTTGTGTGAAAAAATGGATAAAATGAATTCAGAGGTTTCATCTTTAAGAGTAGAACTACAAAGTATTGAAATGGTTATGGAACCCATTCCCACTCAGGTTGTATCTTCCTCATTACTAATACAAGAATCTTGTCTCCCAAAAACCTCACATGAATTTATTGAATAAACAACCATTGAATTGGGATAGTTGAAGATAGTCAAGGAATTGTTGATGGGTGCTTAAATCAAGAGGAAACTGATTTTTTGTATTCACAAGAGGGAAATATGACGTTGTGGATGGAGAGTCCTGAATATTTCTCTATTGATGATTTTTCAAAAACACCAATCACTGAAAAATTGCAAGAAATACCAAACATTGAGCCCAGAAACACTCCTGAAATTCAACTAGACACTTTTGGGGATGAAACAAATTTTCAAAGGGAACCAATTCTTTCTAGATTTTTTGGAGAAGAAACTGACTTTCATTCAAATTTCCAATCTTCATTAGGAAATTGCAATCAACCAGAACTCAAAATCATTATACATAATTCCTCACAAAAGAATTACATAATAGTTGATACCCATGACCATAATTTAGTCATTCATTCTTCTCATGAAAGCAATAATGTTATATTGAACCTTGACGTCTTAGGCAAGACAAAAAATTCAACTAGATCAACCATTTCTGACATTCCTTGTATCTTCAGATTTATTTTATAACATGGATTTATACAAAGAAAAAGATTCTAAAAAAACAATCAATCTCAATCAATTTGAAGTGGATAAATATTTGTTCATTAATATTTTGAAAGTTGGAATTGGATATGTTGGGGGGTTCAAGTCGAGCTAACGACGTTAAACAAAAGTGATGCATGGGAGACAACCCATGGTTTTCAAGTTTACAATCATTTTGAATAATTTTCTTTTTCATATAATAAATTACCATATACTGTTTACCTGTTCTTATTTTATGAGTAATGATGGGTATTGAAGGGGAGCACGTATTCATATGTGTCACGCGGTGTGATCCCTTAGTAATTCCTTACCCAGAAATTTAAAAGAAGACAATGTATCATTAGTTTATTTAATTTTATTTATGTTTTTGTAGGTTAAAAAAATTAGACTCTTGACCTGTTCTTATTTTATAAGTATGGATGGGTATGAAAGGGGAGCACCATATTCATCTGTGTCACACGGTGTGATCATTGATTAATACCATACCCAGAAATTTAAAAGAAGACAATGTATCATTAGTTTTATTTTAAAAAATAAAAAAGGGAAAATCATAAAAATGGTGATACATGGAATTAGATAAATCATTGTGTTGTTTGTTTTGTCTGCTTTGTTCTTCTTTTTATAGTTCAGGAAATATTTTGGGTGATACATGTTCAATCTAGGAGGTGTCTACATCCCCCAAGAGATAAAAGGATTAATCTAGAGCATCATGAACTTCAACTTCAAAAACTAGGTGAATTTGTTCCATGTTTATCATTTTAAATTTCCTCTTTGAACTCCTCTCCTACACCTTCTAACTTTTCTTTTCTTTAAACACTGTGGACAGTGTTATTCTATGTTGGGTGAGATGAAATAAAAAATGATTTTTTTTCAATAAGAACATGCATGGAATGAAAAATTTCATTAACCTTGAACTTGATAACACACATTGAAAACTCTTAAATTGGATATCGAAAAATTTGGATGCCTTGATTATGATTTTAATTCAAGTTTAATTTCATGAGCATAGTTTTTCTCAAGTGCGGTTGTCTAATGTGATTTTTCAAAGTTTAAATTTTCATCCTCTTAATAAAAATGCCACAATGCACGTCTACTTGATCGTGGGTGTAAATTTGAGTTCTTGGGTCCCTTTGATTATAGCATAGGGTTCTGGGGTCACTTTTAGTTTAATTTGAGTATCCAAAAACAAAAAAAAAACCAAAAAAAATTGATACAAAAAATAATGACCTCATAGAACAATGTTTTTTCCAAATGCGTGGCGTCCGGTACTTGGGTATCGTGACTCTATAGTTGTCTCACCCATAGTTAGGCTTTATATCTCTATTGTAGAGCTTGAAATTGACAATATGTGTGGTGTCCGACACTTGGTGATCGCGACTCCATAGTTGTCTTGCCAAGAGTTAGTCTTTTCATATCTATTATGGTTAAAAAACAAACAAAAAAACAAAAATCATAATAAAAGGATACTCATCTTAAGGTTTAATGTGATTCCCACCTAGCAATTCCATTTTTCCCTTGAAAAATAAAATAGGCCCCATATCATTTGTGATGCACAACACTTTATCATGCTTAATTAAAATTGGTTGAAATGTGGTGATGAATTTGAAAAATGGAATGGGCTTGGACTTGGGATATTCTTATGGAACTAGATTGTTTTAAATGATTTTAATGGGTTTCATATTATTTTTGGTATGAGGTCTTTGGGTGAGCAATGCGTATTAATTTTTTTTTGGAAAAGGGGATTTGAATTTCATATCCGTAATATATTTTGCTCGGGACTAGCAAAAATCAAGTTAGGGGGCGTGATTAGTCACTGAATGTGGATAATATTAATTGTTAAGATCTTAATATTAATGTGTTTAAAAGTGAATAAATATCAATTTTAGTCCAATTCAGAAATTGAACTTCATTTCCCATCATTGTGCAATTCATTCTTAAAATATCAATTTGAGACCACTCAATAAATTACTTGTTGAAAATACATTTTTCATCATTTTAAATTAATATTATGGTATAATATTTATCATTTTATTTGTAACATTTTTTCTTTTTTTTTCTGATGGATTAATCTTAAGGGAAGATGGATATTTTTGCACCTGAATGAAGAAACTTGCTGGAAAAAGTATAATGGGCCTAAGGCCCATCAAACAAATGTGGGGTCCACAAACCTAGCCCAATGAAGCTCAAATTCATACAGTAGAAAGATAAAAATATGAGAATAATTTTATTCAACTGTGGCCAGAGCTAATTCTGAAGTTTTAATGATGATAAAGGGATCTGATGTTGAGATTTAAATGGTGGGCCTGACATTAATGCACATAAATTCATCCCACCATTTCAACCATATCATTCACCCTACTGCACCAAAATTCCTGAAATGTTTAAAGCTCATATAGGAAAGAATTATGAGAATATTCCTCTTCTATGACCCCTCAGGATTCGGCCTACCTCAATTTCAAATTCACACGTCAAAATGGTGGACGAATCTGGACAGTTTTCTGGGTCAACTTCAAAATGTCAATTTCCTTTTGATTATTCACCCTCCTTTTGACTCTATTAATATTTTGGGGGTGAATTAATTGTTGGGAGTGGACCTAAGGCTCATAATATGTATATATAAGGAGCTGTTGGTGAAGGTAATAGGATCAGATATTTTTCTTATCATCTTTTGTTGCTTGTTTCATTGTAAGGTTATGCTGCAAAAGTTCTTTTGTAATATTTTCAATTTCCATGTAAGTTTTTTTGTTCTTAATAAACATATTTCTCTTCTATATATTCCATTAATTTATTAAAACTAAATTTTCACAAAGCACAGTGATATATTTGCGTTGTGGTGAATTAGTTCACACATAGGTGTGAATTTCATTCACACACACGGAGGAGTGATCGTTATTTCTGCAGTTTTAATTTCTTCAATCCAATTCTTGTAAGCCATCTTCCGCCCACCATTGATAGTATACCATCAATGGAGGGATAAAACTTTAATGGGTTTATATTAGGAGGATTAAAAGGCTGGATTGAATGTTATTTTATGATCTAATTTTTGTTAATTGGTTAATTAATTTAAGAAATCCATTCTTCAGTTATTTCTACTATTCAACTTTACTGTGTTTGAGCAAACTAAATTCAATTAATAAATGACCATATACCTTGGAGAGATCATGAATTTGGTTTTCTAAGTGTATAGGGGATTAGTAATTGTGTTTAGTAAGCACCAAACCAAAAAATGATGATGGTAGTGTTATTTTCTAAGAATGGATTCATCAAAAATTAATAAAACCAAAATTGTCTAAAGAAGTAAAATTCATTCAATCCACCCCGATCATAATCCTAAGATCGACCCATTTTCTTTGAATTGAATTCGCTTAGGTTTCTTAGTATTCTTTAAAACCATCCAAAATCAAAAACAAAGTTGGCTACTTCATATCCCATCCTTCACCAAATCATAGAGTCTCAAGGTTACTTCTTCGATCCCTATGGACTCGACCCCTACATGTACTACATCGACCAGTTTTTACCAGTATGGTAAATTTTGGCAAAACCAATCATCAATGTCTAGATCTCAATAGTTGATAACATAAAATGGACTATGCATGTATCTCCTTAGCTATAAGACGTGTAAGTCTTAATGCTCCTGGTCCAACTATAGTGGTAGAGGTAAGGGGTAATCCACCTCATCGACTTAATGCAGCATCTAGTAGGGACCAATGAAACATGGTGATAAATTTCGACACATAAAGAATATTCACAATCCACATCGAGGTGAGACACTCATGAACACATGGTATCCCTATTCAGACTCTATAGGTCTCCATCATTGGTCCATATAAGACTTCTGATGGATTTGTACTGTCCTCTTATAGACCTAGATGATCTGCACCTTCTCTATAGTAGCTCTCACTAGCTCTGAGACCATGAGTGTTGAATCTATTTGATCCTTCCCACGAAGAGGTTACCTATAGGGTCACTCATACAAATCCCTGAATTTTTTTATAATAATGGTGGGATGATAGATATTGGTGTATGAAAACTCCACCAAGGGTTGATGATCATCCCAACTATGGCTAAAGTATAACATAAAAGTCTACAACATGTCTTACAAGATATGAATTGTATGCTTAGTCTTGAAATCCGTTTAGGGGTGAAACTCTATACTCAAGTGCAACCGAGTCCTGAAGGCCTCCTGAAATCCTCTCTATAAATGTGACATAAATTGAGAATCATAGTATAAAATGATCTTTGAGGGAAATCCATTGATTCTAACTATCTCCTTCATGTAGAGTTATCCCAATCCCTTTACTGAACTCTTCTCTCAAAAGGTTAGGAAGTGGGACATCAAGGTGAGTCGGTCTATGATCACCAAGATGAAATCATGTCATCTAGACATACATGGAATCCTAATTATGAAGTCCATGGATATAACATTCCACTTCCACTCTAGTACCTCAAGGGGTTGAGCTGAACCCATTGTATCCTAGTGCTGAGCCTTATCTTACTGACAAGGTAGGTATCGAGAGACAAACTCTGCAACTCCTTTATTAATTCCTATCTACCAAAAATGACGTTATAGATCATGGTACATCTTTCCCACACATGTAAGTACCTTAAAAGGGGATATATGAAACTTCTGCATCATCTCCTCTTACAAATTCATAGGTACCATTGTCCATACTCCCCACCTTCAAAATATCCATCAAGAGAATGTCCAGCAGAAATATGAGTACATATGGTCTCAATGTTGGTATCTACATGTTGAGCATACCTAACACACTATAAAAGTGGTGGGGTAACATCCATAAAATTTATATATTAAGCACCATCCCTATCCACTAAGGACAACTGTAACGAGGCTAAGTTTTCGATTCCCCATCAAAAAACTGAGAACAAGATCGCTTGCTAAGAGTGTATTCCACCCTAATCCCCTTCCTATGAGTATATAAAATTTTTATATTATATTACTAGTGGAAATATAGACATTTACAATATATCAAGTTAATATCCTTCTATGAGAAGATATACTTGAGACTCTTATGGTCATAGTAGATGATAAACCTCTCTCCCATTTGGTTTTTCTGCCACATATTTAGTGTGAAGACTATCATTTCTAGCTCAATATCATGAGTAGAATAGTTCTACTTGTGTGGTATCAAATTTAATAAACCATAGGAAACTACTACCTATATCTTAATTAGTGTAAAAAAAAGTCTTGTCCTTGATGCATCAAATATCACTATGTACTTGAAACCCTCCTATGGAAATCTCAAAATGGGAGTGCTCATTAATGCCTTTCTCAAATCTTGAAAGCACTGCTGGAACATTTACATCCACATGGTAGGACTTTCCTTCTAGGTCAAATAAATCATTACTGCTACCACTCTTGAAAAATTACGTACAAAATTATTATAATACCATGACAACCCAAGTAAACCCCAAACCTTGGTAACAGTCTTGGGTGGATCCAAAGAAAGCACTGCCTCAACCTTCATTAGGTCCTCTGTTAATACTACCTCTAATATTATGTGTCCCTGTAAGTGGACCTCTTGAATTAAAAAATGGAACTTTGAGAGATTCACATAAATATGGTTCTATCAATGGGTGTCCAGTACTATCCTCAAGTTTACATTTTTTCTAATCCTCGAATTCTAATTGCAACTAGGATGTCATCGATGAATACTAGTAAGAAATAGTCAAATAAAGGATGAATGATCTGGTTCACGAATCCTGTGAACTCTTATGGGGAATTCATCGCACTGAATTATATCACCACATATTCATAGAGACTTTAGAGACCTCAGGAATCTATCTTCGGTATATCCTCATCATGTACTGGCTGTTGTTGACAACCTAATCTGAGGTCAATCATTGAGAACCATCGTTCCCCTCTAATTATCAACACTCATTATTGGATACATATTCTTCATAGTAACCTGTTTTGATCATAGGTACATCAAACATAACCTCAAGTTCCCATGTACATTCTTGGAAAACAACACTAGGGCTACCTAGGGGGAAACCCTAAGTCCCAAAAATCCTTTCTCCTACAAGTCCTCCAACTACACTCTCAACTCACGAAGCTCTACTAGAGACATATGATATAATGGTTTAAATAACTGGGCCATAACAGGGTGTATTTAAATTTATAATTCTATCTCTTACCAGGGAGGTAAACCTAGTATGTCCTCAAAAAATACATCCTCATACACCACCACCACAATAGGAAACTGGTAGCCCATAAAATCCACTCCTCCAAGAGTTATTCTAGGAAACTATTGACTAATAGGATACACTATACTATTTGTGATACCGTCTTGATATTCCAAGATTTCCATTACACTTTAAAATGAAAACCTCTTCCTATCAATGTGGACACACCATGTTATCCAACTAAAACAATTGATCTGGGAAAAAAGATGGTACTACTAGTCCATACCCAAGATGACATAAAAGGCATCATCATTGTTACGAAGAGATACCATAAAAAACTCTATCCTCCATGTGTTAGATAGTACTACCTACATAAGAACACAATCATCGTGTCACTACTATTTAGAGTCTCCAACTGTATGGGTCAAGACAATGGATTAATTGAAATATCTAAGTCTTGAACCACATAAGTGGAATATAAGGAATGACTAACACCTATTTCTATCAATACTACAGATAAATTATAAAAGATACAAATCATACCTCATATCATCCATGTATCCTTTGGGTCATAGGCCTTCATAGCCTATAATTGGTCTCATCATAGAACATGATTTCCCTATTCCAGGTGTGGACCACCTGAGGGTGGTGGTAGTAATAGGTCGAATATTCGACCACCTTTAGATGATCTTCTGGCTCTTATTCTATATTTTTTTCCATGCATACCACCCTTCTCCTACCTTTTCATATATCTCAGAGGTCCATTTATTGTCTCTAAATTAGCAGTACGATGGGTCAGAAAATCCTAATCAATATATCCTTGATCATCATAGGAGAAACACCGCCACTCCCTTGGATGATTAGAGAAATATTGAGATCCCTCAACCATTGACCTTATATCTTGGGATCAACTCCTAATGTTTCTAAAATGATTATAACCCTATGACTATCATCAACTGCCTATTACTGAGGTCTCTTCTCTTGGGTGACTATTACCAGCACCCACTATTGGTGCCTTATCTACCAAGAATCCCTTCCTTACCAAGGCCCACTCAAGAACCCCAACATAGGTGGAAATGAAAATGTATATTACTAAAGCCATGATATCCTGGTGTAATCACCACCCAATGGTATGGGCATTGAAAAATTAATCATGACCTATATCAATCGAGTATCATGAGAAGCTAGTAAAACTAGCTAAGTACTCCACCATAGTCAAACTTCTCTAATGTAAATGAAAAATCTTCTATATGTGCACTGGTTGCAATATGATCAGATATAACTCCACCCAGAAAAGACACTCAAAGTCTTACATTGAGAGAGCTATGTTGACATGTTCTTGAGTCACTAAACTCCACCATCTCCAGGGTGATCCCTGAAGAATACTCGGTATAGAGACCCCATCTCATCTACATGCATCCCTATGAGGTGAAATACATGAGTTACTGCCTTTTTCCAGCCCTTATCCTTGTGGGGGTCTGGATCTCACTAAAACCTAGGTGATAATTCCATATAAAACTCAATAAACACACTCATCTAATATTCATACACTAGCTAGAATATCCAGCACTAGCGGCCACACAATGAGTGGTGGTATAGATGGTAAACCACCCTAAGGTGTTGTATTTGGTACATGACCTTATAATTAATACTTATAACTCACCAGATCATCCTTGTGATCACATAGAGAAATCTTGGATGGATTTATTCATGGAGGAATCCTAAAATCAAACAAATTATACCATGGTGAAAGAGTATATTTGGGAATCTAACTCCATAAGGGCTTGAAAAACACAACCCATTCCTATATGATTCATGTACCGATTTTTTACCTAAAACCAATTTCAACATGTACCAAGTTGAAAGGATGGTGATCAGAGTCCGGATGTATGGAAATGTTGTCTGCAAGACCAACACTGGAGTCCCTAGCCTAAAAAGGAATTAAAAACAGTCAACATTGTTGCCTGAAACCAATATTTTTGACTACATACCTAAGGTAGAACTGACTCCTATGATTCCCCTATGTCACAACCTGACCCATTGGGGTCCAACCTGTAACTATTCGAAGCCTGCCTCCAATAGGTCAGGGGCCGGAGGCCAGCCCCGAATAGGTATATACCACAAATGGGAGGAATTATCCTAATTTACCTATAAACATACACACATATCAAATCCCACAGAATGCTAAAATGTAAAACAATTAAAATTAATGTATGAATACATCTATTATCCAACAAACAGAGTATGAAATTAAACTATTGAATGAAAAAAGGGGCCAAATACAAGCACAAAAAAACTATAAAGAGTCCAAACTACTTCATGGGACATTGCCATGATCAAATGAAATCACCCAGAAAGAGCCTATGTTATTCTAGCTGAAGATACACTCCACATGCTTTGTTCCCTCCTAGGAAACTATCAAAAGGGATATTGATTGCATAAGAAATAAAATATTCTAGAAGATCCAATGTAGGGGTGAGTATAAAAATACAAAATATGACACCCTGAAAACACTAATAATGAATAATCAATTATAGTTCACTAAATACATGGATATAAAATAAAATGTATAATAAAAAACACTCAAATTTACACAGGAAGGACACCACATCACTAATTAGTCACAAAAAACTATTAGACACAATATTTCACTCAAATACATTCTTATTATGATAGAATATACTCCACAAGCCATGTCATCACCAGGGACTCGCATTGCAGAGGACTAGGTTAGTGGGTCCCACAAAAAAAAGATCATCTCTCATATTAGTCCCTGATACTTAGATAAGGGGTCACTTAAAAAACTATCAAGGTACCCCAAAAACCCATCTGGATCGACCAAATTTGTTGGGGATCATATGAAAATGATACCAAAAACCCCATTGATACATCATACTAGATGAAGGATTGATTCCCTTCTTAAAGAGATAGTGCTGATTCCATGAACACCTCCCATGGTATAAAGATGATGAAGGATCACACTCCATTATCCAGGAGGGATACCACAAAATCTATTTATGATTCATCCTCTAGAGGGTATCACAATCCATAGTTAAGCACATAATCCCAAATTTTATCTTTAAGGGTAAGTACCAAGGGGAAAACCACTCAACCAAAATTGGTCTGAACTGAATTGTTGAAGAGCTCCAGGATGTCTCTAAGATAGTACACAGTGTGTATATAGAGTACACAATGTGTTTTTCAAATCCTCAATCTTTCAGTGTGGTAACTACTCAAAAAATATGAATACGTAAATATAACCAGTGTGTGAGTGAAACACACGACATGTAGATTTCACCCAGACACCCTACACATATCATTTCGTCATGCCCGTATATAGTTGGTCATGCCATGTACACATGGTTGTGTCTGTGTCTAAGTGCAGAACAAGCACATGATCATATACGTTTTTCAACATATGTGTACCCATTGAGTAACACACTTATCCACCATGGAGGGGCCACATGGACAGGTCACATGGAGAGGTCACATGGTGTGTGACCATGTCATATAGTGTATGATACTTAACTACAGCTGAAACCCTAGCGCCAAAACTAGGGGTTCCAACATAGTGTGTAATATTGAAATACACACTATTTTTATTAGGGTTTCCAAATCCTCTAGGATGTTCCTCCACAAAATTATATGCATAATCCGAGCCACATAACTTTTCAAAACCTACAAATACAGTTTTGTCCGACCCTTCCCATCATCGATCACTAGAATCCGGACTCGAATCCACTTGGAAAGTACCATGTCGATCCATCCATCATTTTGCGTCAGAACTATAAAGAATATAATAGAAAAATATATTTGATATGCCTCATATCATTCTCCTCTATTGTCTCACCTCAATAAAAGACTCGATTTCCAAATATACCCATAGTACTGATCCGTTTCATTGAAGAATGGTCACATAATGACTAAATACCAATTATTTCATGAAAACAAGGGCCAAAAGAAATGCTCATGATGTCTTTGCAAATAAATGGGGGAGAAAACCATATTTTATAAGATGTGGTGAACAAACCACTTCTTTTGTTCATTAAACATTGATCAATTTTTATATAATTGAAAAAAAGGTAAAGATAAATAAGAAACCATATTCCATCAATTTAAATATAATGACAATGTTTGTATCAATTATATTCATGGAATTGATCCACATTATTATGGGATTAAATAATTGGATGAAAATCACACATCAACATTCTAGTTATATTTTTAATTTGTCATTGATGAATAATGGTTCTTGGTTTCTATCATTGATGAGATCCATGAACATCATTGGAACAACCATCCATTATCCATCCCAATATGTCATTATTTTCCATGAATTATCCCCTCTAACTATCAATATGTCTCCATGGTTTAGTCGAAAAACCTGAGAAAAAAATATATAACCAGGAATTTATAAGCAACTTAGTCATTGTATCAAACAAAACAAATATATAAATACATTTATTTTATGTACTTGCGCCCATGAAAACCATTTCATGAATGCCTCAAGCCAACAATGTTTATATCAAACCTAAGGTAAAACCCAAATTCTGAACTTAACGTTGCCATTAAAAATCTAATCTGGGACCCTATTCAGGAGTTATTCCATTTTTCAGGAAAACTATGTACATGTGTTATTTAATATATTTAATTTATTTCTATGATCTATTTTGGGCACATTAGGTCTCATTATCACACATCGTCTCAGCTCTTGGTCTCAAAAGTATTCAATATAATAGTAAAAAACAATACACCCAAAATCAGAGTAATTATTAGATATCACTAATATACCCTTAGCATAATTATATTAAACATAGAAAGGTGGATGCGTCAATAGAAAAAATACACAAGTAAAAAAAAAACCCAGAAGGAATTCATGGCCAAATGTGGATGCTAAAAACCCATGTTTAACCTACATTGGATGTATTCTATAAATATATTCTACTGGAACCATCATATCAATATAAAAAAAAATAGCTTTCACCTATCCCATAGGTCACAACCATATTTAGCACCCCAAACCATCCTTGATCAGTCAATAATGTCAATTATTACACATAATCCCAACCCGTTGGTTATTAAGAGGTCATATGATACACACTGACCCATCCCAAAGGTCCTTGGTGGGTCATTTAAAATTGAATAAATCATTTTTTGGAATCTTGTTCCATTAAAAAATATATGTCTACCGATCCTAATGAGTTATGGGAGGATATATCATGCAACATGAAATAAAAAACAACATACATCAACATAATATATCATATGTAAGGGAAAACCCCCACCCCATCCCATATATAATCTATCCTGGATATACTATAAAAAAATGATCCAAAATAGCTCTCACAATTTCACTTTACCCATGTGTACAGACCCAATGTCTTCCATGAATCCTAGGGGAATTACAATATTAATCACTCTATAACTCATCTCTCCCCATCTAAAAAGTAGACCACACCATTAAGGATGCACTTGGTCATTATAAACCATCAGGAAGAAGTATAATGGGGTTATAAATACACTCATATAGAAAAACAATACTTGCATCTTTATGAAAATGTAGTAAAATGGAAAGGTACATCATACCTTAGGGTTAGTGAATACAAAACACACGTAACTATATCCAAAACAACCCCAACATTCCTAATCAAAAAAATAATCCCCCAAAATTGAACATTAGTGTCGTAGGAAATGGTAAACAATGATAAATCAAAAAAACAATGAATTATGGGTAAAATGGGGTTAGGATTATAGAAATATGAATATCAAGATGAATGTCATCAAAATGTTGAAGGCAGAAGGATGTCTGAGAAAAAACGCAGACATAGAAGCCCCCAATATGAAAAATTCTGAGATAAGGTAAATAAAAGAGAGGGGGAATGCCTAAGGGATACTTTTAATGGGAAATAAAAATATACCCGTTAAACAAAATCACCAAATGTATTTCATGGCATCAAACCTTATTTCACACAATGTAATTTTGAGGAAGAACTCCCCCAAATCTAGAAAATGACTTTTCAAAGTGTGACCTAATATTCCATGCCATGATATCTCGACTACATCACCCAGTCAGATGAAAGTATCTCCAAGTCATCTCAAACACATTCTCTAGAGATCATGACACCTCTAACAGCAAGAAAAAAATTTGTTTCACATGCATAGGAGAAAATTTTAAACTGTAACATGTATCAAAATTGAAGGTGAATTTCATATACCAATTAAATTGCCCATTAAAATTAATGATGAAAGATAACTCACCCCTTTCCATTAAGATAAATTGACCACATATTTCCATATAAATCTACCATAGTAGGTATGTGTCTCTCTCTCCCCTCTCAATGAAAAAATATTTGGAATTTTTACCTTGCATACACATATTTCAAACATCCAAGGGTTTCAAATAAATATATTCTAAATACATTGATTGATATAGTTATGTTAAAAAATATTAATTTACATGACCTATCTTGAAGTACCATCGGCATGTACGATATGATTCATTTTCACTAGATTTATTATTCATTCACAAAAATGATTTTTAAGTTCAAGTACATACAATCCAATTGTATGATTCACCACACTATAACACATGTTATCCATATAAAAGTGCAAAACTTTATTTCTAAATAGTAAATAAAATCCAATAGTTTCTTTCCTCAAAACTAATATTATCTTTTTGGTAATATAAGGTATATAATAATAATAATTTAATAAAATAACCAAACCACTATGAAAATGGAGATGATAATCTACATCTATAATGCTTCTAGTTTTGAGTACATTGATACTTATAGATCCACCTCAACCATTTTAATCTTCTAGACTCTACATAGACCCTATATTTGAATATAGATGTGGGATTTACAAGTTGTATCTAATACCCATCTTTTAGATACTGATAGATATTATTCAATGAAAGATATAACTATGGTAGGAAGATAACCAAAAATTTTCTTCTTAACTTTCTATTGTTATTATAGTGGACTTTATTTCCATAAGAAAAACATAAAACCTTTTACAAATTTCTCTGCATATTTTTTTTCATCTTCTTATAGGGGAAGTGCATCAACAAATTCAGCTTAGACTTAGCCTTTGATTTTTTTATAATCAGCCTTCTTCTACCCATTCACCATTTGGATTGAAGATTTAGTGTTAATCATATCCTTGTAATATTGGAGAACTAAATTAAATAGATCCATGAGTGATATTTTACTATTTTTCATGTTATAATTAATGATTAATGTCAATAATATTGATGTTAAAGAGGTAATAATGAGATCATTCACCAGTTCTTGGTTCAACATGAACCCAAAGGATTCCAGTCTCTTAATATACCCAATAAAATTGAGTACATGAGGTCCTTCCATGATCCTTTATTCTATCCTACACCTATATATTTCATATCAAATATCATATATTTCATGTCGATATCTCTCATGATAAATCTCTTGGAGATAATACAACAATTTATAGGCATTTTCATCCCCATTCGTTTTTTAATCTCTCCATACATAGATGACAACATGATGCGATATACATCTAGTGAATCATCTAAATGATTCATATAATAATCATTATCAATCTTGATTACTCCCACATGGAAGAAAATGAATTGAGGATTCCAAAAAATAAATATTAATTTCTTTTTTTAGTGTTATGTGTAAGATCCTATAACAATAATAAAAGTTATTATCAGGCCTTATATTCTATTTATTAAATATTTAATGTAGTGAGATTGTATTGGTGGTGGGGATGGACATATAAAGTATAATAAATAATCTTTAGCGTATTACTACTTTAACTTGATTACCAAATGAAAATTTTAATTTATTAAATTTAAATGTCTCTCTCTATTCTTTCAAATTCAAGTACCCCTCAATAACTAAATTCGAAATATTCAATCACTTGAATATTATCCTAGAATGAAACCTTCCAATAATCTACTAATAGTCCATGATATGGATATTCCAATACATAAAGAATTTCATGGTATGATTTTGGATGGACAATTCTATTGACTAAGAACACCTTGATCTATTAAGTGGAGTCTCATCTCCTACGATGAATGACAATTTTACTCAATGACTCGCCTCTAAAGCTGCAACGATCTCTCTATGACTACTTATTTGATGCCAAATCTCGTTAAGATGACCCATTACATATCATTAGAATTCCCCAATAGTAATAGTCACTCTCAAATATGTATTATTAGAACTTAAAATGTAATGTCTTTATCAAATTCAAATAATGGAAGAAGTTTTCACATTATATATCAATTAGTTATTTTAATTTCAATATGTGAATGAAATATATATATATATAGTTAGAATGTTGTCACTATGTTATCATGACAAAATAAAACCATGAATAAATATAAAACATTAACTATGTATTTATTTATTTTTATATTTTCATACATATTAATTACTATACTATGTGATCACTTATAAACACATAAAAAAATAATAGACCATGTAAATGTAAATAAATAAATAAATAATGACATGATCATGAGAAGTTAATTATGGTTTAATCTATTAATTGATTAATAGAATAATCAAAACCATGGGTAATTTCTTATGTCAAAACCTAACACAAGTTGTAGCACCTCAAAATATTAGGAATTTCCCTTCATTAGTTTTATGTCTGCTCTCAAATCAAACCATGTTTCTTCAGATGCCTTTAATATTCACATAGTAAACTCACACAAAGTTTAGGGGAACATGGGATACAAAATTACATTTTATCACCTCGATGTTGAAATAAATTCCCTTATACAGTTAAAGTTGGAGGTATGATACAAGATCAAAATAAAATAAAATAATTATTACATGTTAAAACTAAAATAAAATAATTAAATAAATAAATAAATATCAAATATGCGTGGTTCAATTTTAGATCATTATATAATAAACTAGAAATTATATTCCACAATAAATATTACAATTACTAAAATTAAACTTGAGGGTCATTTTTATACATTAACATGCATTAAATTAATTTTAATTAACTATCAATATATCCCATGATACCCAAAATAAGTTTATTAAATACATGAAAATAAAATTTAAATTTCTGAAATTTTTATTTAATATTTCAGGTTTTTTTGACCAAAACATGTTATTGAATATTCAAATAGGGTTATGGAATGATTGCTGGGTCAGGTGGGTTGAATCTGGACCAACTCAGCCTGGTTGGGTTAGGGCGACCTAGATGGGAATCCACTTATGTCACTAGTCACATACCCCACAAATTAAGAATGTGTGGTGTAAGAATATGGTTCCCTATTTAAGGTACCAAAATATAAAAACCAATTTTTATCTCCAACCCATTTGTGTGGGAGACCAGAAGACACCCCCTACACAACTAGGTGTGGACCCATACCCTTTTTATTGTTGTTGTTGTTGTTCTTGTTTTTGTTTTCCAATCATTCAAGCTCCACTCACCCATACACACCCTAAATGAATCCCATACTACCATATATATATATATATATATTTCATATATATTTCCGCATATATATAAATAAAATAAATATATAAATATATATATCATATATTAAATCAAAATATATATATCATATATATGTTGAAATGTATATTCTTGGATTTTGTGTTCTAGAACCAACTATTTATACATTGGATTACATGTATATTAAAAGAACTAAATATTAATGAAACATATTATTACATAATGTTCATTTTTCAATATGAATTTAATGTATAATTTTCCTAGAGATTCTATAATATTTAAAAGTGTACAGTAGATCCCCATTATGATGAGAACCGTGAAATTATATGATGATATTATTAAACATAGTTCTATGGTGGCATGGAATTATATGATAAGACACAAAGTATGTTGATTGTCAGATGTGATTACTAATAAGTAGATGAGACTTCATCTCATGAATTCTTCACTTGGGAATATTCAATATAGGATATTAGGGTAACATAACCACTGGTAGGAATTCCACATTATAATGTTTCAATAAATATTCAAATCTACAAGTGTGTTTTCTATTCCATAGAAATGTAATTATTTTTAATACATGTTATTAATTGCAGAATTAGATTTATTGACCAAAACCATGATTCCATATTTTCATGGGAAGTAGGGTAGGTTTGGTGCATCATGAATGAAATATTATTAACAAATAAATTGAGGAAAAATTTTAACCTTCATAATTAATGGATGTTTATATATCAACCCTTTAATTGAAATTGAATTGTCGCATTAAATTCCATGGCCATAGTGTAAATACATGTTTATTTTAGAGAGTCAAATAAATACGTATCAAGCATATAGGTTGATGACATGGTTTTCCAACCTTATTGATGGGATGTTCTGATAAATGGATCATATTACACAAATAAAACATGGATTTGGTTCCCAATTTTGTGACAATAAATTCTTTCTTATGGGTTCCTTGACCTGTTTCTTGATAGAAATATTAGACTTTACAGAATTCCTACATAATTCCACTGAAAAATAAGCCTATAGTGTCAAAAAATAATTGTTTTAATTGATATCAATTAATTTTTAGTTGAATTTAATTATTATAATGATATTATTCTCAAGATCTGGGAATAATTTTATTTATAATTAATGATCACATGAATTGTATTTCCAAGGTAATTATTAAATTTTTCTGATATATAATATTTATATATCCATTGAATATTTATTAATTATTTATTCATCATATTAGGAAAACAATAATTAATAAATGAATAACCAATTAATTAAATATTTATTCATATATTTAATAAATAAAAAGGAGGAAGAGTAGATAAATATTGAATCTGTCAATAATTATTAATTTTCAATCCAGTAAAATAATATTTACCACTACATAATTAAACTAACACCAAGGAATATGAATAATATGTTATTATTTATGGTACATGGGATGGTGTCAGATGGGTTTCTAACATTTTATTATGGGAACTTATGAAATTTATTTAATTATAAACCATAACCATTGGTCTATAAAAATACATATAATACTTTCTTAAGAGTGGTTAATTGAGAATAATTTTTCACAACAGAGTTCTCTCTAGAATCCTCCTCTTCTAAAATCCAGATATAAATGATACGATTATGGTAAATTTTTCAAGATCAGTGAAATGTCAAGCAATAAACATATGAAATGAAATAAGTTCAATTAACCATGCTAGCACCTGATGATTCATCACAGTCATTCATAGATCAATAGATCATGTGTGGATCACCACTATATTGATTATACACATGGATCCTGCAAGTTTAGTGATAGATTACTGAAGAGTGTTTTAGATGATCAAAATTTTTTGAGAAGAAAGATCTCAAGAATGAGGTACTGTTTCTTCTGATTTAATTTAATTAAATATTAAATTAATTTGAAAAGATATACACTTTGTTTTAATAAAATATAATATCAATATTAAATTAGAAAAATTTAATTTTTAATGATGTTCAAATATTTTACAATATACAAATTATCTACAAAATCGAATATTTATTGTGCTGGGATCGGTTGAGATTTGCGTTTCCACTATACCCAGATCCATCAAGTGGTATCATAGTGGTAATTTTTAAATATATAACAATTTATTTGATTTTTGATCATTTTTTATTTAAAACATGAAATTCATTTCATGTTTTAAATTGTTTGGTATCCATCATCAAAATCTATTCTTCTTCTTCTTCATTTCTCAATCATATTACTGAGATCTATTATTATTTAAATGAATTCACATTTTATGAACCCATCATGAGGTTTTAATAAATTAGGCATGGTAATACAAGACTACACAGTGTGTACTCCTTTGTTACATTCCATGTATCATTTCTCATTTCACAAGGATTACGATGTGGATTCCAAGTCATCATGTAATTAGTGAAATTTAAATGTAATAAATTTAGAACATATTTAACATAAAAAGTCTAACATGACTATGAAAGTGTACAAATTGTGTAGAATGACTACTCACCATGTATTCCATGTGTTTTCAAGGTTAAAAACACAGTTGAAACCATGTTATATAATTAATTCTCCATGTGTTTTTTATACACAATGCTTAAATACTAGAAACCACTTTATTGAAAGTAAAAACCATGTATCATTTATATACCCCATATAATGCATATATTCGTATGATAATTACACATTGAGTCTCTAGGAATATACTATAGATATTTAGTAAAGAGAAGTACACAACGTGCAGCTCGCATGCACATAGTGCACTTTACCTGGTTGCGTAGAAATATAATATTTGATTAAGTACTTCATTAAACCTCATCCTATTGAGTTATTTGATTAATTAAATTGTTATTACACACTAATATTTAGGTCTTATATTATATTAAATGTTTAATTAATTTCAAATTATAATCATAACATTGAATAATGTATGATTAATGTATAATAAAGGCTCAATGCATTAAATTGTACATGAAACATTATTTTCATGTGTTCTATGTGGAATTAAATTGGAAGACCATTTCTTGGAATTATGAAACATTTCAAATACATAATGTGTCATACGAATGCAATGATTATAATTAAAACCAAATTAAGTAGTTCAGATAGGTAATCACTAGGTTTTATCCATGTAAAAGTTTGTGTACGATTTTGTTTATTTTGGAATAAAATAAAATAAAATATTTTATTTAAAATAAAAGTTGTTTGAAATATTAGTGTGATTGGGTCAAATATGATAAAATTAATTAATTTATTATTAAGATAATTATTCAGATTAATTAGCGCAAATTTTATCTTTTTGAATAACAAATTAATATTAATGCTAGATAGTTGTTTGAAATGAATAGTCATTGTATGTGTGTGATAAATCATTATATTTGACTAGAAATATGTATATCTTGGTTTTATTTAATTTAGTTTGATTTCATTTTTTCAATTATTTACTTTTAAATTAAATATGATAATGTTCATTTCATATCTCCCTCTATAATTATGCTCGACCAGTGTGTCCATGGTTTTAATGTAATTCCTCATACCCAGTCCTTTCGTTCCCCTCACCATAGAGTGAGTTATAAAAAAATGTAATAAAAAGAGTATCATAAGGTGCATGGAGTTGATACATGATGTAGCTGTGGAAAAGGTGATTCAAGATCGAACCTAGATGTAACCAACCTGAGAGATACATAAGTGTATAGGTGGGATGCAGTATCTCATTCCAAGACAACTCAAGGAGTTTATCCCTAGGATAATAGGTTGATTTATTTTACAATAAAATAATCAACCATTATATGTTCTAATGATCATCTTATTTATTTATATAATTTAATTATCCCACATGCATGATTTATTTTATGGATGCAAGGATGTGATCACATAAATAAAAGAACCATTATGAAAAGATAAAATTAAAATAACTGGGTTATGAATAGATGATTTATTGGAATATTGTAAATATCTAATGTAATATAAAATTTATGTTAAAAAAATTAAAAGGATAAAATAAATAAACATATAATAAATAAAATATCTCAACATAATATTAAATCAAACCAATCCTTCTATTAATTGATTATGAGTGAAACTATAGAACTATGTTCTTTACCAACTCACATAGAGATAATAACTTTTATCATTGAGTTCATATTCATGTTTTTTGTTGAATTAACCAATTTATATCAATAAAACTAGCCTATGCTAGAATTGATATAACTTGGAGGCAACTGTTGATAAAATCTTAGTCAGGATTTTTTGATTTTGGAGTCCACTCACCAAATCTGGAATCTATAAGCCCACACCTTTAAAATAACTACCTACCAAAATATATTAAAGTAATTGATTAATCGCAGAATCGGGTTATGAGGTGAGGAATATGAATCCTTTACAGTATAATGCCCAAGAAACTAGACATTTCAAGTCCAATGGTGAGGGTTGTTGGGACTTGATAAAATAGTGGGAGACATAATAAATTAAAATTATTCTATCTCTCATAAATTGTAATCACGAGAAGTACTAATAATATTCTATATTATTATTTCGAATAATTAAAATTGCATCAACCACATTATCCCTATGGATAATTTTATAGAAATACCATATCCTTAATGTATGTAACTTCCCATAATGGTTCAAACACCTAAAGGTAATATTTCACAATGAACTAAAATATTACTTTCTAGAATCCTCAATTCTCAATAAACGTAGAATGGAGGAGAGTGATGTGGTGTTCAATTTCTATGATAAACATTTGATTGAAATCCTCAGTGTGTAGTGTTTAATACTTTCATCAATGTATAATGCACTCATGAAGTCACATGAAGTCATGGATTCTAATTTCATGTTATAACATATCCATGGTCTATATAAAAAGAGATATGGACATGAATGGTGTGAGATATCCAAGGTTCTCTTTTAGAACAAACTTGTAGAAGTTTCTGCAGTAGGGCCACATTTTTTGAACTTATTAGCTACATTGTGCCCCTAAATATTCTAGGCATTAAACTACTGGATGAAATGTGAATATATATCATTATTTCATTACTACCTCATATATTCTACATCATTTTTGTTAATTTCAAAATAGTTAACATTGATAATTATCTCCCATATATTCTAGCTATACATCACCATGTTGATATGGATACAAAATGCGAAAAGCCTTCTGTCCTTCTGGTAAATAATAGGAAAGGTCGGGAAAAGGGATCTAATTTCAAAACGTTTTGACAACACTCTTACAAGAATATAATTATTAAGGGTAATTTAAGTGTAAAATATGTAATCTATTTCACATGTGAAAAAACGGAAGCTGGAAGAAAAAAATCACTCAATAAGAGCATAATGGGAAAGCTTTAATTGCCTTTGTTATCGATTTCAATTCATCTATTTCTACAAATTGAGTATTAGATATATCAAATTATTATCAAAAATGTATTCAAATACATGAACCATTTATATTTCATATGATTTCTCATGATGAGGTCGATCCCTGATCAGTCAATGCATCCAAAATTACTATTATGGGTTTTAAAGACCGCCACCTCATGATTTTGATGAGAATGATTTTTGTATTAAAAAATTGTTTTTATGTTCCTTTGTTCACTAAAAAAATTATATTTGTATCTAAACATGATAGTGATGTGTTTATTTTTAAACATAGGAATAACTATTTATTAATTTATAAAGAAATCATAAGTGGTGGAAATGAATATTTAAATATTGGTTTTATATGTTGTATTTCATGATCCAAGTAATATAAATCAATAAGGAAACTAGGTCATATGACACATACTACACCGAACTATGGAATCACTAGCTATGTATTATAAAGGAATTTTTTTTGAAAAAATGACACAAAAATAGATATTTAGATTCATTTAAACTAAAACCACATAGAATATCCAACGCATGTTTATAAGGAAAGATGATGAAATCCCTCTTTATTAGAAAATGTGATAGATCAAAATAACATATTGAATTAGTTAATACCAATGTATGTGGAAAATTTACAGTTGAAGAAAGGGGTAGATGGTCATTATTTATAATGTTTGATGATGATTTTAGTAGATATGGATATTTATACTTGATGAGGTTTAAGATATATTCTTTTAAAAAATTCAAAGAATACATGTACGAAGTTGAGAACTATCTTGGTATGAAGATTAGAAAACTCCTCTAAAACCATGGTGGAGAACATCTTAATAAATAATTCATTGATTTTTTTTTGGTGTTTGGGATTATATCCCAATTCAATTCTCCTTATACACAACAATTAAATAGTGTTAATGGAAGGAGGATCCACACTATGTTAGACATAGAGAAATCAATAACGTGTCATGAGAGACTTCTATTATCATTTTATGGGTATGCTTTAAAAAATGAAACATACATACTAAACTGAGTTCCAACTAAAGTAGAAAATAGTTTTATATATCAATTATTGAGTGGTAATAAACCCATAGTTTCAAAATTACATGTGCGGGGATATGAAGCATTATTTTTTGGCCTCTTAAGGAAACAAACATCGACCCCAAGGAACCATATGTATCTTTATATGATACCCCTATAAAATAATGGGAAATTACCTATATGAACCCTCATATAAATAGGTATCTTTGGGAAGACACACCATATTCATTTATAGGGTTTTTATATTTAAAATAGATAGTGGGAGAGAAATATAATTTGACGAAGTTTAGGTTCAATGTACAAAATATTTGGCATAGGAAAAGATCCCACAAATTCCTATGGAAGATGAAGTTATAAAGACAAAAAAATAACAATGTAAGAGTATAAGAGATGATAGAGAACATGAAATATAAATTTTTCTTATCATTAAGGTTGATGAGTCATTATTAGTTGATAATGATGACCTGATAACCTACAAGGAATCATTATGTGGAATAGATGTTTCTATGTGGAAATTAGATTTGAATTCTGAAATGGATTCCATTTACCAAAAACAAGTTTGTAATTTGGTAGAAAATCTAGTGGATTTATAGATTATTGGATGGGAATGGGTATTCAATAAGAAACTATATATAAATGGGATGTCAACACTAATAAATCATGAGTGGTTGAAAAAGGGTTCAAACTTCATCAAGGAATAGAATTGTCACGACCCACCCTCGGGGTCCGTGTCGTGACTACCCCAAGCCCTCCTTCCATAGGCCAGGGGCTGGCGACTAGCACCAAGGCGTAAATCCCAGTAAAAAGGGAAGGCATTGCCTTTGTAAAGTAAACAAACACCACAGAGTAAGCAAGCGGAAAGTAAACACTAAGTAAAAACAGAGTACAACTGAAAGTGCGGAAAAGTAAATGGGCCAGTATACAAACCCAAACTGAAAGTAAAGTACAACTCGAAAGGGAAAACAACAACTGAAAAGTAATAGCCGCTACGCCGAGCTGTCCACTGGAGATCCCACCTGAAGGATGGGTACAGATAGCTCCACTGCTCCACGGGTCCCACCGTCCACTCCGAGTACGTCCCGCCCAGTGGTCCACCTCTAGGTACCGTCCTGCTCTGCAAACCTCAACCAAGATCAATGCTGTCCGTCGTCTGCAACCAACACAACGTAGTGCTGGCATAGCCCGTGTAGGGGTGAGTATAAGCTACTCAGTAGGGACCCCGAGACCCCTGAAGGTCTCCCGAAATCCACAAAGGATAAACCACAAAGAAAGGTACAAACACAAAGTAACAACCGACACTACTTAGGTATATGCCCATACATATACCTAAGTCATCAATTACAAATACGCTCCAACCTCCGAGCCCAAGTACAACTCAGTCCACACAGGAAAGTAAACGTATTCCACACAGGAAAGCAAAACGTAATCCACACAGGTTAGCACAACACAATCCACATAGGAAAGCAACAGGATTCAGCTCACACAGGTATACTTCTTCAAAGGATGATAAATATGATCTCGGATCCATCTAAGTCGTTGGACCCACGAAGGATCGATAGGTAACTAACCCCCGCAAAAGACCCACACAGGATCGGGCCCACATAGGACCTGTAGGCGCTGGTTCACATAGAACTGCTGAGCGCAAAGACCCACACAGGATCGGACCCACACAGGATCAAGCCCACACAGGACCTGTAGCACTGATCCACGTAGGATCGCTGAGTGTTGTAGTCGTCGTCGAATCCACATAGGATCTCTGTACTGTCGTCGTCGCAGTCACAGTAGCAGTAGTAGTCACAGTAACAGTCGCAGCCAGCACTAGGGTTCCCGCACACAGCAAGCTCGTACAGGAAGATCTGCTCCACGAGCCGAGAGGATGATACATCAACTGTCACAAAGTCCAGAGTTGACGTATCCAAAAGTTCCGTATCGTCAACAGGAACTCAACGCAACAGACGGCGTGTCGATCGGACGCCCCGTCTGAGATTTATTGGCATTTTCGTCCCCGGGGCCCGGTTGGTTTTTAAGGCAAAACCAACCCGACCGTACTCCACCTGCGTCCAAACCTCGGGAGGAGTATGCCAAAAGATCCGTCTCACTAAGAGGAACACAACAAAGCTGACGGCACGTCAATCAGACGTCCGTAGCTCAAGATATGAGCGTTTCCTCTCCGAGGGCCCGGTTGGTTTCGTGAACGAACCAACCCGGCTGAACTCAAAGTATTCCGAAACTTTGAGTGTGATATACCGAAACGACTGTCTCGATCCAAGGATCGCGTTGCCACAGACGGTTCGTCAATCGGAGGTCCGTGGCTCATGTTATGGCCAAAAGACCGAAACCGTCTTGAAAACGGGGGGTCCGGGTCCGGGATGACCCGGCCCAACCCGAACCGGGTCGACCCGACCCGAGTCCGACCCGGCCCGGCCGGCGGTGGTCCGGCGCGGCAGCGCGGCCTGGCGCCGCTTGGGTCACGCGCGGGGGGCATGGGCCCCGCTTCCAGCAAGTGGCGGCGCGGCTTTTAGCCGCGCCTTTTGGAGAACCGGCCCCCCTCGTGGGGGCCTGCTTGAGGAGAACCAGGGGGCCGCCTGCCCCCCTCAAAGAAACCGCCCCCCTCATAAATGGGGGGGATTTTGAGTGTTGACTGGGGGAATTTATTCCCCCGGTCTTTGACCTTCCGGCCGGCCGGTTTTTCTCCAACGGGACCGGCAACCGGTCCCCCTTCCGGCTTCCGACGCCGGCGGCCCGGCCGCCGGTCTTCTCGTCCCGCCGCGGCCCGGAACCGGCCGCGGTGTTCGTCGTCCGGCGCGGTGCGATGGCACCACGCCCCTCCGCCGCGCCTTCGATTCCCTTCACCGCGGCGCGATGGCGTCGCGTTCTTGATGATCCTTCCACGTCGCGGCGCGACGGCGCCGCACGATATAATTGTGCGAATATCCGCGTGGTGCGACGGCACCACGCCATCTTGTTTCTTCCGTAAGATAAATCAACAAGAACAAAGGAGGGGGTTCGGCCGTGTTCATGCGGTCCGACCCCCTCACGTTAAACGATAACACATATTTAAAAGTCCTCACGTTTGTCATGCTAGAACCACGAACGAGAATAAATAAATAACGAATAACAACAACCCCTACCTCGATAGTCGCACGTTGACGTAGTCGTGGGAAGCGGTCGTCGATTCGTTGACGTCGGTTAGAAGACGAAGAAGTCGAGGAGGAAGCAATCGGAGAAGACAAGTCAAGATTTCATCGTCGGTGTTCTTCGTGGGCGGCGGATGTTCTTCGCGTTCTTCCACGAAGGAGATGAAAAAGGTGGAGGATTTCTTCAACTTCTCTCCAAAGCTCTTCCACACCTCACCCAACAATCCAAATAAAATAAGGTCCCTCATTATTTTATTTACTAAGCCAAGCATTTCAAAAACTTAAATTTCAAAAACAAAACACTTAATTAATTATACATGAGTTGTGTAATTAATTAAGTTTTAAGTTATCATGCATTAAAGAAGGAGAGAGGGGAGTTAGGGAATTTGAAAAGGTGGGCCTCGGGTGGGCCCCTCCTCACCTTAATCCTCTCTTAGGTGGTTAAACCACCCAACTTCCATCAAAAGATTTTAACCACTTTAAAGACATAAAATAAATATTGTATCACAAATTTATTTTACTCTTCATTTCATCCAGAAAATTAAACAACTCCTCCTAGGCAAACGCACCTTCGGAAAAGGTCTTCTTAAGCGAATATCGGCGCTGCGAGTTCATCGGTGTCCTCAGATTTCAATTCCGAGCACCGGATCAAAAGTTAGAAATTCCCGCTCGTTCGTTCACTGAACGTACCTGAGCCAAACTTCGGAAATTGATTCCGGGCACTCCGGGCCTCGGAATCAGGTGCTGTCTGAAACCGCGCTCTTGTAAAATTCCAAAGAAAATTAAGAAAAAATTTCCCTTGAATTTTACGGGTCTTTACATTACTCGCACCTCAGGGTTTTACGTCCCCGTAAAGATACATCAAAAACTAGGGAAACAAATGAGGGTACTGAGCATGCATCTGAGCCTCCCGCTCCCATGTGCTCTCCTGGAGGTTCCCGTGCTGCCATCTGATGCACACAAGAGGAATCGATCGCCCACGTAGGACCCGCTCCTGTCGATCCTCTATCTCCACCGGGACCTCCGTAAAATTCGCCCCATCGTCAACGTCAAGCTCCCCATGGTCAATGATGTGCGTCGGGTCGTGCACGTATCTCCTCAGCTGAGATACGTGGAAGACGTCGTGCACCCAGTGCAACTGAGGTGGCAGAGCCAGGCGATAAGCCACCTCGTCAACCCTGCTGAGGACCTGAAAGGGTCCGATGAAGCGCGGAGATAACTTGCCGCCTCGGCCAAATCTCTGAATACCACGTCGAGGTGAGACCCGCAAGAAGACGTGGTCGCCATCCTAGAACTCCATTGGCCTCCTCCTCCTGTCAGCATATGACTTCTGCTGGCTCTGAGCTATCCTCATCCGCTCCTGAATGACCTGGAACTTCTCTATCGTGGCCTGGACCATCTCCGGTCCCACAAGTGCTGACTCCCCAGGGTCTGTCCAGCACAAAGGAGATCTACAAGGTCGGCCATACAATGCCTCGTACGGTGCCATACCGATGGTGGAGTAGTAGCTGTTGTTGTACGCAAACTCCACCAAGGGTAGGTGGTCCTCCCAGCTATGACCAAAGTCGAGGACACATGCGCGGAGCATGTCCTCGAGAGTCTGAATGGTCCTCTCCGTCTGACCATCCGTCTGAGGGTGAAAGGCTGTGCTCAGACGTAGCTACGTCCCGAACGCCTCCTTCAACCCCTTCCAAAGCCGGAAAGTAAAGCGAGCATCTCGATCGGAGATGATAGATGATGTCACGCCGTGGAGCCGCACAATCTCCTGAACGTAGAGACGTCCCAAGCTCTCCACTGAGCCCTGCTCTCTGATGGGTAAGAAGTGTGCCGACTTGGTGAGTCGGTCAACAATCACCCAGATGGAGTCGTGACCTCTGAAAGTGCGTGGAAGTCCAGTCACGAAGTCCATAGATATGCCGTCCCACTTCCACTCCGGAACCTCCAAGGGTTGTACCAAGCCTGCTGGTACCTGATGCTCCGCCTTCACCTGCTGGCAGGTGAGGCATCGAGAAACGAACTCTGCTACTGCCTTCTTCATGCCTGGCCACCAGTGCTGTCGTCTGAGGTCCTGGTACATCTTCTCCACTCCAGGATGTACCGCCAAAGGAGAAGTGTGAAACTCTCTCAGCACTTCCTCTCGTAAATCGACTGGTACCATGGTACGTCCTCTGAAAAGGATGTCATGCTCTGCTCCAAGGGAGAAACCATCAGGTGCCTGTCCCAAGGAAATCTGTGCACGTCGTGTCTCATAGTCAGCGTCCTCACGCTGTGCCCCTCTGACCCACTGCAGTAGTGGAGGAGTGACTGTGAGAGACTGAAGGAAGGCTGCTCCATCTCTATCCACGAAGGATATCTGCAAAGAGGCTAGCTGCTCTGTCGCCTCCTCAAGTAGCTGAATGCTCGTCCTCCTGCTGAGGGCATCGACTACTACGTTTCCCTTCCCAGGAGTATATACTATCTCAAAGTCATAGTCCTGGAGGAACTCGAGCCATCATCGCTGTCTCAGGTTCAGGTCCTTCTGCAAGAAGATATACCTGAGACTCTGATGATCGGAAAAGACTGTAAAGCGCTCACCCATCAGGTAGTGTCGCCATGTCTTCAGAGCGAAGACCACTACTGCTAACTCCAGGTCATGGGTAGCGTAGTTCTGCTCATGCGGCCTCAACTGACGTGATCCATAGGCGATCACTGCCCGCTCCTGCATCAGAACACATCCGAGTCCGGTCCCTGATGCATCGCAGTAGACTACATACCCTACTCCCTCCTCAGGCAACCTCAAGATAGGTGCGCTGGTCAATATCTGTCTCAGCTCCTGGAAGCTCTACTGACATCTATCTGACCACACGACGGGTTTCCCCTTCTTCGTCAAAGCTGTGAGTGGTGCCGCAACTCTAGAGAAGTCTGGAACGAATCTCCGATAGTATCCATCTAGTCCCAAGAAACTCCGAACCTCAGTCACGCTCCTGGGTGGCTCCCATGCTAACACTGCCTCAATCTTCACAGGATCCACTGCAACTCCCGCCTCAGAGATGACGTGACCCAAGAAGTGGACCTCACGTATCCAGAACTGGCACTTCGAGAGCTTACCATAAAGCTGGTGCTCTCGGAGTGTGTCTAGTACAACTCGCAAGTGATAGGCTTGCTCCTCCTCAGTCATAGAGTAAATCAGAATGTCGTCGATGAAGACCACGACAAAACGATCGAGGTATGGCTGAAAGATCCTGTTCATGAGAGCCATGAACACTGCTGGAGCATTGGTTACACCGAAAGGCATAACCAAGAACTCATAGTGGCCATACCGACATCTGAAGGCCGTCTTCTGCACATCCTCGTCTCTGACTCTGAGCTGATGATAGCCTGACCTGAGGTCTATCTTCGAGAACCATGGTGCTCCCTTGAGCTGATCAAAGAGGTCATCAATCCTCGGTGGCGGATACTTGTTCCTCACTGTCACCTGGTTCAGGCGACGATAGTCAACACAAAGTCGCAAGCTCCCGTCTGCCTTCTTGGCGAACAATATCGGGGAAGCCCAGGGCGAAACACTGGGTCGGATGAACCCCTTGCCCTGCAAGTCCTCCAACTGTACCCGTAGCTCTCAAAGCTCGGTGGGGGCCATCCGATATGATGGAGTGGATATCGGGGCTGTCTCGGGGTACAAGCCAATATAAAAGTCTACCTCTCTACGAGGAGGTAGCCCCGGAACGTCGTCAGGAAAAACGTCCGCAAACTGATCCACCACTGCAGGAAAACCAGGACTCCGCACGTCAACTGCTCAAAGGATGAGGCTAGCTAACTGATGAGTAATGGGCTGTCCTCTCCTCCGCGGAAGTCCATCCTATGCTGCAAAGGCTCCCTTCTCGCCGGTGAAGGTGAACCTGCTCCCTTCGGTGCATACACATCACACCTTGCGCCTAAAACAGTCAATCTGTGCATGGACCGTAGATAGCCAATCCATGCCCAAGATGACGTCGTAAGGCCTCGACGCTGCTACAAGAAGATCCCAGCCGAAGCTCTCGCCTCCTAGAGTGAGCTCACACTGCCGGCACCAGTGCGTAATCGTCGAGTCTGCTCCCGTAGGAGTCTCTAGCCGTAAGGATCGAGCCAACGACTCTGTCGGAATCTCTGAGCTCCGAACAAGGGAAGCAGCTATGAAAGAGTGACTCGCTCCTGTGTCTATAAGAACTGCAGCAAGGGTGGAATAGACACAGATAGTACCTCGAATAATCTCGGGTGCGCCGTGGTCATAGGCCTCTGCTGCCTGGAGTTGTGCCTGTCTCTGCCCGCCAGCTCCCTGTGGTCGGGGTGGACCTCCTGGTGGTGGTGGTGGCAGATCCTCAAAGCATTTCCCACCACCTGCTACTCGACCAGCTCCTATGCCTCATCTTCCTCCTCCATGCGGACCGCCACGGTCGACCCTCTGCCTCTACCTCGGTGGTCCCTCAACTGACTGCTGCTCCTCGGCACGGCGGGTCGGGCAGTCACGAGCCATGTGGCCCTGCCCGCCGCACGAGTAGCACTGTCTGCCTCTCGAAAGACTGGCTCCGCACTGTGTGCCCCGCACTGCTGAGCCAGTGCCCTGAGGTCGTTTTCCTGAAGGTCTGGTCTGTCTGGACCCCTGAGTCGTCCGTCGACTGCCTGCTGCAGATGACTCTGCCACGTGCCGCCCTGCGGTGGGTCTCGGCGTTGGTGTAGACTCAGCTAGGAAGCTCTCGATCAAAAGGGCCCACTCCATTACTCCTGTCTGAGTCGGTATGCTGAGGGAGATCAGCGATGCCCTGATCTCGTGTCTCAAACCCTGCTCGAAGGTCCAGGCCCGGAAGAATGGGTCCCATACCATGTCGGTCGAGTAGCGCGAGAGATCAGTAAATCTCGCCGAGTACTGAGCGACCATCATGCTACCCTGCCGCAGCTGAAGAATCTCCTGGATACGCACTGCACGAAGGGTGGCTGGGACGAACTCCGAGCGGAAGAGGCTCTCAAAGTCCGTCCAAAGTAGAGATGCCTCATCGTGCACCTGGAGCATCAAGCTCTACCATCGTCCTGCTGCTGCGTGTAGTAGGCTCGCAGCGAGGATCACCATGAGGTCTGCTGGTGTCCTCACTAGCCTAAACACACGTACCACTGCCTCCAGCCAGTCCTCGGCTGCCTGGGGATCCGTCTCCCCGTGAAACCTGGGTGGTCGCTGGTGCTGAAACTCATGCAGTGCGCTGAGGCGACGTGCATCGTCAGCGGCTGGTGCTGGAATCATCGGGGGCTCGGCGGGTAGAGCTACCGCTGGTGCCACTGCTGACAAAGGGCCCTGCACCGAAGCCTCGTCGCTCGGTGGGCTGTCGTCACACTCGACTCTCGGAACCCTAGCTGGCTGCCGTCGTGGGGCCATCCTGAAAAGGAAAAAGGTGAGCCACGGTCAGAACAGTATACCTGGTGAGCTGATATAAGTAATCAAAAAGAAAACTTGAAACACACACGCAATCAATGTTTTCGTGCATTAAGTCGGAAATCAGAAGTCAGGGTCCTGGTGTACGGATACGTCGGCCGCTGCACCAACACTGGACTCCCTGGACTGATAACCACACTCAATACGCTAAACATTATTGCTTCACATAGAAAAGATCAGAGTTCGCGGTAGAACCGAACTCCTTTGATACCAATTTGTCACGACCCGCCCTCGGGGTCCGTGCCGTGACTACCCCAAGCCCGCCTTCCATAGGCCAGGGGCTGGCGACTAGCACCAAGGCGTAAATCCCGGTAAAAAGGGAAGGCATTGTCTTTGTAAAGTAAACAAACACCACAGAGTAAGCAAGCGGAAAGTAAACACTAAGTAAAAACAGAGTACAACTGAAAGTGCGGAAAAGTAAATGGGCCAGTATACAAACCCAAACTGAAAGTAAAGTACAACTCGAAAGGGAAAACAACAACTGAAAAGTAAAAGCCGCTACGCCGAGCTGTCCACTGGAGATCCCACCTGAAGGATGGGTACAGATAGCTCCACTGCTCCACGGGTCCCACCGTCCGCTCCGAGTACGTCCCGCCCAGTGGTCCACCTCCAGGTACCGTCCTGCTCTGCAAGCCTCAGCCAAGATCAACGCTGTCCGTCGTCTGCAACCAACACAACGTAGTGCGGGCATAGCCCGTGCATGGGTGAGTATAAGCTACTCAGTAGGGACCCCGTGACCCCTGAAGGTCTCCCTAAATCCACAAAGGATAAACCACAAAGAAAGGTACAAACACGAAGTAACAACCTACACTACTTAGGTATATGCCCATACATATACCTAAGTCATCAATTCCAAATACGCTCCAACCTCCGAGCCCAAGTACTACTCAGTCCACACAGGAAAGTAAACGTATTCCACACAGGAAAGAAAAACGTAATCCACACAGGTTAGCACAACACAATCCACACAGGAAAGCAACAGGATTCAGCTCACACAGGTATACCTTTTCAAAGGACGATAAAGATGATCTCTGATCCATCTAAGTCGTCGGACCCACGGTGGATCGATAGGTAACTAACCCCCGCAAAAGACCCACACAGGATCGGGCCTACGTAGGACCTGTAGGTGCTGGTTAACACAGGACCGCTGAGCGCAAAGACCTACACTGGATCGGACCCCCACCGGATCGGGCCCACACAGGACCTATAGCACTGATCCACGTAGGATTGCTGAGTGCTGTAGTCGTCGTCGAATCCACATAGGATCTCTGTACTGTCGTCGTCGCAGTCACAGTAGCAGTAGTAGTCACAGTAACAGTCGCAGCTAGCACTAGGGTTCCCGCACACAGCAAGCTCGTACAGGAGGATCCGCTCCACGAGCCGAGAGGCTGATACATCAACTGTCACAAAGTCCAGAGTTGATGTATCCAAAAGTTCCGTATCGTCAACAGGAACTCAACGCAACAGACGGCGCGTCGATCGGACGCCCGGTCTGAGAGTTATTGGCATTTTCGTCCCCGGGGCCCGGTTGGTTTTTAAGGCAAAACCAACCCGACCGTACTCCACCTGCGTCCAAACCTCGGGCGGAGTATGACAAAAGATCCGTCTCACTAAGAGGAACACAACAAAGCTGACGACACGTCAATCAGACGTCCGTAGCTCAATATATGAGCGTTTCCGCTCCGAGGGCCCGGTTGGTTTTGTGAACAAACCAACCCGGCCGAACTCAAAGTATTCCGAAACTTTGAGTGCGATACACCGAAACGACCGTCTCGATCCAAGGATCGCGTTGCCATAGACGGTTCATCAATCGGAGGTCCGTGTCTCAAGTTATGGCCAAAAGACCGAAACCGTCCTGAAAACGGGGGGTCCGGGTCCGGGCCGACCCGACCCGACCCCCCCGGGTCGACCCGAACCGGGTCCGACCCGGCGCGGCGGCGCGGTCCGGTGAGGCGGTGCGGCCTGGCGCCACTTGGGTCACGCGCGGGGGGCATGGCCCCCGCTTCAAGCAAGTGGCGGCGCGGCTTTTAGCCGCGCCTTTTGGAGAACCGGCCCCCCTCGTGGGGGCCTGCTTGAGGAGAACCGGGGGGCCGCCTGCCCCCCTAAAAGAAACCGCCCCCCCTCATAAATGGGGGGGCTTTTGAGAGTTGACCGGGGGAATTTATTCCCCCTGTCTTTGACCTTCCGGCCGGCCACCAGGCCAGCCGGTTTTTCTCCAACGAGACCGGCAACCGGTCCCCCTTCCGGCTTCCGACGCCGGCGGCCCGGCCGCCGGTCTTCTCATCCCGCCGCGGCCTAGAACCGGCCGCGGTGTTCATCGTCCGGCGCGGTGCGACGGCACCGCGCCTTCGATTCCCTTCGACGCGGCGCGACGACGTCGCGTTCTTGATGATCCTTCCACGGCGCGGCGCGACGGCGCCGCGCGATATAATCGTGCGAATATCCGTGTGGTGCGACGGCACCACGCCATCTTGTTTCTTTCTTAAGATAAATCAACAAGAACAAAGGAGGGGGTTCGACCGTGTTCATGCGGTCTGGCCCCCTCACGTTAAACGATAACACATATTTAAAAGTCCTCACGTTTGTCATGCTAGAACCACGAACGAGAATAAATAAATAACAAATAACAACAACCCCTACCTCGATAGTCGCACGTTGACGTAGTCGTGGGAAGCGGTCGTCGATTCGTTGACGTAGGTTAGAAGACGAAGAAGTCGAGGAGGAAGCAATCGGAGAAGACGAGTCAATATGTCATCGTCGGTGTTCTTCGTGGGCGGCGGACGTTCTTCGCGTTCTTCCACGAAGGAGATGAAGAAGGTGGAGGATTTCTTCAGCTTCTCTCCAAAGCTCTTCCACACCTCACCCAACAATCCAAATAAAATAAGGTCCCTCCTTATTTTAATTACTAAGCCAAGCATTTCTAAAACTTAAATTTCAAAAACAAAACACTTAATTAATTATACATGAGTTGTGTAATTAATTAAGTGTTAAGTTATCAAGCTTTAAAGAGGGATAGAGGGGAGTTAGGGAATTTGAAAATGTGGGCCTCGGGTGGGCCCCTCCTCACATTAATCCTCTCTTAGGTGGTTAAACCACCCAACTTCCAACAAAATATTTTAACCACTTTAAAGACATAAAATAAATATTGTATCACAAATTTATTTTACCCTTCATTTCATCCAGAAAATTGAACAACTCATCCTAGGAAAACGCAACTTCGGAAAAGGTCTTCTTAAGCGAATATCGGCGCTGCGAGTTCATCGGTGTCCTCGGATTTCAATTCTGAGCACCGGATCAAATGTTAGAAATTCCCGCTCGTTCATTCACTGAACGTACCCGAGCCAAACTCCGGAAATTGATTCCGGGCACTCCGGGCCTCGGAATCAGGTGCCGTCTGAAACCGCGCTCTTGTAAAATTCCAAAGAAAATTAAGAAAAAATTTCCCTTGAATTTTATGGGTCTTCACAAGAATACAATTAATCATTTTAACCAATTTCAATGATTAATACCATCCAAATTATAATTTCCATAATGAATTACATGACTATGATATTATCAAAAAAATATAAAAATATCCTTTCTTAATGGGATCATTTAGGAAGATTTATATATGACATAAAATTACGGTTTTTTGACTTTAAAGGATTCCAAAAAGATATAAAAATTTAAAAAATACATATTTAGATTAATGTAAGATTCCATGTCTTGAAAATTATTATTTTATGAAGTTATAAAAAATTTGGATTCATAATGAATGAAAGTGAGCATTGTATCTACATACAGTTTAGTGGGCTTGAGGTTGTTTTCTACTACTTAATGTCAATGGAATACTACATATTGGAAATGAAATAACAGTATTATAGTCTTTTAGAGCCTAGTTGAATGCATTATTCTCCATTAAGGACATAGGTCAAGGACCATATATTCTTGGGATCAAGATCCATCATGATAGATCCAAGATAATTCATGGTCTAAGTTAATGTATATATATTGAAAAGGTACTAAAGAGATTCAGTATGGAACAATCCAAGTGGGGATTACTTACAATGACATTAGGAATTAATCCTTCTAAGAAAAGGATTCCTCATACACTTAAGTAAATAATAATTATGGAAAGGATTTTGTGATAGCCTGAGATTGTGGGAAATAAATTTTTTAGAATTAATTTAATATTTATGATATTTGGAATTCCACGCAACACTAAATATATATATATATTAAATAAATAAATTTTTCTTGAATTATATTCAATACCATATTAATGGTATACTATAAGGAATATAAAGGTCATATTTCCCTAGATAGAACACCGAGGTTAGCTTATGTTACACACAAGACCACGTTTTACTAAACAATAATATATTTTTAAACATGTAATTATGTAATATAATAAGTTATAAACTAGCAGTAAAATTAGTTGTTATAAAAAGGGTTAACTAACTTATGAAAAACTATAGATTACACAAATATAAAAGGAATTCATTGGTTACAAATTAATTTAAATGAATATGAAAACTGGTTGAATATAAAGGAAAATATTATTATTTTTATGCTTAAAAAGTTGTTTTCCCAAATAAATTAAATTAATTAAAATTAGTTAGTGATATTGATGCTATATATTCAATAAAATATATTTTATATTCATACAATATATTTTATATACATAATATAAGAACAAACCCAATTTTATTTTTAAAAACCAATATTTTTACTAAGGCATTTTTACCACGTTTTAATGGATTACCCATTTTAAATACAATTTTTGAAACAAATATTGAGTAAATATGTAAAAATAAACTTCATATAATTTATTTATAGGAATAAATTTTATTATAAATTTTTTAGAAGGTTTAAATATACTATTTTATTATCATTAAACCCTAATATGGTTCTTTCAAATCAATACCCCTATGAAATTAAATATAAAAACATAATAATCTTTTGAATGTTTTTTTACTTTAAAAAGTTGCATTGTCGATGCGACTATGTGATTAAATTTAAATTAATTTCTGCCACTTATGTGATCATAATTTGGAAATATGGATTCTGTATTTGGAATAATCAATATTTATAATTTCTAATAATTTATATTTAGTTTATGACTAAAAATATTAGTGAAGGTAATTAAAATTAATTACACCGAATAAGGTAATATTGAGTTTATCTAAGGACTAAACAATAAAATTATGAGCCTAAATGACATTAAAACTTTTCAAAAATCCATATCATAGATATATTTAGACCCTACAATCACTATTTTATACGTTTTACCATTATTGGATCCACTTTCCCTGAAAAAACGTGGGTGGATTTCTTTTTCCCAAAATTTGTTAGAGTGACAATCCTCCTCCACTATAAAAGGCCTCCTCTCCTACCACTCCATACCACCTATCAAGCCACATTATCTCAAAAAATATATTCCAAAATATCTCTACAAATACCTCCCATATTCCTATAAGCCTAAACTTATTCATAACGAAATCCAAGGATTCCCTTTGGTGAAAACCAAAAGAAGTTATCTGAATAGTATGTGACATTCTTCCATGAGTTATTTTTTGCTATTTTCATTATCCACCTCGTAAAATATTCTTATTACATGATTTTATAAAAAAAATAATATAAATAAACTAGGATTTTGGAATAATTATTTTTAGACCTAAACTTACACACACTTCCATCTATTGCGTACCAAACTTACTGTTTATGTGTACTGCGAACTACCGCCTCACAAAACAATGATTGTTCATTTTTCTTTTAACTCCTCTCACAGTGAAAATTATGATGAAAAATATATTTATATATTATATATATTTATCTATAATTTCTTTATGCTTATTTAATTTTTTTAAAACAAAACATTACGCTTTCCATCTCATGTAAATACGATAATTTCGTCTGAGGAATTGTGGACTACCACCCCCTCAAAGCGATGTGATTCATTAACACACCACATGGAATGCATTAAGTATATTTTTTAGTGAACCTGTCTGATATATATGAATTAATAATTCTAATAAAATTATATTATATACATATACATATATTTCATTTACTTTCTTTCTTTAAATACGTAAACAAAACACAAGCATCGTTCATGCAAACATATGACCTACTGTCTCAATGAACTATGTATTCCATTTCATACTTCTAAATTATATAGATTATTATTATACCCATATAATTAATATTTATGATATTTATATCATGGGTTAAATTCTTCAAATCATAATATAAGTATAAGGAATAATGATATAACAAATTAAGACACATATGTAAATCAAAGAAAATATTACCCGAAGCGTATACTTAACATATAATTATTAACCATGGGTAATATAAAGTCATAAAAAATATTATATGGGATTATATATAATAATATGGTTCTTTTATAGATTTAAAAAATAAATATATTTATTATTCAATATATTTTTACAAGTACGATGAAAGTCGGAACATAAGTTAAGGGAAATTTCATTTCACTTTTTATTTCCATTAGATACATGCCTTAGACACTACTATTTTATTATGTGTGGTGTATATACTGAAAATTAATTTATTACATTATAAATATTATTTAATTTATGGTTATTTAAATATCCATTTTATGATCTTTATTTCATGGGGTTAATGTTAAAAAAGTTACCAAATCGGTAAGACAATTTTGTTTGAATTTGACTTCTTTGAGACACACGATTTATCATGAACCTACATACTTTATTGACGTGTATATACTTAAATTTGAAATTTTATATCGTGAATATCATTATTTTCATGACATTTTAAGATTCACGTAATTTTATTCTCTTTCATGGAGAGTATGATCCCATGTCACCACGTGATAATATTTAATTAAAACAATCCCTTCACTTTTCGAAATTGTTTATGTTTACACAACTATTGATGAAATTGTAGGAGTTTATGTCCTAAGACCATATACTTTGTACTTTATTCATTAATAAAAGATTTATCACATCTTGATTGTTCTTCTGCGTGATAATTCATGTGATAATGTTCTAAAGATAGCTGTTGCATTAAAGGGTCGTACCGGATCCCTGGGATGATGAGAACCCAGAAGTCCCCTAACAAGGTTCTTGAATTTATGTTCTATGGCCATATGATGTTGTTTGTGGGGAACAAATAATACAGCCCATTATGGGTAAGAACTCAGAAAACATTGAGGCACCTTATCATAGTGTGCACCCTTGGTAATATCCAGAAGGATATTATAAGAACGAGACCCACCAGTAGGAAATCCACATTTCATAGTGTCATTGGATATTCCTATATACAGACGTGTGTACTGTTCCTTAGACTTTAAGATTATTATTAATATGTATTACAACTCTCACACTTAGATGTATTGACGAAAACTGTGACGACAAACTGTTCGCAGTGAGGTAGGATACGTTGGGTGCGTCGCGAGTAATACTGCATTAATAGATAACGTGATAAAGGATTTGTCCCTTATGTTCTATAAGAGAAGTAGATATCTAAGTCCCTTTGATGGAATTTATATAGCCTAAATAAATAAATTTCCAAGGTATGTTATGGGTGAGTTCAATTCTGGAAAGTCAAAGAAAGAATAATCGAGCACATGGGTTGATGGCACTGACATGCAACTCGCTTGATTTGAGATATCGTGAAAAAGGGATTAAATTACACTGTAAGCGTTTGTATGAGGTGACACATCAATGCGACATCAACTACTTTCTCTTGGGTGCCTTGACCCGTTGCTATAAAGTAATCTTGTACTTTAGTCAAGCTCACCTAATGCCAATGAGAGGGAGGCCTAGAGGATCACACACTAAGTGTTCCCATGTATCTCAGTAAAATATTAATTTTACAAATTAAATAAAGATTATTCCCAACTGTGGATTAATAATTATTTAAGTATGCTTGATCACATTTATTTAAACACTAGTTATTGAAAAGAATATATTTTGGGTGAAATAATATATAATTATTAGTGACTAATGCAGTTACATTTAATTAAGAAATAAATAAACATTACTCAAGGTCTAATAAATGTGGTGGAGGAAATAAAGAAAAATGAAAACAAGATAAACACTCTGTGTACATTGAATGCACACTCCTTGTATTTTTCATAGAAAATGAGTAAAAACCGTGTATTAATGATTACACTCCGTGTAGTTTCCCCCGTGGGGATTTTGAGGAA
The DNA here is from genome assembly GCA_963277665.1 of Viscum album. Classification (NCBI taxonomy): domain Eukaryota; kingdom Viridiplantae; phylum Streptophyta; class Magnoliopsida; order Santalales; family Viscaceae; genus Viscum; species Viscum album. Next base: position 1,819,556,908 of record OY728161.1, on the reverse strand, counting down.
ATAATATCGTTTTATTAAATGATATTTATTGTAATCATCATGGGTGCATGTCAAGGAGTTAATCTTTCGACATGGGGGTTTTAAATAAGAGTTAATGAAATAAATAAAATGCGTAATGCATTTATTTATTCTCATAACTCTATTACCGCAAACCTGATTATAAATATCCTCAAAACCCGAACACTTTTCCCAAGAGAATCGTTGTGCACAACAATTCTGGAGAATTCTCTCAAGGCCGAAAGAACTCCTTCCTCCAAGAACACTCTCAAGACAGAGAGAGATCATCCTCTATCAGATCAAGGAAATATAAGGCAGAAAATGCAATAAAAATCTTCTCCACACTAGCAACCAGAGATACCTTACGTGGTGCACGTATGGATCACCACTATAGGAAGTCTACACTTGGCTTCTGCGACGCAACGATGAATCACATCAGATTGTGACTGGAGACATCAATGAAGAAAGAATTTCCATCAAGGTAATTCTTGTAAATTAATTAAATTAATTATAACCAACATATGATGATCCTGCCTTTATAGATCCCAGAATCCCTCTTTCTTTTTTCATTCTTCATTCTATTTTGAAGATCCGGCATTTTATTATTGTGAAAGATCTCTGATTGATCATTGTTAACGCTAAAATTAAAGTTGGGAAAACCCACCAACGCACTTCCTCTATTCCCGGAACCTTTAAGTGGTATCAGAGGGGTCATATCATTGATTATAACTATTTAGTTTTTCATTGGTGATTTACACATTTAATAATTTAGTTGTTTCAATTTAATTTAATCGTTCTTTAAAATCTGAATCTCGAGACCTGTTCCTCCCCTCTCGTTTATCGTCCACCTAACAAAAGCAAAATTTTCTTTTAATTTTGATTAAAATAAAATAGAGTAACTCATCTGGAGGTTCTAAAGACTCCTCTTCGTACAACACTAGAATACCCAGTGTGTATTCGTAAGTACACGCCATGTAGTCTAGGTTCAATGCATTTGACTGATCTGCCAAATCAAGTTGTGTATTGGATCCTATCTAAATCATTTATGACACCGTGTGTTGACCCGGAACAGGTGGCACATGGTTTCCAGATTACACGCTCTGTGGTCCAACTGAACACGGTGTGTAGTTCCTTCGGGTTAGGGTTGGACTGTGTACCCCGTACATGGCTTGCCCGGCTGGAAACCATGTAATGCGGATACTACACAGCGTTTGTCCAATTGAACACGCTGTGTACTCCGAAAATTTCTGAAGTATATCTACACGCCATGTATGCAGGCGTGTACTTCAGATAGACAGGGAACAAAAGTACACACCGTGTAGTCAGAACTACATGCAATGTACTAATCCAAATTACACAGATTTATTAAAATTTAATATTATATTATACAAACCCTTGAGACATATTCCATCGAGCAGACATAAATATGAGGCACAACATGTGATAGGTGTTTTATATATATGTGTTTAATTTAACATATGCGTGATGAATGAGAATTCACCTGGTTTCCTCCAAGGTACAAGTTACGTACAAAGATAATTTTAAATGAATTTATTTGTATAAAATTATGATGGATGAGAATCATAAGGAAATTCAGAAAAAGGGTTTCAGATAAAAGGATCAATTAATTAAAGACAATTAATTGATTTGAGCATGATTTATCTAAAACAAGAACGATTAAAGAATTGAATTGTAGTATTATTAATGCGTAATATCGTTGCATGGATGGATGATCATGAGCTAGACGAAGAACTTTTTATGTTAATGGATTATGTTAATTTATTTATTTAAATTAAATTTGTTGTCCTACGAGCCTTCTCCTCATTAATATGTAGGGCCTGCATGCCCAAGGTTTCTTTTATTTAAAAACCCCATTTACCCCTCACCTACATGTGAGATAAATGCATACGTAATGGATGGAGCTACCAAGCTACTAGAGGTGGCTCAAGTCATGATCCAAGGTGAAACCAATCAAAGGAGATACAAAGGTGGACAGGTGGAAAGCTGTAAACATGAACCCGAAAGGTTTTAGGTGTTTCTGCCCTAGGTATTGGGTTAGTTTATCAACTACTGGATAAAATAACCAGTCGAAAAATCTCATGATCATACCATTTATTTTATTTTTGTTAGTTGTATGGTATATATATTGTGGGTGTATTGTCACGATCACACAATTAATGAATTAAACAAGCATGCAAGATGGAACTAAAATAAAACCGGCTTATACATAAATATTATCTTAGACATGGTTAATAACTTATTTATATCCTACTTAATATTAAAAAGCATGTAATAAAAGATAATAAATATGAAATTTACATATAAGGATAAAATCCCCCAAATAAATATTAAGTCGGTATAGGCTTCCATAATCTTGGTTAGAATCGAACCATAGTTCAACGTTCTTGACCATCCCTTGCTGGGGTGCTTTCAATTATCAGGGAATTCTAATTCAAGGTTTTGGGTTGACTTGATTTGGTTCGCATCAAGGGTTGACTACCACAATAAGACTTGGTGTGACCAAGAGGCAAAGGTTGAGGAAATCCAAAATAAAATTATTTCAGGATTGGGGAGTCCACTCAGTGGATCAATGAGCTACGAGTTAATGTAGTTGGCATTTGGAATGCCTACCTAAAACCCTTCAAGTTTCTTGACCAACCCTAGTTGGGCTAATGTAAAGGGAAATATAGATCCTTTCCACTAGAATATTCAGGAAATAGAATATTCTGAAGTCAATAGTGAGGGCTATTGGATTTTGATAAAATAGTGGGAGACTAATAAGTATTAATTTATTTATTTTCATCTTTTTATAATAAAGTAATAAAACTTTTATCATCTTAATTTGTAGAAACAGAAAGAAAAATGACTTCAAATATATCATTGCGAACCACACCAGAGAAAGAAAACCTTATCCCCGGCACCAATTTCCAAGAGTGGAAGAGGCGTTTACGCGTCATCCTTCGCCATGAAAGGAAATTGTATGTGTTGGAAGAGCCTATTCTTGTTTCACCTGGAAAGGAGGCCAGTGATGAGGAACTATATCTCTACATGAATCACATGGATGATGCCACATATGTCCAATTTTTCATGATATCAGCCATGACTAATGAGCTCCTGAAGCAACATGAAAACATGGACGTGTATAGCATGATGTCCCACCTTAAGAATCTCTGCCAAGAGAAGGTGAGACAGGAGAGATATGAGATCTACAATTCTTTGTTTACAACATAGCTTAGAGAGTCAGTGCCAGATGGGCCTCATGTAGTCAAGCTTATTGGCTACATTGAAAGCCTAGACATCTTAGGGATTAAGTTCCCAGATGAGTTGCATATAGATCTCATCCTATCATCACTTCCCAATACCATCAATAGATTCATTGTTAATTATAACATGAGAAACAATGAGAAGAGTCTATTGGAACTTCTGACCTTAATTTTCCAGGTAGATAAGGACATGGGGTGTGAAAAACCCACAATCCTTATGGTGAATAAGAAAAGGAAGGACGAAGAAAAGGGGCCAAAGAATTATAAGTGGTCTGAAGCCCCCGAGCGCTGTCTTTCCAAGAATGGGAAGATCCAAAGGCAGTGCAAGGAATGGGAGGCGGTGTGTTTTTCATGTTGAAAGCATGGAAATTTTAATAGTAACTGCTCCCAGAATCATGGGGATGCTAAAGGTTTGGTCATTATTGAGTGTAATATTTCTATTTTTACACATTGGGTATTTGATACAGCTTTTGGGCCTCACATATGTATTCAAATTAAGGATCAATGTAGATTTAGAAAGTTTACCAGAGGATAGGTGGATCTTCGAGCATCTAATGGCGCATGGCTGGCTGCATTGGCTATTTGCGATTACCACATGTCATTGCCGACTTGGATGATTTTGGTTTTACATAACTGTTATTATATGCCTAGTGTTACCAAGAACATAATTTCTATTTCTTATTTATATAGATGGATTTATTTTAACGTTTGGAAATTAGGGTTGTCTCTTTTATAAGAATAAAGTATGTTATGGTATGGCGGATTTAAATAATGGTTTTTATGTACTAAATTATGAAAACCAAATGTTGCCAATCAATAACGAAACAAAATCACATGACTCATACATCACCTAGTTGTGGCATCACCGTATCAGGCTTATAAATGAGAAGCGCTTGACAAAGCATTTCCAAGATGGTTATTTGGACACTACTAAGATAAAACCACTTGATATATGTCACGCTTGTTTACAAGGAAAAATGACCAAGCCACCCTTCGGCAGACAATGTGAAAGGACCACCGAGCTTCTAGGATTAGTGCACACAGATGTGTGTGGACCATTTCTAGTAGAAGCTAGAGGTGGATATTCTTACTTCATTACTTTTACTGATGATTTGAGTAGATATGGCTATGTCTACTTAATGAGGTATAATTCAGAATCCTTATAGAATTTTATGGAATTCAATAATGATGTATATAATCATCTTGGTAAGAAGATAAAGAAATATCAATCGGATCGATGTGGAGAATATCTGAAACAAGGGTTCTTCGATCTTCTACAGGAGTCTGGGATTCTATCTCAACTCACTCCGCCTTATACACCAAAGTAGAACAGTGTTTGTGAAAGGAGGAACCAGTCCTTATTGGAAATGGTGAGGTTGATGATGAGTCATGAAGGTCCTACATTATCCTTTTGGGGATATGCATTACAAACTACAGCATACACATTTAACGGAGTACCAACTAAGGCAGAAAATAGAATTCTATCTAAGTTATGGAATGGAAGGAAACCCACTTTGTCGCACACACGTGTATGGGGATACGAGGAATTTGTTAAGGCCTTATCAGGCAACACACTAGCACCCCAGGGCATTAGGTGTATCTTTATAAGATATCCCAAGGAGACAAAAGGATATTACCTATATAACCCTAAATACAAAAAAGTGATTGCCACTAGACAAGCTGTCTTTTTTGAGAGGGAGCACATCATCAATAAAGATAGTGGGAGAAAGATTGACTTCGATGAAGTAGATTCTCAAGATACACATGAGTTGGTACAGGAAAAAGTTCCACAGTTCCCCATGGAAGAGGTTCGAGAAACACTTGTACTGGGTATGAGCTCAAGAGAGGTAAGGGAACAAGAGAGATTTGGTTTCCTAGTCACTAAGGATGGAGAATCATTATTGTTGGACAATGATGAACCTCTCTCCAACAAGGAAGTAGTAGAAAGCTCAGAAGCTATAAGATGGATATAATATATAAATTATGAGATGGATTCCATGTATCAGAACTAAGTTTGGGTTTTAGTTGATGATCCTATTGATGTAAATCCTGTTGGATGAAAATGGGTATTCAAGAGAAAACCGAGCATGGAAGGTCAAGATAGCACCTATAAAGCTAGTCTAGTGTCTAAAGGTTTCATACATCGTCAAGGAATTGACTATGATGAAACCTTCTCTCCAATTTCCATGTTTAAATCCATAAGAATCATACTTTCCATAGAAATATACCATGACTACGAGATTTAGAAAATGGATGTCAAAACAGCCTTTTTTAACAGGAAGCTTTAGGAAGATGTCTATATGACAAAACTAGAAGGGTTTGTGACACTAGGTGAAGCCCAATGAGTTTCCAAGTTGAAAAAAATCCATTAATGCATTAATGAAATCATCCTGGTCATGGAACATTCAGTTTGATGAATCCATAAAGGAATTTGGTTTCATTAAGAATGTATGTGAGGCATGTGTTTATAAGTGATTTAATGGCAATGTGATCATTATCCTAGTAGTATATGTTGACAACATATTGCTTATTGGAAATGATGTAACAGTATTTCAGTTAGTTAAGGGCCGGTTGAACAAGTGTTTCTCCATGAAGGAATTGGGTGAATCGGCCTACATTCTAGGGATCGAGATTATTCGTGATAGATCCAAGAGGCTGCTTAGACTAAGTCAGGGTACATATATTGACCATATACTAAATAGATTTAGTATGGGACAATCCAAGAGGGGATTGGTTCTAGTGTCATATGGCCTACATCTTTCTAAGAAAATATGTCCTCAGATACAACAATAGAAAGATTGAATGAGTAAGATCCCATATGCTTCGGCTATATGATCAATCATGTATTCCATGTTATGTAAAAGGGTTGATGTTGCCTATGCACTAAGCATGGTAGGAAGATATCAAGTAGATCCCGGAGAACAGCATTGTAATGCTGTTAAGACTATCCTTAAGTATCTGAGAAGAACTAAGGAAATGTTCCTGGTGAATGGAGGAGATGAAGAACTTTTCATCAGAGGGTATGATAATTTTGGTTTTCAGACAGATTAGTATGATTTGAATTCACAATCTTGATATGTTTTCTGTCTCAATGGATGAGCTATGAGCTGGAAGAGTTCAAAGAAGCCAGTTATCACCGATTCTATAGCGGATTCCGAATATATAGTGGCTTCTGATGCATCCAAGGAAGCCATCGAGATTCGAAACTTTTTCCAGGGTCTTGATGTGGTGCCTAGCAGTAAAGATCCTATCACAGTGTATTGTGATAATACTAAAGCAGTGGCTCTTGCAAAAAAACCAAGGTCACATCAATGGAAAAATCACATACTCTGAAAGAATCACCTCTTGAGGTATTTCTATAAAAGAGGTGAAGTTTCAGTGAGCATAGTGTCCATGGAAGAGAACGTGGAAGACCCCATGACTAAAGACCTATCTTAGTAGAAGCATGAATATCATGTGAGAGTTAGTGGGTTAAAGGTTGTTAGCAGTTGGGTCTAGTCCAAGTGGGAGTTTATTGGAGTTTGTGGCCTAGAACCAACTAATTTTTACATTATTCATTAATAAAATACTTATCACATCTTGATTGTTTTTCTGTGTGACAATGCATGTGATAATGTCCTAAGGATAGCTGTTTCATTAAAGGGTCATAGTGGATCCTTGCTATGATGAGAACCTGGAAGTTCCATTACACTGTTCTTGAATTTATGTTCTATGGATGGATGATGTTATTTGAGGGACACAAATAATATAGGCCATTAGGGGGGATGAATCATAAAACATTGAGGTACCTTTTCATTTCATGTTCCCCTTGGTAATATCCAGGAGGATATTATGAGAACGAGACCCGCAAGTAGGAAATCTACATTTCATAGTGTCATTGGATGTTCCTATCTGTGGACGTGTGTATTGTTCATTAGACTTTAATATTATTTTTAATGGGTATTACAACTCGCACACTTAGATTTATTGATGAAAACGTTGACAACACACTGTTTTCTGTGAGGTAGGATACGTTGGGTGCATCATGAGTAATACTGCATTAATAGATAATCCGAGAAAGGATTTGTCCATTATATTCCATAACTGAGGTATATATCTTAGTCCCTTTGATGGAATTGATATAGCCTAAATAAATTTATTGCCATGGTAAGGTATGTGCGAGTTCAATTCCGGAAATTCAATGAAAGAATAATCGAGCACATGGGTTGATGTCAGTAGCATGAAAATCGCTTGATTCAAGGTATCATGACAAATGGATTAAATTACACGGTAAGTGTTCGTATGAGGTGACACATCAATGCGGCATCAACTTTTTTTTCTTGGGTGCTCGGACCCCTTTCTAGACAGTAATCTTGGACAATAGGCAAGGCCGCCTAATGGCAATGATAAAGAGGCCTAGAGGGTCACACACTATGTTTGTCCATGTATCTCAGTTAAATAAATATTATTCCTGACTATGGTTTAATAATTATTTAAGGATTCTTGATCACATTTATTTTGACAGTATCTATTCAAGAGAATATATTTTGAGCGAAATAATATATATTTATTAGTGAGTAATGTTGTTACATTTATTTAAGAAATAAAAAGACATTACTCAAGGTCTAATAAATGCGGTGGATGAAATAAAGAAAAATTAAAACAGGATAAACATGCCGTGTACATTGAATGTACATGTCGTGTAGTTTTCATGAATACAAGCCGTGTAGTTTTTCTAGTCAGGATTTTGAGGAAATAATATCATTTTATTAAATGATATTTATTATAATTAGTGTGGGAGCATGTCAAGTAATTGATCATTCGACATGGGGGGTTTTAAATAAGAGTTAATGAAATAAATAAAACGTGTAACATGTTTATTTATTCTCATAAATATATATCCTCAAACCCGATTATAAATATCCCCACAACCCCAACACTTTTCTAGAGAGAATCATTGTTCACAACAATTCTGGTGAATTCTATCAAGGACGAAAGAACTCCTTCCTCCAAGAATGCTCTCAAGACCGAGAGAGATCCTCCTCCATCAGATCAAGGCGATCTAAGGTAGAAAACGCAAGCAAAGGCTTCTCCCCGCTAGCACCCTAATATTCCTTTGGCGACGTCCAGAGATACGTGGTGCATGTGTGGATCACTGGTAGAGGAATTCTACACATGGCTTCTGCGACGCAATGACGAATCACATCGAATTGTGACCGAAGACATCAACGAAGAAAGAATTTCCATCAAGGTAATTCTTGTTGATTAATTAAATTAATTATAACCAACATATGATGATCCTGTCTTTATGGTTCCAGGAATCCCTCTTCATTTTTTCATTCTTCGTTTTATTCTGAAGATCCTACTTTTTATTATCATGACAGACCTCAGATTTATCATTGTTAATGCTAAAATTAAATTTGGAAAAACCTACCAACGCACTTCTGTTGTACGCAAAACTTATAGAAATATTATGATCTATATATTAATAACTATCATTGATTTTATTATCCTATGTATATTCATGATATTTTCATATATTGGTACCATTTTCCACTCTTCGGTACATAAAATAGTTAAGAATGTGTTTTTAAGAAAGTTCAACTATATCTCCCTCTTCAGTTGGAAATATATTTTTATTTCATAAACCATGTTTTCTAAATTGCTTTCAAAAATGTTATCCAATGATCTTTGAATATTTTTCTAAATTAATAAATGGGTTTTTAATAAGCTTATTGGTTTTCAAATCCTTTATTATAATTTTATTTTCAATGGAAAAAAGGGTTTTAAAATGTTTGAAATATATCTATATACGTTTTAAATTATTTTAAAATAAGTTGTTTGAAAATAATTTTCATGTTTTATTTATATCTTTTAAAAAAAATTCAATGAAATGGTTTTCAAAATAATTTAAATATTTATTTATATGTTTTCAATGTATTTTCATTGAAATAGTTTTTAAAATATTTTCGATGTTTCTTTATAAATTATAAAATTATTTCAAATAAAATTGATTTTAAAATGATTTGAAGTTTATTTTATAAGTTTAATGGAAAAGAGTTTTCATAAAATATTTCAATATACTTTTATATGTTTTTGAGTAGAAAAATTTTCAAAAATTTTCTAGGAATTTTTTTTAAGTTTTCAAGGAATTTTTTTTCCAAATTATTTCGATCACTCTTTATATGGTTTCAATGAATTTTCAAAGACAATGTGTTTGTAATTGTTTTATGTTTTGAAATTTATTTTCAATGAAAAAATGCAATTTTACTCAAGACATTTATTTAAATGGTCATTCAAAGTTATTTCTCATTTAAGATGACATTCGTCGGAGTTACTCATGCCTTCCCGGAGAAATGATTCAATGATTCCTTTCATATTATTTCTCTAAATGGATTATGTTTTGATGGCATGAGGTTTTATTAAACCCATTTCGGCTTATTTGGTTATATTATCCTTCAAATCACTTATTTTCATGGGTTATGATTTTAATTCAATGACTTTGAAACCTATATATTTTTCCACATTTTATGATAAATTTATTAGTTTATGATACACATTTCATTTCATGCATTATGATATGATTTTTAATGATCTTGTGGAACATGTATGAATGATATCATTTTGAGATTGGAGGGACCTATATCTTCCTCTAATGCATTGGTTATATATTTTCATCTTATGAGATATAATTAGATGGTCTTAGGAGTGAACCTTGACTACTAAGATGACCATGGGAGTGAACCATGAGTACCATAATGAAATGTGGAGAGAACTCATGCTACTAAGATGTCCATGGGAGTAAAACCAAACTACCAAGATGGGTTAAAGAGTGAACCCATACTAACAAGATGGTCTTGGAAGTGATTCCTTGACTATTGTGGAAATAATATTATAAGCTTTTGTGTTTTCCATAATTCCATGTTTTATTCTTATGTTATGATTTCATAGATTTTTTTATTAACTTATAATTATTGTCTGTTGAAATGCCAATTTTTGTTCCACGTTTCATGTTTATGATCTTTTCTATGTAGGGTATGATATTCTATTTTAATGATCATGTTATCATACCCATATTCTCATGTTTATGATTACATGTCTCCCTTTTTTTACCATTACTGATCATATGATCTCATCCATTTATATGTTTCCTTCCCCAGGTCATAAAGATATGTATTTAGAATGATCTTTATAATAAGGAGGATATTCATGAAGAACCTAGTGGGAGATAATGTAGATCACTTATATATCAGTGTTTATGTTTCCATGTTTCCAAAGGCATTAAACTAGTACGGTTTTTGGGTGTCTATTTTTAATGTTTTTAATATTCTACAAAAGTTATGTAATGTTTATATATATTAATACTGGGTTGGTATAGTTGGTATCTGATCAAAGGTTTATTTATCATTTATAAAAAAGGATTATAAATCTATAGTGATATCCCTATATATATTTACTTGGATATATTTAGATATATCTCTTATAATTTATAAAAGGATGAGTTAACATTTAGTAAAATGTCCTAGAATTTTGGTAATGGATAGAGTAAGTGGTTTTGTAGAAATACATACCTATATAGATAATACAAGTGGATGTGGATCTAGAATATATGTACTTATGGGTAACAACTCTGACAAGATGTCCCAGCCCTGACTCGGGGTAAACTGGTACAAGACAACATTCCTTAGTGCATACCTTTTTTGACACTCATGGGGGATATTCCTTGGAAATTCACAAACTCTTCATGAACCATCATGATGGAATTAAATGGATTTATAGTTTGAATAAACTAGGATAAACATAAGGTTTAATTGATTAAAAAAATAAGTTTTTTGATTTAGACATTGTATAAGTATTTTTTCATGATAATATGGTTTCATTCTATGATATGCGTGTCTCTGTCTGTGATTCCCGGTTTTAGTCAATGGAGATTACTGGACGGAACATGGTTAACATTGAATGTTTAAGATGTGTAATGTATGAGAATTATTATTTACATAGTGGAAATATCATAAATATAATCATGATGGTGGTATGAGTACTAGTTATACATACAAAGATAAAGAGACCACAAAAAACATGTAAAAGGTATGTGATGTTCTTCCAATATCAATTACATTAAACATAAAATGAATGATTAGATTTAGGTTAAGGAACCTTAAGCACTTATTTATATTTCATATTCTAGGAATGAGTTGTTAAAGAATATGTTGGTGAATCTTGAGTAATGGATCAAGAATAATGTTGGATGAAAAAAGTATTTATGTTTTGGAATTCAAAGATTTTGTTATATGAATCCTGAAACATATATGTATTTTTAGTATAAGTTATTCATAAAGGACAGAATAGTATATGTTGAATGGTGATAAATACTATTAAAATTGATATTTTGATTAAGGGATGGTAACCCTTAATGTGTTAAAGATGTTGAGAAAATTGTGTTTAGCATGGATAAAGAGATGATGGATCTGGATAATGTAAATTAGATAGTATAAATGACCACATAAATAAATAAGGATTTTTTTTAAAAAGATGTTTATGTCATCTTGGATGATGTTTACAACTTCTTGGATTCATGCAATATATCCAGTAACCTTTTTAATAATTAATAATTCATGTACTCCAAAAGTATTTATGGTAATTCAGGTTATTATCTTGTTTTAAGAGGATTTTTGGTGTGGATATTCAAATTTTTGGAATATGAAACCAAGAGATGCTTTATGAAATATGAGTAGTCAATTTTAAAAACTTTTCATGACCTTATTTATATTGTTTTTTATTTTCATCTTTCAGAACGATTATAAGGTTTACCATTTATGGAAAGATTAAGTAACTCTTTGGATGAAGATTGTGAGATTAAAGTATTGCCTCAATACTTGAGGAATTATGCATATTGAAAAACCTATTATAAAAACCTTGTGCTGATGATAAATGATGACATATGGAGGTAATATCATTGATCACATGATCAGTTAGTACTTTAGGAATTAAAAATGAACCTTCCCTTTTAGGTAATGATGTAATGTGGATCAAGGAAAAACAAAGGGAGTGGTTGACCTAAAATCCTGAAAGTATATCATTTCATGAAAATTATTCAACATTAAGAAAACAGATCTTGAAACAAAAATGTTATCCTAGTACCATTATTTCTGATGAAACAAATAGACCCTTAGATCATAATTAATTTGTGGCTTTGTGATTGTTAAATATCTCCTAAAAATGTTTTCTATCACTATAAATCAGAACATGATATTTTTACTTTTCTTATATGTCAATTTTTTCACATCCCACCCATGATCTCCTTTGTAGAGACCAAGTTTTATGTTACTTTGGGTGACTGTTTTGTTTCCAAATTTACGTTTTTAATGGAAAATTTAGTACTAATTTTTAAGACGTTGGATTCTATGAAATGAACATTAAAATATGAAACCATTGATAACCTATATGAATTTTCAGTGTGAAATTCATTGGGGGTAGATTGTAATAACCCTAGAATTTGTGAAATATTTTTTTCAAATTAATTTATTATTTTTGACAGTTTTAATTTCACGCAACCCTAAAAACATATATATATATATTAATTATCTATGTTTGTATTGCGTTATAATCAATACCAGGTTAATCATGCACTATATGAAACATAAATTTTATATATCCATAAATAGAACAATAAGCTTATCTTACATTACACGCAAGATCGTGTTTTACTGAATAATAATATATAATTAAAATTTTCATAATTTAATATAATAAGTTATAACATAGAAGTAAAATTTGTAGTTATGAAAAGGGTTTAATAGCTTATAAAAATATATTGTTTAAGAAAATATAAATTGAATTCACTAGTCACAAATTAATTAAAAATGAATATGAAGACCGATTAAATATAATAGAAAATATTATTATTTTTTTTCTCACAAAGTTATTTTACACTAATAAATTAAATTAGTTATAATTAATGTGTGATATTAATTTTATATATTCCATAAAAAATGTTTTATAACCATCGAATAGATTGTATGTACATAAGATAATAAAAATCAAATTTTATGCTTAAAACCCTATATTTTTATTAAGCCATTTTACCACCTTTTAATGAAAAAACCATTTGAAATCCAATTTTTAGAAATTTCATTTATATTTTATTTAAGAATAAAATTCATCTTTGAAATATAAAAATATGATATCTGTTAGGGTAAATTTTTGGTATTTTTCTATGATGTTTCAATTTTTAATAAATAGTGGAAAATACCAAATTCTAGTTCAAAAGTGTCATTTCAACTAATTTATTTATAAGATTAAATTATATTTTAAATTGATTTAAAAGTTTAATTAGATAATATTTTTTTCAATAAACACAATTTGGGTCATTTTATTCAATTTCTATTTTAAATTTATAATAAAAACATAGCAAACTTTTGAATTTGTTTACCTTAAAAACCTGCATTGTCTACCCAACAATGGGATTAAATTTAAATTAATTTTGGCCAATTATGTGCATGAAAATTAGAAAAATTGATTTCATATTTTTAATAATAATAAGATATAATTTATAAAATTCCAACTTAGTTTTTACCAAAATTATTAATTAAAGCAATTAAAATTAAGTACATTGATTAGGGTAAAATTAAGCTTAACTAAGGACTAAAACATAAACATAAGGTCCTAAGCGAGCAATAAACATGTAAAAAATCCATTGGATGGCCATATTTTGAATCTATAATAAATCCTCTCGAATTTATAACATTATTGAATTCAATTTAAAAGGGAATAATATGGGTGGAATTCCCTTTCCCAAAAATTTACAAGAGTGCCACTCATCCTCTACTATAAAAAGGCATCCTCTCCTCCCACTTCCTCACACCACTAATTCCACATTAGATCAAACAAGATCTTACCAAATAGATTCTTAAAATCCATTACATAATCCAAGGATACTCAATTTGGGCATGAATCAATCCAAGGAATCACTTTTGTGAAAACAAAATGGAGTTACCCGAATAAGATGTAACATTCTTCCTCAAGTTCATTTATGTTATTTCCATTCTCTATACCCTAATATAATATTATTATTTGATTTTATAAAAAAATTGTATCATAAATATACTGTAATTTTTTATTCTATGTTTTTCAACTAATCTTTCAAAAAATTCCATGTAATGGATAACCAACATACTATATACTTTTACGACGAACTACCACCTCACAAAATGATGATTGTCGATTATTCCTTTTATTCCTCTTATGATAGAAATTATTATGAAAAATATCTGTATATATGATATAAATGATATTTATAATTTATTTATGATTTTATAATTTATATTTATAGCATGCCCTTATGTTTCCCATCTTATGTAAATACGATAGTTTCGTTTCAGGAAGTGTGGACTAAAGCCCCCTCCAAGTGATGTGATTTGTTCACACACTATATGGAATATATTTTGGATATGTTTAGTAAAAATATATGAGATATATGAATTAATAATTATAATATATGTTTATTATATACATACATAAATATAAATATATGTCATTTATATTCTTTCATTCAATATGTTAATAAAACCAAAGAAATGTTCATGATAGTGCGGTTCTGGGTTCTTTGAGTCATGCTCGGGTCCACAATCCAAACCTGAGGTTTGAACAAGTGTTTGTTAGACTGAAGAGGGATTTGGTGGTGCACATTCCAGGGGAAATGGAGAGAAAAGACTCTTCATCGGACAAAAGTGATGGCAAGGTGGTATCCCATTTTAAGGCAGTTCCAGGTTGCTGTGTAGAGGCAGTGAAAGACTTTCCCACATCTCTGAAATGTGGCTCGCATGGTGGTAGCAGTGACCGCAAGGAGGGGGTCCTTCAGGTGGATATGGGAATCCAGTTGGCTTCAGAAAATGCAGCCATGGTTACCAAGGTGATTGAAGGAGTCTACGAGGACCAAGATACTGGTGGGGGCTCTCAACGTTTGGTTCTGGAGACTACCTCAATGTAATTTATTGGATGAGGCTTTCAGTAGGAAGGAGTCTCCGAGCTGCCAAGAAAGGCCCTATAGGCGATCCCTTCCAATGCTGAGAAGGTTATAACTGGGGGAACAAATAGGATTTTTCAAAACCGGTTTGCAGTGTTGGGAGAGGACGACTGCCAAGCTAGTGCAGATCAAGATGGGATGGAGGGAATCTATAGAGAGGGGAAGGACCATTTGGAAGATGAGGGAGCTTCACTTGAGGATAATGAAGGTCCTTTGGATTTCCATGCTGAATCCAAGGAAATGGCCATTGCGGAGGAATATCTCAAATCCTCCACAAGGAAAGGAAAGCGCACTACTATCGATTCAGATGGATTTATTAAAAACAACCGAAGGGCGCAACGTTAGAAAGAGTATTCCAACCTACCTAGTCCTCCTACAACCAGATCTGAAAGTAGGGGAAAGCTGCCCTCAAAATATCCCATATCTGTGAGCAACCTGCATACAACGCCCATCAAAACATGTGACTTGGTGGCTACAAGAGGTGATGCTTTTGTCTCAGCCAACCACTCGAGTGGTATGGAGATGAGGGTTCCTAGACAGAAACGTGAGTCAAACTTCACTGGAGACCCATACCGTCATATATGCTCAGTGCTGGAACACATGGATCTACTTATGCACTCAGATGAAGAAATTGAAAAAGAAGCAATGGACTTGAAAGCTCTGAAGAAGACGGGAAGAACGATTCGTGTCACCATAACTAAGGATGTTGGTGAGTGGATTGATAAAAAGTCCCACATTCTGTTGAGAGGCTTCAATATGGGGAAGATCAACATGGAGGAATTTGTGAAAGCTTGGGACAACTTGGAGAATCAGTATGAAGACATCCTTAAGGGCTACCTAGACTCACATGTAAATTCAATCCCCTGGATTTTGTTTAGGGAGAGGGATTCCAATCGGCTCAGTATTTTTTTCAACAAAGCTATAATCTCTTTTGGTGTTTAATCCTTTGAGATTTCTCACATCCATATTTAAATGTGTTTTGAAAATAAAAAAGTAACGTTGATGATGATGTTCATGCATACGTATGACCTACCATCTCCATGAATGATGTATTCCATTTCATAATTCTATATAATATAGATTATTATAGAATAAATTTACTGAATATTATATATATATATATATAATATTTTACATTCTGGTAATCATGATATAAGTATATGTGCCAATGATATTACAAATTAAGACACATGCGAAAAACAAAGAGAATGTTACCCAAAGTGTAACCTTAAAGTAGAATTGTTAAGAAGGGTGTAATATACAATCATAAAAAACTATATATGGAATTATATATAGGAATATGGTTCTATTATATATTTATGATAATCTTTTATTTATTATACAATAATTTAGTAGAAGTACGGTGAGATTCAAGACACAAGGTTAGGGAAATCTCATCTCTTTTTATGTTTCCATGAGATACATGCTTTAGAAACCACTCTTTTATTTTTTTTGGTGTATATAATACCCATGAATTTATTCAATTATTATTATTATTAAAATTATGGGTATTTAAATATCCATTCTATGATCTTTCTTTCATGGGTTAATGTTTCAAAAGATACAAAATCAGTAAGACAATTTTGACTCAATTTTCCTTCTTTGAGACACATGTTTTTTAATGCACCTAAATTATTTTTAGTGGTGTATATACATCCATTTGTCATGTTATATCATTAATTTACTTATTTCATGATATTTGAATCTTTTTTTAATGTCCTTATCTTACATGGAGAGTGTGATCCCATGTTTCTTAGTGATAAGATTTTGTTGAAACAATCTCTTCACTTTTCCAAATTGATTATGTTTACGCTTCCTTTGATGAAATATTGTAATCCATATATTAATAACAATAATTAATTTTTTTATCCTATTTTTCATCATGATATATTCATATATGGGTACCATTTTTCCACTCTTTGGTGCATAAAATAGTTAAGAAAGTGTTTCTAAGAAAGTTCATCTTTGTCTCTCACTTTGGTCAAAAATCTATTTTATTTCAAAAACCATGTTTTAAAAATTGATTTAAAAAATATTTCTAAACAGTATTTTAACGTTTTTATCACTAAAAAGGTATTTTTATTATTATTATTATTTTTAAAATAGTTTTTTATAAATCTATTTTAAAAAATATGTTTTCAAAACATTTTAAAGCATTATTTATATGTTCTTAAATTATTTTCAATGAAATGATTTTCAAATAATTTTCACAATTTATTTATAGGTTTCAAAAAAAATTCAAATAAATGGATTTCAAAAAACAATCAGGCTTTCAGTATATGTTTTCAATGTGTTTTTAATGATTATTTTATAAAAAAATATTTTCATGATTTCATTATTAACATTCAATGTTTTTTTAATGGAAAAGTTTTTTAAAATTTTTTGAAGATTATTTTATATGTTTACAAGGAAAATAGTTTTCTAAAAAAATATAATATTATTTTATATATTTTATAAGAAAATATTTTTCAAAATATTTTCTCATTTCATTGATAATTTTTCAAGGAAAAGTGTTTTCAAAATGATATCCAGACTTCTTTATAAGTTTTCAATGCCATTTTAAAATAAAATAGTTTTCTCTAGTTATTAGGTTTACAAATAATTTTCAATGAATATATGATGTTTTCCTAATTTAAAATAGTTATTTCTAAATTATTTCCGATCGAAGATGATATCTGTTTGTGTTAGTCATGGAATTCAAGGAAAAAAATTCAATGATTTCATTCATATTATTTCTATCAATGGATTATGTTTTGATGGAATGATGTTTTATGAAACCAATTTCTCTTTTATGGGTTATATTTTTTTAAATATTTTTTCTTTTTATGAGATATTCCTTTAATGAAATGACTATGAATCATTTATATTTTATCATAGGTTATGATAAGATTTTAATTTTATGAAACCTATTTCATTTCATGGGTTAGGATATGATTTTTAATGATCTTGTGAAATATGTATGGATATTTTAATTTTGATATGGGTGGGCTATATATCTCCCTTCAGCACATTGGGTAAATATTTATATCTCATTAGATAGACTCAGATGGTTTTGGGAGTGAATATTTTCTACTGAGATGGCCATGGGAGTGAACCATGACTACCAAGATGGTATGAGGAGAGAAATCATACTATTAAGATGGCCATGTGGGTGAAACATGACTACCAAGATGTTATGGGAATTTAACTCATACTAACAAAACGGTCTTGGAAGTGATTCCTTGAATACTACGGAAATCAAATTATATTCTTATGTTTTTTCTACAACTCTATGATTTATTTTTATGTTATGATTTCATGGATTAGGTTCTTTATTTCCTTATGATTCATGTATTATGAACTAAAAAACTTCATTACTTGATTACCATTAATGAACTTTTATATGTAGGGTATGATATTATATTTTCATGATCATATTCTCATACCCCTATGTTAATGTTTATGCTTACATGTATCCCTTGTTTACCATTATTGAGAATCTATTCCCACCCCTTATTTATGTTTCATTACCTAGGTTATAAAGATATTTATTATGTATTAGGTGTCTAAGAATGGATCTAGTAATGAATAACCTAGCGGGAGATAATATAGCTAGCTTATATTAATGTTTTTATTTTTTCACGTTTCCAAAGGCACTAAACTAATATGGTCTTTGGTTGTCCATTTGTGAAATGTTTTAATTATTCAAAAATATTTATGTAATTCATTTACATGTTAATACTGGGTTTTTATATATTCCATGTGTATTGAAAATTGGGTCAGTCAAGTATGTTATGCTATGTACTATGCTAGTTTTCATCTATGCCTTATGTTTTGTAGGAAGATATAAAGCTGATTCTTCTGAGTGTCATTGGATGATAGTCAAGACAATCCCCATGATTCTGAAAAAACTAGGGACTTATTTCTAATGTATTGAAGAGATGAAGAAATAATCATTATAGGATATGTAGATGATATTATTGAAATAGATGATGGTGATTATAAATTTCAATTAAGATATATATTTAACCTAAATAAAGGTATTGTGATTTAGAAGAGCTCAAATAATTCTTTGGTCATAGATTCTACAATATATTTGAAGTATATTGCTGCTCTTGAGGTATCAAAAGTGACAATCTAGAAATGAATCTTCATCCAAGATCTTTAAATGGTACCTAATAGTAAAGACCCTATCAACATCTATTATGATAATACTGTAGTGGTATCTCTAGTGGGTATGAAGTGGATCAACCCCAGAATAAAACTTAGTTATGAAAATATAATTGTGATAATCACCGACATAATCTCTAGAAAAACCAAATAGCAGAAAAAAATGGGGAAATAAATTTTTAATGTGAAAAAACACTCCTTGTAAAAGATTAAAAAACCATGGGGAAACTCCGAAAATACCCACTATGAATCATAGAGTACAAAAATACTAGTAAGACCTGAGATTTGAATTTAAAATATATCCTAAAAACTTATGTGAAAAACCACACTGTGATACGTCTCTTTTACCTCTCTAATAATAGTCTGTGACAAGACGCCACCCTTTGGAGATCAAAATCAAAATTGCATCTTAATTTGAAAACCTTATTGAACCACCCAATTTTTCTCAACTTGCTACTTCCTACACCCAGAAACCATCATCAAAATACCTACACCCATTGGGTTGCTACACACCACAAAATTTTTTACTTCATTGAGTCATTGCCTCCCATTTTATAGGCTTCCATATGCCACATTTCTTGTTTGAAATGTATATTCAAAGATATATCCCAAAAACAAATATCATGATATATCACCTGTATCTCATTATGATAGATACAGAGTGGAAGGATCTTGAATTTCAATAAAAAATCATTAAATATAAAATATAGTAATTTTTGGGATGAATCCGAAAAATCACCCCTTCATCCAATCAATGAAGGAGATCGCATCCAACAAACTCAGTTGGATAGAAAACCAGTTGGTATTGCACCAACCTCCATCCTATACAGAAAATATGACATTGAAATTTTTCCTGTATGACAGAAACCTGAATTCCCCATAAAAAAGAAATCCAAATGATGAAGTATTCATCATACTTGTGTCTGCACCATCAATACCAGAATCAACAATATCTTTATCCCACATAATTTTTATCACCATATAATCTAAAGAACCTGTAGGAAATTACTATCCCTCTTCTCAAAATCCATAGAGATGTCTGAAACTCTCAGCGCATCACCCTGATCCTTTATTTTCATTCGGTTTTACCTAGTGGCACTCTCTAAAGAAAAATCATTAGGTGTAACACCTAAAACACATGACCTAGCATGGTTCAGCTTCCAAACCTTCTTTCATGTAATTTGATGGTCTTCAAATCATGCATGATGATCATCCATTCCACAAATATGATGAATTTCTCTTTTGAATTTCATTTGTCTCATCACTGTACACTATTACATACATCCTATAATTCATGTCATCCATTTTTTCATATTCATAAACCATTGATACTATATACAAGGTCCATCTTACACCACGAAATGAACTCCTAAATACATCATTATCAATAGTATAAGAAGATAAAAAATTATGGCATATACCGGGAATATGTAGCACATTCCTCAACATCAATGTACAACCATCATTCGTAGTGATACAAATATCATCTACACTAATGACATTAGTAGAATATCCACTTCCCATATTTAAAATTCCAAATTTTCCTTTTTCACATAAAGAAAATAATTCCCTCTTCAGTGTAATATGGCATGACGTTGCTGAGTCAAACACCCATTTGGTGTATTGATCTGTCCTACAACAATCAATGCTAACTGAAAGTAAATAACCCTCACCCTAAATAAGAATTATTCTAGTATCCCCATAATCAGTGTCTTTCACCCTATTTTCCTCCTTAATCCTTTTCAATTCATAGAATTATCTTTTCACATGACCCTCCTTATTGCAAAAGGATCACATGACCTTTATTCTTGCCTTTGACCGACCACTCTGATTACTGTGTCCATCTTCCACAGCCAGAGTAGCACCATTACCTAAATATTCACTGTCATTGGTCTCTAGTCAAGCCTCATTCATCAACAACAGTGAATTCACATCATCGAACTTCAATGTGTATTTCATAAAATGAAATGCGATGATGAGATTATCATATGAATCAGGTAAAGATCCCCAAAAAATCAAATTCATGTCTCCTTATTCCATCTCAAAAGGTATTACATTACGCTTATCATCGATCATGACCACCACTAAATACATCTCCATCAGATGTTTGGTGAGATTATTCTAGATAGTTTCCTAAATTTCAATTCTCTATAATTCAAAAATGATATAACTATTTTATAGATATAAATGATTTTGAGAGATTTTGATTTATACCTTCTTTCAATCTTCACCCAGATATCCTAGGGATCTACCAAATTAATCACTTCCAAAAATGTATTATCACCCAAATACATATAAATAGTTCTTGTCTCCACCTCTCACAAATCCTTCAATCAATATCACTCATCATCCCCGATTTCTTTGATTTTTTCTTCAATTCCTTCGTTGTCCTATTATAGACCATAATATTTTTATCTTTTTTCTGCAGAAGTGTAAAATCATTTTTCTCGTTAAATAGTTCAACGTGGGCTGAAATCCCATAGTGTGAATCCCCCATATTTAATTAGCAAGAAAATAAGTATAACCTCCTTTGATACAATATGTTGGGTAGGAAGTGGATCACAACTAGAATGAAACTCACTTGCGACAAAAATTATCATGAGAATCACTAATTTAAGAGAAGAAAAAAATATAGAAGATTCAAAAATGGGACACCGATTTTTAATTGGAAAAACCCCTCATTGCAAAGGATTAAAAAACCTCTGGGAAACGTTGATAATATAAACTTTTAATTAGAGATTACATAAATGAATGTTAAACCTGAGACTTGAATTTCAAATATAGTGTAAAAATATATCTGAAAAACCACACTCTGATATGCCTACATCACTTCTATAATAATATTCTGTAATAATACATCACCCTTATAAGAACAAAATTGAACTCACGAAGTTATTGTACAACCTCACTATAAAGAACCGGATTTTCCATGTAATTTTTTTAATTAAATGGAATTATTAAAATTCTGAGATAATTGACAGTGCATGATTCTGAGGCCCAGTGTGCTAGAATGAATTTTTAAACTTTTTTAAGGTACGGTTAGTAAACGTGTGATAGGTTTTTTCTAAATTTTGAACCATTTCTTGGATTAAAAATCCAAGGGCACCGTTGAATATGCAATGCCAGGATTCGATGAAGGGAGGCTTCACATAGACCGTAGTAGGTCTAGAGAAAAAGATAGATTTTTTACTTTTTAAATGAATACATAAAATAACATTGTTATTTTATTCTTTATCTACCTCAAACGGATGAACAACAGTGTGGGACGAGTGACATGTCAAGCTATTAAATGGATTGAACTTTAAAATCTTATGTAAGAGCATTTTTGGGAATTAAGAAGGTTCCTAATCAATAAAACCTCATAAATCCCATGATTCTTAGACACCCTCCCTCTCTCATATTTAGGTTTATCTAGGGGAGAGGTACTGACACTGGTTCACCAAGAGACGAAGTACTAATAAAGTGTTGTGATGCCCACCTTGGAGGACGAATCTGGTTTCAGTAGGCAGTGACGAGCACTACTGAAAGACAGACACAGACTCTTCCTCAAGCACGGAGGCTCTCCAACAATATGAAGGTATTGAATTTATTTTTGTTTAATTTCAAGGGATTATTGAATCATTTAATCCTCCCTCATGATTACAAGCTAACGCAGAGGGCGCATTCCAAATGAACCCGACCCGGACCCTTACGGCATGGCAGTATTTTGGGTTACACCTTTGTGGGACTTAGTGGTGGTCGAGGTACGACCGATATCTTGAGGGGAAGATTCTATAGAACTTGAGTTCACCGGTTGCAAGGAATCTTGTGGAAGGCTATAACGTGAAGAAATAACGTCGATCATAAGTGGGTCAGCATCTATCGATCCTATGTGGGTCAACATCTATCATATCCTTTGTGGGTTAGAACTTAGAGATCTTGTGTGGGTCAGCGCATACTGATCCTGTGTGGGTCAGATCCTATGTGGGTTAGTGGGGGTTATTACCTTTCAATCATGTGTGGGTCAGTAGCAGTTAACTTAAGAGAATAAGATGATCAGGATTATAACTATTAATATGTACTTCTATACTTAATTTATACCATATATGAGGCGAGTCTTCTTCCTTCATGGGTTTGTCTTTATGGTGTTACCTACATTGTACTTCTAACTTCGTGATATTACCTATGTGGTACTTCTACCTTTTTGGATTTATCTTTGTGGTGTTATCATTGTGGTGTTACATATGTGGTACTTCTTCCTTCGTGGTGTTGTCTTTATGGTGTTACCTTTGTGGCACTTCTACCTTCGTGGTGTTACCTATGTGGTACTTCTACCTTCATGGTGTTACCATTGTTGTATTCTTACCTCATATGTGAGATGTGTATATCTTGATAACTTTGGTATATGTATGGGAATATACCTAAGTAGAGTTCATTTGTATCGCTTCATGCTTTTATATGGAGTTATTTCTTTGTGGTTTTCCTTTGTGGAACTCTGGGAGACCTATGGGGGTCTCGGGGTCCCTACTAATTGTCGTTATACTCACCCATGAACAGGCTACACCCACACCTTGTTGTGTCTTATGCAGATGATGTACATCATTGATCGAGGCTGAGGGAGCTTGGTCTGGACGATGCTCAGAGGAGGACCATTTGTCATGAAATGACACATGGAATACTAATCACGAGTTGTACCTGCCCTTCAGGTAGGATCCACAGATGATGATATGGGAGATTTTTTTCACTTTTCATTTGTATTTTTACTTTTTAGTTGTACTTGTACTTTTTAGATGGGCTTGTATTCCGACCCTTTACTTTAAAAACACTTTTACTATAATAGTTTACATCGTGGTTGCATATTGTTGTGTTTTTGGACTATGTGTCTGATAGGTTAAAAAGTCAATGCCATACCATATAAGGGATATGCCTTTCCAGTGATAGTCACTTGTCGTTGGCCTATGGAATACGGTATTGGGGTATTCACCACTAGTGCCCCGAGGGATGGGTCGTGACAAAGTGGTATCAGAGGAGTTGGTTCTACCAATGTTCTAGGACTCTGATATTTTCTATGTGCAAATAGTGTTACGTGATTTGAGTGTGGTTTTCCATTGGGGGAATCTATTGTTGCTATGGCGGCCAACGTATCCATACACCAGGACCCATAATTCTGATTTCTGAATTAGTGCACGGAAACACTGATTGTGTGTGTTTTTGACAATGTTTTCTTGTTATCTCTTTGAGTAAGCTCACCAAGTATAACCTATTGACCGTGGGGCACCTATTTTATTTTTGGATGATGCCATGTAGATATAAATCCATGATTCTTGAGAGATTACACAATGACAGCCCACTGAATAATGATGCCTTGGTGGAGGGCCCCTTTTCGGCATTAGCACTTTCAGGTGGTGTACCCGCAGCACCCCTACTCGTTGAGCTGCCATTTCCACTAGACCCACTAGTAGAGGGTGAATGATGACTGAGTGAATTGCACAAGTTTCAGTGGCATACGCCTCTGAGGTTCTGAGGTGATACGAACCCACAGGTGGCTGAGGACTGGCCGGAGGATGTGGCCAAGGTTTTTTTCTTAGTTGAGACACCAGCTGATTTGATGGTGATCCTAACTGCCAGTCTCTTATAGGGAGCATATGAGGGGTAGTGGATTCTAAAACTTCAGATACATGATGATGTGACCCTCATCTGGGAAGACTTTGAGGTCCTTTTCAGGGTAGAGTTCGTCCTAATTACTTTACATTCAGTGCGTATATAAGAGCTGTTGCACTTCCCTAAGAGTATCATGACTGTTTCCCTGTACTCAGAGAGGTTCACTACTCCATCCCACTAATCCAAAGACATGGTACGAGACCCTTTCTTCTAGGCCCTGACCAATGAGGCAATTCTTCGATGGGAGATCAGAGCTTTGATGATATTGATCAGCATTCTAACGCAGGCTGGGGTGCTAGAGCGATCACTTATGGTGTAGATCTTCCTAGATAAGCAGGAACCGACAACGAGAGCCACCACCGGACGTTAGGTAGTAGATTCATCTGTAGCAGACAATATACATATGATTCAGGGGCCCAAGCGGGCTAGACCTTTGGGTGGATGGCCTCAGGATACATATTCTGTGGCGTGGGGCTCACAGGACAGAGGAGGACAGATTAAGAGTAGGTAGTGCTACTCGTGCGATGGGTAGGGTCACATTGATCGTGACTACCCGAACCACTGTATGAATGAGTAGTAGATGGTTGAGGGACCACCGAGGCAGAGGTAGAGATTAGATCGAGGAGGTATATAGGTAGTAGATGGACATGTCAGAGGAGCTAGCCATGTAGTAGGTGGTGGGCGGTAGTTTGAGGTTCTACCGCCACCACATTCTGGTGGTCAACCCCAACCAAAGGGAGCAGGTGGATTGGGACTAGATCAACTCTAGGTAACTGAGGCCCATGACCACGGCAAACTATAGCTGATTAATGGTATGATCTATGTGTACTACACCTAAGTTGTAGTACTTATAGACACTGGTGCCAGTCACTCTTTTATTACCACAAGCATCGTTCAGAGCTTGTAGATTTTGGTGGATCTATTGGCTCAATCCTGACGGTTAGAGACTCTTATGAGAGGGGACTCAATGATTACAGACTAGTGACAGTTGTGTGAGTTTAATCTAGGAGGTGAGAGATTATGCTGTGATATTTTAGTAGTGGTGTCAAGGCCTTACGACGTCATCTTGTTTATGGACTGGTTATCTAGAGCCCATGCTCGAATTGACAGTATTAGATACAATGTGTGGTGTGTTCGTGAGGATGGGACCACGTTTTCCTTTACCGTTGAGAAGGGAACAATTGCAGAACATGATGGACTTACTAGAGGAGGGTGTATCCAATAAAACATCTATTGTCTAGACTTACCCTCTGAGCAGTTGATCTTGAGAGTTTGTGTTATCCTATAGTGGTGGACTAGTGTGCTGATGTCTTTCCTAATAATGTTTCAAGACTACCTCCACACAAATAGGTAGAATTTTACATCGACCTATACCCTGGGAGGAGACCAATATCTACACCAGCATATTGGATGACTCCCATGGAGTTTTTTGAGTTATGGGTAAAATTGGAGGACCTGTAGTGTAAGGGGTTCATAAGGCCCAATGTTTCTCCATGGGAAGCCCCAATTTTGTTCTCCAAGAAGGAAGATGGGAGTTTGAGACTTTGGGTGGACTACCATTTCCAGAATTAGGTGACCATGAATAACAAGTATCTACTTCCAAGGATTGATGATCTGTTCGATCATCTAAAGGGAGCTCATTGGTTTTCGAAGATAGACCTCAGATCAGGCTATCATCAGCTCAAGGTACGAGATAATGATGCGTAGAAGACGACATTTAGATATCGGTATGGAAAATATGAGTTCTTGGTTATTCCATTCGGTGTGACCAATGCCCCATTAGTGTTCATGAGACTCATGAACATGATATTTTAGCCAAAGCTCGATCGCTTTGTGGTGGTATTCATCGAGGAAATCTTGATATACTCATCATTAGAGGAAGAGAAAGCCTATTATCTGCAGATAGTTTTGGATTCACTCTGAGAGAACCAACTTTATGGTAAGATCTCAAAGTAACAGTTTTGGATACGATAGGTCCACTTTTTGGGACACGTTGTCTTGGAAGCTGGGGTTGCATTAGATCCGTTGAAGATTGAGGCTGTTCTTACTAGGGAGCCATCCAAGAGTGTAACTGAGGTGAGGATTTCTTGGGGTTGGATGGATACTAATACAGATTCGTGCCTAACTTTTCTAGAGTTGCGGCACCCATATCATCTTTGATGAAGAAGGGAAAACCCTTCATGTCGATAGAGAGATGCCATCAGAGTTTTCAGGAGATGAGGAAAAGACTGATGAGTGATCGTATATTCAGGAAACCAAAAGAGGGCATTGGGTATGTATTATAATGCGAAATATCATGGACCAAACATGGGAGTGTCTTCATGTAGGAGAGATCAGTGCTTACTTATGGCTCACGACAGCTGAGGCAACATGAGATAAACTACACTACACACAACTTAGAGTTAGGAGTTGTGGTCTTTGGCCTGATGATTTGTGACATTACTTGATGGTAGAATGTTTTACAGTCTACTCTAATCACAAGAGTCTCAGGTATATCTTCTCCCAGAAGGACTTGAATGTGAGACATGAGCGATGGATAGAGTTCCTCCAGTACTATGACATTGAGATCGTCTATACTTCTAGGAAGGGGAACGTCGTAGCAGTTGTACTCAACAGGAGGTCGGGTCTATAGTTTCTGAGTGAAGCGATAGAGCAACTAGTTGCGATGTAGATATCCTTCGTGGATATAGATGGAGAAGATTACCTCTAGTATATGACCATCACTTCTCCACTTCTTCACCGATTTCGGGAGGCACAACTTAGGGACCTTGACTGCGAGGCTTTACGGGCTCAGATATCCTAAGAACAGTCACCTAAAGGATTTTATGAATGTGGGGAACACATCATCCTCTTCAAGGGACATACCATGGTTCCAGGGGTTCTATAGGAGGAGGTGTTGAGGGATTTCTATACGTCCCCTCTAGCGGTACATCCTAGTGAGGTGAAGATGTACCAGGACCTCCGGTGTCAGCACTGGAGGCTAGGGATGAAGAAAGTAGTGGCAGAGTTTGTTTCTCGATGCCTCACTTGTCATCATGTGAAGGTCGAGCATCAGGTTCTATTAAGAATAGAACAACCAATATAGGTTCTAGAGTGGATGTGGGATGGTATCTCCATGTACTTTGTGATAGGGCTTCCACGTACATCGAGGGGACATGATTCCATATAGGTGACCGTTGAACGACTCACCAAGTCATCCCACTTTCTACCTACCTGAGAGCATGGATCTGTAGAGGGCATGGGACACCTCTTTGTATAGAAGATTGTGTGACTTTATAGGGTTTCATCGACAATTGTCTCTGACTATTACTCATGATTTACCTCCCAGTTGTGGTAGGGATTATAGGAGGTGTTTGGGACTCAGCTGCATTTGAGCACTTCCCTTCATTCTCAAAAGGATGGTCAGACGGTGTAGATCATTCAGACGCTGAATGACATGCTACGTGCATGCATCCTAGATTTTTTCCATAGTTTGTAGGATCACTTTTCCTTTGTGGAGTTCGAAACCAACAACAGTTATCACTCCACTATTGGTATGGCACTGTTTGAGGCCTTGTACGGTCAACAATGCAGATCCACTCCATGCTGCACGGACCCAGGGGGTCAGCACTTATGGGTCCAGAGTTGGTACGGTCTAAAACTGAGAAGGTTCAGATCATCCAGGAGTGGATTGAGACTGCACAGAGTAGAGAAAAGTCTTATACTGACAGGAGGCAGAGACCATTGGAGTTTGAGCATGGAGACCATGTCTTCCTACGTGTCTCACCTCGACAGGGACTACAGAGATTTGGCCGAGACGATATGTTATCACTAAGTTTTATCGGACCATTTCTAATACTTTGGACGATTGGCGAGGTGGAATACCCATTGGCACATCCACCACAGTTGGAGAGGGTGCACGACGTCTTCCACGTATCCCAACCGAGGAGATATGTGCATGACTCATCTCACATCATCGACCATAGCGAGCTGGACTTTGATGATGGAGTGATGTTTACAGAGGTTCCAGTAGATATTGAGGATCTATAGTAGAGAGTCCTTCTTCGGTGGTTGATACCTCTTGTTTACATTCACTGGAATCATGAGAACCTCCAGGATAGAACTTGGGAGCGGGATGCTCAGATTCTTGCTCAGTACCCCCTTTTGTTTTCATAGTCTATGATTTGTCTTTCAGGGATGAAAAGTCCTAAGGTGGGGAAAATGTTAAGACATGGTTTTACCTTTTAATTGTATTGATAATATGGAATTATTATGAGTTCATGAAAATTGACGGCATGTGATTCTGAGGCCCGGTGTTCCCGAAATGAATTTTTGAATTACTTTTAATGTATGTTCAGTAAAAGAGTGAGAGAAATTTTATATCTTTTGAATCAGTGCATGGATTAAAAATCCAAGTGTACCATTGAATCTGTAACACCTAGATTCTCTTAAGGAAGGCTTCACTTTGACTGCAGTAAGTCTTGAGAAAAAGATGGATTTTGGGATTTTTTAAAAGAAAAAATAAAATAACATTGTTATTTTATTCTTTCTTTACCTCCAACAAACTACCAAAAGCATGGGACTAGTGACGGGTCAAGCCATTAAATGTATTGAACTTTCGAATCCTATGTAACAACATCATTGGAGATTATGATGGTTCCTAATTAATGAACCCTCATAAATCCCATGAGCAATAGAAACCCTCCCACTCTCCTATTTATGTGGAGATTGGGGAGAGGTATCGACACTGCTTCACCAAGTGACGAAGTGATGATAAAGTGCCATGACACCCACCTTAGAGGACGAAGCATGTTTCAGAAAGTGGTGACGAGTGCCACCAAATGACAGACACTGACTCTTCCTCACATGTGGAGGCTCTCCAACAATATTGAGGCATGGATTTTCTTTTTGTTTAATTTATAGTGATTAGTGAATCCATTTATTATCCCTCATGATTACAATATAATGAGGAGGGTGTGGCCCCAATGAACCTGGGATAGACCCTGCAATACCTTTACACACTTGTGTTCTCCATGGAAGAAGACCATTGGTGCGGCAGCACCGACCGTCCACGATGGAGGCGTCGCGTCATTGTGCGCCGCAAGAGGAGGCAACATTGGTTAGCAGAGCGGTCAATGCTAGACGACCACAAAGGAGGTGAGGTGCACCTTCGCATGTCACAAGTGAGGAAGGGGGCATGACCGAAGCTGTGGCGGGTGAAGGAGACGGCCGACACGAGCCGACCGCAGAAGGAGGAGGCGAGAACGCGTGCTGTCGCACGCCACTAGATGAGGCCGTGACGGAAGCTATGGTAGGTGTAGAGTGGCACGACCCTCGCGCTGCGCCGGTTGGAGAACCACCGGCTGGATAAAACGGCTGACCATTACCCGGTTGAAAATCACCCCATCGGCTGGCTGAATCGACCCCACACTCACATGGCTCACTGGGAAGAATGGTCCTCCTTATAGAGGACTGTTCTAGCTATGGTCCTCCACGGGCTAGGCCTCACAAGCCCAGCAGGCCGCTCCTTGTAGGTCGGGTTGTGCCCCCCTTGTAGGCCAGGCTGCACCCCTCTTGCAGGCTAGGCCGGACCACAGCACAGCCCAGCCAGGTCGGACCGCGGCCTCGCCCAGCTGGGTTGGACCTAGACCCAACCAGGCCCAGTTCCATTTAAAGGGCCATAACTCAAAATCCAGGCGTCCGTTTGATGAACTGTCTGAGGAGATGGGACCCTTTGAGTGAGAAGGTCCTTTTGATATACTCCACATGGGTTTTGGAGATAGTTGGAGTATATCAAGGTTGGATTGAACCCGAATCCAATCGGGCCCTTAGAACTAAAACGCTTATAACTCATAGACCGGGCGTCTGATTGACATACAGTCTATCATGTTGGAACCCTTACGACATGGGGGTACTTTGGGTTTCTACTTTTAGGGATTATTAGTGGTCAAGGTACGACCAGTATCTTTAGGGGAAGATTCTATGGAACATGAGCGCACTAGGTACGAGGAATCTTGTGGCCGACTGTAACGTGATGAAAGAAAATTGATCCTAAGTGGGTAAGCATCTATCAATCATGTGTGGGATATAATCTATCAGATCCTATGTGGGTCTGCTCTAAGCGATCCTATGTGGGTCGGTGCATACCAATCCTTTGAGGGTCAGATCCTATGTGGGTCAGTGGGTGTTATTACTTATCGATCCTGTGTGGGTCAGAAGTAGTGCTCTTAATAGAATAAGACGATCTAGATTACGACTAATAATCTATACTTATGTACTTAAGTTATATCATATGTGATATGAGTCTTCTACCTTCATGTTGTTTTCCTCGTTGTGTTACCTGTGTGGTACATCTAACATCGTGATGTTACCTATGTGGTACTTCTACCCACGTGGTGTAATAATCGTGGTGTTACCTGTGTGGTACTTCTACCTTCGTGGGGTTGTTTTTGTGATGTTACCTATGTGGTTATTTTATCTTCATGGTGCTACCTATGTGTTACTTATACCTTTGTGGTGTTACCTTTGTTGTATTCTTTCCTCATATGTGCGATGAGTATATCTTGATAACTAGGGTATATGTATGGGAAAACAACTAAGTAGAGTTGATGTCTATCGCTTCGTGATTTGAGATTGAGGTATTACTTTGTGGTTTTCCTTTATGGGATTCTAGGAGACCAATGGGGGTCTCGTGGTCCTTACTAAATATTGTTATACTCACACATTCATGGGCACACCTACACCTTTTTGTGTCTTGTGCAGACGACATACATCATTGATCGAGACTGAGGGAGCCAGGTCTGGATGGTGCTCGGAGGTGGACCATTTGGCGTGACGTGACGTAGGGACTACTGATTGTGATACGTAACTACCCTTTTGGTAGGATCCTCGGTGGATAATCCAAGAGTTGCTGTGACAACCCTATTTTTTATTACAACTTAAACATGATTTATTACATAAAACTTATCTTGATATAACAAGAAGATCAAGAGTTTTAGTTTCTTTGGGGCTTAGGATAATTACATAAAATCTTAAAACATGAAATACAACATCTTTATTGAAAACTTCCTTTACATGACCACTAAATTCCCTCGAACTTAGCATTACATGGGATAACCTGAGGGCACGCATAAGAAAAGGGTGAGCTACAAAGCCCAGTAAGAGAATACACATGGAATAAAATGAGGATTACAATACATTTTAGACAATAGGAATATCAATAGATAATAAGAGAAAGTTGAACATAAAGGAATGATAAATCATGATAATCATAACATGGAAATGTGGCAAAAACACTTAACATGGAATTAGCATGAGCCAAGGCTCATTGCACATAAAGCATGAGTAAATCCTCATTGAAAATAAAGCATGAGTAAACCCTCGTTTGACATGAATTAGCATGAGTCAACAACCATTGCACATGACGTATCATGATACTATACTTTACCCAATTCATTCGAGCTCTTTAAGGGCGCACCCTTCTTAAACATTTCATTTCATGCATAAGTGTGCCACATGGATCATAAAACATGGATTCATAAAACATAATCATTTATTCTACGATAAAGGAATGTGGAATTAATACATGAATCTTTATAATAAATAAGTAAATGTGCATAATTGTGAATACCCTTGATGGAGAAATGTACATGGTATTCACTACACAATGACATTGGCTTAGAAAATTAGTGCGATTTCGGCAACGTAACGGCATGACATAAGAATTCATAAAAATGGTTGATGAGAGTGAAAGAAGTTCCTCATCATATTTACATGTAATGGAAAGTAAGGAGGTCATATAGATACATTTCCCAATAATTTTAATGTAATTTAGATTCATGATACAAAATTATTTCTTGAATGTAAAAGAGAAGAGAGAAGTTCCTTTCAGAATTTCGGCATAGTAATGGGTGTACATGGGAGGCATTTAATGAGAGAGAAAGGGGTATCACATTATTAAAACATAAATAGGGAAGTATGAGGGAGGTGTGAAACCATACCCCAACATCCATAATTGAAATTAAAAGGGAAAAACAACTTAATGAAAAATTGAAGAAAAATGAGAAAGGATGAAAAAACACTTACATGGAAGTGTGCTTCCAAAGGATAGAGAGTGGCTTGTGAGAGGCTTATTGGGAGCTCAGGGCACCTTGGGAGGATTATATAGAGAGTAGGGCAGAGGTTGGACGAACTCCAAAGGCTTTGAGTGAGGAGGAAGTGGGAGCTTGGGTGGGTTTATATAGGAAATGTGAGGGAATTCTTCATTATTTGGGTTTTGGAACCCTTATATTGGATTAATACAAACCACAAACCATCCCATGGATCTTGCCCATGGTTTTTGAAAAAGGGAATAGGAAAAAAAATATTTTATAGGGCCAAGGTCCTAAATTCTTAAAATATTAGGGTTTCTTATGTGGAGGTGAGTCACACTCCCATGGAAATTAATTTAAAAAGGCAAGGTGTTGAATAAGTCTTGAGGGGTCCATTAATGCTTTGAAAAGTAAGTCAAACAAACCCAAAGTCACATTATTTTAATGGTAAAACATATATTGGCCATACATAAAGATTATAGTATTGTATTACATCACTATTGGGCCATTATGATGTCATAAAACACATTATATATTTAAACGATATTTATTTTTTACCCAAAAATTTGACTGTCTCAGAGAATTATGAAAAATTCACCGTTGGATAATTTTGATGTCCTGATTCCAGAAATAACATTTATTTTATCGAAATAATTTTCTAAATATGTTAATTTTCACTTTTAAAATAAAAACCGACATTTATCGAAAATTTACGGGTTTTGACAGAAATGGCTTTCAAACTTTAATAAAATTTTTAATTGCATTCATAAAATTATAAGATAATTAATATTTAATAAAAATTAATTAAATAATAATAATATTATATTATTAAAAATTATTTAATTCAAAAATACCTTTATTTAATAAAATAGATTTCTTAATTAAATATTAACTAAAAACACCATTTGTACTTTAAAAACTATTTACAAGGTATAAAAAATGACTTGAAATTATATTCATTATTATATACAAAAATAATGTACATGAACATAGTAATACTTATTTGTTACATAACCCCTTAAAACAGCCGCATAAGACCTAAGGGTAAGGTGTGCGATGGTGAAAGAATCTTGGGGTGGCTCGGATAACATCGCTCAAGTGGTAATTTCAATCAAATTCCACTTTTCCCATAGACAGTCACATTCGAGCTTTACATGATGAAGCTCATCTTGGGCTTGGTCAAGGGAGAAGCCCAAAGACGCCACCTCTTTTCCGAGCTCCGAAAAATGGGCTTCGTATGGGGCAATTCTACTGGATGAGGCCATCACTTCCTTTGTCTGAGTAAAATGGTTTTGTTAAAATCCTATATTTATACTAATCATGTGATCACTGTTCAACGGCTATATTAGCAACGGTCAAAATTATTATCATAAAACCATAGAAGTTGACATTTTATATAAATATAAAGAGACATTTGATTATATCAAGAGGTATTTCCATTAATGAAACTTTGGGTCGTTACAATACTCCCCCCTTAAAAAATTTCACCCTCGAAATTTTCTTTTTACCACACTAAAATAGATGTGGGTAACTCAGATTCATCATTTCCTCCGATTCCCAAGTCACTTCTTCAAACTTGTGGTTTATCCACAACACATTGTTGAGGGGCATTTTCTTATTTTGTAGAACGTTTTCTCTACGATCTAAGATCTTAACTGGTTGCTCCTCATAAGAAAGATCATCTTACAATTGTACCACCTCAGAAGAGAGTACATGTGAAGGGTCCGGTATATACTTCCTTAAGAGGGATACATGAAAGACATCATGTACTTTGTCCATGGAAGGTGGAATTTCTAGTCAATAGGCCACATCCCCAACAAAATCAAGAATCTCGAAGGGGCCGTTGTACCTTGGACTTAACTTTTCTATCCTTCCAAACCTCATGAACTTCTTCTACGGAGATATGCGTAGAAACACCATGTCTCCAACTTTAAACTCAAGGTCTCGTCGACGATTATCTGCATAACTCTTCTGTCGACTCTGGGCTGCCTTGATATGATGCTGAATGGTTTTCACCTTATACACCATTTCTTCGACCATTTCTGGTCCAAGCAGCTTACGTTCACCGACCTCATCCCAACATGCCAGTGTTCTGCACCTTTTCCTATACAGGGCTTCATATGGTGCCATTTGGATGCTTGAGTGGAAACTGTTATTATAAGAGAACTCAACCAGAGGAAGATGTTGATCCCATCCTCCTTTAAAGTCCATTTAGCATGCTCTCAACATGTCCTCAAGTGTTTGGATAGTCTGCTCGGATTGGCCATTAGTTTGTGGATGATAAGCCGTACTGAAGTTCAGTTTAGTATTCAGAGCATGTTGAAGACTATTCCAAAACATAGAGGTGAATATTGGATCTCGATTAGACATAATAGATAGTGGTACTCCATGAAACCTTACCAAATCCATGATACATATCCATTCCAGTTGATCCAATGAGAAATCCTCCCGAATATCAATGAAGTGTGCAGTCTTTGTAAGACGATCCACAACAACCTAGATTGAATTGTTTCCTTTGGATGTCCTCGAAAGTTCGGTGAAAAAGTCCATGGTGATTTTCTCCCATTTCCATTCTGGTATGGGAAATGGTTGCATCATCCCATTAGACTTCTGCCTCTCTGCCTTCACTTGCTGAAACACCAGGCACATTGATGTATATTAGCGATCTCCTTCTTTATATTATCCCACCAAAAGTTTTCTCGGAGATCTCGATACATCTTTGTGCTCCCTGGGTGAATATAGAAATCCGAACTATGTGCCTCATCCAAAAGTTCCTTCTTCAGCTCCATACTTGATGGAACACATAGTCTTTTCCCAAACCGCACAATTCCTTCTTAATTAACATTAAACTCTGAGGATTTCCCTTTTTTGATAGCTTCCACTTTTTCCTGAATTCCCACATCATCCTTTTGAGCATCCTTTAACCTTTCCAAAAGAGATGGTTGAGCAATCATTTGTGAAAGGATTGATGATTTTCCCTTATTTATTATTCCTATGTCCATCTTCATCAAGTATAAGAAGATTGGATCATTCTCAATTCTCATCATTGATAGAATTGTCAGGACCTTTCTACTTAGGGCATCTGCCACCTTGTTCGCTTTTCTAGGGTGGTAATGTATAGAACCGTCATAATCCTTGATGAGCTCTATCCATCTTCTCTGGCGCATATTAATCTCTTTCTTTGTGAATATATATTTTGAGACTCTTATAGTCCATATATATCTCACATTTCTCTCCATATAGATAATGCCGCCATATTTTCAAGGAAAAGATCACTGCCGCCAACTCCAGATCATGCGTTGGATAGTTTCGCTCATGTATTTTCAACTGCATTAAGGCATAGGATATCACTTTATCATTCTGCATCAGCACACAACCTAATCCCTTCTTTGAAGCATCACTGAATACCACAAAAAGTTCCCCACTTAGGGGTAAGGTGAGGACGAACACAGTGATAAGCCTACTTTTCAACTCCATGAAGCTTTCTTCGCATTCATCACTCCAAGAAAACATTACTCCCTTTCGAGTTAGCTTGGTAAGAGGGTTGTACAATCATGAGAAATTTCTCACAAATCGTTGATAACACCCTGCTAACCCTAAGAAGCTATGAATATCTGTTACCGATGTTGGCCTTAGCCATCCCTCAATTGCATCTATTTTGGAGGGGTCCAGAGATATTCCATTGCTTGTGATGATATGGACCATGAATGATACTTCCTTCAACCAGAACTCACACTTGCTGTACATTTCATAGAGCTTCTCCTTGTGCAAAGTCTTCATTACAGTTCTTAAATGCTCCTCATGATCCTCCATGGTTTTGGATTATATTAGAGTATCATCTATAAAGACTACCAAAAATTTGTCCAGGTAATCTCTAAAGACTCTATTCATTAAGTCCATTAAGATTTACAGATCATTAGTGGGTCCAAAAGGCATTACTATGAATTCATAGTGCCCGTATCTTGTGCAAAAAGCAGTCTTGGGGATATCTTCCTTCTTCACCCTTACTTGATAATATCCCGACCGCAAGTCCACCTTGGAGAGGTATTGTGCTCCACGCAGCTGATCGAACAAGTAATCAATTCATGGGGGAGGATACTTGTTCTTTATCGTGATTTTGTTAAGTTCACGAGAATCGATGCAAAGCCGCATTGACCCATCCTTCTTCTTGACGAAGAGGACTGGTGCACCTCATGGTGAAGCACTTGGGCGTATAAACCCTTTATCCAGATTCTCCTATAGTTGTTTCTTCAGATCTTCAAGCTCAACGACAGCCATTATATATGTAGTCTTGGATATTGGTAGTGCCCCAGGTATAAGTTCAATTAAGAACTCAACATCTATTCTAGAAGGAAGGCCAGACAGTTCCACGGGAAACACATCCATGAATTCCCTCACAATAGAAATTTCATCAAGGATGATTTCTTCCTTGGACTCAATCATCTGATCCAAATATGCATGCTCATAGGGCAGTAATATCCATTCTTGAGATGATAGAGATAAAGGAGATTCATCTTCCTCCTGACACTTGTAAAGAATCGGTGGTCGATTCTCCATATG
Organism: Viscum album; assembly: GCA_963277665.1. Lineage (NCBI taxonomy): Eukaryota > Viridiplantae > Streptophyta > Magnoliopsida > Santalales > Viscaceae > Viscum > Viscum album. The sequence goes on along the minus strand of OY728161.1, from coordinate 1,819,519,226 downwards.
GAGTATGATTTCCCACTCCCGACAATTTATGTTGGATCTATATAAGGAAAGCCAATCCATGCCAAGAATTGCATAAAATTCCACCAGAGGGAGTATGATGAGGTTCTCCGGGAAATTCAATCCACATATTAAAATAGGAGAGGACTTATATTGAGGGGATGCAATGATTTCCCCATTTTCCGTACTCACCGACATCTTCACTTCTAGGATTTGTGGTGATGCTGGGATTGTTCTACTAAACATTCAAGATATAAAAGAAGGCGTAGAACCTGAATCAAAAAGTATTTTCGCTATTATTGAATGAATAAGTAGTGTACATGTCACCACTTCATTGTCGGGGTTCACTTAGGCAGAAGTGATGGAAAAAGCTCTTCCTTTCTGCCTTGGAGGTTGTTGGTTGCCTCCAAAAACCATTGGATTAGGGCACTGATTTTAAAAATTCCCCGGTTCTTTGCATTTGTAGCATTGAACAACATGTTGAGGTTCGAACTAAGTGTTCCTCTCCTCTGTCGCAACTGCGGTCTTTCTTGCCGACAGTTAACCGATAGGTGCCCTTCTCTTCCACAGCTAAAGCATTTCCTCATCCCCTTAAGGAAATATCCAGGGTGATTCTTTCCGCACTTTTGGCAGCTGGGGTGCTGGATCTTCTTTGCAATGTTGGATTTATCCATCGGACCGCCAGCATTGAATTCCACCTTACTCTTCTTGTCCACATGATAACCCTGTGATTCCCCGATCTCCATTTCGACCTTGAGGGAACATCAAACAATTTCCTCATAGTTTTCGAAGTCACGGATCCCAAATGCTTTCCACAGGCTAGGCTTCAGCCCACCAAAGAAGCGATCAACATTGTGTTCGGGGGTAACAACAAAGCCGGAAGCGTAACGTGAAAGCCTTGTAAATATTACCTCGTACACTCCAACAGATTCTTCATCTTTTTTCTTGAGGGAAAGTAAGTCCCTTTCCATCTTAAGCCAGAGGGTGCGCAGAAAATATTTATCGAAAAACATCCGGAAATCCTTCCATTAAAATGCCTCAATCTCCTCCCCAGGCTTCGTATTTTTGATCAACGTCCACCATTGATCAACTTCACCCTCCATACAATAAGCATCCAGGAGAACCTTCTCTTGTTCAGAACATTGAGGGATGGAGAAGATATTTTCAATGGAGTTGATCCATTGTTCAATGATCGTGGGATCGGATGATCCACTAAAAGTAGGAGGCCTTTGTCTCATGAAGCTCTCGATAGTGACTTATTATTTCTTAGGGGGGGTTGAATTTTCCTCTTGACCTGTGTTTCTATTCAAAACTTACGTTAGCTGAGATAGAAGCATGACAAAGTTTGCAATTCCCTCTCCCATTGGATTGGGCATCTCATTAGTACAGTCATCACACTGATCTTCACAACAGTTTTTAGCCCAAGTCCTCATATTACCGGTCATTGGCTAGAATAAAAGGAATGTTAGGGGTAACACATAATGTTTAATCCAAATACAAAAGTTGATGACTTATAAATAAACATTCATTTCCTTAACTCATGAGTCTATAGGCTTCAATCTAGGTTTTCATGATCTACTTTCTAACATATATTCCTAGGGGCATTTTTTAATTCCCTTAATAAGGTTTTATAACAATCTTGTGAATTTATCAAAGCATATACCCCAGGAGTGTCGTAGCCAAGAGTGCAGCAATGACCATTGTCGTGCACTAGTTCCCATTCGAGTCTAGCTCAAAGCGGTGTTTTCAGGTTATACCCCTAGGATACATCTATGCCTGAGCCACCTCTACCTTCTCGTATCTAGACATGGATGTATTTGCTTGATAAACCACTTACTCAATACTCACCAAAACTTAGGGATGTTTTATTATACTTAGTATTGTCTCTAAGGCTTTACTAGGGTTTTCTAATCCTAATCCCAAAAATAACTAAACCTATCCTCTGATACCAACCATGACAACCCTATTTTTATTACAACTTAAACATGATTTATTACATAAAACATCCCTTGATGAAACAAGAATATCGAGAGGTTTAGTGTATTTGGGGCTTAGGATCATTACATAAAAACTTAAAACATGAAATAAAACATCTTTATTTAAAACTTACTTTACATGACGACTACATTCCCTCGTCCTTAGCATTGCATGGGATAACCTGAGGACATGCATAAGAAAAGGGTGAGCTACACAGCCTAGTAAGGGAATACACATGGAATAACATGAGGAGTACAATACATGTTAGAAAATAGGCATATAAATAGATCATAAGAGAAACATGAATATAAAGGCATGATAAAGCATGATAATCATAACATGGAAATGTGGAAACAACACTTAACATGGAATTAGCATGAGCCAAGGATCATTGCACATGGAGCATGAGTAAATCCTCATTGCACATAAAGCACGAGTAAACCCTCATTGCACTTGAATTATCATGATTCAACACTCATTTCACATGACGTATCATGATACTATACTTTACCCAATGCATTGGAGCGCTATAAGGGCACACCCTTCTTAAACATTTCATTTCATGCATAAATGTGCCACATGGATCATAAAACATGGATTCATAAAACATAATCATTTACTCCACGATAAAGGAATGTGTAATAAATACATGAAAATTTATAATAAATAAGTAAATGTGCATAAAGGTGAATACCCTTGATGGAGAAATGGGCATGGTATTCACTACACAATGACATTGGCTTAGAAAATCAGTGCGATTTCAACAGCGTAACGACGTGACATAAGAATTCATAAAAATGGTTGATGAGAGAGAAAGAGGTTATTCATCATATTTAAATGTAATGGACAATAAGGAGGTCATATAGATACATTTCCCAACAATTGTAATGGAATTTAGATTCATGATACAAAAGTATTTCTTGAATGAAAAAGAGAAGAGAGAAGTTCCTTTCGGAATTTCGGCATAGTAATGGGTGTACATGGGAGGCATTTAAGGAGATAGAAAGGGGTCTCCCATCATTAAAACATAAAGAGTTCAGTATAAGGGAGGTATTAAACCATACCCCATCATTAATAATTGAAATTAAAAGGGAAAACAACTTAAATAAAAATTGAACAAAAATGAGAAAGGAAGAAAAAACCCTTACTTGGAAGTGTGATTCCAAAGGCTAGAGAGAGGCTTCTTGGGATCTTGGGGAACCATGGGAGGATTCTAGAGAAAGTAGGGAAGAGGTTGGAAGAACTCCAAAGGATTTTATTAAGGAGGAAGTGGGATCTTGGGTGGGTTTATATAGGAAAGGTGAGAGAATTCTTTATTATTTATGTCTGGGACCCCTTATATTAAATTAATCCAAAACACAAACCATACCATGTTTTTTGCCCATGGAATTTGGAAAAGGGAAGAGGAAAACAATATTTTATAAGGCCAAGGAACGATCTTTTTAAAATATTAGCGTTTCTTATGTGGAGGTGAGTCACACTCCCAGGGAAATTAATTTAAAAAGGAATGGTGTTGAATAAGTCTTGAGGGGTCCATTAATGCTTTGAAAAGTAAGTCAAACAAACCCAAAATCACATTATTTTAATGGTAAAACATATATTGTCCGAACATAAAGATTATAGTATTTTATTACATCACTATTGGGTCATTATGATGTCATAAAACACATTATATATTTAAACGATATTTAATTTTTACCCAAAAATTTGACAGTCTCAGAAAATTATGAAAAATTACCGTTGGATAATTTCAACATCCTGATTCCAGAAATAACATTTATTTTATATAAATAATTTTCTAGATATGTTAATTTTCACTTTTAAAATAAGAACCGACATTTATAAAAAATTCACGGGTTTTGACAGAAATGGCTTTCAAACTTTAATAAAAATTTTAATTGCATTCATAAAATTATAAGATAATTTATATTTAATAAAAATTAATTTAATAATAATATTATTATTTTATTAAAATATTAGTTAGTTAAAAAATACCTTTATTGAATAAAATAGATTTCTTAATTAAATAATAACTAAAAACACCATTTGTACTTTAAAAACTGTTTACAATGTATCAAAAATGACTAGAAATTATATTCATTATTATATAAAAAAATAATGTACATGAACATAGTACTAATTATTTGTTAAATAACCCCTTAAAACAGCCGCATAAGACATAAGGGTAAGGTGTGCGATGGTGAGAGACTCTTGGGGTGGCTTGGATAACATCGCTTGAGTGGTAATTTCAATCAACTTCCACTTTTCCCGTTGACTGTCACGTTCGATCTTGACATGATGAAGCTCATCTTGGGCTTGGTCAAGGGAGAATCCCAAAGACGCCACCTATTTTCTGAGCTCCAAGAAATGGTTTTCCTGTGGGGAAATTCTACTGGATGAGGCCATCGCTTCCTTTTTCTGAGTAAAATGGGTTTGTTAAAGTCCTATATTTATACTAATCATGTGATCACTGTTCAACGACTATATTAGCAACGGTCAAAATTATTATCATAAAACCAAAGAAGTTGACATTTTATATAAACATAAAGATACATTTAATTATATCAAGAGGGATTTCCATTAATGAAACATTGGGTCATTACAGTTTCTCTTCACTTTTCAGCTGTATTTTTACTTTTTAGTTGTACATGTACTTTTTAGTTGGCCATGCATTCTGGCCCATTTACATTCAACGCACTTTTACTACAGTATTTTACTTCGTGGATGCTTCTTGTTGTTTTCTTGGAATGTGTGTTTTTACATGTTAAAAATGTTGTTCGTTCCCATATTAGGGATACACATTTCTGATGCTAGTCGCTAGCCCCTGGCCTACGGAAGGCGGGGTTGGGATAGTTATGGCACGAGCCTCGAGGGATGGGTTGTTACACTCATTGTAGAACCCAATCTTTTATTTCTTTATACTATCCATGCCCAGAAACTATCATGAAAATATATGCTACCCTCGGGTCGCCACACACCACATTCTTTTCTACTTCCTTGAGCCACTACCTTTTCTTTTATAGGCTCCCATATGCATTTTATCTTGTTTGAAATAGATATATGAAAATATATATCAAAAAATATATCATGAGATATCACCTGTATCCCATGTTGTTAGATACACAATGGAAGGATATATAATTCTAAAAATATATATATATATATATATAAATAATCATGATATAAATGTGTAGGATGAATCCCAGCATGATCTTGAAAAGTATCCATTGTTAAATCTGCAGATGATGCACATACATCATAAGAATTATCTCTTGATGGATTTTTCAAAAATGTGATGTTGCACTGATTAGAGTATCTCTGAAAGAAATTGTATCTTACCTTTTAAATAAATGCGTAACTAAATAGAAACATGATCTTCATGTGAGGTATAACGGACTAAAATTCCTTGGTAGTTAGCTCTAGTCAAAGTTGATGTTTATTGGAGCAAGTGTTCTATAACCAATATTTTTCACTTTGGATTACATTTATATAAAAATAATTTATCATTAATTAAACCTATTATTACATATTATTAATTATTATTCATGAATTTAATGTAATAATTTCCTTTAGTATTTTTCCTATAGAAAATGGAATATCAGTTCACTACTATGATGAGAACCTTTGAATTGCATGAATATATTCTTAAAGATAGTTCTATAATTAGTTAGAATTATATGATGGGGCATATAGTATGTTTAAAGTCATATCTTAGTACACATAAGTGGATGATACTTCACCACATGAATGTATCACATGATAATCTCCAAGATTCTATATTATGAGAACAAACCCTTCCGTGAAAATTCTACAAGTTTATGTGTCATCAAATATTCATGTATGTGAGGTTTTTTAATGATCTTTATACGTTAAAATTATTGTTAATGTATTTAATGACTTGAACACATAGATTTTATGACAAATATTATGGATCTATATGTTCGTAGGAAGTATGGTATTTTGGGTGCATTATTAATGACATGTTATTAATGAATAATCTAAAGAGGGTTTTTTCGCTTCCATATTTTTGGATTTTGTTTCTCATCCCTTTAATAGATTTTGAACTGTCAAATTAAATTCCATGACCATGTTGTAATGAAATTTTATTTCATATATTCAATGAAAGATATATCATGCATATAGGTTGATTAAATGGTTATGAAACCTTCTTTATAAGATACTATGACAAATAGAAAATATTACCCAATGTGTGATCAAATGTGGTTATCGATGTTGGGATATTATCTCCTTTTTCATGGGTGCCTTGACCCATTACTATAAAATAATAATGGACTTTAGGAAATCCCTGATAATTTCAATCAGAAACAATCAAATAGGGTCACACACTAAGTGTTTTTGTTAATCTCGATAAATTTTATTTGAATTTAAATATTGGAAAAAATATTATTCTCATGATAGATGAATAATTTTTTTTATATTAATGATCACATAAATTAAATAAATATTTATGCTCAAGGTAATTGAAAAAGTATGTGAATATATAATATATATTTATATATTTAATAAATATGTGTTCACCACACTACAAACAGAATATTCAATTGGATTTTTTTTAATTAAATATGTATTTAGGTATTCAATAAATACCCAGGGGGACTAGTGGACCAAGATTGAGTTCAGTGATAAATATTAATTTACATGTTGGTAAAATAATTGTTATCATTTTAGAAAATAATAAATACAATGAAATAAAAATAATATATTATTATTTTTAATACATGGAATTTTTTCATTCGTAGGTTTAAAAATTTATTAATTGGACTTGTAAAAGTAATTATATTGTAATACCTAAACCAAGGTCCATAAATATTCCACTAATACATTCTGAGATAGGTTCATCAAATGTTTTTGGATATAACATATTTCTCTCTAAAACCCCCCCTCCCTTCATACATCCACTCAAGAATTAAAATATCCAATTAATTTATTCAAGATTAAAGAAACATAAAGTGATGAAGAAAAGTAACACAAGATGATCAATTGACCATGCATTAACCCAATAATTCATCTATGTCATTCAATGTTCATAGAAGATTGTGTGGATAACCACTAGAGGGAATCTACACTTAAATCCTCAAAGGGAAATGATTGATTACCAAAAATGGTTTCGGATGATCAAACTATAATATGAAAAGAGATATCAAGAATGGGATATTATTTCTTTTGGATTAATTAAATTAATTATAAATGTAATTTAAAAATATATTCACTTGGTTCCATTGACATTTTTTCAATATTTATTTGGAAAATTTTCATGGGATTGACATTCATGGATTGTATAATATTTGAATGATCCATTGAATCTGACATTTGTTGAGTTGGGATCAACCTTGATATGTGCTTCCCCAAAACCTGGAACTATTATATATATATATATATATATAGTAAATACCTTATACTCATAATGATTTTTTAAACAAATTCCTTCACTTTTGAACAGACAGATTTTGTTCATACGAATGCGGATTGATGCACCTTAAGTTGATTTAGGAATGCATCAAAACTATCTATTGTAATCACATCAAATTAATTATGAATTTTAAATTTTTGACTAAAATAATTGCCCGGTCCATCTAATACCAATTAAATGAACCCCGTGGATATAAAGAAACATGTAAATATATATTTTAATGTTTTTGAGTCCATATTATTGTTGAAACAATAAATATGGTTTACCCCTATCTAGATTCATATAATAATAAAATGAAATTTAAATTTTGAAAAAATATAAATATACAAAACCAAAATTCAAAATAAAAACCATACCTCATTTTATTTTTATAGAACACATGTTCTTCTCACTGCTATAGATCATAACTTGAAGGAACCAATGACATAACCACCAATGTTATCCACACATTCTTAAAAAGAGTACTCAAACATTGAACATTATAATATCAGTGTTATCATCAAGAATTAAAATCAATTCCATCATTTTGATGATCACCGTAGAACATAAAGATCAATCCACAAACTTGGATAAACTCATTCTTCAACTTCCCTTCACATTATCATTCAATAACATGAGATATAGGTGGAGTGGTGAGATAATTTTTTAAAATAAAAGACCTTATCATTTCTGGGTCTTAAAGTGTCTAAATTATTAGGTAATAATTTCTATAAATTTCATTTGGGTCATTATGGAAGTTAACACTTCAAATGGACTGAAAAATTACTCAAATAATGCTTAAATGTTTCAAAAAATCTTATAAATATTTTATTACATACTTTTAATATCAACATAATTTTATGTGATAACATTTTATCCATTATATTTACTCTCTCCTCCTGTTTAATATTTATTGTTCATTGAATAAATAAATATTCATTTTAGAACGTTTTTTTAAAATATTTACTTAATAAGATATGAATATTTTAAATTAATAAATTAAATAGTTATTATTCTAAGATCAAGTAATATTGAATTTATTTTTTAATTGTGTTTGTTTAATCTCATAAATATACAAACCTCTATTGTGGGGACCACCATTCCCTAAACTCTAATTCATTAGAAATAGAAAAAAAATTTAATACACTTTGTGTGAACCTATATGAGCTTATTATGATAAGAGTAATATGTATAGACTAGAATCAATGTCTTGGTACCCACACAGACCCATAAAGAGAAAACATATAATCATATTAATGAAAACCTCATACAAAGACACATTGTGTAATATAATATCTTTGTATTGAGATATCTCATAAAGAAGGATGCACACTTTTGGTCAACATCCATTCTTATTTTATTATTTTATAACCTTTATAGATAAGCATACCTTCAACAAACATAGAAATGGATTAAATAAAGGTAATACCATCCTAGTAAAATTGGTTTGAGGTATATCCTCCTTTCAGAAGTGAAAAATTCTATCTTTTCACTCAACCAATGTTATCCCTCTAATGACACACTCAACATAAGATACCTTTCCACAACATAAATTGAAAGATTTTAATCTATCCTCATATTACATAATCAAATGGTACACTCTAGTAATGATATCAATTCCGGAGACCAATAAGCATGGTCACAAATAAGAACAACCAATGACTCCTCTATAATGTGATGTTCTTATTAGCCCGTGAGACCACATGATCTCATGCACTCGTGATCACTATGTGAGAACTTCATGAGAAGAAGTTTCAATTATTTTGCACCCCTAATAATTGATTGAAAAAAATCATTTATGTCTTATCAGTATGATGTAACTAGATCATAGGATTTCTCTCATATTACTATAATTGTTTCTCAAGGTTCACATTATATCTTGGGAAATGCTATAACTCATTGATATGACATTAAGCTGTAGAAATTACCTTGAAAACAGTGGGAACATAAGTATTAACACTATAATAGTAATATAAACACATGTATATAAATATCAAACAATAAAAATGTAATGGTAATCAATGTAAAATAAAGAGTTGCGTCTAAGGAACCAACTCACAACACTCTAGTGGAATTATACTAGGACTCCGATTGGAGGTCTGATCCACGATAGAATTATACCAATAGACTCATTTCATAAATATTTAACATCAGAACTCCCTAAAACCTTATATATCTAAAATACATCAAAACAAAGATGTTTTTTTTAATTTAAATTTAATTTATACCTATGTTCATGTGGGTCATTTCAAACTCCCCACCACAAAAAAATTTATCCTCGATATGAATCACTAAACGAAATCAAAGAACAACTCTACTCACAGTGCTATCATAATTATCTCATACTCCCTTATCTCCTCTTGGATGTATCATTTGTAACACTGTACAAATACATAGGGAACCATCTTCTATTAAATAATCTACTCACTCTGATCTTCTATAAATACTAGTCATTCCTCAAACAATGCATCTAATTTGAGTTCAATGTTATCTCGAATTCATTATATTATTTTATTAATCCTATAATAACATACTAAATACATATTTAATCCAATTTAATAAAAAATATTTATAAATAAATAATCAAAACATCATTGTATTATCTTATTTGAAAAACCTACCAACCATCACACTATGGTACTGAAAAATACTACTACTCAAAGAAGATGTTTCACTCCTTATAACATTCAAGAAGCAAATAAATACTAAAATAAAAATCCCATGGTGGATATTCATGGTCCATTTTACACTTTATACCAGTCAAAATAACATTTAAGAATCTCCAATATCCCACACCAAACTCACCATCTCTCATTTTGGACTACACATCTCATAAAACCTTTCTATGAAAAATTTATTGATTTACTCTCCCATGAGTATTAACATCTATAGAATTGATCACCAAATTGATGTAATTTCTAAATATCAGGAATATTTAATTATTAAACATATTGAATTTCCATAATTATCACAGGCTGATACCCAAATATGTCATTCCCAACAATCCATATTATTTTATCCACTCATATAACTATAAACACTTACCTTTTAGAAGCAAAAAATAAGTTCATCCTAGTGTTCAAAAGAATTCCCATAAAAGTAGGGTTGTATAATCAAGACATCCATAATGTTATCCCCATTTTAGGGACCCCATTATCCCTGATTATCAAGCATTGATCTTCTTGTATTCCACTCCGTCTGAATTCTGACACTCATGAGACCTATGTATTTGGAAAACTCTTGTGCTTATATAACTCATATGACATTCAATAATGTTTGAATCTGCACTAGATGTTTGAAAATAAACTCATTTATATATTTTTTAAACCTAATTCCTTAGGCTACCCTCACATTATTGGACAAATCATTAGAAAAATAGGCATCTGAAAGGACATCACATTCCATAGACTTACCAAAACCAAACCTAAATAACCAAAAAATGAGAAAAAAATATTGAATGAAACATACCTATAGCAATAAACAGATTATAGATTTAATGTCATTAAAATTTTATAATTTATGGTTGATTTCCCTTCTCCATTGTTATTTTTAATATACTATATTATATAAAGATGCCTTAATCCCTAGACTAGCCCAAATAAAACCAAGTTACCTTGAGGGTTAAATTTTTTATATCTCTGCTGATCCTATACATTAGAACCATGTCCTCTTCCTCATCTTAATTAGCTAAGATATCCCAATGAACCACTTGGTGGTAGTTCCACTGAACATAATCCAGACCCCTAGACATGAATATTTATTTTGATACTACATAAATGAAGTAAAATCCTACAAAATTTATATAGGACTATCACAATCCTATAGTATACTGATGACATTGATATCAAATATGAATTGGTATACCACACATGAAACACTCTTTAAAATCATTCCCTCATAGAGGTAGAAATGAAGCATGAACATAACTACCCTAAAAATCACTACCTTTCTGAGCATTCTAAAATATCTTCTACCAAATACTTTAAGAAAAAATAATATTCCCTATGGTGGAAGTATGTTTTTTTAAATAACTACCCAAAATTAGGAACCACTTTTCTATTAGGGCCTAATTTATGACATCTAAAAATGATGTTAGGAAAAATATAATCACATGAACCTAAAATAAATATCTTAACACATCATCAAATATATTGACTATAACAGCCTCATCCCAAACCAATATAGAAGAAAACTAAGTAATAACCATAAATCATGTCACGTATTCTATAATTTATATCTCTATTTATGTGAGATGTATTAAATATCACTTTCTATATGAATTATGCTACATGGGGAAGACAGTTGTCTAAAACAAGACCAATAAATCATTCTATGATAACCTGCCATGCTTGTTTTCTTATAAAAATATTTCCCCCAATGTTTATCTAGATCTTGAAATATATACATAACCTGATTCACCCTCCACTTATGGGGTGAATTGATCTGATAAAAAATTTCCTACAAGGACTCTATCAAGAAATAAATAACTTATAAGACACCCTCACCTAGAATGGGAGGTGGTTTTTTCTTAGAGAATGATTATTAAATTACATCATATATTGAATTATAAGCATGAAAACCCCATATCCCATAGAATGTACCACCTCAAGGATAATATCGTTGATTTATTGGTTAATAGGATGTAATAGTGAAATAATAGTCTTTAACACTGATGCTAACACAACACACTTGGGATCACTCTCCTAGTTATCTACTAGACATTATCATAGTTTAATATCACTAAAATTTTAAGAACACAACTTAAAAAAATATATCATTATTATTGATACAATATTTGAGCGAATATTGTAGAAAACATCTTATCAAATTACAATATACATATCCAATACATTCTAGGAACACATATATCATAATAATACTTTATCCCAACTTACACAATATTAGGGTTAGGATCTAAATATATGTAGGAATTATATAATAACCCATTAGATAGTAGTAAGAAAATAATTAACAGAAATTTGTTTAGACAAGTAAACTTGCACCAATAACTTCCATAGGAAAATATTACATAATTTTTTTTAATAATTTAAATAAATAAAACCTATATCGTAACTAATTAATAAATCTTACAAAAACAAAAAAAAATGTAATACAAATCCAACATACCAAACATGATTGATGATATCAAACTCTATTTCCACTTCATGCCAAAAATAATACAATAACACATAAAAAACATAATATTTACTTCATAAAATCTCAAAATAATAATATCTAAAACAATAATTCCAATATCATCCATGACAGCTTATACTTTCCCTTTATAGGGGTCAATTATATATAAATATGAGGTCCATTACAATTTTTATCCACTTTCTATATATTTATACCATATTTTAAATACATTGTTAAAATAAATCAAAGTCCTCTCACAAATTTATAGTACCCCATCCTAACTCACCCAAACAACTGTTAGACAAGAGATTCCACAATACCACATGTTCAACACCTCCTATTCCAGTGGCTCCTTACTAGTGGCCTGAGAATATTAGTTATGTATATAGATGATAAAATTTAAATCAGATAACCATAAATAATATGAAACATTTCAAAAATAAAACATCATTCACAATGAAAAACATCTCATGGACATTACCTATTGATCCAATCATAACATTATCATACCATATGCTATATAAAAGGGAAACTCACTATAATGTCATATAGTCATACGTACATGATAATTATCTCTTTAGGGGATGATCATTTACAACACTATCCATTTTTAAAAAACATATCTACAATAATATAAAAACCAGGTTAGATTTTCTACATTGTATAATATCGCATTCTATCCATTCATCTATCTCCCTCATGGGTTATAAGGATCTTTCCCTTACCTAGATCCCGAATCATTAAATTTATAGGTGGAATAATGTGCCAATGAAAGGTGTGAGTAAAACTTATTCAGCCATAATAAAATGTATCCCTAAATAAATATATAATAAATAAGTACCTATGAAAAGTGATATGGAAATAAAAAGCCTAAAAAACGAGTACATGTCACACCCCTAGGTTCTAAATAAGGTACCCAAAGATATTTTACCTGAATAAAAAATTTATGATGTAGATTTTTAACATATAATATTATTTTATAATGGATTTAGCAAATTTTTATACCATAACATATAAATGGGAACCCAAAGAGATCATTTAGAATTAAACCCATACTAGAAACTATAATATAGAAGGGTTGTATTTACACTCAAAAAATACATCTGTTGAGTCAGTAAGGTTTTTCTTATTACTTTTCTATTCTTTCATACTTGGGAGAGATTGTAAAGTCAATAAGGTTTCCTTATGACTTTACCATTTCTTCTTATTTTGAAAATCACAAACACTATATCTCAAGGCAAGTCTCTTTTTACCCTGTGGTTCACTTCTATAAGGAAAATTTCCTACCTCAAGGAAATTTATTCTTACCTTATTTTCATTGTTCATATCATAATTTTTATAAGTGTTAAATTCGTTTTGAATCCAAAACCTCGAGATCCTATAATTTCCTAGATATGAAGCATTTTGTTTTAGGATCCGAATTCTCCAAATTCTGGTTACGGACTCTTCTGAGTTCTGACTCCGAATTCTGAATCAAAATTATAGTTATGAACTCTTCTGAGTTCTAACTCTGAATTCTGAACCAAAGTTATGGTTACAGAATCTTCTAAGTTCTGACTCTGAATTTTGAAACAGAATTCTGGTTACAAACTCTTCTAAGTTCTGACTCGGAATTCTGATTACAAATTCTTGATACAAACTCTTCAGAGTTTTGACTCTGAATTTTGATTATGAATTATGGATTCAAAATCTTATGAGTTATAAATATGAATTCTGATTATGAATTCTGGATATGAACTCTACTGAGTTTTGACTCCCAGTTATTTGAATTCAAACTCTAAACTCTTATGAGTTCTGACTCCGAATTCTCATGAACTCTGACTCCGTACTTTGTCAGTTCATGTTCTGAATTCTTGTGAATCCATATTCTAAATTTTCTTCAAATTCAGACTCCGAAATTCTAATGAGTTCAGGTTACGAATTCCTAAAAAATAGAATCCGAATATCCATCTATTATAGACTATATATTTAGTTTTGGTTAGACTCTGAACATTCATTTTCGTACATTCCGAATATTGGATTTCTAGTTATGTAACCATATATTTTCTAGCACTTGTTTTGTTATAAAATGATGTCATGCATTCAGTTACTAACTGACCATTGTTTGAGTGACATGTGTACAGGTCTCTCCAAAATTCAATGAAAATATGACTGTTGGAGGAGGGAGCCGACCGTTGAAGTCGTGCCTATAAATAAGATCTCATTTGAAAGAGCTCATAACTCTGTTGAACAAGTTGATCAATCTAGAGATTACATGCTGCTGAAGTGATTTCTAGAGAGAGATACTTTTATTTCTTAGTGCTTATTGAACTTATTGTTCATTTTTTCTTTGTGTGACTCCAAATGTTATTGAGTATGTTCGAGGCCTTATGGGGATAGGAAGACAGAGGTGCTGACTACCTTGAAGTTGAGGGCTTCCTTGCAGAGGAAGAAAAAGGTGCCGACTACCTTGAAATTAAGGACTTGTAGGGATAGAAAGGCTGACTCCAATCTTCGTATCGAGGGATTACCCTAGTGTGGGTAAGATATACATTCTTTAAAGAATAATAAAGGGACCTTTCTACAAGGTTATTGGATACCCTTTTCTTTGTGTTAAAAGTTTCACTACTTGTTACTTCTTTAGTTACAAGTTTTCAGCTACATTTTTTGGGGAATGTATAACTATATTATACTTCCTTATACTTATACTCTGATTTAGTTAGATTATATACTCTTTAATTTATAATCATAGTTGTTGTAAAATTTTGTTAAGTTTCATTTCTAAAATCACTTTTCCGGAATCAAGAATGTAATTAGAACGTAGAGGTGTTGTGAATTTTTTTAACGCATAATTTCCTAAGGGGTTTTTAAAGTATATTAATCACCACCTCTTGTATTTGATCATCTCATCTTTTCATTTTCGATCCTACATTTTGTATTATAGAGTATATCATACTCACATTCCATCTCGACAATTCTTATCAGAGGAGGTTACCTCTAAATTAATCTCACGATTAAATTCAGAATAGAATCCATCTCATTCTTTTCAGAATCTATTTTTCAGACTCATAATGTTCAGATTCATTTTTTCTTAGAGAAACTCTTGTTCTATATTTTCCATTTTTAGGAATATTTTCCTTTTTTACGAACTTTTTCTATTAACAAGTTTTTGTGGAAAGAATTTTCTTTAAGATGGTAGGAATCAATGTTGGTTCCATAGAAAATCTCAATCCAGCTAAACCACCTATCTTTGATGGAAATGATTACAAATATTGGAGAGATTGAATGAGGAACATCATTATCAATACAGATGTTGATAATTTTTTATGCTTATTGGATGATATAAAATCCCTGACAAAGAATTTAGTACCTTTACCAATCAAGAAACGCATGAATATCAACTAAATTATATGGTACGAAATACTTTGATTTGTTCCATAAATAGAAATATATATATGCAAATTTTATCTTGTGAAACAGCAAATTTTATATGGAAGAAACTTGAAGTTACTCAATTTTGAACTTCTAATGTAATAGAAACTAGAAGAGCCATGCTCCGAGATGAATATCATGGTTTTTGCTTTCATTATGGTGAAACCATATGTAAGGTGCAACAAAGATTCATGAATATTGTGAATAGTTTATATTCCATGGGTGAGAAAGGATTAGATGATGAATCTCTTATTGATAAGATCATAGGCATCATGCCGAATGAGTGGGAATCCAATAGAATAGTTATAGTTGAGAACAGAAAGGTTACTCAAATTTCCATAGATGAACTGTTTGGAACTCTACTTCAACATGAGACTAGAATGAAGAGAGATACTGATAATGCAAAGAAGAAGAATGGAAATGGCAGTGTTTCTTTTACTACAACTTCTAATCATATGAAAGCTAAGACTCCTGAGAGAGTTACCAGATCCAGGTCTATGAAAGTTTTTTTCCAATCCGAATCTAGTGGTAGTGAATCCTCAAGGGAATGAATTAGACGATCTTTCTCAAAGGATGAACAAGATATCTGGATAGAGGAACTTTAAATCCAGATATAAGAAAAAGGAAAGGAAAGATAAGAATGATTCTAAAGTTAAATGTTATGAATGCAAGAGAGCTGGACATATAAGACCTGATTATCCTATGCTTAATAGAAAAGAAAGAAATGAAATTCTTTCAGAGAGAAACATAAAGAAGTATTACAAGGCTAAAGCTAAGAAAGTATTGAAAGCTAATGACACCTGGAGTGCCAGTGGTGGAGACTCTTCAGATGAATCTTCAGATTATGAATCTTCTGGACAAAAGAATCTTGGTTTAATAGCCATACTACCTATTGACAATCATTTTTTAATGGCTAAGGTACACAATTCCTAGTCAATGGACAATGTTTCTTTAAATAAAAATTATAGTAATAATAAATATTATAACTCTTTGGATAAAGAATCTTCTATTGATGAAGATAATACTTTACCTTCCTATGAAGAAGTTTCTAGGTTTTCCAAACATCTTGAGATTGAGAATTCAAAACTCATGAAAAAACATGATAAGAAAAATTCTAGGAATACTATTCTTACTAAGGAAATATCAGATCTTTATAAAGATCAAGATAAGAAAAATGTTGATTTTGAAAGTACTTAAAATAATATTGAGGAAGTAAATTTTGAGAAGAATAATATTTCTAAAGATCTAGAAAATGTAATTTCTATGAAAAATATTTTCGAGCCTAGATATAGTTCAAAATCAAATGCTTTTTAAGACAAGAACTTGGTTATCAAACTCAATTCCGAAATATTTTCCTTGAGGAAGTGTTTGTCAAACTTTACCTTACGTAAAGTAAATTTTGATAAAATGTATTCTCAAATATGACCTATATAGAATAGTTCTAGTTTTTTTAATACTAGTTCTAAACAAATTTTTAGTAACAACTACTTTATTCCTCAAAGTTCCCCATTCTGTACTGAGTGTCAGTGTGGTGGACATTGGGAAAAAAATTGTTTTCTAAACAAAACCCATTCTTTAGGATTTCATAAAGCCTATTTTTTAAAAAAGATATGGCTATATAAAATTTTTCTTTCTGAGATTTCCAGATCAAAGAAAGTTTGGATTCCAAAAACCTAACTTTTTCGTATTTTCAGGAAAATTGAGAAGGTACCAATAGCAATATGTGGTACATGGATAGTGGATGTTCCCGACATATGACTGGTAACAAAAACTATTTTGAAACGATTATCAAGACGAAAATAGGAAAAGTAACTTTTAGAGATAATGCTCAGGGAGAAATTATTGGTATAGGTAAAATCGTTCTTCTTTGAAAAACATTGATTTCAAATGTTTTATTTTTTAAGGGTCTTAAGAACAACCTCATTAGCATAAGCCAATTATGTGATTAAGGCTACCTTTTGAATTTTAGGAATATCTAGTTCTTAGTACACAATTCCAAGAAATAGTTTATTCTTTCTCCCATAGGCAAGAGAATATTTACCCACTAAACATATAAGACCTTCGGATTCAAGACCTACCTTTCCTTAGTGTAATGGAAGATCATTCTTGGTTCTGAAATAGAAGTTTAGGACACTATAACCTTAGGAATTATGAAAAATTTCTAAGAAAACATTAGTTAAGGATCTACCGGAGCTTAGATTTGATTATTTAAAAGGTTGTGACCATTGTCAGTATGGAAAGAAACATAAATCATGTTTTAAATTAGTCAGTGAAGTGTCAACTACTAATGCATTACAACTAGTGCATATGGATCTTTTTGGTCCAAGAAAAACTAGAAGCATTGGAGGAAAGTACTATGTATTTTTCTTGGTTGATGATTATACTAGATTTACGTGGGTCTATTTTCTAGAAAATAAGTCTGAAGCATTCTCTTATTTCAAAAGATTTAGAGCCCATGTTAAAAATGAGAAAAGCCTTCCATTGAAAACTATTCATAGTGATCATGGCGGAGAATTTCCAAATTCTGATTTTGAAACTTTTTGCAGTAGAAAATGTATTACTCACAACTTCTCAGCACCAAGAACACCTCAATAGAATGGTGTTTTTGAAAGAAGAAATAAAATTATTCAATAGATAACTAGAACCATGTTGAGTGAATAATCTGTAGACAATCATTTTTGGGATGATGCTATAAGTACTGTTTGTTATACTATAAATAGAGTTGTTATTAGACCTTTTCTTAATAAAACTCATTATGAGTTATGGAATGGTAGAAAACCTAGACTTTCTTACTTCAAGGTTTTTGGTTGCAAGGTATTAATTCTGAATACTAAAGATAATCTACAAAAATTCGCACCAAAATATGATGAAGGAATTTTCTTAGGCTACTCTAAAACTTCTAAGGCATATAATGTTTTCAATAAAAACACTTCCACTGTTGAAGAGACATTACATGTAAAATTTGATGAAACCGATCCTTTTGTTTTTAAACAACCCCAACCTACATATTCATATGTTTTTTCAAAAATTGATTATCAATCTTTGATAGAAGATCTTTCTGATAAGAATAATGTTCAAGAAGATACTTCTGAAACATTTACCCCAAAATATTTCCTACACTATGTTGATGAACAGGTTTTACAAACCCCAAATTAGTTGTATCTAAAGAAACATCCAAGTGATAGCATAGTTGGTGATGTAAATCAACCTGTAAGGGCTAGAAGTTCCTTAAAAATCGAGGAAGAACATCTAGAATTCCTTTTCCAATTAGAGCCAACAAGCACCGATGAAGCTTTAGGTAATGATGATTGGATTAAAACCATGAAAGATGCACTAAATGAAATCGAAAGGAATAATGTCTAGACCTTGGTTGAAAGTCCTATGGAAACTTTTGTTATTGGAGTAAAATGGTTTTTCAAAAATAAGTGTGGTGAAAATGGTATTATTTATTGAAATAAATCTTGATTACTGGCTAAATGTTATAATCAAAAAGAAGGAATAGACTACGAAAAAACCTATGCTCCAGTAGCTAGACTTGAATGTATTCGTATTTTACTTGCCTTTGCGGCATTCTTCAATTTCAATCTTTTTCAAATGGATGTGAAATTAGCTTTCCTTAATGGTAGTGTTCAAGAGGAAGTTTTTGTTGAACAACCTCATGTATTTGAAGATAAAAAACATCCTGATCATGTTTTTAGACTTACCAAAGATTTATATGGCCTTAAACAAGAACCAAGAGCTTGGTATGATAGACTTAAATGATTTTTGCATCAAAATAATTGTGTTAAGGGAAATGAAGATCCAACCCTTTTTATAAATAAAGATAAGAAAAATGTTTTGATTTTTTAAATTTATGTTAATGAAATTATATTTGGTTCAACTCAGCAATTTTTAACCAATTCCTATGCGGATCTAATGAAATATGTGTTTGAAATGAGTATGATGGGTGAGTTAACATTTTTCCTTGGTTTTTGAATCTCTCAAAAAATAGAAGGAATCTATACATCCCAACATTAGTATATTAATGGTCTTATTAAAAAGTAAGGATATGAAAACACCAAAAGTATTAGTACTCGCATTGGTACCTCAAACACACTTGATCTTGATGAATTTGGGAAAAAAGTAGATCAAATATATTTTATAGGTATGATAGGAAGTTTACTTTACATGACGGCTTGTCGTCCAGACATAAAGTTTTCAGTATGCTTATGTGGAAGATATAAATCCAATCCTAAGGAAACTAAATTGAAGGTAGTGAAAATAATTTTTCACTACTTAAAGGGAACCACAGATTTATGACTCTTTTATACTTCTGGAAATGATTTTGTTTTAAAAAGATTTTCAGATGCTGACTTTAGTGGTTGTTGAATGGATAGAAAGAGTATATCCAGAACTTTTATTTTCTTAAGAGATTCATTAGTTTTTTGGTCTTGTAAGAAGCAACACTCAGTAGCACTTTCCACTACTAAATCTAAATAGGTAGCAGCTAGATGTTGATGTGCTCAAGTGTTGTGGATGCAACACACACTCACAGACTATGGTATGAGTTTTACCAAAACAAAAATTTTGTGTTATAATAAATGTCACATTTCCTTTAGTAAAAACCCTGCACATCACTCTTGTTCATAACACAAAGATATTAGGCATAACTTTCTTTGGGATCACAAACTAAAAGGAGATATCATTCTTCAATTTATCAGAATGAAAGATCAACTTCTCTATATTTTCACAAAATCTTTAGACTTTGGTATATTTGAATATATTAAACAGAAGTTAGGAATGATAACCATAAGGTAATCCTCCTTGTTAACTTTATGTTAAACTAATATCCTTATAGTAATAAACTCCTTTTCATAGGGGGGTATATTTTCTTGCAGGTTTTTCATATTTTTCGTAATAATGTTTTTCATATTTTTCGTAATGAAGTATTTTATATTTTTCCTAATGATGTTTTTCATATTTTTCGTAATAAAGTTTTTCATATTATTCCTAATAAAGTTTTTCGTATTTTTCGTAATGATTTTTTTCATATCTTTCATAATGAAGTTTTTCATATGTTTCTTAATGAAGTTTTTCATATTTTTTCATAATGATGTTTTTAATATTTTTCATAATGATGTTTTTCATATTTTTCATAATTATGTTTTTCATATTTTTCGTAATGAAGTTTTTCATATTTTTCATAATGAAGTTTTTCATATTTTTCATAATGAATTTTTTTCATACTTTTTTGTAATGAAGTTTTTCATATTTTTCATAATGAAGTTTTTCCTATTTTTCGTAAAGTTGTTTTTTATATTTTTTGTAATGTAGTTTTTTGTACTTGAAATTTTCGTAGTGATGTTTTTCCTGCTTGAGATTCTCGTAATAAAGATTTTTGTGTTGAAAATTTTTGTAATGAATATATGTGTACTCAATTATTTTTCATACTCAAGTTATTTTTCAGAATCTAATGTCCTTCCAGAATAATTTTATCTTAATATGAATAATAATCATGACAATCTGAAAGGTAAGATTCCTCCTGGAGTTTTTATAAAATCCTTTTACTTGCTATTAGTTACTTTTGTTTTTAAAATATCCTAGATTCTAGTTTCCTTAAATCCGAATATTTTCTTTTAAAAAACTCAAATGATAGGATCATACCAAATTTTCCTTGCAGCTATCATTTCAACCGTCAGATCAGATCAAAATAATTCTCAGCCATTGGATTCAGATGGGAAGATGAACTGTCGCTTCCACACCTATAAAAAGGGGACCCCCGATAGTTTTCCCACATTGGTTTTCAAAGCTTTTGTGTGTCGAAGCTATGCCCAAATTCAGAAGCCCGTTCTAGATTTACAAAGCTTTATCAATTCTGAATGTCTGATGAATTTCCTTCTCAAGAAATTTATTCTATCAAGCCGATTTCGGAGTGGTAGATATCTAAGGAGAGGTTGGTGCATCCGAACTTATTCAATAAGTATGACTCTATTATTTCAAATAATATCAAGCTCAATGGATGGGAGAGTGTATCCATTTCAAATCCAGGAGCTCGAGATGTTGTGTATCCAGATCCACTCATTGAATTCAATTAGTATGTTTTTTTTCAAGGAGTATTGCAGAGAAATGTTTTCCATCAAAAGTTAATGTAAAAATTATGCACTTTCTTATACCAAGGCTGCTAGCCTGGTTGGACTATCTTATGAAGGGGAAGCCGAGTTTTGTTCCCAAAAATTACCGTATGAGCAAGAAGTTTTGTAAAGGTGACGACTTTACAGTGTCTTGGTCTTTCATATGTCAAGACTGCAAAGATTTCTCACCTATCTACCGAATATCGGATCCTAGAGTTCTGGGTTCAGGTCTTATTATACCGAGAAAGGGTGATAAGGACACTCCTAAGAAAAGTGATATGTATATCTTATATTTTTTGGTAAATCTAAGGAAAGTCAATATGATGAAGCATATTCTCATTATGATAGAGAATATCAAGAATGGGAATCTGAGAGCACAGATAATCATGTATCCTGCCCTACTCTCCATGTTGATAGTTCGGTGTCTTTAATCGTTCAAGAATACTTGCAGTTACAAGATGAGGAATTACAAAGTAATGCTAATCAGTGATGATACCTTAAAGAGAATGAAATTAGGTTTCTCTAAGGAGTCATGTGAGTTTTTTGATCTACCAGAGGATGAAGTAGAAGATGTTCCGAAAAATACTGAAGTGGTTGAACCATAAAAAAAATCTGGAAAGAAGAGTAAACTAAAGTAAGTGGAAGAAACAGAGAAAACCCCTATGGCCAAAGAAACTGAATCTACACCAACAAATCCCAAGAAATATAAATTCTATCCAGATGAGGTAGTTTCCAAATGGAGGGTGGATAAAAAGAATAGGAAGGAAGGGGATCCATAGTTTGGCCTAGACCTTGCAGAGGCCAAAGCATTGAAAGAGAAAGCTACTGAAGAGCTTGAGAAGCAAGCCAAAGAGAAGAGGCTTAAGAAAAATATGTCAGAGGCAGATATTGTGAAATACCTTTTGAAGGCTATTGAAGTTGCATCCGAGAACATTCCTTTACCGAAGACTTTTTTAGTAGAACCATTATCTGAGACACCGGGGAAAAAGTTTATGACTCAAGAAAAAGATCAAGAGAAGGTTTCTGAACAGATAGAAGTTGTGAAGGAAGTTCAATAAGTAAAAATCACTAAATATTCCATTGATCAGATAAAGAAAGTAGAAGTCTTTCATGAGATGGATAGTGATTCTGAAAAATTTTCAATCCAGACTTGTCAAGCCTGATCTTTGAAACTTGAAACTCTTGAAATGGATGAGAAGGATGAAGTGGAAGTGAACAAATTGTCTGAGGAAGAAAGACATAATCATGACTTCATTCTTCCTGAAGATATTGAGGCATGAGCTGAGAAAGAAATATTTGATGAAGATAGGATTATTTAGTTGTCTGTGAGTGAGCAGGAATCTCCAGATGAAGAAGTTATTCCAAAAACCAACAAGGGGAAACACGTGGTTGTTGATACCCCATCCAAAGCAATTTTGAGGAAGAAGGAAGATGGTGGAACTTATAAGAGGAAGCTGGTTGAGCTAGAAGATGAACCATCAACATGAAAAATGTCAGATTCGGAGTCATCAGCTCTAGGACATGATTTTGTCATTCAATCCATGAAGAAGCTGGTGGATTCCATTATGTTCTTTCCAACAATTGACTCCAGATGCCAGATGCTCCAGCATAGCATGAATCAAAAATTAGACTCTATATCTAGGGTGATGGATAGGTGTGTAGAGACTGAGTCCGGACACAAGAATTTACATATCAACTATGAATCCCATATAAAATCATGCAAGAAAATTACCAACTAGTCAAAGAAGATTGTTGAAGATTTTAGAGAGCTTGATCAATTTCAAGAATATGTCAAGGAATCTTTTGATACCGAAGACACCAAAATAAAGGATCATACAAATATCTTTGAGAATAATATAACCCTTGAACAAAATACTCGGATTGAAGTTTTCAAATATCTGAATGGGAAGTTGAATTTTGTTGTCCAATGTTGGAAAAAAGAAAGGGATCATCAGATCGAGAATCAAGAAAAGATAGTGAAGAAAGATGACTTGCTGAAGGCTCAGGAAGAGGCTCTGAAGGCTCAAGATGATAAGATCGAAGCCTTAAAGAATCAAGTAGAGGAGGATCACAAAGAGATAAAAAAGTTTAAAACCATCGTGAAGAAGCTAAAACCCCAGGAAAAAGAAGAAAAATATTCCCAAATCCAATCTTTTGTTGTATCGGTTCTTCCTTGTAAAAATTCTTTCAATCCTAATGAAATTGTGGTTGCTTGTTTTTTTAGGACGTTTGTATTAATATTTCAGGTAATATATATTTTTTCCATTCCCTCAAACACTTTTTGAAAATCACAAAGGGGGGGAATGAAAAATAATTCTAAATAAAGAATAAATATTCCTAAGGGGGAGTTTATCTAAGGGGGACTTTTCCATTATGAATATTTCCATACTCAAGATAATGAAAATTCTCATTCTATAAATCTAGAATACGATCCTTAGTGTTCCAAAGCCTAAGGGGGGGGGGGTCAGTCGTATTCATATTTGACCTTAAATAATGGGAGACATGTTTTATTTGCATAGTTTAGTAAAATATTTTCTAAGTCCTTATACTCTTTTCCATAAGGATGTTTGTGCTTTCCAAAAAGGGGGAGATTGTTGAGTTAATAAAGTTTTCCTTATGACTTTTCTATTCCTTAATACTTGGGGGAGATTGTAATGTCAATATGTTTTCCGTATGACTTTAAAATTCCTTCTTATTTTGAAAATCACAAACACCTTATCTCAAGGAAAATATCTTTTTACCTTGTGTTTCCCTTCTATAAGGAAAATTTCCTTCCTCAAGGAAATTTATTTTTACCTTGTTTTCATTATTAATATCATAATTTTTCTAAGTGTTAAATTCAGTTTGAAACCAAAACCTCAGAATCCTATAATAACATAGATATGAAGCATTCTGTTTTAGGATCCAAATTCACAGAATTCTAGTTACGAACTCTTATGAGTTCTGACTCCGAATTCTGAATCAAAATTCTGTTTACGAACTCTTCTGAGTCGTGGCTCCAAATTCTAAATTATAATTATGGTTACGAACTATTCTGATTTCTGACTCCTAATACTGAATCAAAATTCTGGTTACGAACTCTTTTGAGTTCTGACTCCGAATTCTGATTATAAATTCTCGATACGAACTATTCAGAGTTCTGACTCTGAATTCTGATTATGAATTCTGGATATGAACTCTTCTGAGTTCTGACTCCGAATTCTGATTACAAATTCTGGATACGAACTGTTTTGAGGTCTGGCTCCAAGTTCTCTGAATTCATACTCTGAACTCTTATGAGTTCTAACTCCAAATTCTCATGAACTATGACTCCGAACTTTTTAAGTTCATGTTCCAAATTCATGTGAATCCAAATTCCTAATTTCCTTGAAATTCAGACTCTGAAATTCTAATGAGTTCATGTTCCAAATACCTAGAAAATAGAATCTGAATATCCTTGTATTATAGACTCCGAATTCAGTTTTGGTTAGACTCCGAAATTTCATTTTCTTACATTCAAAATATTGGATTTCTAGTTATGTAACCACATTTTTTCTAACACTTGTTTTGTTATAAAATAATGTCATGCATTCAGTTACTAACTAACCATTTTTTGAGTGACACATGTACTGGTCCCTCCTAAATTCAAGAAAAATATAACCGTTGGAGGAGGGAGCTGACCATTTAAGCTGTTCCTATAAATAAGATCTCATTTGAGAGATCTCATAACTCTGATGAACAAGTTGATCAATCTAGAGATTACATGCAGATTAAGTGATTTCTAGAGAGATACTTTCATTACTTAATGCGTAATGATCTTTTTTTCATGTTTTCTTTGTGTGACTCTGAATGTTGCTGAGTAAATTCGAGGGCTTCCGGGAATAGAAAGACAGAGGTGCCAACTACCTTGAAGTTAAGGGCTTCCTTGGTGAAAAGGACATAGCTACTGACTACCTTGAAGTTGAGGGCTTGCGGGGATAGAAAGACAGACTTCGATCTATGTATCGAGAGATTACCCTGGTGTGGGTAAGACATACTTTCTTAAAAGTATAAATCAAGAGACCTTTATCCAAGGTTGTTAGATACCATTATTTTTGGGTTAAAAGTTTCACTACTTGTTACATGTTTTTTTAAAAGTTTTCCAATGCATTTGTATTATTGAGGAAAGTATAACGATCTTATATTTTCTTATACTTGTACTCTAATTTAGTTAGATTCTATACGCTTTAAGGTAGAATCTTAGTTGTTGTAAACTATTTTTAAGTTTCATTTCCAGAATCACTTTTCCATAATCAAGAAAGTTATTAGAACTTAGAGGTGTTGTGAATTTTGGTTACGCAATATTACCTCAGGGATTTTTAAAGTATAAAATTCACCACCCCTCTTGTATTTGTGCATATCATATTTTTATATTCGATCCTACATTTGGTATTATAGAGTATATCATACTCACATACCATCTCAAAAATTGGTATCAGTGGATGTTACCTCTGAATTAATCACACGATTAGATTCAAAAGAGAATCCATCTCATTCTTTTTCGAAATCAGTTTTTCGGACTCATAATGTTTGGATTCATTTTTTCTTAGAGATACCCTTGTTCTATATTTTCCTTGCTTAGTAATATTTTCCTTGTTTACGAAATTTTTCTATTAACAATTTTTTGTGGAAATAATTTTCTGTAAGATGGCAGGAATCGATGTTGGTTCTATTGACTATCTCAATCCAACCAGACCAACTATCTTTGATGGAAATGATTACAAATATTGAAGAGATCGAATGAAGACCTTTATTATCAATACTGGTGTTGATAATTTTATTTGCTTACCATAGGATATAAAATCCCTGTCAAAGAAGTTAGTACCTTTACCAATCAAGAAAAGCTTGAATATCAACTAAATTATAAGGTATGTAATACTTTGATTTGTTCCACGACTAGAAACATATATAGCCAAATTTCATCTTGTGAAGCAGAAAATTGTATATGGATGAAACTTGAAGTAACTCACTTTGGAACTTCCAAAGTAATTGAAACTAGAAGAGCCATGCTCAGAGTTGAATATTATGGTTTTTTAATTCATTATGGTGAACCCATATGTAAGGTGAAACAAAGATTCATGACTATTGTGAATAGTTTACAATCCATGGGTGAGAAAGGATTAGATGATGAAGTTCTTGTTGATAAGATCATAGACATCATGCCGAATGAGTGGGAATCCAAGAGAACAACTATAGATGAGAACCGAAAGGTTACTCATATTTTCTTAGATGAACTATTTGGAACTCTACTTCAACATGAGAATAGAACGAAGAGTGATGCGGATAATGTAAAGAAGAAGAATGGAAATGGTAGTGTTGCTTTTACAACAACTTTAAATCATATGAAAGCTAAGACTCCTAAGAGAGTTACCAGATCCATGTCTAAGGAAGTTGTTATCCAATCTGAATCTAGTGGAAGTGAATCCTTAGAGAACTAATTAACCAATCTTGCTCAAAGGATGAACAAGATAGCTAGACAGAGGAACTTTCAATATAGATATAAGAAAAAGGAAATTAAAGATAAGAAAGATTCAGAATTTACATGTTATGAATGAAAGAGAGCTGGACATATAAGACCTTATTGTCCTATTCTTAAGACAAAAGAAAGAAAGGAAAGGCATTCAGATAGAAACAGAAAAAAGTATTACAGGGATAAAGCTAAGAATGTCTGGAAAGCTAATGACACCTAGAGTGCCAGTGGTGGAGACTCTTTAGATGAATCATCATATTATGAAACTTTTGGATTAAAGAATCATGGTCTAATAGCCAAACTACATATTAAAAATCATTGTTTAATGGGTAAGGTACACCATGTTGAATCAATGACCAATGTTTCTTTAAATAAAAATTATAGTAATTATGAATTTTAGAACTTTTCGGATGAATAATCTTATTCTGATGAAGATAATACTTTACCTTCCTATGAAAGAAGTTTCTAGGTTTTCCAAACTTCTTGATATTGAGAACTCAAAACTCATGAAAAAACATGATATGGAAAATTCTAGGGATAATATTCTTAATTAGGAAATATCAAATAATTATAAAGATATTGCTAAGAAAAATGTTTATTTTGAATGTATTTTAAAAAATCATGAGAAAGAAAATTCTGAGAAGAATAAACTTTCTAAAGATCTAGAAAACATAATTTCTAAGAAAAATATTTTCGAGCCTAGCTATAGTTCAAAATAAAATGTTTTTGAAGACAAGAACTTGGTTATCAAACATAAATCCAGAATATTTTCCTTGAGGAAGTGTTTGTCAAACTGTACCTTAGGTAAAGAAAATTTTGAAAAATTGTATTCTCAAATCCGACCAATAATGAATAGTTGTGGTTTTGGTTATACTAGTTCTAAACCAATTTTTAGTAAC
Source organism: Viscum album (assembly GCA_963277665.1). Classification (NCBI taxonomy): domain Eukaryota; kingdom Viridiplantae; phylum Streptophyta; class Magnoliopsida; order Santalales; family Viscaceae; genus Viscum; species Viscum album. Next base: position 1,819,490,798 of record OY728161.1, on the reverse strand, counting down.
AATTTCATTGTTCCTCAAATTGCTCCAAACTGTACTAAGTGTCAGTGTGGTGGACATTGGGCAAAGAATTGTCCTCTAAACAAAACACAGTCTTTAGTATTTCAAAAAGCCTATTTTTATAAAAATATGTGGGTGCCTAAAATTTTTCTTTCTGAGATTTCCAGAACCAAGAAAGTCTAGATTCTGTAAACCTATATTTTTCATATTTTTAGGAAAATAGAGAAGGTACCAACAGAAATACATGGTACAAGGATAGTGGATGTTCCCGACATATGACTGGTAATAAAAACTATTTTGAAAAGATTATCATGAAAAAGGTGGAAAAGTAACTTTCGAATATAATGATCAGGGAGAAATTATTGGTATAGGTAACATCGTTCTTGTTGGAAAAACATTGATTTAAAATGTTTTATTGGTTAAGGGTCTTAAGAACAACCTCATTTGCATAATCCAGTTATGTGATGAAGGCTACCTTGAGAATTTTAGGAATGGTAAGTGCTTTGTACACAATTCCAAGGAAGAGTTTATTCTTTCTTCCCATAGGCAAGAGAATTTTTACACACTAAATTTAGAACACCTTAGGAGTTAAGACCTACCTTGCCTTAGTGCAATGTAAGATCATTATTTTTTATATCATAGAAGGTTATGACACTGTAACCTTATGAAATTATGCAAACTTTCTAAGAAAATATTAGTTAAGGATCTACAGGAGCTTAGATTTGATTCTTCAAAAGTTTGTGACCCTTGTCAATATGGAAAGAAATATAAATCAAGTTTTAAATTAGTAGCTGAAGTCTCAACTATAGATACATTACAACTAGTTCATATGGATATTTTTGGTCTAACAAAAACTGGAAGCATTGGAGGCAAGTACTATGTATTTGTCTTAGTAGATGACTATAATAGATCTGCGTGGGTCTATTTTCTAGAAAAGAATTCTGAAGCTTTTTCTTATTTCAAATGTTTTAGAACCCATTTTTAATATGAGAAAATCTTTCCATTGAAAACTATTCATAGTGATCATGGAGGAGAATTTCAGAATTCTGATTTTGAAACTTGTTGTAGTAAAAAATTTATTACTCACAACTTCTTAGAACCTAGAACACCTCAACAGAATTGTGTTGTTGAAAGAAGAAATAGAATTATTTAAGAGATAACTAGAACCATGTTAAATGAGTATTTTGTAGCCAAACATTTTTGGGCTGAAGTTGTATGTACTTCTTGTTATACTATAAATTTAGTTTTGATTAGACATTTTCTTAATAAAACTCTTTATGAGTTATGGAATGGTAGAAAATGTAGACTTTCCTAATTCATGGTTTTGGTTGCAAGGTATTCATTCTGAATAATAAATATAATCTACATAAATTAGCACCAAAATCTGATGAAGGAATTTTCTTAGGCTACTCCACAACTTCTAAGGCATATAGAGTTTTCAATAGAAACCCTTTTACTGTTGAAGAGACAGTACATGTAAAATTTGATGAAACCGATCCTTTTGTTTTTAAAAAACCCAACCTATATCTTCAGATGTGTCTTAAAAAATTGATTATCAACCTTTGATAGAAGATCCTTTTGATAAGGAAACTTTTCAAGAAGATACTTATGAAACATTTACCCTAGAAGATTCCCCACCCTATGTTGATGAACAGGTTTTACAAAAACCGAAATCAGTTGTTTCTAACGAATCAACCTAGTTATATCATCATTGGTGATGTAAATAAACCTGTAAGGACTATAAGTTACTTATGAAATGAAGTAGAACATCTAGCATTCATCTCCCAATTAGTGCCAAAAATCACTGATGAAGCTTTAGGTGATGGTGTTTGGAATAAAGCCATGCAAGATGAACTAAATGAATTCGAAAGGAATAAAGTCTGGACCTTGGTAGAAAGACCTAAGGAAACTTAAGTTATTGAAGTAAAATGGGACTTCAGAAATAAGTGTGATGAAAATGGAATCATTGTTAAAAATAAAGCTAGATTAGTTGCAAAATGCTATAGTCAATAAGAAGGAATAGAATATGAAGAAACATATGATCTAGTAGCTTGGCTTGAATCTATTCATATTTTACTTGCCTTTGCAGCATTCTTCAATTTCAAACTTTTTCAAATGGTTTGAAATGTACATTCCTTAATGGTTATGTTAAAGAAGAAGTTTTTGTTGAACAACCTCTTGGAATTGAAGATACAAAACATCCTGATCATGTTTTTAGACTTACCAAAGCTTTATATGGCCTTAAACAAGCACCTAGAGCTTGGTATGATAGACTTATAGGATTTTTGATTCAAAATAATTATGTTAAGGGAAATTAAGATCCAATTATTTTTATAAAGATAGATAATAAAAATGTTTTGATTGTTCAAATTTATTTTGATGACATTATATTTGGTTCAACTCAGCAATATTTAACCGATTCCTTTGTGGATTTAATGAATTCTGAGTTTGAAAGAGTATGATGGGTGAGTTAACATTTTTTCTTGGTTTTCAAATATCTAAAAAACCAAAAGGAATATTTATCTCCCAAAATAATAATATTAAATATCTCTTTAGAAAGTATGGATATAAAAACACTAAAAGTATTAGTACTCCCATTGGTACCTCAAACAAACTTGATCTTGATGAAACCGAGAAACTAGTAGATCAAACATCTTTTAATGGTATGATAGGAAGTTTACATTACTTGATGGATAGTCATATAGAATTAATGTTTTCAGTATGATTATATGCAAGATATCAATCCAATCCAAAGGAATCTCATTTGAAGGCAGTGAAAATATATTTTGGCTACTTAAAGGGAATAATCGATTTAGGACTCATTTATACTTCGGGAAATGATTTTGTTTTAAAAAAAATTCGGATGCTGAATTTGGTGGATGAAGAATGGATAGGAAGAGTAAATTCGGAAAATGTCATTTCTTAGGAGATTCATTAGTTTCTTGGTCTTGCAAGAAGCAACACACAGTAGCACTTTCCACTGCTGAAGCTGAATATGTAGCAGTTGGAAGTTTCTGTTCTCAAGTGTGGTGGATGCAATACGCACTCATAGACTATGGTATGAGTTTTACCAAATCAAAAATTTTGTGTGATAATACAAGTACCATTGGACTTAGTAAAAATATTTCACATCACTCTCGTGAAAATCACATAAATATTAGTCATCCCTTTCTTAGGGATCACATACGAAAATGAGATATTATTCTACAATTTATCAGAATGCAAGATCAACTTACTGAAATTTTCACAAAATCTTTACCCTCTAATAGATTTGAATACATCAAAAAGAAGTTAGGAATGATAACCGTAAGGTAATCCTCTATGTTAACATTCTGTTAAACCAATATCCTTACAGTAATAAACTCCTTTTCAAAAGGGGGAGGACATTTTCTTGCTTGTTTTTCATATTTTTCTTAATTAAGTATTTCATATTTTTTATAATGAGGTTTTTCATATTTTTTGTAATAAGGTTTTTCGTATTTTTCATAATGAAGTTTTTCATATTTTTCGTAATGTGGGTTTTCATATTTTTCTTAATGATGTTTTCATATTTTTTCTAATGAAGTTTTTTTATATTTTTCATAATGAAGTTTTTCATATTTTTCGTAATGAAGTTTTTCATATTTTTCGTAATGAAGTTTTTCATATTTTTCGTAATGACTTTTTTCATATTTTTCGTAATGATTTTTTTCATATTTTTTGTAATGATGTTTTTCATATTTTTTGTAATGAAGTCTTTTATATTTTTTGTAATGATGTTTTTCATATTTTTCGTAATAAATTTTTTCATATTATTCGTAATGAAGTTTTTTATATTTTTCTTAAAGAATTTTTGTCATAATTTTCTTAATGAAGTTTTTCATATTTTTCGTAATGAAGTTTTTCATATTTTTCTTAATGAAGTTTTTCATACTTGAAATTTTCTTAGTGAAGTTTTCCGTACTTGAGATTTTTGTAATGAAGATTTTTATAATGAAAATTTTCTTAATGAGGATCTATGTACTCAATTCTTTTTCATACTCATGTTTTTTTTGGAATCTAAAGTCCTACAAGAAGAATATTCCTCAATACAAATAATTCTTCTAACAATCCAAAAGGTAAGATTCTTCCTTGAATTTTTGTAATAACCTTTTACTTGCTGTTAGTTTCTTTTGTTTTTAAAATTTCTTGGATTCTAGTTTCCTTAAATCTGAATATTTTCCTTTAAAAACCTCAAAAGATCATATCCTACCAAATTTTCCTTGCGGCTATTATTTCAACCATCAGATCAGATAAGAAGAATTCTTAGCCATTGGATTCAGATGGGAAGATGAACCATCACATAAAAACCTATAAAAAGGGACCCCCAATAGTTTTCCAACATCGGTTTTCAAAGCTTTTGCATGTCGAAGCTCTACCCAACTTCAAAATACCTTTCTAGATTTACAAAGCTTCCTCAAGTCTGATTGTGTGCTGAAGTTCCTTCTCAAAAAATGTCTTCTGTCAAGCCGCTTTCGAAGCGACAGATATACAAGGAGCGGTTGGTGCATCTGAAATTCTTCAATAAGTATGACTCTATTATTTCAAATAATATCAAGCTCAATGGATGGAAGAGTGCATCCATTTCAAAGACAGGAGCTCATGATGTTCTGTATCAAGATCTACTAGTTGAATTCTATGAATCAGTTTTCTTTTTCAAGGAAGATGTCAGTGATAAATTTTCCTTCAAAAGTTTTGGTAAAACTTATGTTCTTTCTTATACCAAGGGTTATAGCCTATTAAGGCTATCTTATAAAGGGGAAGATGTGTTTTTTTCCCACAAATTAACAGATGTTCAAGGAAGTTTTGTTAAGGTGGAAGGCTTTATAGTGTCTTGGACTTTCAGATGTGAAGACTGCAAATATTGCTCACCTATCTACCATCAATCAGATCCCAGAGTTATGGGTTCAGGGTATTATCGTACCGAGAAAGGGTGAGAAGGAAACTCTTAAGAAAAGTGATATGTATATCTTATATTTTTTGGTAAATCTATGGAAAGTCAATTTGATGAATCATATTCTCATTACGATAGTGAATATCAAGAATGGGAATCTGAGAGCATCGATAATCAAGTATCCAACCCTACTCTCCATGTTGATAGTTCGGTGTCTTGGATCATTCAATATTCCTTGCAGTTCTAAGATGAGGAATTGAAAAGTAATTATAATCAGCAATGATACCCTCAAGAGGATGAAAGTAGGTTTCTCAAAGGATTCAAGTGAGTATTATGATCTACTAGAGGATGAAGCAGAATCCATTCTGAAAAATATTGAAGAGGCTGAACCATAAAAGAGAGCTAGAAAGAAGAGGAAACTAAAGGAAGTGTTAGAAACATAGAAAACCCCTAATGCCAAAGAAATCGAATCCGCACCTCCAAAGACGAAGATACGTAAATCCTATCCGGATGAGGTAGTTTCCCAATAGAGGGAGGATAAAAAGAATAGGAAGGAAGGGGAGCCACAGTTTGGTCTAGACCCTACAGAGGACAAAACATTGATAGAGAAAGCTGCATAAGAGATTGAGAAGCATGCCAAATAGAAGAAGCTTAAGAAAACAATTTTGGAGGCAGAGATTGTGCAATCTCTTTTGAAGACTACTGGAGTTGCATCCGAGATCATTCACATACCATAAACGTTCTTAGTAGAAAAATTACCTGATACACCAGGGAAAAAGTTTATTACTTCGGAAAAAGTTCAAGAGATGGTTTCTAAACATATAGAAGCTATGAAAGAAGTTCAAGAAGAACAAATCACTGAAGATACAATTGATCTGATAAAGCATGTAGAAGACTTTCAAAAGATATAAAGTGCTTCCGAAAAATTTTCAATTCGGACTTCTCATGCTGGGTCTTCAAAACTTCCAACTCTTGAAATGCATGAGAAGGCTGAATAAGAAGTGTACAAATTGTCTGAGGAAGAGAGGCATAATCATGACTTCATTCTTCCTGAAGATATTGAGGCAGGATCTGAGAAAGAGAAATTTGATGAAGATAGGATTGTTCAATTGTCTGAGAGTGAGAAGGAATCTCCAAATGAAGAAGCTATTCTGAAAACCAACAAGGGGAAACAAGTGGTTGTTGATACCCAATCCAAAGCAATTTTGAGGAAGAAGGAAGCTGGTGGAACTTTTAAGAGGAAGCTGGTTGAGCTAGAAGAAGAAACATCACGAAAAAAAATGCCAGATTCAGAGTCATCATCTCTAGGATATGATTTTGTCGTTCAGTCCCTGAAGAAGCTAGTGGATACCATTTATATCCTTCCAACAATTGACTCTAGATGCAAGATTTTACAGAAAACCATGAATCAGAAATCAGACTCTGTATCCATGGTGATGGATAGGTGTGTAAAGATTGACGCCGAACACAATAATTTCCTTATCAGCTATGAATCCCACAGAAAATCATGTAAGAAAATGACCAGCTGGTCGAAGAAGATTTTTGAAGATTTTAGAGAGCTTGATCAATTTCAAGAAGATGTCAAGGAAACTTTTGATACTGAAGACACAAAAATCAAGGATCTTATAAATAGCTTTGAGAATAAGCTAACCCTTGAACAAAATACTCGGATTCCAGATGTCAAAGATCTGAATGGGAAGTTTAATTTTGTTGTCCAAAGTTGGAAAATAGAAAGGGATCATCATACCAAGATTCATGAAAAGCTACTGAAGCAAGATGACTTGTTGAAGGCTCAGGAAGAGGGTCTGAAGGCTTAAGATGATAAGAACAAGCCTTAGAGAAACAAGTAGAGGAGGATCAAAATGAGCTAAAAAAGCAAAAAAACATTGTGAAGAAGCTGATGCCCAAGGAAAAAGAAGCAAAATAGACCCAAATCCGATCTTTTGTTGTATCTGTTATTCCTTGTACATCTTCTTCCAGTCCTAATGATATTGTGGTTGCTTGTTTTTTTTGGATGTTTGTACGAATATTTCAGGTAATATATATATTTTTTACATTCCCTCAAACTCTTTTTGAAAATCACAATGGGGGAGAAGGAAAAATAATTCTATGTAAAGAAGAAATATCCCTAAGTAAGGGGGAGTTTATCTAAGGGGAGTTTTCTATTACAAATATTTCCATACTCAAGATAATGAAAATTCTCATTCTGGAAATCTAGAATACGATCCTTAGTGTTCCATAGCCCAAGGGGGAGTTGTTCGTATTCATCTATTCCCATAAATAAAGGGATATAAGGATTATTTGCAATTTTTAGTAAAATAGTTTCTAAGTCTTTATATTATTTTTTGTAAGGATGTTTGTGCTTTCCAAAAAGGGGGAGATTGTTGAGTCAATAAGGTTTTACTTATGACTTTTTCATTCCTTCATACTTGGAAGAGATTGTAAAGTGAATAAGGTTTCCTTATGACTTTACCATTCCTTGTTGTTTTGAAATTGATAAACACCTTATCTCAAGGCAAATCACTTTTTACCCTATGTTTCACTCCTATAAGGAAAATCTCCTTCCTCAAGGAAATTTATTCGTACCATGTTTTCATTTTTCATGTCATAATTTTTCTAAGTGTTAAATATGGTTTGAAACCAAAATCTCGGAATCCTATAATTACCTAGATATGAAGCATTCTATTTTAGGATCTGAATTTTCAGAATTGTGGTTACAAACTCTTCTGACTTCTGACTCCGAATTTTGAATCAAAATTATGGCTACGAACTCTTCTACGTTCTAACTCCAATTTCTGAATCAGAATTATGGTTATGAACTATTCTGAGTTTTGACTTTGAATTCAGAATCAGAATTCTTGTTATGAACTCTTCTGAGTTCTGACTCTGAATTATGATTACAAATTCTCAATATGAACTATTCAGAGTTCTGACTCCTAATTATGATTACGAATTCTTGATACAAAGTCTTCTTAGTTATGACTCTTAATTATGATTATGAATTCTGGATACGAAGTCTTCTTAGTTATTACTTTGAGTTCTCTGAATTCAGACTCCGAACTCTTATGAGTTCTAACTCAGAATTCTCATAAACTCTAACTCCAAACTTTTTAAGTTTAGGGTCCGAATTCTTATGAATCCAGATTCCGAATTTCCTAGAAATTCAGACTCAAGAATTATTATGATTTTAGGTTCCAAATTCCTAGAAAACAGAATCTGAATATCCCTGTATTATTGAATCTGAATTTAGTTTTTGTTAGACTTCGAACTTTAATTTTATTACACTCCGAATATTGGATTTATAGTTATGTAACCATATTTTTGCTAACACTTGTTTTGTTATAAAACTATTTCATGAATTCAGTTACTAACTAATAAATGTTTGAGTGAAACATATACAGGTTACTCCAAAATTCAATGAAAATATGACTGTTGGAGGAGGGAGTCGATCATTGAATTCATGCCTATAAATATGATCTCATTTGAAAGAGATCACAACTCTAATGAAAAAGTTGATCAATATAGAGATTACATACTGTTGAAGTGATTTATAGAGAGAGAGACTTTTATTGCTTTGTGCATACTGAAATTCTTGTTCAGGTTTTCTTTGTGCGACTCCGAATGTTGCCGAGTACATTCGAGGGCTTCTGGGGTTAGGAAGACAGAGATGATGACTACCTTGAAGTTGAGGGATTCCTTACTGAGGAAGACATAAGTGCCGATAATGAAAATTTTCATTCCAGAAATCTATGATACGATCCTTTGTGTTCCAAATCCTAAGGGGGAGTTATTCATAATCATCATTGACCATAAATAATGGGAGATAAGTTTTATTTTCAAAGTTTAGTAAAATATTTTCGAAGTCCTTATATTATTTTTTGTAAGGATGTTTGTGCTTTCCAAAAAGGGGGATATTGTTGAGTCAATAAAGTTTTCCTGATGACTTTTCCATTCCTTCATACTTGGGGGAGATTGTAGAGTCAATAATGTTTCCTTATGACATTACCATTCTTTCATGTTTTGAAAAACAAACACCTTATCTCAAGTAAAATCTCTTTTAACCCTTTGTTTCACTTCTATAAGGAAAATTTCCTTCCTCAAAGAAATTTATTCTTACCTTTTTTTTCATTTTTCATATCATAATTTTTCTAAGTTATAAATTCAGTTTGAAACCAAAACCTCGGAATTCTATAATTACCTAGATATAAATCATTCTGTTTTAATTTCCAAATTCTCAAAATTAGGGTTACAGTCTCTTCTAAGATCTAAATTCAAATTCTAAATCAAAATTCTGGTTACAAACTCTTCTAAGTTCTGACTCTGCATTCTGAATAAGAATTCTGGTTACAAGCTCTTCGGAGTTCTGACTCCGAATTCTAAATCATAATTCTGGTTACGAACTCTTCTTAGTTCTGACTTTGAATTCTGATTACAAATTCTGGATACGAACTCTTCAGAGTTCTAACTACAAACTCTGATTATGAATTCTAGATACGAACTATTCTAAGTTCTAACTTCGAATTCTGATTATGAATTGTGGATATGAACTCTTCTAAGTTCTGATTCTGTGCTCTCTGAATTCAGACTCTGAACTCTTATGATTTCTGACTCCAAATTCTCATGAACTTTCACTCCAGACTTTTTAAGTTCAGGTTTCGAAGTCTTGTGAATCCAGATTCTGAATTTCTTAGAAATTTAGACTCCTGAATTCTAATGAGTTCTGGTTCCGAATTCCTAGAATACCGAATCCGAATATCCTTGTATTGTAGATTCCAAATTGAGTTTTGGTTAGACTCTGAACTTTCATTTTCTTACATTCCGAATATTAGATTTCTTGTTATGTAACCATATTTTTTCTAACACTTTTTTTGTTATAAAACGATTTCATGCATTCAGTTACTACCTAACAGTGGTTTGAGTGACACATGTATAGTTCCCTCCAGAATTCAAGGAAAATATGACTGTTGGAGGAGGGAGATGACCATTGACGTCGTGCCAATAAATAGGTTCTCATTTGAAAGAGCTCATAAATCTGATGAACAAGTTGATAAATCTAGAGATTACATGCTGCTGAAGTGATTTCTAGAGATTGAGACTTTCATTGCATAGTGCGTACTGAACTTCTTGTTCAGGTTTTCTTTGTTCGACTCTGAATGTTGCTATGTACATTCAAGGGATTCCCGGGATAGGAAGACAGAGGTGCCAACTACGTTGAAGTTGAGGGCTTCCTTCCATTCATTATAAACCCAAATCATAGTTTACATTTGGTTAGTTCAACTACACAAAACACATTTCCCATCTCTTAACCCAAGGTACAACTCACTGAGAACCCATTTAATTTTAAGTGGAGGAACTCTTACCATGTTCACATGTCAAAACTCTCTAAACCACCATCAAGAAAACCAAACCCATTACAAATATATTTCCATATATACTCTCCCTTAAATAATAGTTCTAATATAAATGGATAATGAAGAGAAACTATTGTGGTCCATTAATTCATAAAATCTCAAGGAAACACCAGACTTGGGATTATACATGCCAAATGTTTTACACATTACTTTATTCCCATGGTCATCAGTGACTAGGAGTATTATAATTCTCAAAAGTCCTATGAATTACATAATCTTAATTTTTCAATACATTATATATTAATAACCATGTCTCATTATCATTTTTGTATAATAAGAAAATTATCACCAAATACACTACATCACAACATTCGTGGATTGTATATTAACAAATAGAATAGTGTGGACCACCTAACTTATCTTAGTGGTAATATCTTTGCTATAGTTCATATGATGAATTAGGATCATGTGAAATAAATCTCTAAATAAAAAATACCATTAATTAGGTTTTAAAAATGAAATACTAATAATTTTTTAAGGAAACCTCAATACTAACAGGTATTAATATCTTCATTGATTCAATAATAGGGAGGTGTGAATCATTAAATATTTTTTATTTTATGTTATACCTATAGAAAAACATTGTCAAGAATTTATGTTTTTGAATTTTATTATGTTTTTACTTTAATATAACTTTAGGAAACACAAAAAATAAGGAATAAATAATTTACATTTTTTACCACTAAAAAAATATATACACACTTTTTATAATAATAAAAAATCTAGACTATAAGGTGTAGTATCATCATGGAAATAAATGACCAGGGATCATCATTTAATTTGAGCTAAACGAATATATAATTTTGTATATTTTACATGTTACCAAATAATAAAAATAATTATATTTAAAATATACAATAAAAGAATAATCATCATTTAAAAAAGTCTTCACTTTGTTGTTATTGAGTGCTGACTCCTCTTTTTTCTATTGACATGATATTTTTTTAATCAAATGGTGAGTGCAGAAAATATTCAATAACTTAAAAAATATTTATATTTTTCATTGATATTTCATGATAAAAGACTAACCTCTAATATTTTATCAATAAGAAAAAATAATACATCTACTACACATACTATTGCATCGCACCATGTCATCAAAAATAAATTCAAATTCAGATTCCATGTTTTTAATCTTAAAGAATTATATGAATGAAGATTATATAAATTTATTTGGTTTATTATTATTTATTTTTATTGATAAAAAACACTTAAAATTAATAAAATCCTATATCACCAAACATTCTTTCTATATTAACATATACTAATCAAAGAAGCCTATAATTGTTTTTCATTATAAGTAATAATTTTAAATTAAAATTACAAAGGATTTTTTTTCAAAAAATATCCCACTTAAATTTAAACCATAAAATAAATCCTAGTAATCTAGTTACACTTTATATATATAAATAACTGAAATAATTAAGTTTGAGTATCCCTTGACCCATTTATTGAGCAACATTAGTAAGAATAATCAAATCCTATTGTTTTCTATCTGACTATCACATGTTAATATCATAAAAAATATGAATATTTAACTTCACTAAAACCATTATAAAATTACTTATCACCACAAACAAACTCTTCATGGTACACCATAATGAATTTGGTTTTTATTCAAATGGAACACAACCCACTCTCCATGAAATAGATCCTATCAATAAGATGTATAAAAATTTATTGGTCACAACATGACTTGATTAGGTGATACCATGAAATAATCTAACATATATCAGTTATAATTCGAGAACCAAGAATAAAATACCCATTTCCAATATCCAAAAGTCGCATGCCATTATATTTCATGTCATTGGTCCATGATCACAAAAAGTGAACCCTGGAATATTTCATTATATTTTGGATTTCACCCATGAACATGACCAAAAGATTGATTCACTCACCATTTAATCATCTTGAGAAAAATAATGACCATTTAATTCTCAACATCACTAACACAACCAATAAAATATATCACAATGAACCCATTTATGGTGTACATGAGTTTTTTTTCAATAAAAATATACCTTATAAAACAATATTTTAAATGTATTAACCCCTTGTTTCCACCATGTACTTTCACTATAGAATTTTCATTGCAACTCTATAGAACATATTAAACTTCTTGTGAAAGAATCTGTCCAATTTGGAACATGAAAAAACATAGTGAGGAAAAGTTCCATATCAAATAGATAAAAATAGAAAATTTCACTTCTAGAACACATTTAAATAACATAAAAATAGTATAAATATATTCGACTCAAATAAAGAACCATTATTAAACTAATAATAACTGTAATTATTTTACTGATCAAATGTTATGAGTTTTTCCATCAATAACACCATCATCACCCAACTCACCCACTTCACTTTATCCAACAACAATCTCTTTCTCTGAAAACTAATATGGTGGGTTAATATTTAACCTCAAAAAACTTATTAATCTCAAAAATATACCCCTTGTATTTTGTTTTCGAACATCATACATAAATCAACCTTGATACATAGTAGTGAATAACAACTCAATCTTCTATAGCCTTCATGAGTGAGATGAACATAATAAACCAGTACTACATAAATTAATATAATTTCATCCATAAATAAAATAAAAAATGACATATATCTATTTTTTCATTGATTTTATACCCATAGTCCAATAAACACCTGAATAAACTAGCTCTAGTGGGTGAGATGTTTGATTATCCACCCCATTTTCTGATGAATTGATAATATTACCAATTTATAATGTGTAATTTATATTGTATATTTACCACTTCACGATAATTTTTTCAAAAAAAAATTATGAGTAATATTATTTTTTTGATTTTTTCCAAGATGACCAAGTATTTGATGCCACAAATCATTTGCCTCATTCAATATCAAATAAGAATAATTTTTATCATTTATGAATTGAATAAGGTCACCTTTTGTTCATTATACTTCAGTCACAAAACAACCATCAATTATAATTTTCACCATGAATCTACACTTTTAAAAAATAAATTGATTCCCTTCCCCACAATTTTTAGAAACCCTATGAATATTGTGTTTTAATCCATAGATATAAACTATATTATTCATCTTTAACATGTTATCTCCAATATTTATTGAGAAATAACCTTTGAATTTGAGTGGCCTAATATTCCCAAGTAACAATTAACCTTAAAATCACATTTATAAACCATTTTAATGCTTCATATCACATTTCATGTGATATTAACATTCACTATAAAGACATCATGGACACTATTATTGTGAATCATTACATGTAGCTTACATTTTATGTGATTTCCCTTTTTAATTTAAACCTTTTTTAGAATTACCCTTTATATTCTACTATTCTTTATGGATAATAATTATATTTTAATCTTCATTAATTTGTTTGAAAAACCATACAAAAAGTTCTTTCAATTTCAAAAAAATAATTGTATGTACTTTATAAATTTCAACCTTCTTACAAAATTGTATTCTTTGAGAGTATTGACTTACTGTAAATTCCTTCCATAAAAATATTTTTGGTTCATTAAGATACCCTTAATTCATCCAAAATATACTTGAAACTTATTCAAAACCACCATATTTCTAAATATATCCATAAAATTAAAATCTTTTTCTATAACCAAATTTTTTCAAGAATATGTCACTTAATTTACTTATCCCTTTTGACCATTAATTTTGAATTATTTTTAAATGTTATTTTGCAACACATTATTGGATTAAAATATTTATTCCATGAATTTTTAACACTCCAATTATATTATTTTCTTATTCATGATTGAATTATTAATTTTTTTAGATTGTTTGGAAGGTCTTTTTTTTTCACAATGTTCACCTAATTTCACCCCAAAATAAAGTTATAATTTTCTTACAGACATTAATAGACTTATACACATTTTGAGTGAGGTATATTTTTATTAACACCATCATTGAACTTATTTTATGCTCCATCACTTTTAAAACCATATATCAATCATTCTCCCAATTCTTTAGTGGACATCTCGAAGTTATATTTAGAATTTTTTTTATTTTTTCACTGTTTTTAAAATAATTTCAATAAAACATTCTAGTTATTTCTATTTTCATTTAAAAATATCATAAATAACTACCTCCACCTTATTAAATTTAGTAATTGACACTTATAAGTAATCAATATCCTTGAATAACTTTTAATGTTTTGAGAGACATTCCATTATTTTTTCTCTATTTATCCAAAATTTATATTTTTAAATACACTCCTTCAACTAATAATTCAACATAAAATCCATCTTAGTATCTTATTATTTGTAATATAGTTCATCCTCTTCACTAGTTAACTTATTATAAATCACTTTTGTGAAGAAAATTTATTCCTTATATTCACCTAAATTGTCAACTTCATCACTGTATTCAATAATCTCTTTATCATCTAACTTGTACAAGATTTTTTTTTAATTTTTCTAAACTATTACCAATTAAATTGAATGGAAACTCATATTTATTGAGATTTTATATTTTATTCCTTGATGAAATTCTAAATTTCACAAATTCATCATCACGTTTTTGTTAATTCATTTTTTTAAAATTCGTAACAAAATTTCCAATAACTCTGATTTCTAAACAATTCATTGAAAGATTTATTGGGAGAATTAATTTTCAATTCTGAAAAACTCTTGAAAAATTGACTTAAAATCATCAAATATAATCTCCAACACATTATAATAATTACATTTTTTATCTTTTACTTTTAGTTCTTTACAAATATTCTCTGACATAAAAAAATTTATATTTTTTATTTTTAGTTTTATTATTACTTTTGTTGAGTGTGATTCCTTATCTAATATTATAAGCAATCAATATTACATGAAAATAATCCAATGAAAGTGTATTAGAAACCCAATAATGAAGTGATTATACTTTAACATCCAATTTATCTAGAATGATTAAAATTATTTTCACTTATATTTAATCTTCAAGAGTCTCACTAAAACCCTAAATGATTCTAAAATATTTATTAGGAACATACCCATTTATATTCCTTAAAAGTAAATCCATATAAATGGATAATATGTATGGAATAATTATATATTTTATTATGTGAAAATTCATACTGTAAAATGGAAGAACAATTTTTCTTTTCAGTAAATTAATGTGACTCAAAGTGGTCACAAAATTTAAAATAAACTCCAATTAAATTAAAAGGGAAACTTCTCACATAAAAACATACACAACTCGTTATCGTTGATGGAAACCTATTAAAATACTCTCATACATATTTTTATAGAAACCTAGATACTAATAAGTATTAGGACTATCATTGATTCTTTATTGGGGATAAATTTTGGATTTTTTTTCCAATCCACCATTAAAAAAACTATATCACATATTTAAGTAATTTAATTTTATGTTGTTATAACTTTACTATCACTTAATGAAACATAAATACATTGGGAATTTATTTAAGGGCATCAACCCAAATCAAATGACTATATCAATGAAATGATCTAAAAGTACTAAGACCACATGATACACAAATCAACATAGATACTGAAGATAAAATATTATCCTTGTACTCATGATACATAAATATGTATCCTTATTTATATAAAATTTTCCAAAATAAAAAAAATATTTTCAAAAGATAAAATTGAAAAATTCTTGATAATCTAATTGGATAATTCAATTTTTATCAAAAAATCATATTCTTCTCTTCACATACTATTTTTTTCAAATATAATGTGAACAGAATATTTTACAAAAAAAACATTCTCTTATTATATAGTATATAATATTGATGAATGAGTAACCCTTGAATTTTAATTAATAAGAATAAAATTATAATTCTACTACACAAACCACTACAATCAAATTTATCACTATCAATAACTTCAATGTCAGATTCCAAGTACTTCATATTTATGAATGGAAAAGATAAAGATTCTATAAACTTATTAGGTTTACTATTAAAATTACATTTATGTCACACAATATTAAATTTTATGAAAAACGTATCAGCACAATTTATATATATCTTCTCTTTTAATTTGAATAATATAATACAGTTAACTTTCATTTGAAGTTTTAATTTAAAATTAAAATTCAATAAAAAAAATTACATTCTAAAATTATTATACGTATAAACATATTGTTAGATAAATAATGGATTTTTCTTCACCACTGATAAAAATTAGAGAAAAAATAATATATTTTGAGTATCCCTTAGACCATCTATTGAGAAATATCAATAATACTATTTGAATATGGAATTTTTCTTCATCTATGGTGTGTTGAGATCATCACCATAATATATATAGATTAAATTTATATTGATTTGAAACAAATATATACCATATCCACACTACTCCAACAATTTCATTTTCATGATCCAAATCAAGCTACCCCTGATCCAAGATTCCAAGCTTTCTTAAGACATGTTCCAAAGGGAAATATTAATCCCACAGACTGTAAACTAGTGTCAATCATTATAAAAAACATGAATAGTTATGATTTTTGATTGATAAAACAAAAAAACAATAACTCCCATGAATGTTTTTCATAACCCTTCAACACATTGGAGGGGTTTCACACATGGAATGAATGGTAACAAAGTTGAGTGAAATACAATCAAGGAAAAAATAATAAAAATTATACAAAATATTACTATACTGAAATAAACAAATGTAATCCAACATAAAAGGAATCCATATAGAGAAGAAATAACAAATGATAACAAATTACTAAACTATATAGAATATAATATGTCCAAAAAAATTACAAGCAACATCAAAAGTAAGTAGATTAAATTCCACCCAAATATCACCATGTGGAGAGTTGATAACAACATTTAATGACACTACAATAAAGAAAGAATATAAATATAGGATTCAATTATTGAATACATATGAGAGATAACTAAACCAAAATTTTTATAGGAATGTGAAAAAATACCAATAGGTTTATTTCCTACACCCCATGCATAACCTTTAAAAATAACCCATTTTCATTCTAATTTTAAAAAAATTTAAAAAATAAGCTTCACATTTTCTTTCAAAACAAATAAAATATAACTTTTGTTTGAAAACTATTTGATCATACTAAGCCTATCCATTTTTAAAAATATAAAAATATTTTTAAAACCTTTTTAAAAATGAAGAACATTTGTAGATAAATTTAAAAAGTTTTAATAAAATTATTTTAATGTAGACATCTAAGTAAGAATGGTTGAAAATGATTGTATCATTGTATTAAATGAAACAAAATGTATATAAGGTAAAATATTAGATGCATAAACCTACAATAAAAACAATATAAAAAATCATGGGAACCCATAGGCCCTAAGGATGGTCTTCAAAAATTATAACATAAAAATTATTTAGATACGAGTGAGAGATATCAGTCAACATTCCCTCACTCTTAGTTTTACACTACCTACCTAGTAGAAGGATAAATCCCTAATTAGAGGAAACTCCTACCCTTAGTCCACTATATTGAGAAATGTTCATACAATGGTGAAAGAAGTGTTCCAAAATCTCTCTCCTAGCTATCGACGTCTTCCCATGAAAACCAAATGGAGGTGAGATAAATAATAGTAATATTAAATATCATGATATCAATAAAAAATAACCATTAACCTCATATTAAAACACCCTTAAAATTTATATTTTTAAAAATAACTAAAAGTAATAATCATCCCCCATTAGGTTATCAATCACATGATATATGTATACTAATATTTCAAATGAATTTTTATATAACCAATGGGGCCTGATTCAAGATCCAAAAATTTACAAAATCTATCTTAATAAGGTTCCAATCAGGTCTTTATGTATTTATTTAAGAAAACAATTTTTTTCCAAACACTTTGGAAATAAAATCATGTGGTCATAATGAAATATAAAACAATTAAAGTTATTCATCAACCTTAAATCCACACACATTTAAAATTAATGTAATCCTTCATATATTTTCCTAATGACTTAAATAATTTCTAAGATTAAGTAATTACTTTAATAGATCCAAATAAAAATTTAGTAACACTAGTGGTACATGGTATTTAATAGAAATATTCTGGTCCTAGGAAACTAATTAAATCACATTCAAAAATATTGTAAAATCAAAGGAACTTATTCTATACCAGTATAATCCATGAAATATTTATGTAAATTCATAAACTGTATATAAATGTTTTTATAAACCATAATCAATCATGATTTTGATTTTTAAAGGCTTAATCCTAGAGAATCCTACCATAAATACATCACGTAGACTATGAATGGTGATAGTCCACCAAAAATGGTCTAATAGGACCTAAAAGACCAATAGAAACCAGAAGGAAAGGAAAAAACCAAAATAAATTTGATTTAAGAGGAACACTATGCCACCAGGACCTCTATAAAGAAATAAGATAAGTGAAAATAAAGTAAAGAGTGGGAAGAAGGAACTATGAAGATATTACCTCCAGGAATCACCACTAAAACTTACAAAAATGCAATAAAATCTCTATGGAATGAGATGTAGAATGAGGGGGGATTATTGGGATACAAAGTGTTTTTATGAGAGGAAGGAGGAGCCCTAATGGTATTTAATTAGTGCAATGGAAAAAAATTCATTTAATTATTGTACTATATTTTCCATAGAGTTTGGGAAATTATTTTTTAAATTATGATCTAATTGTGTGAAACTCTTAGGATTGGATTAGGAGAGGTCACTCGGTTTTAGCCACATGGTTTGAGAAACTGTGTTTGAAACATGTGAGGAAAAATAATATGTGATATATGTTTTTAATGGGAAATACATATAGTTAACTGTAACAATGTTCTAACCATTTACCTAGAACTACATCCCCAAAATTTTATAATATAAAGTAAATTTGACTTTTAATCATGGTTCAAGGATAAAAATCAGTCAATAAATAAAATAATAATAAAAATAAAGGTTGGGGTGTAACAATTGATCAAAAAACAATACTTTTTAATATAATAAATTCTCAAACTAATTGGCTGATCAATGCATGGACTTGAGGTTCAAATTCCTCTTAATGATACAACTTAAGAAACTAAATATTGAAACAAAATATGGTTACCACAAAAAACCCAACACCATAACATCAAGAGGATAATTTAATATACAACATGAACCTAACATTATAATATAAAAGTCATCAAAATAGGCAAAACATAAATACATTTAAGTATTCAAGGATATAAAAATAATTATTTATTAATAAAAAAGGTTAAATCCTTAAAAAAGACCTCAAAACCAAGGAACATCCCAACTTGCGAATATAAAAGGTTTAAGGAACCATTTATATCTATATTACAAAGCTCATTGGAATCTATAAAATATCTATGATTGAAATTTATCCAAACTACAATAGGTGTACTCGGTTCGATGGAAGACAAGAGATTATCCCAAAAACCATATACCACTACTTTGGTAAAAAAGATAAGAGTAATTCCCAAGACTAATGAAAATGATATTTACTCCATAAAAACTAAAACACACACATTAATATATAAAGAGTCATCCGTTCAAGGTAAGATATATCTTCAAGAAATTCTCCCAGCTTTATTAAGAATACTCTTCAAACCATAACCTTTAAAAGATTATAAAATTCATAAATCTCTGATGAACCTCATGTAATTAAGAAAGTATGCATGCCACAATGTAAAAAATACACAATCATATAAATTTAGAATTAACTATAATTCATTCCCACAATTAAAAGACACCCACTATTTAATAAGAACCATAATCCAAAACAACACATAACTAAAAGGGGAGAACACAGAGAGGTATAAAAAAACATGGGATACCTAAAATAGTTACCACATCAACATAGGGTTTTACATGTTTAACTTGGGGATCTTCCAAAGTGAATAATGTCGAACATACTATATTATAATAAACTCCTTTATAAAAAATTTATAGGTATCCTAGTTGGACACATATATAAAAATTCATGTAATATTCCTAACATAATGTATTTTTAGGCCTTTTATTTACACATTGATGACACACCATGGGTCATACACCAATATGAAACTAACAAAAAAAATATATTTCATTTTAATACTTCCACCCAACTAATCTTACTTATCTATCTTCATCTTTCCTCTACCAGAGAATCCTTCAATGCCTCTGGGAACATGGGAAACATCGACCATATCTATCATGATTATCAAACCAACTTATATTATTATAGCCTACTATAGCACACCTTAAAAGTTGTTAAGGCTATTCAAGGACACTACTAATAAGATATTTGAACAAATACCTCATCTAAAAAACTGAGATTTTTCAAAATCACCCCCTATAAAATTTGGATGATAAAATTGTAGATAAAAAATAGAAAGTATACTTCAATATATCTAATATGACATTATAGAGGCCACACATTTATATAACCATATGTATCTTAATGGAATAAAGAAACTTAAACTATAGGAATAATGATTTAAAACCTTCCCATGACTGGTACTTCTATGGTTTCATTAGTGTAAGGGGCTTCCACCACATAAACTCATTTCTTCCAGAAAAGAAATAGTAAACTTAATCTTCAGAAACATGGGATACATAAGTTGTAAGTGAGTCCCCATAACATTCCACAACCATTATTTTACTCCTTAGGAGTATAGTTTCCCATGTAAATGAGTAGGGTTTAAATTCAAAAATTCATGAATGAAATCCTTATACTGATATAGAGGATGAAGACCACCGTACTTTTTTAAAGATGATGGAATGATATAATCAGACATAACTTGATAAAATAGAGGATTTAAATGTTGTGAACTACCAAAAAATCCCATTAAAAATCCACCAATACTTTGTGGGGATATACCCTAGAATAATCAGATTCATGGACAAAATCAAGATAATCCTCAAGGTTAACATTTTCATAAAACAGAAAAAATCAAAAGAGGTAATCCTAAAATATAAAATGAAATTAACCATTCAATAAAATATTTCCTAAAAAATATTTTTCTAATGTATCATTATTATATTAACAACCCCTCTCAATAATTTATGAAACTTGAAAACAGGTTTTAGTACCTAAACATTCAATATTTACCCATGAAAACATTTACAAATTTTAACAACATTTTAAAAACCTCAATGTATCCTATTTTCATAATCTCTATATAAAATATCTTAAAACATTTAATAAAACAATAATTTAAATAAATAATCTTTTTTCCAAATAAAATTCTCATTTGGGATCTAAAACATTTTGAGAACAATTCATAAATTATAAAATATAACCTCATATGAAACAACACAGAAGATCTCATACGAAACCCACAATTAATTTAATTGAAAAAATATAAATAACCAATAGAGAACACGAAAATCCACATAAATAATTCCTATGGAAGAATAAAACAAGTAAAAATTTCAATGGAATAATAATTTTAGAATTATGAAATTTTTTATCTTTGATTGATTTGACCCTACGATCTAAAAACCCATGCACCAACCTTGAAAAGCTCAATGGAGAGTTATCCAGATTAGTCTATATGGTTTTCACCTAGTTTTTCGACCATGAATAGTAAAAATGTTACCTCATAACCCTAACCAAATTATATTGTAAGAACAATTATTATAAAAAATAACCCATAAATTCTCAATATAAAATAGAAACACCCACATAAATACTAAAAATATTAATAAAAATTGAAATTTGAGACCAGATTCAAGACAAATACATATAACTACTCTATTAACTCAAGTTTTATCCTAAAGGGGTGGTGATTAGGCACCCATGTGTGACCTAACACATTAGTTTCTATGAACATATCACTATACAACATGACTCCCCAAATACAAACCTAGATCTGAAAAAATTTTAATCATGAAACTACATTGGGTACCTCTGATTTGGGTTTTCGAGATGGAATGTGCCAAGACATAAAATTCATTACCAATCCTAACAAGCTAAAAATTAGTTATAGGTTTCATGATAAACGTTATTTGGAAGAAAATTTCTTGATAAAGAAAAAAAATAACTCCTAACAGAAAGTTCAACATGAATCTTCCATACTTCAGAAGGGACACACACATGATTTAATCATTTAAAAAATGGATTAGAATCCAAATAATTCACAAGATAATTAAAAAACATAAACAACAAAACTAAAATAAAAAAATTTTAATCAAAAATAAAATTAATAAATATATAGAAATATGATAATAGAAAACAAATAGTTAAAATAGATGCAAGCTAAGGTGTCCATACAAATGAAAAAAAGAATCAAAATTATAGATAATAAACTCCAACCAAATATATCTACCTAATGAAAAAATTACTTCATTTCATGGATTTTATATAATACCCAAATCAAAATCTAGAAATTAGTGGGCACATCCACATGATACCTGCATAGACTTGAAATACATTATGTATGAGAAGAACATGACCAATATTTTTTCTCCCCACACTAAATGCATTAGCATTAAAAATAAATACCTTTCATTCTAGTTTAAAAATCATTAGAAAAATAATATTCATATTTACTTTAAAAAAACAAAATCAAATTTCTTTGAAAAATATATTATCATTCCAAGAAAAGATATTTTTTATACTAGAATAATCCTTTTTGAAACTAATTTAAAGAAGATGTAAAATCAAAAGTGAATGTAAAAAACGGTTATAAACATATTTTAAAAAAATTATCTAATTAATAATGGTTGAAAACATATTCTTGATAACATTTAAAGAAAACAAATTTATCAAGGTCATAATATTACAAACACAAACACACAAGAAATACAATCTCAATCATCTTGAGAACTTAATAGACTTGGAAAATATCTATAACAATTATACTATAAACTGTACAAAGAAATTGGTGTAAAATATCACACAACTAGCCTTGACTATTGGTTTCAACCTAAATATCCTAACCGATAAAAAATACCTATGTAGAGGAAACTATCAACTTAGGGTAACTATCCCATGAAATGATCATAAACTACTGAAACAAGTGTTCCTAGATCTCCCATAAAGAAACCCATAACATCCCATGACAACTGAATAGCATCGATATAAAAAGTAATCATATAAAACATATTCATATAGATAAAAAATAAGCCTCAACCTCACATATAAACACCCTTCTTAAAAAACACTTTTACAAGATTAATAATATGGATATAAACTTACTGCATTGAGGAATTGATCACATAACAAATAATTACTACTATTTCCATTGATTATTATATATAAAAAATGGTGAATCTTTTAAAGGATAATATTTTTGGGAATCTATCATCATAAGGTTTCAATCAAGAATTTGATGATTTATTTGAGAGAACAAGTTATTAAAATTATGTCGAAAAAAATCATATAATCATTATAAAATATCAAACATTCAATGTGTATCACCAACCTTAAAAAAACAAACACACATTCTACTATGAAGTTAAAATCTAAAAATAGGTGATTAATGAAAAAATATGTTCTTTTAAAAATCAATTACATTAAAATATCAAAACATTTATTAAGTCTAACACTTGTTGTGTATAGTATATGAAACTGGATGTAGGCCTTCAGAACCCACTGTATAGTCTTTAAAATTTGTTGTAAAATAAAAATAAAATAACTTATATATGAATGAACCATTAAATGTATTTGATAAAATCCATAAAATTTCTATAGATTATATAATAAACCATAATAAATTATGATACGATCTCTAAAGGCTTAAACATTGAGCAACCAACCTTAAACGGGTCTATTCCACTACGAAAAATTATAATACGCCTCAATAAGGCCAAATATGAATTAGGAAACTACTATAAACCTAACGAAAATGAAAATTAAAAACTAAATTTTATATAAGAGGAACCATAGTTCAATATAAAATATTTAGGGAAATAAGATAAGGGAAAGGGAAGAAAACATGGAGATGATAGAACTCAGAAGATATTACAGTAATGAATCAAATATAAAACTTGAAGAAATTACTTAGAATTAAAAAATAATGAGAGGGATAATTAAAGAGATATGCTTGGGAGTTTAAGGATTTTAATGGGAGGAAGGAGGTCCCAAAATGGTTTTAATTTGAGTAGGGAAAAACATAATTTAATGTTTTTAATAACCACTATAAGCTATACAGTTTACAAAACTACCCACCAACCATGAAATCCTATCTGTATTGACGTAGAAGATGTCAAATGGTTTTTGAAACATGTTTTTACAAATTTTGGGCCAACTATGAAAGAACCACTAAGATGTGTTGTTGATTTGGCATGGGCACAACTCATGGTTAGCTCTAATAGTGTTCCAACCATGCACCTAACACAGAAACATCAAAATATGAACTACATTCAACCCAAACATCAATTAAAAGAATAAAAATAAACTTATAAATAAAATAAAAATGAAAATAATGGTTGGTGAGTGACATTAATAATGGATTCATTTTCTTTTAAAATAATGGGACCCCAAAAATCTCACCACATTTTAGAAACCCTCATCATGGTAGATGATTTTTTTATTTAAACAATTAATTATATAGGTGAGAATGGAACACAGGACATCCCATTTTAGTTCTTATAAAATAATCATCACCAAATTTTTTATTTAAAATAAATTGGATTCATGTCCCAAGATTTATATTATCCTTGGACCATTATCATTCATGGTAGAATTCTTACAATTTTTGATTTAACCCAAGCACCATGACCACGAGGCCATTTCACCCATTGTATCTTTATACAACGACATATTTTGATGTTTTTTCTTAAAACCATTAACATAACAAATGGAATATCATATAGTGATCCAACTCATAGTGGAAAATATTTTTTTCTCATCATCATGAGTTTTAAAATTCATATTTAATAGTATGAACTCCCTCTATCGTCATATGAAATGTACTATTTTTATTCATCCCAACACCATAATTATTAAATACTTATTAGGAAACAACATGGTTTTTTGGTAGTATCCATTACATAAAGATTCTATATTCCATTTGAAATGAGTCTAAAACCAAAATTTCACTTACATTCCACTTCCAATTCACATTTAATCTTTTAAAATATTTTATCTTCAACAAAAACCCCAATAATCACTTAATATTGAATGTGAATTGTGTTTTAATCATTTTTTTGGAAATTTACCATATAAATCTTTAATTTTTGAATCACAATCCTCTAAGACATGAAAATATTCTCTTATCAGGAATACATATTCATATCATGATGTAACAAATACTAAAAAATTGAATCTCTGAACTCTTTTTATCATACACAAGCATCCTAAAAATAATCAATACTCTAAATATAATAAATTAATAGTGCATAATTTCATGGACCATTTGAGAAAGAATAAATGAAAATTTTAATATAAATTATTTATGTACATAGTAATTGGAATTTTTTTAAAGATTATATTATAATAGAGATGAGTGAGAAGATTAACAAAAAAGAGATTGAAAAAAATACTTAAAAAAATTTAATTAAAATATTTATTAAAGGAAATTAAATAACAACCAATTTCTGAGAGAGAATGTTAATAAAATATTAAAAGGGTGTTCTAATTAAGTTGACAGATTATTTTTATTAACTATGATAAGATTAAAAAAATTAATGTTATAACATCATTACTTTTTTAACCTAAATTTGGTTTTTATTTTACTACATTGGAAAAAGATACAAGAGATAATATCCTAATTGGTTGAATAGTTTATCATTCTTAGGAGACAAGATAAATACATTATTCTCATATTACCTTTTAAAATATGAAAAACAACATTAAAATTGTGGTGAGAAATTTTTTATTCATTGTAGTATATCCTTTAAATTATTCATAGATCCCTTCTAGGTATCCTAGGGAAAAGAAAACATAAAAAAGATTCCATTATGATGCTTAGTAATGAAAATAATTCTATAAAATCCACCTGATAACATATAAATCATGAAAAATATGGAAGAGATAAAAATAATAATATAAGAAATATATGTTATATAATAAATGAGGAATATATCCCTTAATAATATAGGAGTGTAAATAATCACATATAATTTTTTTTTTTCATAATAATGGAATATATAATTTCAAATATCATTATCTAGAAGTAAATGCGTCATGTGAAAAAATCATAAATACATTTCCAAATACTAATTCCATTACATCATATGTAATAGGCTATTCATACAAAAAATAACTGTGATATTTAATATTATAAGACCCTCATATTCTTAGGAGTAAATGGGCCCCAAAAATCACTTACTAATTCAAATGTATTCATAATATGAATAAAATGAATGAAAATTAAAAAAATAAAGAACCTAAACTTTAATATTGAAAAACTATCATACGAAATGTTAATATTTTCCCTATCCAATAAATAGAAAAACATGATAATAAGAAATCAAAATAATAAGGTAGATGATATCATTAGATTATATCTATATTTAATTATAATATTCATGAAAGTATATTAACATAGATTAAAATACTTTTAAAAGTCCACATGAACATTTAATGAGGAAAAAACCTTTTTATTTGCGCATATCTTTTTTTAAATATAATATTTTATAAAATATTAGAAAAATAATTTTATTTGAAAATAAACATGTAAATTAAAAAAATAATAATCAAAGAAATTAGTATTCTTAATATTGGGGAGATGCATTCAAGCCATATATGTTAGAAACATTCTTTTTTTTCACATTAAAAAGAATGTAAGAATGTTCCATATGGGAAATTATAAAAGGATTGTTTTTTTTAAATAATGAAAATATATTCAATAACGATTTAAAAATAACTAAAAAATTTATTTAAATTAAAATTTTAAAATTCATGAAGAATTTTTCGAAATCATAGACATGGAATAATGAACTCATCGACCAAAGAAGAAATTACATCGACTTTTTCTAAAAAAATATTTTTGATCGTATTATATACGAATGAGAAGAAAAAAATATAAAAAATTGAAAATATATATTTAACCATATTATAAGAACATATAATTTTTTTAATATATAATTATATTATAATTTCCATTAATTTAAATTTAAGTATAAGAATTCCAATAAATGAGAATGCATAATATGCCCTTTTTTCTATAGTAACTTTTGAATAATAATCCCATGAGATTAAAATAATAAAATAAAACATAAAACATGATGGATATAAATTTATTCATGATATATCATAATAAATATCTATTTTATACACCACATGAAATAAATTTGTGGTGAATATGGAATATGGATCACTAAAACCAAATCAAGATGAGAAAACCTTACAAATATCATAGTATTTAAGTGAGAATAATTCAATGAATTGATTTTGTATAACAAATGTAAATTCACATTAAAACAAGTTTAAATACGATAGGAAATAATTTCATGTAATTATACACATAATCAGTAAATATCATAGACAATTAAGAATTAATATTACCTAATGAAATGAAATTCATTTAACAAACCCCTTATCACCAGTCTGGTTTTCCAGGAATATACATTATCTCCTCTGTAATTAAATTATATTTATTTGACACATTCTTAAGAAATTTTTTCATTTTTACTAACATATTATTATCTATTTTATTATATTTATTACCAATATTTATATAGACAATAAATGAGATAAGTTCTTGTTAGATGTTTTTAGGATGTTCGTTTTATAATTTCAAGAAAAAAATTCACTACATTGACAAAGGTAAAAGGGTTCATGGTTACAAAATAACCAGAATATTAATCATGAAAGAATTATAATTTTTAGAAATAAATTAAAATTTTATAGTCATCCATCAGTTATGAATATGAAAAATGGTTCTCATTGCTTTATAAATGTGGTAGTCCACAAGTACACACACACACAATGTTATCATTTTTTAATGTGTAGAAGGGTATTTAGGTAAGTATCAAATTATGTTTCTATTTTCATAATTATGTCATTAATATCATATATAATTATTAAATACATTATAAAAACCATCCTCTTGAGGTGTTTATGAATAAAAAAACCTATCATTTCATAGATATGGTATCCCACACATACTCACGAATAATGTTTTATTTCCAAATAGTATGGAAATGAAGATGAAAAAGGTTTCTTCCATTTTGATAACAATATTTAAGTATTGTTTAAATAATTATGTTATTATTTCATAATTTTTAATAATATTTAATCGAGTTATATGATAAATTAAAATGAAAAATATCTGTTAATAGGTATACCTATTCATTGGAAAACCTCAGTTAGCATACAACATAAACCTTCTTTGTTGGAATCTTTATGAGAATAGAGACTCTATTTCATTATAAGAATGTTTTAAGGGATTTTTTTCATATATATCATTTTATTATTAAAATAAGGTGTGAGTAGGAGAGAAGAGGATTTTCTCTTTTAAAATTTTGGAACAGATACCATTAAAATTACTTAAATTCTTTAAATATAATTAATGTAATTATAAATTAAAATGGTTTAAATGGAAATGATTTAAATAAGGGAGGATAATATAGAAATATAATCTTTAAATAAAATTTTTATTAGTTTTGGTTTCATTTTAAACATGAGCTATTTGTTTAACCCCTTCGTTAACCCTTTTTAACATTTATCATCGTATCATATTTTTTAGCATTTAGGGGGGAAAATATATTTCTAAGTTGAAAAGTTGATAAAATATAGTCCATGTAATATATTTTAGACCATTAACAATTACTCTTATGTTCATTCAATATTTTTTATATGTAATTTAATCAAATATTATAAAACATAAAACATCATTAATTTTGTTTTGGAACTATTAATTTAATTTGAAATTAAATACATTGAAAATTACAATGGATATAAAATATATAGATATTAAAATCAATAAATCATTATTATTAACCATAAAATTAGACTAATATGGAATATCAAAAAAATATATTTCTTTTAATGTTTTCAAATCTATTTAGTAAAACATTTCCACTGTCTACAATACAACTAGATAGCATTGCGTAATCTTTTAATGTTATTATTCTATCGTAAAAAATGATAAATAAATATGATGATAAAAATAATTAATTTATGTTCTAAAAAACAATTAATATATTTTCTCACTTCCTTTTATCTCTATGAAAACAAATATCATAAATTAAAATCAGGAGAGTGATATTTTTTATCTATTCATTAGATAAATTATTATAAATATCATCATAAAATTAAAATAGAACCCAAATGATATATATTCTAATTTATGATGTATATGGTTGAATAAATGTCATATAATTAAATAACGGATAGTTTTGGTGTGATTT
The DNA here is from genome assembly GCA_963277665.1 of Viscum album. NCBI lineage: Eukaryota > Viridiplantae > Streptophyta > Magnoliopsida > Santalales > Viscaceae > Viscum > Viscum album. The sequence continues at coordinate 1,819,461,242 of OY728161.1, read as the reverse complement.
TTAGAATGTTTCCCATTTTTTTATCATTGTTTTTCTTTTTTAACCTTATCCTATTAAAGAATTAATACCATGATTACTATTCATAGTGACTAAATATAAATGGGAAATACATACCAATTTGAAAATTATGATTCTAATTATTTATTTTTTTAAGAGTCAATTTTTTGAAGTGGAAAATATCAATTTGAAAATAAATTCATAAAAAAAATTGAACACAATTTTCAGAAATTGTTTTATTAATAAAAAAAAGAACATATACCAAAAAAAATATAAAATTAATCCCTCTATAAGTATTTATATTAATTTATATAAATTTAATATTTCATGAATTTAAAAATAAATCCAATGTAGAATTATACTTTCAAATAACTTGATTTAAAGAAAAGGATGGTGATTTTTTCAAAAAGCAACATTAATCTCGATTCAATCAATTTTTTTAGAAAATATTACAAATTGAATTTTAAATCTATTATGGGATGATTATTTACAAAATTTAATACTTTTCTAAAAAAATGTTATAAAATTGTATAAATTAATTATAATATCCTCACACAAGATGAAATAAAAACTATTCTTGAGGAAAATATATTTTTGAAACAAAAAATTAAATTATTCTTATTCCTTGCATAATAAAAATAATTAAATTAATTTTAATTCACAAAGTTTTAAGTATAATATTATTAGTTCATTAGAATAAATTATCATCTATGATAATCTATTAATATAAAAATTCATTTTTTGCACAAAAAAATAGTTTTATAAAAAACATATCTTTTAACTTCAACTGATTTTCTCTTTATCAACACCAAATTTATAATCAATGCATGATTTGATGTTTATTTTATTGATGGAAAAGTTTCTATTGAAATTTTTAAGTACAATTATTCTAATTTATACCTACAAGAATGAAAAATAGATCACAATGGTCATATTTAAATAATAATATCTCAATAATATATCATGGTAAGGGTTTCAAATACCACGCACTATCGAATAATTTAATTAAATAAATAAATTATAATATATTTGGGTGTTATACCATATCACCTAATATAAATTGTGTGCTATAAATTTTAATAGGTGTTTCAAAAAGATGTTTGAAATTCCTTTTTAATTTTGGGTAGTGGAAGACAAAACATATGATAATGAAATTAATTTTTTTAATATTTAAAAACATCATGTTTTGAATACCATAAAATTAAGAGGGATAATAAAAAATTTATTTGAAAAAGAGAAATTTAAATATGAAGGTATCTAAGAATAATACATAATCGAGTTTCAAATAAAGAGAACATTTGTATGAAGTGAAAATGTGAACATGTGGTAGAAACATAATGTATGACGAATAATATAGTGTGATAGATGAAATGATAATGTGAATTTTAATATCCATAAAAAAACCTATCAGGTATAAATAAGATCATAAATTCATTAGAAATGATTGTAAGAGGATAATTTTCTTATTTCAAGATCATTTTCCACATATTTCGGGGTTATTTTTCTATCATGATACATAACATAATAAAATATAATTAAACAACATCATTTAATTTCATAATAAAAATTTCACCCTTTCTTTGTGATTTAATTTATTTTCACTTCTATCCCATATCTAATTGCAGTAAATGAATATTCAAGATGATTTTTTTCATGGAAAAATTGATAAAAGTAACTCTTAATGAATCATAAGATCTATAGAAGGATAAAAAATTATTCCTTTTCTTTCTCTCCACTAGCCCAAATAAAATTAGTATCATAAGATGAAATAATATCCAATATGAATAAATAATTATATAGGGAAAAGAAAAATTAATCACCAATTATACAACAACAACACCCAAATTTATACTATTCTTAAAACACTTCAAAATATCCCTATCTAAATTTAAATATAAAAATTAGAATGATTTATTTATATTATTCCAAGATCAATATAATATTTATCTCTAAACAACATTATCCACTCCTAAAGTCAAATACTAAAATTAATATACAATAATCATATATTCTTTAGAATATACTAATAAATACCCAAAATATCATAAGTCATAATTATAATACTAATAAAATACAATTCTAGAAGTTAACAAAATCATAATTATTAAAATTAAATCCCATAATATAATATAATATTTTTTTTATAATAATCATGTACCTTACCAAAAAAATTAATGAAAATATTCTAAAATAAATTTAATCACTTAACCACTAAATCAATTTTCAACCTCATTTTTATATATATGATAAAAAATATGTTCCAAAATTGTAATAAATAAACATTACCTGAACTTAATTACAATATTAACCCTTAAGGTTATTATGAACTTTAAATATATTTGTAAAAAAATATAAAATCACTATTCCTCAAAAAAAAAATTCAATAAAATACACACTAATTCCAAGGGGGTTGTTCATATGAATTTCTCCAAATATTTTATTAATATTATTAAACTCCCATCACACAAATTTTTAAAAGGTTTAAATTTTCCATTAATCTTATGACCGACCATATCATTATCAACTAATGATACTTTAGGTTTATCTGATATCACTATGGAATATCTTTAATTTCCAGGGTGTAGATCCTTTATTTCAACATAATGGTTCAAGAAGAAAATTTGTATTGACCCTAGAATAAAAATAATGAGTGTCTAAATAGGTGTGTAGTATTAGGGCCACTCATCATTCACAAATGATGACTTTGAAAGTTCATAATTTTTTCCTTTTAGAGTTATTACCCCTTGTTACATCTATTTTATCATCACATCCACTTTCTAGTATTTAGTTAGGAATATGTTTTCAAGGAAAACCAAAAAATATATACTTTAACAAACCTTAATTATTTTAATTGATACATATAAATATCACTACAATATAACTAAGGGTTATGTTTTATAACCAATGTTTTCATAAATCTAGTTCCCAAGGGTCCTAAAAAATATCCTTTAATACCAACTATAAAACCTCTAGACATGTATAAATGATCGGATGGTTATTTTACTACATTAGAGTAATATAGTAGGGATCTCACTAATATGGATCAAATAATTTATAAATATTGAGATACTTGAGAAATAAAATTTTCTCACATTAAATTTCAAAACACAAAATTCAAATTTAAAATTCTTGTCGGATAATTATTATTTCATCTAGTATATCCATGAAATCGATCATAAATCCCTATCTAAAATCATTTGAAAGGAAAACATAATAAGTGTGAAATCAATTACTTAATAAGGAAAATCATACAATAAAATATATCATATATAAAAATAATCTATAATATTGAAATATTAATAGTAATTATATATTCCATATTACTATTATCCTAAAAGGGGAAATAATCCATTTATAACATATCAATACAAATAATTTCATTGATAAATATTACTAGTTTCATAATTAGGGAATGAATAATGTCAGATATCATAACCAAACTATCATGGTGTTGTGCCAAGATATAATAAACATACCATCAATTCCTTGTTTAAAGGCATCATAAATAATTAGAATGGAATAAACCAGATACCCTATCAATTTTGTTTTGTGAAACACACTAATGAATTGAGAGGATATAAAGGGACCTTACAGTCACATAATAAGTCTAATTATTTAATCAATAGAAATATTTTAATAACAATTCAATACATAATGATCATACTAATTTATATTTAAAAAATTGCATACATATTTTCAATATTTTTCCTAGTTATGAAATTAATAACCTAATCATAATATATCTTGAGAATAAAGAACAAATAGTGTAGAAAGGGGAGAGAAAGGCGAAGACCAACCCCATAGAAGTTGAAATTGATTAAAAGAAGAATAAGGATGGAACTGATCTATTTATTAATCATGATGGACATAAGGAAATATTACAATTTTTCTCAAAGGCTAAATTAGTGTACAATTCCCTTGATTAAGTAAGTGAATCAAGGAAAAAATTTGTCGAGATGGTGAAATCTGCTTCAAGTTTTTCCTTATCTAATTTTAATTCACCACCACCAAGAAGGATCCTCAGTAAGGGATGGAATGTGAACATACTAGCTAACAAAGATGATGTTTAAGAACACCTGAATCTATGTAGGTATTTAATCACTACCCGGGTTCTTGTTCCGAAAGGTGAGAAATTATGTACATTTCACGATATTACCAAGAGGATTTAATATCTATGGGGATTCAAGGATTGGATAATTGCTGATATAGAGAGGGGCTATTATCATATAATTTATCACTTCGATGAGTGTAATCAGAAGGCTTGGAGCTTCAGACCTTTTCCATTGATGCTTGGATTTATATGTATCAAAGTATGGGATAAGAGATTTGATCCTAAGTATGTTAGCAACTCACATGTTCATATTTGGATTCACATATTTAGATTGAATTTTTTTTAAATCCTAGGATATTATGGGATATTTCATCCTTGATTGGATTTCCCATTCAAATGGACAAGAAAATGGATAATTCATGGTTTGGGAACTATGTGGTAGTGCTGGTTGAAGTTTATAGGTCCAACACATTTGTGTATGAGGTAGTTCTTACTATAATGGATAGAAAAATGAATGTTGAAATTTAGAATGAGGGGAATCCAAAATTCTGTATGAACTATAGGTTCTTTGGTTATCTTTATCAGGAATGCAATTGGGATAAAGAGTTCACTTATTTCAATGTGATATGGAATGTTTATGCTTCTTGCCGAAGAATGAAAATAAAATACATGATCTTGCGTTTATAACTGAATGATGACATGGTTGTTAGATCCTCCACTAGTGGTGATGAAATGGCTGGGAAGCGTTCTACATTCCCCCTATTAATGGTGTTTTTCTATTAGAACATACCATAACTCAGATTATTGGGTTTGATAAAAATACCTTAAATGTGACTCCTAAGACGTGGCTGACCTTGAGTTAACTCAAGTCTATGCTCCAAAAAAATAGTATTCTCTCTACAAATTCTTTTGGATATTTTTTAAATCTAGTTATGGGAAAACTTGATGGAAATGTTGTGGTGAAGTCTCTTTCCTCCCATGATGATACTAATCCTATTTTTACACGTAAGGTTTCATACCTCTCTTAGAGGGTTGATAGCTTGTTTAATCGCATTGGGGATGTTTTGGATGTTCCACTAGGTCCTGCACACATTACTGGATAGATGACTGGGGTAAATATGGAGACAATATTGATTGAAGTTGTTGCTGGGATATGTTCACATGTAGTGTATGTTGCTGGAATTCCTACTCAAATAGTGAATGGGTCTCATGAGATACTAGTGGGAGAGAATGAAACCCTCAAAGATATTGGGTCTCCTCATTAGTTGCATCATATTGATGAGTAGTCATATAGGAAACCTCCCATTGGTGTGTCCAAGACACCCATGGATTCATTTCAATAAGAGAAGGGTTCTCTTCAAAATATGACTAATGATTCTAGACGTTAGACATAATTTTTTAATTCTTTATAAGAAGGATCAATTTCAAAATATTTTGATGAAAACATACATGTGTCTGCACCTGATTGCTTTCATTTTGATGGCCCCTTCACATAATCCAATCGAGCTAAGGCTTATAAAAGGCCATCTCATGTTAGTAGTGATCCTATTTATATACTGTATAGAAAGAAATTTGAAACTTTAAACAGATTATATTCATCATATAAAGTTGAAGGCCCACCTCCATATTTTTAGGCCTTAAACCCTTAAAATAGTGAGTTTGGGACACCTATTGTCGATCCAATTGAAAAAAATATTGGATCTAATAGTGAAAAAAGAGTGAATTTATTTTCTAATGAGAATAATAAAAAATGAAGAGGAAAGATTGAAAAAGTCCTAAGGGATACTACTAGGGAGGAAAGTCCATTTAAAGGAAGATAATATATTCTTAAATGAAGATTATATAATGGAATTGTCAAGCACTAGGGAAAATTCCAATGACAAAGGACCTTAGACACTATGTATTTTCCTATAATACTATGATGATTGGTATTGCTGAACATAAAATCCTCCATGAAAAGTAGAAGGATTTTAAGTGGACTTCCATTGGTTTTCATTTTATATCTTAGAGTCTTCTTGATACCATTATAGAGAAAATTTGGGTATTATTTAATGATATCATACAAGTGACCACCTATGTGAAGAATGGAAAATGTATTTTAGTCTCTTTCACTATCCAAGGAAACAATTATTTGGCCTCATTTTTATATACCACCTCCTCCTAAATCAATATAACAGAGAATTTTAATGATCTTGAATCTTTTAATGGGAATGATTTTGTCAAATGTGTGGTTATGAATTATTTTAACAAAATCTTAAGAACTGAATTAGAAACTAGATTGAATTTCAATTGAGCTTATTTATTGGAATTCTCCTCTTTTATTGATGAATGTCATCCTGTTGAAATACCAATTACATGGGTTGAATTCAAAAGGAGCATATATACTATTCAGGGAAGATAGTCAAGTAAACATGACACATGCTTTTATTAATATGGATGATGAGAGCATTAAATATGGTATTTCTAGTTCTAATTTAACAAATAATCACTTTGATTATAACCATATGTGATTAAAATACCCTTTAAAATTTTCTAATTTGTTCCTCTTCAATTTAAATTTAACAATGGGTGGATTATCACTCTTATATGCAAAGAAAGTCATTATTGAGGCTTAGATGTCTAATGAAAATGGTATCCCACATCATATTCTTATAGTAAGACATAACAATGATAAAATATTATTAATATATTAGAGTAGGGTAAATTTTTTGTAAACATTAAATGGATATCAAGGCTACTGATAAAAATTTGACAAGTTTTGAAATCAGAAATCATCTCTTAAGAAACCCTTCAGGTGAAGAAATTCAATATCATTCAAGGCTATATGATCTATTAATTGTGAAAGAAATCTTGGACTATAATAATTTTAATGTCAAATAGACGAAGGATAGACATATGAACTATAAATATTTTTCACATGACCCATAAGGAAAAAAGGATCAAGGTAGGATTAAAAGTCATAAATATTGATGGATGTATTTAAACCTCTTGAAGTAAAAATTCAAAAGAATTTTTGAATTAATTCACTATAATTTACTATGATGATGATTTGGAAAAAACTCTTGATATTATTGATAATATTTCCCCTTTTATTTATGACCATAAGAATATTTTTTTCACAAAACAAACTTCAAAGGAGGAAATTAATGAAGCCCTCTTCTCTCTAAACGAGGAAAGTGTAGCTGGACTAATTGGTTTCACCAATTTTTTTTAATGTTTTATTGGGATATTTTAAAAGATGACATGGTTAATGTAGTTAGGTAATTTTTCACCCAGGCTCACATACCTTATGAATTGAAATCAATTTCCATTACATTGATTCATAAGGGGGAGAATTCAATTGACATAAAAGACTTCATGCCTATAGCTATTGGAAAAACCAACCCTAAAATCATTAGTTAAATACTGATGATTAGATTGGGTAAAATTATCAAGGACCACATTTACCCTATTTAGTTTTAATTTATACCTGGTAGGAACATAAAAAATTTCCAGTTCAATACATAAAAAAGATTCAGCCTAATTAAGAGTAAGGAAAATCAAGGAAATTATTCCCTCAAAATTGACATCTCTAAAGATTTTGATACCCTAAAATGGACATTACACCATGAATTCCTCAATAGGTTTCGTTTCTCAAAAGGTTTCACCAAACATGACGAAATATTATCATATCTACAAGGATTTCCACACTTATCAATTGATCTCATAGAGTCTACATTCAATGCTCTTAAGGGGTTAGAAATGGGTATCCATTATCTGGGATTATTTTTGATATTGATAAAGAGTACATGAGTATGTGTTTTAATAAGCACTCTGAAGCATTTTTTCCAAGTAGAACAATTCTAGATGTAATAATTTCATTCAATCTAATTTTATTTGTACCGATGAAAAGTTTTTTTGGGGAATCCTCAAGGAAAATTTTCTCTATAGTTATGTAATTTTTTCACATTATGATGTAGTAATTATACAACACATAAATTAGAATAAATCCTTCATTGTTTTTGGTTATGATCTCACTACTAGAAAATGTAACCGGACTACTAAGGACCTTACTGTTAAAAAAGGGTCTCTTTCCTTTATCTATATTGGAGTTCCACTTTTGTGTGGAAGGGTGACAAGGTAGTATCTTAATAAAATATATTTAGGTATCATTAATGTAAATCCCATATGAAAGGGAATATCCTTGCCTATATTGGGAGTGTGTATCTCCTCAACTCGATGACCATGTAGAAATTTATGTATTACTTCTCTCTTTATATATGGATAAGAAATATACTATGTGAACTCTAATAAAAGATGAGGAACGTCATCTGGAAAAGATATATTAATGAAATAAAATAGATCGTAGTTGATTATAATGATTTAATTAATCCGATTGATATTGGTGGCCTTATAATCCAAGATCTTATGATTTTTAATGATGAACATATAAATATGTTCACATGGAATGTTTTAACATCTAATTAATATTCTCAAGATTTATTGTCATTCAGGTTTAATATGAATATTCTTAATATATATCCACACTGTCTATCTTCATCTTTATAGCCTTCAATAATACATTTATTCATTGATATTATTCAAAACATGAAATGGATTTTTATTATACAATTTAGCTTTAATTATTGAAAAAACATCCTTGGATGGACTATCCTTTCCATATTGGAGATATACATACCAATCAACTTGATATGTCTATAGAATACTTCCATGATCATAGAGACATACTTGATATCATGGTGTCTCCTCAAGACACTATATAAATAAAAAATTAAACTTTCATGGACAAGTTTATCTCGAATTGAAATCTCAATAGAAATTGTCTATTAAATATTAAAGAGTTATATAACATTCAATTTTCTGGATCAATCTAGGATCCTTCTTGGATTCTAAAATTCAATGTTCCTTTTCTGTAACCCTCTAGGATTATAGTACTATGGAAAATTTGGAAGAATAGTTTTCCAACAAAAGATCAACTGAGAAGGGTTGGACAATGTGTTGTATATTCTTGTCATTTCTGCTTGAACGATGCTAAAACTATCCAACATTTGTTCATTTGATTCTATTCTTAACAAATATTATGGAGATAAATTGGTTAAATTTTCAAATTGGATTTATTATCTCATAGGTATCTCAAGAAACTAATGCTTCACATTAGAAAATCTAGATGGGGTGCTCTGATCAAGAAATGTTGCCTGTCGTTGTAATAGTGATTTTTTTGTCTTCATTTCAGCTAGAAATGGTCTCCTATTTGATAAAAAGGCTTCATATTTCCATACAGGTGTAGTGATGATCCATCGTTACATTCATGTTGTTTCTGCCATATATAATTGAATCATGGAAAATACATGCATAGAATTAAATGCACAATGGTTGCTTGAAATTTCAGGTATACGGAAGAAGTCACTGTTTAACAAGTACATACAATGGATTGCTCATATTAATCCATGTATACAAGTTAATGCTGATTGCGCTAATTTGGGAATTTTGGAATTTCTGGGTTGGGGAGGTGTCTTTAATACTCGTCGTGGCTTTGTCCAAGGCACCTTTCACCATTTTATTGGAATAGGAATTGCCTATGTATCTGATCTATGGACAATTATTTTTGAATTCAAGCATGCTATTTTTCATATTTAGAATACATTATGAATTGAATGAAACTATAAACTTTTAATACATGCTCCTAAGTTGAGGGAAAATAATTTTAGATACAAAATTATACCTCACAAGATTTTATGTCTCAATCAGGTAAAGCATCTCAATTTAATGATAACACATTTTCACAGGGATGCTAATCAAGTGGAAGATGCTTTTTTAGAGAGAGAATTCAGGGAAATGACAACCGTGTGGTAATTTATGGATCCTGATTTTTGTTCACCTATAGTAGAGGATGACACGAGGGGATTATGTTATTCCCGACTTTGTAAATACCCTTTCTATACTTATCTTTTTTACTTCAACTTTTTCATTAATAAATTATGGGGCCAATCCAACCATACCATGAATTTTCATATTATATATAGAGAAATAAGGTGGATGGTATCATTGAAGAATATACCTAGTAAATTTTAACATTCATTAAAGGATGTTGGTATATTTGAAAACACTTTTAAATGATCTCATAAACAGTTCTTGAGGAAAATAATTTTTTCATTTTAAAAACATTTATTTAAAATATAATGAATTCTAAAATATTAAAAAAGATATTTGTTTAAAAAACCAAGGAATCATGTAATGGAAGCATCAAATAAAATATTAGGGATGAGGATGAGAAGTGAAGTTGAAGCTAAATAAGTTTAAAAAAATATTATTTTTTCACTTCATAAAAATGAAAAAATAATATATATGGGAAATGATAAAAAGAATAATTTTTTACATATTTGTAAATAAAATTTAAGACAGTTAAAAATTCCCCCAAGAAATTATTGAAATCTAAATTTGAAAATTCATGAATCATATTTAGAAAACATTGACATGGATGAAAAATTCCTTCGACAAAAGAGGAAATATGGTAACTTTTTCTTAGAAAATATTTTTTCAATCATATTAAGAACCAACGTGGAGAAAATAATCTAAAAAAAATAAATATTCATAGATATTTGTATGAAATTAAAATAATTGGACTTAAAAATAGAAATATATTATAATTTCCTTCAATGGAAATGTAATCATCAACAATCCCATATAAAAATGAGATTTTAGAATAAAGCCTTACTTGTTTGGTAACCTTTGAATGATAACCCCCATGAAATTAATAACTTCAAATGAAATATTAAATTCCAAATATATAATGGTATTCATGATATATAATATCAAAGGGGAAGTATATAAAACACATTGTGTAAAAAAATTGAATATAGAATATGTATCATAAAAAAAAGTGAGGCGATAAATATTTACAGTGATCATAACTCTGAAGTAAGGATACATCAATAATGGATATTATGTTATTTTTTTAATCAACATAAAATACATGGAAATACAACCTAAAATTATCATATTTTATTACACACATATTGTTGGTATAAAATATGAAATAAAAATTTAATATAAATTAATGAAAAGAAATTGGCTTAAGAAACACAATACCTTGAGTCCGAATCACCACATACATATTTTATCTCCTATATAAATAAATGATATTAGTTATATAAATGATTTATATAATTTTTTATTTATATTTTATATATATTATACCTTTATTTAATTTATTATAATTCTTTATATATGTACTAGATTAGCTAATTTATTTTTCAACATTTTAAAGATGTTTGGTTCATAATCGTAAAATAAGATCAGTAGGCTGACCACGGTCAATGCGGTCATGGTTCGATCATCAAAATAATATTAAAAATAAAAATATTATAATTATTAGACATTAAAATTAATTTTATAATCATATGTATAAAATGTACGTGGAGGCCAAATCACATCACTTCATAAAGGTGATAGTCCACATTTACGCACGAGCGACATTATAATTTTTATATTGGGTGGAAGGGTAAGAAGTTAAGTAATATATTATCTTTATAGAATCAAAATTATTTCATGAATGTCATATACATTCCTCAAATACATAATAATAAGTATCCTCGTATGTTTTTGATGAAAAAGGCATTTCTTCATTGAGGTGTTAGATTACATGTACGGACAACAAATTTTTTATTCTCCATATGATAGAAAATGATATAAAAATGGGTTGAAACATAATCATAGTAACATTTATAAATAGGGTAGGTAATGATTTTATTATATAATAATTTATTAATATTTTTTTAAATATGTATAATATGAAATAAAATGAAAACAATCCCTTATGACTTATACCACTTCTATAGATAACCGAATTTATCTTACACATTCATCCTTCTAGGATGATCTATTGGAGAGAATAGATAATAAGGGTCATCAGAAGGATTTTTAGGATGGATTTGGGTATGTATTAGAAAATATATAGATATGAAATAGTTTGAGTAATATTAGAGAGGTGGTTCCCTCTTACAAGTGAGGAAACGACAAAAATGGAATTTTAAAAATGATTTAAATATAATTAATTTCATTATTAAGAAAAAGTATAAAAAAATAAGGAATTTGAAAAAAATAGGATGAGGTGTAAATATCATTAGATAATAAAATGTAGATCAGTATTGGAGTAATTTCTCACCAAATCTATTGGTTTAACCAGTTATTTAACACGTTTTATTTTAAACCACGGTAAAAAAATTCTTTTAAGGGAGAAAAATTTACTTCGAAGTAGTAAAGAGGATACAAAATTATCCATTGATTATGTTTTCTTCACTTCCATCCAACCATTCGTCATGTTATATTATTTTTTTCATATATTTTAAATCAAAATTATTTAACATAAAATTTTATTAAATATACTTTTTAGAATATTAATTTAAATTTTTATTAAATTATTCAAAATTAAAATGGAGTTCTAATATTAATAATTTTTAAATCAATTATACATTATTATTGACCATAATATTAGTATAAGAACATAATCCTTCTAGGATATAATTCCTTCAAGGTGTCACGACCCGTCCCCCAGGGCCCCTGTCGTGACTACCCCCAAGACCGCCTCTAGAAGGCCAAGGGATGATGACTAGCACTGAATACATCAACCTGCAAGTGGGAGGAATTTGACTGAGTACCTGTACACACACACACACGCCCAACCAAGTCCCACAAACTAAAAAAGAAAAACAAGTATCACTAAAAATAAGCCATGTACATGTATAAATGATACTAGTGGGCCAAAACACAAACCCAACAATGGAACTGAAAAAAACAATGTACAATAAGGAAACTCAGACGACCATCCTTAGAAAACCCCACCTAATTGTGAGTGTAGTGTAGCTACTGGGAACAAAAGTAGCACATCTTGCCCACCCGATCCTACTGGAGCCCACCTTGAATTAGGCCACTAAGTCCACCATTGTAGTATCCATCGTTCCCATCTCCCTAAGTACCTCTAGGCCTGGGTCCAAAAAAATCCATGTCGAAACGTCGATCATCTGCACCAGGCACAAACTGTGGGGGTGAAGCCCATGTAGGGGTGAGTGAAAAGTACTCAGTAGGGACCCCAAACAAAAAGGGATGACCACACAACAATCCTCAAGGTAAATCACTACGCATAAGGTAGCTCACACCAGGTATAAGTTTAGTGTAGTGAAAGAGGAATCGATAATCAAATCATCGAACACCTCGACTGCTGGAGAACTCCTCCTCTATTGAGAACAATTGGCCTGCCAAGTCACATAGATGTGATTTCCACTAAAATTGAACTACTTAGGTACTCCTCCTCATCGCGTACCATGGGCCTTCAAAGTCACCTAGAAGTGCTTCCCAATTATGTTTGCCAACTAAGGTACTTCTACTCATCATGTACCAAGGGCATGAAAAGTCACACATAAGTGCTTCCCACTATGGGCCTATAAAGTAACATAGAAGTGCTTCACATTGGCCTATAGTTGAAAGTTTGTGGCCATCACATCTCAGCCAACCGCTAGGTTCTGTGTGTAGATCAATTGGGAGAACCACTCATCAATCCATTAATCGCATATAAACTTCCATGAAAGCCTCCTCAAGGAATTCCAAAAGATCCTCTTTGTTGAGAGGGTCCCAAAGCTGCAAAAGATATGTCGATTGGATGCCTAATTTGCATGGTATGCGAATTTTAGTAAATAAGGGGTATGTTTCAAATGGGCCCTATCTAGCCCAGTCAAACCGACCTTAGTGACCTGGCCCAAGGGTTACACATACCCTATTTTAAATTTGACAGACTCGACTTGACCCAGTTCAGGTCTGGGTTAGTTCAGTCTAGCCTGGCGAGGGGCCATGCCCAATGGGCCTTATTGGACCCTGCCCAGTTTGGTCGAGGGACCACCCCGCTGGGTCGCCTGATTCCCCACTCTACTCTGGCCAGACCCAATGGGCGTGGGTCCGGCCTGTCAGCATGGGTTCAGCCTGCAGAGCTGTGGGTCTGGCCCGCTGGTTGGGGGTGTGTCCAACCAGAGAAAATCCCGATCCAAATTGTGCTTTTCTGTGGTGTAACTATTGGTTGAGACATGATTGGATGCCACGTTAGGCCCCCGCTAGCCCCAAAAATGTCCGGGCCTTCTTCATGCTATAGTTAAGCGACCACATCTTGCTGATCCACCTGGTTGGCCCAGACACAGGACATCCCTCCATGCGGCGCTCACTTGGTGTTGTGTCACCCCACAGTTGCTGCGTCCAACCAGTCGCGGTCTCCTACCATTGCGGTGCACCTACGGGCGCACCTCCACCCTCCAGCGTAGTCAGTGACGGCCGTCTGCCCCCTCTTCTATGGTGCTAGTTGGAACCAACCCCTCCACACGACCGGCATGGGATGGGTGTCGCCATCTATCGCCAGCACTACCGTGTCGACGACACTATCTGTGAGCCAATAAAGATGCTCCGTTGGTCCAGTTTCCAATCCTCATGCGCCTATGGGCCTCTCGGGTCACCACCATCACTACGATGGTCTCATACGCACCTTGACGGCATTTTGGATATTTTTTTTTCAAGGAGAACACATGCGGAGCGGTCCGAGACTTGGTTCGGGTCGGCCTACGCCCTATGTGTAAGATGTTTTAAAATCAGAGAGGCTTGGGGGAGATTTTCAATCATTGAAAAATATAAATTAATCCCAAATAGAGAGTCCCTCAAATAATGTTACCCTCCCAGATAAACACACTATTCACTGGTCAATCTGTTTGTGGGTTGATCTGTATTCATCATTTCTAGAAGGGAACAAGGAAGAACATGCAAAAATTAAACCCATACCTGGATTTTTTGGATATGCTGATGATGAAGGATGTGATTTTCTTTGTAGTCAACCTGCGGTCGTTGGAATTTGTCACCTCTTATCAACCTCTAAATCCGATCCTCCAGCGTTCATCGCTTTATTCTCCATTCTTCATTAGAGAGGGATTCCGCCAGGGTTTTTTAGAGATTACTCATATTTTTTTATCCCAAAACTCCCACATGTTAGAATATTAAGGGAAATATGCATAGTGATGTTTCAATCATTAACGTCCCTCATTAATGAGAAACATTTAATGGGCCACGTTTAATGAGCCATTATGATAATAGTGTTGTGGTTACAAATGGGCCATTAATGACCCTCCATTAATGATCCTCATCATTGCACCACTGCATCGTTCTCGGTTGCTCAATGTTGTGAATAAAAATAAATAAAATAATTATTCTAAATTATTTTATTATTTATCTAAAAAAGGCCGAAAATATAAATTTCCCAATCATCCCTTTTCTGGACGAAATTAAGTCATTTGTAGGTGAATCCCAGCATTCCAAGTTCAACGGTGCCCTTGGATTTTTGATCTGAGCACCAGTTAAAAGGTAAGAAAAAACCCACTCGCACATTTACTAAACGTACCTTAAAAAAGTTCTAAATTCTTTTTCTGGCTCACCGAGCCTTAAAATCACATTCCGTAAAAGCGTTTTTTCTCAAAATAATTCAATATAATTAAAATAAATTACCCAAAAATTTTAAGATAATTCAAAAGGGTTTCAAAATCATTTACTATATGTTTTCTACTCTACATAGAAGTATTGATGCATCATTACATAAGAATTTAAAAAAATTATTCCATCAACAAAATATAATAAAATCAACATAATAAAATTAATTCATTTGTTTTAAAAATAACCATTGATACATGTTCATACCTTCATTTTCCCTATGAAAACATATAATATAAATTTAAATCAATATAGTGACATTTTTAATTTATTCTTTCTTTAAGTAATATAAAAACCATTTCATAGAAAAATAGATTTCTTTTTCATATATTTAAATTTTTCATCGATATTATCAAATAAATATAATGAAATGAATCAAATTCAAGCCTTGGGTTTATTTTTAGACCATTTTCCGTAGTTTTCCCCTGTTTTTTCGTTTTATCTTTACCGTGTTGAACAATATTTACCATAGTTACTAGTCATAACGAACTAAAATAAAAGAGAAATACTTACTAAATTTGAACACACTAGTTAAAAATTTTAAATATTTTTTTATGATTCATTATTTATAATTTTATGAATGAATTTTAATATAAATTTATAAAATTAAATGAAAACTAGTATTTAGAAAACAATGCTTTGAAGAATAAAACATAAAGTATAGAAAAATAAAAAATAAGGTTGTCCCATTTGGCATTATTTAGATTATATTAGATCAATATTATATTATATTAATTTAAAACCAAATCAAAAAATAGAATGGTACTTTTAAATTACATGATTTAAAGAGAATGAGTTACAATTTTTAAAAAATTGATGTTTTTTCACTATTCACATAAAAATAAAATTTCTTCAAGAATTACAAAAAATAATCCTAAATATATTATGAAAATATTTTTTAATAAATATGAATTTTTTAGAAAACAAATTATAAAAGTAGAATAAATTAATTAGAATTTTCATGCACGAAAGGAAATAAAACCCAATTTTCTAGATTATGTATTTTTATAGTATAAAAGGACATCATTATCATTTCATGGAAAATAACAATAATTAAATAAATGTGAATTAATTTAATTTGATATATAATGTTAATATTTCATTATTATCATTTATCAATAGCGATCAATGTAATATTTTAATAAATAAAATTGCATAAATAAAAATAGTTATATAAAAAACACCTCTTTTACCAATAAGAGATGTTATATTTTCTCCTACTAATTGATAATAAATGGATGAATTATTATTTAATTTATTATGGAATAAATTTCTACACGCATTCCATAGTACAATTATTCATACTATTTCTAGTAAAAATAATAGCTTGATCATAGTTTACATATTTAAATAATAATATTTCTACATTTTATCACATATTGTTTATGATTGTAATTACATATTCCACATGATATCGAATTTGAATAATAATGATAATAAATAATGATATCATGGGTATTAAAAAAACGTGATATAATATTTTCCATATATTTCGCAGGTACTATTAAAAATAAATAACCATATAGTAGTAGATAAAGAGAATGAGGATATGTGACTTATAATATGAACATATTGAAAAATTAAATAGATATACAAATTGATTAAAATAAAAAACTAAATAAATAATTCATGTGTCATAAGAAATATGTGATTATATTGAAATGATATGGAGAAGATATTTTTAGTAAAGAAAATATTCACCTTGGTGATATTAGAATTCTAAAGGTGAAAGTGGTTAAGTAATAAAAAATTATAAAATAATATTAGAGTGACCAAATAACTAAATAATAAAGTATAATACTAGTTGAATCCTTCTACCATAGTATATATACTATATAAACCTATAGTTTCTGAAAATAATTAATATCTATTAGATTACAATTGGGGTTATAAAAGCCAATGTAGGGAAGAATATTTTAAGAAAAACCTTTAGATGAAGACTTATTCATTAAATTGAGATGTGAACAACCAAAATAAGAAATTCCATTGAATATATATGCATAATAAATTATGTAGATAAAAAACTACAAGAATATTTTCTTATATATTCTTACTAATTTCATATAATAATTGGAATCAAAGACTATTGTAGGTATTTTTGTGTCTATGGGAACAAAAAATGTGTTTATTGGAAAAATATTTCACTCAAATGGATCAATGTAAGGTTATAATTAAGGTGATATTTTTTTAATGTGTGGAAAAAAATTTAGAGTGATAAATATTTGTTATGATAAGATGAGAAGTGTATATAACCATAATCGTACGATGTGATTGAAGAGATATGTAGTATAAGTAAGGAGAAAGTTAATTATTTAAAAGTGTTTATGACTATGGTTCGATGTCAAAAATAATATATTTCAAAATAAAGGAGTGTGTTAATAATAGGGAAGAAAATATCTTATAGATGAGGTAAGTTTAAATTCTAAAAATAGAAGAATTCCATGGAATTATTATAGTAGATACTCTTCACATATGACACGAGATACCAAGATACTAAAAAATATTAGGGATCATGATGGTGGTGCAGTAAATTTTGGAAATGAAATATTTTGAAATAGAAAAGTAATTGGAACAATTGAAATTTTAGCTGAGTAACTAAATTTAAAAGATAATTTAATTTTTTATGGGGTAAAACATAATATGTTAAGTGTGAGTCAGCTATGTGATGATGAAAATGATGATATTTTAAGAAGAAAGAATTATATCATTAGGATAATAATTTCCTTGGAATGTCATCACTACTAGTGAGGGATCTAGCAGGAATATTGTTTATAATTGAAACTAAAAATGGTCCTATGGATTAAGATTAAATGATGAGGACAAAGTGTGTTATATCTGGTTGAGTAATCTTTGTCTATAGATTTTTTACAATATTTCATTGGGAGTCATAGTTAGAGAATGATATCATTTAAAAAGAGTATGTAAGATCATTTTTAGACATTAAAAAAAGGGAAAATATCTCAAAGTATGAATAAAAGATTTTAAATTTGAACCACGATGCCTCTCGTGTTCATACTCTTAGTTATATGTAATCCCAAGAGAAATAAGTCCAATTCAGTTTATCATTATTTAAGAACATATACATACAATTAAAAAATAATGAAAAATGTGTTTTTTTATAAATAATAAGTATTATATAGGATACTTGTATTAAACCGATATAGGAAAAATTTAGACGGTTCATGGGATGTGCATTTGGAAATTGAAATGTAATAACAAGAGGTAGTTTTCTAGAGAGAAATTGTTTTTAAAATTTTTCTTTTTCAAAATAGATTCTTAATGAGTCTAAATTAAATCTTGAATTATTGAGATATATTTTATAATAAAATCACACTACTGACTAATTCATAGACATTTAAAGTCTTTGTCTTATAGAAATTTGGATCAAAAAGTTAGGTATGTTTAGTGAAAAGGATGGGAAGGAAAATTTATTAGTAAATCCTTTAAGTGGGGAGGGTATAGATGTTATAACAATAGGCTTTATAAATATGGTGAATGTCACATTTTTAAATTCAATGAATGTATAACTATAATTATTGCTTCATATGCAGTAGTTTATTATTATGATGATAAAAGGAATAATTATACGTTTAGTGAATAAGATGTTTTATATATAGAATATGAACCTAATTATTTAAAATTTCTGTCGTATAAAACTATTTATGAGGATGGTTCCATAAATAATGAAAAAAAGATCTACTGAAGGTTAAATAATGATGTTGAAAAGGATAATATAATTTGAAACCATTTTCTCCTATGTATACAAGAATAATGATGAGATATAATTAACACAAAATAGGACCAACTGGAAGAATGTTGTGGGTCGAAAACCAGACATCACTTGTATCTCATGTTAATCCCTAATTTCTGATACAATCATTTAAAAATTTGTAATATATTGGATATATAGATAAATAGATTTTATAAATTGAAACTAATTACAAAAAGGATCCCTTTCCATGGTCTAATGAAAAAAATACAATTAAGTCTAAGTTCATATTGAGGAAACATCTAAATGATCAGGGGAATGTATTCAAATATAAGACCAAACTTAAAAAAATTTGATACTCCTTCTTGGAAAATGTTTATTTTGAAGGGAAATTTTATCCTGTTAAAAATTAAATATATTATCTTGTCCATTGCTTTGGAATCTATTTGGTGGTATAAAATATATCCAATAAATTCCAAATATTAATTTTAAAATATTTATCTCAAAGAAGTGTTTTCATATAGAGCATCCTAATGGTTGTTAACTTGATGATAATGACAAAATAGTGTGAAAATTAAATAAGGACCATTATGGAATATAATAATATACAAGGGATTCATATTCAATGTTAAAACCCAACTTTAAGGAGTAAAATTACTTCAATGTCAAAGGGGGGAAAATAATCCATATGTCAGAAAAATGATGACAGGTGCACTATATATAATTATATGTAATTATAATATTATTTTTTTCTTTAGATCCTGATAATTATTTTCAGTAATATTCCAAAAAAATAAAAAAAAAATAGATATCCATTCACTGTGAGGTTAGATACTTCTTGGGGTAATAAGTTATATGAGGAAAAAATTATTTTCATATATAATGAGAAGTAAAGTATGTTATTTTTAAATAATTTATAGTAAAAGGAGTCAAATTAATTTTCTACATCTACTCATATTGGGTTTAAAATAGATAATTATACAAGAAGGTGAGACTGTAAACCAAATATAATTAAAACGAATGATTTGGGGTCTACTATATCTACTATATTCTAGAAAAAATATTGTATATATATTGAGTATTAGTGATATATGTTTCTGTGACCCAAATGGTTCACACATTTAAGACTCCAAAGTAGTTAATAGATAAGTTAGAGGGAAAATTGGTTATGGAAATATTTCAGAAATTGAAATACTATGAATATATAATGGATTATAGATGATAATTTGATAGGTGAGTGTAATGATTACAGATTATCAAATTGTAGAATTTTCTTCTTGAAATATAAAAATAAGAGATGGAACTGTATGAAATAGATATGAGTCACAATGAATACTAATAAGGATACATATGTTTCTAAAACTAGTGATTTCACTCAAATTATTTAGATGATAAAGTAGTTGGATGATTTGAAGGTGAAAGTTAAATTTCACCTAGGGATTTATTGATATGATGAATTTATTTTAGACTAGTCTAAATTTTTTTGCAATCATTATTCCAAATGAATATTGATATAAGTTTTAATTTTCTCAAAATTGGGTGTACAATGGATTCATAAAATAGGAATTTATCACGAATTAAAACAAGTTTGCTTATATTATCCCCACGGATATCCTAAATGAAATATCTAATTTCATAAGTCTAAATATCTGTTTTTAAAACCATCTATATAATTGATAATCATTGAGTGTTACCCCCATTAATCCGTGGATTATGTTTCCAAAGGGGGAGTGGTAAGTGCCCAACTCATTCTTTTAAATTTGTATAGTCATAGGACGAGAGGATTAGTTCAATACTTTTTTATTTATTTGTTATTTTTATTGGAAAAATATTGATTTTTTTGAAATTACGAGTTCATAAATGAAAAAGAAGAGTACATTTTGAATTTAAAAAATATTTTTTATCACAAGGAGATGATGTTCTCACAACATTACTACCATATATTGTATTTTGGTTTTGATATTTTTCCCTTTTTACAAATACTATGATTTAGTGTCTCTTGAATGAGAATCTATATTTAATGATAAAATTGAAAAAGAGTTCCATGGTTTAAGACAAAATATAAAGAGGGAGATTGAAGTATTCAAGGAAATGTTATTGAAGATGTCTTGGATGTCAACCCTATATGAGATATTTCGTTAGATACATTGGCTTCATTTTGTAGTGTTTTGAAATTTAATTAATTGATTAGGGATGAATTTGAGTCCATTTGATGTAATCCATTATTTTTTATTCATTTTATCAAGTGCTAAGAAATTTCATCCATAAGAATTATTTTTGGGTCATAAGATGATTGGGATTTGGTATATATACATTATCTAGTCTTATCTTATTATGGAGTCGATTAGGAATCACAATAATTTATTTCTAGGTGTTGATAACGTGTTTGAAAAAATTCTTAATATACAATACTAGAGTTATAAAATGACTAAAGATAATACATTTAGTGAATTGTAAAGAAAATTTGTGAGACAAATTTAAAAAAATGACATTATTTTTATAACATTTATCAACATAATATAATCATCATATTATTAAAAAAATATTATATGAAAGCAATTTCATTGTAAGATAATATTTGTGAGAATCAATTATGATATTCATCTCACAAATATCTTACATATAAGATGATTCATTAAAAAATGTTCTCATAAGATAATTGTGTGTATAAAAATTGAAAAAGTTAAAAGGAAAATAATTTTGAAATATACATGAAGGATTATTACTAAAAATTAGTTTCATGTCACTAGATGTATAACTAAAATGTAACTGCTGTTAAATTAGAAGATACCCATACGATTTCTTCAATGATTCAACACTATAATGGTTTCTGATTCAATCTAAGAATACAAAATCAAACCAAAAGTGATGTTGTGTTATGAAATGATTTATCTACACTATATAATAATTAGTAATTTCATAGAGACATGATCATATTAATGATGTTTTTATTGCATCCAATTTCCTGGATATTTTAATGAGGATATTTATTTAGAGTTTCATTGTGTTTTTTAAATTATATTCTCAACCAAAAAAATTATAATGAAAATTTGATTTTATTGACATTTTGAATTAAAATATTTAAAAATATTCTTCATGTTTTTTACTTTAATTTTTTATAAATTCATTTTTGAAGAACGTTTTTTCAACTGATAATGTATGAGTTTCCAAAAAATATTTTTTAAACATTATTGATATTTATTTTTGGTATATAAATAGAATAAATCAAGATGAAATTTTTTCCATGAGTTTTTATTAAGAATATGGTACTATTATACTCAAATAATAATCTATATAAATTAAAAAATGAGGAGATTAACCTAAACTATATATAAAATATTTTAAAGTGGTTGAGACAAACTTTTAAAGGCCTATAAATTAATTTTATTTATAATGAGGAGCAGGAAGTTTATCTCAGGTGTTCACAACCTCTCAAACAATTTTTTTATTATAAACTAATATGAGTAAAAAAATTTCCAATTCTACAATCACATTCATCAGGTAGTCAATGAATATCTAAAAGTATATAATCACTATGATGTTGTAGCATCGAACATTGTTTTTATGTTTTGATACAACCAGGAGGGAGGAATAAATATTTAAAGGAAGGTGTTATTAGAATAAATAATGTCATGCATTTGTGAAGAACAATTATCAACTATGTCACCAATCCTATAACATTGGGATATTTTAAAATAACACTATCATCGATAGCATATACAACACGCAATAGAGAGCATAAATAAACTATGAAATATTACAATTTAAATGTTATAGTTATAATAGATCCATTAAATTGGATAGTATGAAATAAATTAACTACATACTTATATATATATATATATATATATATATAAATGTCATACTAATTATAAATTTAATTATAAATAGAAATGAAATAAGAATTCAATTTTTTTGTAAAGTCATTTGATTCTTCAAAAATAAATTTTCATAAAAAATGATTTTTATTAACATTTGGGAGAGAATATTATAATAAATTTCCACCTATTTAAATATTTTATTTGAAATAGGTATATCATTTTTTAAATCATTATAAAAAATTTAACTTTGGTTTATTTTTTAGTGTTTTTTCTGAAAATATTGAATTTTCAGTAATTAGTGGAAAAAAATAAATATTGAAAAACTATCATTCTTTTTCATTTAAATCCCACATTTTCATATAAATTTTATATTAAATTATGATAAAACTAATTTATATATAAATAACATAATTATTTTAATAGGAATCGGTATCAAAATTGATATTTTTTTGATTATAATTCTTAGATTAAAAAAATATTTTTCTAAAAACAATTTTCTATTGGGAATATGACTCCAATACCCTAGTTCTAATGTTTGATTTATTACATTGTAATTAGAGATATGGAATTACATCATGAATTACCAAATAGTTTAGTTGACTTGGTAAACAAGATACATACTTGAGTCTTATATTACATTAAAAACAAAAATGACGACATATTGTTTTCCCAAAAATAACATTATTTTGTCTATAATATCATTTCACATCAATCATAGTACACTTCATGGAATCATGTGTAATAGAAAAAAAATTATAGTGACCTAAAATGATTATTTTGGCTTAATTTTACCCGAATCAATCATGAATCAATATGAATAACAAATATAGAAAGCCAAATAATTGAACATAGATGACATTTATATAACTTGACTATCATGAATAAATAAGGAATAATCATTATGTATAGGTAAATAAATGAAAAAATCCCATTAAATAAATAAAATGAGAACTAAATTTATCTAGATATAATATAAAAATTAAAATCTCACCAATATATAGATAAGGCATAAACAATATATCTTGGTAAATAACAAGAAACACATTCCATTTAATCAATAATCTGAGAATGAAATGCATCCTAAGATAATATAATCCTGAAAATATTCTAGATAATAAAAAAATTATTATTAATAAAATAAATTCATAATTATTGGACATTAGGCATAGGATACCTCTATAATAAATACCATTAACAAGATTAATTAAAACTATTGGGTACAAAATTATCTTTTTTGGCTAACTAATTTCATGACAGATTACAGATTCACCTAATGAGACTACCTATCCATGAAGTATATTTCCTTAATAGGTCCCCACCCATGACTAAATTTATAAATCACTCCCCATATATCAAATAAACAATTAAATTCACGAAAAAAATTCTGTACAATTAAATATTTGTATTGTAGAAATAATACAGATTTTCAATATTTCTCCAGTCAACAAAATAACATTATAAGTAGAACACCGTATGTAAAAATGATATGAGGTTTATAAAATAATAATATTAATGATAAATAATATGGATATTTAGGAGAAATTTATTTTATAATGATCAAAGGAAAGTGAATATTTTATAGTAATGTTAATTACTATAATAATGAATCATGAAAGTGAATGTAAATACTTTCAATGGTCAAAGTGATCATAAACCATCCATTGTAATAATAATTATAGTATTATAAAAAAATATTCTCATTGGAGTAATAATAATTGAATATTTTTATAGATCAATAAAAATACCATAAAAATATATTTATAAAAATTAAAACATATATTTCATTAACTTTTTCGGTAAAATCCAAATGGGAATCGTTTTGATAAGGACATGAATATTCCTTTTAAATTTTTTTATATAAGTAAAAATGGGTAAAAATAAATTTCGTAAAATATTTTTAAAATCTTACAAATATTTTTGAAAACGTTTTTAGGAAATATAATTTTGGTGGAAAACAAATTTCCGATTGATGAGGAAATAGATGTGAATATTCTTAAAAAAATTTTCTAAATAATTTTGGCTAATAAAGATTAAAAAATGGTAATATTAAATGAAAATGTCATGATTATACATAAGGTAATAAAATTTTATGGGTTTATTATATAACTATCCAATAATTTCCTACAACTAAAATCCAAGAATAAATAACATTGATGAGAATGAGATTGTGAAATACACCCTTAAAATGATTGTAATGTTGAAGTGAGAAATTTACAATGAATAGATTATGTGTATCAACTGTAAATACATATAAAGAAAGTGTAAATACAGAATAAGATTACTAAAAATCATTACACACATAATATTATAATTTCAATGATGATGAAGAAGTATTATATTCCAATGAAAATGAATTATATTATGAAATTATTTTCCACTTTGTAATATTATATCTAAAATCACTTAGATGATATAATTCAAATTGAAACTAAAAATACCATTAATTACTATGGTTTAATTATATTACACGTATAATGGTTTTTATATAATCTATAAAAACAAATTAGGAGAAATAAAATATAATATGCATCAATGAATGTAAATTGAGACGATGTCGCTTTCCTCACGTTTACTTTCAGATGAACATGCATTATCCTCCTATATAGTGGTTTCAAATTATTAGTTAACTAATACAAAAACTATATTAATATTTTGAATATCATATATAATCCATTTATAACAACTTATCACACTTTTGTTAATAACATTTCATTATTATCATCGTTTTGGGTCTTAATTACCTTGTTTTCTCATGCCTGTTTCATCATAAAAGATTCAATTATTTCACATAATATATAGTAATATCATCTAAATAATAATAATAACCAATTATCACATTTTTACATAAATTATAATTTTAAAAAATAAGGTAATACGGTTATGATAAAAGGACTATGTTACATTCATGGAGATGGTAGGTCATATATAGGCATGAGTAACGTTTCCAATTTTCAATGATAATTATTAAAATGTGGTAAGTAAAATTTTATCATTAAATCATTATAATAATATAAAATATGCCATATTATTTGTCTTAATATATTATATATATCATCCATGTGGTGCGGTGATGAAAAGAGAGTCACATCGCTTCTTGAAGGCGGTAGTCCACACGTATGTGAAAGATGTTCTCAAAATTAAGTGAGTTAAAATGACTCATTATCATCTAATAATGTTAAATATGAAATTAATATAATAATTATTTCATGTATATAACATAAATTTATTATCATTATCCATATTACATTTCATGTGACGAACTAGTGAAAAATGAAACACATCCCTTCGTGCGGTGGTAGTCCTTCGTACACACGAGTGACATTATTGTATCCTCTATAGAATGGAATGTAAAAAGTTACATATGATATAATGAGTAAAAAGATATAATTATTTAATAAATAATAATTATATAAAATTTAAATCCATCATATTACCCAATAGTTAGATATTTTAATGAAAAAACGAATGACATGGGTTCACAAGATAATAGTCTTCCGTATACACGAATGATGATTTCATAACCCATCTGGTGGATGTGGGGATTTTTTTAGGTCAGAAACATAACATAACCTCATCTAATTGTATGTAATATACTTTTGTTATTATATCATCTTGGAATAATTATAATTAAAGGAGTTATAAGAAGAATTAAAATAAAAAGGCACGTTGAAGAACATTACCTCTTTTTTGGCATCCTCATTATGTTTTCACCATAATCCTTCCTAGGATTTATTTATGACCAAAATAAGGATTCTAGGTTTATATGAGGTAAATTGGTAATTGATATTGGATTATAGTTTTTGAACCAAAATGGTATGAATGTTTTATTAAGGGAGGAGAATGAGTGGCCTTTTATGAGTGGGGCGGGTGATACACTTGTAATTTTTGAATATAAAAATGTATAACCATGTTTTCAACATGAAAATTGTCTAAAATGGAATATAATAATTTTTAGCATTTTCTATATTTATTTGGGTAAAATATTAATTTAAAATTATTATATAATATAAATTATCATGATTCATAATATTAAATCCATTATTTTAAATTCAATTCCCTAAATTGGAAACTTTTAATTTAAAATTTGTCATGTAGATGTGATGAGAAAGTTGGATTTCGAAGAGAAATTCTTAATAGTTTACAAAGTTTTATATCAAAAATAAAAAAAAATTGATTCCAATGACCTATATTTAATTAAATGATAAATAATTGAACTAATTTTACTTTTAAAAAATTTAAAATATAACTTAACTTATAAAATGATTTAACGTAAAATAATTTTTCAATTTTTTTGTTTTTCTCTATTCATTGAAAAATAAACAATTTGAGAAAAAAAATAACACTATGATAAATTTTATATTATTATTTAATAAATTAGGTTAATTTTATAAAATAAATTATAAAAAATTGGTAAAATTTATTTTTAAATTATAAGTGCAAAAGATGACTAAACGATCTTTTTGAAAAAAATACATCTTTTTAGAAAACATTACTTTTTTCACTTAAATGATCCATATTTTATTTATAATAAATATTTAACCAAAATATTTATAATTAAGTTAGTAATATTCATACACAACAATTTAATGACTATTCATAGAATATTATATTTTAGTTAGAATAGGAGTTGTGTGTTTTGCAAGTTATCGAAGAGATTAAATTTAAATAAATATATTTTGCTGTTTGTTTAAGCATAGTGTTTCATGTCACATACAATATTGAATATAATTTTACTATTTTATAATATCATGGTGTTACATTTTACCTACCTTAAATAAATTTCATCCTCAAAATTTAAACTTTATTTTCGTAATCAATCGTTTGGCACATTGAAGAACCATTTTTAAAAAACCTGCATCAGAATAAAAGTTAATAAAACATCCTCCTAATAAGAGAGAAAGGGAGTTAAAATTTCCATATGGAATAATAAATTACTAGGTTTCAACATAGGATAACATTTGAGGAAAGTAAAGATATGGACATAGAGGAAAAGTTTAAATAATTATAGAGAATGATTGAGGTCAATGATCATATGGAAGTGAATGATCAATAGAAAGTTAAGGGCCTAAAAACCTTAAATATAGGATTATTGAAAATAGTATAAAATTCATAGAATATGAATGTAACAGGATAAAATTTTTCTTTCAATATTATTTTACTAATATTGGGAAATTATTTTACTATATAAGAATATAAGAAAATACACTTACTTGACTAGTTTCTATTATTTATGTATAATTTCATTCTTTGGTTGTGCTTTAATAAATTTTATATTCATCCCTTAATACAAGAAATAAACATCAATAAATTATTTTTTTATTCTAAAAACTCTAAAATTAACTTTTAATGTATCGTAAGATTCATAAAAGGGTGAAAATTCTTTCCATCCTCCTCTATCTATTTTCAAAAACCAATATTTTTATCACATGTCATCTAATATATTAAATTAATCTCTAAACCAAAAAATCAACTACACTAGTTTATCATTAATATTTATTTTTTAAATAATTTAATGAAAACATTTACATAATAACTAGGAATTTTCATAAACCACTGGTAGGTTAAAAACCTATATCTTCTTTTGGTCAAGGGTACAAGCCCCACAACCTTTACAGATATGATGGGTTGTCACACAACATGTAGGTTGTAATTTTTATATACTATATTAACTTAATCTTATTGAAATTCCCAAAAAAATATGGTGTAAATCCTTATAGTAAAAATAATTAGTAAATAAATTTTTTTTCTAAGGTTCTCAATACAAAAATTATTTTTCTAAAAGTATAATATTCTTATTTGACTACAAAACAAAATGTAATTAATGATCATATTAACCCAAACGGTTATATATTAGCTTAAAATTATGCCTATAAAATGTGAATGATATAGTCCTCAAATATATTTTCTATAAAAAATATTCTTTCCATAAATTTCACCCAAAATATATGTATTCGTGGTAGAATTATAGGACATAAAACCAAAAAAGTGGTTTTTAAGACATTATAATTATGATCAATATTAAAATCATTAACCCATGATGGTATCCATAAGTTTTATGTCAATGAAGACATATATTCATTTAAAATTTATCATATTCCTTAAATGATTCATGATTCTTAAACCAAAATACCATTATTAAAAATACTTTTATAATATAATCATGGAATCCCAATAGATACATCAACCATTTTATTTCAATATAGGTCATTCATTGTTATAGGATTTATCCTTTAAAATAGGGAATTGAATTGGATAATCACATGGTTCTCCACATTTAAGACAATGAACTATAAATGGATCCCCAGGATGAGATTTATTTCCTTCTATCACACTCTTCATTTTCCCTA
Source organism: Viscum album (assembly GCA_963277665.1). Classification (NCBI taxonomy): domain Eukaryota; kingdom Viridiplantae; phylum Streptophyta; class Magnoliopsida; order Santalales; family Viscaceae; genus Viscum; species Viscum album. The sequence goes on along the minus strand of OY728161.1, from coordinate 1,819,431,806 downwards.
AAATGTCATTACATTATAACATTATTTCCTCACATAAAACATTTTACCCTTCCTTTTAGATGACTTATTTTAAATATAATAAACATTAGGTATAACACATCATTCATCATCAACACATATCAAACTCCTTTATAGTGGTTTGTAAAAAAATGTTAATTATCCTAAAAATATCCACCAAGAGTGTCAAATGCGGCATGATGTAAGGCCCATTGTCATTAACCAAGTAATGATTGGTTCAATCATGATGATCTATTTTCATAATTATTACCCCTATGTACATCTGCTCCATTACCACGCCCAATTACAATATATATATAGGGATTTATTTCTAGGAAACACCGTATAATATTTACCTTACCAATACATTTGTATTTTCTTTAATATATATCCTAGAATTCTATCATAATGTTGTGATCCATAGTCAATGCTTTCCTAAATCCTATTTAAAAGTATTCTAATAAAATTCCTCTAATATAAATTTTAGAGAACTCGGCCCTAGTAGCTTAGATCCATTGTTTACTTTATTACATTGGCATTAGATACATGAAATCAAATCTTAAGAGGCTGAATAGTTTAGTAGTATTAGTAAAAAAGATACATAATTCATTCTTGTATTACATTTAAAACAATTATGACATAATTGTTTCTTTGAAAATAATATTATTCCCAATAGAATATCCATGCATATTAATAATAGTAAACTTCATGGAATGCTAGGAAATGGAAAAAATAAGGGTGAGATCAAATGATCTATAAGGGTTAAGTATAGAAAAATCAATCAATAATAAATATTTATAATCAACATTTAAAAAGTAAATAATTTAAATCAGATGACATTATAATAACTTGAATATCATGAATAGATGAGGAATAATCTGTATTTCAAAGTAACTAACTGAACACATTACATTTAATCAAACAACAATGAATGAAATTTAATCAGATAAAATATCATTGGGAAAATATCAAATATATTAATATAAGTCATATTCAATATGGAAAGGTAAATAACTATAAACACATTCCATTTAATCAATAAAATTAGAATGAAATTCATTGAGAGACAATATCATTATGAAATTATCATGGATCATGATAATAATAGACTTATTAATAATTAAAGTACTAAATTATTGGACATCATATCATAGGAACATGATACCTCTTCCTTCAAGAAAATTCACCAGAGAGATTAATACTATTGAGTACAAAGACATATTGTATGTCCAACTGATTTCATGTGAGATTACAAATTCTGCTCATGAGACTTCTAATGCATAAAGGGATATATATAACTACTCACCAATTATGTCTACATGTTCAATGAATTACTCATATATTGAACAATCAATTTTATTCATGAACAACATGTATTACCATTAAATATCCATATTGTAGAAAGAATAAAAAATATCAATACTTCCCTATTTAGTCAAATAATTTCAAAGTAAAACACCATTTTTTTTAAAAAGACATGGTTTAAAAAATTATAATATCCATGATAAATAATTTCTATATTTAGGATAAATATAATGCCAAATTATTGAATCATGGATAATATCTCATGGAAACGTTAATGACTACAAAAATGAATCAGGAAAGTGAGTGTCAATACTTTACTTGGTCAAAATGACCATAAACAATCTAGAGGAATAACAATGATGGTATAGAAAATATATTCCAATTGGAGTAAGAATAATGGTTTTTTCATTGAATGATATAAATACAATAAAAATATATTTAAAACATTCCTAAGGAAAATATTGTTTTCATTTGGAAAATCCCATTTTCAAAACCTAAAGTGGACAAAACATTTTGAAAAGAACAATCATTGAAAATTATTTTAGAAACATATAAAAGAATATTTAGAACATTTGAGTGGTCATGATGGCTAGAAAATTCCATTAATGTCGTATATGTTAAAACAAAGATCCCTTTCACTTTTTCTATAAAATCACAACAATCATTGTTTTGAAAAAAAATGAATGTTCTTTTAAAAAAATTGATAAAAAATAAAAAATCAGAAAAAAATTTATATATTAAATCGTTTTGTAAAGGATAAAAATATGTTTAAATTTTTTTTTATAAAACATGGTTTGGGATGAAAACAGATTTATGAACGAAGAGAGAGATGGTGTTGGATTTTATTAACAACATTTAATAAATCATTTTCAGTAATAAAGAATGGGTAAATGATACTATTATATGAAAATATCATGAATAACCATAGGATAATAATATTATATAGGGCCATTAAATAATGATCAAATAATTTCCTTCATCTTAAATTTATGAATAAACAATCCCAATGAGAATGGGATTGTGATCATAATGTCAAAGTGAGGATTACTAATTGAATAGATCATTTTTATCATAACTAAATAAACATAAAAAAAATTGAAATAAAACATAATATTGTTAAAATTCATTACACATAAAATCATATAATATAAAAGATGATGAAAAATTAATATATCCTAATGAAATGTAATTGTGTTCTGACATTCATGATATTACATGTAAAATGGGAATTATATACACCATAATAAATAAATTAGGTGTATCACATTATAATATGACTTAATAAAGGAAAATTGAGACGACGTCGCTTACCTCATGATTCCTTTTAAGTTATCATGATTTAAAATCCAGTATAGTGGTTTCAAACATGTTATAAAATTTTAGCAGAACCATATTAATATTTATAATATCATACACAATCATTGTATATCATCTTATTACCCTTCTGTTAATAAACTTTTTTTGTTTTCATTATTTTTTGTGTTAATTACATTATTTTCTCATTTTTGTTTCATCATGAAAAAATAAAGTTTTTTTCACTTATTATATAGGTATATAATATTTAAAATAATAATAATTACATATTTATCATATTTATAAATCAATTATACTTTTAAAATCAATCATGAAACATTGTTATGAAAAATATATTATGTTACAATAATAGAGATGATAGGTCGTACACATGTGTAACATTCCAAATTTTTTAATGGTCATTATGGAAGGGAGGTAATTAATATTTTTTACTACTATAATTATCATAATATGATACATAACATATTTTTTGTTTATATATACTTACATACATCATCCATTTTGTATAATGAAGAAAAGAGAGTCACATCGCTTCGTTAAGGCTGTAATCCACAATACACGAACAATATTACCATATTTAATTGAGTTAAAATGATATATTATATTTTCATAATGATAAATAATAAATTAATATAATAATTATTTAATTTATATAACATATTTTGATTAAATTTATCCTTCTTACATTATATTTAAATTGTTAGTGAAAAAGAGTCAAATCAGTTTATGTGGTGGTAGATCGTCGCACACACGAGTGACGTTATTGTCTCTTATATGAAATTGAATGTAAAAAAAAAGGTATATATATTATATAATGAATCAATAGGTATAATGTTTTTATAAATACATTATATATAATTTATATACATCATAATACCCATCCATGAGATGTGGAAATAGAGAAATGAATGACAAGGGGTTGTGAGGTAGTAGTCCTCTATATAGAAGAATGATGATTTCATAACTCATTTAGTGGAAGTGGGTATTTATGTTGGAAATTACTTTAACATTAAAAAACCTCAAAATATGTATGATTTTGATGTTCTTTTATCATCATGTTTTAATATTAATTGATGTAATTTGTGGATGAAATAAAATAAAATTGCTCGTTGAAGAACATTACCTCTTCTTTGGGTATCCCCCTTAGGTTTGAAACAAAATCCTTACTAGGTTGGATGTATTCCAAAAATAAGGCTTATAGTATTATAATATATATATAAATAAGTTATTTTCATTGGTGTTTCCTGAAATAAAGGTTGTGATGGTGTGTAGAAGATAGGAGAGGGGGTATCCTTTTACAAGTGAGGTGAGTGGTACCCATGTAATTTTTCAAAAAAAGGAATACCCACATATTTCACATGCCAAAAGGATAATAATATGATTATTATAGATAATTATACATTATAGGATCTAAATATTACCATAAAATAAATTTTAGTTATGCTCTTAGGTCATTTTAACCATTATGTTTTTAGTTTATCCCCTCAGTTAATAAATTTTATCCTTAACGATGACAATTTTTTACTATTTTCAATATTTATTTTGGTCATGAATTATGTTTAACATATTATATAATATACATTATGATGATTCAAAATATTGAATCCATTTTTATAATTCCATTCACAGAATTGAAACTTTTAATTTAAAATTAATGCTGCAGTTGGGACGAGAAAGCGAGCTTTCAAATAGAAAATGCTCAAAAGTTTATAGTGTTTCTATATCAATAATAAATATTAAAATAATTTAAATGACCTATATTTAATTAATTTATATATAATTTTACTAATTTTACTTAAAAAATATAATTTTAATTTACAAATAATTTAAAAGAAAACGATGTTCTAAATTAATATTCATTATTTTCAATATTCACTGAAAAATGAATCATTTTAGAAAAATCTCAAGAACTCATCGAAGGATAATTTTTTTATTTTAATTTAAGAAATAAAGATTATTTAATCAAATAAATTTATAAACCTGGTAAAAATTAATTTTAATGTTTATATGTAAGGTGTGAAATAACTGAGTTTTAGAAAAAATATATTTTTTTAGAAAAAAATTTGTTTTTATTTTAAATAATTCTTAATTTATATCTGATAAATAGATAACCACATTTTTAATAATTTAGTTTTTATAGTTAATATGTTACATTTTATAGACTAGGTATACTATATTTTTGTTCACTTTGACCCAGGGTTGTGTGTTCCACAAGCTATTTAAGGGATTCTATTGAATGAAATATATTTTGTGGGATGTTTATTCTCGGTGTTGTGTTTATCATATGCTATCGAATACCAGGTTCGCCTTTTTAATAATTTCTTGGTGTTAAATTTTCATTTGTTATTTAAAAATATATATTATCATAATTTCTTTAAATTATAGGAATTTAATTTTATGAAATGGACATAATTTTTGGATTTATAAATTCATATTTTTCATTGTATAAATGGTTTATATGTTTTTGAAGAATTTAATTTTTTTTGTCAATGGTGAAAAATAGTGTTTTCATGAAATTAGTTCTCTTTTATGATATCTAAAAGACACAAATATGACATAAAAATTTATTAAACTTATGAAAAGAAAAAATTATTATAATATACAGAAAATGTTTTATAAAAATTAATCAAAATTTAAAAATTAAAATTTGTTTAATTATAAATATTAAAATATTTTTTATTTCCAACAAAATGGTTTTACAACTATAGAAAAGTAAAATGTCGTATCCTATTGATCATAATTTGGACGGAATATTATTTTCATTACATTTGTAATTAATATTATGTATAAATGATGATTTGGAATAATAGTTTCTCTCTTCTAATTTATATAACAAGAAGCTTATCCAAATTCTTATGCAATGCTTACACAGGGAGAGAAAAGTTAAAATAAGATATAAAATAAGAGGTTAGGAAATATATGTTACTAAATATACAGATATGATGAATATAAAATTACACTTTTAAATTTATTATTTATTTTAGTGATTGTAATTTATTTATTATTTTGTTTGGATGAGTTATATAATCATTAAATAATATATATATATATAAATAACATATAAGGGTTTTGGAAAAACTTTATTATATAGTTACTTTTATAACATAATTTTTTCAAAGTCAAATTAAATGAAGTGTGAAAAAAGAATTTTATGATATTTTATGTCAAATAATATTTTATTAAATAATTTAAAAATATTAAAAACCATGAAAGAGGATAATTAGGATTATAAAATGTCTAAAATTTCATAACATTATAATTTATGACAAAATTATCACCTTATAAGTTAAATTATAACCCATTAATATTGAAAATGTAATTACTGTGGGTAAGGTTAAAATTTTTCCTGAAGGGGTAAATCCAAACGATATGGTTTAAAAGGATAAAAAAGTAAACGAATATTTTTAATGAATTTTATTATGACTTATTCTTTTTTATCATTAAATAAATGTCATTTTGGAACCATTTACATGAGTTAGACAGTTATTGTATTATAATATTTTATGTATTCCTAAATTGAAATTAATGATATTTTATAATAAATAATTACTTATTAAATTATTTGAAAATAATATAATATTTCCTTCCACTAAGTGAATTGAATATGATTTAAATTATCATTAAAAATTCATTTATGGGTCTTTTTCTTTCTATAGTACCTTCTTAGATCATTATTTTAAAAAACATTGAATTGCAGTAACTGTCAAATGGGATAAAAGGGGGTTAAAATAAGAATATAACTATAAAAAATAGAACAATACTTGTATAACTTTTATTTAATGTGATTATTCTAGAACATACTCATACTACAAAAGAGTTATATCTTTTCTGATCCATTGTCACATGAAAATTAATTTATATTTGTTTATTATTTTTTATTATACCAAGAGTTCCCTTCCCCTCACATAAAAAGGGAACCCCCAGCCTCACCTCTAGAAAAACAATGAGCAATATTTTTGTCCAAAACAATCCCATATTCATTTATAAATTTTTTCCCAAAGATCTAGACATCATTGTTTTCATAATGTCATCCTTATATGAATTAAGGTGTAATGAAATGATTGTTTTCTGACTAAGAGGTATAAATTATAACCAAAATTTTTAGTTTTATTTCTTCTTCTAACACATTCACACATTATCAAAAAAAACACCAGTATCATAAATATAATTATATTTTGTTATGTTAATAAATAATCTATATTCATCCCCTCTAACATCAAATGGGAAAAACAATCATTCATGTGTATAATGGATTAGAACGTCACGATCCTAGGTTATTCATTTTCCAAAACTAGGTCTCATTGATTTATATAATGTTACAGTTAATTTTTTTTTGATATTCATGAAATAATAATAATTCTATAAATTTTTAATATCATATATTTTCATACCGTTCCATCAATCAAAAATTTGTAAATTTTTTCATGTGTGTGTTTTGATTATCATCTCTATAAACCTATGAGATTCAATTTTCAAAATCAGATCACATGGCTGAAATTTATAAGTATATTTAAATAAAGGATGTGAAATATTTATAATTATATAAAAATAAAAAAATAATTACCTTATTTTCATCATATTTGTCGATAAATGGAAATGTTACTCTTTTATACGTACGACCTACAGTCTCCATGATTTTAACATAGTTTATTTTCTTTAAAAAAAATTCATTGTTGGTTTTAAAAGTATAATTTATGTACAAATATAAAAACTATTCATTGTTTATTATTTTAGATATGATTTGAAAATGCACTATATGAACATATTCAACTTAAGAAATTTATTTTTTATGCAGGACATGAATATCGTCAAAACATATAGTGTTAACTTAATTGATTAGGTGATTATAAATAACAAGGGAAAAAATAAAATAGAAAAAATAAAAAAAATTATTCATAATAAAGTAAACAAAAAAATATTTTATGATTTAGTAAGAAAAACAATGTACGCGATGATTCAGACTCGAGGTAAGAGGCACTTTACCATAAAAACCACATTTTTTAATGTTTTTAATATTTATCTACAAAATATTTTTCATCCATGTAAATTTTCTTAAAATTATTTTTATGGATTTATTTATATGAGAACAAATGAATTATAAAGGGCATTTTATCTCTAATTTTTAATTTGTTAAAATGGTTTTCACATGGAATATTTGTATGTATTGTATATGGAATTTTTTTGATATTCTTTACAAAATCTAAATAAATGTTCCATTTTAACATATACAGTGTCAATGTATTTTCCTTCCACTACAACCATTATTTGATATTTGGAACATATATAACATTCCCTGTTTTTTTTAAAAATCACTCTTTAAAATATTTCTTAGTATTTTAGTATTGAAAAATGGGATTTAAAGGAAAGAGATATATAAATATCCAAAAATATTTTACCTTGGATTTAGAAGATATTTTTATGAGTTTTTGATGATTTTATGTGCCTTATGAAATTTATGGCCCTTTGAAAATTTTAATGAGGAATTTGTTCTCTAATAAACCATTGATGGATGGTTACATTATAAACCAAGTATGGGTGGGTCTTTTATAACCCTCTAATGCATTGGGTAATGATTATATTCTCTAGATAATTATATTGGATTTTTACCATATGCGTTTTCCACTTGTAAGAGTGATTAAAATAGTGAAATGAATATGATTACCTAAGTCACCAAAATGAATTTTCTATGCATGAAAATGAGTTTTCATTGAAATTATATTATTTTAAAAGACAAGATAATGGTATTTTATTTTAAATAAATGATTATACCTCTTCTAGGGTAAAAAGGTATGTTTGTTAGAAAATGATTTTCATGGGTTCACATGTTTTCTAAGAAATAATAAATATTATTATTTCAAATTAATGTATTTAATAATGTTTTTATGAAAAACTTTTGTTGTAGAGGTGATTAAATATGTAAATTATTATTAAAGCTCAGAGTTTATAATGATATAAGAAAAACTATCCTTTGTGATTTTGAAAGGGACCAAAATGAATCATTATTATTTTGTATGTCCTTTAATGAGGTTAGATTCCTCATCCCACATTTTGAATTATTTACATAGTGTTTAAGGATAAGTAGAAATAGTGTTGAAGACATGATATTAAAAATAAAATCTTGGTATAGTGTCAATAATTCACACATAATGACATCAGTATTATAATTTAAGGGTTTTTTTCATTATTCTATTAAACTCAAAACGTAAAAGGACACTGGGTATAAAATTGATAAAACATTTCGTTTTTAGGTTTTATTTTTTGTATGGTGGAAAATGGTAAAAATTTATTTATATCAAATAGATAAGTTAAATGATCTTGATTTTAGTATCGGGTATGGGAGGGTGAGTTAGGGGCTGTCATTTTTATATTATAGAAGGGATTTGATAAGATTTTTGAATAGGATTTTCTCATCAAAGGTTTAATTATGAGTTATGGATCCCATATTTAGTTTATAAGTATTAGATTGTTCATGATTTCAATGTAATTGACACCCCATTATGATGTTTTATATGATTTGTGTATAAGATGATTGAGAGTATCTTGAAATAAATTTATAGTAATATAATCCACGAAGCACCCGATGCCCCCATCGCGCCATGTGGGCTCTACTTTATGGAACCCATGGCCTATAAATACCAAGCTCCCCCCCTGAGCTCTCCAAACGGACAATCCGACATTTCGGCTTCTAAACTCCCAAATCTCAAAGCACTCTTCGCTCTCTGAATCATGAGCTATGTGAGGTGTTTTTGCTTCACGATAGGCCTTCGCCTTGTCTCGTCTTGAGCCCCTCTTCTAGGAGGGATTCCCTCTATAATGCCTAAGGGAATTTTCGAAGGAAGGGGATTCCCAAGGGAACCCGGGTAGTTTCTGAGCGTTTATGCTTCGTGAAACACCCATCTTGTACACATGATCCACATGCCAAGGTAGGGTCACTGTACTTCGCGAAGCACACTGCTTCATATCACCTTGCTTTGCGAGGCACCTCTGCTTCACAAGGTAGTGCTCCACGAACACCCTTCCACTTCGCGAAGAACCAACCACTTGAATTTCTTGCCCCATGATAAGGAGAAGGCACTCCACTTCGCGAAGCACACCCCTTCACAAGTGATCTACACTACGCAAAGAAACCAAGATGCTCAAGGCCCCTGCCAGTGGACCCCTTTGCCTGGAAATTCCTCTTCTCGTGCAATCCACCAGGTATGCATGATGTGACTTCAATGTCCCCTGGACGACACCACCCATAGTGTTGCTTCACCTAATGCTTCTTTGCATAGTCACGCTAATGGCTATGGCTTCTTTGCATAACCACGCTATTGTGGACCCTTCGATGGTTCGCTCTATGACCCCCCTTCTACACGACCTTGCCGGTGCCTTCCCTCCCACAAGGAGCAGAGGGTACCAGTCATGTATGTCCTAGGGGTGTGGAGTAAATCCACCTTGTCTGAGTTGCATGACGTTAAACTACCAAGAACCTCATCCTCAACACATGATGTTAAACTATGACCCGACCTCGTGCCTCGCATGCAGGGTCCCCCCGTCTCGGATATTCTTTACACCCTCCAACCCCCACAGAAGATGATATCCTCCATCTAGGAGTGGAGTATGTCTGCGGGGAAGGGAATCCACCTTGGTTTAAGCCCCCTAGCCCCTCTTACAGAAGGTAGCACCCATGCACCTCTGTACTTCCTCAACGCCAAGGTCAGTGGAGGGAATGATAGGGAACGGGGCACTTCCTCCCTTGAGTCCCAAATCCATCTCCCTCAGCGCTTTGTCACTCTCAGCCCTCCATCCTAGAGTATGTCCCAGCACCATGGGCCACCTAATGTGCAATCACCTCTTAACATCTCACTGATGCAACCTTCGCGACGTGATCGTCAAGTCTCTACTGCCTCTTGTTTCTCACACCAAGCATGACTCACGTGGGCTTAGAGTAATCATCGATCATGGAAATTCCCACGTCCAGAATGACGTTAAATGTTATTCCCTCATCCAACATGACGTTAAATTATATGCCCTAATATAGAAATATGTTAAACTGTATACCCAAACTACAAGTACTTTCATCCATGTCGAGGCATGGTACATAGAAAGCATCACGAGGTTCAATCCCACCACCAGTGGACCCATGGGTTCACCTTCACTTCGGTTCCCCAGTAGAAACCCTACCCGAACTACGAGGACATTGTTCCATGTCAAGGTATGTTATGTAGGAAGCCTCCCTGATGTTCAAGCCCCATCGCCCATTGGACCAAGGTCCTTCTTCACATCAGATCACCGACACCCGCATTCATATCTGAACAATGAGGACTTTGATCCATGTCATGGAATAGTACATAGGAAGCCTCCCAGAGGTTCCATCCCAACAATCATTGGCCCCGACCATCTCCGTGTCTATGTGCCAAGCCCCCATTTTCACTTGAACTACGTGGTCTTTGATCCATGTCAGGGCATGTTACTTAGGAAGCCATCCTGAGGTTCAAGCCCACCATCCACCTGGACCAAGGTCCTTCATCACATCGGTTCTCCGACACGACCCTGTCCTGCATGATGTTAAATTACATCCCAATACAGTGGTAAGCCATTGTGACCCTACCATATAGTTGTTCCGACACCCATTCCTGTTAGTATAATAGCCTATTTTTCCAAACTACGTGGTCTTTGATCAATGTTAAGGCATGGTACATAGGAAGCCTTCCTGAGGTACAAGCCCACCACCCATTGGACCAAGGTCCTTCTTCATGCCAGTTTTCCGATGCTCAACCTGAACTATGGGGTCTTTGATCCATGTCAAGGCATTGTACGTAGGAAGCCTTCCTGAGGTTCAAGACCACCACCCATTGGACCAAGGTCCTTCTTCACACCGGTTTTTCGACGCTCAACCTGAACTACGTGGACTTTGATCCATGCTAAGGAATGGTACGTAGGAAGCATCACAAGGTTCAAACCCACCACCTGGTCATTCCAACCGGATTCACGTCGGTTCTTCCAACACCTTGGGCAGCCTAGAGTGTAAGCCCCACACATCCATACCGTACTACGTTGACTTTGATTCCCTGCCACGAGGATACGTAGAAAGTATCTTTGAGACTCAATCCCATCACCACCGCCATCTCCACGAAGGCTCCATTTCATTATTCCTTCATTCCATGCAATTCTCCATCATCCATCCCAATTCATACCTGGGCCGCCACATCCCGTTAAGATCATGATTCCTCATTCCCCTCCAATGTATTTGGGAAGCTGCCCATGGGTTGGCTTCGATATCAGCGTTCCCTCAAGGGGGATCCTCAATATGATCCACTCTAGATAGTGTTCTAATCAGGATGATCCATCTCCGTGGGATGTTAAACATACTTCATAACCTGTGTTAAACATGGGAAGCTAAGGAAAACCTCAGATACATGCGTATGGCATATGATTCCCCGCACTCGATGTGGGATTCCTAGAGCTTTCTCACCCTCGAGAAGCCATATAATAAGGGACAAAATATAGACATACCAATCCCCTAGCTTTCAGACATTTTAATGGTGCCTCGACGTGACTATTACCCCGACTGAAGGTTTCTTCCCTGACCGGACCCTTTGAATTTTTTTGAAAAAAGCAGTGTAATTAACCAGCATCCATGGAAACATGGAAATAGGAAGAGTTTCATGAACGACGTATTAAATCTATGAGGGAGACCCAGACTAGGTGACGAGTTCTGAGGAGTAATCTAGGGAGGGTGGAACCGACATCCCATCATCTCGTTTCGATCAAGGAGAAGACTTCCTTGAATAAGGAACAAATGCCGCATGCCTTTGGAAAGTAGGAATGCGGGGAAACACAAAAGTCACACCTGTCGTGCCCCAAGAAGACAGATGCGCGCACCCCGGAGAAAGCATCAGAAATAGAAATAGTGAACCCAACGTGAAGTTATTCTCCTTAATGTGGAGATTAGTAGCGCTCGAGACATCATTAGATTAACGTGTCACCGGATCCAGATATCTAGATCCAGGTCCTGGCAAGAAAATAGCTAGCCTAGCATGAAACTCACCAGAAGCTGGGGCAGTAGAACGTGGCGCATTCCATTTTGCAAAATTGTCGGCGTGGATCCCTCTTACTGGCCATGGAAGACGGAATGACGCTGGGGGCACTAGTTGTGGATTTATTTTCCTTATAGTGCTGATGAGTTAATCTTTCTGCTTCTCAAGAATCAGGTTACTACTATAGGAACACAATTGCCTCCCACCCGCCTATGTAGGGTCAGGCGAAATACCAGCACAACCGCTCTGCGTGGCTCCACTACTGCCATAATGGCGTCTGGATCCACGAGCGTGGGGTGCCCACGCCCCCTCTCTCCATTGGAAGTCATCCAAATAACGGTGATTAACGACCTCATATGCCGTTATGAGGAGGATGGCATAATCCCAGACCAGGTTATGGCCCGCCTGGAATTGGTGGCATCCAAGCCCTACCATCAACGCCATTTTTGAGGGCCGTCCAGGGAGCCCCTGCTCGCCACCCCAACATTAAATAATTTCAGAAGCCTGTCCCTGGAATTCCTTAATGACTCCCTACCTTACGCTGATGAGGTGGGTGATGTACGGCTCAGCCCGGTCAGGGTGTCGATTCAAGGACTCCAAGCAAGGGCCCCGACCTGGCCACGTCAGCGTTTCCGTCCGACCTTTCCAGTGGAGCAGGTTGGCTATGTCCCTGCAACACCAGCACCGGCTCGCCTGACACGACACCGGTGTTGGGCCTGAGCTGAGGGCACCCTACATGGGGCATCGACGTCGACAGCTACTTTGGCCCGAGCCACCACCGATGTATATCATGAATCCCTTGCACACACTGAGCATGGGAACTCATATGCCCAACTAGGATCGAGGCCCCAACCACCCCACGGGCAGGCTGGGTTGACTCTCCGGGTCACAGGCCTGAGTGGTGATCTTCGTGAACCAATATGTGGTGATGTCACCCCGTACGGAGGCCCTCCCTGTACCACCACTCCATAGAGCGTGAGCCTTCACTGCTCCGAAGTTCTTAATGGAGGTATGCCACAAGCTACCCCAACCTTAATGAAGACCTGCCCCATGGCAGCGACACCCGGCGGGGATGCCTTTCTCGTTCCCACCACACTGGGTATGGAATTCCTCCTACCCCCGACCATCGATGTGAAGGCATTTCCCATCCAGTCCCTCTCCAACATGGGTATCTTCCCTATGTTCTCTCTATAGTTAGAGAAGGTCCACCTCGCCCTAGAAATGAAAGGGGTGAAGGTCAACCTCTCTCCACCCGCACCAATCATAGAGGTCCTCCCCATGCTTCCGCCGATTCCAACAGAGGTTTCTCCCACTCAGTTTCTATTCATGGAGGTCCTCCCCATGTTCCCATCGACATTTTACCTAGTGCCCCTCGCACCCCGGTTGTCTCAAGTGGATGTCCTCTCCGCCATGGCACCTGTACGACCCCAAGAATACATTTTGGGAATCAACCTTGTCCCGAAGAGCCATCAAGGGGAAGATCATTGCCGCCACAAGAAGAATCCTGGGAAAGCCCAGGACCAAACCGACCCACTTCTCGGATTCTGAAGTTGAATGTGACTCGACATTTGAACCCTCCCCTCGTTCCTCCGCATCAAGGACTGGTGATGGAACAAGGTGTGTCAGCCTCATCCTTCTAGAATGCGAAGTCCACTGGATTCCCGCCTCTCTTCGCAGGTACATCCAAGAGGAGTAAATTGTGGGAATCCTATAGGTTCTGACCATGCAGTCACCACCGTCATCACCAGAAGCGCCCTCTACCTCAACTAGAGATCACATAGAGCTATTTTGGGGAGCGATAACCGTTGATCAATAGCGTGGCCTGTCGTCGGTAACCACAATCCCTGCACCAGAGGTTGTAGTTATCAGCCCATTGTATCGCAACATTGTGGTCAGGTCACCGCACTATTCGGAGGATGGCCTGGAATTCGGCAGCTAGTCGGCTCGTTCACCGTATTCTCCACCGCCCAGTTTACTATCCATGCAGTCTGCGTCAGTAACGCTACTGGTTCCTTAGCCGCCTTCAGTTGAAAAGTGGGAAAATATGGGGCCAGACCCTGAATCCGAACTGAGGAGCTTTTGGAACATTCTCGCAGTGGACCACTTCCCGGAGGAGTTCTGGCCGGTGGAAGCGTCGAACTTTTGTGTGTCAGAATCCCTCACCCTAGACGAAATAGAATGCTTCCGTCAAACCCTATGGGCGACACACATTCGTCTTCATTATCAACAGGTGTTATACCCTAGGAGCGAAGTGCAATTCGGGGAAATCGGCGATCAATGCCGTATGGTCGATTTGGCCGCACTCCCCATGGCCCAGCGCCCTGATTCACCAGGTTGCCAGAGCACCCTCCAACAAAAATGTGTTCAGAGTTTCACGGTGCTCCGCAAAATCATCAGGGAAGCTACCCCCCATGTGCAAGTCCGTGGCTGGGGGTAGTATGCCTCCCTTCTCTTCAGTCCTATCTAGTGGTAGCCCAATTTGTTATGTGACATTAAGGACATGACCCTAAGAAGGGTTGAGGTCCACATGGATGACATAGTGGACAAGGAAGATGATCTGGAGTTTCACGATGGAGACTTACCACCTGAGGGTGTACCACCATTTTTGAACCCATCAGGGAGGATTACTCACCAGTAGAGGAACCTTCTAGGTCTCCCAGCACCCACCGAGTCGCTGATACTCAGCTAAAATTCCGGTAAGGGTAAAGAGCATGTCGGAACCGTCAATCACTCTGACCAGTCTTCCTTAGTACAGAAGATTGACTAAGACCTTGAGAAATATGCGTTGCGCCAAAAACTTGCTGAGCAGAAGAGGTTGGTCGACAAACTCTTAGTCGTGCATGCTATTGAGAGGCAACCCGACTATGGTGATCCTAGGCCATGGCAGGAATAACTTCCCCCCATCGAGACGCCTCTGGGAAACCCTAATCATGCTACTCCCACAGATAGGGAAAAACCCGGAACTCACGGAAAGAGGGCGCGATACATCTCACCAAACCCTGCTGAACGGCGCAGAAATCTGAGGAATCTAGCCCAGGTTCCCCTAGCTTCCCCAATGGACATTCCTCCAGTCGCTCCATGGTCCATTGAAGCTCTTTACTGTGTCGAAGATCCTAGAAACGCACTTGTAGTTAGGGATCCCTGTCAAGATAGGGACCCCCACCTGGATGATCCTATAACGGCACTCATCGCCCACCTCGAGGCATTATAAATGTGGTAGGTGGAAGTCCCACCAGATGGAAAGCCATATCCCGCGTGGGTGGATGATATGCATGAACCTCCGAGTTTTGGGAATCCCACTTTCTCGCCCTTTAACGGGACCGGGGACCCGCCGCAGCACTTGGATCATTTCTCCTCTAGGTGTGGCCTCATGTTGGGGACCCCAGCACAGTAAGAATCCACCAAGCTCTAATTATTTGTCCAGACATTGGAGGGCCCTGCATTTATCTGGTAAATCCAGCTCCCTATCAGATTGGTAACTGAGTGGGAGGATCTATGCCGGCAATTCCTATACCAGTTCAACTCCACCACATGAAGGACCAGCATCGTATACCTATTCAAGTGAAAACAAAGGCCTGATGAGCGAGTCACGTACTTCATCGCCCGGTGGAAGGGGCTTACATACTCCCTCGACATGCCAATGACTTAGGAGAAATTAATGACGATGTGCATAGTGAATGTTAAAACAGAAATGGTTCCTTCCCTGATCACCCAGAACTACCCTGGAGGGTTTCGGGACTTCTCAGATAAGGCTCAGCACCTCAAGGAAGCTCTGCAACAGGCCAGTCAGGCACGTCTGCTGCCCCCTGTGATCCCATCAAAGAGGACTGCCAGAGCCTATCCCGCTGTGGTGGCCCAAATAGAATCCCCCATGTAGCTAGAATTACTGCTAGTGAAACTAGCTCCGCAACCCCGAAGAGGCCCTCTACCTCAGGCACAGGATCCTACCTAGCAGTGACCGCCTCAGAACTGATATGTTCCCCTGCGCAATGTGCCACCACTGCTTAGGCCGGACAATCAGGCTCCGCCTCCTCGGCAGGCCCCTCCGGCCCCTCGTCAGGCCTAGGCTCCTAGGGTCCCCTATGTGGAAAGAAGGCACCAGACCTACATGATCAACAAGAATCAGGTCCCCGGTTACTTCCAAAGTGCCCTAGAGCAGGAGATTGTGCGCTTACCCGAGTGCAGAAGGCCGGAAGAGACTAATCCCACCGATTGCCCCAACTAGTAACCCTATCATCAGATTCTAGGGAACACCCTCAAGTAGTGATATGTGTTTAAAGACTGGATCCAAGACCAGGTTTACAAAAACATAGTCAGGTTAGGCCCGCTCCCGACACAAGTGGCGGGTGTCTTCGTAGGGTCTGAAAGCGGTAGCGACGACGAAAGCGTGTTCTAGCAGGTTCCCAACCATGGGTCCTAGAAGTATGATGACTAGATGGCCCATAAAACCGTCACCCGCAACCATGGTATCATTCGGGAATGCCTGAATCAGCCGGAGCCTCCAGAAGATGTGACCAGTACCTCTGCATCATCATCTCAGCCGACCTCTTCCCAGAAGGGAAAGCAGCGACGATGCAAGAAGAAGGAACGCGCTCCACCACTACCATCGTCATCCCGCACTCTTGGTGATTTCATGCCCCCTGAGATAGGGATTCCTCCCAGAATCCGCCCAGTGATGGATGACTCTTTGAGAAGTCAGGGGTAAGCTTCGGTTAATACCGTAGAGCTTGTAAATCCCTATATGACTCCCGACAAGGGGGAATTCCAGGCGAGCCTCCCCAACATCCCCAGCCGACGTCAACGTCAGCGGAACCGCAAACACATGGGTCGTCGAGGAAAGTCAGCGGGTGATTTCAGTTAGGCTGTGCATGCTATTGAAACCAGACAGCAGGCCCATCGTAGAGCTCAGCACGCGCAACCTCATCTGGTGCCCTCTAATCTATCTCTACCACCATTTGTTCTACTAGATCAGGTAGAGCTGTCTCGACCATACTGTGGTTAGTCTTTCCCTGCTATAGTTAAATCTCAATTGTCTAGTCCTCATCCGTCAGCTACTCTTCAGGCATCAACTACCAGCTAGTGGGATGTACCCAGTACCATCCAGCCGACGGTCCAGCCGGCAAGGCCCGCCATGCCTCCAATTGTAGAGTGACCTCCTGTAAGCAGAGGTTCGCATTTGGAAAGGAAGTATGATGTTATGAAGCACCTTTCTGGCATTCCATAAATTCTTTATATCCTTCAGGATCTTCTCCTATCGTCTAAAAATCGTGAGGCACTTGCCGAGGCCCTAAGGAGCCCCCTCCAATTTGATACTGAGGTACCAGATACAGAAGCCTTCCATGCTGATGAAATTGAGAACAATGAATTCCAGGTAGTTATCTCATTCTCCAGTGAAGATGAAGACCCTCCCATACATGGGCATATTTGCCCACTGTACATCACTGGCCAGTTCAATGGCGTAGAAGTCCACTGCTGTCTTGTTGACATAGGTTTTGGGATTAACCTAATCCCGACTCAGACACTACGAAAGCTGGGTTTGCCTAAGGATGATTTAACTGCCTTCGACCTCAGAATCCAGGGATATGACAGGACTGAGCAATCCCCGGTCGGCAAGATCCGCTTGAAGACCTAGATCAGTGGCCTAATTTCCAGCACCGAGTTCATGGTCGTCTCCTAGGACACCACGTACAACGCATTGATAGTTAGGCCATGGCTCCATCTGCATGTAGCGCTCCCTTCGTCATATCACCAATTCCCCAAATACACCCTCAATGGTTGAGTAGGCATGCTCCAAATAGATGTGTCTCCTTTCGCCTCTTGTGAATCCCGCTACCTGGATTCCAACTACTACAAGATCAAGGATAAGAAAATCTTGGATAGTGAGGATGAACCCGCCCCAGTCATGAGTGATCCCTGTGCATGTCTGGATGACACCTACATCTTCCCGATCCATCGGTTGGAGGCCAGGACCCCTGAAATGGTGAAATGTTTGGTTGTTTTAGGTACAAGAGGAAGGAATGTTCTCGTGTCAAAGTGATGGCAGAAAATCACCTCGTACTCCTACACCAACCAGGCTCAGGTGATCCCGGAACCTCCTACCTTTATATGGTATTGGGATGTCAGGCTCATGGCAACGACGATATGTCATACATGTCTCTTCTGCCGAGCTGGAATCAACCGGCTTAGGCCGATGCGTCACCACTGCTTTGATGTCATCAAGCGTGGCCCCTTGGGCAGAAGACCAGATGAGATTGGAACGACTGCCTTCATCGCTATGGTCTTAGTGGCACCTGAGTCTCCTGATATGATGACCACTACCGCCCAATCCGGCACCATCCGCCCATCAGGGTTTGATAACTCATATGTAGCTCCCCTCACAGAAGATCCCTCCACAAGTGGAGAAGAAGATGTAGAGGATGCTCACCCTACCTTTGAAGAAGGAGTCTCTACCACAATCGATGAACTGGTACAGGTGAACCTTGGTAGTGAGGCAGATCCGAGACCCACATTGATCAGTGCCGCCATGCCCCTTAAGGAGCAACAACAGTACCTGTAGTTTCTTAAACAGCACAATGACATGTTTTCCTAGATTTACAATGAGATGCCAGGACTAGATCCCCAGGTAGACGTCCCCCGCCTTCGTCTCCCGAAAAATCATTGCGGGTTCAAACAGCCTCCCAGAAGGATTCACCCTTCTCATGGTGCCATGGTTGAGGGTGAAGTTGATAATCTCATCAAGGACATCTTCGTCAAGGAAGTTCAGTACCCCAGGTGGCTCTCCAACATTGTGCCAGTCAGGAAGAATAATGGGAAGATCAGAGTCTGCATCGACTTCTGCGACCTCAACCGCCAATGTCCGAAGGATGATTTTCCCCTCCCAGTGACAGAGTTGTTGATTGATTCCACAGCCGGGTTTAAAGCCCTCTCCATAATGGATGGGTTTTCCAGGTACAACCAGATCCATATGGCTCCTGAGGATGAGGATTCCAGTGCCATTAGGGATCCCCAAGGTACTTTTTGTTACCAAGTTATTCCCTTCGGCCTGAAGAATGCAGGTGCCACCTATCAACGGTCCATGCATCGCATAGTCAAGCCGATTCGTGGGACACTAGTGGAATGCTACGTGGATGATCTGGTGGTCAAATCTCACTAGATCTAGGACCATCTCAAGGACATTGTGAAAGTGTTCGACTTCTTCCGTTCCCGCCACCTGAAGATGAACCCGTTGAATTGTGCCTTCGAGGTCACCTCCGGGAAGTTTCTTGGTTTTGTTGTTAGATACTGAGGCATCGAGATCGACCCAGAGAAGATCAAGGCCATCATCCAAATGCCTCCCCCGAGAAATATTTGGGAGCTTCGAGGTCTCCACGGCCACTTATCCTACATACGCAGATTTATTGAAAATCTGGCGGGCAAGTGTAGCCCTTTTCCTAGCTCATGAAGAAAGGCTCTGCCTATGAATGGGATGAATAGTGTCAGACCACCTTCGAGGAAATCAAGCAGTATCTGCTCCAACCTATGGTCTTGATGCCACCCATCTTTGGAAATCCATTGGTCCTTTACGTGACCGCTCTAGAACGGTCTCTCGCTGCACTTCTCGCCCACAAGAACAATGAGAGAACAAAGAACAACCTCTACTATCTCTGCCGCATGCTCCCCGATACGGAGACTAGATACTCCCCCATAGGAAAGAGCTGCCTTGCGCTCGTGTTCGCCATATAGAAATTGTGGCATTACCTACAACACCATGAGGTACAGTTGGTCTCTCGGGTAGACCCACTGAAGTACATCCTGAACTGCCCTATATTGACTGGACGACTAGCGCGGTAGGCGGTGATCCTTCAGCAGTTCAACATCAGGTTCGTGCCTTAGAAGTCCATCAAGGGACATGCATTGGCAGACTTCCTAGCTTCCCATCCAACCTCCGCAGATCAATCCCTGGACATATAATTTTCTGATTAGGCAATCCTCTCAGTCGATCATGCCATCTCATACCGGAAAATGCACTTCGACGGTGCCTCTCGGAGCCGCACTGGTAAGAGGCTCAATGATCGAAAGCTCAACAGAGTGGGTCTGGGTATTGTCTTTATCACCCCGGTGCAAGCTATTCTGCCATACTCATTCATATTGTCAGAAGGATCCACCAAGAAAGAGGTAGAGTATCAGGCTCTCATCACCGGCCTCGAGCTATCCCTTGAGAATGATGTACCCCATCTGCATTTGAAAGGGGATTCTGAACTAGTCATCAAGCAGGTCAATAGCGACTATGTTGTCCGGAAACTGGAGCTTGTTCCATTGCTGGAGTGCACCCTCCATCTACTGGCCCGGTTCCCTTCTTGACCATAGGTTACCCATGTCCCTCAGTCACAGAACGGTCGAGCAGACACTTTGGCCAGCATAGCAGCGTCACTTGTAGAACCCGAGCTAGTTGATTTGATCATACATGTGGCACACCGGAAAGTCATCGTCCCCGTCACCCCAGAGGATGACTACGACCTGTGGGTAGGCCACCTTCCCACCAGACCCTCCACGTCAGGGATCCCAGGTTCGTTAGATGCAGTGTTTGAGGCCACTCCCGAATGGAGGTCACCTTTTGTCAAGTATCTCCAAAATGGTTGCCTCCCGGATGATCGGGCTGAGCGTGAGCGAATACGACGTCACACATAGCAATTTACCCTCCAAAGTGGTCCCAGCCTTGAGTAGAACCTCTATAAGCGGGGCTTCGATGGTGTTCTCCTCTATTGCATTCAGGGAGTCAAGATTTCCCATGCCATGCAAGAGGTTCATGCTGGTTCCTACGGTGCCCACCAGGTTGGACCCAAGCTGTCCAATCAGATTCAGAGGTTGGGGTACTTCTGGCCCTCTATGATCCATGATTGTATTGAGTTCACCAAGATATTCCACACGTGCCAAGTTCATGCTAACTTCCTACATCGGCCGCCAGAGCCTATACACTCCACCAGGTTCTCTGGTCCATTTGCGGTGTGGGGACTTGAGGTCGTGGGACCATATCCACCGGTGAAAGATCGTTAGTGTAGGTTCATCCTGACTGATACAGATTTCTTCTCCAAGTGGGTGGAGGCAGTTCCACTCAAAGAGGTCAAGTCCCGTTCAATTTTCGACTTCGTGAGCTCCAATATCATCCACCGGTTTGGATTCCCTCACACTGTCCTCACCGATAACAGCACCAACTTCCACGAAGCCGAGCTGAAGAAATTATACTCCAAGTACAATATCCATTCGAACCATACCTCTCGCTATCATGATCAGGAAAATGGGATGATCGAGGCATTCAACAAAACACTCTCTAACATTCTTCAGAAAATGGTTGGTCAGAACATGAAAAGTTGGCCAGACAAGCTCCCCAATGCCCTCTGGGCTTATCAGACGACGACTCGCAATTTCACCCAGGTGACTCCATTTTCCCTGGTGTATGGGGTTGAGGCCATCCTGACCATCTAGATCCAGCTTCCATCATTAAGCACTGTAGTCTAACCAGCAGGCACCAGATAAGGTGGCCAAAATCCGTCTAGCTGAATTGGAAGCACTAGATGAGAATAGGCTCCATGCACAACACAATCTGGAAAGGCATCAGAATAAGATAGCCAGAGCCTTCCACAAGAAGGTTCACCTTTTCTCTTTTCTGCAAGGTGACCTGGTGTTGGCCCTCTGAGCGCCAATGACCCCTGGTAGAAAACCTCCCAAGCTTGAGCCCAAATGGTAAGGACCTTACGTAATTCATAAGGTTTACCCAAATGGAGCATACTCTTTGGTGACCATGGATGGTGAGCACATAACTCCTCCCACCAACGCCAATTTCCTCAAGCAATACTTTTCCCGAGCCCCTTGGTCATGCACGACCTTAAATGGAACCTTGGTCCCACATGACCTTAAACAGCACCCTGTCCTACATGACATTAAAATGTAACATCGTCTTCCACAAAGTGAAACTACATCATCATCCATCATGACGTTAAACAGCTCGGTATCGTCCTACATGACAATAAACTGCAAAATGTTCTGAGCTCTATGAACTTAAACTAAGATCTCCTTCGTCCTCACTACAAGACGTTAAACTGCAAGCTGGCCAGGCCATCATCACCAAGGCTCAGCCTTAGGCCCCTTGGCCTTCCATGAGTCAAACTCTCTTATAGGATTTTACGGTGTGGTGTGGGATTATGTCCTCACCAACGTCGGGTTACCCGCCATACCATACTTATCCCCAGATGAGGCGCATCTCTTCGTACTACATGACGTTAAAATGCATTGCCTTTTAGAACTACGTATGTCTTGATTCCCATCCTTATGGGATATGTAGGAATGCCTGGACACTTTGTCTATTGGCCTAGACCAAAAGCCAAAATCTTCCCCTCATGACAAGATATATGGCAGGGTGTACACTTTTTCCCCAACTTATGTCGAGCAAGCCTCGACCTGGGTGTAAGTCCCCTACCCTGGAGATGTCCACCTCTTTCGTAGATGGGTACAACTATGCTTCACCCACTCCTTGACTGGAATTCCATCACTTTCCTCATTTGAAAGGTCCCCTGAATGGTATGGATGCTCGGCATAAGGGCCCTCTTACCATTTCGGGACAACACCCTTGAGGATGTAGAGAAACAATCCGATAAAATACCCACGTTTCAAACATGGTCAGAGGTAGACACTCATTTGTTTCTCTCATATCAGGTCACCATGGGGACGCTGTGTTTCGAACATGGTCAACAGTGTCCTGGATCTTCGAGTCCACCCCAAGATGTCCCATACCTCGAGTGTAGTGATTCGTTCTGCCCCATCCCAAAGCAAAAAACATCCCTCTGGGTGGTTCCAACGGTCGGGCGCACGACCCCGATTCTTTTATAGAGATTGTACAGCGTGGTGTGGTATTATGTCATCATTAACATTAGGTTACTTTTCATGCCATACGTATTCCCTTACCGAGGCCCATGCCTCAGTCCTCTTGGTGTTTTTGGGCCCTAGCCCAAATTCATACCCATAGTGTATGGTGTGGTGAGGGATTATGTTCACATTCATGTCGGTTTGTTCATCATACCGTACATATCCACTATCCAGGGAGCCCTATTCCCGAACATTCTTCCTCACTGCAAGACATTAAATTGTGAGAAGGCCGGGCCTTTCTGATAAAAACCCAACTATCAGGCCCCATGGCCTTTTCGGGCCCCCTGGGCTAGGTTATTTCCTACGGGACTGTGCGGTGTGGTGCGGGATTATGTCCTCATTCACGATGGGTTACTCATCGTGCCATACACATTCTCATTAGGGTATCTTTCCCCCTAGGTAACTTCAATAACTATGTGTGGCTTGATTCCCATACTTTTGGGATACATAGGACCACCTGAATGTCCAAGCTTCGGGTCCAGCCCCATCTTCCGAAAATCTCCATCCCACCTTTGCCCCTTGGCCTACCCTTCCCCAGAGAGAGGAATATATAGCGTGTTGCGGGACTATGTCCTCGATCATGTCAGGCTTGTAAGGACCAGTCCATGTACCTCTCCCTCCTGATCCACTTTTCCGACCCTTTTCGGAGGTTCACCAATGTGCCTGAGGATACTCAAGTTTAGTTACCTGGAATGTCAGACTCTACTCAAACACATCCAAACCCACTTTTCTGGATTCTAGTTTCCCTTCATCAGGGATTTCATCATCTTTCACACCTAATGGGACCCCTATGAATGGCCTGGATACAATTCCCAAGGGCTATCCTACAATTACGGGCCAACGCCCCTGAGGTTTTCGGGCAACAAATCGATAAAAATCCCATGTTGAGAATATGGTCAGCGGTTGATGCCCGTTTGTTGTTCCCATTTCAGTCTAATGTGATGTAGGTACTGCTTTTCTGCCACAGTCAGCATTAATCCTCCATTACCATGCCAACCCCATTAAGCCCAAAATGTCGGTTACATGATTCACATCCTTCTCCACCTCATCATGTCCATGTAGTGCTCTGAAACTCTTGATATTATTCCTCAGGGTTCATTTGCGCATTAGTGGAAAAAATCCACGTTAAAGGTGTCCTTCGGGGCTCTTCACCAAATTCCCCTTGATGTACATTCTGTGTATTGCGATAAGGATCTTACTTCCTTATTTCCCACACTGAGTTTAACTCACGTGGGCATAGGGATCGGGACGAGGCCTGCGATTTCTTGGAAAGAATCATCCATCCACAGTCCGAGATCTAAGACCAAAAACTAATATCTCCTAAGAACTACATCTGGCTTGATTCCCATCCTCATGGGATACGTAGGAATGCCCAGACCGCCTGTCTTTGGGTCCATCTTGGGTTCAGCTAATTTGTCTCTTCTGTCTTGCCTTCAGAACGCTGACTACGGGACTGTGTGGTGTGATGTGGGATAATGTCCTCATTCACGTCGGGTTTGCAAAAGCCGCATCATGCCCACCCAGTTCTAATAATTAGACCTCATATTTCTTGTCCTACATGACATTAAAAGGCACCCTCAAGAACTACATTTGTCTTGATTCCCATCTCTATGGGACACGTAGGACCACATAAATATCTAGACTTTGGGTCTAGCCCCATTTATTAGAGATCTCCCAATCTCCCGGTTACCTAGGCCCCTTGGCCTGCCCCTCTCTAAGAGGGAGATATATGGGTATGATACAGGGTTTTTGGCACTATGCCACCTTCTCCCGGGAATCCGCCATCTCTTGGTCCCCCTCGGGTTGATTCCCTCGACCACTTGATGTGGTTCACCCATGTGTTAAGAGTACTCTGGTCTAGAACCAAGAGTGTCAGATTCGACTTGGTCAAGTCCCTTCCACTTTTCAAGCTTCGTGTTTCCCTTCATTAGGGCATTCATCATCTTTCATACTTCAAGGGACCCCCATGAACGGTCTGGATATAATGCCCAAGGGATCCCCTACCATTACGGGCCAACACCCCTGAGGGTTTCATACAACAAATTGATACATGTCCCGTGTTGCGAATATGGTCAGTGGTCGATGCCCATTTTTTGTCCCTTTTCAGGCTAACGCGACAGGATTCTGCGTTGCGAACATGGTCAACAGTAATCCTTCTTCATCTTCCCAGCCCCTCTAGGCCTTGAATGTTGGATACATGATTTACATTATGTTCCACCCCATCATATCCAGGTGGAATCTCGACACTCTTGGCGCCATCCCTCAGTGCACCTTTGCGTGTTGGGGGGATAAAACTGCAATACGGTGTCCTTCGGGGCTACCACGGTCTGAGATCTAAGATCATAAACTAAGATCTTTATTAAGGGCTATGTTCAGATCGATCCTTATACCTATGGGATACGTAGATCCACCCAGATGTCTCATTTCAGGTCTTGCTCAACTCGGAGCTAGTTCCTCCTGCCCCTTTCCTTCTTACCCCTATTTGGGCCCCTTGCCCCGAGGTTCCTATCTCAGAACTGCATACGGTGTGGTGTGGGATCATGTACTTATCCACATCGGTTATGTTACACGGCACTGTACACATTACCCACCTAGAATCGTCTATTCTATGTCTGCGCTACATGATGTTAAAATGCATGCTTGGTCCTATCACATGACCCTAAACTGTGACATTATCGTCCTGGTCGCATGATGAAAAACGACACTGCATTGTGATGATGTCATCATAGAGAACATCACGTTGGGTATTGGTCATGTGCCAAGCCATTTTTCAACTCCTATCATGGCATGATTCTTGTAGCGATACCAGGTCTTGCTACCCTAGGCTTGTCACTTCACAAAAAAACCACTCACCTTAAAGGACAAACAAGATTTATCAAGTACCGCTTCTCTTGGTGCAAGGTCTAGACCTGTGTACCCATTTGAATCCTCCTATAACTATGTATGTCTTGATCCTCATCCTTATGAGATATGTAGGAGTGCCCGGGCACTTCCCCACTGGCCAAACCTAACTTTCGTGTTCGGTCCCTTGACTCGAGCACTTCCTCATAGAACAGATGGTATGTAAGTATTTCGTCCTCATTATTGGGTTTTGTAACCACCTAACCATGTGTCCCCTGCTCTCCTTACCCATACATGGTCCGAGTTCTATGACCTTAAACTAAGACCCTCTCAAGAACTACATGCACCTTGATCCCCATTCTCATGGTGTACGTAGGAACACCTTTGCACTTTGCTTCAGGCCCATCTCAACTCTCATTTTTGTTCCCTTGACCTAAAACCTCTTTCAAGGGGGTTGTGTGGTGTGGTATGGGATTATGTCCTCATCCATGTCAGGTTGTTCATCGCACCGTACACATCCCTAGTTCCCATTCACGTCGGATTTTTCGTAATTACCCGCCACGTGCCTCTTGTGTGTCCTCCCATCTATGGTCCGAATTCTACGACACTAAACTATGATCTCCCTATGGGAAAGGACTTAGATCCCTCTATCTAATAAGTCTCATTGTCGTATTCAGATTCATTTTGACAAAGAGCCCGAAGTGTGGGATTTTCATGGGGACATTCCTGACGTTCCATGAGATTCGTGATCTCTCTATTTAGATCATCATCCTCTTTCACATCCAAAAGGACCCTCGGACGACATGGATGCTAGGATTAAGGGCTCTCTATGAATGTTGGGACCAAGGGCTCTCTTATCATTTCAGGTCAACATCCTTACGGATCTCCGACAACCTTTGCGACATGGTCCCATGTTTCGAACATGGTCAACGATCGACCCTCATTTGTCTGTCCCCATTCTAGGCTAATGCGATATAGATGCTGCGTTTCTGCCACGGCTAACAGTTATCCTTTATCGTCGCACCGCCATCATTTTGATCCAAATCTCGAGTGTCATGATTCAAACATTTCTACTTCCTTATGTTCAAGTTGAATTCCAACATACTTGTATATACCTCTTTGTGCATCTAGATGCACCATATAGACATGTTAGCATCATTGGGCGGGTATTCACCGAGCGTCCCTTCGCCCTAACATACCCCTTATTGTGTTGGGAAAGTCCCACCACTGCTTCTTGTTTCCCACATCGAGCATGACTCGCGTGGGGTTAGTAGTTTTGGTAGGGTGTGTATTGGCACAATCAGGCTTCTCTTCATCCTACATGACGTTAAACTATGCTTCTAGAACTACGTATGTCTTGATTCCCATCCTCATGGGATAATTAGCGACACCCTGGTATTTTACCTAGGGTCCAGCCCACAGGAATCATAAATCTTGTTCTTCCACTTTCTGTTCCCCTTGTAAGACACCTCGTAGGGGACCATATAACTATAACACTACCCGGAACAAGTTCAGGATGCCCCAATAAGACATTGGGAAGCGTCCGACCCCCTCGCTAGAGAGGCCCTGTCTAAGAAAATGGAATGATCCATGATCAAACCGATGCACCAATCTGGCGTACTCCCACCACGGTGGTGTAATTTCATGATTGTTGGATTCTTTTAGGACAAACCATCACTCCACATTCCACACTTCGCATGCCCCTTATTCAGACCCTCATCCCCTTTCATGTTTGGAGGAGCCCCCTAACTGTATGGATTCCCGACCTATGGTCCACATGCTATCCTGGGCCAATGTTCCCGAAGACTGGTCATGTTTGGAGGGACCCCCCTAACAGTATGGATGCTCGACCTATGGTCCGCTTGCTATCCTGGTCCAACGTTCCAGAAAACTAATCGACGATATTTGAGGTAGGCCTCGTGTTTTGAACATGGACAATGGTCGGCCCTCGTTTGTTATCCCCATTTTAGGCTAACGCAGCAAGGATACTTTTTTTTCCGCCATAGTTAACAGTTGTCCTTTATTGTCATCCCACCATCACAATGTTTTGAATATTGGGTATCATGATTCAAACTTCCCATTCCCACATGTTTGGAATGATTTCAGCACCCCTGGTGTTGCACCGTTCGTGCGCAAGAGCACGCAGGAAAAACTGTAATTCAGCCGTTCTGAGAACTCCCTTATCCAGTCATTTCTCCCCTATTTTCTAGAAATTCGGACTGGTTATTCAAACCCTAGATGCCTGAATGTTGGTTTACACTCCTATGTTCGGATGGGCTGATGAGGCGACTATCTCTTATTTCTCGTATAGGGTTCGACCAACATGAGCTTGGGAAATTGTTGCTGGATGTTCCGCAAACATTATAAGGATGAAATGAACCAGTGAAAACAACAGAACTCGTGCATGCTACGACATTAAAAAAAATTAACTCACAAAAGTGCGTTTAAGGTTTTATAATCATTACAGTACCCGGGGGTCAACTCCCCCCATGGATGGATTAACCCCATCAAAAGAGAATCGCAGCTCATCCACCCTTTGACTTGTGGCATCTAGGAATTTCTTCCACCAACTTAGCTCTCGCTCCTCCTCAGCAGTGATGGGGCGCAGTTCATCGGTCTCAACTCGGGCCCTCTCTATGTCATCCTGAATGGCAGCCATCTCTCCA
Organism: Viscum album; assembly: GCA_963277665.1. NCBI lineage: Eukaryota > Viridiplantae > Streptophyta > Magnoliopsida > Santalales > Viscaceae > Viscum > Viscum album. Next base: position 1,819,402,762 of record OY728161.1, on the reverse strand, counting down.
GAAGCCTACCTCATATGCTCTTCTTCCTCTGCCAGTTGGGCCTTCAATCGTGAGATCAACTCAGGTTGTGCATTGAGTGAGGCAGAGTGTTCATACACCCGGGCCTACAGCTGTTGGACCTCATTTTCAGCCACCTAGAGCTTCTTGATATTCGTCACCTTCTTCTGCTGCCATCCCACACTGAGCCCGCAATCATACTCCCAGATCTTCTCTGCCATGTGATCTCGGATTAGCATATGAGGACGCTGGGCACCCACTCCCCCAGCACACAGTTCGCGCAACTGCGAGCGAAGTCTGTCCATTTCAATCAGCCATTGCACTTGGGGGTGCCATTGATGAAGCGCATGATTTGCTTCCATGATCGGGGGCTGACTATTTTGTTGTCTTCTTCATCGGAGGTCGTTTCATCCTAGTCCGCGCGATTGGAAGGCTTGTATGCGGGATACGCCGGCAAGAAATCTTCAGCAGGATCTGCATTTGGAGTTGCATCCGGCACGACATCTGGCACCGGCGTAGGCGTGGTGGGACATGGGTCGGGCTGTCAATCCTCATCGTCAGACTCCACCTCAATAACCTCGGGCATGACCCTGCTGGTGTTCCCACAAATGATAGGGAGTGCTCCAGCTCGAGTAGGTGGGGTAACTATCTCCACGATCACCGACATGCCCCTAAGAGGGATGCCACTGGACATCCCGACCAACCTTGCTGCAGCGGTCCATTCTCGTTGTATAACTTCACACGATAGGTAATGGAATGGACGTCAGTTTTCATGATCTACATATGCTAAGAAATGAATTCAGTGGAGAAGACTTATAGAGATCGATCTCCTGGTGCTGCTCCTGAGTTGATGCTGACGGAACCCCGAGGCATGGCCCTCTATATATTGTTGGAAGGTCTAGAGATTCTGGAGGACCACCTCGGGTTCTCTAGCCCCGCCAGACATAGAATTGGACGCAGCTGCTGGCATGGGTTCTGAAGGTCCTACATCATCACCTGTCAAGGGGAAAAAGAATGTTCTGTATACAAGTTCCTCTTGCATGGTTCATACATTGGTAAGAAATCCATGATGACCCGGGAGTAGATCCCGGTGGAAGCAACTTGGGATGTTACCTCGTGAGTCTCCACGAAATCGTCGGAATCCAATTCTTGATCTATGACTTCACCTTACTCCAACAGGCTCCCTCCCTCAGTCTCTTCTTCCCCAAGGGATTCATATGATTCTTCCGGCAGAGGGAAGCGCTCTCTCAATTTGGTGACCGATATCTACGGGGGAACTGTTCGATCCATCAGTACCCTTACCTGGTCTGTCATTGGACACGGGGCACCACTGGAATGGAAAAATTCCTCTAGCTCATCCAGATATTGCTCTGCCTCTGCCGGAGACACCATGAAACCAGCCCGGATATGGCCTATACCCTATAGAAACATCCCGAGATAGTTCAGGTGTCCCCAAATCTCGGTCGGGCTAAGGAATTGGTGGTTGACGTCCCAAATGTCACATGCCTCTGGGAAAACAACAGCCTCTGGCATGTCAATATAGTGCAACCGCTTCCCCGTATCCTGAGTGGATATCCTGTGGAATCCCCTCAGTGGTAGCCCCTATGGATGGATCTGCTCTTCTGGAATCACCGGGTCCACTACTGCGGTCGGATCCGCCACTGCTGTCGCGTCCTCAACTGGTGCAGGTCTCGCCATCACGGCAGCCCCGCCACCACGCGATTCCCTTGCTTCCCTGTGACCATGACCTCGAGATAGGGGAGGCCTGCCACCACCGGCTCGAACAGTTAGCTGCTTCAGCATTTACCCTGGATAACCTGCCTCCCAGCTGATGGCATACTCCTTCACCAGTCCAAAGGTGGCAGTGGACGGAGGCAATGCATTTCGCATTTTCTAGTCTTCCTGTGTGAACATGAGCCACAAATGCCTCATTACACATGGGTTCTCCACATGATGCACCTCCCAGTATACCTGTGGGGTCAGCCGCTGTATGCATCAGAATTGCCTCGTGAACCGGTGCGGGGTGTACGGCTCGTAGATCATCTCACGGTCCACCCGTGCCACCAAAACTCCACCTCGAAAGGCCAGGATATAAGCTCGGTGTTCTTCCGTTCCCTGACCGTTGTCCCTGAGTACTCCTGTCGGTAATGGAAATGGGTGGATGTAAATTTCGTCCGCCTTCCACACCCGGTTCAGCACTATCGGTACGAATAGTTTGAATGGGAAGATCCCAGCCACATTCAGAATGGAGGGGTGAAAGTTTGATCCTGGTGGTGAGATGAGGTTTGGATGTTCGTAAACCCCCTTGATGTGTGCCACGATCCACCCATACAGAAGGTGGAAGGGACCGCATATACTCGGCAGCTTCCTTCCCTCGCTAATGTGCAGCATCATCCTGTGCAACCGGGTGAGCATTGGAATCCCCAGATTGACCCGCCGTCTTGTGGCCAGCATGTATTCCATGATGAATGAGCTGGGCCGCACCCCCATATTAGTATCCCTCACCGGTAGGATCCAACCGTAGATAAGGGTCGTGATAAACCCCACCAGCCTAACTATCGGCTGTTGTTCAGTGCTGACACTAAAACCCAAGGTCTTCTACTGGATATCCTCCAAGATCCACCACTACGAGTACTCCTTGTCCTGTTGAGCCCCCTTCGGACAAGTTCTATGCCTCAGAGAGAACTCTCTATCCTCCGGGAAGTTCAGGAACCTCTTGAACAACTTCATAAAGTGGACATCTCTCACCACCTCCTTGTCCTCTCTAGGGACCAGTTCCATCAGTGCCAACACCAACTGCGGCATCTGCTCTGGATCCTCCCACACTCTAATGACAGGGAGGAACTCATCATTCATGTCCCCCAAGATCGAGACCCCTGAGATCTGATGAACATCCCATAGACTGATGCCAACCTCCCAATGGTGTAGGTGAAAAGTGTTGGTCCTAGATCACCATCTGCTCAACAGCTCCGGCATCAGTTGCTTCTGTTCATAAATGTGGAATCACAAGGCCCATTCCACCTCATACAAACCCAATCTCCTTAGCTTGGCCCCAAAATACTCACATGAGGCACATACCCAGTAGGCCCCTGGCCAGTCGTTGGGGAAGTTGCCACCCTGGGGCAGGTCCCACTCATCGGACCACCCCTTCTTCAAATCCCGCAAAGCATCCTTCAATATGGTGCGGTACATGGGATGGGACGTCTCCAGTTGTAGTGGCTTACCATCAATTTTGTTCACATTGTTGTACAAAAAGTCGGTGGTGACAGATGTAAATTCCTCCTGTGTGTGCCCATCGGCCGCCTTGAACTATTGACGCTAGCATGGCGTGCTCCAGAACCAGCAAGCTGGTTTGTCCCTGCTCGCCTCAGGAATGAAGATGTCATCCCTTAGCCCGAAGCCATACAAGGGCAGGTTCTTGCACAGTGGATATTTCTTTTGGATTTTTGATAGAATTTATGTCAAATAATTATGGTCCAAGTGGCTTCGGACCAGATCCCCTAGGCCCAGAGAGTTGGCCATCTCATCCCTCCAGGCGGCGTCTATGAGCACCCCCAGCTCAGCTTCATGATGGGCCATTACGGTTTCAGAACTCGGAAAAATTCCGGGTCGGGTCACGAAGATTGTTCGTGAAGATGGCTCATGAAGCTCGGTCACAAAGACAAGACACGTGGCCTGACCTTAGCTTGCAAGCAGACATTCGCTTGGCGTAGTCGTGGAGTCAGAGACTCGCAGTTCGCCGCGAAGCTCGATTCGCGGTGAGAAGACGTGGAGGACGCGGATCTTCGTGAATCGAGAGCACAAAAGGACAAAGTCAAAAAGAAGGAAAAAGACAAGAGAGGTTAGCCACCTATTTATAGGCGGAGACCCCGGACTTCGCGGTGCATCCAACCCACTTGGAGCTTCGCAAAGCGTCCAGAGCGTGCAGCCCCTGCCCGCCTCGCGTGGCTTCTTCACAAGTCAGCACCACAAACCGCCGATAATTTTGGTGATTTTCCTCAGACTTCTTCCCTTGGTCCCTCTGTGGATCCATGTATGAGGGGGGAATTTTTTGGTGCCAAAAATATTGGATGAAAAGGATGAAGAAAAAAGAGGCTCCGCGCTCTTCCTCGCGAAGCCCTGAAGCGTAGCACCCCAAGCATCGCGGCCGCCGTGAAGCACCAGAGGCAGTAACGCTCCAAGAACGCCCTGACGTACGCGAGCCCACCGCGAACCACCTGAGGTGGTAATGCTCTGCGAAAACCCGGACGTTCACGACCCGCCGTGAAGTAGAGGAGGCGATACCTCTCTACTAACCCGGTTGACGTTCACGACCCAATGAAAAGCACATGACGCCCCTTCGCATCGTGTGGGCTCTACTTCGTGGCGACCCCGACCTATAAATACTGAGCTCCCCTTGAGGTCTCAAGATGGAAAATCTGAACTTTCGTCTTCTTAACTCCCAAATCGCAAAGCACTCTTTTCTCTGGGAATCATGAGCTCTACGAGGTATTTTTTCTTCCTGAGAGGCCTTCGCCTTGTCTCGTCTTGAGCCCCTATTCTAAGAGGGATGCATTTTGTGAAGCCTAAGGGAATTCGTGAAGGAAGGGGATTCCCAAGGGAACCTGGGCAGTTACGGAGCGTTTATGTTTCGCGAAACTCCCATCTTGTACACGAGATCCACATGCCAAGGCAGGGTCACTGTACTTCGCAAAGCACACTGCTTCACAGCACCTTGCTTCTTGAGGCACCTCTGCTTCGCGAGGCAGTGCTCCGCGAACACCCTTCCAATTCACGAAGCACCTCCCGCTTTTATCTCTGTCCTATGATAAGGCCAAGGCACTCCACTTCGCAAAGCACACCCCTTCGCAAGTGCTCTCCACTATGCAAGGAAACCAAGCTTCTCTAGGCCCCTGCATGTTGACCCCTTTGCTTGGCAATTCCTCTTCCCGTGCAACCCTCCAGGTTTGCACGATGTGACTTCAAAGTCCCCTGGATGACACCACCTGTAGTGTTGCTTCGCCTAATGCTTCTTCGTAATGGTACGCTAATGGCTATTGATTCATCGCATAGCCATGCTAACGTGGACCCCTCAATGGTTCGCTCTGCGACCCCCTTCTACACAACCTTGTCGGTGCCTTCCCTCCCACAAGGAGCATAAGGAACCAGTCATGTATGTCCTAGTGGTGTGGAGTAAACCCACATTGTCCGATATACAGGATGTTAAACTACCAAGAACCGCGTCCTCAACACATGATGTTAAACTGTGACCCGACCCCGTGCCTCACACGTAGGTCTCCCAGGCTTGGACATTCTTTATGCCCTTCAACCCCAACAGGGGATGATATCCTCCTTCTGAGAGTGGCGTATGTCTGTGGGGAAGGGCAGCCACCTTGGTGTAAGCCCCCTAGCCCCTTTTGCGGACTGTAGCACCCATGAACCTCCGCACTTCCTCACCTCCAGGGTCAGTAGAGGGCATGATAGGGAATGAGGCACTTCCACCATTTGGTCCCAAATCCCTCTCCCTTTGAGCTTTTCCGCTCTCGGGCCACCATCATAGAGTAAGTCCCAGCACCATGGGCCACCTAACGTGTAATACCATCTTCTCTTCTCACGGACGCACCCTTCACGACGTGATTGTCAGGTCTCTGCTGCCTCTTGTTTCTCACACCGTGCATGACTCACGTGGGCTTAGAGTAAGCATCGACCATGCCAATGCCCTCATCCAGCATGACGTTAAACTGTATACCCTCATCTAGCATGACATTAAACTGTATGCCTTCATCTAGCATGACATTAAACTGTATACCCGAACTATGAGGACTTTGATCCATGTCAGGGCATGGTATGTAGGAAGGCTCACAAGGTTCAAGACCACCACCAGTGGACCCATGGGTTTACCTTCACGTCGGTTCACTGGAAGAAACCCTACCCGAACTACGAGGACTTTGAACCATATCAAGGAATGGTACATATGATGCCTCCTTGTGGTTCAAGCCCCATCACCCATTGGACCAAGTTCCTTCTTCACATTGGTTCACCGACACCCGCATTCAAATCTGAACTACAAGGAATTTGATCCATGTCAAGGAATGGTACGTAGGAAGCCTCCCTGAGGTTCAAGCCCAACAATCATTGGCCCTGACCATCTCCATGCCGGTGTGCCAGGCCACCATTTTTACCTGAACTACGTGTTCTTTGATCCATGTCATGTCTTGGTACGTAGGAATCCTTCTTGAGGTTCAAGCCCACCATCCACCTAGACCATGGTCTTTCTTCACGCCGGTTCTCCAACTGGTCCCAGTCCTGCATGATGTTAAACTACATCCCAATCCAGCGATAAGCCATTGTGACCCTACCATCCAGTTGTTCCGACACCCCTTCATGTCAGTATAACAACCCCTTTTCCCAAACTACGTGGTCTTTGATCCATTTCAAGGCATGGTACGTAGGAAGCCTTCCAAAGGTTCAAGCCCACCACCCATTGGACAAAGGTCATTCTTCATGCCAGTTTTCCGGTGCTCAACCTGAACTACGTGTTCTTTGATCCTTGTCAAGGCATGGTACGCAGGAAGCCTTCTTGAGGTTCAAGCCCACCACTCATTGGACCAAGGTCCTTCTTCACGCCGGTTTTCTGGTGCTCAAACTAAACTATGTGAACTTTGATCCATACTAAGGTATGGTATGTAGGAAGCCTCACGAGGTTCAAGCCCACCACCTGGTCATTCTGACCACATTCACGTTGGTTCCCCCATCACCTTGGGCATCCTAGAGTGTAAGCCCCACACATCTATCCCGAACTATGTGGACTTTGATTCCCTGCCACGGGGATACGTAGGAAGTCCCATCGAGACTGAATCCCATAACCACTTCCATCTCCACAAAGGTTCCATTTCATTTCTCCTTCATTCCATGCAATTCTCCATCATCCATCCCAATTCTTACCCGGACCGCCACATCCGGGTGAGATCATGCCACCTCATTCCCCTCTAGAGTATTCGAGAAGATGCCCATGGGTTGGCTCCGATATCGGCGTTCCCTCATGGGGGATGCCTCAATCTGATCCACTCCAGTTAGTAATCTGATCAGGCCGATCCATCTCTGTTAGATGTTAAACTTGCGGCATACCATGTGTTAAACATGGGAAGCTGAGGAAAACCTCAGATACATGCCTATGGCATATGATTCCCTGTGCTCGATGTGGGATGCCACGGGCTTCCGCGCCCTCAAGAAGCTCTATAATAAGGGACAAAAGACAGACACGCCAATCCCCCAGCATTCAGACACGTTAATGGTTCCTTGACATGACTACTCCCCTGACTAAAGGTTTTTTCCCTGACCGGACCCTTTGGAATTTCCTGATAGAAGTAGTGTAATTAACCAGCGTCCATGGAAACATGGCACTTGGAAGAGTTTCATGAACAACGTATTATGTATATGAGGGAGACCCAGACTAGGTGACGAGTTCTGAGGAGGAATCCACAGAAGGAGGAACTGACATCCCATTATCCCATTTTGATCAAGGAGCAAACATCCCTGAATAAGGAACGAATGCCGCCCGCCTTTGGAAAGCGGGAATGCAAGGCAACACAAAAGCCGCACATGTCACGCCCCAAGAAGACGGACGTGCGCGCCCCGACGAAAGCATCAGAAAAAGATAGTATGAATAGTATTGACCACATTTTGTAATATATATAAATATCTTACTCAATTAAAAAGCACTTATTTATTCTTAGCAGATAAGCACTCATTTTTTTAGTAAACTCATTATTTCTTCAGAAATAATTTTTCTTAAGAAATAGTTTTTATTGACTTTTGTAAGACAATATTGTAAATAGTATCATGAACTTTTAAAGATTTTACTTCATAAAAAATATGTCATTTTCTGAAATATAATATCGAAATTACATTAGGGTGAATTTTTTAAAAAATGATTGTTTTTTTGAGTAAATAGTAGAAAATACAGATTTTCTATAAAATTTTCATTTTTTTAATTAAAATCATCAATTTTTTTTAAACTTTTGTCTAGAAAATATAATATTTATTTAATTATAATTAAAATAATTAATATTGTTGGAATCTATTTCATTATTATTCCTTTTTGTATATCTTCATTTTTGGGCCAAAACCACATTTAAAAAAAATTCCATTAAATTTTACTCTTTTATTTTAAAAAAATTTCAATCACTTATAGGAATATAATTTCATGAAATGAAATTAATTTTTTATTTCTAAATTCCAAATTTATTTATTATTATGTTTTTCATTCATTATGAAATTTTTTTTTTGTGAATAGTATTAAAATATTGTTTTTATGAAATAATACATCTTTTATGATATCGTGAAGAAATAAATTTGAAATTTTTTATTATACTTATATACTATTTTTTTGAGAATATAATAAAAATATATTATAAAAATAAATAGAAACATATAAATGTTAATTTATTCAATGATAAATATAAAAATGATTTATAGTGTCGATGCAGTGCTTACACTGCAGTAGAAAGTCGAATTTGATATTAGAATAATAATAACAAATAAGTAAAAATAATGGAATTATTATTTAATAAATATTATGTATGAATTATTATTTTTATTGATAGTTTTTATCATTGGATTTAAAAAATAAGAATCACATCCAAATTCCTGTTCAATGCTTGCATAAATATAGAAAAGTCAAAATACCTACTAAATAATATTCCATGACATAAATGTGGGTAATTATATATGTTAACTGAATATAATTTTTTTAACATAATTTATTTATTTTTATTATGGTAATTTATTTTAAATATTTAGTGATGAAATAATTACCCTCAATTTTGACATAAAACTGATATAGTGATTGTGCATGCCGTAAAATAATAGAGTAAATGATTTTAAAAACCACTAAATGTAATTTGGTTTGAATTATCTATAATTTTCAAAAATTATATAAATTAATATGAAATATTAGGATTGTGTAAAAGGTTTCTATTCTAATTATTTATTAATAATTTTGTTTTCAAAGTAAAATTAAATTAATATTGTCAACACAAGATTAATGTTATTTTATGTTAAATAATAATTTAATTATTTGTTTAAAAATATTAAAAATATTAAAATATGAAAATTATGACAGTAAATAGTCTATAATTTCATCTTCTGATCATTTTTATTACAATTTTCAACAGATAAGTAAATTTATAACCCATTAATATTCAAAAATTATATGCCGCAATTATGCTTAAAATTGGTTAACTAAGGGGTTTATCCAAAAAGTAATGATTAAAATGATAAAAAAATCGATGATAAATTTTATAGGATTATTTAAATAATACCAAGTCCTCCATATATTCAAATACATGTCATTTTGGGACCATTTTACATTTAAGACAAATATTATATTAAAAAAATTCATTTATTTTGAGAAATGACGTCAATGAAATTATATTATAAAAACTAATTTATTAAATGATATAAATGCATAAAATTTTATGATCATCCTATTTAATGGGTTACAGTTCAAAGTATCATTGATAATAGAAGTTTTTGTTGAATATTTTTTAGATAATAATTGATATTATTTCCTCACATTAAACATTATCTGATGATTTAATGAAAATATGTGTTTTGAACTTGAATTTGGAAATTGCTTGAAAATTATATTTTTTCTATTTTAATACGAACTTAATATTTTTGTCATAAATATTTTTTTGTACCTAATTTTGATTTTAAATTTTCAAATTTTTGAACGTAAATTTTATACATTTCATATTCAAACACTGATAGATGGATATCACCTTTTTAGGGCAAAAAATGAGTATTAATGAAGGGATGGACAGAATTCAGAAGAATGGAATCCACCTCACTAAAGTGAATATAACTTCTTTATTACTACATGTGTTTAGCCTAAATTTTTAGAGAATTTAAATAACTAAATTTTAAAAATTTCATTTAATTGAAGTGACACTTAGTTTATAAGAGAAATATGTTGAAAATGTGGGTCAATATGTTGTAATTTATAGATAACAAATGAGATATGTACCCTTTTTGTATTTTGAAACCCTAGAACACCCAAACTCCATTTAATGTAAATTATCACTACTTGGGAGGTTTGTCAGGTCATTTGGGAGGTATTTTTGGAATGGTTTTCTCCTATAAACATATCACATCTGTTAGAAAAAGTAAGCATTTGTGAAAAGATCTCTTCCAAGATGGATCTCCTCTACCTCAAACACTTTGTGTTGATTTATTTTCATGATTGTAACATGAATTTTTCTTCAATAAATATTCCATTTATTCTATTTTTATAATATTTTTTTCATTCATGGTGATAGAATCTAGGAGTGTATATGATATTGGGTGTTTCCCTATAAATATGTTGCTCATGTAAACAATCTCTGTCATAAGAATTGCACCCATTGAAGAATGATTTCATTCATAGTCTATTTAATACCTTATCCATTTAATTAATTTTAATCCATAAACATACAAAAGTTTTTAAATTTTCTTCAATTAATTGAGTTTGAATTTTATGGAACTTGATCGACATGCACTTGATTGTGAGGTCAGACTTATGTTATTCATGTGAGTTAAACATCAATAAAAGAATTGAATAAACATGGGATAGAATCGAAGTGTTAATGTCCCACACCAAACTCAATTTATTCTCAACCCTATGTATTGTATTATTCCATAATTTTTCATTAAACAGAAGTTAGATTTTGGATTCTAATAAAAGTAGGGAGTTATGATTTTAATTCCCAAAGTTTATATGGGGATCATAATTATTATATTTGTGGTCTTGTTAATTTCAATAGGGTTCTAGGGTTGGCAACATTATGGGATCAAAATTGAATTAATTTTAATCATATGGGATAATGATAAATGAATGGTGAAGGTGGTCGATTAGATCGATTATGTCTTCATATATTAATGTTTTTTAAGTGATTGTGTCTTTTCTTGTTCTTTCTCATTTGTTTGTTTGATTTATTGTGTAGAAATCAAAACCAAACCACCTAGATTTATTAAACAGTTTTCAATTATTTTATGGGTTTCTTCAATCATATTAATGGTTTTCTAATTCATTTCCTCTTTGAGAGAATGAATTTTGTCATTCACTATGTTTCACATAGTAAAATCACAAATATTTTTGAGATCGTGTGAGAAAATGATCATCAAATTGGAACCACTATTGGGGAGGATAGTTTTAAATCAACCTATTGTAGGTAAGTTATTTTTTCTCATTTAATAATTTGTTTTTTTGTATATTCTGTTTTGTTTTCTATTTTTCCATCCCTACCACTTCTTTTTTAGAACATCAATTAAAATATCATCTAATGATATTATGGTCTACTACTTTTGTTTCACTCTAATTGGTGACACGGTGCAACCCTGATGTTCATTTTCAACTAGATGACAAGGTTGAACAAATATTTTGGGAATAAATAAAAAAATATCAAAACTCATGAAGTGTCCATATTCCCAAATTTCATTATTTCCATCCTTCTGATAGTAGTGATCCAAGTAGATCATCTCAAATAAAACCTAATTTTCAAAAAATGAATGTAAACAATAATGAACACGAAAGAACCATTGGAGAGTTAGCAGCACCAGATGATAATTATCATCCAATATACATTTTATATCCAAATCTAGAATTATATATTGAGCTAAAATCTAGGATAATTAATCTTATAAAAAATATTAATCGCCTCCTTATGAGGATCGAAACGAACATCTAAAGGAATTCATTACTATATGAAAAACATGTAGACAAGGAATTTGTTTGAAGAACAAATTATATTAATGGGATGTCCAATTATCACTGAATGGAACTATAAAATATAGTATGTCTTACCTATATCTTGAATATGATACATCGTGGAATGATTTGAAATTCTTTTCTTGTGGATATTCTTTCTAGCAACAAGGACCACAAAAATTATCAAACAAAATCTCTATAATCAAGAAATCATAGGTAGAGTTAATGTATAAGTACATAGAGTGGTTCAAGAAGTCATGTAGAAATTTTCCACTTCTCCAAATGAGTGAGAAAATACCTATCCAATACATCTATGAAGGTCTCACACCCATGGATAGGAGCATGGTGGATACACAAGTAAGAGGATAATTAGTCAACAAAACCCTAATGGATTCTTGATCATTGATCAATAAAATGGCACAAAACTCTCAACAATTTGGTGATCTTGGTACAATGGCTTTAAGGAAACTACATAAATTAAGTCCCTGTTCTCTTGAGAATAATTTAATTGATCCCAATTCGTATGATTTAACCTCAATTGTGACACAAATAGCATTATACCAAAAAGGTTTCCCCCCAACTATAGTGAAACTTTATGAAATTTTTCTTACACTGGACCATACAACATATTATTTCCCACAAATACTAGAGAAAGTTTATTTTGAAGTAGTGTTCCTAGGGATACCATTTAAACAACTTGAGCTCCCCAAAAAATAATTATGATTCCATAACAAAAACTTTCAATAATGGGTGGAAGGATCAATCAGATATGGGGCATAGTTGTAAATAATAACAAAGGGATACTTTTCAACAATACATCCAGCAACCTCTACCTTAATAGTAGGGTTTTCAACAAAACCAATGGAGATTTGAAACCTAGACATAAAAAAGTAAAAAAAGGGAATCTCAGACCAATGGTAGATTATAACACTAATGATATTTGGAATCAATTTTTACAATAAATTGAATAAGATAATGATTCAAGGAAGAGAGTCGAGTGATACAAATATGAAAATGATCCAAATTTCCACTTCCCACCATGAAATGTTAAAAAAAACTATGTAAAACATCCCTCAAACCCCACTTCTAATTTAATGGGGAATGTTAGTTCAATCACATTAAGAATTGGGAAGAAAAATAGTGAGAGAATTGTTTTTAGTAGTCTACTGGGATTAATCCTACCATATGATATTCCCCTATCTTAACTAGTCATTGAGAAAAATGGAAATAAAAAAGGTAAGATGAAAATTAATTATATTCCACTAATACCCCTTACCTTTACAAATAGAGTTGTGAAAACAAAAAAATGGAATAAGATTAAAGAAAAAAAATATTTTAGACATATTGAAGGGCGTTGAGATAAACATCCCCCTTCTTGAGGCCATTAAAAGAATCCCACAGTATTCTAAATACTCAAAATAACTGTGTACTAATTAAAGAGGGATTAAGGTAAATTAGAGGATCAATAATTGATAGAATGTATCAGCACTCATTAAACCAACTGAAGAAATGACAGAAAAGTTCATGGATCTAGGGAAATTCACCATACCATGTACCAAGGGGGAGTTACACTTTTTTTATGCTTCATGTGATTTAGGAGATTTTGTAAATTTGATTCCTCACACTATATTTTCTTCTTTATAGGTTGGTGAGTTGTATTCAATGAGATTAGCACTATAATTAGAAAATTGTGCTACAAAATATCCAATGGGAGTCCTTGAGGATGTACTTTTTTGGGTAAGAGACATGATCATTCATGTATATTTTTATATTCTTAACTTTTAGGATGACCTTATATGTTCTCATGATCCCATTATCATAGGTATAACCTTTCTAAAAACTGATAAAACTGTCACAAATGTCCATGATGGTACGCTTTCAATGTTTTTTTGGACATGATGATGTGATATTTAAAATTATGGACTCTATGATATACCCCTCAGAGGACCATTTTTATTTTTTTTATCTCCCATATTGAACCACAAAGTAAAAACCCCCTTGAATTTTGTTTTCTTATTCTTAGAGAGATTATGATCATTGATTCTAGTTTTATGTCTAATAGAACTTACACAATTATTTATAATTTTAAATCCTCTATTTAATGAGTTTTTTATGTGCACTCATATTATGATTTGGATCATGTTGACTCTGATTATCACTTGGATGTTGAGAATTCTGATGTATTTGATACATTAATCACTGATTTTGAAAATATATATTCTATTAATGATGTTCATTGTGAAAATATTTGAATTCCATCAATGTATCCATTCATACAACACACCCTTTCATTGGAACACGAGAAATTACCACTAGATCTTAAATAATCATAATTTTTTAGTGGGATATATTAATTGTTATAATTTCTAAAAATATACCTTTAGAACACAAGGAGAAACTTTTTAATCTTTTGAGGGAGAACATGAGGTAAATTGTATGACCTTGGCTAACATATCTAGTATTTCCCCTCCATTTACACACATAGGATTCTTTTATAGGATGGGGCTAACCTGCTAATGTATCAGCAATGGAGAATTAATCCAACTCTTCTGGAAGTTGTGAAAAAAGATGAAAAATTGATCAAGGAAGATATCATTTATCTTACTTTTGATTCATAGTTGATGTTCCCAGTATAGGTTGTGACATTGAAAAGTGGTGTTTCTGTTTTTAGAAATGAAAGGGTGGCGTTAGTTCTAATGAGGGTGAAAATAGTTGGCGTGTGTTTATTTATTATAGAAAACTAAATCAAACCACTCAAAAGGAAAATTTCTCCTCCCATTTATTGATAAAATTATATAGAGACTTGATGGGAGGAAAAAATATTGTTTTTAGATGAATTTTATGGATATTTTCAGGTCCCTAAAACATTGGAGGATTAGAGAAAGACTACATTCAATTTCCTATTTGGCACATTTTTCTACTAGAGGAAGCCATTTGGACTTTGAAATCCCCCAGGTAAATTCCATAGATGCTTGGTGGTTATTTTGTTTTTGATTTTTTTGAGACTTTCATGGAGGTATTTATTGATTATTTTATATTATATAGATCATCATTTGATGAATGTCTCTTTAGTTTTTGAAAGGTGTTGAATCATTATATTGAGAAGAATCAGTTTTTGAACTTTGAAAAATTTTAATTTCATGGTAGAGGATGGCACTGACTATGGGTATGTGTAACACCCCAAGCTTCCATGGTATGCTTCTCTTTGAATAATATATTAGCGTGTGTTGTATGTAACTTCAAGTTCAAACACAGACCACAAATAATCAAACTAGCCGCTATGAATAGTAATACCCACTTTTTGAAATTTTATACATTTTATCGTTCAAAATGGAATTCATTTTTGGATTTGGAATATCTTAATTATCTTAGGGTGAATTTTTGGTACATTTCTGATAACTTTCATATTCTGATGAATAGTAAAAATTACTAAATTTTAATTAAAAACAACTTTTTTAATAAAAATAATTAATAGTGATAAATTATGAATTTAAGTGGTTTGAAATTATATTTAGAATATATTTTTACCAATTAATACAATTTTGGTCATTGGACATAATTTCACATTTAAACCGGACATAAATAGGTGTTAATATTTTGATAGTTATTATTTCTTAAAAACACGCTTTTTGTTTTGACAGCGGGAATTAATTTTAAATTAATACATTCCACTTCTGTGTTTTGAATTTAGAAAAATGGATTCCATATTTAGAATTAGGAGTTCTAAATTGTGTACATAGGTAACTTTTTTTTTAGAAATTTTGAATAATTACTTCGGTAAATATTTTATTTACCATGGTTAAAGGGAAAATCCGTTAAATAAGGGAAAAAAATAATATAATAATAATAATAAATTACATAAAACGTTTCCTAACCCTATTGGTTGATACATGTCCGACCATGGGCATCATTTGGTCGATTTTTGGGACACCATAGATCCACTTGTAAGTGATAATGACACTTTATATTAATTAAGTTAAAGTAAATACAAAAATGACATAAGCATATATCTTTTAGAAATTTTTTTTTACATAAGGTTATATATGTTATATTTTCAACTATAAATATTCATTAGAAATATAAAAATATTTCCTGCATATTGGTAATTTATTTACAATTTTTAGACTTTGAATAATTGAATTTATTTATGACACAATAATGATGCGAAACATACTCGCAAATAGTAAAATCATATATATATGATTATATTTTTAAACCATATGTTTCATTTATGTTTTAACAGTATTTTTGTCTTTAAAATTATGTTTACATGTTAATATATATATTTTACATATTAATATGTGGTTCATTTAATTAATTCATGAATTCCATTTATAATATAAGTAGTGGCCATTATTTAAATCAATGACTTGTCGTGCGCATTAGTTTTATTAATCGCGTGTGTAAGTTGAATGGTTAATATTTATGCTTGTTGTATTCACCACATGTACATATATATTTTTTATGGGGAAACTGTTATGATGCATGAATGATTCTTAAAAGAATTATTCGTTAAAGGGAAAAGTATGTACGGAAAAACATGCAAAGATATGTCGATGCGTAAATCGACTACTTATGAACAAGCAGATATAATCCTATGAATATATATATATATGTAAAGTATATACATAAAAGTATTGGTAGTAAAAAAACATTCGAATTATGAAATTGAAATCATATATATATATATATACATAAATAAGTATGTATGTGTATTTTAATAAACTGACGTATTTAAATGTAAAAAAACACCAGTGACAGATACTAATATATATATATATATATATATATATATATATATATGTAAGGAAAACTATAAACATTGTCAAAAAATATCAGCGCTTGTTCGTTTGTAAAAATAAAAGTTCAATGGGGAGTGAACCCATCCTTCTCTAAGTGGATAAGCCCAAGATAGCCCTCAATGAATTAAGTTGCCTAAAAATGATGTTTTGTTTTAATGAAGTTTGCTTAATATTTTCCAAAGAAAATCAATGGATTAGATTAAAATTGTTTTCAAAGTATAATTATTTTTCAAAAGCATTACATTATTTTGTAAAGATTGTTTTAAAAATGTATTTACAATTCAATATTTCACATGTATTTTTGAATGGATATTTTTGAAAAGCAATGTATCAAAGGTTTTCTAAACCCCTTATTGGGCATATTTTGTGCTCACCCTACGTTTTTGAAATGTTTTTACAGGTTTCCTTGAATTCTAGATTTGGTCATATTTGTTGTAGTGCGTGCAGAAGCGTATTAGAAATCTGTTTTATTTTATTTAACTCTGATCAATGTAAGGTTATATCTAATCTTCCAGAACCTAGACTGGTAAAATATCCTCATATGTTTAAAGTGTTTTCTAATTGTTAAGTTTCTTTTAAAAAAAATTATACATCATTTTTAAGCACTGAGCTTGGAAGAGTGAGCTTGGGGATTTATAGTTGGTATCAGTGGAAGTTTAGTACAAACCTTGGAAGATAGATTTAGATAAACTGTGATTAGAGAACATAGGCCTAAGATGAACTTTGAGGATTAGTGTAGAAGAATTTCATAGAATTTTGGTATTGTAGATATTTTGTGAGTTTTCCCATAAATACATCCCTGTCTGGATATGAGCAGGTAGAGGCAGTTCTGGCACAGATGTACCTAGTGGTAAACCCCGAAAACACCGCTTTGAGCTAGACTCAAATGGGAACTGGTGCACAATAACGGGACGTGCTGCATTCTTGGTTATGACACTCCCGGGGGATATGATTAGGATAATTATAATTTTATTTACAAACCATTATGAAGTGTTTATCAGTATATTCTTCCTTAAAAAACATTTTTATTACTATGGATTATATCCATAAACTGTTCAATTCATGTTAAGTTTTTTACGAGTTTGGATTTATGTAATGTGATTCATAAACTAATCTAGTGTATGCCATTGTTTAGGAATGGAACCTAGTGGAAGAAATGGAGATCGTATCAATTCACGCACTCCATGTAGGGATTTATCTCCTACTCAAGATAATTATAGTGGAGCTGGTGATGTAACTGGTGCTTATCAGCTAATCACCATACTGGGACAACTCACTCAGGTTATGAATAATAACCTTACCCATATGGAGCACCCAGATCCACAACATGGAGGATCAATGTTAGATCACTCCATGAGGAAACAACCACCAACATTAAATGGGAGTACAAATCCACTAGTAGCTGAGCAATGGATAAATTCAATAGAGAAAATATTTCATGCCTTAGGGAGTAGTGAAAGGGAAAAAGTTATCATGGAGGTTTACTGCCTCACTGAAGATGCTGATCAATGGTGGTCATTGATTCGAAACACAAAGGAAGATGATGAAGTATCAAATATAGAATGGAGGGATTTCAAAGTGATATTCTTAGAAAAATACTTTCCTCATGACCATCAAGCAGATATAAAAAGGCAATTTCTGAGATTGAGGAAAAAGGAGGATGAGAATGTCGCAATGTATGAGGCTAACACTACAAGGGTAGTGAGGTATGCTGTAGATTATACACGTAACCAAAGAAGTAAGATTTATAATATCTTTTATGGGTTAAAACCATTTCTATGTTGAGAATTAGTCTGACAAACCTTCCCATTGTCCTAAGATATTTTCTCATGCGCTATCAAGACAGAAAAATAATTCTCTAAGTCTTACAACTTTAATGAAAAGTAAGAGAAGATGAGATCTACTGATCACTCTGGAAATGGAAATAAGGGGAAGAAAGGAAAGGTTGATTATCCATCATGTAGTAAATGTGGGAAGAAACACCCCGGTACTTTCTTGAAAGGAATGGGAGTCTGCGACAAATGTGGTGAAAAAGTTCACAAAGATTGTGATTGCAAGAGGAAGAAAGAAGCTACCTATGTTCAATGCTACAACTGCAGGGATATGGAATATTATGCAAATGAATTTCCTAAGCATTAGGGGAATTTACCTCAGAAAAGGCCAAGGGATCAAGGCCATGCTTATGCTATCACTACTACTGAGGTAGAAGCTCCAAAAGACGTGGAGGTAGGTAATTTAATGGTTTCCTCTAGTTTAAAAATTCATTATTTGATTCTAGATCATCACATTGTTTTATATCTACCCAGTTTTCTAAGAAAATTAGATATTTCCAATTTGATCTAACAAGGGAGTTTTCAGCCAAAACTCTTAAGATAAGTATCATTGCAACAACGTTTTGTGAATCTGTCTCCATTAGTGCACATAAATGTTCTTTATCTACTGATCTCATCGTCATACCCATGATTGAATTTGATATAATATTCAGTATGGATTGGATTTTGTACCATGATGCGAAAATTTTTTGTAAGAAGAAAGAGGTTACAATTTTTGATGATGATGATAAAGAACACCTTATCTTTAGAGCAGAATCGTCACCGCCTAATTCTTATCTACAACCACCCCAGTTTCCCAACTAAATTCAATTATTGGTGAGGAAGAGAATGAAATAACTCTGGGTGAGTAAAGGAATGTTCAAATAGAGGATGTACCTGTTGTAAACGAATATGTAGATGTGTTTCCAGAAGATTTACCTGGACATCCTCCAGAATGAGAAATTGAGTTTTCCATTGATTTAATTCCTGGTTCAAGGCCTATATCGAAGACCTCTTATAGAATGGAAATAGTGGAATTAGTTGAACAAAAGAAAAAACTAGAGGAATTGAGTAATAAATGATTTATTTTCCCTTGTGTTTCTCCATGGGGAGCCCACATCCTTTTTTTAAAGAAGAAAGATGGATCTATGAGGTTATGTATCGACTACAGGGAAGTCAATGCTATAAAAATAAATAACAAGTATCCCCTACCTCGCATTAATGATTTAATTGACCAACTGCATGGAGCTCAATACTTTTCAAAGATTGACCTTCGATCTGGATACCATAAGTTGTGTGTGAAGAAGGAAGACATTCAGAAGACAACATTTCGAACCAGGAATGGGCATTACGAGTTTACAGTAATGCCTTTCGGATTGACTAATTCACCCTTTGTATTCATGGATCTAATGAACAAAGTTTTCAAGGAATATCTTGATTAATTTTTAGTGGAATTTATTGACGATATATTGGTATAATTTAAAAGCTATTAAGATCATGAAAATCACTTGCGCATTATCTTGAATACTCTTAGAAGACATGAATTATATGGGAAGTTAAGCAAGTGTGAATTCTGGCTTCAGAAGATTTATTTTCTTGGCCATATTGTCTCTAAGGATTGAATTTCCATTGATCCTTCAAAGTCCAAGGAAATCCAAGAATGGCCAGCACCGACGAGTATAAATGAGGTACACAGTCTTATTGGTTTAGCAGGTTATTATCGACGTTTCGTACAGAATTTTTCCCGATTGGATAACCCATTAATAAAGCTCACACGTAAAGGAGTTAAATTTGCTTGGAAAAAAGAGTGTGAGTAATGTTTTGAAGAACCGAAGATAAGATTAGTCAATGCCCTTATTTTGACTCTACCATTGCGAAATGACGGGTTTGTTATTTGTAGTGATGCATCGAAGAAATGACTTGGTTTTTTCTTATACATAATGATAGAGTTATTTCCTATGAATCACAACAGGTGAAAAATCATGAGAAAAACTATCCTACTCATGATCTTGATTTATCTACTGTAATATTTTCTTTGAATATATGGAGACATTATCCCTAGGATGAAAAATGTGAGATATATATTGATCATAAGAGTTTGATGTATATTTTCTCACAGAAAAAACTCAACATGAGGAAAAGGTGATGGCTTCAACTACTCAAGGATTATGATTGCACGATACAATACCACCCGGGGAAAGAAAATAAGGTGGAATATTCTTTGAGTAGAAAGTATCATGGAGTTTTGAACAAAATGAGAGTTTAAAGGGATCCAATTTTCATGGATCTAGTAAAGTTGGATATGGAAATATCCATGAAAGGTGAAACATCGATACTTTTTCAAATCGTTTCCAAAAAATCCTTACTAGAAAGGATAAATAGTTCTCAGACCGATGATGAAGAGTTTCAAAATAAGATTAAAGCTGTGAATGATGAGAGATTGAGGGACTTTGTATATGAAGATGGAATTTGGAAATTTTCTAAGAGACTTTGTGTTCCCGATATACCTAATCTAAAAAGGTAATTGTTGGATGATGATCATAGTTCCAATTTCTCTATACACCATGGGAGCACAAAGATGTATAGAGATTTGAAGGAACATTTTTGGTGGGACAACATGAAGAGGGAGATTAATGATTTTTTGTCAACAAGTATGGTTTTTCAACAAGTGAAAGATGAAAGTCAACAGCCTGGATGAGTCATGCAACCACTTCCCATACCTGAGTGGTAATGGGATAATATCACGATGAACTTTGTCATGGGACTACCAAAGACTCCTAGAAGGAACGATGCAATATGTGTCATTGTTGATCGTCTTACCAAATAAGAACATTTTCTTACTATAAGATAAGATATTCCACTTGAACGTCTAGCAAGGAAATATATTAATGAAGTTGTGAGACTTCATGAAGTACCCCTATCAATTGTTTCTGATCGTGATCGAAGTTTTACATCAATATTTTGGGGGAGTATTCTGAAGGCCTTGGATATTGAACTTTGTTTGAGCACTTGTTACCACCCCCAAACTGATGGAAAATCAGAACAGACTATTCAATCCTTATATGACATGTTGAGATCATGCTCACATGACTTTCAAGGTATGTGGGATCAATATTTACCTCTGGTATAATATTCCTATAACAATATCTTTCATTCGAGTATTCAGATGGCACCAAATGAAACATTATACAGAAAGAGATGTCACAAACCAACCTGTTTGTATGATGTTGGTGAAAGAAAAATCATAGGCCCTGAACTGGTGGAGGAAATGATGGAAAAGGTGAAGGTAATCCAAAACCACATTAAAGCAGCTCAAAGTAGGCAGAAGATCTATGCCGATAACTGAAGGAATGATTTGGAATTTTAGGTAGGAGATCAGGTTTTCTTAAAGGTATCTCCATGGATGGGAGTTATATGTTTCGGTAAAAAACGTAAATTGAGACCCAGGTATATCGAACCTTTAGAAATTCTAGAACGAATTGGGGTTGTAGCTTACCGTTTGGCAATGCCTCCAACTCTCTCTAAAGTTCACGATGTGTTCCACGTATCACTATTGAGAAAATACATGCCTGACCCAATGCATGTACTCACCTTTGAGGAATTAGAACTAGAACCCGATCTGTCTTATTGTGAAGATCCCATCAGGATTATTGATACAAGAGAACAAGTGTTGAGAAACCAGACGACTCGTCTGGTAAAAGTGCTATGGAGAAACCATAAGATGGAAGAGGCAACGTGGGAACCCGAGGAACTTATAATGAAGAACAACCTGAGTCTTTTCATGAAGTAGTATTCTAGAAATTTTGAGGGAGAAATTATTTAAAGGAGGGGAGAATATAACACCCCCATCTTCCACGGTACTCTTCTCTTTGAATAATACATTAGCGTTTGTTGTACACAACTTTGAGTTCTAACACACACCATAACCAATCAAACTAGACATTATGAATAGTAATACCCTCTTTTTGAAGTTTTATACATTTTATCATTCAAAATGGACTTCATTTTTGGATTCGGAATATCAAAATTATCTTGGGGTAATTTTTTGGTACATTTCTGATAACTTTCATATTTTGATGAATAGTGAAAATTACTAAATTTTTATTAAAAACAATTTTTTAATCAAAATAATTAATAGTGAAAAAATATGAATTTGAGTGGTTTTAAAGTATTTTTAGAATATATTTTTACGATTTAATTCAATGTTTCTCATTGGACGTAATTTTACATTTAAATCGAACATAAACCAGTGTCAATCTTTTGATATTTATTATTTTTTTAAAAACAAGCATTTTGTTCTGACAAGGAGAATTAATTTTAAATTAAAATTTTCCACTTATGTGTTTTGAATTTAGAAAAATGGATTCCATATTTAGAATCAGGAGGTCCAAATTGTGTAAATATTTAAATTTAATTTTTAGATATTTTGAATAATTACTTCAGTAAATATTTTATTTACCATGGTTAAAGGGTAAACCCGGTAAATAATGATAAAAAAATAATATTATAATAATAATAAATTACCCTAAAACTTGTCCTAAACCTACTGGTTGATACATTTCCGACCATGGGCATCATTGGGTCGATATTTGGGACCCCATGGATCAACTTGTAAGTGATAATGACACTTTATATTAATTAAGTTAAAGTAAATACAAAAATGACAAAAGCATATATCTTTTAGAAAAATAATTACATAGGTTTATATATGTTATATTTTCGATGATAAATATTAATTAGAAATCTGAAAATATTTTATACATAATGGTATTTTATTTATAATTTTTAGACTTTGAATAATTAAATTTATTTATGACATGATAATGATGCGAAACATACTCGCAAATAGTAAAATAATAGATATCTAATTATATGTTTCAACCATATGTTTAGTTTATGTTTTAATGGTATTTTGTCCTGAAAACTATGTTTAAATGTTCATATAGATATATTATACATATTCATATGTGGTTCATTTAATTAATTCATGAATGTCATTTATAATATAAGTAGTGGCCATTATTTAAATCAATGACATGTCGTGCACATCAGTTTTATTAATCGTGTGTGTAAGTTGTATGGATAATATATATGCTTTTTGTATTCACAATATATATATATATAAATGTTGTATGGGTAAATTGTTATTATGTATGAATGATTATTAAAATAATGATTCCTTAAAGGGAAAAGTATGTACGGAAAAACATGCAAAGATATGTTGATGCGTAAATCAACTACTTCAATACAAGTATATATATTCCTATCAATATATATATATATATGTAAAGTCTAGCCATTAAAGTAATGGTTGTAACCAAACTTGCAAATGCTGAAATGTAAATCATATATATATATATATACATATGTAAGTATGTATATTTATTTTAATACATTGACGTATTTAAAAGTAAAAAACACAAGTGAAAGATAGTAATATATATATATATATATATATATATCTCTGTAAAGAAAACTTTAAACATTTTCGAAAAATACAGGCGCTTGTTCGTTGTAAAAATAGATGGTCATTGGGGAGTGAACCCATCCTTCGCTAAGTGGGTTGGCCCAAGACAACCCTAAATGAATTAAGTTGCCTCAAAATGATGTTCTGTTTTAATGATCATTGCTTAATATTTACCAAAGAAAATCACTGGATTAGTTTAAAAGTGTTTTCAAAGTATAATTATTTTTTAAAAGAATTACATTAATTTTTAAAGGTTGTTTTACAAATGTATTTACAATTCAATTTTTCACATGTATTGTTGAAAGGATATTTTTAAAAAGAGATTTATCAATGGTTTTCGAAACCCCTTACTGGGCATCTTTTGTGCTCACCCTAAGTTTTTGAAATGTTTTTTTACAGGTTTCCTTAAATTCTAGAGTTGGACATCTTTGTTGTAGCACACGCAGAATCGTAGTAGACAGTTGTTTTATTTTATTTAACTCTGATCAATGTAAGGTTATGTCTAATCTTCCAAAACCTATACTGGTAAAAGATCCTCGTTTGTTTAAAGTGTTTTGTAATTGTTAAGTTTCTTTTTTAAAAAAATTTACACAACATTTTTAAGAACTGATCCTAGAAGAGCGTGCTCGGGGAGTTATATTATGTATTATAAAAACATAGAATATGGGTTTTTAGATATAAGTTATATGTTTTTTAATCCATCCCCTATCCTTTATGTGTGGATGATTATAGATCTTTCATAGGTCATGCAGGCTTTTATGAGCACTTAACCAATGATTTTAGCAAGATTTCTCTTCATCTGCCACAATTACTAAAAAAGGATTTGGATTTTGTTTTTGATGATTCTTGTGCGGTTTTCTTTGATGATATAAATAAGTATCTGACCACTCCAATCATCATAAAACCCCCCAAGTTGGGCATTGTATTGAGCTAATGTGTGATGCTTCAAATTTCACCATTGGATCTATCTTATCACAAAACGTGGAGTGACATTCACATGTCATTTCCTATTATTCCAGGATAATGGATTCATCCCAATCAAACTAAACAACCATGTAAAAATAGTTTCTTTCTATGATATTTTCTTTACATAAATTCCATTCATATTTATTTCAATTTAAAGTAGTTGTTTTTTCTAAGCATGCAGCTCTGAGGTTCCTCCTGAAAAAGCCAGATGTAGAGCCTATAATTATTAGATGGATTCTCCCTATTCAAGAATTCAATATAGAGAAAAAGATAAGAAGTTTTCATGGAACTTTTTGAAAACCCGCATGAGTAGGATTACTCACACACTAGAGGCCAACACATTAGACTAGGTACCACTTATGGAACTTTTCTTGATGTGGACCTTTAGGAACTCCCAGGTACACATCCTTGGACTACTGATTTGGGGAACTACCTTGTCACATCAAAAATCACTTCAAATAAAGAAACATGAAGTTTGAAAATTAAAGAGTGAGTCCAGGTTTTATGTGTGGGATGATCCCTACCTCCAATGTATGTGCTGTGAAAAATTTATTTGAATGTGTGCTCTTGATCATGAGTATGAGTATATTCAATATTTCATCAATAAAAATTAATGTTGAGGATTCTTTGGTCCCCAATGAATATCTAATAATGTCTTAGAATCTATATTATATTGACATAGATTAATCAATGATGCTCATGTGTTTTGTAAGTCCTTATCATATATTTAACACACTAGAAATATTTCAAGGAGACATGCGATGCCTCAACAACCCATATTAATATGTGATATTTTTTATTTATAGGGAATTGAATTTATGAATCATTTTTCCTAGTTAAAAAGTTTTTTTGTATATTTTAGTTTCATTAATTATGTTAGTAATTGGGTGGAGGCCAAGGCCACCATGACTGATGATTCTAATTTTGTAGTCACTTTTATCAAGGAAAATATTTTTTTGTAGGATTGGAGTACTGAAGTCCATCTTTAGTGACCAAGGGAAATGATTTCTTAATATGAATTTGGCTTACCTCTTTCAAAATTATAGAGTGACACATAGAATGTCATAACTATACCACCCCAAGACAAATAGCCAGGCTGAGGTTTCAAATTGGTTGTTGAATTTTTTTTGGAGAAAATCAGGTAGCTAAATTGGAAGGATTGGAGAAAGTTCTTGGATAATGCGCTATAGGATTATAGGAAAATATAAGAGACCCCCATAAATATTTCACCATTTCAGATTGTTTTTGGACCCCCTACCATCTCCCCATGGAGGTCGAGCATCTGTCATATTGGTCTATAAATAATGCAACATGGATGTATCTGATGGTAAAGATCAAAGGAAGATACAAATTCAAGAGCTTAATGAGATTCAATTTTCATCATATGATAACTCAAGTCTCTATAAGGAATTATCAAAAGCATCTCATGATAAAATGATAGAGTCACATTGGTTAATGAAAAATTGCATCTCTACAGTTCGTAGTTGAAGTTGATTCCTGGTATGATTCATTATTGATAGTTGGGCACATATGTTTTATGTCAAGTTTTTCCTTATGTTGTAGTAGTGATAATTCAAGATGAAACTATAAGGATATTTATATTTAATGGTATGTTGTTGATGAAATAATTTGAGGGATTCCGAACACATGGAATTGATATCATCACACTGCATGAGACCATAATCAGCTGAAAACAACATCATGTCTCTTTCCTTATCACTATTATATTATTTTGTCTAATTATAATTCTTTATTTCATGGGAATAATCTAAAATCATAGAGTCGCGTTGAATAAAATGTAACATTTTATGTTTGGGGGAGGGTATTTTACTTTGTGTAGATTCGTTAGGATTTTCATTTTTGTGGGTTTCCTATTTTTATTTTTATTTTTAAAAAAACAAAAAACCAAGACAAAAAAACCATTTCACATGCCAAAAACATCCATGTAACTTAATGAGATTTCATGTTTTATTTTTCATACACTATGGGAAGCATGTAAATCATAAACAAGTTTTCATCTTTCGTTGTCGATTTTTGGGAAATTAGAAGTTGTTAAATGATATGTTTGATTGTTCATTTATGAAGACTTTGTGAATTTGGAAGTCATTCATTATGGAAAATTTGTGGGAAAACTATTTCATTTAATCTCTCCATTAACATAAAAAAAAATCAGTAATTGTGAAATTTTATTACCCAATTAAAGGTATATTTAGGGTAAGTAATCCTTTTTAGCTAATAACATGGTATTTCCCTATGGTCATTACTATTTTGATCATTTACAATACTATACCAGATTGAACTATGTGTTTGTACATAATATACATATATTTTACACTATTATAAAGACAACAAAAACAAAAAAACAATCAATATAAAGGCGTGTGAAGAAATGTACAACATAAGGTGATATTTAGGTCGAGAGTTCAAGGTTTTACTTTTGGGAATGCATATATGAGTGGGTATTTGAATTTGATTTCAGATGATGTTGAATAGAAAAAGGTAATAAGAAAAGATTTTTTTACATGAATATACTTGATAAATTGTGGAGAGTCGTGCTTGAAATGAAAGGCATAAACACAAGGATAATTAGTGGCATGGTTGAATCATAATATTTTTTCACCTGATTAGTGTCATTAATATCATTGAATTTTGATTTGATAAATTTTTTGAAAGATTTACATCAGAATTTGTCGATATTCAGTTATTTTTGGTTAATCTTTAAATAATAATATTCCTATCATGGATTGATATATTTCAACATGAATCATTTTAAGACTACAAGACATGAGGTTTTTCTCAGGAGTGGAAAAGGGTAAGTGTGGGGGAGTTGATAATATATGTTTGTTTGAATATTTGTTTTATAATAATTTATATAATTTTCCCCACATTATTCTTTATTGGATTAATTGATGATTTTTTCTATTCTTGTATTTTGAAATTTCAAGAATATTTTGTTTTTTTCATTTTAATATCACTCTATTAGTTTTTTCATAATTATTTATTGAAGACAAATTTTTACATCAAACTTTCCTGTAATATTAACCACAAAAGTTTATAAATTTTATATTCAGACCCTGAAAGCTAGATATCTCATTTTTAGGGAAAACAAGATAAGTAACAAAGGGATGGAAACAATTCGGTAGAATAGACCCCACCTCACAAAAGATGCATTAACTTTTTCATAAGTACTTGTATTGAGCCTAAAATTTTTGATACATTATTGAACCATCTTTGGAGAATTTCATTAATTTATAGTGAAACTCAGTTTGCAAGGGAATGTGGTAAACATGTATACTAATATGAATTATTTTTTAGGGACCAAATGATATATGAAACCTTTTTGGAATTTTAATTCCAAGCCCTACCAAACTCCATTTAAAGGAGATTTTCACTCTCTGGGATTTTTTGAATATTTGGAAAAGTTTGTCATGAATTTTGGATACTAATAACACATCAAACATTATTAAATAATTTAGGATTTTGGAAAATATATCTTCCATGAATTATCCCCTCTCTTAATCCACTTTTTTCTTTGTATTAATTCTTTTAACATAACTTGTTATTCAATAAATATTCTATGTTATTCTCTTTTCATTTTTTTTATTCTTCTTGGTGATGTAATATAAGAGTGTAGATGAGATTGGGTGCTTCTTTATCAATCTATTGCTTAAGAAAAATTTCTATATGATGATAACTCCACCCGTAGAAGAGTGATTTAATTTATAGTTGATCTAACCCGAAATCCCTTAATTTATTTATATTTAATCCATAAACATACTAGAATTCATAAATTTCTATCTATTAATTGAGTTTTATTTTTTAAATAACATGATCAAGTTTCTGATGATAACGAGGTTGGGCTTGTGTGAATAGTGTGAGCAAAACATTAATAAAAAATTTCAATCAACTTGGGATAGAATTGTAGGGTTCAAGTATTATATCCAAACTCACTTAGTTTTAAACTATATAATAGATATTTTTCCCATATTTTACATTGAATATAAGTTAGCTATTAGATGGTAATAAAAATAGGGTGCTACAATTGGAAGTCCTAAAGTTGACATAGCGCTCATTTTTTTAATATTTTAAGTTGCGTTAATTTCCACAGGGTTCAGGGGTTGACAAGGTTATGGGATCACAATTAAATAAATTATTATCATATGGTATAATGTTAAATAAATGGTGAAGGGGGTATATTAGATTCACTACATATTCTCATATTAGTGGTTTTATATAAATTATGTCCTTGATTATTCCTTCTCATTTTTTGGTTTTATTCATTGTCTGAAAATCACAACCAAAACCTTGAGTTTTTTTATTTTTCAGTCATTTTATTGGTTTCCTAAATCATATCAAAGGTTGTTTAATTTACTTACTCATATATAGAATTACGTAGGTCATATACTGTGATGCACTTAGAAAAATCACAAATATTTTTTATTGTGTGTGAAAATATTTTCATTGGTATATCCACCTATCATGCGGATGAATCAGGTCTGATCCCTAGAAACAACACCAATTTAATTATCATTTTATCACATGATCTTAAAAATCTTTTTGATTTTACTTAGGGAATCACAGTGGATAACCTATTTCATTCTCTCAAGGAGGAAGTGAATTAAAAACCATTAACATGCTTGAGGAAACCAAGAATATAAGTGAAAATATATGAAATATTCTTGGGTGTTTGGTTGTGATTTTCAGACAATAAACAAAACAAACAGATGATAAGTAATAATCATGGTCATAATTTATTTAAAAACACTAATATGATATGATGTAGTTGATCTAATCTTCCCACTTCATAATTAATTTATTACTACCCCATGTTATTAGAATTCATTCAATTTGTATCCCCTAAAATTTTCATCCCACATAACCCAATGTGAATTAACCTGAGCGTAAATATTGAAAAAATGATCCATAGATAAACCTTGGGACTTCTAATCACAAAACCCATTATTATTAGGATAAAAAAACTAACTTATGTACAATATAAAATTAGGTATTAATCTCTTCCAAAAAGGGGATATTTAATTGAGTTTGGGGATGATACTTGAACATTACAATTTTATCCTAAGTTGATTAGATTTTACCGTTGAAGTGTCACTCACATGATTCACACAAATCCAAACTCACGGTCAAGTGAAAGTAGATCAAGTACATTATAAATTAAAACTCAATTAATTGATCAAAATTTATGAATTACTATATTTTTATAGATTAAAAGTAAATAAATTTAGGGTTTAGGAATTTGATTGACTAAAACTGAAATCACTATTCCATGTGTGGAGTTTTCATCATTGAGACGTTTTCCATAAGAAATGGATTGATAGGGAAAAAAACAATATCACCTATAATCATATATTAAAGAACCAAGTTGAAAAAATAAGCTGAAAAGATAATAAAAATGAATATATATTGAAGAAAAGATCAAATTACAAGCATGAAAACAAAGGGACCCAATGTTATGGGGGGAAAGGAGAGCCTTCTTGAAAGTGATTTGTTCAAAAATTCATACTTATTCCAAGGGGTGTGGAATGTTTTTGGGAGACAAATATTTGGACACACCTTCCCAATGCCTCGAACAACCTTCCAATAGAGTGATAATTTCCATTAAACAGAGTTTGGGAGGTCTAAGGTTACAAAACCAAAAAGGGTTCATGTGTAAGTTGGTCTCCCAAAAATAATTCTTATTAACCAGTGTTTTGGACCACATTTCTTTGAAAACCAAGTGCCAATCCCATTTAAACAAATAGTAATATGTGAGTTCTTTAACTGTTGAATTGTTTTTGGCAGAATCCAAGTTTTAATGAAGATGTTATGGTTACTGTGGGGTCCATTATTCTGAATTCTTTCTATCCCTTCAATAATACTCATTTTCTTCCCTACAACTATGATATCCAAGTGTTAGGGTATGAATAAAAAAAGTAAAAAATTTATTGATGAATACTACTTGAATGTTTTAGGTATAAATTACTCAC
Source organism: Viscum album (assembly GCA_963277665.1). Classification (NCBI taxonomy): domain Eukaryota; kingdom Viridiplantae; phylum Streptophyta; class Magnoliopsida; order Santalales; family Viscaceae; genus Viscum; species Viscum album. The sequence goes on along the minus strand of OY728161.1, from coordinate 1,819,372,007 downwards.
ATATAATGAGTTATGACAAAAATATTAAAGTGATATTAAAATTGAAAAACTAAATTTTCATGAAATTTTCAAATTGAAGACCAAAACACCTTTTTTCACTAAATCACACAATAAAGATTAATTTTGGAGAAATAATATCAATTATTATCAAAAAAATATTCAAAGAAATGTATCATCAATCATAAATGGTGAATTTATGAGTCGTATACCCATTCATAGTAACTTTCTTGGCTCCCTTAGTGTAAAAAAGCATTAATATCATGTTAATTTTCAAAACGGTTAATGGATGACAAAACCAAGAAATAAGGGTAAAAATAACACATAAACATTTCCATTTATTAATTTTTTTGAGATTATTTTGACATGTAATACTTTTATATTAAAACTATATCATTTCGGATCTATTTTACAATGAATATTTATTAATATTTATTTAATATTTTAAGTAATTTCAAGAGTTCCTCTACCCTCACTGGTAAAAGGGAACCCCCAATCCTCTCCTATATAGATATAAAGAACCATTCTAATCATACTACACCAGACTGTATCACTTATAAGCATCCATACATAAATTCTATAGGTCTATGTTTGGAAAAAATACAATCCTTGGAAGCCTTAAGGTGTAATTCAAATGAGGTTGTCTTCTGAAAAAGTATAAATTTTGGATGGATGTTTTAGTTTTATTTCTTCTTTAAAATCCTTGAAATTTTATTCAAAACATATAAAATAATAACAAAATTATATTAAATATATTTAGTTTTTTAAATTTAATAACTTATATCCATATCCTCTTCCATAAAATGAGAAACGAAACTTTCATTCGTGTGATCGATGGACTATCACCTCGTGAACTGATGTAATTATTTTTCAACCACCAACTATCAGAAATGGATATAATGATGGAATTAATGCATATATAAGAAATTAATGAAATTATTATCATTTTATAAAGATAATATATAATCTATTTTTTTACCTTTCTATGAATTGAAAAATGAAAATTCTATTCTCAGGTACATGTGAATTACCAACTCCACAAAACAATGATATATTTTTTCATAACCAAATAAAATGTATTATATATAATAGTTCATTTCATAAATGTATATAATATTTTATGAATTATATAAAGATAAATAATACATTCCTTTTTTATATCATGTTCACTAAGAAATGGAAATGCTACCCATTTGTATGTATGACCTACCGTCTCCATGATTGTAATATAGTTCACTTTTCATAACCATATCTCATTATTGTTTTTAAAAGTATAATTAATGTATAAATATAATTATTATTTAATTTTTATTATTCTATATATGATTTTATAATGACCTATTTTTTCAAATGAAAATTACTATAGTTATTTTGGACATATGAACCGAATATCATCAAAACATGTGACTTGAACTTAATTGTTTAAGTAATTGTATAAAACATGGTAATAAAAAAAGTAAAATGAATAATAAAAATTAAAAAGGTTATAAATAACGTAAATAATTAAGATAAAATTAATTCCTCTAAACAAATAGAATTAATCTGATGAGTCCGACTAGAGGTAAATGACACCTTACCTTAGAAAATAAATATTAAAAGTGCTAAAGATTTATTACTTAATTATTTTTATTACATGAAAATATTATTTAAATTATTTTATAGATGTATTAATATAGACATAATAAATTTATAAAGGATATTTTTTGTATCTTTTTACATTATTTGTGATGTTTTCAAAAGGAATACTTTTATGTATTTTATACAAAATGTTTTGAGTTTATTTTCAAAAGGAAAATGGAATGTTCTATTTTTACAATTATAGATTCAATGAAATTTACCTAAAATACCACCATTATTTTATATTTGGATTAATTTATATAATTTTATGTTTTATTCCAAGGTAAACCATCCTTCTCTTTTTTCTACATACATTATTTTTGAAAATTAGTGTTTATGGTAATGGATATATCAATATACATAAATTTTTTAATTATAGGCATGAATAATATTTTTATGTATTTAAGGATTTTATGTTCTTAATTAATGTTATTCCCTTATAAATGTTTTAATTTTATAAATAGATCCATTATAAATGAATAAAGGTTTGTTGTGTTATAAACCCTGGATGGGTGGGACCACTATAACCCCCAAATGTGTTGGGTAATGTTTATTTGAAGTAGAGAATTATTCTAGAAGTAGACCATATTGGTTATTCCACCTATAATAGCAATTTTAAGACTGATAAAAAAAAGATATACAAATTCACTATTATTAATTATATATACTTCACAATTATTTTTAATTAAAATAATTTGATTTACAAATGTACACTAATGATATTTTTTTTAAATGAAATATTATGTACCTTTTAGGGTAAAAAGGTATATTTTTAATAAAACATTATCCATGGGTTCTCATTTTTTCTAAAAAAAATCATGTTTTTTTTACATTATGTTTTATTATAATGTGTTTTATAATAAACATTGTGTAGTAAATATGATTTCATGTGTACATAAGTGATTAATAGAAATCAATGCTTACTATATTAAACCAAAACACTATTTCATGATTTAAAAATGGACTGGTGGGTTTATTTATACTTTTATATTTCAGGTATTGTGTTTTTGTGCCCATATAAGGTTTTTAAGTGTTTTTTATAGGGTTTAAGGATGAATATAAACATTTCAGAAGGTTTAAAATGGAAAAAAATGTTGGGAATAGTGTAAATAATGCTAACTTAAATACATTGATATTTTTATGTATCTATTTTCATTAAATTTCAAAAATTATAAAACTAAAATGTACATGGGTAGGTAATTTAGCCAAAAATTTATTTTTATGTTGTATGTTTCATATGGTTGAAATTTTGTTACATTTATTGGTCTCAAATCCAAAATTGTAAGTTTATGTTTTTAGCACCAGATTTGGATGTGCAGGATTAAGGATGTCAAATACCATTATATTATAATAAATTTTTGAAATATTATACATATTCTAATATGTATAGTAACCCTCTATTATAACCAATATTATTTCAATGATAATCATGGTCTTGTAACTTTACACACACCTTTGTATAATTAGGTATTAGCATTTTGGAAAAACCTTTTGAAGATTCTTATTTTCTTCTTGATTACATTTATTAATTAATATAGGCGAGGATGTGTTATAGAGTGTGGAAAATCAGATTAATTAGTCACATGGATTTAATTATTGAGGAAAATAATTTTTAAAATATGAACTACTGGTTCAACCCTATCTCAATGGTGTACTATCTGATCATGGTATTATTGTCCATCATAGATTATATCTATTGAAATCATATAATAAATGGAAATATAAGAATCAAGAAAAATATATAAAATCAAGAACCTTAACATTGCATTTTCTTAATTTTAAATTATACCTATGTTTGAGTAATAATGCGGGACACATGCTTTAATAAAGATAACTTCAGTCATCATGGTTATATACCTTGAGGCCTCACCTCATCATGAGTTGTGACAATCTGGGGAAATTTGAATTTATGTTCCCAATAGTTTTAATGGGGGTAAATGGTAAATTATCCTCTAGGATAATTTTGTATAATTTTTATGATCACTTTTTTGGTCATGGAATATGGTGTTTACGCTATGATAATAGTTTGGTAAAAATTTGAGCTATTCAAATATTCAAAAAATATTAAATATATAATAAATTAAATATTTAGTTATTTTAGTGTGTTTTTATGGTAATATATTTATAATGGATATTTGGATTGAGATTCTATTTCCATGGTTGATTTTAAAGTGGGGTTTTTTTCTTAGGCAATGCATAAACCCTTCATGGGTGCCAAAACTAATCCCAGACCCATTTTTATTTGTTTTTCTATTTATTATTTATATATATAGATATTTTTTAATTTTATTTACTCTTATCACCTTTTACATGATGAGAATACCCCCATGGTATTCCCCTATAGGGTCTTTATTTGACAGAGGGAAAGTGAAATAATATTGGGAGAGGGAGGAGGATGTGTCATCGATGGCTCATTCGAGGCTCAGATCGATGTATAGGGAAGTAGGTGGTGCATTCAGTTTGAAGCCTCAGTGGTTTCCACCCATAGGTTATACCATTTTCTCTATTTCATTATACATCATCTTAATTTAAATGTTATTAATTTTAAAATACTTTTATTGGTTGTATGTGACCACATGGTTTCTGATTTCCAGCTTTGAGGGAGATATTGGGCATTTTAGGATGTTTTGGTGGTTTTTTGTTCAGGAAAACCTATGTTAATGTAATTTAGTTCAAATAAATAACATAGTGTGTTATTAATACAAAAAATATATTTTTTTGGGACTACACTCTATATAATGAATGTACACTCCATGTTGTGTCTACTGGGGGTTTTCGAGGGGCACATGGTCCTATAGGGTACACGACCAAATACTATTTGAGGAAAAGGCCAATTCCCCTATACTATTCTTGTAAAATTCTCATGTAGGGGTATATGGATAGGTACATGGTTGGTGACACCATTTTGGGATGATCAATATATAGGGTTGTATACTCTATGCATTCAGGCATTGTACATTATGTGTGGGGATGAAGTAAATATATGGGTACCCCTGTGGGGTTTCATGCAAGGTATAGGGTGAGGATGACTCATACCTTTTGATATAAAATGATGAGTGGAAAAAGGGACATGAATATAAAAGACATTTTGTGTTGCATGTTGTGTACATAGAGTACACATTATGTAATGTTTCCTTCCTTGGTCCATTTTCCCATTTTCCCACAGGAGTTAGGATTATATATAAAAGGATTCCATTCTCAGATTATTTAAATGTAAGTCATGAATGTGGAATAATTTTTTGTATTTAGAGTCCATTTTCATGGTTCTTTGGATATGTGATTATTTCAAGGAGGATGTTATTATGGGTTGGATTCAAAATTCTAAAGCGGGTTGGGTAGCCATCTAAAAAGCTTGAGTTTGGGTTGAGATTTTGGTGATCAACCTAGCTCGAGTGTTCCATGGATATTTATTTGAGGTACTTTTGAATATATTAATTAATAATGGACCATATAATATCTATATATAGATCTTATTTCTTTGTGTGTTGATACTAGTATGTCATGGTTAGGGAAGTTGTTGTTTACCTCTTGGGATTAAGGATCAGATCTATTAGAGCCTTTAGGTTGGGTAGATGTTGTGGGATAGAGATTCTAGAGGGGTGTCATTGAGATGTTGAGATGAGTCTAAGGGACTCATGGTAATTTATGGGTGAAATGGTGTTTATTTATATTCTCTTGTAGACATGTTCATACTCCTGGTTGGGTTTTTTTCTAGGGTTGGTAGATGTGGTTTTCCTACTATGGTATTTACCACAAGGTTTTTCTTGGATGAGGAGCCCTTTTTGGGTACTACTTTTTATGTGGTCATGATAACTATTTTGGATGATCTTGTATGATTTAATGTTTTTCCATTTTGGTTGTGTTATTGATCAAGTATCTTATTGAGGCCATAAAGGGCCATTTGGGAAGATTCCAAAATGGGAATTTCATTTGATTTTAATGAGATTGAAGACAACCTCGTTGGGTTTCTTTCTTTCACTTGGGAATTTTGGTCTATTTTAGGATCATTTCACAGGCACATATTAAGTAGTTTGGTGTATTAGTGGAGTCCCTATTAGGGCATCTATTTTAAATATAACCTCACAGATCTTGGGATCCATGGGTCTTGTTTATCCCTAAGGTAGGCCATTGAGATATCATGGTAGCTATTTATTGAATGCTGAGATTTGGGGATCAAATTGAGGCACCATGATTTGTTGTCCAAGAGATGATTATAACCTCTACTTTATCTATTGGGATGAATTGTTTGATAGTTAGACCAAACTATGTTTTGTTATACTTTAGCTATGATGTTTGAGTCAGTTTCTACTCATGCCATTGTTTTGAGGAGGTGATCGTTGGGATTTCACAGATCAGACATTGGCCTTATTTTCTAATGTGGTAATCTTTTCCATTGTTTAGTTGTGGTTTCATGTGACTAGTGAGATAATAAATGGTCTGGATGAGTAAGACACCCCTTTTGTTGAGTATTCACTATGGATAGAGTAGATTCTTGCCCATGAGGTGTCGACACACTAAAAAAGTGGGTTTTATTCACCATAGATGTTGTAATACTATTGGATCCAATGTTTTTTCACACACATAGATTTATGTATAGATCCCATGTATAGTATGGGTCCATAGATATTTCCTAATATCATAAGTTTACATTTTAGTACTATCAGGTTCCCCTATTTATTATATATATATATTCATGTAAATTTTTCATAACATTGTATTAGAGGCATAGAGCCTTGGAGAGACACTTTTTTATTTGGATGTCTATGCTTTCACATCAGGGAATACAATTCATGTATTTTTATTTATATTTCTTAGAGATCCAATGTAGATCTATTGTGTGTTCTTATTTTCACTTAGAGGGGTGAGACACATGCTATGAATCCTCAATCATGGGCCCAAGTATGGGTAGATTTTTCTTTGGGTGTTAATATAAAACCCACAAAAAGCTATTTTTCTTGTTTCTATCTTCTCCAAAAAAAAATTTATAGTGGTTTATTTTTATGCCAAATTTTATTATTCTTTATCTAGGATTATAATATCAAGTGTTCATGAACTTTTTATTCTAGTATATAATAGGTCCAACATTGGTGGTGGAATACAAAAAATTATTTCTCACTCCTATATGTCTACGTTGGTGTGAATACATTTATGATGTCTAATTTTATGTTGGATAAAAAAATTCATGATGCATTGGGCCAAGGAACTAGTGTTTCTCAATATAATGGAAACACTAATGGGGATTATAGGATTGTGTTGTTATGGATATATCATCTTACATACTGAGTATGTTGTTTGAATCATAGGTAGTAGTGCAACATATTAATTTTTTTCATCTTTTATTTTTTATATGTAGTAATCCTAGTGGTATACCTACTATTTTATATTTTATATGATTTGTGTTTTTTGAATATATTATATATTTCATTTATTATGTATTTATATATTATTGTTTATTTGTTATCAGTAGTATTATGTTTATCCTTTTGTTTGAATATGATTATTTTCTATTGTTATTAATCTTTAATCAGAAGAAATAATATCCTCATTATATCTTTTAGACTCTAACCTAGAGTGGGTAGCCTCTTGTAATTGTGGAGATACATTTGGGGCCTTACAGTGAGATAGATCAGGTGACAGTAAGGATAAACTATGTGGGTTCATTACAAAAAGGTGTAAAAGCTATTGGGTTTTAGGATTTTAGGATTTGATAAAAAGGCGTTCTAATAATGTGGCAAAATCTATGATGGATATCAGATTGGATTTTCATAAACACCATTTCTGATAGGAAGTCTAAGATTCCCGGGAATTGGATTACTAATCTTGGACTTTATTTTTAAGTTGTCATTTTCACCTTGAATAATGAATATGGATGTGAGGATATATGTATTATTCTAGTTTTTTGATATCAACCTATTGGGAAAGTCCCTTAGTCATGCATCATTATAAGCACATAGGATTCACATGATATATTCTTGTCTTCAATTTTTTAATAACAATATAGGTTTTATTTTTAAAAGTTCCTCTAAGTACCTATATAGAATGCAAAAGAATATACCTAGTTAAATTATACTAAAATGAACCACATGCATAATTGTTTGATTACAGGTTATGTGGATCATGTGGAATGTCATTCATCACGGATATAGATGCAATCCCTTCCATGAGGTATATATGGAGACCCTCGTAGGATGGTAATGGGATCTAAGTTACTTGTGGATTGATTAATGGGGGTTAGAACACATGATAGATATTTGGATCAGGATGGAGTTTACATGATGTGCTAATACCCCTAGATTCCCATGTTCATGATTTTTTAGGTGGGGGAGGTGGTCATGAAACATGTTGTCTTTCAGGCCATGTTGTTAGGCTCATGTGATTACTTCCGTCATTGAATTTGGTTGGCGTGACTATTATTCCATGGCGGGGCTGTTGAGGTATTATTTCATTAGGGTGTGGTTTGGTATAAGGATTCTTGGTATTTGATAAGTGGACCAATGGTAGCGCTCCATGTCTCATATATGACTTGAGAGGGATGGTTTGCCCAGTTTCCTTACCTAAGTCAATTTTATTTCACCTTTGGTATCACAATGAGAGTGTGTTTTGATACATGTAGATTTGGATCAGTGTCCAAGTGGAGGGTGGCTATGTGGATTATCATGGAATGAGATTGATGCCTCTTTTTTTGGAGATGGGTGCTGAGGTTTCTTTGATTTGTTGGAACATACCTATGTATGGAGCATGGTTAGTGGATTTAGGTGTGGTATCCCTGTTTAGTAGTACATGTCCCATTTGAGAGTTTATCATGTACATCACATTAGGAGACGGGAAAGGAATTCCTTAGGTCGGAGAGTGAACCATAGGCTATTTGATGTCATGTGACTTGTTTATATTGTTTACTAAGTGAGAAGGTTTCAGTTCCCCATGGTCCTGGAATGAGATTGGGTTGTTTTGGGAAATTTTGTTAACTCTTAGGCATGAGATGTTTGGAATGGTCGATCAATTGAGTTTTTTGATGGATGTATAATGGGATGTATCATCAATAATTTGGGATGTGGATTGATGATAAGTATACTCCTATTTTGAGGAGAATAATATTGGTCATGGTTGAATTTATCTCATGTTTGGAGAGAGTTGGGGACACTGTAAGACCATTCATTGGAATTTCAAGATAACATCAAACATACTACTTCATTGAGGGGTGGCATGGGGAAAGAAATCAGTTGGCCATAGAGTCTTATTAAGGATATGATGTGTGTTTGGTAAGGAGTTCATGATGCCTCAGGTCGTAATGGGTTGAGAAAATGAAGGTAATTTTTGATTTCATACAGAATGTTTTTGAATGTAAATATTGTAAATTATCCAATAATATAATCACACATAATTTTTTTGACAAATATGTTCCTGGTATAATAGTATGTTTACACTAGTAAAAGTGTTTGGTGGAAACCAAAGTCATTCTAATATTCATAGTTAATTTAATATTTAATCATTTAAATATTTTTTTCACTCATGTTTGTTCAGTTATATTTCAAATAGACTGTAAAATTATGATTCCATCTCCATGTTTGAGTCTATACTAGGGGTTACTAGTATAGGAATAAACCCATCTCGGGTTCTAGGCCTAGGGACTTTCCCATTTTCTTTACATTTTATTTGTCTTATTCTATCCATTTTATTTTTTTCTTTTTTTTGTTCACTTCTCCCCTATGTGGTTCCATGTATTCCCCCATGGGACTCCCCTGTTTGGGGTCTTTGGGAAAGAGTGGGGGATATAGAGAGGAGGAGGAAGCATATGGGCTTATCTAAGGCCCAATTCAAATTTTGGGGGATATGGGTGGAAACTTCATCGTAAATCATTGATATTTTTCACTAAAATATAGGTATAAATTTTTTTCACAATAATTACTTATATTTTTTTGTGTTTTTTTAGTTGAATGATTTTATTGGTTATTGGAGACCCCTTGGGGGTCGATCTATGGCTTTGTGTGGAAAATTAAGAGTTTAGGCCCATTTTGAGGGTTTTCGATCAGAAAAAACCCATGTAAATCACATATAGTTTAGATTAAACACATAATGTATTCTTTATATTTTATTAATATGGGTATTAGGTCCTACAAACCATGTACTAGGGGTACATTCTATGTAGTGGTGGATTAGGTGTGTGTTGTGGAAACATGGTCAAGTTGGGTACTTGGCCAGATCTCATATGAGGTATATGGACAATGGACATGTACTGTGATTGTAAAAACCATATGTGGGGGTACATGTATAGGTACATAACTAGATACCCCATGTGGGGAATTCACCATGTGTGGGTTGGTGAACACCATGTGGTCGGGCGTCATACATGTTGAGTGGGGATGAGGTATATGGGTAGGTACCCATGTGGGGTTACATGCCATGTATAAGGTGAACACACCATGTAATATGCAAGATTACATGAAATGTGGCCAAGGGAAATGTATAGGGGGATATTTTGAATTACTCTCCATGTACCCAAAGTACACACCCTTTAATTTTTCCAACCATGTCCTCTTTTACTATTTAATCATAGAGTTATAATTGAACATAAAGGAGTCCATCTTGGTAAGTTTTCTATATATATCATTATGGTGGATCCATATGGTGTTTAAAATATTTTTAGAGAGTGTTATGTGTGGGAAAAATTTTAAAGAGGATTTATTTGAGGTTTGGAATCAAAATCCTACAGCAGGTCGAGTTTCGAGCTGTGAGGTTTGATAGAATATTGTAAGCTCATTGATTTTCAAAGAATTGCGTGTGCCATAAAGATCTGTTTGAGGTTTTTTGGAGGGATTAATTAGTATGTGAATTTGTATAATATTTATGGATATACTGATTTTTTCCTAAGTGTCAGCACCAGTTTCACGAGGTTAGAGGAATCGAGTATTAGCTCTTGGGTTTGAGAATCAAAGTTATTAGAGCCTTTTAGAAGGCTTAATTTTTTCAGATGGTGGTTATCATCTGGTTCTATTGAGATATCCAGAATAGTATTAGGGTATATTAATATTGATTGGGTGACATGGTTTTACTTTTCATGCTCATTTGGATGAGTTGGCACCTGCAGTTAAGTTGTTTTTAAGAAGGAAAACTAAGGTCCCATTATTATGGACATTGCCTCAAAGTATTTCATAGATGAGGATACCTCGAAGAGAACTTATTTATAGGTATTAATGATGGCCATTTTAAACTCCCTTGTAATCATTTTTTTCTATTGTATTCCCTTTTTGATGAATTGTTGACCTAGGATCCATTGGAGGCTACTATGGCCAATTAGGATGATTTCTCTATTGGCATGTCTTGTTCATTTGGATGGCTTATAAGAAACCCTCATATGGTGTCCTACTATAACTGTAGCTTTTTTATATATTTTAGGAACTTAATATTAGTGTTGCCTATGTGCGTGGGTGCATTTTTGGAGTTCCTAGTAGGCAATCTCTTTCGGCTATGGCCCTAGGGACTGTGGGAGCCACATGTTTTGTTTGGGTCTAAGGAGGTTCATTGATAATTTTTGCTGAAAATATTTTGAAGGATGAGATATGGGGATTTGAGAGAGGCCCCATTCATTATTGAAACATATTTTACTAACATTGATAGTTCAAATACTTGGGAGGTGTGTTGGAGAGTTATGTCAAACCATGTTCAATTGGCCTCTAGATTTGACCTTTGAGGTAGTTTTTACCCAAGGAATTGGTATGTGGTAGAGACCTATGGGATATCTTCTATTTTTCATTGATCATAAGTTATAATATTGTTCTCTACTTCCTTGGGTGTAATGGTTATTCTGGGTTAGGGATCCCATGGAAGATCTTTATGGGTGAAGTTATCCTCTAGTTGAGTATTCACCCTAGATCAAGTGGCTTCAAGATCATGAGGTGCCTAGGAAAATACAGAGTGGATTTTGTTCATCACCGATGTTGTGGTGATCTTCATCCCATGGACTCTGGGTGATATAAGGCTTATTTATGGGGAACATTTGTTGTTCAGGTTCATATTTGGTTACTAATCAATTCTAGAAGAGTTTGAAGAATGGAAGGTTCTCTAGTTGTGTTGACATAGATGTTCCTATCACCAGTTTTTATCATACAATTGGATTTGGAGACCCTGGTAGATGATATTCGTAATGTGGATGAGTATGGTTACACACTCAAGTATGATATTCTTGAATTTTCATTTTGACATAATGGAGATCCATTAAATATTTTTCAATGATACCTGATTTCATGTGGCAGCGTGATCAATGTGCTATTAATCCTCTATCTTGGGCTAGTACAGGGAAAATTTACCTCGACTATTATTCTAAAACTTATGGATAGCTATTCTAATCCCCCCATTTTTTTAGGTAGTGTTATATTTTCTAACATCAATTATTAGTATTTGACTAGGTTGGGATGATCACATTCCCATGGACAAATAATGAGAGAAAATTATAGGTCGGCCATTAAGGGTAGTAGAAATAGAATTATTCCTCACCCCCTATGCATGTGCATCAATGTCCATGTTTACTTGATATTTTATATTAGGTTAAGAATATGATGAATGATGAATGGGGTTGAGGGCCCAATGTGGATCGATCGAGTGGAGAAGCATATGTTAAGTTATAGGATCAGGTCGGTGTACACTGAGTATTATGGAGACCAATTTTTTCGTTTGTCTATTAGATGGAACTAGAGAATATTGTATTTTATTTTTAGTTTCCATTTTTTATATGTGGTCAGAATAGCAGGTCAGTTTGACAACATTAATTTTGTTTTTAGTTTTTCTTTTATATATTTTTATCTAGTATTTATCACTTGCTTTCGGGGGATTTTTAACTGGAAAATGGTGTTTTAACGCAACAGAATGTAGAAAATGTTTGGTGCATGGTTAGGTGAATCCATGTACCATAGCAGGAGAAGCGATGATCTCTAGACCGTGGAACAATTTAGGCCACATGGTCTAACACATGGTCATGTGACCTCCCCCAGAAAACTGTGTAGTGTCGTTCCTCTTGGACCAAGAGGGGTGGACGATAAATGCATCGTTTGAAAAAATGTGCGGTCTAATCGTACGACCAATACATGTTATTAAAAATCATAAAATTACAAATATACTCTCCCCCAATTCATCCAAAATTCCACAGAATTTTCTCCCCATTCGTTATTTTCATCCCCAAGTGATTTTCCCGCTCTTCCTTCCTCCCAAGAACTTCCAAATTTGTGGTGGTGTTGGTGTGGATCATCCAGAAATCACGAAGTATGTCCTTTATCCCTTGATTTCTTCCTTCTTATAGGGTTCTTCTTCATACCTCTTTGTGTCATTCATCCTCTAATAGACTGGTTTCTCTAATAATTGTTAGATATTGAGTTTTTAGGTAAAATATTTATTTCTATGGTTAGATCATTCCATTTTAGGGTCCTCCTAAGGTGTGGTTGTGTATTTCCTCCCGATTCCAAAAGTTTCCAAGATTTAGGTTGGTGATTCCATGTATTAGCATTATTTGATGATTTTGGTATACTTTATTAGCTTCTTTGATGTGTTACAAGGATTTTTTAATGATTTTTAATGTTTTTTAAATATATTTTGAGGTGTGTACTTGCTAAATGATGGTTTTATTAAAGAAATTTGATGGGTTTCATTTTTGATTCCTTATTTTGATTCTTAAATGTTTCCTGGTACGTGGTTAGATGTGTTTTTTGAAATGGATTTGGAGTGTGTGTGGATTTGAAAGGGGTTATTCCTATGATAAATGATTTTCATTCATGTGTATTCATATTCCTTAGTGTGTTTATGTGATATTCGTGATCTATGTTTCTTTTTAAATGGAAAATGAGAATAAAGAGAATCCTAGGTATCTTGGTGGGAATTGTATGACTAGTATGCTAGTTGGATCTGTAATATAGAGGCCCAAATTATTCTAGTAGTATTGTTGCAACAACACTAACTAAATTATTATTTTGATTAGAGACCAATAGAACCATGTATAGATTCTTATCTAGTAGATCCTTCATGAGGATGCTTTGAGTCATGGTTTCTATACCATTATCATCATGATATGAGGTTCCTATGGTCCCACTAGTTATTGAGCCTTCAGTTATTACTTATAGTGCTCTCTTTTTATATGTTTCTTAATGTCGACATATGGTTGACCATACAACCTTGTTAACTTTCAATGAATGATCCTTTAACAATAACTTCCTTATAATTTTTTATTTAAAACATCTCCAATTTTTTTCTTATAAAATTCATGTCAATTATATTCAAATGTAATGGCATGGAATCTATTTTGGGTAGAATACTACGAGGATTTAGATCACACCCTATATATATCATTTTGTTTATGTATACTTTATTATGATTGACATAGGAAAAGTCAAGATTTTTGTGGTGGGGATGGCAGATTGGGTTTCTAGTGTTCCTCTTTTATTGGTGTTGGTGGTAATGGCTTGAGGGTGATAGCCCTCTTGTGTCATGGTGTTTTTAGGTTGATTTCTAGTTGGTTCCCATACTATTTTTGTATTTTGGATTCTATTTATAGTTATAAAATTTATAACTTGAATTGTTATACCCCATTTGGTTATGAATAATGATCTCGGTGTGATGTTTTACTATTGATAATTATTTATGGTTGTTTATAATGGGTTAAATCATTAAAAAAATTTATTTTTGATACATATGCACTAGTTTCCATTAGTGGGGATCGAGAGTGGCCTTTGGGATATGTCATAGGCCGAGATGGGTGTCAGTTCAGATGGATCCCCAGCAAGGATTAGGACAAAATTATATCAAATGAGGTTTTTCATTTCATTGAGTAATGATATTTGGAATAGTTTTGATAATATGGAGCTAGTATTGTTGGGGATTAAGGTTTTGATTTTGATTGGGGAGTTTAGATGAAAAACCACGTAACAGTCCTTGAGTAACCATGGTATGTTGGGATTTGGTGTGACTTCTCTTCCATGTGAGACGTACAAGCAGCAGACTGTACATGGACACCAGACAGGCGGGTATTGTAATTGTGATGAATGTGGTTTTGTTTTCATTTACACAAGTTCTTTTGATGTTTTTTGGATGATAAAAATTATATGATTAGTGTATTAGTGAATTTTATTTGTGGTTGTTGCTTGATGTAGCTAGATGCCTCCCCAGAGACTTCCTATGAAACCACATGAAATGATTAGAGAGAGTTCTACCGCACATGTTGATCAAAGACTAGTGAATGTCATGGATTAGGTTGTCCTAGCCTCAGAGAGTGGGATCAGGTTCTTCTCATGTTGCAGAACTCAAACAAGATCATCGAAAGGAAGAACATTATGACTTTTTCAATAACAAAACTCCCACTTTTGGGGTACCATGGATCCTTAGAAGTAAGTGGATTGTATTGATAAGATTGAGAGGATGTTTAGTGTTCAAGAAACTCCTAAGGTAGTGAAGGTGATGGGTGCTAATTTTATATTGGAATTTCTTATTCAGAGGTGGTGGGACATGATGTTTTAGGCCAGAAAGAAAAATTTTATTGGATGGATGTATTTCAAGGATGCCTTTAATGATAAATAATTTCCTAAGACCTTGGCCTTTTCCAAGACCCGAGAGTTCTTGGATCCCAATCTCGGTGATCAAATAGTGTTGGAATATTCCAATAGATTAATTTAGTTTGTTTGTTTTTGGACTAAAGTGGTTTCTAATGGGCAGTAGAAGTATAAAAAATTCAAAATGGTGTTGTGGTTGGATATTTGATCCCATGATATCTTGTTCAAGTTGAAGAATTATGGTAAGTTCGTCGACCGTGCTTTAATGGTGCAGATCGATCATAGTGGGATGTCTAGTTTTAGGGAATAGTGTCAGGAGTGGGTTAGGGAATTGAATGATAATATAAGATGAAGAAGAAGTAGAATGAACAAGAGAATAAGTGTGGTGGTAGTTCAGAATATCTTTCCCGATTCTCTTTGTTTGTGGCTATATGTGCCGGATCAGTCATGTTCCGTTAATATGGGAAGGTGGGACATGTGTGGAATATATGTTTAGAGCCACCTAGAACATTCCATTTAAATATGTATAAAATGAAATAATGTTACAGAGCCACATGTCCATACTAGGGTTAGGCACCTTCAACATAATTTAGGGGAATTTCTTCCCAGTCAGATCCAACCATGATGGAGGTTTATCGATTTTGGTGTTTGTGGTGGTTGGACTAGATCTTCCTATAGATAGAGTCAGCTTAAGGTAGAGTCATAGTTTATTGGTAATTCCTAGTTTTAGGTAGATAAGAGGTATATTCATGATCGGAATCATCAACCAGGATAATCGGATGCACGACATGCAACAATTCGAGGTATCATTCATATTTCATAACATATTGTTGTTACTTTGTTTGATATTATTTTCAATGAATCATTATTTCTTCCCATATTGTGGATTGGTTAATTGTATCAACTGATCTTATTTCGTTTGTGATGGAGTTGGTGGCACCTCTTGGTTTGAAGAAATATAAGGGTTTTATGTTCTTGTCTTTCACACTCACGATGTTGTGGGTCAAGATGGAATGGAATTTTATAGTCTTGGGAATGGACCTATTTGACATGATCTTCAGTATGGATTTTATGGGATTATTTTAGTTTCAAATTGATTATTATTGATAGAGATTTAGTTTTGTGACACCTGATGGGTGTACCCAGGGTTTTCAACGTGAGTGGGATCCTCAGTCATGATGTGCAATAACTCCACTTCTAGATTTGGATAGTCTTTCTTTTCAAATATCATTTCTCATGTTGGGAGACTATGATAGAGGATTCATGGATTTATTAATTTCAGTAGTGGATGAGTTCCCATAGGAGTTTCCATATGACTTATTGGGTATCCTCTGTATTGATATATGGAGTTCCCCACTAATTTGGAACTGGGAACACAACCAATATCTCTGACCTCATACCGTATATCCCCCGGCATGCTGAGGGAATTTAAGATATAGTTGGATGATTTGGAATCCAAAGGATTCATTCACCCCGAGTTTATCACCTTGGGCTTCCCTAGTTCTATTTGAAAAAAGGCCATTGGATCTCCCAAGTTATATATTGCTTGATGACATATGAATAATGAGTTGACCAAGAAACAATACCCCTTTCCTCGCATTTATTACCTTTTTGATCATCTTAAGGGGGTGAGGTGGTTCTAAAAGATCAACATTCATTATAGGTATCACAAAGTTATATTCAGAGAGGTGTACATTAAAAAAACCCTTTCAATGTTTGTACTACCATTCCGAGTATTTGGTCTTGCCTTTCTGGTTGAAAAATGCTTCAATGGTCATTATGGTGCATATTAACTGAGTGTTCCAGTTGTTTCTTGACTACTTTGTTATGGTTTTTGTGGATGAAAACATGTTCTATTTCAGAACTGAAGAGGAGAATGAATGACACTTTAAGAATATATTAGAAATAATTTACGATCATATCCTCTATGTTATATTTTCTAAGTGTACCTTATGAATTAGGTAGGTGATGTTTTGGGGTCACATGATCAATGAGCATGGGATTTTGCTGGACCCTAAGAAGATCTTCACAGTGATGTCATGGGGACAACCGAAGAATGTTTTCAAGATCATGAAATTCTTGGGCCTATAATTTTATTATAAGTAGTTTTTTAGAGATTTATCTCTACTTTCTTCACCCACGAACACACTTACCCAAAAGCAGTTTCATTTGAATGGGTAATTGAATGTTAGAGGTATTTTAAAGAGCTTATGTGGCAGTTGACCACATCCCATGTTTTGATCTTGAAGGAATTTGGGAATGGGTATGTGTCCTATTATGTTTCTTTATGTATGACTATTTGGTGTGTGCTGATGAAGTATAACCATGTGGCGGCGTATGGTTCTCGCTAAATCTGACCACATGAGAATAATTACCCAACCCATGACTTCATCGTAGTGGTAATGATGTATTCATTGAACATGTCAAATAATTATATTTATGGGGAGAATTTTTTGTCTATTTTGATAATAAGATCTTGGAATACATTTTCTTTAAGACACAACTGAATTTTTGGTAGTATCATTGGGCTGAGTGCCTTCAGGAATTCAATTTTGATATCATCTATACCCCATGCAAGGGTAATGTAGTACTAGATGGTTTGAGATGACAATTTATAGAGAAATATTTGAAAGAGTCCTTTTATGAGTGGATATTAATGGGTCTTATTTCTTAAATGCATCTATAATCCAGTGAGCATAATGTAGGTGCGGTGTTGGCTAGTGTTTTGCTGATCCCTTCCCTTAAAGAGTTGGTTTGGTAGGAGCTGTTGAGTGTTGAGTAGTTCCAGAATTCTATGTAGTTCCTAAATGATGGGGTGGTTCTATGTGAGTAATCATTGTGTTGTACGAGGTTCAATATTTCTAGGGTCTCTTTGTGGAGCCACTTTCATTGAGGAAGGTGGTGATGTAGGATACCCACCAAAAAAATTGGGTATTTCATTATAGTACCACAAAGATGTTTTATGATGGGAGATATTAGTTTCAGTGGCTGGGTATGACATGGGGAAAATCTTACATTGTATCTCATTTTTGTACTTGTTAGCAGGTTAAATAAGATCACTAAAGACCCTATGAATTTATTTGATCATTACCAATTCGTACCTAGAAGTGGGATGGGGTTTCCATGGATATCATTTTTTCTTTCCTTATGCACACCTAGGGAGGAATTCCATATTGGTAGTAGTTGACTATCTAACCAGATCATCCACCTACATTACGATTAGTTATTCAAGAAAAGTAGATTAATCAGGTTGGTTTTATGTTTAAGAGATAGTGAGGAATCATGGTGTGACATTGGATATCATTTTTTATAGGGACCCCCATTTTACCTCGGAGTTTTGGGAAGGGCATAATAAGAAAATGGGGTCATATTTCCAGTTGAGTATGGAATACCACCCTCAAATGGATGGATAGATGGAGCAGGCAGACCATATATTAGAATGAATTACCTAATAATGTGTTTTGATTTCGTAGACACATGGTATTTTCATTTAGGGTTTGTGAAATTTTCTTATAAGTATAATTAGCAATACCGTATAATAATGAATCCCTTTGAGGTACTTTTATGGTTGACTGTGTTAGTCTCTATTTAATTTGATGTAGGTGGGTGAATCCTCATGATTGGTCCAAGACATGTGCAGGATACATATGATAGAGTAGAGTTTATTTGGTAGTATTTTTTGAAGGTGGAGATCCACCATATGTCATATGATGATCAGTGGTGTTGAGCCTTGGAATTATCGGTTGGTGACTGAGTTTTATAGAAAGTGGAAACTCATCTGGGTAAGAAAGGGATGTTAGTATAGAGGTATGTGATTCCTTTCGATATTATTTAGAGAGTTGGTAATGTGGAAGACCAATTGTTTTTTCCATAAAATTGGATTTCAATTAATCTCATGTTCCATGTATCTTAGTAAAAAAAATTATGATTTGGACTCGTCTCGTGTTCTGAATTGGGAAGAGTTAGATATGGAGCCTTATTTTTCTATGTGTGAGAGACCAGTGTGGATTGTAGATTCATAAGAGAATGTGATTTAGGGGAAGTACATACCATTGGTCATAGTTATTTGGAATCTCAGAAATGATGAGTATGAGACATGGGAGCAGAATTCTTCGGTTGAGGAGAAGAATATGTTTTTATTATAGGATTATAATTCATGTTGAATTTCTAGGGGTGGAATGTTTTTATGGTTAGGATAGTTATCACTTCCATGATTTTACTTCAAAGTGTTAATTTATTTATTTTGGTGATGTATTTATCCATTGGTTTTCCCTGGATTTTTTGGTGAAAATTGAGCATTAGAGCTAAAAAAAGTGTAGTACAGTTGGCGCATGATAAGGGGAAATCATGCACTAGCCCTGGAGAAACCATGCACCTTGGAGAATGGTACTATTCTAGATGAACGGTCTACTACACGGGCATGCTAAAACCCATTGTAAATTGTACAGACTCATTCCTCTAAGAAATATATTGAAAAATGGTTGCCACACAGTTTGATAAATGATGCAGTCTAACCGTGTGGTCTTTCCAGGTCAATAAAAATCATATAATTAACTTTATAACTTCCACTAATTTAACCCTAATTCCACAAATTTCTCACCCATTTAGTATTTTAATCCCTAAATTCCTATACCTGTCATCATTTCCCACTTGGACATCCAAATATGTAGTGGTTTTCATTTTGATCTTTAAGAAATCATCATGTAAGTCACTTCTCCCATGATTTCTTCCTTATTTTTGGGATATTCTTTATCCCTCTATGAGTTATTCATTCTAAAGTAGATTTGATGACCTAATAATAGTTCAATCATATGTTTTTGGGTAAAATATTTCTGTTTTTTGATATTTCATTTTTAGGGCCCTCTTGAGGGGTAGTTGGGGGTTTTCACTAGAATATGAAAGTTTCCAAGCTTGAGATAGGTGATTCCTTGTTTTAGAATTATTAGATGTTTTTGTTAGTCATTATTTTCCTCTATAATATGTTTCCTAGATTGTGTGAAATTTGGGAAATGTGTTTAAAAATGTTTTTATGTGTGAATGGGATAAAATATTAGTTTATAAAAGAAATTGGGTGTGTTTCATGTGTGCTTTCTATTTATGCTTATTAAATGTGTTCAATAAATTGGTTAAGTGGTGATAAGTGTGTTGTCAAATATATTTGGTCTATGTGTTTATTTTAAAGAACTTTTTCATATGATAGATTATGGTCTTTCATGTGTGATCATATTTCTGGGTTTGTGTAGGTGAAAGTGGAAATTTATGTGGCATGTGAAATGGAAATTGACCACAAAGGTAATACTAGGTATCTAGGTGGGAAGACTTTACTAGCATGCTAGTTGGATTGGTGTAGTCAACCCCTTGTTTCTTGTAGAAGGATTGATGCTACAACACTAACTAATCTATGTTGATGATTGGAGGCCACTATAACCTTGGATAGATTATTCTCTATTTTATTGTGCATCAGGACATTTTGGGTCATGGTTGTTATAAAATTATCATCAAGAAAAGAGGTTACTAATGCCCAAATATTTTCAAAGGCTATGGATCAGTCATGGTTCTCTCTTGTGATTTGGTTCCTACTATTATCATACAACAATCCTTACTTCTGTGTTAACATGTAAATCATTGTCCTTTGAAATTATTTTCCTTAAAATATTTTCTTTAAAAATGTTTCCAATTTCTTTCTTCTAACATGAATGTTAATTTTATTAAAATGTGATGGAATGTAATATATTTTGGGTGGAATCCTATTGGGTTTTATCTCACACCATACATACACCCTTGGCTATATGCAGATTTTTTATATTTGGACCCTGTAAAGTGATGATTTTTCATGATGGTGATGGTGTGTCTTGTTTCTAGTTCTCATCGCAAGTGAGTGTCAGTCGTGATGGATTGAGGGTGATGGAACTCTTGTTTCCTAGATGTTTTTGGGTTGTGTTCATGATGGATACCCTCAGGTTTCCGTATTTTAGTACTTGCTTAAAGTTAAAAAATGTTTACCATGACTTGTTTTAACACCTTTGGTTATTAATATTGATCTGGGTGTGATGTGTTCTTATGGATAATTATTTATATTTTTTTATCATGATTGACATCATTCCAAAAAAATGTATCATAAATACTCATGTACTAGTTTACCACCCGTGGAGATCAGGAACACCCTTTGGGCCAAGTAACCTGCTGGGTTGAGTGTCATGTCGAATAGCACCCCAGCTTGGTTCGTGAAAATTACAAGTTGTTTTATGATTAACATGATTTGTGTCCATATTGTAGTATGTTGACTTTAATTTATTATAGATTTCAATATTTCAGTTTATTTATTAAGTGTAATCAGATGTTTATCCTTGAGTGTGAGCTTGGTTATTATTTAGTGTTATTTCAGATTGACCAAAGGTTATTGTCTCCCTGCTATATGTTTTATACCCTCTCCAATATTCTATGCCCTCTAGGAACTGATAAAGTGTTCTTCATGCCATGTGGTGAGCCATATTTGGTGATTTATTAGGCAAATTTGGGCTGGTTCATTACATCAATACAAACTCATGATTTGATATGATTAGTGTGAATAAAACAATATGCTTAGCTACTAAAAGAATTTATCTCCATGAAAAATTACAATGAGATTGTGGCCTACTAAACAATATAAATGGAGGAACCATTTCCTAGATGTTGTATGTTAAAAAGCTGGTTTTGACCTTGTGGTTACTCTAAAATCACCCAACCACATAATTCATTATCTATAAGTTGATTGAGAACTCAAACTAATATAATTACTGAAATATGAACCTTAGAAAACAAATACATATGAATCATCATGTTTTATATGGAAAACATATAGATTAGTCCACCCACATAAAATAAACTAAAACACTTCTAGAACTATAGAAAAAATTTCATAACCTCCCAATACAAGATGTTTCCCAATTAGATACATGATGTACATGTCCCGCAAGAATGGAATGCCATAAACTTCCTTTACGTGGTCGATTTTATATTTATAAGTACACTATATATTCTTAATGTTCATAAAATGTAGAACTATATAAGATATAATGTCACAAACCAGTCCGAGTCCTCATCCATCCCGACACACGACCCGGTTCATGGAAAGGCCTGAGGGGCATTCCCAATCCCCACGGGCTACCACAAGTGCCGGGTATCAAAAATAAAACTTGGGAACGATTTACCCGAACAAATAAATATAAACAAACAACAACCTAAATAAATTGAAACTAAAAACAGACAACCAAACAGACCCTTATACCAAGTTCAGGTTTTAAGGTTAACAACTTGAACTAAAAAACCAAAAAAAGAGACTACATCAAGTAAAATCTGAAACTCCAACACAAACCTCCGTGCGGAATGAGGAGTCACATCCCCCAAGCCTCCGCCACCAACTTGCACAGGGTAACCAACAACTCGAACCATGATCGCTAAGCCCGATGCCTCGACCTGGAATACAAAAGAAAAAGAGTCCGCATGCACCCAAAGGTGTATCTGGCTGTGAGATAAAAGACCAATAGAATGACACCAAGAAAAGGTTCCACGCATAATTATAAAATGACAAATACAATTTTAATATTAAGATAAGAAAAGAAATAAATGACTAAACAGTTTAAAAGAAAATGGAATTAAAGAAAACAGTTTCAAATGGAACAACTCAAATTAAAACACACACACACTCACATTCTAAAATAACCAATGTGGCACATTGATGAGCGTAAATTAACCAATGAGCATCAAATACGGGAGAGACATCGTGGGTGTTAGAAAGCTTGGGCCCCTTGATCTTCGTGTCTCGGTGAAACGTGGCTTAGAAGGCCACGACCCCCAGAAAACGTGGCTTAGAAGCCCACAACCCTTAGAGAATGTGGATTAGAAGGGCATGAACCTTAGAAAAGAATATGTTTAGTTAGTGTTTCAATTGTCAGTCTTGTCAGTGAAACCAAGTCGAGTCACCTTCAGAACACTAACCCATTAGTCTAGTCCACCTGTCTAGCTACCCGAGATTCCTATTTGTGATCAAGTAGTTCAGAGTTCATGTCACATGTCATAACAATATACTCAAACAAGAAAAGAACCTACACACACCAAAACCACCATTTTCACCCACAAAATCCATTTGAAACAACACACACTGAAAATATCCCAAAACAGAACCCACATTAATTACACAACCAAAATTAAAATGACTGCAGAATCAAAGAAAACACATTCACTGCCAGAAATTCCATTAAAAGGATTTGATGAAAAAATTTCACACACATCTCTTGACTTTAAGCATCAAAACCCTTACACAATTTAACCAAAACAATTATTCACCCTTAATAATTATTTAATAAAACAATTCAAACATTCATAAACAAATTTTAAGACAAAACACTGCTTCACACACTAGACCAACCCAAACCCTCCTACATGACCATATGCACATCTCACCATCTTAGGAACATAATCCATATTACACACGTAATTAAAGAAAATCACCCTCAAAGTTAAAAATACCATTTCTATAATTAAATGAACTACCAGAAAAAAAATTTCAAACCATTTTGAAATACACCGCACGACATTAAATGCCAAAAACTCATTAAATGTTCATTTATGACAAAATGCATATAGACGCTATGCCAAAAACACCATTCACACCCTTTGCACATTCTATCAACATAAAACTGCACAAATTATGAAACACTAGCAAGAAGTTTGACATGGATTTTCATAGAAACATACCCATTTCATATTAACATGCTAATAAACACATTAAAACATGCTGAACCTCAAGTAAAATTCAATGCGCACCAAACAAACAGATTAGAAGACATTCCAAATCATTAATTAAGGAAATCAACTTAGAAATTAATAATCATATGCGGAACCACCTACCTCGTTGTAGATCAACTTAAAAAAATTGATGCTAAACCCCTACCGCTCAACAATCGCACCACAAACAACAAAATTAGTCCTTATAATCAAACAATCGGATCAAACAGACTGCAAACAAACTAAATGAAAAAAGTGTAACCCCATTGAGGTCCATATAAAAAGTGGGAGAAATTACCGGAGGGAGATCAAGAAATCGGCGAGGAGGTCCGACCATTGAAGGGAGGCGCGCAACAATCTCAAACTAGAAGGGAGGACGCCGGATAGCGGGACAGCCGGAGGGAAGCAAGGATCCAGCTAGGGTTTGGGGGTGGGGTGTGGTGCAGTTCTATTTGAGGACGATGGTCTGGTGTGCTGTGGCTCGTCGGAGAGAATAGGGAATCTGGGGGGTTTCTTACTGGAAGAGAGGTGGGGAGGTAGGAATGCTGATTTGAGGGAAGTAGGGTGGCCCGCACAACAGGTCCAAGGAGGAGCGGGGTAGGGATATCGGGCGGCGCAGCTTCCATGCAACACTAGTAGTTGGGCTACGACGAACTCTGGTGGTGGCCGGTCCAATGAAGAGTATGGAAGGGGGCGGTGAGGTGATAGGGTTTTGAGAAGGGGGCGGTGTGAACTAGGGGAAGGAAGTTGGAGGTGTTGTGCGCAATGAGGGAGAGAGGAGGGAGGGGGAGAGAATATAAAAGAAATTAAATAAAAATAAAATTGAAATAAAAATAGCAATAAAATAAAACATAAAAATAAAAATCTAACCTAATTTATAATATAGTTATTGATAATAATAATAGTAATATTAGTGTAAAAAAACATGATGTACAACAAAATTATAACAATAACTTAAAAATAATTATTAGTTCATTAAAATCTAAACAAAATTAATAATAATAATAACAATGATAAAAGTGACATGATGAAAATTTTATATCCTTTTTAATAATTTAATATTATCTAACTAATTAAAATATTACCAAAATAATAATAATAAGAAGAACAATCCCCAATAATAATAATAATAATAATAAAACAACTCTTAATTTAGTTCATCATTTTTCATATTTTATTTCCTGCTTAAAGTATTATTCAACTTGTTAATTAATTGATTACCCGTGCACCGAGTAGGTCGCACGAACATCTGACAAAGCCACATGGCTTCTCCCATTCCTTGCCCGTGCGCCTGACACTACCAAGCCAAAACACTCATTTACCATCAAAATGTAAAAACTCAAGCTGGGTTTGGAAATGTTTACGACTGTGTGCAAGGTCGTGCACCGATATAATAACACGTTTAATAATAAAAAATCATCCAAATATGATTGGGCGCTACACATGGTCACGCATATGGGCGTACACCCGTATAAGATCCCAAATCCCTTTTAAATTACAATTTATTCAAACCGCAACTCAAAGAAGGACCCAAAATAATTAAATTAAGATAAAGCATCGGTTGGGGTGTGACAATTCTCCCCACCATGACACTTTATGCCCCCAAAAAGTCCCAAAAGACTAGGTCAACCAAGGGTTCCAAGTGAGACCAGGAAGACGATTAAAACAAAACCTCAATCACCCGATGATCAGGCATTCAAAACACCCATGACCTGAAGCTTCAAATAACTCAATGGCTGAATCACTACGAAAAATAACCAACATAAAGGAACTCACCTCCAAACAAAACTACAACATGGAACAGCTCGACCCCTAAATTAGGTATTACCAGAGAAGCTCGAGATCTCCAAGAACAAACATCCAGTAACCCACTATCTGAGATAACCAATTAGCATGGTCTAGGTCGGGCAGAGAAGAAGCAAGGGGTTTCTCTGCCAAGCGCACTTTGAAAAAAGAGTCTTCCAAAAGCCCGTATTATGGTGGTCTCCCCACCATATTAGGGTTCTTTTCAAACATTGGTTCATCAAACCAAAACAACTCACAACTCATACAACCTCTAACACTAGATTGACCCTCAAAGTCCCCTATTTTTATCCAATATAAGAGGGGACATCGGAAAGACCTGCATAGGGTATGCCCATCATTTTAAAATTTCCTAACACCATGAAAATTGCCCAAGATTTCCCAATTTACTTTAAGAAATAATGACTGAAACCTTCATCATGAACCCACGACATGGGCTGACCTGCATTGATTATTCCTACAGTGGAAAACACTCCGCCACATGGGATATCTTTGATAGCATAAATACCTAACCATGAGTCAAATCAGACAGGCACACAACAATTCCACAAGACATGAGCATCTTCGACCACAAAAGGTTCACGGATCACACCCACTAGCTTTACAAGAATACGGATTTTCCGAACCTCTTTAAAGCCGAAGAGAAACACCCACAAAATAAGACTGAAACAAGAATACACGGCCTTTATACCCATCCCAAATAAAATGAATCCTTCAGAGGTGATACTAAAATAAGAAAATTTAATTTGTCCTCATCCTTCATAATGGACTTAATTCAGACCAAACTCATACAACATCCGATGAGTTTTGACTGCGCGCAAGATTCACCCCAAGACCTATAGCTAGGGCCTTGATGTCTAAAGAATCTACCGCCTCACATTCATAAGTTGACCACATCTGACTGGAACTTCTTCTACTTGAAAATGTACCTGCATACTACTCCTCATACACCAAGAAGACACTCTGTCAACATACCAACTAAGAATTACAACGAACAACTTAGAGTTCTCAACTGACCACACTAGAGATAAGAGATTGAGCGTTCTGTCAAAAACGCAGTGGAAACTAACGGAAGGATCACTATAAGAACATGCCCCTTTGGTTCACACCCCCCATCATATGTGGGACCCACACTTACCACAATATGAGCAAGACCCTAACTATTATGAGTTTTAGATTGATTACTCCACACTACTTCTAGGGAACATGAAACTGACTCATCAGAAAGGTCAACACACCTCAATATCCGCCTGTTTATTGGTTGAGCACCTACGAGATCCACCAAATTTCTCCCACCTTCACTTCCGTAGGCACAACCATGAAATGAGGTCAGTCTTGAGGATCACTGACAACATCCCCATTCGCAACTAAAACGGAACAATCCATGTTTACCGGTCTAGTCCCACTCCACCAGACATACTCGAGACAACTAACACACACACAACTTTTAGAGTTGCACAAAAAATAGAGACACTCCTAACATCGAAAGGCATTCAACAATGTCCAACAGACCTTGCCTTCTACAAAAGGATGACACAACTTAGCAGAACCCAACTCTGCCACTTCATTGAGAGTCTGGGCCGAGCCAGGAACTGAGAGAGACCTGCTGAAACCCCATGGACATTTATAGGGGGAATATCTAGAACAAGAAACACAAGATAGTCTTTTTCAAATCCAAACACATAACAAAACAACATCCACACCATAGATACAATTTTTAGTAATTCCAATTTTAAACATCAATTCATTCTTGAACCAAAAACACCCACCTGAAAAACCAAGCACAGTACAATAAAACCCCACAACTATTTTGGACTCAGCGCTTTCACTGCAGACATAAAACCATTTTTCGAATTTCAAAAACCATTTAAGCACAAAATACCATTTTAGAGAAAAACCCAATTTTCCATAAACAAGAAGCAGCCTTGAAAGTCAATCACACACCACCAATATTCAATGATTCCTCGCAAATATGAATTTTTCATGCCAATCAGGCACTCATTGACATGATCCATCTACTATCCATTAATCACATCCACATTCACATGTGAGAACCGATATGAATACCACTGGAAAGAAACAAGGCTACTCCGCTTTCAAATCAAAACATTCTCAATATCTAAAAATACCCATTTTTTCAAAACCATTCAAAAAATTCAAGGAAGATTTCCAGAATGATTTCCATTTCTAAAATAACCCACTTCAATTTAAGATAGCACATGACATTATATTAGGAATTAAATTTCAACAAATCAAACACCAAATTCTAAAAACAAGGTCCGAGACAAATGTACACCAAAAATCATGCCAAACACAACCCAAAATAATATAAGCGCAAAACCAAAATCTTCTTCCCTTTTTAAAGGAAAACAATTTCGCACCAATCCCAAAACTAAGGAAAGGCATCACAAACATTAAAGCACCAAGATGGAGGACTAGTGGTTGTGTCTAATCCCACGACATGGTTTAGTAGACCATGCCCTAGGCAATCACCAACCACATGGAGTTTTGAACCGTACTCTCAGGCATCACATGGGTCGCTACTCCATGTGAGACCGTGCACAATACCGGTTTACTTCTATTGTCATCCCCAATCCATACAGAGAAAATCCAAAAACATAAATCCTGGAATACCCTCGGTTACTGGAGGATCAGAACGAGAAAGAGTTCGCGACACTCTTCTCACACCAACCTCTCGAGTACCGAAAATCCTATCTCTGATCTACCTTACACCCCAAATGACAAGAACAAAACCTACTCTGATTCCATTTTTTCACAAACTAGGCCGAGTTGTCATCTGACCTGGCACCCGACCCGGTCCACGACAAGGCCTAAGGGGCGTTCCCGATTCCCACGTGCCAGCACAAGTGCCGGGGTATCAAAAATAAAACATGGGAACGATTTACCTGAACAGATAAATATAAACAAACAACAAGATAAATAAATTGAAACTAAAAATAGACAACCAAATCGACCCTTATACCATGTTCACGTTTTAAAGTTAACAACATGAACTAAAAAATCAAAAAAAAGACTACGTAGAGGAAAATACAAAACTCCAACACAAACCTCAGTGCAGCATGAGGAGTCACATCCCCCAAGCTGCTGCCACCAACTTGCATAGGGAAACCAACAACTCGAACCATCATCACTAAGCCTGATTCCTCGACCTGGAATACAAAAGAAATAGAGTCTATATACTCCCAAAGGTGTATGTTGGGTGTGTGATAAAAGCCCAGTAGGATGCCACCGGGAAAAGGTTCCACGCATAATTATTAAATGAAAAATACATTTACAATATTAATTAAAGAAAAGAAATAAATGCTTGAACAATTTAAAAGAAAATGGAATTAAAGAAAATAGTTTCAAATGGAACAACTTAAATTAAAACACACAAAATCACTTTCTAAAATAACAAATATGGAACATTGATGAGCGTAAAGTAACCAATGAGCACCAAATATGGGAGAGGCCTCGTGGGTTTTAGCTAGCTTGGGGCCCTAGATCTTCGTGTCTCGGTGATACATGTCTTAGAAGGCCACGACCCTCATAAAACGTGGCTTAGAAGGACACACCTCTCATTAAACGCGGCTTAGAAGGCCACAACCCTAAAAAAAGAATATGTTTAGTTAGTTTTGCAATCTTCAGTCCTGTTAGTGAAACCGGGTCTAGTCACCTCCGGAACACTAACCCACTAGTCTAGTCCACCTACCTAGCTACCCGGGCTTCCTGTTTGTTCTCAAGTAGTTCATACTTCATGTCACATGTCATAAAAATATACTAAAACTAGACAAGACCCTACACACACCAAAACCACCATTTGCAAAAACAAAATCGATTTGAAATAATACACACTAAAAATATCCCAAAACTAAACCCGCATTACTTACACAACCAAATTAAAAAGACTGTACAATCAAAGAAAACACATTCACTACCAGACACGCCATTAAAAGGATTTGTTGAAAAAATTTCACACACATCGCATGACTTTAATCATCAAAACCCATACACAATTTAACCAAAACAATTATTCACCCTTAATAATTATTTAATAAAACAATTCAATCATTCACAAATAAATTTGAAGACAAAATACAGATTCACACACTAGAACAACCCAAACCCTCTTACATGACAATACGCACATCTCACCATCTTAGGAACACAATATGCATTACGCATGCAATTAAAGAAAATCACCCGCACAGTTAAAAATACCATTGATATAATTAAATGAACTACCAAAAAAATTTGTCAAAGCATTTGGAAATACACCGCACGACATTAAATGCCACAAACTCATTAAATGTTCATTTATGACAAACGCATATAGATGCTACGCCCAAAACACCATTCCCACCCTTTGCACATTATAACAACTTAAACTGCACAACTTCTGAAGCACTAGCAAGCAGTTCAATAGGGGTTTTCACAGAAACATACCCATTTTATATTAACACTCTAATAAACTCATTAAAACATGCCAAACCTCAAGTAAAAAATTAATTCGCACCAAACAAACTGATAAGTAGACATGCTAAATTAATTAATTTAGAAAATGAACATAGCAATTTATAATCAAACGCGGAACCACCTACCACGGTGTAGATCAACTTCACAAATTTGATGTGAAACGCCTCCCGCAGAATAATCTCCCGCAAAAAAACACAATTAGTCCTTATAAGCAAACAATCGGATCAATCACACTGCAAACAAACCAAATACAAAAACAGTAACCCCATTGAGGACCATATGAAAAGCGGGGAGAAATTACTGGAGGGAGATCGTGATGCCGGCAAGGAGGTCAGGCCATTGAAGGGATGCACACAACAATCTCAAACCATAAGGGAGGACGCCAGACATCGGGACCCCTGGAGGGAAGCATGGAGATGACTAGGGTTTGGGGGTGCGGTGCGGTTCAGTTTGAGGAAGACGGTCTGGTGTGATGTAGCTTGTCGGAGAGAATAGGGCGTCGGGGGGGGGGGGGTTGTCTTGCCAAAAGAGAGGAGGGGAGTGCGACATACCGATTTGAGGGAAGTAGGGAGGCCCGCGCAGTAGGTCCGAGGAGGAGCGGCACAGGGTTGTCGGGCGGCACAGCTTTCGTGCGACGCCGACAGCAGGGCGGCGACCAACGCTGGTGGTGGCCATTCCAATGAGGAGGATGGAAGGGGGAGGTGAGGTGATAGGGTTTGGAGAAGGGGGCGGCGCGGACCATGGTAAGGAACGGGGATGCGTTATTGGTGATGAGGGAGAGAAGAGGGAGGGGGAGAGAGTAGGAAAAAATAAATAAAAATAAAATTGAAATAAAAAAGAATAAAAAAACAGAAAAGAACACTAAACTAATTAAAATATAGTTATTCATAGTAATAATGGTAATATTAGTGTAAATAAAACATGATGTAAAATAAAATTATAACAATAACTTAAAAATAATTATTTCCTCATTAAAATCTTAACAAAATTAATAATAAAAATTACAATGATAAAAGTGACATGCTGAAAATTTTATAACCTTTATAACAAATTAATATTATCTAACTAATTAAAGTATTATCGAAGTAATGATAATAAAAATAATAATCCCCAATAATAATAATAATTATAATAATAATAAAACAACTCTTAAATTAGTTAGTTATTTTTTATATTTTACTTTGCACTTAAAGTATTATTAAACTTGTTAACTAATTGATTACCCGTGCACCTAGTGGGTCGCACAAACATATGATGAATCCATGCAGCTTTTCCCGTTCCCTGCCCGCGTGCTGGACATTACCAAGCCAAAACACTCATTTACCATCAAAACACAAAAACTCAAGTGGGGTCTGGCAACATGCACGGTCGTGTGCAAGGTATCACACCCAAATAATAACACATTTAATAATAAAACATCGTCCAATTACGATTGGGTGCTACACACGGTTGCTCGTACGGGATAACACCCGTATAAGATCCCAAATCTCTTTTAAATTAGAATTGATTTAAATTGCAACCCAAAGAAAGACCCAAAATAATTAAATTAAGATAAATCATAGGTCGCGGTGTGACATATACGTTTTGTACTCTATGTATACTTCCTGCTTCCTTATCATTAATATCCAATTTCATCGTATAATATATAATGTCTATGACTTTTGTAACAATATGGTGTGTATTTTATGTACTCACTGAGATTCATTTCCTACAATACACATCAGGTGTGATGTTTCACATGATTTGTAGGTCTAATGGGTTAACCACTTACTTACAATGAATACATATTGAGGGACTTAGTCTTATGATACATGATGTGTGACTTGAATCCCCATGATGTGAAATATTTATAAAACTGAGAAAACCTACTTTGATAACTCATAGACTAAAAAATATTTATCCAAAAGGTTACATGATATATAGATCCAAATTCAACATTTAAATAGACTTCTAACCATGAAACATGCATCTGTATCCACCACAAGTCTGGTTGTCAGTGCCATTAGACATCAAATGCCCTATGTTTTTCATTACACCTCACTAAATAGATTATTGAAAATAGTTCACCATAATTTCTAGTTCTATAGAACCGTTCATCATACTATTCTTGATATCTAGTTTACTACCACCAATATATGCCCAAACCCATGACTATCTTATTATCCCATGTTATAGAATTACAATTCAATTATCGAATCCAATTGAGAAGTATAAGGAATAAATATTCAATGTTTTGTGGTTGGGGGAATATGGACCACCCAATAATGGGTTGATTAGAGGATTTTTGAAGAAGGAAAGGATTAAGAGAAAAATATTAATAAACACAATAGGAAATTATTAAGGGAGTGGTAGAATCATAAAACATTTAATTTATAAAATATTAAATTATACACGATGGATAATAATATAATGACCATAAACATAAATAACCATCATTTGAAAATTAATCCAAACTAAAATTTCAATATAATAATGTTGAAAAACATATAGGATTTATCCTTATGTCGATCCGAAGGTAAAATTAAATAATATCTAATATTATACTCCACATTATCATAGATTAAAAATCATTAAATTCTAAAATTAATTGATCATGTAGTGATAAAATTATTCAATTTAAATTTCATATTTAAGACTATACCATTTACATTTTCTAAAAAATCCTCAAATAATTTATAAATGAAAAAAAAATAACTAAAATAACAAAATTTACTTTTTATTTCACTTTTCATGAGGGATAAACAATAGTACATTCAAATACTATTCAATTTTTGAATTAAAATTATTAACAAAGTTATTTTTAATCATTTTTATTACTATTGAATCTCTTTTTAGAAGAGTATAATTTTAATAGTTAAGAATGAGGCGTACCCAATAATAAATATCCTACCTTAATTGATATATGTTGTTGCTTCCATGACTCATTATAATCTTGAAATCATCATCCCCACCCACACAAAGAATTAACGGAACATAATAAACTATTATTTATTGCATAGAGAGTGAGATATGAATTTCTCTAAGGGATTTCATCCAATAATGAAAGAGAGAGAGAGAAAGAGAAAGAGATAGAGTGTGTGTGGTAATTTGTTCCCAATTATAGACATTGACTTATAGGTATTAGAGTATTATTTCCCATTAAATCCCACAAAAAACTACTGTTACCTCATGATAATAATTATTCTCATAAACCCATTATAAAGGTCAAGAAAAAAAAATCTAACCAATAAAACCGCTAAATTTCTATGTCAACACTACAATGGAATGTTGACACCAAGTCACTTGTATCCAATAAAATATCTTATATTTTTATTTTTTTATACTTTTTAGTTAAATAATTATTTAAATTTATCATTCAAAGGGGTTTCAATCCTTTCCACAAAAATATTAATATTCATTAAAAAGAAATAGTCGATTTAAAAATAGCCTGTAGGATCCAATATATTTCTAGGTACATCCCTCCTTGAGTTTTTTATTGAACCTTGGTGGTTGAGTCTTTTTCAGAGAATGAGATCATTTCTTGTGGAAAATTACTAAATGATTAGGGTTGTATTTTTTTAATTAATGGTGTCCATATATAAATTTATTTAACAAGATTACAAGGGTTCCTTGTGAGTTTCAAATGCTTAATATATGGTTCTGACAATTTATAGAAGTGGGGATGAAAATTGTTCACTAGATAATTATATGTTGTGTACATGTTACAAGATGTGTAACTTTTTTCCAGAAAAAATTCATGAATTGGTTCATGACATGAAGTGGTTATACATCTTGAACCCAATTCACATCATTTAAATACTTTTCGGGAAAAAAATTAACCAGAGTTGATGGGTCTTTTGGCATGACTCAAAAAATGAGGAAATACACAACATGAATGGTTTTCTTGTCATGTATTCCTCCAAACCAGTGGTTTTAAATCAGAAATGTGTATGATCATTTTCCATCTAATGTAGGATACACTCTTCTCTCAACTCTAGGATTACTTTTAAGATATTTTCAAGTCTCCTATTCCATTACAAATTTCCCAATTACACATGTGATCCTTGATAAGTGTTTTTTCTTAGGTTTCCCTTCTCTCCTATTATTACTTGTTGATTATAATGTCATCCTTTGATATTAGGTTTATTTGGTGTATTAATATTAACCTGGGTTGACCAACGTTCTTTTGGTGATCTACTGTTCTTTCATCATTGATGGAATTTTCTATTAGAAGTGTTGTGTTAATCTTCAGTTAAAGGTAGGGGGTCTAAAACCTAATCATATGGTATGATATAAATATATAAAGTGCATAAAATATACTATATTTCACTGATAAAACATTCAAATTAATAAATAAAATTAGGAAATGATAATCATGTATTTGGATAACACATTGGATATCTTTAGGTTTATTGAGATGTGACCTAACATTTAGTTTACTTTTAAAATAATGAATTAGCAAGGACGTACATATGATTTTTGAATGACATGTGTTTCATGTGATTTTTTATTTTAGATTCACCTTAAAAATAGAATATATGATTAATTAAATAGTTGGGTAAACTAGAAGACAAATGGAAATTAGATGAATTAAGTATTTGGTATTATGTGGTTATATTGTAACATACATGTTGATGTGATATGAACTACTAACACATGATGTGATTTTTATATATCTTTATAGGACCTAACACATGATGTTCTTATTATATATCTGGATAGGCTCTGACATATGTTGGGATGATTATATACTGGATTAGGACCTGACTCACACTGCAATGATTATATATTAAGCTAGGCCATGCCATATGATAAGATTATTTTATAGTGGGTTGTGCCCAGTGATATGTCATACCATGTGTATACATTTGTGGTAGAAATGGTTGTGTTAAATGATAAGAGAAATTATTTTAGGGTTATAAATAAGGTTTATTTATGTATTATATTAATTATTTAATTTATCTATACACCAATTTATAAAATTATTTTGTTCACTTATTATCAGACTTTTTTTCATACAAGGAGGGGTCGAACTGCTTTGTTTTACCCACACCCTATACGAGCCTTGATTTTTCATCCAATAATATTACATTGACGTAGTTTAGGAAAAGGAAAAATGCATAATAGTTTGTTGTTTTTAGCTGTATGGGATAGATTTGGGAGATGGAACCAACATGGGGTTTGGAATCGAGGACATTGAAGTGTTTATCTGACCTTATTATTCATTCATTTTTATTGTTTTAAAATTCACATTATGGTACATCTCATCTTCTCTTTAGACTATTCAACATTATTAGTTTACTAGTCTCACATTTATTATCCTAGTTTTTTTTATATTCTATTTCCAATGTTTTTCCATTACAATAAGATTTATTTTCTTTGAAATATTGGAATTTATACTAGGGGAAATGTATCCCGACTATACATATCACACCCACACTATTAGTTGTCATCCAATGGTGTATGGGGAGGCATGATTTACATCTAGTAACCAAACTATTTGGTTCATTAGAGAGAGTACCATAACTGGGGATGCTAAAAAGTGGTGTCCAGGAATAAATTTTTCTTTTATGTTTCTTTACTATTAAGGAAAGGAAAGTAGGAGACTAGGATATATTGACATAAGGTAATTATCTTGTGTGTGGGAGTAGCTAACCCATGTATGAGGTAAAAACCTAGTTCCCAGAGATATTATTGTTGTTCAAGATGTTCAATTTTTATGGTTTGATATTATTTCAACTTGGGTGATTCACATGTTGTGTAATTGTATTGTTTCTTGAGATTGACACTCATGGACTGGTATAGAATGAGATGAGTATGCGTGCAACCTGACATGGAAATAATGATATATACGAACCTTCATTGTTCATGATACAGACATATTTATTTCATGTGATATATTTACATATATGAACTATGAAATTAGAGACCTAATATGTTTGATAAATGAAATAAATGAATTTATATGTCATGAAAAATCACTTTTTATTCCATTTTTAGAGAGACCATGATCTGATAGTTCTATTTTTTGTTGCCTTTTGAGGTTTAACTTACTGTTATCTCATGTTATAAAAAGTGTGTTTGTCTTATATAGAAAATGCCTCATTGTATTATTCGAATTGACTGATAGAAGAGTGGAAATGATAATGTTCCAAACATACATGAGTCATAGCTTCATGTTCTTCATGATAATCAAATGAATGTTTAGTCACATGATATCTTCATGAGGGTTATGTGATCCAGGAAAATGGAGACTGTCCAAACCATAACATCAATGTCTGGTATGATGAGAGAATTTTAGCTGTAGTATCAACCTACATTCACATGGGAGGGAGTCCCCTAGTTACTTGAGTTCTAAATCAATTTAGTCCAGAAGTTATTTAATTAGATAGAGACATCCACATATAAAAGGATCAGTCTTTCTATGTATATGGTCCTTGGACCTAAAAATAATTGGTGGGATATTCTAGAGAAGGCAGGGAAGTATGAGGAGGTATATTAGAATGAATTCAAGAAATAGTTCATGAACCACTTCTATTTAGTGACATTAAGGGATGAGAAGGCTCATGAGTCCATTCATCTGACATAATAAGGCTTGTTAGTGATATGAAATTATGAATAATTCACTGACCTACAATGATTTACACCATCTTTAGCTGCACATGTAATCTCTAGGGAGAGATGTTTTTTGGATAGACTTCATTATGAAATTAGGTCAAATGTGAATATTTTTAGAACATTTTTAGATGTGATGAATTTTTCACTCATCATAGATGAGAATCTAAGAGAGGCCCTGATTAGTGGATAATATTTTTTAGCAGTTTGGATTGGGGGATTTTTTTAGAGTGGGAACAAGGATCATTATGATAGTTTCCACCAAGGAAACAACATGTAGAGTAGTCAGGGAATGGGAATCCATCTAAAGACTATGTTCCATTGTAATTATATTAGTTTGGAATGTTTAGCCACAAAAATTTTTAGTTTTCATACATTTATTTAGAGTGTCATTCTTGTAGCAGACTGGGCCATCTTCAGATGTTTTGTGGGAAATTATCACATCAGAGAAGTGGAAGGGAACCGAGACAGGTAGTAGAGTCTAGGAATGACACAAAAACCCCCCAGAAGATATTATCAAAGATTTATAAAAGACATTATGTGTGGGGAAGTGGACATGGTTTCCCAATGAAATAATGATAGTTGTAGGTAGACATAATAGCTCAGGGGAGTCAGGATAGAGCCTTGGGTAGAGTGGTCGGTCTGGTGAATTCACGTAAACTATTATAGATATTGTGGATGCAAGGCCTTCTACCACTAAGGGTATGATTTCTGTGTCATCCACCCTTGATTTTATGTTCATTGCTATAGTATAATCACATTCATTTTTATCTTCTCTCATAGAAAATGGTTTATTTTTCTGGTTACTAAAATTTGGAATGGTTCTTTGACCGTCGAGACACCATTGGGAGTGAGATCAAATAATATCGAATAGTGTAAGGTGTGTTCTCTACAGATTACTGGTTATTATTCCTTTTAGAAAACTTTCATGTTGGAAATGATAGGATTTGATGTGATTCCTCATATGGATTGTTTATCCCTATAACTGGATAATATTTTCTTTTATCAGAGGAGAGTTAACCTTGAATCTATAAATTTAGGATTCTATTCTCACCTAGGTTTGTGAGGTATTTAGGCTGGTTCTACAGGACCAATTCAGCATTGATTGAATTATCACATCGATACGATAACAATAATTACTCTAGATGATGGTGGAGTGCTATGGGATTATTTTCCTCAACTTGTAGACTTTTTTAGGATGTATTTTCTAATGAGTTTGATGGATTACCGACCAAGTAAGAGATTGAGTTCATGATTGATTTTTTTTTGGGATCAGATCTAGTTTCTATCATGCCTTATAGATTTATTCTAGTAGAGATTTGGGAGTTGAATGTTTATTTAAATGATCTAGAAGATAAAGGTTTCATATGGCGTATTACGTCTCCATGGGGCTCTCCAATTATGTTCACAAAGAAGGTTGAAGTTAACTAGAACTTGTGTATGTGTTATCATTGATTTAAACTGATGATGATCAAGTACTAACGTCCTCTGCCATGCATGGGAGATCTCTTCAATCAGCTGAGAGGTGATATGATATTCTATAGAATTGATTTGAGATAATGATATCACCATTTGAGTGTGAGATATTTGGAAATGCATTATACATAATTTAAGAGGTGGTATGTTTTATAGTAGTTTTTAGTGATGCAATTTTGTTTGAGCAATGCTCCAATGGTATTCTTGGATATGATGAATTAGATCTTTTATCATTTTATGGACTAGTTTTTGGTTTTTTATTGATGACATATTAGTGTACTCCTAGTCGAAATAAGATCAGTTAGAGAAAGGAAATCATTTTTAGTACACTAAGAGATTATCAGCTTTATACCAAGCTATCCAAATGTATTTTCTGTATTGATTTGGTGAACCTGTTAGGCCATGTTATCTTAGTGGACAGATATTTAGTGGACCTATTGAAGGTTACAACCATGTTATATTGGGAGTAACCCAATAATTTCTTATATATTAACATTTTTCTTGGCCTATCAGGTTATTAATTATTCTTCATCTAGGTATTCTCTTATATGGTATCACCGATGCCCAGTCTGACCATGAATGTGATGAATTTTGTTTCATCAGATGCTTACAATAGATATTTTTAGGTGCTGAAAAACAAGATAACCTCAACACCAATCCCCACTTATCCAGTGTTGGTAAGGCTTATACCATGTACTGTAACACATATAGAGTTGTAGTGAGTATTTTTTATACAACATGACCTACTGGTTGATGATGGATCTAGGTAGCTAATAATGAATGAGAGGAATTATCTTAATCATAATCTAGAGTAAGAAATAGTGTTACATGATTTATGTTGTTGGAGACACTATCTTTTTGGCGAATGTTTATGGTATACACATAGCATAAAATCCTTAGGTACATATTTTGGAAGTGGGACCTGATCTTTTGGAAGAGGAGGTGGGCCATGTTTCTTTAGTATTAAGAATTATATATGGGTTATAAACTAGGTGAAAGTAAATTTCATTATTGATGGTTTGAGATGGATGGCATTGACAGAGGTAGTGTGGGAGTATCAAAATGAGTTGCAGGTGATGAAACACTTTGATGACTGACATCTAAATAACTAGGAGTCTGAGAGATGAGTTTATCTAACTTTTAAATCTATTATACACATGGTTTTGGATGGGATGAAGTTAGAGAAATTATCTGATTTAGAGGGATTATTTTTGGGAGAAATCTTATATGGTTAGGACATACCATCAGGATGGTATCTTGTAAACACAAATTATCTTCATTTCTATTGTTGTGTATGGATTCCTATGAGCTTTCATAATAAGTTTACTATAGAGTTTCATGCTTCCAGATTGGACATAAATCCTAGCATAAGAAATATGTATCGTTATCTATATTGAATGTCATGGTGTTACGAAATAAAGAAGGAGGCAACATGATTTGTTTTGATATGCTTCACATTTCAGTAGGTAAAATCTGAGCATCAATGTCCAGCCAGGCTATTGTTACCTCTTCCTATTTCTGAGTGGAAATGGGATTATTTTAATTTGTATTTTTGACAGGATTACCCAGGACAACCCACTAGAATGATGTATCATGGCTGATTGTGGATCAATTAAATAATTTATCCAAAATATTACTTATTAGGAAGACCATAAATGTTGATGATATATGTAGTCTATACATGACCTAGGTAGTTCGACAACATGGTGGTTTTAAGATTATTATTTTAAACGAGATCATCTTTTCACATCTCAGGTCATGAAGGTTCTTCAAAAGGATATGGGATATGTGGATATTTTGAGAATAAACTACCATATTAATATTGGTGACCAATCTGAGAAGATTATACACGTTATAGATGATATGTTATGATCTTGTTTTTTTGGATTTTTGTTGTTCTTGGGAGTAGAATATGGAACTCTTGGAGTTATCTTATAACAACTGATTCAAGCATCGTTCTAGATGGAACCCTTCGAGGATATGTATGATTATTCATTAAAGTCTATTCTTTTTTGGTTGGAGTTTGGTGAGTCAACACTTGTTAGGAAAACTCACATAAAGGAGTTATCTGAGTAGGTTCAGTTGATCAAGTGGTAGATGATGACCGTATAGAGAAATGGGAAATCGTATGAAAACCATTAGAGATGACCTCTTGAGTTCAAGGTTATTCATCATTTTTTAATTTCTCTTGTAACCTAGGATGATCAAAAACTATATCAGGAAACATGGAAATCCAGTACCTAGGTTTGTCAAGCCATTTGAGATAGTCCTTATGGTTGGTCTAGTGGAATAACAATTATCCCTTTCAGAATGCTTTAATGTCATGAATGATGTATTTCATGTTTTGAAGCTTTAGATATACTATCTGGATATTTTTAATGTGGTATAAACTGAGTATGTATAGATTTGGGTGATGTATCTTTTGAGGATCATATGATTCGAATTTTGTACTATAGTGAGATGTATCTTTGGGGTAGGACTATACATATGGTTTGAGTGTAGTGGGAGAATGGGTGTGTTCAAGAGGAGTCTAGGGATAGGGAGTCTAATGTGCAAGCACAATGGCCATAAATGTTTACCGAGAACCCATAATGATGCTTGGAGAAGATCTAGTATGAGATTTTATATAGTGGGGAGGTTGTAAGATCCCATGTTTTTTAAGGTATGCCCCTCCTTACATTTTTCATTGGACCATGGTGGCCAAGCATTTTTCGGAGATAGAGATCCTATATTGAGGAAAATGACCTAATGTTTGGGGATAAATTTTATTGAACTAATGGAGTCCAATTATAAACATGTTAAAAAGTCATATGATGGTATCATATGAGTTTTTTAAGGATTCATAGGTGGTTTAAGAACTTCTATAGATGGTGGGATAAAAGCTATTCACTGGACCATTACAAATAGTGTAAATGTTACAGATCAAGTAACTTCCACAAAACACATGTTGTGAGCTCGTTCATGATGTGAAGTGGGTACACCTTGTAAACAAAATTAATTTCCTATAAATTTAGAACGGGATAAATATTATATTTATGTGATTATTTTTTGGTGTAACTCAAAAAGTGAGATCATACATGACATGAATTGTTTACAAGCCCTGTATTCCTTAGACCTAGTGGTTTTATGTTGACAACATGTATGATATCATTTATTCCAGCACATGATTCCCTCTCCTATCAACCCTTGGATAATTTCCATGTGATTATGGAGTATCCAAATCTATTATAGATTCCCCGATTAAACATCCAATACCT
Organism: Viscum album; assembly: GCA_963277665.1. Lineage (NCBI taxonomy): Eukaryota > Viridiplantae > Streptophyta > Magnoliopsida > Santalales > Viscaceae > Viscum > Viscum album. The sequence goes on along the minus strand of OY728161.1, from coordinate 1,819,330,495 downwards.
AATATATGTTTCTACACAAGATTCCCATTTGTTCCATCATTACTTATTTTTTATGGTGTAATACATTGATCATGAGTTTGTTTTGAGGTTTTAATCTTGACCTGGTCTGGCATGGGTTCTCTTGTGATCTTCTAAGACATCATCCTTATAATAATTTTTCATTGGTAGTATTTCATTAACCGTCGCTTAGGGTGGGGGTTTAAAACCTAACCGCATGATCAAATTTGAATTTTAAAGTTCATGAAATATACATGATTACGCTAAAGGAAAGTTTAAATTGATCATTAGATTAAATATCAATGATAATAATGTAATTAGATCAATCCTTGGATCCCTTTGGGTCTATTTAAATGAGACATGTTATGTAGTTTCCTTTTAAAATAATGAATTGGAAATGAATTTCATATGATTTTAGAAAGAAATGTGATTCAGGTGATTTATTGTTATAGATTCACCTTGAAAAATGGATTATTTGTTTTATTGAATAATTTGTTAAATTATAAAACAAATGTTAATTATAAGAAGTAACCATTTGGACTAATTTGGTTATATTTTAATATTTTTTTTGTGATGTGAACTTCTTCCACATGATGTGATAATGATATATTAGGCTTGGAAATGACATTATTATTACTCTTATATACAAGGCTAGGTCCTATCACATGTTAAAATGGTTATATATCAAGATACGACCTGACTCATGCGACACTTCTTATATATCGGAATAGGACCTGACACAAGATGATGTGATTATATATCAGTCGTATCCCAGTGATATGTTATGCCATGTGCATACGATTGTGGTTGGAATGGTTTCGGTACCTGCTCAATGAAATTATAGCAAGGTTCCAAATTTGGTTAATTAATGTATTATATTAATTTTAGAGTTGATATATAAACCTATTTATCTCATTATTTCTTGCACCTATTATGAGGCTATTTTTCGGGCATGGTGGTGTCGACCTACTTAGTTTTACTCACACCCTAGTCATGTCATCATTTGGTACCCAAGTAGGTTTCATGGACATAGGATTGGATAAATGAAAAGGCCATTGTAGTTGATTATTTCTTCTTGTATGTGTTGGAGCTGGGAGATGGATCTGACCAAGGGTTCAAAACTAGGTTCATTGGAGTCCTTATTTTTGTGTGTTATTATTTAATTGTATGACTAAGTTTTGAAATTTAGAAACATCTCATCTTTTCTTTTCATGATTTGAAATTATTGTGTTTTAGTATCTTCTTTATTTTAACAATTATATTAGATTATATTTCTATTATTCTCTCATTACTCTGATATTTATTATGACCTATTTATCTCCACTGTATTTTACCTTATAATAGTGGTATAGTCTTGCCACTATATATATCACAATTTCGCTTCTAGTTGAAAAACTCTGGAATATGGGGATGCGTGGTTGAGGTCTAGTAACCAACCCATTTTTGGACAGACAAGAGAGTTCCAGAACATGGGATGTTACACAACCTTCATATTAAAATTTTGAAGAAGTTATTTTTTAAGAGTTATTAAATATTCAAAAAATAAGAAATATATATAATATTGTTTTAAAGACATTAATAAAAAATTGTCCTACATCATGACCAAATTTAAATATGTTATTAAAAATATTCATAAGTAATAATTTAAAATTAAGGGGAACTATATCCCCCTTTCAATTTTTTCATCTCAAAATGTATAATACATCATGAGAGGTGGGAACAATAAGGTCTCATATTTGTCCCACAATACCATGAGCTTTTCAGGTCATTCCTATGAGACCACAGTACATTAACCAAGGTAATTACTAACGCATAAAATAATGTATCCTACAGATACATGATATCCACTAGGTACTTCATAAATTCAGTTTCATACCTGATATACATCTCACCCAATGCGTATGTTCGGGAGGATCATGTACATAACATCTATGTTGTATCATGTGAAAAATTTCTTATACCTTATCTATCTTATAGGGTAATTGTAAGTGATCAGAATTCATTCCCACTTTTCTCAGAATCTGTAATGGTAAAATAACATTTATGGATAACCTGATACCCAAACTAAATCCTCTCATACTACATTGAGGCGACACCTTCATGAACTCATGGTCTATATAATTTAAGTCTATATGTATTCAAATTCAACTCACATATTAATTTTTATTGATTTGGGTAATCTACACACACTCTTTGATAACCTACAACTTCAATATCATAAATAAAACTATCTGGGTCCCCATTAGATATGAAAATACAATCTATATCAACTATAAGTGAGACTATAAAGGTCTGTCATTTGAGGACTAAAAGGATATCATGTTTTTATCTAGGTGATAGTTGTAATTTTATGAAAAAACTACCAATGATAGCTGATCATCCTTACATCCTCTTAAATCTACCACAAAATATATTAACATATACTCATGATATTGTATAGTCTTATTAGTTTGACCATCTATCTAGCTATGGAATACTTTACTAAAATAGAGCTTGGTCCCAAAAGTCTACTAAAAAATTCTCCAAAATATGGATTCAATTCAAAAACACATTATAAGACAATATTCTTCGGTTCCACATGAAACTAAATAATCTCGTCTATATAATGGAACAAAAAAATCTCTATTAAAATCTTGTCCCAAAGGGGAAGGAAATAATATAACTTTTTCAGTCATTCAAAAAACACTCAGATAGCTTCATGAAATATCACCAATCTTGGAGGTAAAATAATTAAATCCCACCATATATTTTCCCACAACCACTCATGAACATCAAAAATATTGATTAAACATATTGGATCCCAATGTTTGTCCTTCACTTGTTGATATGAATAATAATGATAATTGAATTTCTCAACACTCAACTTCATTAAAATCCAGTAAACTAGTGCATTATATCTTGGTATATCTTTATCATTCCATTGTTTATCCCTTGAAGGGAGATATAAAACACTCTCAACACCAATACACTCATGAAAATAGGAACCATTTTCTACCCTAGGAATAGTATGATTTTTCTTCACTTTTCTAGAATTAATATCCCAAAAAAAGAAAACATTACCTTGTATAATATCATAATAAATATATCATACATGAAACCCTCATCTAGTGAAGTATTATAAGGGCCAAGAAAATAAACATAAGGTCAGAAAAGTCTCATTCATTGAAAAAATAAATTCACAATGAAACCAGTATCTTAAAAAGATCCTTAATCAACTAAACAATCGAATTACATTGTATGGAATATGCCAACATGTTTCTATTCCATGGATCATAGAATATCATGATGTCATGGACTTTATATAATCCAAACCATCACATATGCCTTTGATTTGAGGCCACTTTAAAAGAAAACATACATGAAGAAGTCATTATAATTGATGATTTTTAATAAATAACATAAAAAATATTAACTTAATCTCATGAATAAAAATACTATAGCTTATACCTCTATATTATGGGTCTCAAAATTATAATCATATGGTATTAGATGCCTAGAAAAATAATGAATCATGAAACAAATCTTAATCAGTACATGACCAATCGTAGTCCTAAAGACATCACAATACACCTCACACTTTTCTCCTTATGAAATATTAATATTAGGGTATTTCTCATCCTCTTATCATGGTCTACAAAATATCCCTATAATTTCTTTGACTAAATAAATATCTACCCTTTTTAGTGTGGGTTGTCATTGGAGCAATAATTAAAGAGAATTATACCATAAATTTTCAACTATATCTGAATTTCCCAAGGAAATTTCATACCTCAAACACCATCATTGGTCACCCCAAGACATTATAGTCTCAACCATTATTAGATCAATATAAGATTCACCCACTGAGATGACATCCCTTATGAAATGAACATACTGAAATTAAAAAATAAACTTTTAGCCCTTTCCACATTGCTAATTTTCATTATAAATGTTTAGAACAATCCTAAAAATCTAGACACTCTCCTTACTTGATGACTAATAAATGAGGATATAGTAAATTAAAAACACACTAAAAAAATATATTTATATCTGTAAAATATTTTTCAAGTGTCCTATTGACACCAAATGGTAATTCATCCTAGAAAAAAATATAATTACCAAAAATAGTGAATATTTCCATAATTGTATGCCTTATTTAAGAATCATTCTCATAAGATTGAAGTTGGTGATAACCAGACCTATGTTCAATCATCAAGAACCATCATGATATTTTTATATATTATAAGATATCATTAATTCTTAGAATCAAATATTTATTCTTGAATATCAAATGATTAAAGTGAAAACTTTCAATTCAAAACCTAAAACACCTATCTTTTTAATTAGTGTATAGAAAATGAAATGAATAATAAGGACACCCTGTTTATAGTAAATAACTTCACTTATAGTTCCTAAATATGTATCTTCACCTCTATGGGATCAACCATCTCCATTGGATTATATTTTGATGATATCAGAATGATTCTGGGGTTTAAGTTGCTACAAAAATTAGCCTCTTGATGAGGGTAAACCAAAAAAATCATTTTTAATAGCACTAATATAATATTTTACTACTTTAAAAAATTTCCCCTTAATTTTAATTAATTATAATCATGTTAATCATTTGAAATCATTTGTTGTTTTTTATAATATCTTAATAATTGGAACTAGTCATCCTATGTGAGGACCACAATAACATGTGACAGTGAACATTAACATGTCATACCAATGAAATATAACCATATTCTAATAGATATATATAAAATAAAATATTACTAATAACTTTCCCCTACAAATAATAATTTCACATGTTCTCATATATGGATTAATGAGATCCTAAGAAATTTTCTCTCAGTTACTAGTTGGTTCACATTGATACAAGATATTAGAAAGAGGATTATCATCACTAGTATGAGGCTCAAACCAAAGTAGTCTTTGTTATATATCAAATGGGATATCTAGATCATGAAAATAAAATTTATAGTGAAATAAATATCTCACATAGGTATTGATGATTATGAGTTCTATGGTATGGAATATACAAATCCTACCACGAACCATTTTGAGAAACACATGATTGAAGACCTTAATCACACACATATATATATATCCTCTTATCTGACCTCAATAAACTAAAATCAGTTATTGTTTTCCCTAGAGGTGGTAGTCGTTAGACTGGACCAAGGCATCATAGACCCCTATATTTTCATGAACCACCTGATCAGAAACCATAACTTTCTCTTAGAGGGCCACCCTATCCACCTCGTCATAGCCCCTAGTATTCAAACAAACTATACATGTGAGGCCAAACCAATATATTTCCATAGAAACCCTCTAATGGTGAATAATCTTGGAATGATTCCTATTCCATCATAGGAGGTGAAATATGTAACAAAAAAACTTGGGTAAACTAAACCATCCACCCATGTCGGCCATCACATAGTGAGGTATTATAAATATAATAGAAAACAATTCATGAATATAACAAAAATAAGACATAAAACCAGGGTAAAATGTGGGAGAAATGGATACAAAAAAATATATACAGCCCATGAAAAAAATGATGAACCAAAAAACTATGATAATATAAGGGCAAAAAATCTCCATGTGGCCAAGCATTGGCTCCAAACCACTCTTATATGAAGGAAATTATGAAAAGAGAAGAAACAATTCTTCAAGATACCCTTACATTTATGTGAGTATCTTAAAAAATGTCTACAACCACACAAAATAAAAATTATGGAATGATAACAAAGACCACTATGATACGTACACCGAGTCTATAAAATTCTAATAACATGAATGTTTCAGTTCTAGATTTTAATTTTTTTTCAAATCATTTTCATAAATCTGAGCCCATTTTTTAAATATTTTTCTATTTTTTTCATAAAATCCTTCAATATTCACAAATCTTGGATTATGAAAAGTATAAGTGATAAAACAAGAATGCATATACATAAACTATAAGGTAAAAGAAGAAAACAAATATCCATGAAACAATCATTCATGGGAAACCATGTGATGTAACCTCGTGTGAAAATATGAGAGCAAAAATCAATGAAAAAATATATCATGTTATAAAAAATGTAAATAAAAAATCACTCTTTATTAGTCCCAGGCCTATGGGAATACGTATTATACATAATGGAATCCCGAAATAGACATCCATTGGTACCAACCAATATTTAGTCCTACTATATCTTTTGTTATCTAGAAAATAAACCCTTGTTGTGCCACACACACTAGGGAAACCTATGTCCATTTTTCAACACTACTAATGTTCCCAATGTGCCATTTTGTTCAAAATCCACTTCAAAAGAAGGATCATAATTTATAATAAAAGTAAAAATCCAAAATAATTTACATTGTTGTTTGAAAACCCATTTTCAAATAAAAATCACCTTTCATGCATTTAATTAAACACATGGTGTGTGAAACCCCATTTTAAAGGAAATTCCCTTTTTAAAACATGTATCATTCAAAGAAATACCCTGAAACAAAATAAATCCATTAATAACCCCAATTAATTTTACACAAATAATAAGAAATTGTAGTAATTTTCCCATTTTATAGAAAAACCTATCTCAAGAACTATGGTAGAACTATTCACCTTGGATTAGGATGACTGTGGAAGAGTAGATCGAGTCCTCAGGATCCCAGATCCAAAAAAGTACATAAATAATCTATCAATCCTATTATATTTGTCATACAATACCCCTTTTGGTTCCACATGATAATTCAAGAAGTGATCCAATGAGTATCAAATAAAAAAGGAAAACCCATATAAAAAATGAATTATACATTGAAATAATCCTACATGAATGATAGAAATATGCATAGAATCCCAATAGAAAAGCCTCTGTAACACATAGGAATGATTATTCCAATACAATATGTGGTTTTCGGGTTATTAGAGTTTAAACTAGGGTCTTTAGGGGTTTAAATTGAAATTTTAGAGAATTAAACATCCATGAGAATAGTTTTCTAGAGAGGCCACACAGTTACGAGTAACCATGTTCTTTAACCATGAACCCTATGTAGAGAATATATTTGAGGTGTTTTGTTTGGCTGAATGGTTACATTAACCATGATCCAAAATTAAATAACTCTTCTACTCATGGGTTCATGATTTAGAGGGTAGGACACATGGTTTCTTAGGCCAAACTAAAATGTGATCCCAAACCATGGACTACTCTTGAAAATCCCCAATGGAATCCATTTTTTTTAGAAAAACTCCCAAAAAACCCAAAAGAAAGACCCATCAAAAGTAATTCCATGGAATGGGTGAATATGTATAAATCGGAATGTAAAATAACATTAAAATATACCAACCATACATGATTTCAATGAATTAAAAGTGTTCTAGATTCCAAACTCATAAAAAGTGAAGGCCACTCTTGACTCATCAATGATTCCCACTTACACATCTCATGGATATCATGTATCACCATCCATATTACCCATGACAGATAATATTTTTTACCAAATAATACCTTATCCTGGTGATCCATAATCTGAAGAGGTTTCTCAATAATTGTAGTATTAGGATCAATATCAACATCCTCCCATTTGATCAAATTGGATGGATCTGGATAATACCTCCTTATATGGGAAACAAGATACATGTAATGGATCAAAGTCAAATGAGATAGTATGATCAAATGATGTTCTATATTTCTAAGTTTCTCCATGATCTCAATGGTGCTAATAAACCTATGTGCCAACATACCCTAGTTACACAAAGTACTTTGTCCCATATATGCGAGGCTTATAGAAGACCCTAAAAGCCAAAATAAAACTCTATTGGTAGATGAGGATGGTCAAAATAATATTTATGAAAACTCTATTCACTAAGAAAACTATTTTTGGATCTACTACACCCTCTATTTCATGTTTTAAATAATCCTTGAACCAAACAAGGACTACTCTCCCAACACTTCCCAAAACAAGGGAGATCTAATAGGATTACCTTATAACTCTTCAAATGGATCTATCTCTATAAAGTCATAGGAATTATTATTATAGGAAATGTAAATAGAGGAAAATAATTTTACCATGTTCTACCAAAATAAAGAAAACAAGACCTGATCAAATCATCAAGAACCTGGATATCTATATGCATCATTACATCTATATGAGGAAGATAAATCATGATCAATTTAAAATGGTAACCCATCAGCTCCTCTAAAATTTTCTAAAACCTATATGTGAATCTCACATACCTATTAGAAACATCCAAATAGGGAACCCCATGAAGTCTCAAAATCCATTGGACATACAAGTCTTCAAGCAGTTCCACATTCACCATCTCTTTGATAGGTATTAAATTAACCTATTTCATAATTTGATTAATGATCAACCAAATAATATACTTCATAATAGGATTATGTGTATAAATAATGATGAATTCCAAAAAATATCATTCTAATTCTATATAGAAATGGGTAAATGTTGCAACAAACAAGTAGGTATATGGTGCTATTCTTTAATTTTATGACAAGTGAGACACCACATTACAATGTCTAAGAAGGGGAAAATTTTCCCAGACCACCAACACATAATTCTCATGTCATGTAAAATCATGGTAGCTCCATGGTGTACAAACCAACAAGAGTAGTGGCCACTATCCATCAACTCCCACTAGAGAGAAAAAAGAACAACCAACTTGTTATATAATCCCATAGCTCTTCTAGGAGACCAAAAACACTCACAAGAAGTCTCCCAATCATAAAGGGTTTACTAAAGTGTTGTAACTTTATTTCTATCACCAATTCAAGAGAAACTCACTCATCAAAGGATGCGTCAACTTTCATTGAAGACAAGAATACATTTCCACCAACCTCTTCCACTTTTAGTCTCATATAATAAAAAAGTCTTCAAATACCACTCCAAAAAATGATTCATTCACATATTGTGTCGGTAATTTTCTTATTAAATCACTAGAAAGAATATTCCATATTTAATGATTGTATACCATGTCAAAATAAATTTTCTAAAGACACTTTACCAAATGCCTTTTTTGTAAGTTTGGATCCCTTTATTAGAAAATATATTTTTGGTTCTTATAATCTGAATACCCTATAAAACTCCACCTAAAGAGATTTTGATTCCATGTTTCGAGTAAGTTCATAAATATTTTCAACTCAATATCATGGTTAGGGTTGTTATTATCAAAAGGGAGTAACTGGTGAGAACCATAATCCACCACATGTTTCATCATTACCTGAACCGAGTTATGGAAGAATCAAAATGGGTGCTGAAGTCAACCTCTCCATTAGATCCTTATATTATATATAACATTTTTCATTCCATTAAAATGTTACACCCATGTAGTTTAATTATGATATTAAGGATTATATCTTGGAAAAATCCAGAATAAACCATTATTAGTAACCAGGTAATCCCAATATGTTTTAGATCTAAATCACAATTCTAGACTGATCCAAAGACATAACAACCTATATTTTCTCTATATCCACTATGATGATCCTCTCAGATATAATATACCCATTAAAATACAATTTTCAGATCTAATAACCATAATTTTTATGGATTATCATACAAATTATGTTTATTCATTGTATGAAGAATGATTTCCAAATAGTCTATATGATCCTCATATAACTTGGAGGAATCCAAAAATCATCCACAAAAACAGAAAAAAAGGCCATGAACCAATGAAATATTGTGTCCAAAAAATCCATAAATACTGTAGTATAATTAGTTAGACTAAATAGCATAGCCAAGAAAATGAAATTCCCATACCGGCTCCAAAAAAACTGCCAAAGGTTTATCCTCTTCTCGGGCTCTCAACTTGTGGTTTCCTGTCCAAGTGGATATCATTTGAAAAATAGAAATCCTCTATAATTTGGTTAAAAATATCATCAATCCATGTTAAATTATATTTTTCAGAAATGTCACCTGATTTTACTTTTGATAATCCATTCAAATTCAGATACTTCGGTCTTCTTTCATTGTAAAGAGCATAGGAAAACCCATGCTGACATGCTAGGATGAATAAATAATTTCCCTCAAGGTCTGAAAGAATAAATTCAATTTTCATAAACTCATTATGTTCCATTTGATAAGATGTCATAAAATGTACATCATTCCAAAGAGGAGGTCAATGGTAAAATCAACCTCTCTCTATGTTGGTAATCATGAAAATCATTCAGAAATACCTATGGGTACACACAAAATACTGTAGGAAGTAGTTTTCCCAAACAATGTTAAACATCCCCAAGAGGTTTTTTTGAAAATTGTAAAAATATTACCAAAACATAAGGAACAACATGTCTCACCGTTCCCAACATAGAGTCACATTCACAATGAAAAACATGAGTGGCCCAATAATATAATAAAAATTAAACACAATAATGATTACAGTCTATAGAGGCATTAATGTTGATCATCCAATCTATGCTAAGTATCAACCCTGACAATTCATTATTTTGAACTTAAATGTCCCACACGCTTCAAAGTCAGCTATAATCATTAAACAAATGGGACACTTGAAACCTTGTTCATAAATCATTCAAAAAGGAATGGAAAAATAAAAAAATGGAACTAGTTTCAAACATAAGAACAACACACCCACTATGTTTAATGATATAAAATAATGAGTAGTACCTCTATCAAAAAAATATAACACCATAAAAGAAGAAATAAATAATGTACCTCTAACAATAGACGATCCTTCTTCAGATTACTCTAACGCATACTCTTCTACATAAATCCATCTGGTTCAAGCCATATGAAGACCCCCTTGGACTAAGGATTAGACCCACTACCCTGGATTAATTAATACAATCATGAAAACACTTTGTACATATAGAACCTTCATTAATAAACTGGGATATCCTTTCATAAAAATGAATTAGTTTACCAAATTATCCAAAATTATGAAATGTATTAAGATTATAAATGAAGTTATTCTTTCCATTACAATAAATTCCACATTGGTAGTAGAATACTTCATACTTCTCTAACGAATCCCCTATAACCGGTCATAAAGTAAACTGACCACCCTTGCTCTTTCTTTTCATGCCAAAAAACACACCCTAGATAACAACTACACAAAATTATTCTCAACCCCAATATGTCTTTCTAACTATGTTTTTTCTTCCCAATTATTCTCTATTGACTATATCCACAAATTTCGAAAGACACATGAGAATAAACATTATCAAAATATTTACCCTCAAAACCAACTCCAACGTTTGAGCCTTTCAATACTCATTTGTCACATGAAATCATTCCAGATTTACCAGAACAAAACAATGGGTGGAATACTACAGAATTGTCAAATCCCATTTATCCATGGTTAGAAACTCCTAGGTATTCAACACATGTAACATCTTAGGTTAAAAATACTCATTATGGAGTTTTTTGGATTAAGTCTAGGTAATTTCCTTATAAAACATAGATCTCATGAAGATGTTCCACCATATCCATCCACATACATTGATATTATGTGTTTTGAACCCCATCGTAGATTCATGAAGTTGAATATTAGCTCAATCTATCCAAGAAATTCATTATTTACTAGGTTCTTACAACCCAAAAGTGTTAGAGTCTAAAATGTACATATTAAAACTAAAAAAAATAAGGGTTCATTAGAGGATTAATTTATTGATCCTATCTCACTGCTTCCTCTTTATGATTTAGAAGATCTCTTCTTGGAGGAATTTTCAATTAAACAATGATAGTGACTAAGATACTTTATATAATGTTCCGAAATATTTATTTTCCAACTTCAATAATATACATAGATGTTTTAAAACATCAAGAATTTAATGAATTCATTAATTCTTCAAATTAAAGAAGACAAATTAAGAAGGAACATGTTTACTTAAATAAAATTCCCATTTATTTCATTCAGATGACCTCAATCTCCAACTGTCATACCTGGTAAAAAGTTTCCTACCACCCATCGTAACTTGAGGCCATGCATGGTTGTGAGATGTCCAGGAACCCTCCCACACATACTATCTAAATTTTGATAATCCTAAATCATGTATAGAAAATCACACAACTACACAAAAGTAGTGTTAACACACTTCAGTTTGAGAATCACTCTGATAAAAATTTGTAACAAACAAAACTAGGTCAACTACACCATCTATCCATTCTAATGATCAAATGGTGAGATATAACAATGATAATGGAACAAATAATTTAATATAACCAAAAATGACATAATACCAGATACCAACATGGAAGAATGATATAAAAGAATATACATATAGCCTAAGAAAAATAGGAAAAACTAGAAAATTATGAAATGGTATGACTATCAAGTCCCCATGTGACCAACCATCACCTCCAAAACAACCCTCTATGAAGGGAGTGGTAATAATAGAAGAAGACATGATACAATATTACCTTCCCATTATTTGGGTCTTAAAAAAAGATAAAGAACCTCAAAAATTTCAATTTAGGGTGTGATAACAAATCTTAGAAGGATACGTCAACAAATTCTATACTGGGATTAATAACAATATTGTAGTAGTTTTAGATTTTAATATAAAAAAGAGTTTTACTTATCATTTTCATAAATCTATACCAATTTTTTTAATCATTTCCTTTAGTTTTCATAAAATCCATACATATTAACAATTCTATGAAACTCAAAAGTATATTTGATAAAATAAGAATGAATATAAATACACTATATGATGAGCAAGTAAAAACATGCCTGTGAAGTAATCCATCATGCGAAACCATGTGATTCAACCAAATGTGAAAAAATGTGAGCAAAAATAAAATAAAAAATTTATCATTAAATAAAAAATAATAAATGGAAACTCACTTCATATTGAGACCAAGAATATGGGAATGTGTACTAAACAAAAAATAATCCTAAACCAAGCATACATTCATACAAACTGGAATAAATTCCTTCCATAGTCTACCAAGATCAAAAAAATTACCCCTAGTGTTTCCACACACACTAGGGCTACATATGTCCATTTCATAATGCACCCAATGTTCCAAAATATAAAAGTTTATGAAAATTCATTTCAAAATAACCATAAAAAGTTAATAAAAAAATTCAAAGACAATCCAATACACATTGGTGTTTTGAAATCCTTTTTTCAAATAAAACCATCTATTAAATCATTTAATGAATATTCCAAAGTAATTTTAGATGAATAATAAGAAATTAATATATGTAACAATTTATAGAAACACATACCTCAAGAATAGAAGTAGAAATATTCAAATTTGATGACAATTAATATAGATAAGTAGATATGGTCCTCCTGATCATAGAACCACAAGAAAACCATTTTTCCTCTCTGAAACCCCTTAGATATATAATAACTATCTTTTTTGGGTTATAAAATATTACAGGAGAATATATAAAATGAAGATTTAATATTAAAAAGAAAAACCATATAAAAATACAACATACATTGAGATTATCTTCCAATAATGAAGGAAATACAATAAGAATACCGATAGAAAAGCCTCTATACCACAATGGTGGGATTAGGATGATCTAATATGAGGTTCTCAAATCATTATAGGTAAAATTGGGATCCAAGGTGTTTTAATTAAATATTCGACACATTAAAATCTAATGTTCATTATTTTTTGGAGAGGCTAAATGGTTAGGAGTAACTACATGCCAAAACCATGAACCCTATACCAAGATTCAATTTGGCATTCAAATTTTGGCTACCTCGATACTGTAACCATTATCTAACTCTAAATAAACCCACTTGTCATTTTAGCATTGTTTTTAGGGGTTGTCACGTGATTTGGAAATATTATACACCCTTTACAGAAGACCATGCTTCACCACACAGTTTCCTAGGAAAAACAACAATGTTTTCCCTAACCGTTCATTAACTCTTGACAGGCCCCTGAGATTCCTTTTTTAAAACATTTAAAAAAACCTAGGAAAGATCCAATAAAATTATGGTAAGATAATGGGACAATAATTAATAGTAATAATGTAATATACCATTACAAAATATATATTGTCTCTTGGTTTGGTTAAATAAACCTTAGGTCCCAAAACATCATACTTTAGAGGTTGGGATCCCAAATATGGGTTCCATTGATGATATGTCCCAGTATACTTCCACTCAATATTTGTTTTGAATGAATTATTTTCTAGAAAAGATTTCTTAAATCCATCACATACATATATCTATTAAAAAGACAATTCATAACAAATGTATGATTCATATCACTGGCTTATATAGGAATACACAATCATATAATCCAAGTTCAAAACTATCACCAAAGGCCTTTCTCAAACATCCAGGAAGAAAAATGCAGATAATGAATTATATCGTTGGAATATTCTATGTGGTATGTAAACCACACAATAGACTAATAGAAACTTATATTCCCAATAATGGGGACCAAAATCTCTTGAAGTTATGATATACTAATATTAAATGGTGGAATACTCCTCTATAAATAAATTTTTAAACTCTTAACATGGAAATGTATCCTCATGGAGAGTCTCTTTAATCAATGGACATACTTATAACTTTATAACATGAATAAGACACTTATAATGTTCCATTATCCAGTTATCTTATCACCAAACCACATTATAAATTCAAAAAACAAACTTGATCCAATACTACACTACATTAAGATTTTTATCAACCAAAATCCTAGAAGTTATCTTACTCTATAATTCATGAACCAGAATTAATCAAAAATCTGTCTCATTCTACTATATATGGACCAAAACATACAGTATGGTTGGGTATTCTCTAAATTCAAATACCTGGGGATCATCGATCTAATCCATTTTGGGAGAAAAATAACATTGTTAGATCACTGAACAAAATCCATGTTGCTCAAATAGTTGTTATGCAGTTGATAAGAAAACTATAATGGGCCCAAGAAAAACATACCTATGATCCCGAGTTTGTTCTATATTGGGTGAAATCATGTATTTATTGAGATAAATTAATTTTTATTGTAACAAATATTTAAGATGTGGTCTACTAATATTTGTAATTATAACACAAATACCACAATAAATTATGCATATACTATTATATTAAGTCTAAAAATGGATTCTATGGCTTTAAACACCAATTAATTGGGTACTAGAGTTTTGGTGAATGGTTACATTAGTATCCCATAATAATCATCAGGTTGATGAGAGTTTTAAAATAAATCAAAAACCCTTAATAAAATTTCCCCAAACAATCCAAACAAGTCACCATGAGAAAACTAAATCTAATATCTATCGAAACGAATTGAATTGAACAAATAGAATATTGATATTCTCAAACTAAAAAATACCCTTCATAGATTATTATTATTGTGTGTGCACTACCCTAATCCATTCTAAAGTAGGAAAAGGGAAGGAAAATAGTACCATGAATGCATTAAAAACATATGGCATATTTATCCTTTAAAAATGAAAATATCTACACATCACTAGGAGAAGTTTTATAACAATAAACCTAAAAATATAAATAAAATAAATATATTATATGATTAACAAAACCATATGAAATACACAAATTAAGACACATAACCCAATATATATGACCAAGAAAGTTAACAATATTGAAATTCTATAATAATGGCCAAAATAGAATAATTGTAGAAGATGGAATCCACATCATTCCAATAGTAAAAATAATACATTGATAAATTAAAAATAATATTACCATTTATGATCCATATCTATAAGCTCCAGGATATTTGAAACATATGTGGCCATATATAAATTTTTTTTTATGAACCAACCTGGGATAACGCTACATTGGGTATCTCAGTTATCCCAACACATGGTGTAGCGCCCTGACCCCAGAATCCCAGAGTTGGTGCATTATTACATAACATTGGCATGATCACAAAATATCAAGTCTCTAAAAAATGATTAGTTTAGTAGACTTTGATGTACTAGATACATTCATAGGTATTACATTAAAAAATAAAATAGAAAACAACAACAAAATTGTTTCCATAGGAACATTGAGATATCATAGGTTATCCCTGTAGGTCAGTCAAAATAAACTTCTTCGCATCCTGGGAAAATAAAACATAGAAAGGGGTGAGCTCAGATGATCAGTAAGGATAACAATATAGTGAAAACATTAATAAATAAGCATAAAAATTTAAGGTAATGTATAAGACTAAAATGAAATCCTTTTCAACATGAACTTCTGTATAATATGGAAAAGATAAAATCAAATAATTTCAATTACTTACTCACATGGATATTCTACAAGTTGAATAATCACATGCAATATCAATATCCACTTTCATAATGATGGAATGCATAATTCCATACTTTCATAACCGCATAGTCAAGACCTTGTGCCAAGACTAAAAATGAGATATTTCAAGGCCTTATGCCAAGACACTAGTTTGTCTCATGAGACCGACCGATGCGTCGAGGAGCTATAGTGGGCTCCACCCGACACATACTAAGTCCAATTCATTCCTCATATGAAAAGGTTTAAACATAACATAAAATTTTTATTAAAACTTGCATACAAAATGTCAATACTTTATCCATAAACCATGAATGGTATTAAAATAACAAATCCATAGTAAAAAATATCACGAAACCTTCAATATAATATGGATGTTTTGTATCATAATAAATCAACTTCAGATAAAATTAAAATTCATCAAAGGATGTTTCCTTTTTTAGTGAAATATCTCTTTATATTTTGAAATAATTTAAAATTCATTTAATTTTAAAAGAAAACATTTATTTTGGAAATATTATTATAAGCTTTTAAGGGAAGCTTTTTTGATGTTATAGAGGCAGAAAATATCCGTACCCACCGTATAAGTTAAAAAAAGTCATTCTTACCTTAATATTGTCGAAAATGTTATAAAGGACCTTGTTTGGAAAATGATTAAAATATTCCTTTATAAACATCTTATAAAAATTCAAACAAGGGTATAAATTACTTTAACCCATAGTCTATAAAATATTAAGAATGTTTTGAATTACGTTTTTAAGAAACATGGATGTGGATGATAAAGAGTTCCTAGTAGATACTTACGTAAAAAAACCTCGGATAATAAAGAGATTGTGAAATTAACCCTTACCTTGTATTTTTACTAGGTTGAGGGTAGGTTAACCTCCGGTATAATGGTGAAATAATTGTTTTTAAAATATAAAGTAATCATATACATTAATATGATATCATATATGATCTTTTAACATTACTTTGTTAATAATATCTTAGTATAATCGTCATTTCTGTTGTTAACAGATTCATTTTCCTTTATATTATTTGTTATGTGAGTCATATTTGTTATGGATGGGATGTATCTTATTCATATCTTGAATTATATCAATTCATTAAACATTATTTTTAATCATCAACTTAAAATTAGTCTAGAATGGATATGATGGGGAATGAATCTCATCGCGTTCGTGGAGACGGTAATCCGTACATACGCACGAGCGACAATATCATTCTTTTTGTATTAGAATAATATAAAATTGGATGATATATCATATATAAAGAATCATCATCATGTTATATTTATTATTTACATAAATCACACAACATTATTATACCCATCCAAATAATAATGTATTGAATAACAATTACACCACGACGTGGAGACGGTAAGCCGTACGTACCCACGCATGGTGACATGTAATTTAAAGGATGGACAGAATATTGAATGTGGTTGTACCATATTTATAAAAACATCAGAGTATATAGAAGATTCTGGAGTTATTATTTTAGAATGGAAACAACAATGAAAAAGGAAGTGGAAGAAGAAAGGAACTTGAAAGAGGTGATGAAATATTTTCCTGTTCTTCGGGTTCTTCCTTTTGATTTTATCAAAAGGGTTCAGTAGGTTAGCTTTATTACTAAAGGAAGGCCTATATGATGAAGGGAGGATACTTGAGAGGGTATTTGGGCAGCCTTTTTCCCATAAAAATGGATTTTAAGTAGTGAATTAGAGAGAATGGGGATTTCCCTTTTATAAGAGGGGCGAGGGGCACCTTAGGAAAAGCTAGAAATATTATTTTATAAGAAAGTAATTTTCGGTTTCTAATGGCTCAAAAATGAATTATTTAATGGATAAGTTGGGGATGGGTCGTAAAAATCTCATCCAATAGGTTTTATACAGGTTTGGGACACTATATTAACATTATCTTTTAGATTTAACTTTTAGTTAAATCGTTTGACATTTACCATGTCTCTTTGTATTTTTATATTATATGGTTAATAAACATAATATATACTTCCAAGAGAACCCCATGTGGTTCATCAATGATTCGACTATCATTATATACGTTCTTTGGCCGAACCTTAGATTTTTAGGAATAGAATATCAATTAATGATATAATATTTGATTGAAAACCTCTTTTTTGCTAATTTTGACACTATTTGGTATTTTGTTTTTGCTAAATTAGGAACAACATTATTACTTAAAAAAAATTTATCTAACCAACCCAAATAAGTAATATTAACCTTGAAAATTAGTGTAATTCATAAAAAGTCCAAAATTACATTTATTTGGATATTTATAATATTAATTATTTTAATATTTCATTAATTAAGTAATTATTGCATTATCATTATGTCATAAATAAATTAAATTATTTGATGTCTAAAAAATATAAATAATATACCATTATGTAAGAAATATTTTTAGATTTTTAATGAATATTTATAGTCAAATTTATCTTATGTACAACACAATATTAAAAATGTTTTAGTTATTAAACATTGATTTTAGCTCTTTTAACTCTTCTTTAAATAAAATAATAATAAGAGTCCTAATCTAATCCAAGTGAATCAAATAGGTTCATATTTTATTCCTAAGGTTTTTTTGGTCGAACTATACTTATCCAATATAATTAAGACATGTGTTAGGGTAATAGTAATATCATTTTAACCCTTAAATACCCTATTTACTTTTAACCGTGGTAAATATAAGTAAAATGTTACTATTCCCAAAAAATTATTTTCATCTTATAAAAACACATTTTTCTTACTGATATCAACTACGTGTCTAGGATTTTTGAAATTCCACTCACAGAAGTGGTAAAATTAAGTTTTATGTGAAGTTCCAAATTCTCCTAGGAGGTGGGTAAGAGATGGTGAAAAGTTCAATAAAATTTTTATATATCTAAACTTATTATAAACTTACTCCAATGATTTACATTCAACATATATAGAAATTGTGTATCAGTTTTGACCAAAAATAAATTTAAATATAATAAATAATTATTTTAAAATTTTTTATTTTAAACAATAACTCAGTATTTCACTATTCATAAAAAATTGAATGTTTCCAGAAAAATAACAAAAATTCACTCTAAGATAATTTCGATATTCCAAATCAAAAAATGAAGTGAATTTTGAAAAATAAAATTTATAAAATTTCAAAAAGTGGATATTACTATTCACAATGACTAGTTTGATTAGTTGTGGTGTGTTAGAACTTGAAGTTGCGTACAACACACGCTACTGTATTATTCAAAGAGAAGCATACCGTGGAAGCTTGGGGTGTTACATTCTTCCATCCTCCAAATATGTTCATCCTCGAAATATCTAGAGTATTACTGCATAAAATGACTCAGGTGGTTCTTCATCATAAGATACTCGGGTTCCCACGTTGTCTCATCCATCTTATGGTTTCTCTATAGAACTTTTACGAGACGAGTCGTCCGGTTTCTCAGCACTTGTTCTCTTGTATCAAGAACCTTGATAGGATCCTCGCAATAAGACAGATCGGGTTCTAGTTCGAATTTTTCATAGGTGAGTACATGTTTTGGGTCAAGCGTTTATTTTCTTAACAGTGATACGTGGAACACATTGTGGACTTTGGAGAGACTTGGCGACATTTCCAACCAGTAAGCTACAACCCCAATTCGTTCTAGAAATTCAAAAGGTTCGATGTACATGGGACTCAATTTTCCCTTCTTTCTGAAACATATAACACCCTTACATGGATATACCTTCAAGAAAACATGATCTCCTACCTGAAATTACAAATCCTTCAAAAAGTGGGTATTACTATTCATAATGACTAGTTTGATTGGTTATGGTGTGTTAGAACTCGAAATTACATACAACACATGCTACTATATTATTCAAAGAGAAGCATACTCTGGATGCTTGGGGTGTTACACATGGACAAAGAATATTCTCTTTCCCCATTGGCTAGAAAATTATATATATGAATAAAATAAAAGTCATTAGAAATGATTTCTCCTATAAAGGTAAAATTTAACAAGGATCATAAACTTATAAGTTTTCAATAAACACTTTATAAATTAAATATCCAAGCATTTTAAATAGTTATATTTAAAAAAATAATCAAAATGGTGAAAAATTATAATAGATAACACTTCAAACATAAATAAATTCAATAAATATGTCAAAAAATCCCAAATGCAACAAAACTCATCTTTATATTCCAAATTAACATGTAAGTATGGAAATTAATGAGATTTAAATATAAAATATCATATACAATAGAAGAAAAAATGACTAAATAATAACATAAACTATATCCCCCATCACCATGAAACAAGTGAATCACATTTACTCGACACAACTAATATAACTTAACCCTGAATCCTTAAAAATAGATACTGCATCCATGTAAAACATGTAGATAACTTGTAATACAATAGGCTAGAAAATATAATTTCTAATAGAAATTATAACCTCAACCAAATAATATAATTTAAAATTTAATTTAATTTATTTTATTTTAAAAACAACTATATGTGAATGTATTTCATTTTATCTATAACAAGTAGCATGTTTCAGTTATTTGAAAAAATCTATAAAACAAGGAGATTTACCTTTTCTAGTTAAATAAATCCTTTCAAACATTTAATAAAATAATTTTTTTCCTAGAAAAAAGGTGTTTTAAAAATATAAATTCAATATTAATATGATCAATAAATCCAAAGAAAGATCCCACACTTTAAAAAAAATAAAATTGATCAAATAAAAACCACATTAATATTTATATGTTCCAAAATCAAAACACAAAAAAACCATAGTAGAATCAATAAAATATTATAATAGCATTTTTATTTTTTAATTAAAAAAATTAATTGAAAAATAAATATCATTTTTGGAATACATAAGACCTTAGGGGATAGCCTAGAAAAAAACAAAACCACAATATATCTTATTAGCACTTGAATACATTTAACTAAATAAACATAATATTTTGTATTACTTGGGATTAATAAGGGGAAAATACCCTATGAAGGGAAATCTACTGTCAATGAGTCACTAGAAATTTGAGAATCCTAAACATGTGAAAAAGTTGTTTTCTCAAAAATACTTTTAGAGGGATTTTAAATTGTTATTTTTTATAATTATACTATTGGTTTCTTAATAATAACTTACCTCCTCATGTGGAATAATTATTGTAATAAAAGAAGGGTTCTGGAACATATCTAGTTGAAGGTGTTTCTCATTAGGAATTTTAGTAAATTTACATGTTATGTTGTATATATTAATTATTAGAGGTAATACATCTTGACTTGGTGTTCGAATGTTAGAGAAAGAGGAGACCCTTGGTCATTATGATTGGAATGGTGTAGCTCATGTATAAGAAATAAAATAATTAAATATATATAGGATTTTTTTACCAATTGTATCTAATATTGGGTGGAAAAGGAGAAGATATTTTAATTTAACAGTCACTTTGAAAGACCACATCTATCATTTATAGGCACCAAATTAACGTATAAAGTACCAACCAAAGCATAGAGCTTCACTATATGTCCACTAGTAAATGAATGCCCATATGTTATTTTATAGAGATAATTATAGAGAATCATGGTTCATAAATAAGTAACTTCTAAAGGTAATGTTAAATGTGGGAAAACATCAATTGAAAAGTTATCATTATTTATGAAGGTGGGTTACATTTTGGGAAATAAATGTTCTGAAAATGAGGTAGTCCATAAAAAACATACATATGTATTTCATCATTTTAAATGAAAACATAAAATATTATCTAATAAATTAAAGTCCAAAAGTGTAAATTTTATGTGTATTTAATTCATATATACATAATTCCCAAATGGAATGAAGGCCTTCATTTTTATTGATTTTTGATAACCCCCCTTTTAAGGGATGAGGGGGAACCCTTACAAGGCACGTAGGCTAAGAGGTAACATGGCCCGTTGGCTTAAGATATTACATGACGCGAAGGTCATATGGATTTCAACCAGACTATCTACAAGGAACTGCCCTCCCTAGTATCTGTATGATGATCGTAGCTCTCTACCTTCACATGGTCATCTGGTGAGGCTTCCCATGCAAGCACAAGATGGCCCCGATGGCATAGCCATACCGTATTTACACAATGAAAAAAAATAATAAAATATCTTAATAATCTTCCATAAATATATTTTATTATATACCTTTTTATACATTTTTTACTTATTAACTTTTTTCAAAAAATTTTGGAAATAGGAGATATATAAATGGCATTACACAAATGCCCAATAATGGTAAACATGGGAGATATTAATTTGTAAACATATTATTCCATAAGTTTAGAATAAGGGTATAAAATAATGATTATCAATTATTAGGATCATGCCTAATCTATCTTAGATCATAAATCAAGAATTTGGACATTAAGAAAATCATTTTAAAAAAATGAGTCATAAAAGGGAGGAATCTTCATTAACCAATCATAAATAATAAAGGAAGATCATAATAATAAGAACATAATAAAGTAATTATTACACAATAATAATAATATAAAATAATTTCATTAGTTAAGGTTCACTTCCATGATAGTCATCACATATTTTTAAAAGTATCATAATGGATTGGGTTCACTCCCTAATGTGTTTTTTATTTTTGGAATGGGTAAACTCAGCACAATATTTTATTTTATCTCCTAAGATTTCAATAATTACACAATAAATTATAGGGATATATAATTCAATTACCACATGTTACATTAATAAAACTATACATATATGTTCCATAATATTGTAAAAACATTTATTCCTTCATCATTACATAATTAACTAAGGGGAATGAGACAAGTTTTATGAAATCATCCTTTGAACATCCAAATCATAATAAATAATAAGAAATAATGTGGATTTTAACTTATAATGATACCCATATGAAGGAAAAAATCTCAAAGGATGTTATCATATATAAAAAACCCTTATATAAATTAATTTAAAATACATTTTTAAAATCATGTTAAAATTTCATTTTTATTTGGGAAACAATAAAAAAATAAAATTCCATGGAAATTTAGAAAAATTATTATTTTGAAAAAATCCCTATAGATATGTAATATAAGCTTTAAGAAATTTAACATTTATGGTGATAAGAAAATTAATTCATGTAGTAAATTATAAAGCAAATATTCATTTTACACTTTTTATATAACTTCATAAATATAATGTTTGGAATACATTGAAAAATATAATTTTTAATCCATTGAGAAGGTAGTCAAATATAAATTAAAATTACGTTAAAAATAGTTTGATCATAGAAATTAACATTTTAGAAATAATTTTAATGAATATGGGTATGGAAGAAAAGTTTCACCAACCAAAGTGGAAATAAGGATGGCATTTTATAAAATAAATTTTCATGTCTTTTTAATTACCAAATAGAGGACAATGAATCTAAAATGAAAAAAACCACAAGAAAAAAATGGAGATGAAAATATATTAGTTATAATAGGTAAATAGTAAATAATTCAACAAAATCTGTTTCGAGAATAAAAAATCCTAATTAAAAATTAGAATGTAATATAAACTGTTACCTTAGGTACCAACCATCATCATAGCAACTCATATGATATAATTTAGAAAAAAAACTTTACATTACGATATAAGAATACATGGTTTAGTTATAGGGTATTTAAAAATGGCCTAGAGTGTGGGGAAGGATGTTAGTTAGGTTTTTGGGTAAATATTTTCTAAGAGTGATCAATGTTTGTGAATAAGTGAACAGAGGAAGTTCACTTTTATGAGTCTTGTGGGTTAAAAACTTCTAAATACATGAATATTTAATATATAATATATTTATTACAAAATAATTTTTTCACTAAATAAGTCCAGTTTTGATTATAGGGTGATATGGGTCAAAAAAATCTCATATAATATGATTTATGATGATATTTTGTTGCCTTATCACATAGTTTTAAGCATAATTAAAC
This sequence comes from Viscum album, assembly GCA_963277665.1. NCBI lineage: Eukaryota > Viridiplantae > Streptophyta > Magnoliopsida > Santalales > Viscaceae > Viscum > Viscum album. The sequence continues at coordinate 1,819,306,368 of OY728161.1, read as the reverse complement.
TAATTTACCCTTTACTTTCATGAAAAACAATCACCATGGTCAATATTCATAATGAAAGAAAATATTGACCTCATTAATAAAATTTTATAGGATAATTTTAGATATGGAATACATATTAACATAATTATTTTCGGTAAATGTATAAACTATTTTTAAAATAATATTGCAAAACACAACAATATTTGTATTTAGAGAAATGTATTATTAATCATAAAACTAAATTTACTCTCAATAATATTTGGTTAAAAAAATTAGATTAATTTTAATATATATTATTGAAAACATTATATATATATATATGTTTATAATAATTAATTAAAAATGAATAATTTAATTTATTAAGATAGAATAAGTTGCACATACTAAAATATATTTTTTGAGAAATTAATTTTTCCCATAAAATTCTTGTATCTTCATTTATAAAAAATTAATAATAAGGGTATAAATGAATATAACATTAATATATATAAATTGAAAATATATTTTAATATTGATAAGTAGTTATCAATATTTTTTTAATAAATAGATAATATGTACAAAATACAATTCTTCAAAAATTATGTCACACATGATTTTATTAAAAATATTAAAATTTGAATGGTTATTTCTTAAAAATAATTCATTGAATTTGAAAAAATTAATACCTTTCATAAAAATAGTTTATAATAAGACCCCTCACATTCATATATGATAATTTAATGAGTATCTTATTATATTCACTTTTAATAATGAGGTATATTCTAGTTCTTATAAGGTCGATGTTTCATGAAATAAAATCTATCAAATATGTCAAATTTACTAAAGACAAAATATGTATTCAAAAATATTAGATAGTTACAAAAATATACATAGGATCTACAATTCTCTCTGGAGTTTGGAATTTTACTTCCGAGTTCTCCATATGTGAAAGAAGTGTTAGTAGATTGGTTGTTTTGGTCGCCATAGTTATCAGAAATTACATTCCAAGTAATAGAATGTTGGAAATTTTGATGTGGGGAGATAAATTTTTGAATTCCGTGGTGAAATATATATTGGATGGAAAATAAATATCCAAATTTTACAGTATCATGGGGATGGACATGGTTTATTTATAAAATACATTTGAAAAAAGGGGAATTCTAATATGGATGTTTATCAAAATGTGGAAGACTCATGTAAGGAACAATGAATAACAAGTATTTACAACTCCATGAGTTGTGGTCCAAGGTGTTTGGGTGTGATGTATATGGTGAGTTTGATTTTGTGCAAGAGTAAGTCAAAAAGATCAAGTAACTGTGATTCTGAGTGTTTCAAAGGGAATTCTATCTGAGGAATCATTACACTACACTAGGGTGTTAAATGTTAAGATGTTTTGAATGTAATTTCATTTTAAATTAAAATAGACGGACCTTACAATGATTTTTGGGAATACTATAGGAAAAAAAATATTTATTTATGATTTTTATTGAACTTATTTAAGAAAAATATTTTAAAAATGGAATAAAAATTTGAATGACCATGTATAAAGGAATATATATATCAACAATAGGTTATATGTTTTGGATTCATTAATAAATTAGAGTAGGTGGGTGATAATTTAAGATATTAATTGTAAATAAGTTTAATAAGATCTAATAGAATCTCCCATTTTATGATTTATGAATTTATATTATATAATAAAAGTGGAAAACATTTATTCACTATATTTTGTGTATTTTTTGATCAATGTTTTGGGAAAATAATTTCATATTAGGAGTAGTAGGCACCTTTCTATAAAGAATACCTTTGATTAATTCAATTGTGTTTTCAAAAGTGAGTTTTTAGGGTTAGTTTATCCACTCCATGTTGTAAAAACCATTAATTCTAGTTCACTTTTCAGTCTCTGGAATAGAGACCTAGACTTTTCATACACAAATGTTACATATTATTAAGATAATATTCATTACACCCCATAAAATACATGATAAAACTATAATGGTTTAGTGTCTTTAGAAACATGAAAACATAAACATCTGAAACATAAGTGATCTACAATATCTCCCACATAGAACAATTTATTTATCATGATTCTTAGATACATCATACTAATTTTGTTTATATAATGGGGAAAATATAAGATAATAAATGGTGGGCATAGATACTCTATATGGTTAAACAAAGGAGTCATCAATCATAATTGAAACAGTAACATGAGAATATGGTTATGAGAACATGATCATAACATTTGAAAACCATCCAATTTAATTCATATATTATAAAAATGATTCCTAGAATAAATCATGGGAGTTTATAGGACATGAATCATAAAGTAATCAAAAAACATGATCCATGAAAACATAACATTAGAATAATATCGTGTTATAAAAGAGTTGAATAAAGTGTCACATAATCATAATCATAAAAATCACATGTCAAGTACACACCATGACATTCATAAATTTTTTGGATTGGGATAACTACCTCTGTATTTCATGTACCCATTGAGCTCATAGAAAATTTATCTATACACAATGAATTGAAGGAAAATATAATCCCAAGCCCACATGTCATATAATAATAATCCATTAATATGTATTTCATAATATCATAAAACATTCATCATACCATCATAACATTATATGTATACAATACTTTATATTTGTATCGGTCTCAACAATATAATAATTAACCATCTCGAAAAAGATGAAGGACTATATCATTAGATCTTATCTGGAATGAATCACAAGTAATATCAAATGATGATATCATAGATAAAAAATCTCTTTAACAGTTCACTGAAACCGTTCTTATGGAAAATAATTTTCCAATATTTAAATATAATAATTATAATCTAAATATTTATGAAATATTAACAGAATAATTTAAATTGAATATAAATTTGAAATAAATTTAATAAAATCTTCAAATAAATGAGCGGTTATCTTTTTAGTATATTAAATTCATTCCATCTATGTTAAAACAAATATTCCTTTAACGTTATTGGTAAAAATTAAAAAGAACCTCACTTGGAGAACAACAAGAATATTCCTTTCAAGTTTTTTTTCATAAAATGTTAATCATGGGTAAAAATGAATTTTAAAAAATAATATTATATTTTAAAATACTATATTGAAAACATTTTAAATAAACATGGACTTGGAAGAAAATGATTACTTACCAAAGAGAAAATAATATATGTTTTTCTTAAAAACATTTTCCTAATCATTTTATATTTTAGAGAGAGGAAAACGAAACTATTATAAGAAAATTTCATGTATAATAATAGAATCAAAAAATTAAATTGTTTTATTTGAAAAGGACCTAATAATTTAATTTAATGTGAATTCACACATAATGAATTCAATTTAAAATGTGTTTGAAGAATAAATCGTTTGCCTCAAGTTCAGTTTTCTTATTATTATCTCAAAAATCCTATATAATAATATAAATTTATTATAACAATATAATATAAAAATATAAATACTTATAATATCATATATGTCCAATTTATAACATTTTAACACACATTTATTAATAAATTTTTATTAAAATCGTTGTTTTGATTTTTTTTAGTTGATTCATTTTTCATGGATGCTTCAATTCTGATGTTCTGATCCTCAAATTGTTTTCATCATTTCCTTATATATAGAATGTTATTTATGATATAAATATAATATATCTTCATTATATATATATTTTAAATCACAATTAAACTATAGAGATAAAGAAATTACTTACACCATTCATAGAGATGGTAAGTTTTACATATGCATGAATGCTGTTTTTTATTTTCTAATGAAAAGAAGGAAAAGGAGATAAATTTTATTATATAATTTTGGAAGAATAATCAGATCATATATAACATCTATATACATTATATCCATTCTTATTACAATCCAAGAGAAATATAAATGATAAATAATCATATGGCTTCAAGGAGGTCTTAGTCTACATATACGCATGAGAGACATTATTGTCTTCCAATGGATGAGAAGGTAAAAAGGATTATATAATATAATATTCATATAAATATAATTATTTCCTAAATAACATTTTTATACTTTAAAATACTCATAATTTCCATCCCTGAAAGATGGTGATGTAAAATGAATTGCATTGCTACATGGAGACAGTAGTCCACACGTACACATAAGCCCAAATTTCACTTATAATTCAATAGAAAAAGTGTGAAAATGGTGGATAAAAAATAATAATAATAATTAATTATAATTATGATAACGCAGTTATTATTTTATTACGAATACCACATATTTTTAGGATGTTTAATAATAAATAAGTTGAAAGAGGCTCGGTAAGATGATTACATATCCTTTCGATGGAATCCTTTAGATAATTTCTTAAGGACCCATGGAATGGCTTTTTTGGAACATTAGAACATCTATTTCATATTTAGAGAATTATATATGTTAATTGGTTACAGATTTTTAAGTATATATTTATCAATTTGGTGTTTTTAATAGAATGTTGTGGTGTCCTTTAGAAGTACGGGATAGTCTATAAAATAAATTCTGTTATATATTAAAATATAAAATTTTCACACTGAAGAAAACTAGTTAAAAATTTATATATGATAAGATATGGGGTATTACATGGTCAAAATATTTCATTAAAAAAGTATTTAGAAATATTTAATTGTAAAACTCGCCCCAATCTATTAGACTAACCCCCACCCTTGTAAACATTTTTAACCAAAATCATGGTTACAAAATATCTATTATTTTTACTATTAATTATGAAAAAAATTATGCAGATCTTATTAAATAAAATTATATTTTATTATTCAAAAATATTTAATTCAATTTATTAAATTATTTACACACTTGTGGTAGAATTTAATTTAAAATTAAACTCATGAAATGTAATGAAAATCAGTTTTCTAGAAATTTTTTTTTCTACAGTATAAATTAATTTAATAAAAAAATATACCACAAAATTGATTATTATTACATTAATTTTATTATTAATATTATAAATTAAATAAATTTACTTTTAAAATAATTTTAATAAAAATTTATGTTTATAAATGATTTAAATGAAAAATAGTTTTCAATATAAATTTGTATATCTCCATATTCATCGAAAAATCAATCTCTTTTGAAAATTTTCAATTTTTCAATATAATGTAATTTTTAATTTATTATTTAAAAAATGAAGTTCATTTATTCTTATATATTTTCAAAAAATAAAAAAAATAATTTTTCTACGTACAAAAAATAATAAAAATATTTTTTAAGTGAAAATGTATTTTTAAAGCATATAATTACATTACTTAAAATTAAGTACTTATTTATCAAATTATTTTATTTATCTTACAAATCTATAATTTTTATGATGTTTTTATTATTATTCACTCTCATAATTTACTGGCTATGACTTAAAGGTATACTATATTATGATTCATTTAGACCTGGGGTTGTGTGTATCATGGGTCACTAAAGAAATTATATTAATTTGAAGAGAAAAATATCATAAAATATAGAGGTGTGACATTATGATACCCATAAAATGATTTCACCATGAATTTCAGTAACTATAAAAAACCAAATGAGAATATCTATGTTTTATTACATCATTGAGGTCAGATTTAGCATCATCAAATTTTGGATTAATCTATTGAACTTTTACCATGTGGGTAGTGTTGTTCCGTAACAATTTTTTTATACAATCAAAAATTTAAACCATTTTTTCCCATATGAAAGATAATTTTTGGAATAACATCTGAGTACAATACATGTGAAGGTTTTGGTATGTACTTCATTAGGAGAGATAAAAGGAACACATCAGGATCTTGAGAGAGGATTAGTGAAAGCACCAAGCGATAAGCAACCATCCCTACTCGATCAAGAACATGGAAGGAGAAAATATACCTAGATACTATATTTCCTAACTTTTTGAAAAAATATAACATCATTTAATGGAATAAATTAGATGAATAACTTCCCCAAACATTGAATAAAATATTTCACTTATTATTTCTTCTATAACTTTTATATAGACTTTGATATTCCTTAATATGCTATCGAATAACTCTAAACCTATTGATTATTTAAGAATAAATCTGAAGTATAAATAGCTTTCATTTAACAAATTCATCAAAACACATTGATTTTATATACATATTACCATTTATGTATTAAAATTTTTCAATTTGATGATTGAGTAAAATCCATTTTTGAAAATAAAATCAACTAGTGGAAGGTGTTCATTCCAAAAAACCTTTTAAATCCATTTAACATGTTCATAGATTACCATATAGGGTTTTCATAGTTATCTTATAATGAACATCTATTCAAAGATGATCACTAATATAGAAACCCTAATTATAATCCTGATCTTCTAGAACACTTCATGAAAATTTGGAGATATACCTTAGATCTCGATCAGATAAAATGTAATGCATTACTCGAAGAAACATTACCACATACTTGATGTCTATTCTACCAAGTTGACTAGGTGATAAATCTTCAATGATAGAAATTAAGTGTGTTGAATTTGAATGATATTTGACTAAAACCAAAATAGAATTTTCATTTAGACGTTATGAGGAGTCCAATAATAAAAATAAAAATTGATGTTTTACAATTTCTATTCTAGTATAGGGAATGTATATAACAACCCCTTAGAATTATATCTACCAACCTTAAAATGATAGCATATAATCAAATGATATACATACTCTAAAATATATATCTTTATGTTTTCTCACTAGAAACAATCTTTCTAATCTCTATAGTTATTAATTTTTCAAGGATGAATAGAAAATGGTGAACACCAATCTTTATCCAACATATCCTTTTTTAAATATGGTATGTATGAGACATATAAATGGTATTTAAACCGTACCCTTCTATCATAATCATTATTGATCAAAAGAATATTTATCACCGTCTTTTTCACTTATATTTTTCTTATTCATCATTAACCTTTACATGAAACGATGGTTGGTCACTAATTTGTGAATGATTAGATTTATTCCCATACTTTATGATTTATAGATCTATTCATTTTAAATATTGTAAGATTTTACCCATTTTTATCTTCATTATAGGTAATATTTCTTTATCCTTTCAACATATAGAATCTTACACCTTGTTCTCTTTCTCCACATGGTAATTTATTAAGCATTCATAATCATTAATCAATTACATCCATCTTATATGGACTATATTAGACTCATTCTATGTGAATGTGTACTCTAATATTTTAATACGATAATATATTCTAGACCTTTATTTCTGAAGATAATGCCTTCATATATATAATATAAAAATGTCCATAAGTAACTAATTATCATGAATCTGGTAGTTTTTCTCTTGAACCATCAATTTTTATGAGGCATGATCGATCACTATATCATTCTACAGAAGGATGTGTTCCATCCTATTCTTTAATGAATCACTTTAGATATAACACCCATCTCCACTAGAGGGTGGTGTATGAACAATTGTTCTAACTAACCGTCTCTTCTATTTCATGAAATATTCCTCACATTCATTGTACAAAAGGAAACAAAATCCATTTTTAGTTAACATCATGAATATATAAGATAACCTTGAGAAATTCTTCACAAATCATCAATAATGTCCATCCAAACAAAAAAAACATTGGATTTTAGTCACTATGGATAGTCTGATCCAACATTCAAAATCCTTCTACCTTCGTTTGTCCGCATATGTACACCCCGTATGAGATTATATGACACATAAATGAATCTTTCTATTTCAAAAATTCACACATGGTATACTTTTTCATACAAATTCTTCTTTCTTAGGGGGTTTCATAAAATTCTCAATTTATCTTCATGTTCTTTTTTAATTATATAACATATAAGAATATAATCTATAATTTCTACCAAAATTGGTTCAAGGAAATAAATAATTAATATATTCATTAATGAATTGAAAACTTTAGGGGAATTAGTAAGACCAAATGGAATCAAAATAAATTCAATGTTTCCAAATTCATATAGAAGGCTGTTGTGATTATGTCTTCACTTTTTCCCCAAAATTAATTTTATACAGTCAAAGATCAATCTAAGAAACATATCAAGATCAACATAATTGATTAATGAAATCATTAATATTGGGTAAATAAGACTTATTATTGATTGACACCTTTTCATGATTCAGATAATCAACAAAAATTCACATTGATCCATCTAACTTCATAAAAAAATATTAAGTGCACCCCATGGTGATTCTCTTGGATGAAATAATATCTTATCAAGAATAACTTGGAGATTCTTTTTTAATTCATATAACTAAATTAGGGTTATTTTATATAGATACTTTAAAATAGGTGTATCACCATGTATGTGTAATATTGAAAATAAAACTTCATGATTCATAACAATAGAAGTAAATTCATTCAGAAAGACATCAAATAACTCATATAAAATAGGAATATAATTTATGTCGTGTTTCTCTCCAAATTTTCTTTATCGAAACCCATTTTAATTAGGAATCTAGATCCAAAGAATATATGGCATTTTCTTTAGAATAACATAATTACCAATGCACCAATATATGATGATACAATATTTTAGAATATCAAAAGTGAGATACCTTTCATAGAAATTTATATTGGTGTCTGTAATCGAAGACAATCCATGTTGAAAATGTCATCATAATCCACTGGATATAGAATAATACAATTTCCATGATCCCTATTAAAGAAAATCAATAAAATAAGAATCATAGTCTTGAAATGTGATCATCATATGATTCTATATTTTCAACAATAATTCAATATATAATCATTAAAGATCCAAATTAACATTATTATATCCAATTCGTGATATAATGGTATTTATATAAATATGAGTAGATTAGATACATCAAAACTTTTTTCAAACCTACTAACACCTCAACATAATTTTTATATCTTCAATCCCTTGATAAAAAAAGAGTTAATATAACCATCAAGAATAGTTAATCAGTGTGATCAATAATTTATGAAAATATTTCATTGAATTTATAAACCATGAAATATGACATTAAATCTATGAAACATTTGGTTCTTCCTAGGTTATAAATAGAAAATTTCCATTCAAATCTATTGTAATGGTTAATAATCAAAATGTGAATTAAACCACACATATCCCCTAGAGTTTCTAGATTTGTTTGTAGTCTTAGGCCCACTCATCCTATACTGACGGCGATTGAGTTAATACTCAATATACCCTATTTAGAGCTTTTATCGAAGATAAATCGGTGACAAAGTCATATCAAATTACTAGTATCCATATTGGGATGTATTTTCTAGGAAAATAAGAGACCATTTTTCCATAACATATTATGTTATCCTTTACATTAACCAGTTCTAATAGTTCCCCCAAAAAGTTTCACATCCTAGTTTCTAAAAATAACTAATCATTTCCATAATACCAACTATTACAACTCTTACCATTCATTAATAAATATTAAATATTATTAGCATCATATTAATTACATCACACTATTATCCATGCCAGTAATATAGGTGATTAGTGACTTTTAGAACATGGATACATAAAAAACTGGTACAAAAGTGATTTATATCATCTCCCACTTAGGACATCATATTTTTTATCCTTTTTCGACACATAATAATTAAATCCTTTCTTCTTATCTTAGGGAAAATAAAATATAAAAAAGGGTGACATTAAATGCTCAAAAATGGTATAAAATGGAGTTATCAATGATATTTTAAACATAATATGATTATAATGGTATGAAAACATGATCATATCCTTTTAAAAACCATAACCATTTGTTCAAAGATCATGAAAATGTGTCAAGGAATAAATTTTTACAGTTCATAAGACATGAATCATAATAGAACCAATGAAAATGATCCATGAGAACATAATATTTCCATAATATCATCTCATAAAAGAGTGATATAAGGTGAGGAATAAAAATAATCACAGAAATATTATTTCAATTCTTTCCAACAGACATTAATAAAATGTTATTTTCATCTAACCTCCAATGCACCTACATCGATCTTGGGATAACTTTGGTGTATACTTTTCCAGGCATAATATAACCTCCTTTGTACCCAATTTCAAGCATAGAATAATCTATTATATACTGTTTGTGTTAAAAGAACATTAATCATTACTAAATTCATTGTATTGATTTATAAATTGTGTACCATATGACACATAATCATAATACATTAATATGTATTCCATAAGATCCTAAAACAATCATCATATCATCATATAATAATATATGGAAAAGAAAAGGTTTTAATAAACATCCCAAAATAATAATCATAAACCATATATATAAATAATAAGGATGTTATCAATGGTTCATATTCTCAGTAAATCATATGTAATATCAAATGATATTATCATAAATGATTCTTTTTGTGATCACTAGATCATTTATTGAGAAAAATATCCTTTTTATCTAGAAATTATTTATTTATAGTCCAAAAATTTTAAAAGAAGAAAGGAATTATTTATCAATGAAAATAAAATTTGATACATGTAAAATAATATTGATATCATTGAGAATTCATGATGTTTGGAAATTCCTTTCATGACATGCATGTTAAGATAAAGTTTTCATTCGCATTTTTAGTAAACAATGAAAATCACCTCAATCCAAAAAATGAAAATATGATTCAATTGAATTTTTTTGTATAAATTAAAATTATAAATAAAAATTATTTTAAAAAATAAGGTTATTTAAGGAAAAAACTATTCAATTTTTTTTAAATAAGATATGGTCTAAGAAGAAAAAGAAACTCGACAAAAGTGGAAATGAAATATTTTTTTACTAAAAACATTTTAACAAACATTTTAATTACCAAATATTGAAACTTTCTAATATTACGTGAAAAATTAATTTATAAACACTTGGAAATATAATTAAAGGAGTGTAATAGAAAATATTATATAATTTTATTCAGTTTATATTCAAGCACAACATTTCCAATTAAAGTGAGATTGAAAAATAAAACACTTAAACCATGTTTGACACACACTGAAAGTATTATAATATATGGTATAATAAATTAAATTTATTATAATTTTATACTAGAATAATTTAGTTAATTAAAATATTCTATATAATTCAATTATAACATTTAAATACCCATTTACTAAAAATTACTTTTTAAAATATGTGTATATGGGTGTTAATTATTTTGTGTTTTATAAAAGTTTTGATTATGCAGCTTCATTCCTTATACATTGATCAAGGTTCCATCATTTACAAAATAAAATTTATGATAAAAATATAATATATTTCAATTATAAATATATAGATTTATAATCATCCATAAAATCTACAGATAGAAAAATTATTTGAAGAATTCATAGAGGCTGTAAGTGGAACAGAACTGTGAAAACAACTTTCATTTTCTAACAAATAGAAATAAAGAAAGAATTTTTTTATTTTTTTTCTCTAATGAAACATAATTAAATCAAGATATATATATATATATATTTGTGTGTGTGTGTGTGTGTTAATTAAATATATCTATATGCCTATCCATGTAAAATAGAAATGAAAATGGAATCGCATCATTCCATGGATGTGGTAGTGCACATTTATGCACTAGCGACTCTATCATCATCCAATAAATTAGAAGATAAGAAGGTAGATAACATATTATAATTAATAAATCATATATATATCATAATTTCATATATAAAATATAATACAATCAAAAACCCATCCATGAAATATGGTGATTGAAAATTAATTGTATCACTACGTAGAGGAGGTACTCCACACATATACAGAAGGGAAAATTTTACTTAACATTTGATATAAAATGTAGTGAATATTGGAATTTAAATATGAATAATAATGTTTTAGTATATTTAGGATAATGAAATTATTTTTTTCCAATGAATACTACTGATTTAGAGTAGTAATAAAAATAAATAATTCGAAAGAGGTTTGGTAGGATGATAACCTCTCCTTCGGTTGGCCTCCAATAGATTCTTTCCTAAGGACCCATAGAATGGTATTTCAAGAGTAACAAAACATATAAATCATTTATATGTAATCCTATAAGTGATTTTTATAGTGTTCTTATAATCTATAATGCTAAATTTGGTGAAAATAAGATAATGGAGGGGTGTCATTTAATATGTGTGGGAGAGGACACACATGGAATTTCCAAAAAGATTAAAATATAATATTTTTATAATAAAACATATTCTTCTAAATAGATAAATATTTAATGATAGTATATGATGAAATCTATATATGGACACATAGTAGTAGTTAGACAATTTTAATTGGAAAAAATATTATTATCTATTTATTTAACCCCTATTGAACCAATTGTGACCATAGTTATGTTGAAAATTCTGACTTTATTACTCTTCATTATTACTAATAATTATTCTTAATTTATTAAATAATGTTAATTTATATTATTATAAATAATTATTAAAATTTATTAAATTCAATTTGTTGAGGTTTTTGAATTTTATATAAAATTAAACCCATAAGAAATTAGGAAAAAGAATTTTTCTTGAAAAAATATAATCCTAAGTTTAATTTTTTATACCAAATCCAACATTGTTCTAATTCCAATTAATTTATAGTTTTATTGTAATATAAATGAACTAGTTTTTATTTTAAAACCATTTTAAAACAAAATTTTACTTTTAAATTCTTTAAATGAAACGATTATTTTCAATAAAAATCATTATTTTTCTTTAGTCATAGAAAAATCAATATTTTTAAAAAATTATCAAAACATTAATCTAAGATAATTATGAAATGATGATGTAAAATTGAAGCTAATATTTTCAAATAAGTTATCTTAAATATCCATAAATTATTTTATTTTATTAAAAAAGTAATAATATAAATTTTAGGATAAAATGTATTTCTAATGAATATAATTCTATTATGAAAAATTATAAGCATTTGAAGAAATATAAATTTTTATATAAAAACTTAAACATTTTTTTTCCAAATTTTGTAATTCCTATTCACTCATCTAATTTAATGTCTAGTTTATAATGGTATATTATAGTATTGTTTATTATGAATTGTGGTTGTGTGTATTATAAGCTATTGAAGACATTAAATTTATTTAAAGAGTAAAAAATCAGAAAACATGAGGGAGTTACATCTAGTGCATAAGAACATTTTGATGAATTTTACATGGATTATCCTAATTTGGAGAACCTGGTAAAATAATTTTATTTAATTTATAGTTTAATTCACTCACGTTATTTTTAAGGGGATTAAATGAAATGTTCTTGGAAAATAGAAATTAAAACATCAAGAACAAGGATATGAATATATTTCAATACCATAATCCACCCATTAATTCATAAATTTAATGCTTGAATTTTGATAATAAAATAAAATTATTTTATAATTTAAATGATTAATTATTTTACACTTATATAATTATATCATTTATATTTAAAATAATGTGTTAATTTATAGGAAATGAGTATATCGAGATAAATTGATCATGATTTACAAAAAGGAGGCCTCCCATAAGAATGGATGATTTCATGATATTAAACCAATTTAAACTACGAAAACATTACATGTGGTTAAAAAATTACATGGGGTGAGAAAATTACACATTGTGAAAGAATTACGCGTGTTGAAAATGTTGGGATGTCCCAAATGAAGGAGAGATTCGACGCAATTAATGGAAGATACATTTTTTATGAACATGGGACCATCGATGATCAGTTTTTGCCCATTATGACACAATTGAAATCAGAATTAGTCAAATTGGAGTCAATAAATTGAGGCTTGGATTCTCCTTTAAGAGAATCCAGAGACCAATGCTTGGAGAGTGAACTTGTTCTGTATAGGGTCCTCAACCATTTGACCTCACACTCTTTTATCTATGTTTTATTTTTCCTACTTCCTTCCCTCTTACTCTCCCATCAGTTGTATGTGGTGGTAACTTTGGAATTATTCTACGGTTATGTACATGAATGAGAAAGGTTTAACTATATTTATTCCTTTTATTCAATTCATTTATTTGTTTTGATGCAATTTATTTATCCAAATCCAATCTTCTTATTTTTGATTAATCATGAAAATTGGATAATAAATATAATAGAAAGATGTTAATTATATAATGTTTTACCCTAAATTGTGGTATTACCATTATTGTATCAAGGTTATCATGCTTTTAAAAGGGTATCGAGACATATTGGATTCAATGAAGCTCTAAATTACAAGACAAAGTGAAAAAGGGGATTTCCATGTTGATCTGGGGAAACCATAAAAATTAGATCCACCCCACCTCATCTCCAACTCCAAATATGGATTAATAAATTTAATTTATAAAAATACAATTTTATATGAACCGTAAATGTATAAAACCCTAATACACCTTTAAATTAGATTTCTAATCAAATAATCTGCTTCGCTATCGATTATTCCTTTCTCCAAACTGTTTCTAAAACCCCAATATGATTATTATCCAGTTTTTAAAATCAATTATTTTAAAATACCTAGTTGAACTACTTCATAATCTCTATGGGTTTTACTTAAATAATTAATAATTACTATATTTTAATTAATTATGTTTCACAGTTTCAGTTATTTGTAAATTTGGTATTTTGGTAAGACTCAAAGGGAAATAATGATGTTTTTTGTCATATCCAACTAGCTCAATTTCCATGGATGGTTGATAATGAATTTTTATGTTAATTTTAGTTTAAATTTATTCTTTTATTTAATTTTCCCAAGATATACCAGAATGTTCATAATGAAATATCAGATTTTTAGAAATTAAATTCTTGAGAACAATATGTGTGAAAAAGTTAAATAAAATTTTGAATTTGATCCCAAACATGAGAAAAGCCTAAGGATGAAAAAAGAAGCTATAAATATGGATGAAACCAAAACCAATCATGTTATCAGGGCCCCAATGAGAGATCCCGAGCTGTGTATGCCTACAGAATACCAAAAAATTTCAAACATAATACTTTAACAAAGAATCATTGGGTTACCCATCACATAAAATAACATTAATATTAATCTAGTGATCATTCTGATGATTTAAAGCCTAACAAATTTTTATGCACTTCGCCACAAAATCCAAAAAATGCATATGGGGAACTTTTTAAAGCTATATGAAAATTTTCAACTCCATAATTATTCAATTGATTTCATAATGCTTGACCTATTCTAATTTTATTTTTGAGAGTGATCTCAATAGAGGATTCAAATCTTTATATCACATTCCATTACTTCATATGATGAGTTAGAAAAACAATTCTCTACTATATATTCCCACCATTTAAATAAATAGATATCAGGGTAAAGATTTTAAATTTTGCATATATTAATGAAAAAAAATCTCTACTCTTCCTAGGAATTCAATATAAATATAACAAACAAATTCCTTCATCATGGTAATAATTTATGTATTATAATCAAATCCTTTTACAAGGTACTTGCACAGAGAAATAAGTAGATTATGGATGATTCTATAGGATAATAAATTATAAAAAATAACTATAGGAAGTATTCATCCTACTTGATGAGATTTAAGAAAACAAATTCCAATGGAATACTGACAGAACATAAAGAAGAGATATCCACATGTTCAAAAAAAATAACTCAATAGAGGCAAAGATGGAATCGCTAACAAGAAAAATGGATACAATAATGGCCAAAAAATATAAAATCCAATGTAAACATACAGATGATGAAAATTATACCGATTATAATCATGGAAATAATTTTAAGGGTACAAAAAACAAAAAACACAAGTGAAAATGAATTTTTAGAGCACATCATGATTCCAGACACCCTAAGGACCTTCACTCACAATCTAGGACTATATGATAGTGGAGACCATGAATAATTTTATAACATCAATGAGGGATACTATCAAATAAATTTCATCTTATCAAAATTATAAATTTGAATTAATAAATGAGATAAAGTGTGACTCATTATTTCAGATGAAGATACTTCAAACCCCTGAATTCCAAGATGGAAAAATCAATGAGAATCATACAGACATACAATGAGGAACATTTCTTGTATTCCCTAAAGTGTACCCTTGTCAAGATTTAAAATTCATAGCTCTAAGGAGTAGTAAAAACAGTCATTATCATCTCAAAGAAATCAAATTATAATAATAAAATCAAGAAGATATAGAAAAGTGTAAGGAAAATCTAGATAAAGAAGCTAAATAAGGACCACTACAATTCAAGTCAAGGTTTCATTTTATAGAAAAAACGGAACAAGTGAATATTTATGCGATGAAAGGTAATTTTTTTGAACAATAAAAAAAATTTATTCCTTCACAAACATTCCAACCTATAATGAATTTATGAAATAACTAGTTACCAATTTGATTTAGTTGATGGAAATTGGCACAATTTCACTCACACATGAGTGCTCGGTAGCAATATCAATAGACATGTAAAATAAGAATGGTTATCTAGGTATATTTTTGATTCCCAATTTTTTCTTCGCTAATAAATTGGAAAATATTTTTGTGACTTTGTTTCAGGTTTAAATATCATTTCATAGACCACATTCAAGAGTTTGGGAATGAAAGGATTGAAGCCCACCAGAGTTAGAATATTCGTGGTAGAATCAATAGTGAAATATCCCCAAGGGTTCATCAAAGAGATATGGATAAAATTTAGAAGACTATACCTCTCAGTTGACTTTTAAATGTAGGACATAGAAGAGGAGAAGACTCCACTCAATCTATGGAGAACATTTTTAGAAACCGGGAAAATACTGATTGACATACATTGTGGGGAGCCATTTTTAAGAGTTGGTAATGAAAAAGTGACATTCAATATCCATCAGGAAATAAATATATATGAAATAATAGTTGATAATGTGATTTAAGAATATTAAATACACGGTACTGGGGGTGTGTAGCACCCCAATATTTCTATGAGATATTTTTATGTTATTAAACTTGTTTCCTTTTATTTATTTATTTGTCTTTTTTAAATTATTTGATGTCTTCTATTGTACGATACACCAAGATAATATATTTTGTTATTTTACACACTATCTTATCTTTTATTATATTTAAAACTATGTAAGATTTGTGTTACACACAATTTCATGTTCTTTTCATTGAGTTTATTTCACACAGGACCGAGTTTAAATGAACAACTCAATATTATTATATTACCTTATAACCTAGCCATTGTAATGGTGGGTATGAACAATATTAACTGAATCATTAAAATATTCTTTACACATGATTATATAATTTATTATTTGGGGATAATTTAATTATAAGTGAAAATAAAACCACTTTTAAATAAATGGAATTGTTTATTTGGAAAAACTATTTAATTGAAAAAAATGAATTTATAAAATAATAAAATCATTTTTTAAATATTTATTAATGTCTTATATAGGTGATATATATTCAATATAATTTTATCATTAATAGTATATGTTTTCTAGACATGTTATAAGAAAAAAATTGGAATAAAAGAAGTATTTTTCCAAAAATGTAGTTTTTACGCCTTTTGATGTTTCACCCATTTTAATTCAAGGTTTTAAAATATTTTTATATTATATTTTACAAAATAACATTCTTCTTTAAAATAAGGCTATAAAAATTTACTTTGGATGAATTTTTGAATTTGTTTGATATGTTTTAGGTTTTGATGAATAGTAAAAATATACTACATTTTAATTAAAAAAACTATTTCATCAAAATAATTTTTATTGTTTACTTATATTATTTAGTGGTTTTAAATAATAAATATATTATATTTTTATCAGTTAATTTAATTTAGTTCATTGGAATTAATTTTACGTTGAATTCATATTTAAAACATTTCAATCTTTTAAAATGTTTTAACTTTTAAAATAGATTTTCTCATTCTGAGAAAAAGATTTATTTTAAAATAATTAGGGAAATTTTTTTTTATTAATTCTTTAAAATTGATTCTATATTTTTAATTGATGATCTAAAAATTATTTAATTGATTAAAATCTATAAAATAATTTTTATTAAAATTATAATAACCATTAAAAGACAAAAACACTTGAAAATTTATTAATGGTTCAGTATATCTTGATAATAATCATCCAAGAGTAAATTTATTTATCATATGGAAACATATTAAAAATACAATGACACTACTAATATTTTATTTCAAGTGATGTTAACGTAGTCACTTCATGTCTTAATTAATTTACTATTTCTAATGTTGTATTTTATAGAATAAATATTAAAATATAAGTATTATTATAAAATATAAATAAAATTATCTTATTTAATGTAATTTATTTTTGCTTTTTATCAAAAAAATAAGTATATTAAATAATTACATAAAACTGATGTAGTAATTATTTTTTAATGAAAATAATATAATAATGTTATTAAAAATATTAAAATGAATATAATTTTGGATAATTAATATATAAAAAGAATTATAGATGACCATGAACCATTGGGGATATAATAAACTATTTTTTGGGGGATAAAACTCTATTGCGGTATTTAAAAAAAACAATAAATTGAATAGTGTAAAATTTGTCAAAATTTACTGTTTATCGAAATAATGTATTATTAAATTATTTAAAAAACCTAAAACAATACAAAAAATATAAAATTATTATTATATCATGTAAAATGTTCTAAATTATTCCTTAATGAGCTATTTTTTATCAAATAAAAAAAATATTTCACCCTTTTAATATTGAAATATTTGTTACCTTAGGTCAAAATTAGAGAGAATTATTAATTTTTAATTTAAATGATGAGGTTTATATTGAAGAAAAAAACATCTCAAAAAATTAATTGGTTGACTATATTACAATCTTATCTAATATAATATTAAAAACTAATACATTTTGGAGGTTTTTGGCTAGATTTTAATCTTATTATAAATTAATAGTTTTGGAGCTTCCAAATGTGCCCCTCACCTAAATTATAAAAGGGAACATTTTACCTCACAACATCACTTCACATTGTGCCTTAATTATAAGACAACCCATTCCCATTTACCTTATAAACTTTATTATTTACATTCTATAGGCATGGGTATTTTAAAATACCAACTATGGAACCTTTAAGAGGAGATCTAGATGAATCTCGTTGAAGAAGAGGTAATCTCCTCTATTGATTGTTTCAAACTTATTTCTTCTTATAAGTTCTCTTAATGAGTTTTATGAATTATAATGTAATAAATCTAGTATAACCGGTATACCAAGATGTTATTATGATTATATAACAACAATATTTCACCTTCTATCCATCCTATGAAAAATAAAATCACCACGTGTGTGTACGTACGACTTGTCGTCTCCACACTATGGTGTAATTTGTTTTTTCACCAATACCTTACATGGATGGGTATAATGATAGAAATAATAACTATATATGATCATTATAACTATATTTCGACTCTTTTAAAATATATTTACCTTCTACTTCAACACCATTGCATAATTAAGAGAATGACATTGTCTCTCTTACGTACATATGGATGACCATATCCATGATGCGAACTGATTCATTTGAAATGGTCATCATTAAAGAATGATTATATAAATGTTTAGAATTAATAAATAATGTATATTATATTAATATTATTTTTTAAATCATATAACTATTTTCTAATAAGAGTAACATGAACTTATCTGAAAAAACATGCGTAAAAAAATAATCACGTAATACCCAAAGGACGAGTAATTATGTTATTAACAAATGTGTAATAATATGATCACTTATGATATAATGAAAATGAATATGATTATGGAACACGTTAATGACATTTTTAAGACATTATATAGTAGGTTCATACATTTATGAAGGTACCTAGACTTATGTTAAGGGATAATTTCCCAATCTCATTATTATCTGAGACTGTTTATATTTAAGTATTTACTGGGGGAATATTTATCATCCAGGTCCATGTTTCAAAAATATTTATTCCAAAATAATATTTATATTCATCTAAAAATTTTTAAATTCAATTTTTAAATTTGGTTAAATTATATTAAAAGGTATTAATGAAACCTTTTTCATTTTATATAAGAGGTATATTTGACTTATCTGACAAAAGTATGAGAGGAATGTTTTATTTAAACTTATAAAGGATAAACAATATTTTAAATTTTTATAAAGCCCCATTTAAATGATATTTCCTTTAAAATATTTCAAGTTTATCTTCAAATAATTTATTTTATTATAAAATTTCATGCCCTTTTAAGAGAAGAAAACATTTTTGAAGAAGAAACGATATTTTTCTCAATAAATAATTTCCATAGTTCAATGAAAATTATTTTCCTTCAAAGATCATAATATTTAAAAGGGTTATGTTTCAAGTATTATAACACTATTATAGTTTTATTATGTTTATACAATTTATGAATTCCATTTGTTTTTCATGGATTATTTTATTATCGATTGATATTTATGGAAATCCATTTTTTCCCTTGGGTTGTGATGTGATGAAGGATTTATGTTTTTGTGGAACACATAAGAATTATTTCATTATGATATTGGTGGGAACTATATCTCTATCCAATACATTGGGTAAATATTGAAAACTCATTAAGTATATATGTTATGTATGAACCTGATTTCGTCTTCACAATTCTATGATTGTACCCATATTTTTTCCATAATTTTATGTGTGGGCCTGGTTATACATGTACATATTTTTAAGAAAGGGATTTATTTCATGACATTAATTTAATTGGTGAACTTATTACTATTAATACATATTCACAATGTTAAACGTTTATTTTTATTCCACAATTTCATGTCTTATGTTAATGTTATAATCTCATAGATTATGTTCTTTGATTCCCTTATGATTCATGTCTTAACAACTGTCAAAAATTCAATCCATGATATTTGATATACAGGGTATGATATTTTATATTCATTATAATTTTTTCATACTCTTATTTTTATGATATGCCGAAATATTTCCTTTTTATACCCTTACTGAGAATCTGATATGACCTCATTATTTGTTTTCTTTTCTTTAGGTTATAAACATAGGTTTATGTAGGGGTACTAAAGGGGAAGACCTTCATGGGAGATATTGAAGATCATTCACCAATTTAAAATAATATATTCCATGTTTCCAAATTCACTAAACTAATATGGTTTTTTGAAACAATTTTTTTAATGCATTATATATTATTTAATGATTATGATAACTCTAGATTATAGATTTTAGAGAGTGGTTTCAGGCCATCTATGATTTTAAAAGAAGAACTCACCACAACAATAAAAAATAATAATCATATATTGGTTTTCATTTTTAATAATGAGGTTTGAAAAATCATTAGATATGGGAGAAAAGAAGTAGAAAAAAAATATCTCAAAGGGATAGATGTTCTATTTGTTAAAAGTTATAGTAAAAATATGAAAATTTTTTCAGTTGTGTTACAAAAGAAAAGCTACGGAATTCATCAAGATGGTTTGAATTGTTATGTTAAAATGTGGATTAATTATTTTCCTGGGTATAATGGCCAAAGTAAATCTTCAACATGTTGGTGATGAAAGATGGTGAATAATTTCCAATTAAAAGGAAAATCAACTATAGAAAATGATATTTATCCATTTTAGCTATATATATTTTGAGACCATATTAATAAAAGATGGTACCAATGATCTCCCCATTTTAAATTATGATTACACTCATAAGTTTGATTATTTTCAAATGGAGACGATTGTATAGAGGACCTTAAAATAAAAGAAAGTAATATCGTTATGCATATTCAATATAGTTCATATGGTTGTGTGTCATCCAATGAAAACAAAATACTTAAATAGAAAGTGGTACATAGTATTATATATCTTCATGAATATATTTTTATGTCTTGGCTTATGGATATCACAGAACAATTTGTTGGGAAAAATTTCTCAAGGTAACATTGCAGTATTTTTGGGTTGATTGTGTTTGTTGACAAAGAAGGTTTTCATGGATATTTTTCGAGTTCCCAAGAAGTTGTTGACAATCCTTGTTGACAAAGAACGATGACAAAGGAAAGAACGATATGGAGGCGGTACGAAAGAGCAGTACAAGGTGTCGCCGTTTCCCAGTGTTTGCCAAATTTTTGGGGTCCAAAATTTGGAGTTTGGTGAGCATCGCGAAAATAGGATTTCCATGAAGAGCATAATTTAATATCGAAAATGCATGAATTTCGCGAAGATAGGATGAATGGTTTGGAAATCGCGAAGACCATAAGAATGGAGGTGGTGATGCTTCGCGATTTCATCAAAGCTTCGTGAATGGAAGACTTGAAGCGCATAGCGGCGGTGAAGGGCTTTGCGAGGGAGCTTCGCGCCAAAGGCGCGAAGGAATGTTGACGGTAATGCTTCGTGACTACGTCAAGCTCCGTGAACGAAAACTTTCCGTGGTGCTTCACGATTTGGACAGAATTCCGGCTGAAACTTTGGAGCTTTGCGATTTGAGATGACGTGGTGTTGACTTCACGTGGAATGGACGAGGGTCGGTGGAATCGCCTATAAAGAGAGGCCGGCCCCCTCGATAGAAGTAGAGAGAATTTTCAGAGAAAATCCATTTCTCTCGATTTGCGAAGGTGGTTCGCGAAGCCAATGTGCTTCGCAAAAGAGGTGGTTCGCGGAGGCTATTTTAGCTCCATGAAATCTGCGAGCTCCGCGTTGGATGATTAAGCTTCACGAGGGACGTTGCATTGCGACGGCTTGAGCTTCGCGGTAGTGCTTTGCGAAAGTGCTTCGCGAAAGTGCTTCGCGAAAAGGCAGGAGCTTCGCGAAGGCTTGTTTGAGCTTCGCGAAATTGGGAGCCCAGCGATGTAAGGTGCTTTGCGAAGGTGTTTCCAAAGTGAATTGCACAGTGGTTAAGAGGAAAAGTGGTATTCATCAGTGGATGAAAGGTGGACTATAACAAAGCATCTATCAGCAGTTGAGGATGCATTATTTCATGCAAGTGAAGAGACCTACAGGTCTATAAACTGTGAGTGGATTCACTTCCAGAGTAGTGAGCTTAAGAAGAGGAAGAAGGAGATCCTCTCCACTGGCAATGAGCCATAGAGAGACAAATAGTGAGTGACCCTTGGGAAAGCAGTGAACTGACCCAAAAAATTGTAAAGGCAGTGAGCCTGGGCATAGATGTGATCTAGCCCGAACTTTGTATCCACGTCTAGTGAAGATTAGTAGAATTTGGTACGACCAGCAACCTGTCGGCGTATGCTCCTTGGACGTAGCTCAGTGAGGGTGAACCAAGTAAAAATATTTTCATCTGTCTGCTAATTTTCCTGCATTGCATTTAAAGCATCATCATCAGATAAAGAAGAAAGTAAGTGATCATAACATACACACAAGTGAAAACAAAGTGACCCATTGTAACAAAGAGGTCAATATCCATTGGGATAGGAAGAACATTGAAAAATAATATCCATACCCTAATTCACCCCCCTCTCAGGGTATATAGGCCGTTAATGGTCCTAACAATTGGTATCAGAGGGTTTGGTTTCTTTTATCAGATTTGTTTGCTTCGACTTGGTGTAATCGATCTGTGTGGTTGAAGATACAGTTTTCTCTTATCACAATTTTCCATGGGAAAAGGAAAAGCATCAAAGAAAAATCAGAAGTCTGGTAATTTCCCTCATTGTGAAAGTGTTTTTGGAAAAAGTGTGATTCAACTAAAAGAATCAAACAGCATACTGAAGGAAGGTCTTGATGAATCTGATAGGGAAAAGACTGATTCACTCAATCATGATGTTCGAATGATTGAAGTACATGAGCATCAGAGTGATACTAAAACAGACGAAGAAATTGAAGGAAGAATAGATATGCAAGCTAAGTTAGAGGCTGCTCTTGAGGAGATAGATGTTTGGAGAGCTAAAACAATGAAATCTGACAAAGTTGTTCATGATGCCAAACTCTATATGCAGCAGCAGGAAGAAGAGAAGTCTGAGTTGATGGAAGAAATTGAGAAACTCAAGTTATCAACACGACAGAACTCAGAATCAGTTAGTGAGTATAATCATAAGATTGAAGAACGGAAAAGGGAGATCGATGGCTTGAATAGAAAAGTGAAAGATCAAGTCAAGTGTATTGAAGAACCTGATATTTCAAGTGATGTTAGAAACACTGATGAAATTAAATCTAATGATATTCGGATCCAAGCCCTATAAACGGAGATCAAAAAGCTAAGAAGTTTGAATCAAAGGCTAATTGACGTAGCTACTGATCTGAGGGAGAAAAATGAATCTCAAGATGAAGAACTGCGAAAGAGATCGGAAAAGGTTGAAAAATCAAAAGCTGATATCAAGGGAAAGAATCTGAACACAGATGAAATTCTGAATCTCAATGCCAGAAATGATGATCTAGCTACACAGTTGTCTGAACAAGTTCAAAAGAATCAAAGGCTCCAACAAGAGAATGAATCTATCTCTGAATCTGTTTCTCAAGAAAAATTGAAAGTAAAGGAGAAAAGTGGTATGGTAGAAAAGCTCACACAAGAATTGGAAGATGAGATGAGTCATGGAAAGTATCTCATAAAGGAATTCAATACCAAACAAAAATCAAGTGATATGAAGATTCAGAAGTTGGAAGAAGAGCTAGAATCAGTAAAGAAGGAAGTGGATAAATCCAATTCTAAAGGAATGCCAAAAAAGAAGGATGCCTTACACTTTCTATTTGATCATCCTTCGACAAGTGATGATAAAATGAACAACATATATGCTATTTCTGAAGAGAAACAACAAAATATTTTCTCAGCTCAAAGACTAGAAAGTTTCGGAAAATCTGGTATTGGATTTGATGAATCACCTCCCATGCATGATAAGAAGAGAGCCGTGAACAGTTCCAGGAGTGGAGAAAACCCTGTAGGTGCTGGAGATATGCCAAAGAGGTCAGTTACAAAAAGAAGTGACGACATATACTATTTCTGCGGGATTCATGGTCACACGTCAAGATTCTGTTCAGAGGCTCTGGAATACATTTCAGGCTGTGAAAACAGAAACCTTACTAAATCTGTGAATAAGAAGATGCATCATGAGAAATCAGAGAGAAGAGTTTCTCTGAGGAAAGCATCTTTTAGATGCTATTACTGTGGAAGAACGGGACACACCATGAGTATGTCTCAGGAATCTCAAGAGCCCCGTGTCAGAAGAAGAACTCATGGTGTATCAGAATCTCAACATAGAAATTATGAAACGAGGTATGCCTTTGATGGAGAATGTTTTATATGTTCAGATTTTTGGTATTTGGCAAAAATTACAGCAAGACTAATGCAAGGAAGGAAAAGGAACTCAAAAAGAGATTCTTGACTCCAGTGATGCATAATCAGATATTCTACACTAGGAGACAACATGGTAAGGCGAAGAATAGGCTTAGAGCCTCAGGGGAGTCACATGGAGATGAAAGAAAGGTGTATCAGTCACCTCCTCATTCATACTCACAATAGATCTCAAGAAGAGAATGTGAACAAACATGGAAGATTAAGGGGAGATCTACTCCAGTTGTGATAAAGAATAATAAATGTTTAATAGAGGACTCACCACTAGTGAAAAAGAGTGTGGTGAATCAGACATCTGATAAAATAAAGATGAACAATGAATGTAATGAAAAATTTTCATGTCATGTTCCACAACGGAAAAAAGAGGAAGGTTCAAGATCCCTGCAATGGTGGAAGAAGCAAGGGAAGATGACAAGCAAGGAGATTCCTACTTAGAGAAATAATCAAGGAAAATGGAATTTTGGAAGAACCTCAAAGAAGGAAATGTGTACTAGTGGGTCTATACCCCAAGTGATGAAAACAGTCAGGCCTACATAATCTACATATCAGAAAAAGGCTCAGCATGTGTGTAATGAATGCTTAGTCATATGGCCAGAGCAGTTGAAGTTGGCCAGGCAGCTGGAAGAAGCAAGAAAGAAGTGTGATTCACTCCAAGAAAGAATCAAAGGGTTGACCCATCAGGATCAACCAATACCCTCATCTTGAGGATTCAATAAATCCCCCTTTCCCTATACATATAAATGCTATTAACTGATGATTCATGTGTTTCAGGTTTTAGGGAGATACGATCCATGGGGTAGTGGCATATAAGGATGCGAAGTGGAGAAGTGATATGCTCTAGAGTTTAAATTGATTCAAATAAGGTAGAAGAATTTAACATGAATGGGAGAAACTGAGCACAATTAGAAGTGATTGTGTTATTAGCTTTATCTCTTGTTTCCTACACTGAGTTCCAACTCAATAGGCTTAGAGATTTGGTTAATGGCTCGATGCTGAGTGCCAAATTAGTATAAATGGTGCACGTGGAGAAGAATGGTTATGGGTCTCTACCGTTGGGCCTAACATATAGAAGTTTTGTGTAACACATGGGGATAATTCTATATCCAAATCATATTCAGGAACCATCAATGCCAAAATTGGATGACTTAGCTTAGACATTCCCTATCGAGGGAAGAAAGAAACACATAGAGAAGCAGCAATAATCATGCATCTCATGCTTATCTTTGTTATCTAACAATATGGTATCAGCTGAATGTTTTCAGGATACCAAGAAGCTGGAAGAGAAAATCAAAGGCATCTCAACAAAAATCTGAGAGAAGAAAGTGTCAAGTCTGTGACAGCGAGGAAGCCAAAGAGTCGAGCTGAAATTGATAGGCAGAATATCATTGGTGATCAAACAGCTCCAGTTCAGACTCGAAGAATGAAATCATTACAGAAAACATCGTTTTTGTCTCAAGTGGAGACGAAATGTTTTTTCGATGTAGCTGAAGATGAAAACTAGGTTCAGGCTATGAACGAAGAGCTTGATCAGATTGAGAAGAACTAGACATGGGAGATTGTTTCGAGACCAGCAGACAAGAATGTCATCGGGACTAAATGGGTTTATCGCAACAAGATGAATGAAGATGGCATAGTGATTCGGAACAAAGCACAACTAGTGTGCAAGGGATACTCCCAGATAGAGGTAATAGATGTTGATGAGACATTTGCACCAGTTGTAAGGATGGAGACAATCAGATTATTTTTTTCCATAACAGTGCAATGAAAGTTCAAACTGTTCCAGATGGATGTCAAATCTGCATTCTTGAATGGTGTTCTAGAAGAGGAGGTGTATATTGAGAAGCCAAATGGTTTTCTCATTCATGAGGATGAGAACAAAGTTTTCAGGCTGAAGAAGGCATTGTACGGGCTGAAACAAGTACCCAGGGCATGGTACTCAAGGCTTGATCAGTACTTGAAGAAGCTTGGTTTTCAGAATAGAGGAGTTGATTACAATCTCTATTTCAGTAATGACAGTAATCAAAGAATTATGGTGTTGTTTTATGTCAATGACATAATATTTGGCGGATCAGATGAAGCTCGGTGCAGACAGTTTTCCGAATTCATGAAAAATGTGTTTGAAATGTCAATTATTGGAGAGCTAACATTTTTCCTTGGCCTACAGGTGACACAAGGAAGGAATGGAACATTCATTTCTCAATATAAATATGCCAAGGAGGTCCTGAGATGGTTTGGAATGAAAAATTCCAAGGAGATGAAGACTCCGGTTGCCACCCGAAAGAAATTATCGAATGATGAAGATGGCAAGGCAGTTAATATCACATAATACATGCAAACTATTGGAAGTCTGTTGTACTTAACTGCAACAAGGCCTGATATTGTTTTTTCCACATTCCGAGCAGCAAGATATCATAGTAATCCCAAGGAAAGTCACATGCCTGCAGTGAAAAGAATACTTCGGTATATCTAGGGCACAATGGATTTTTGCATGACATATACTGATAAATCTCAGACAGAGTTATTGGGATATACTGATGCAGACTGGGCCAGTTCAGCAGATGATAGAAAATCAACGTCAGGTGGTGCATTATATCTTGGTGGATTGTGTATTTCATGGCTAAGCAAGAAGCAAGATTGCATTTCATTGAGCACCGCGGAAGCTGAATATATTGTGGCCACTCAAGCATGCACACAGTTATTATGGATGAAGCAATAGCTTGAAGATATGGGAGTTGAAGTGAAGTCTCCGATCAGAATCCATTACGATAAATCAAGTTCTATAAATCTCAGCAAAAATCCCGTACATCACTCAAGGACAAATCACATTGAGATAAAGAATCATTTTATCAAAGAGAAGAGTGAGAAGGGGATCGTGAAGTTAGAGTATGTGCCTACAGAACTATAGGTTGCAGAAATCCTGACAAAAGCCTTACCCAAGGAAGCATTTGAAAGGCATAGACTGGCTCTGGGAGTTCAGTCGATTTCCCACACATGAAATTGTGTGGATGTGGACCCCCCCTCTCCCCGAGGTATGATGTGTTTTTCCCAAATGTGCTGATATGTGTTCTCTACTTTGTTACAGACTACAAAGGAGTAACCTTTGGGTTCATTGACAAAGGGGGAGAAAATAGTGATTGTTCAAGGGGGAGACAGTGTGGCTATTTGAGAAATCATTACAGATACAGGGAGAAGCTGACCAGTGGAGCAGCCAGATAGTGGGAGAAATGAGAAAGGGGGAGATTTTTATATCTGACGATGCTAGAAGTGATCGATCAAAGCATAGATATCACGACAGCTGAGGATCATGATAAATGCAGAACAGTGATGTTGGAATGGTGTGAAAAGGTGTCCAGCTATCACCAATTGGGATCAGTGTGGTTCAACAATTGGTATCAATTTAAGAATTGGTATCATGATGGAATCGACAATTGGTGTTTGACATGAAGTGATTCATTGATGAAATTTTCATACTACTCTTGTTTCTCACGCCGAGCATTGCTCATGT
Organism: Viscum album; assembly: GCA_963277665.1. Taxonomy (NCBI): domain Eukaryota; kingdom Viridiplantae; phylum Streptophyta; class Magnoliopsida; order Santalales; family Viscaceae; genus Viscum; species Viscum album. Next base: position 1,819,277,692 of record OY728161.1, on the reverse strand, counting down.
GGTATTAGAGTACTTGTTAAGAGATTCCTTAAATGCTATCAAAATCGAAAGAGGTGAATGGTGGTAGCGGCTGGAAGAAGAATCAGTGAGGTATCAATGTGCAGAAAATCATTCTGAGCAGAGTTGTGAAGAGTTGTAAACAAACCCAAAGGGGGAGATTGTTGGGAAAAAATCCCTCAAGGTAACATTGCATTATTTATGGGTTGATTTTTTTTGTTGACAAAGCATGTTTTCATGGATATTTGTCGAGTTCCCAAGTAGTTGTTGACAATCCTTGTTGACAAAGAATGATGACAAAGGAAAGGATGATATGGAGGCGATACAAAAGAGCAGTACAAGGTGGCGCTGTTTCCCAGTGTTTGCCAAATTTTTGGGGTCCAAAATTTGGAGTTTGGTGAGCATCGCGAAAATAGAATTTTCACGAAGAGCATAATTTAATATGGCAAAGGAATGAATTTCGTGAAGCTAGGATGCATGGTCTGGAAATCGCGAAGGCCAGATGAATGGAGGTGGTGATGCTTCGCTCTTACGTCAAAGCTTCGCGAACGACATAGTTGAAGTGCATAGCGGTGGTGAAGGGCTTTGTGAGGGAGCATTGCGGTGAAGGCATGAAGGAATGTTGACAGTAATGCTTCGCGACTACATCATGCTCCGCGAACTAAAACTTGCCATGGTGCTTCGCGATTTGGACAGAATTCCGGCAGAAACTTTGGAGCTTCACGATTTGAGATGACGTGGAGTTGAATTCACGCGGAAGGGACGAGGGTCGGTGGAATCGCCTATAAGTAGAGGCTGACCCCCTCGAGAGAGGTAGAGAGAATTTTCATAGAAAATCATTTTCTCTTGATTTTCGAAGGTGGTTCACGGAGCCAGTGTGCTTCGCGAAAGAGGTGCTTCACGGCAGCTATTGTAGCTCTACGAAACCTGCGAGCTCCATGTTGGCTTAGTAAGCTTCGCGAGGGACGTTGCTTTGTGACGGATTGAGCTTCGCGGTAGTGCATCGTGAAAGTTCTTCGCGAAAGTGCTTCGCGAAAGTGCTTCGCGAAAAGGCAGGAGCTTCGCGAAGGCTTGTTTGAGCTTTGCGAAATTGGGAGCCTAGCGAAGTAGGGTGCTTTGCGAAGGTGTTTCCAAAGTGAATTGCCCAGTGGTTAAGAGGAAAAGTGGTATTCATCAGTGGATGAAAGGTGGAATATAACAGAGCATCTATCAACAGTTGAGGATGCATTATTTCATGCATGTGAGGAGACCTACAGGTCTATAAACTGTGAGTGGATTCCCTTACAGAGCAGTGAGCTTAGGAAGAGGAAGAAGGTGATCCTCTCCACCGGCAGTGATCCATAGAGAGAGAAACAAGGAGTGACCCTTGGGAAAGAAGTGACCTAACCCTAAACATTGTAAAGGTAGTGAGCCTGGGCATAGAAGTGATCTGGCCTGAACTTTGTATCCACATCTTTTGAAGATTAGTGGAATTTGGTACGACCGGAAACCTGTCGGCATATGCTCTTTGGACGTAGCCCATTGAGGATGAACCAAGTAAAAATCTTTGCATCTATCTGCTAATTTTTCTGCATTGCATTTAAAGAATCATCATCAGATAAACAAGAAAGTAAGTGATCATAACATACACACAAGTGCAAACAAAGTGAAACTTGTAACAAAGTGGTCAAGATCTAGTGGGACAGGAAGAACTTTGAAAAAGAATATCCATACCCTGATTCACCCCCCTCTCAGGGTATATAGGCCCCTATTGGTCCTAACACAATTATAGGAATTTAAATGCATCCCTAAATATTAGAGGCAATTTAATATGATTCATCGATTTAAAATCCATAACTTCTACACTAAAAATGGAACATAATTTTTCAAGAACTAGGTAGTGGAATATCTAGATAATTATATAATTTATAATTTGGATTCATTAGTGAGGACTCTTTAATAGATATTTTTTTGAGAGAAAAAGCAGATGAATGTTAAAAAGGATTAAACTATTATAACAATAAAGTCCTAACTAGTGATGTATTTGAATGATTCAGTTCTTGCAGTGGTTAAAATATTCAAAAGAGCTCTTGTAGGTCTAAGTTTTGATTTTCCACCATCATAAATTTGGTATATAAGGAATATCAAACATAAATCCATTTGAGTGTTTGTTTGTACATGTTTTATTCTTAATAAATTGAGGAATACAAACTTAAAAGTGAATAGTGATAACTTTATTCCCCTTATATATTCATCAATGAGAAAATATTACATATTCATCAATAAAAAACATGGAAAACAAATTCCTAGAAATGATGTTTAATTTTTTAAAACTGAGTAAAATTCAAAAATAGATGACCGGGTTTCATATTTTGATAAGTAATTTTTGTATAAAAATGATCATGTTTATAAAGAGTAGAGTGATGAGGATATTTTTGGATGAGGAGATAAATAAGTTTTAAATAACTGTAATTCTTTCTATAATGATGCTGAATGTGTATATATTATAACAACAACAAATAGAAAATCTTTCAATGTAATGGTCACTGAATGAATCCTTTTTTGTTACTAAATATCCCTAGTTCACATAAGAAGTATGAATTTATGAATGTAGAGATACTTTCAGTCTAAGGTACAGATGAGAAACATTGATAAGGCCACTTAGGGTTGCCATTGGTAAAAGGATATGAATGAATATATTGAAAAATAATAATAATAAATCAAATCTATTATGTTATTCTAAGAACTAATAAAAAGGATGTTCTTAAAACAAAATGAGTTTTTTTGAACAAAATTTTAAAATATGGATAACCAATATTGAATAAGGAATGAAAAGTGTGTAATGGGTATTCCTAGATTGAAGGAATTGATGTTTTTGAGATGTTTTCACTTATGTTACGACTTGAATCAACATGATTATTTTTGTCTATGACTATGAATAAATGGTTAAAATATAAAATATTGATGTAAATTTTTTATTCATTATTAGATTATTAGAAAACTTGTTTTATATTTAAAAATGGATATTTTATTCATAGATGAAGATGGATATAATGTGGTTTCATTGAAGAAGGATTTATATATACTAATACAAGCTCTAAGATCAAGGTACTCTCCAGTCAACCAATATTTTGATATGTTTGATTTTCATATATAATGGTTTGACAATAAACTACTCATCCTAAAGGGGAATTATTACTGCATAATAGTTCTTATAGTGGTAAAAGATATCATCAATGGCATAACACCCTTTCAATTTATGTGATTTTTCTATTCAAATTATTTTTTTGATAGCTTAAGTTCCACACAAGACCATGTATAAAGAAACCATAATATAGTATCCCATTATAACCAAATCAAAAAAATTGGAGGGTATGAATGTGAATAACTAACTTATGAAAAATATATGTAAAAAATAAATTCACTGAATATCAGTTTATTAGAAATCGAAATAAAAATAATTTTAAAGTAAAAGGAAGGGTAATATGAAAAATATTAGTTATGCACCCAACCTGTTTTTATATTTATAAAATAAAATAATCTATATTAGTTAATTATTTAAATGAAATTTATATATTATATATTCAATAATATTTTTTAACATTAATTTAATATTTCAATATCTATTGTATAAGAATAAATAAAATATTTTTCTAAAAAAATATTTTTCTACAAGTTATTTTCATCATGTTTTTTACACAAATTTTAAAATTAACATAATAACCTTATATTATTTAATTTTATGAAATAGATTCTTTATCTGGAATCATGATGTTAAATTATGGTAAATAGGTGCATTTTAGTTTTAAGGATTATGAATAGAAACTGTAATTAAATTTATCATCTCTATAATCTGTAATATAGGTTAACCTAGGACAAAACTAAGTGTTAAGTTCATAATTTTAATCCAAATTCCATTGCAAAGAATGATATTCGACCCTTATCACATTCACGTCAAAATTTAACTCTTTAATGAAAATTTGAAAATGAGATATATAATATTTAATAAAAATAAAAATTCAAATTTTCACTCAATGAATTTTAAATATCTCTAATTTTCTTCAAATTTAGAAAAAATCATGTGTGGAAATTATATGCAATTATGATTGAAAAGTACTTTACCACAATGACACTTAAAATAGGTAATGTAAATGGTCAAACCAAAAGATAAGTTTTAATTTATTATTTAGAAATGTAAAAATTTTACTTGTTGATGAGATTTGAAGTATATAAAACCATATCCTCTAGTCTATTGATATTTGGTATCATTTATCTTGATAATGACATAATTATATTTTTTCATTTTAACAATTCCATGTTTTATTGTTCCCTCCTTTCTAAAAGGACATCCATTATGATAAAGTCATAAAAACTCATTTAGCAATATTTAATGACAATAACCTACCAAAATACCTTCTAACAATATTTAGAAACATTATAGTTGTGATTGTATTCCCAAAATACCATCCCTAGGATCCTTAAGCGTATATGTAATGGAGTCTATACAAAGAAGAGGTAATTGTTTTAACTGAACACTTTATTTTTGTACTTCATCTTTAGATCCTATAAATATATGGTATATATAATAAATAAATAACATAATTATCCTCAAGATACTATAATTTTATTATGAATATTAAATATCCATTATCATACTTATTTCCCATCAAATTAGAAGTGAAATTGTGGCTCGTGCATACATATGGCTTTCCGTCTCAATCAGTGATGCAATTAATTTTACACCTCCATATTTCATGGATAGTTATTATGTTGAGTTTAATTATTATGTATTATACTTCTGTAATAATTATAGGTATGGAATTATAATATCAAATCTATAATATTAACTTACAATCCATTAAAAAAATAATATCGCTCGCACATAGGTGTGAGCTACCACATCCAAGAAGGGATGTGATTTATTTTTCATTTATGAATTACATGGATGGTAATATGGATTGATTTAATTAATATAAAATGTTATTTTGATATATTATGGATTCTGGGATGTTTAATTATTATTTACCATTCTTTTATTATATCTATTATATTGTGATAAACTATATTCATGTAGAAGTATGACCTACTGTCTCCCTGAACCATGTATGTAAATTTTCAGTCTCTAAATTTTATGGATTAATCTAAAAAAATATAATTAATATTTATAAAATTTATATAATTATTATAATTATTGATATGATATAACCCCTTTCAATTTATAATTAATTAATATACATAACCAAAACATACATAAAAAATGAAGCAGTTATTACCTAGAAAAATAATTTTAATGAACAAATGTTAATAAACCGAGGAAAAAATATTATAATTAAATAATATATTGTATCATATATATATATATATATTTATTGTTCTAGAATATATTTATAAAAAATCTATATTTATTATATATGATATTCTTACACAAATTAAGGAATTCAAAATTGAGGCAACGTTTAATTTCCAAATTACATTTTTATTTTTGAATTTATAAGTTTATGTATTCATTGAGGGAATTATTTTTTATTTATATCATAAAAATAATATAATTTATCATCCTTTGGTTATTTATATAAATTAATATTTGTTCCTTTCATTTTCCTCTCATTATGTACTCAATATATGCATTTTTGTAATGAATACTTTCATTTTTTCTACTCAGACGAGAATATTTAGTTTCAAGGTATATATTTTACTTAAAATTTATTAATGGATACTTTTATAATTATAAATATATTTAATAAATAATTTTTTTTTCAGATGATTTACTTTCTAAATAAAGGTTTAAAATGAATATTGTTTTCATTTCTAAATATGGTATTTTTTTGACCTTCTTTTAGATGTTGGAAAGTAATTTTTTTCTTAAAATTTAGGGAATGAAAGGAATTTAACCCCATCAAGATTTCTCATTACATTGGAGAATAATTTAAAATTATTCAATATTTATTTAAAACTAATTATTTCAATAATTTTTATGAAATTTATAATTTTTAAGTAAGTGTTTTCAAAGTGAATTGGTATTTTCATGATGAAATTTTCCAGGGAGAATTTGACTATATTTTCATCAATGTTGACATACTATTTTAAATAATATTAATTAATCAAATTTTAATCTTACGATACCACCATATTTATTTTCTAGGGACGTCTTATCATCAGATAGACTTGGTAAAGTATATATAATTTGTATGAGAGTTCTTCCAATACAATATTTTATTTATTTTTAAGGAATTTTTATAAAGTTATGATGTATACTAATATAACTAATGCCTTAAACATATTTTGTTAAGGGTGGGGGACTATAATTACATACACTCTTTATGAATTTGTAGGTGTTATGAGGAAAACTCGATTAGGTATTTAGTTCAGTTCTTATCCAATTATGTATATGTCTTTACATAAGGCCTTGATTGTATTTTTAAGTGTCATGGAACATTGATTTTAGGGTATGTTTTATTTGTCTGTAATTATTTATTCCATCATTATGAAATTATTTATTGATTGAAATGAGTTTATTTGAGTAGTTTCTTTATATATGTGGATAGATTTCGAACTCATGTAAATTTTTGTTGTCATTATTTGATCATAAATGATTTTCACCATATTATTCATATCTTATTTAGATCTCATAGTTTTTAATTCCATTACTAAGAATCTTGACACACCCCTTATTATGCTTCCTTTCCTTAAGTTGTTAGAAACCGTTTGATGATTGACATCTAGGATTATTGTAGTGGGAATAAAGATGATCCCAAAGAAAATATTATGTTTTATTGGATGTTATTAAATTTATTATATAATTCAATTATGTATCTAGTTTAACAAGAATTTTAAACTAATTGGTCCTTTCAGATGTTCTTTCTTGTATTTGTACTAATGTAAAAATGTGACCGTTGGCTCTGAGCTACTGTGGTTGGGGTCTTCATAGTTGTCATTAGAGGAAGTTTAGTAGAAACTATGAGATCTTGGTTTTTTAAAACATAGTTTATGGAACATAACCATATTGTAGTCTTTGAGAATATTCCACAAGAAACCAAGATTATTTTTTTGAGATTAATTGTACATAAATTTTTAATTTTTTAAGTGTTTCACATGTTTTGATATTATACATTATGATTCATAATGTTATTGTTTAAGATTCTATGTTACATTTTTTTAAATCACATATAGTTGAATGAATAAAAACTATAGAAATGTACATAATCAATATATAGATTTACCTATTGAGAAATATAATAAAGTTGGAGTTGGAGTTGGAGATGGAACTAATTTTTGTAAACAAAATATTGGGGAAGATGGTTTTTGTTATTACCAAAAAACCATTCTTGTATGGACTATTATATTTATAAAAAATGTCCTTTTATGATGTTAGACCACTTCATCCATCATCAACCTCCAATATTTAATGGGACTAAAAATCAATTTATAACTGAGAAATGGATATGATCCATAGAGAAGACATTTCTATCTTTGGGGAGTAATGATATAGAAGAGGTTTTCATAATTGTTTATCATCTCTTAGGGTAAGAAGATCAGTGGTGGTCATTGATGCAAAACACTAAGGATAAATTAAAAATTGAGTGCATGGAATAAAAGGATTTTAATGAACTTTTTTTGGAAAAGTATTTTCCATGTAAACAATGAACACATATATATAGATAATTCAAGAGATTAGGACTAAAGGAAGAGGAAATTGAAGTGAAATATGAATCTATATTTACACGGTTTACAAGGAATACAAAAACCTTTTATGTAGTCCAAAGTGTAGGATTGACATTTTCATTGATGGGTTAAAACTAATCCTTTGGAAGGAAACTAATATACCAAACATTATCACTATAGAAGGATACAATATAAGGATCTATCAATATAGAGAAGTAATTTTAAAATCCTTATATCATTGAAGTAAATAAAGATAGTAAGAGTTTTAAAGATAAATAATTGATAAGGGTAATAAGAGAAAGAATAATTTTCCAAAATGTGATACTTGTGGAAGGAAACAAGTTGGTACATGTGTAAATGGAAAATGAGTTTTCTTCATGTGTGGAAAAAAGGCCATCATGTTCATGAATTCACCATTAAGGTATGATCCATCAATATATTGTTCTTTAACTATAATAATATGAGGCAATACTCAAACCAATGATCAAAACATCAAGGTAATTGACCACAAAAGAGTCTAAGGGGAGAAGGTCAATCTTTTTTCCATTACTAAAAATTATTTGGATATTCCTAGAGATGTGGTTAACTGTATAGTTGTCATCTACTATAGAATTAAAAATTTTGTATTATATTTCATTTATAACTAGTATTTTATATTTGGATTATTCTCCTAGGGTATCGTATATCCAGCTCAATGATTAGATATTGAGTATTAAGTGAGAAATTATAATAGTAGGATATCTGAATATAAAGTCTATAACTCATATCTGATATAATATTGTGGGATAGTAGTTATGAAAATATTTTTTGTTTTAAAATAATTGAATTTGACATAATTTTGGATATGGATGGGCTCTCCCAGTATTTATATTATATTAATTTTCCAGGAAGGTATGTTATATTTTATATTATGTTTCATCATTCAGTCATCTATTAGATCATGGATGAAATAAAACTTCCAAAAGGAAATGAATTATATTACATGAATTTTTTCTTTCAATTAATGAGGGACCTTTATTTGAAATGGTTGAGGTTAAAGTCAACCTGGAAAATCATCCTATTGTTTGAAAAGATTCTAATGTATTTCATGAGGAGTTGTTTAGTCTTCATCTGAAACATGAAGTTTAGTTTTCACTAGAACTCATACCATGTGATACCCCTATTTCAAAGACACTATATTGAATGGAACTGACTGGGTAATTAGAATTGATGACTAAACTATAAGAGAAATTAATATGGGATTAATTATTCCATGTTATTCCCTATAGGGTGAAAAAAAATATTTCTGTTAAGAAAAAAGATGGTTTGATGCCTCTTATCATTGATTATCATGAAATTAACAAATCACGATTATCAAAAACTATACTATACCCCATATTGGAGGTATTTTTGAAAAAAAATAGGGTTATATATATAATTACATGCTATATTTTGAATTTTGATATCATCAACCATGGATAATTATGTAGGACATTCCAAAGAAATCCTTCTCTATGAGGTATGGTCATTAAAAATTCTAGGTATTTCTATTTGAACATACCAATGATCCTGATATGTTTATAGATTTAATGAGTACAATATTTATATAAAACATTAATTAGTTTTTTGGAGTATTTATATATGAGATTCTCTTATAAACTAAAATAAAGTATGTGTATGAAGAACATATGAGGATTTTTTTTGAAAAACCTAAGTAATGAAAAGTTATATGTTAAAATTACCATGTGTGATCATTTGTTTCATAGAGTTTTATTATTGCTTCATATAATCTATTGTGAGGGTATATTAGTGGATCCTTAAAATATTATTGTAATTGATAAATTCTATTGACCAACGATGATAAATAAAATCCACATTTTTTTTAGGTTGTGTTAATACTATCATTACTTTGTGAGTTATGACTGCCAACTATATAATCCACTCACCAAGTTTACTCAGAAAGGGTTTATGTTCTTATTAATATACTAATATAAAGATATATATAAATAACTAATGATACTATAATATCTTGGCCTAACGTACCTTTAAAATGGTAGCTGAATAAGTTAGTTTTAAGGCCTCAAGCACATCTCCCTATATTCTAGAGGTTGTTAACATGTAATGAGGGTCTCAGAAGGTGATAATAAGAAGACTATACCCTCTAATCTGAGTATCAATGTGGTACAGTCACTATGAAATAACATAAAATAGTGGAAGTATTAAATAAATAAATAAAAGTACTAAAAAAATAATAAAAATAAACTAAATAAAAGTGGAAAATTCCAATTTAAAAATTGCATGTATGAAAAATGAGGCTCCAAGAACATGCAGTAAGAATTACAATAAAAAAATAGTGTAGTAAAATGATGACTTCACTTTGGTAAAATCCATGATCATATCAAGAACTATATTGGTCATTTTCCACAAATCCATCCTAATACATTAAATCAAACATTGGAAGCTGAAATATTCCCTTTATCAATACATGTAGACAATAACTCTTCCCAGGTACCAGAGGTACCCATGTAGGGTGTTAGATAAAATATCACTAAGTCTATACCAATAGTGTCATTCCTAATCAATTTTATTTATTAATTAAATAATTATAGGTTATAAAGTATAATAAATAGAAATTAACAGGGAAACAATTGCCCATTGAGGATCCTAAAGGACATATTGCGACTCAACCTGCTTCCTCTATCTTAAAAAATATTTTAACTAGTGACTATATATATATATTAATAGTTATATATATATATATAGTTTTTTATATATTGAATCCACCAATATGAACCTGGTGTGTGCAGATACCCAGTGGCTATATACCTTGAATACTAGCTACTACTTAGATTGGGGTGTAACTCAGACATCTATAACCAGTCTAATCCAGTCAATAAGCTCATGTAACGGGGAACTTTCCCTAAATTACTATTGAGTTAGATACTTAATGAAGAAACACTGTAGATGGTGAGTTAGCCACCATGCTAATGCTATAATAATATATCATGGAACATAATTCCCAACACCCCTATATTATCACTGGTGTGAGACGCCATGCCCAACACCTGATGAAAGGGAGCATGGTATCACCATACCCCACATAAAACTTACCATAATTCCACATATTATTTATATTTTATAATCATATTCATAATAAACAACCATTAGGACCAATCAAAGAGAGAATAACAATCCCTTTTTCTCTGGAAATTGTAATCACCCACGAGTATAAATAGATCAAGGAGAGGGTTATAATCCCTATTACTCAGGAGATCATAATCATCAGTGATTATCATTACTAGGGTCTATAACCATAGAACATTTCATTAGTTACATTTAAATAAACAAGAAACATTCATTGTGGTGTTTCCACCCTACTAAATTCCATTTTAGTTAATCCATTTTGATATATACAAGGAGAACAAGAAATCATGAACCATAGATTTAGATTAAACCATGACATTTAATCCATTTCACAAAGTAATTAATTTTACTAGAATAATAGGGTAATTATATGGTTCCATGCTCCACTTAGTAAATTTCCTACATGGGAAAACCCATTTATTATGCATTAATATCCCACTTAAAAATATTTTTTCATTTTCCATTTATATAGAAAAAGGTGGAACTCTATATAAGGACATATTTAAGTTCCATGTTTTAAACATTCCAAATAAAAAATAATGAAATAAATGAAAAAATTATCAGAACAAATATGTAAAATATAGCTATAAATCATAAATCATAACTCTGAGATTGCAATGATAGAACACATCAACAATTAGGTTTTATTATAAAAATATAATATTGTTTATCAATCCATTAATTAAAATTTTATAACAACAATTACAAGGGAATGTCTCAATTAATCAAAATAAGAATTTGTTCTAAAAATCATGCACCATTAACTAATAACCATGGAGGGTGAAAACCCAATAAATTAATGAATTCTTAAATTTAAATGGAAAATAGAAATAAATCCTACCTAAAAGTGGGGATAACCAATCCAATCACTATGGCACTTGACATTTTAATCGACGACCACTTGAAGATTATATTTCATTCATTCAAGTATATTCACCTTCATATATACAAAATACCACATATTTCCTAAGTACATATTTTCATGGTCATGAATATGTATAAGGGGATCCTTACATATATTATTACTGATGCATATACCTATTTACAATTACTCACATTTTCATTTTTCATATATATTCATAAGCACTCCAACCCACAATATTTGTGTTCATGATTCCATGGATATATATATATATATAATAGATGAACTTACACGCAGATATATATATATACATATAATTTCCTACCTATCTATACACAAGTATGTCGCCATTGACTCTAGCGACTCAAACCAACCTCAATGATGAATAGAGTGCAATAAAAAATTTCTAGGGTCATAAAATCATCGAAGGACCAAAAAATAAAATATTGATAAACAAATAGTGGAAAAAAAACTACCTCAAGTGGTGGAGGAAAATTAAATATATAACAATGCACCTATCCTTTTATAGTGGATTCTTAAACACAAACAAAGATGTCTCAAGAGATGTACCACACACCATAATAGTTGAATATGAATTAATATTTTTGTCAACCCTAATCCTAGTGTTTGACTGAATTGAAATTGGGTTATAGGGAGGATAAAATCGTTGAAAAAGGGAAGAAGTGCTAGAAAGAGATCCTACCTTGAAATATCATGTAAGAATCCTAAAGAAATCAAGTAGAAAAATGGAGATGAGAGAAGACTGAGTGGGGTGTCTCACGTGGCCAAAGAGATACCTGAGAAGGTTGTGGGGGAGGGGTGGTGAGATAGTTAGGTTTTATTTTTATTATAGTAATTTTAAATAATTTAATTTCATAAAAACACATCGTAATGTTTGGGTTGCATAATTATCCAAACTGTGTGCTAAACATTAGATGAACAGTGTGAGAAAACATTCAATTTAGAACTAACTGTGTTGGATAGGTCCATGTTATGGGTTAATATTGGGTAGAATATATTGGGAATTATTCACCTCTAAAATAAATGCACATTTTACTAATGAGGGCATCGTAGTTTCATAAAAACTGCAAACCACTGTAAGACCCTCCAAAACTTGATTTCTAGGGTTCGGCTCTCCCAAGACTCAATGAGACTTTCGGGGATCCTATCAGGCCTTCAACAAAGTTAAAAAAAACAAATTTATGGTTACAACTTTATAAATTATGTTTGGAATTTTGGTTTATAGAATAACCCATCCTGTAATTTCCAAAATTCAAATTCCTAAAGAATTTTACCTTGGCTTAAACCATATAGGACTTTGTAGAGACGGTTTTCCAGCGTTCTGATGACTACACTAACTTATTAGGGAGAAGGGTTTATGATATATAGTAATTAATCATAATACATAATGATATGTTTCCACATATAGAAAGATATGATGATAGCTTATGCATCATGTCAACCAAATGATCATGAGTAAAATTACCAAACTCATGATTTTCTGTTGATATTGATAATATTTTCATTGTAAATATAGTGGAATAATCTATATAGTGAAAGGTGTTGTATATATACCAATAATATAATATTGAAGTATATATTCACATTAAATGAGATGAATATTCACTAGGGATGATGGTTGGATTTTATCAAATATTTTGATTCCTCAATACATTACAACCATATGAAGGAAAAATGGCAGCAGGTAATCTAAGTTGGAAATACCATTAAAGTATTTCCATGATGAAAATTTAAAGAGATTCAATATTTATAGAATTTAAGAAGATGTATCTTGAAATCATAATTAATTGGGAAATATATTATATTTCTCATATTAGTGTTCAATCATCCATCCACGATCAGATTAAGTAAGAATAGAAGTATTATTTGGAATTGCAGAAGAAGGTGTTGAATGTTCCATAGTATAAACATGAAATTGCATGAATGATAAGTTTAATGAACTGTGTATGTGTCTCATCATTACCATAAATTATTAATGGAATGTTATATAGGAACATATTTAATCATTCTCTATTTATCCTGGAAGTAAGAAGATGTTTAGAGATATACAAGATTATTTTTGGTGGGAGAACATGTAAAGATATATTGTAGAGTACACATATCGATGCCAATTATATCACAATGTTATGACTGAGTGAATTATGTCTAATGGTATGTTATGAAAATTAATCTTTCTATAATTAAAATATAAAAATACAAAAAATTAATTTTTCTTTTTCACATCAGAAAACCACAAAAGGACAATTTTCTATTTGGTCTTTAGTTAATCACCATACAAAGAATTCAAACTTCATTCCATTAGAGAAGATTTCACTATTGTTAAAATTTCTAGAATATAAATTATAGAGGTGGTGAGGATACATGTAGTACCACTATCTGTTTCTTTTGATCAATATATGAGGTTTACATCTATTTTATGAAAATTTATTCATATTCTTTGGATAGAAAGATGAGATTTAGTATGACATGTCATCTGCTGACAAATGGTCTAATTGAGAGAACCATTCAAACCCTAGAGTATATTTTGAGATGTTTTTCTTTGGATTTCAAAGGTGTTTGGGTTAAACAACTTAACATGGTTGTGTCTTCAATCAATAACAAACATCACTCGATAATTCAGATGGAGCCTAATGAATACATCCTTTAAATGGAGTATAGAACTACAACATACTATGTTGAAGATGGAGAAAGAAAGCTATTGGGACATAATATAGATGATTAAATAGTAGATAAAATTAGAGCTATACTATAAAACATCAATGTAGCTTAGAGTATATATGATATATTTTGCTGAAAATCTTTGATGTGATCTCAAATGTGAAGATAATGGGATATTTTTTTCATTGAATATCTCCATTGAATATATTTATGAGATTCAAAAATATTTAAAATTTAATCATTATGTATAATTCCAATTTCATAATTCTTGATCGATTATGGATGGTAGCTTGTTGTTGGGAGATTCCCCCAAAACTCGCTCAAGGTCACAACATGTACCATATAAATCTCTTGAGGAAGTACATACCAGATCCATCAGAAGTACTAAAATAAAAGGATTTTCCATTGGGACATAATTTATCTAGTGAGAAACAACTAATATTAATATTGGATCATAAAGATAAACTAATATAGAACAAGATGACACACTAGGTTAATAAATTATGGAGTCATAAAAATATTGAAGAAACAAATTGAGAACCTTAGGATACAATGAAATAGACATATCCTATTTTCTAATTTTTGTCACATAATTTTTATGGTGATATTATTTTTAATGGGGGTAGAATTTATCAAATTAATATTTTATGAAATATTAACCATTAAATATTTTATTTAAATAGCTTGGGATACATCAAAAACTGAATCTAATTAAGTCATGTTATAGTATGACACTTTAACCTAGTCATTAAATAGGAATGAATTAATAGTATTAAATAATTTATGAACGAATTATATATAAAATAAATTCATTGATTTTAAATTGACTATAAATTGAAATAAAAATCATTTGAAATTAAAAGATATGTTTTTGTGAATATTTTTATTTCTCCAAGGAGTTTTTATCTTAAAAAATTATATTAATTTATATCTGGTGAATGATTTTACTGAAATTTATGTACTAAATATTACATCACATGTTTTAAGATTCATATCATATTTTTATTATCCAAGGGATCAAAGTAAATCATGTTTTATATTTAAAAATGTATTTTTCTAAAGGCGGGTTTCAATGCATTTGGTGCATATATTTTGTAATTTATTTTTTCCACTTAAAAATATTTATTTTTTTAAAAATGGTGTACATATTTGGAATCATGACCTTCAATGTTTCAAAAATTTTCCTCCTAATTTTTTGGAATTATGAACTGTAACCATGGTGAAATTTATGACCTCGATAAATGGTAAATTGGGTTATCCTAGGATAAAACTAATTGTAAAAGCATCTATTATTACTAAAATTATTATTTGATGAAATAAATTCATCCCATATTAAATGGGGCTCAAATTTTATTTTTTAATGTATATTTTTCTATGAAAATATCATATATAATATTTAAGGCATAGAAAAATACAAAATGTCACTCTCATAGTCTTAATTATCTCTTGTGTGTTCACATATGGAAGAAACAAATTTGTGAATGAATATAGATTATTTATTTAAGAATAATAAAATTATTTTCATAAAATTAATTTATTTATAAGATTTAATTATTATATATTTACATTAATTTATTACGCAATACATACAAAACATTTATTCAATTAATGGAAATATAAAAAAATGTTTTTAGAAATTTGAAAAATAATACAATTTGGGATAATTTTTTGATTCATAAATTTTTTAAATGAAGAAAACATAATACTGTTATTAGAAATTTTATATTGAAATTACAACATTTTCATGATGTATTTGGTGTCAAATTAAATGGATTGTGTCAAAAATGATAAAAAATTTATTTTATGAAAAGAATATTTTATTAAATTACGACTATAATATTTCTTGGATAGTTACCATGATGGGTTCAATGTATATATATGATAATTTTAAAATAATTATACCTATATAATTATAATATCATATCATTATTCTTACCATCTAATCCATTGGAAACAATAATGTCGCTCGTGCGTACGTGTGGATTAACACCTCCCCAAAGCACTGTGATTTTTTATTTAAATTTTTCATAACATGGTTATAAGGATAATTGTATTTAACATAATGGATTTATGTTATATATTAATAATTTTGGAGTGGGGAATATTACATACCATTATTTTGTTCCATCTGTCGAGAAGTGAAAACAACATTCATACATACAAATGGGAACCCATATCTATGAATGGTGTAATTCATATTTCTATCTCAATCTTTTATCGATTGTAATAAATAAAAATATAATGAATATATATAATATTAGTATCATTATTTTGATTTTTGAGATTATGGATCCATGATCCATGTTAAAGGATTAAATCTACTTAAACAAAACATATAAGAAAAATGAAATAGTTATTATATAGAACGATAATTTTAAAAATTAATTTTTAATAAAAAGGAGAGAAAATATTATAATTATATCATACATGATAGAATATATAGGATTATTACTTGGGGAAGATATTAAGAATAAATCATTATTTTTTATACATTATGGTTAAACACATATGAAGGAGGTTGAACCTAGGGTAAGGTTTTATTTCCCAATATTATTATTATTCGAGGTTTATTATGTTTATGTATATTTTGGAGGAAATATTTTATCTTTACATCATAAACTAAATATATTTTCTTATCCTAGAGTTATTTCAATAAATTAAATTTTTTTCCTTTCATTTTCCAATATTTTTTTAATTAGTGTTTTAAAATAATATTTTTATGGAAACATACATTTTTTCTACTTGTTCAAGAATATTTCTCTTCTCTATCCACATTTTCATTAATATTTATAAAAGGATGTTTTCATCATTGATGAAGGACTTCTTAAATACATTTTTACCCATGTATGAATTTTTACAAAATTTATTAAAAGGAATCGTCTTGTCATTTTCCAAATGAGGTACTTCTTTTCCTATTAAAAAAATTATGAGAGAAATTATTTTTTAACTTATGAAACATTAACATAAATAACCACCATCATGACCATTCATTAAATTAACTATTCCTTTATGTTATTACAATGATATTTTCAAATAAAATTATTTCTTTTAAATTTTTTAATTTTTTATATTTTAAATAGGTGTTTATAAAGTAAAAAAGATATTGTACTCATGAAATTTTCCAGTGATCTTTTTAAATTATTTTCATCTATGTCAAAATCCATTTTATGAAATTATTCTTTAGTGTGGTTTTATTCTTCTGATACCATCCACCATGTTTATAGTGGATGGTTTGTGATCATCTAGATAAGGGAAAGTATTGATATTTCATATTATTGTTCTTTCAGTACATAAAGATATTTATTTTAAAATAAGGATAATTAAGTTAGGTTTTAATTCATATAATAAATAAATTGGACATTTTAATTGATGGGTGAAGCCCAGAATTACATTTTTGAATGATGCATTGATAGTTATCATGAGAAAATAACATTGGGTTTTTGTCCACGACCTTACCCATTTATATATATTTCTTAGCAAGATGATTAGATGTTATTTTTTGATGTCTTAGCACATGGGCTCAATAAAAAGTTTTATATGATTTTTATTGCGCATTACATCATTACCAAAGTAGTTATTGATGTAAATGAGTTTATTCAAATAGTTTTCTTCATAAAAATTGATAAGATTCAAACTTATGTGATTATTTATATAGAATTATTTCCTAATAAATTAATCTTTTTATATTATGAATAACTTGTTTAACATTAACTCTATTCATTCCCTTACTAATTATATCATGTCACCCTTTTCTTATGTTTCCTTTACCAGGATTACAGGATTTTTTTTATGATTGATATGTTAGGATATCCTAGAGGGTAAAAGGATGATCTAAAAGAAAACACTATGTTTTATTTTATGTTTTAATATTTACTTGGAGATTCTATTATGTATATAGGATACAATGAATAGTAATATATTAAGTCATTTGGGATGTGATTTCGTGTATTTAGTACCAATGTAATAGATTAACCAATAACATAAGGATACATGCCAAGTAATCTCTGAGCCTACGGGCCTTGTAATAGTTCCCCTCATCCCTTGAAAGGGGGGTTATCAAAAACCAATACAAAAGAAGGCCTTCAGGCCATTTGGGCTAATGACACCTAGTTAAATATATTCTCTAAACTCTATAGGTTTGAATTTTAAATGTTTATAATTGGGAAATTATCTTTTTTTTTCATTAGCTTATAAGTTTTAAAAATAATGATTAAGTAATTTATTTATCAAATTAAATATGTCAAGGAGTTAAAAAAGTGGTTTTAAAAGGGATATTATAAGCCAATAGCAGCACTGATGTCCACCTGAAAAAAATATAAAAATATAAAGAATGAAAATCTATTTATGCCGAACATTAATGTCATATCCTTAAGAGTTTATTTTTACTGATTAACAATCAATGATATATTGTATTTTATTAATTCCATTCTACCCATTATCAATGTTATTCCAAAGCATCTGAAAAACAATTTATGTGTGGAATAATCAGTAATATCAAAAAAACATACTTCCTGTTGTTTTATAATATCACTTCATAGGATAAACTATTATTCAATACATATGTATATTAGATAGAATAGTTGGATTATTGAAAACTTGATTCTATAGGTGCATACATTCTTAAAGATTTTTTTATCCAATGGAAAACAATGATGCACGATCTAATCTTCATAAGTTGAGTGGATTGTAAATATGTATTTTCAAATTAAAAATATCCTCAATTTATATAGTTGTGTAAACTACATGAAGATAGTAATAAGGATGTGGAATTTCTTATTTTGATCAAGGGGGAAATATCTAGTTACATAAATATAAGACAAAATCCAATTCATTATTCAAGGGGAAAAAAGTAAACTGTTTATCACATCATAAACAATTGTTGAGAAATAGGTGATGAGAATAATGTATCTATATATTCTAGATGAAGTGTAAGTTATAATCAATAGGGATCGATAAACAAAAAATTTGAAAAACATCTATTTCTTTATTAATGTCTAATCGAATCCTTAAAACTAGATGTGTTTGAATTGGGACCCCGACTCCACTATGGGAATTTTTATTTCAAGAAATCTATTGTTTGTTTTTGTGAAATCATTTCATAAATAAATAACACTCTTTTTTAAACATTAATGGATGTTATCATTTGTTTTATTGAAAAATGGGGAGATGGTAATCAGGATTTAAGTGGAGAATATGTTATGAAGTTTTTTTCCTATTATGAAAGGAGAGAATCATTTTTTAATAATAGGGAGAGTGTGTTAATTATTACCTAGGATTATATACTCAGAAGTTAAGTATGCTGTTCATGAAGTCCAATGAATTGATTTTATGATGATATTGTCACAAAATGCTCTTTTCGAACACCACAGTTAACCAATATGGTCTTAGAGTTTGTCATAGGAACATCATTGATACAATTATAAAAGGAATAATATTTAGATATAATTACATGTCAGATCTAATCCATTGAATTTTTTTTTACCTAAGAGTAAAATTTTGAATCTGTTTTGGTATTATTAATAAAATAAAAGGGGGGGTTTTGTTGGAAAAGACTTCATTATTTTGTTTTAATGGTTTTTTTTTGCAATTGTGTTAATGTTTTCTCCATAACAATCTACAAGTTCATGTGGATTAATTTTAAAAAATTAAGGGGAATCTGTAAATTATCTAGTATAATGAGGTGGTCACCATTGTATAATACACCTGTACAGGCCACGATGTATAAAAAAATCCAATATTTATTACATTATGTCATGTTATACAATGTGTTGAGAAATATGAGACTTATGAGCATTGTCAAAATCATACTAAAACTGAATATAATACAATAAAATAAATAATTATATATCAGAAAAAATATTAGAAACCATTGATAGGAAATTATGGAAAAGGATAATCTAGAATGGGTAAGCACGGGTTATAGATGAATATGGTTTTCATGGGACAACTCTAATGTGAAGGACATAAGAGAATCCATCACCCTTGAAGGAATTGTGGATCAGCTAGGACAAGAAGTTCCTTATGGGATTTGAACAAGAAAACTATATGGAATCTTTTTTTATAATGTAGTGAATTTCTAATGTCATGTTAAATATGGGATAGGTTCATATGACCAATTTTTTGTGAATTAGAAGGTGAGTAATGATTTAGAAGATGATAGTGATAAAATTTATATAGGATCCATGCTACCTCATGGAGTGTGGTGTTTCACTTAAGAGTTCATTATATATAAAATTGGGAGTATCATCTTGGATTTTTTATTAGTGTAGTCATAGTATAAATTTTTTTAGGAATAATGTAAATGGAAATTGAATAATTTGGTGAAAAATTATGGTATTCCATTGTAAAAGTTGAGGTGGATGGAAAATAGAAAACTAAATGTTACCATGAAATGGGGATGACCTTGGTTCATTCTTACAATCCATGTGAGTCATGGGAAATTTATATTTGGGTACTTCCAATCCATAGTAGAATCATGTAATGTAAAATAATGAAGGAGGATTGATAAATTCATGTGTCATGACATAATGTATTATAGTGTGCTGGGAATTGTGAGAGAAAGGTTTTTCATGAGGAAGTGAAATCGACAAGTAATCATTGTAAAAATCATTATGAAGGATTTTTTTGAGATAAAATTCACTATGTCATTTTCAAAAAGTGTTAGAAATTTATAGGTGAATTATTATTTTGATAGAAAATAGAAGGATTTTTCTGTTGTATTTTTCACATGAATTTAGAAAATTACATTCAATTTATATGTACATGTTGAGATATTTTAAGACCCCCATTGAGTATGATCAATAGAATGTGTAATTGAGCATATGTAAAAGGGAGATAAAAATATCACAGAGTGTAGGTTCCATTAGACACAAAGAAAAATCGATGTGGGATGAGGGAAACTTCATGGATTCATTATAACGAAAAAGAAAAATATCTAGGAGACTATTTTATTGGAATTTGTGTGAAATTATATAATGTGGAAATGAAAGACTTATAGTATACCCAATTTTTTTGATCATCAACATTTTGTGAAGAATAAGTTCATCATAGAAGGATTATCAAGTACATTTCAGTAAATAATAGCACATAGTTGTTCTAATGTTCTATGAACAGTGAGTTTACTTTATGGTTTAAAAACAATCAAATGAAGTGTTTTTAGTGACTCTGGTGCATAGAGACGTCTCCATAAATCCTCTATGGGTTATCCTATTTGTGTGTACCAGTAAAATTATTTTATTCACTTTTACAACTTCAATCATTGAATATTATTTGTAAGGGGGATAATTAAGTGCTCCTTAATATAGATAACATGAGAGTGAATAATTTTATGTATTAATTTTAAATACAATATTTCACTCCTAATCTCTAAAGGTATATTCGATGATTGGGACCAATAATGTGTACCCATATTTCCTCCCTAACTACCCATGGATTCCTATGACTCAAATAGAGGCGGCAAAGAAATATATATTATATATAATTAATGCAAACAAAAAAAATAATAAGACACCATCAACTCCAATTTTACTTTATAGAAGAATATACTTTTAATAAGAATAGCAGTATAGTAAACATGTCCCCATACTGGGAAAATGTTTTCATATTTTTATAATAAAAACATAACAATAGTTCTGACACAAACACATTTATGGGATCAATTCATGGGTATATTGACATCATTATACTATTGTTTATGAATTTATAACATTGATTTTAGATTTTATTTAATGAATCCAGGATATAAATCCTTGTTTAGAACTAAATCAAGGATAATTCATCCAAAAATTTAAACAAACACAAGTTGAAATCAAATACCCTCTTCTATAAGTCATTTTTAAAATATCATCACGCATTAATAAAAATCATCCCAAACACAAAAAAACCCTTTAATTATCAAATTCCATTTAAATGAGCCTCAATGTAATTTAAGCACAAAGTATGTGTGCATTGTAAATATAATGAATGAGTAGAAATTAAGGCACTTAGGAAAGGTTCAATATGTACACAAAGAAATTTTTTATGATAATAAAATCATGGGAACGAAAATGGAAAGAAACCATGGAACTCAATATAAAAATATTTTCATAGAGAATCATACATTTTTCTCATAGAGTAACTTCCCTCAATAATTGATTGATAATATGATATCATTTAAAATAAATCATTGAGGTTCTTAGAAACCTTGATTTAGAGTATTTGTGACCATAACAATTGAATGAATATAGAACAATAATAGGAATTAATGATAATAAATTGATGAATGATAAAATTAACTTCAACTATCACCTAGATCAAACAACACTGTAATTAGGCATGATAAAGGAGAGAATAAATCTTGGAAGTGAAAATATTAAGAATGTATAGATGGGGAACGTTTCATCACTAAAGAAATTAATCATCCCTCATTTATTACACATTAATATTAATTCCATTTATTTATTTTTGGTTTATAAAAACTATCTAGGACAAGAATAATGGAATGACCATAAATGTGACACCACCACATAAATGTTTTTTTACTAATTATAACTTATTTTTGAAATATGATTGTTTCCATGGTTTTCTAGGTGGTTCGTGAGGCCTTGTATGGCTATAAACCTCATCCTGTAGTAGTTAACTATGTAAAAAAGTGATTTCACACCATAAAAATATCATGTGTAATTTTAGTACTCCAAGGGAGATCATTCATAAAATTAATGGATACCTTCATGTCATTAAGCCTTTTATAAGGGTTATTTGCATAGTGAAATGGGTGTTACACCATGAAGGGGTTCCACGGATGTGTGATTGATGATGTGAACCAAGTGTCATGCCATGGCCCATCTTTCCCGTTTTTAATTTTTTTTTCTATTCCAGTTTCACCCTCATTGGGTTTTGATGAGTTTTACTACATTTATTTTATAGCCCTCCCATTTATAAGACATAGAGAAATCCATGGTTTTCCTATAAAATTATCCTTCCTTTCTATTTTCATATTGAGTTATTTTATTCAATTCTAATTTTCCTAACATGTTATGTTCCCCCCTTCTCCTTTTCATCTCATTTGTTTATAATTCTCCTTGATCATTCCTTTCATCATTAAATCCAATTCGTACTAGCATTCATTTTTTGTGTTTTTTAAGTGATAATTTGGCGGACATTATGTTTTAGGGTTCTTTGAGTTTTCCTTCTAGATTGATTTGATAGACATAATTCTAAGAAACCTATTTCAATTTTTTTACATAGATTATTGGAGGTGTTTTTTTGTAATTATTTTTTATTACATATTATTAGATGGTTAGATAATTAAAATTTTTTCCTTTATAATTTATATCTATATGTATTACCCATATGGGTTTGAACATTGTCTTCAAATGGTCACTATACTTTTCATATGTGTTTCTCATTCAATGTGTTTACGAAAATAAATGAGAGGCTCATTCAATGGATTTAATCACTTTGATGGGGTGGTTGACAAATTTGATTAATTTTAAAGGAAATTTTTAGTTTTTTAAAGAGATTATTTATTGGAAAGGGATCTTCTTGGCCCATTCTTATTGATTATAATACTTATTAGTATTTGTTTCTACATCAAGTGATTTTTATGAGAAATGGGTTATTTTAGTGTGTTTCTTTAATCTTATTAATCTCAATGAATTATCTAATATAAAAATTCATTTTAAATAATAATAAGTTCCGTATAATTTTATGTATGTTTTCAATGTACAATTTGGAACTTTTATAAAAGAGTTTATTTTAAATTGTTATTAGTCTCACTTTTTTTCTCCATTATATATGTAATTCTCATTATATATTAGAAGACTTTGATAAGATTGTTTTTGGAAATTCGAGGATGGGGTTGTTTTATGTTATGGTGTTGGAGGGGATAGTAGGTTTATTTATTATGATGTAACTGTTTTTTTATGAAAATGTTCTGTCACCACCATTCATTAATATAATAGGAACCCTATAAAGCTATGTATAAGGACTCAATCTGTGTTACACTCTCTTAGTGTGCATAGTCTATCTAGTTACCAATTAAATTTACAAATTTTAAGGACTATTGGGTTCTCGACATGACAAGAGGGGAAATCCAAATAATTATATTGTTATGATTCATGTAAGTCCAAGTAAATCATAAACTTAGACTAGTATAATTCATAATAGATCCTAATATGTTTCACATGATATTTAGATACTCTAATTGTTAATTTAAGGGGTTTAATTAAATATTACTTTTCTGAGTCCCCTTGCATTCAACATGGCTATATGGAACCATGATTTAGTTAATGGTTGGGTTATTTTTATCAATTGATATATTTGTTCGTTTTTTTTAAATTTCGTTAATTATGTCCTTGGATTACAGTTCAACTAATTTATGATGATTTATTAAATTATGTCTTGTTGAGAGAAATGTGATGCTTGTTTTTAAAATGGTAGTTTGTAATTGTTTTGAAAAAAATAGAAAAGTGGAAGTCTTGTTTTATGAATTAAAAAATTATCTTGTTAGGGTTTGAAAGAGATTTTAACAGAAAACCTTGTTTTATATGTTGGTTATAAAATGATGATGTTAGATCGTATGAGCCTCCTTTAATTTTTAAAGGATTAAAAATGTTTTTGGAAAGAAAGATATAATGATTGATGCATGATTACTTTATTAATTCATAGGTTAAAAATATCTCATATAAATTATATTAAAACTCTAATTTATGTATTGTAATATTAATTTAACTGGATAGATTCTTTGGTGAAGTCCTACAGATTATGTTTAGAAGAAAACCTCCATTTACAATGGTTTGTACATGTATAAGTAGATCTTATTTTTTCTTTTAGGTTCGTAGTATTTGATCTCATTGATTGGGTTTTCAATGGGTCTATGTATGAATGAATTGGGATATGGTTCATGAAAATGGATCATAGAGAGATTTTTTAGAGTTTTTCATGTTCCATTTTATTTTGGATTTTTATAATAGAAAATACATATTAGTGTTTTTATCTTCAATAACCATTGTATGTGATTCTATTATATTTCTACTTAGTGATCCATGTGTATATACAAAATGTAAATTTTTTTAATTATTCCATAATTTGACTGTTCTTTGCCTTTTTCTTTTTATTTGGTATGGATGGATGTCTATCTTATGGATTGGTCATACTAGATTCTTTATAGTTTTTCATACTACATAGATTATTGATAAGAAGAATTTATATATACATTTAGGGTATGTATATTTAAGGTTTATTCATATTTTAATCGATAATGGACTGGGTTTTGTTTTTTTCACAGGAATTAGGAATTTTGGACTTAAATGAAGGAATATGGAAAAGTGGGAAAGCTGGATTTACATGTCATGTACGAAATACACGACATGTAATCCTCATTCAAAATACTAAGGCAGAGCCACAAAACAACCCATTAAGATTTTACATAACGTGTATCTTTTACATGATGTTAATATACATTACATTCCATGTGAATTTAAAAATCATAATCCTTCTAAATGTGAATCAAATACACATAGTGCATTATTTACATGACATGCGATGTTCGAGATCCAACTCAGTCAAAGATGTTGGTCAATTTTCAGGAGGAGATACAAGATATCGAATTCATGACGTTAAACTTTATAACACAATGTGTGGATGTGGTAAATAAGAAACATAAAGAAAATGCATGATGTAAAGGCTTTAAAAGTATGGTACATTTCAATCCTATATATTTTTAAGCATTCTGTTGCACACATAATCCTTATACCCTGCATTTTTCTCTCATTTTCTTTTCTATGTTTTAATTTTTTTCTCATCCAAAATTAGTTTTAATTAATTCTATTCATTATTTTAGCAAATTATTTAGAGTTTCTTACCGTCTATCATTTGTTCTTCGTATGTTTCAACTCCATTTCTATTTTGACACTCTCCATTGATACCATACACCATTATTTATAAATGATCACTGCTCCTTCGTTGTTTATTTATTTAGAGTATGCTTTTTACTAGATTTACATTGCATTTAATTTTTTATTATGATTATTTATTTTTATAAATTTTGGATTTTTTATTTCTAAACTATTTCAATATCATTATAATCAATTTTTATATTACATTTCGTTTGATCAATACCATCATTCATGGATAATATTCTTATGGTTAGGGGTAAAGTGTAGGGGTGTTTCAAATGTAATGACTCCATAAATTGTTATTTTGTAAGCATATGGATTGTAATAAGGTTACAAACATATTTTCAACACATTATCTACAATATCATAAAATATTGGAGGTGAAATTGAACAAACCTGACATAATTGGAGTTGAAGAAGATATAGTCATTGGCCTATAATTCAATCTCCATAAAATATAAAAGTAATGCATGTTGTTTGTTTGTTGAATAAATCACAATGTATAGATGTAGAATATGTAGATCCAGCTGGATTGAAGAAAAGAAACAAGTTAACTTTTCACCGCATTAGAGCCAAATCCACTCTACTATCTCAAGGTACATTTTGGGTTATCCTATGCCAAGATCAGTAAAATTGACCATGACCCAATCTTTATTATCTAAATAAAATACAAAATATGTGGTTCTAAAAAACCCAATCTCAATGAGGGAACATGAAGAATCCTTTAAAAGGGATTCAATTGAATGGTTCATATCTTGCTAGTGATCAATTCAGGTTCAACCCCACACTGCCGCTTCCCTATTCCCTATTAGTAAGAGTAATTTGGGGCCATAAATAGATAATTTGATCAAAACATGTGTTTATTAATCGATTCATATGGTTGGATAAAATGTTTCCACATTTTCTAGTGAATTACTATTTCCTAGGAATAATACCCTTCACAGAGAACCTATGATTTTCTAACCTCCTCCCCCTTTATTAGTTCTCCTTCACCTTTCTATTTTACAATTTTCTACTCAGGGACTAGAAAACACATCGTCCTTCTTCTAAATATTGAATTTATAAAAGAACTTTGACACTTTCAAGGATCCTGTATGTATAAGAACAAATTATTTTTTATCTTGAGATTGAAAACTCAATTATTGCATACTGAATTTCTGGAATGGCTTATTGAAATTATCTTGCACCACCACACCCACATAGTTATAAATTTGAACGAGCTAAAAATCAGGGTTACCATCCAATGTTACAAGATTTAACCATTATAGATTATATTATTCCTTCCATAAGTGGTGTTTTCTCCAGAATTTTTCACCCTCCAATTCTAATGCACATATTGGAAGTAAAGTCTGGACTCATCCACATGATCTAGAACATGGACCAATTTAGTGGGATTCAAAGAGATGACATCAATTAGCACATATAGAATATTTTAGAGTTATAATAACATAAAAAACATTGACATGTCATATGATTCATTAATATTATTTTTAGGACCCGTCCCTCATGGCTCGTGTCGTGACTACCCCAAGCCCGAATGCCATAGGACAAGGGGCTGGCAACTAGCACCGGAAAGGCGTATCCATAAAATGGGAAGGCAATGCCTTTTTGACATGAACGGACACATTGTACAAGAAAACAACAAGAAGAAACCATGAAGTAAACTACTGTAGTAAAAGTGTGCTGAAAGAAAACGGTCCAGAATACAAGCCCCACTGTAACGAACAAGTACAACTGGAATGTACAAATACAACTGAAAAGAGGAAATAACTCCTAGATTGTCTACTGAGGATTCATCCTGAATTATAGGTACAAATCATGATCAGTAGTCCCTACATAACGTCACGCAAGATAGTCCACCTCCAAGCATCGTCTGGTCCTGGCTCCCTTATCCTCAATCAACGTTGCACGTCATCTGCACAAGACACAATAAGGTACGGCCATAACTAGTGTAGGGGTGTGTATAAAGATACTCAATAGGGACCCCGAGACCCCCATAGGACTCCCAGATCTCTAAAAAGGAAATACCACAAAGAAAGACCTCAATCTCAAAGCATGAAGAAAAATACTCCAACTATACTTCGGTATATGACCATACATATACCTAAGTTATCACGACATAATAATCTCGTACATGAGGGAAGAATTCCACAAAGGTAGAAGTACCACACATGTAACACCAAGAAGATAGAAGTACCACAAAGGTAACACCATGAAGACATCACCATGAAGTTAGAAGTACTACACATGTAACCCCACGAAGATAGAAGTGAAACACAGGTAACACCACGAATACATCACCACGAAGGTGGAAGAACCACGCAGGTAACACCAGGAAGGTACAAGTACCACACAGGTTACACCACCAAGATATCACCATGAAGGAAGAAGTACCACACATGTGACACCAAGAATATTGAAGTGTCACATTGGTAACACCATGAAGATAACACCGCTAAGGTAAAAGTACCACACAGGTAACACCACAAATCTAGATTTACCACATAGGTAACACCAAAAAGATAACAAGAATCAGCTCACACCTAGTCATAACATAAGTATAGATGTATAGATGATTAGTCATAAGCTAGATCATCTTATTCCGTTAAGACGAACTACTAGTGAACCATATAACATCGATACGTACTAACCCTCATTGACCCAAATAGTATCTAACCCACATAGGATCGGTACGTGCTGACCCTTAAAGGATCACTAAGAACTGACCCACATAGGATCAGATAGAAGTTCACCCACATAGGATTGAGAGATGCTGACCCACACAGGGTCCTTGTTCTTTCTCCACGTTACATTCGGCCACATGATTCCTTTCCCTCAGTCCGCTTGAGTTCTGTTGAATATACCCCCTGAGATATAGGTCGTACCTTGACCTATACTATGTTACACAAAGGAGTAACCCAAATGACCACCATGTCGTAAAGGTTCCAACACGATAGATGGTGCATCAATCAGATGACCGACCTGAGTGTTATAAGTGTTTTACTTATGATGGCCCGGTTGGATTCAGGTTATATCCAACCCAGTCGTACTCCAAATTTATCCAAAACTCAAGTGGAATATACCGAAAGGACCTTCTTGATCCAAGTATCCCAACACCATAGACGGTTCTTCAAATGGACGTATGGTTCTCAAGATATGTCCCATTAAGTGTTTCTTGGTCCGGTTGGGCCTGGGTCCTTTCTGGCCCGGTCAGACCGACCCGGCCAGACCTGGTCTTCTCCAGGCTAAGGCAGGCTCAGCCCAGCCCATAGGGGAGCGGCCCAACCCACAAGGGGGTGGCCTGACCCAAAAAGGTCTGCCCGTAAGGGGGCCTCCCACAAAGGGGTGCGGCCCGCAAGGGGGTGCGGCCCACTGGGCATGTGGCTCAGTCCTGTGAGGAGTGGCCCGTGGTCTACTCGAACTGGTAGGGGGGTTTACCCTCAGTATCTAGAATGTCCCAAAGGCTGTTCGACTTCCTGAAATGGTGATGCCCCATGGGAACATTCTGGTCACCGTGGATTTGGCCGCAACTCTCTTCTCGCTAGCGGCACACTAGTCACACTACCTCCCCGCTTGCCGGTGGCGCGCTCGTTGCACTGCCTCCCCTTCTACGCCTGACCAATGTGTTGACTGCCTCCTCCGACCATCGCGGATAACGAGTAGAGACCTCATGCTCAACGGTAGAGCACGATGGTGCAACACACCTCCTCCATGGTCGGTCGGTGTCGGCTGCTCCAATGACCACCGTTGCTTAGTTTTGTGGCCTCCTCTTACAGTACGCGTCGGCGTGCCGTATCCTTCGTAGCCGATCGGTTCTGCCACACTGGCGGTCCTCCACAGATGGATCAAGGGTAGCAATATCTGAGGGTTCAGGCATGGTTTGTTAATCCCATGACCTCCGTTTTAGCTTATAATCATAATGGAGGATTAAAGGGTTCAAGGAAAAGTCAATAATCAAACCCCTACATCAAAATATATGGAGAAACATCCGCGGTTGAGGAAGTGGTTCGGTGTTCACCATCCCCCAAAACTAGCCTCCAATGATATTGGTCGATTTTCGATCTCTGGTTTGGGGTTTCAGTGTCGATCATCACCTCCTACTAGAACCGGCTTCGTCCTCTAAGTGTTTTGTGTCTCTGTACTTTGTCAGCACTTCATTGCTTGGTAAAGTAGTGCCAATAACTCTCCCCAAGCTCCATGTAAATAGGATAGGGGCGAGTGTGAAACAATCATAGAATTAATGGAGGCCCATTAATTAGGAACCTTCGTAATTCCCCAATGGTGCAATTACTTAGGATTAAATGTTCCAGCTATTTATTGTCTTGACTCATCGTTGGTCCCACACCCCTCTTGTCCGATGGCTGAAAAAGTAAAAGATAAAATAAAAATTAACTATGATATTTTTATTATTCTTATAAAAGTCCCAAAACATAACTTTTTCTCCAGATCTATTGTGGTCAATCTGAAGCCTCCCTTTTGCAAATCCCAGTGCTACAGATTCAATGGTGCCCTCAGATTTTTAATCTGATAACCGATTCAAAAGTTTGAAAATGCAGTTAGCACGTTTACTAAACTTACCTTAAAAAAGCTCAAAAATTCATTCTAGGATCTCCGGGCCACAGAATCACATGCATTCAATTTTCACAGACATGTAATAATTCCATATAATTAAAAAACATTACATGGAAAATTTGGGTCTTTAAAATACGGAACACCCACCCAAAAGTTTTGAATGACTACTACATTATTTAGAGAAACCAGTGAGTGAAACAAATATATATCATACGGAAAGATGAACATGTGATATGAATAATACATAACTCATCGAATATAAAAAATTGAATTAATAAGTCTTTAAAATCTCATTGACATTAATGAATGAAATTATGTTAATAACCAACATGACAAAAAAACAAAATAGAATGGAATTCAATATAGATTAATGAACATAATTAAAATATACCCAAATGAAGAAAATGACCATAATTTCCCATCACTATGGGTCATGTTAATCATCATTACACATTGACTAAAACATACCCAAATTAGGAATTCCAAAAACCAATTACTACATCCAAGATGAACATATACACAACATATAATTAAATTGGTGTAAAAATACCAAATAGGTATCCTCCTCAGACCCCATTCAGAACCATTAAAATAATATTTAATTCATGAATGATTTAAATAAAACCACAAATGTATTTCTTTTATTTACACTACAACATATAAAATGTTTATATCATATGAAACCAATATTTGAAATGATAGAGTTCACCCATTTCAATGTAAAACATTCCTTTATGCCTTTTATGAAAATGAGGTCTTCAATTTAATGAAACAAATTTATAACTCTATGTTGTAAAAACATAATATTATGAAAATAGAAAGGGACTATGGTTTATTTATCCTTTCAAAATGATCAATGAAAATAAATAATAAATTCTAAAATATTCCAAAGGAAGACGCTGAATATAAACTATAACAATTTAAATGGTATATAAACATATGATAAACATAAGTAAAATATAATATGAAGAGTGAAATCATC
Source organism: Viscum album (assembly GCA_963277665.1). Classification (NCBI taxonomy): domain Eukaryota; kingdom Viridiplantae; phylum Streptophyta; class Magnoliopsida; order Santalales; family Viscaceae; genus Viscum; species Viscum album. The sequence continues at coordinate 1,819,245,960 of OY728161.1, read as the reverse complement.
AACATAATGAAAGTATATTAAGGATTATAGGAAAATCTAGTAAAAAACCTAATCAAATTACATTTAATTGGATTTCTACATGATTCAACATCATAAACACTTGATTTTACCAACGCATTCCAGGATGAGGGGTTAAATGTTATAGAAAAACAATGGTAAACTATTATGGTCTTTATAATTGGACCACCATAAGGACTTAAGTATATTCAGGATCACAAATTAATAGTAACAATAACTTGTGTATCAGACATTGAACATGGGAGTAATACAAATAGTATAAGAAAAAATATATCTGTTGTTAAAATAATTTCAATAACAACCATAACATAATATTATGTTAATGAAATTCGCTAAAAATATCTAGATGAATCAACTAATAGACCATAAATATATAACCCAATGAAACCCAGGTGTATACCTCAATGTGACCACATGACACCACCATCCAAACCCACTAGAAAGGATTCATGATCTAGGAGATTTATCTTCTATATGACACTCTTCCCTTTATCCAGATCTTGAAAAACCATATATATAAACACTAAAATTAATATGTATAGTGTGAACACTAAATATTGGCTGGATACCTCCAATTATCAATATAATATATATATATATATATAAATGAATATGTTAGTTATTATTTAACATGGTTTTAAAAAAAATTTAAAAATAGACCATTTTCTATATAATATCAACCTTATGTTTTATTTTCCCAAATAAGTTTTATTAAAATAAATAATGAAACATTAAATGCAATATATCCCTAAATCATAAAAGGATAAAAAAAATAGCATTCCTGAATCAATACCTATATGAAGTGTAAAATGGTCCTATCAAATAACCAACAACAAAATATATCATCAAACCACTAAAAGGATAATCCAAACACACGGTTGTACACAATTATGACTATCAAACAATAGCTATATTAAGTATGATCTAATACATAGAAACCATGTTCTCTTAAAATGGATACCCCTTGTGGTCAATCTATTATGGGAACCTCCCATAGTGATTTCTAACGCCTCTTGGGCTCACATATGTCTAGTATTCCCCAGCACCCCAAGGTAATCACAATGTGTTATTACATCCTCATTATGTTATGGAATCCTTATTCACATTTAATATAATATATTCCAATTCAAACCTATTTTATTTCTCATCCATATTTTCATAAAACAATCACTATAGTTATATCACATGATACACAATCATGAAAAACATATTCATATTTAAAATAATCTTTCAGGAAACTAATCAGATACTACATTTTCATAAAAATATTTAAAAAACCCTTTTTATAATACACGTTCATATCCCTCAAAGATCAATTTACCTCTATTTAATTTAAAATCATAAATTTGATTCATCAAAACCAAAGGATATCAAAAACAATATCATGCAACATAAGAGATAAAACATGGTAAATAGATATATACCTCAAGATAGATGAAAAAAATTTATGTATAGGTTATTTATGGATAATAGATGTAGTCCCCATGAACCTAGGGATAAAAGGAGAACACAATTGAAGGTAAAAACTTAAGGATACAATTAGATATAAGAAGAGAAACCAAAACTCTAACATGGAATGTTAAATCTATAAAAAATTCTAAAGGGAGGGGAATGATCAGAATAATAGAGAAAAAATAAAATATAAGATGCATTAAAAAACCCAATTAATATCCCACATGGATGGAGTAAACAACCCTTGAAAATATATTAAAAATAGGTGTTTTAAATATTTTAAAATCCTTCTTGAACTACTTCATGTTTCCCACCAAGGTATGGTGGCCACGACCACATGAACTAGACAATCGCTCAACCTAAGACCTAAGATAATTTTTCCTCGCCACAAGATCCACCATGCCCATGGTCAGTATATTAGGTTGTGGTTAATAGGGTAACAGACAACATGCTCAACTATAACGACCCAAGATGAACATACATAGATATCACATCATTATAGCTGAGTATTAATCACATTACAAAGTATATTCCTGAATACCATAATAGTTTTTTGTCATTGGAAACTTAGAAACCTGATCTTTGAACAAAGTTAAATATATTAAATATCTCCCTTAAATATCTTTCCATTTAGTACTCCAACTTAATACCTTTCTTTATAACCTTTTTAATGGAAACATAAGAAATGTGTGAGAATATATGTTCAGTAAGGGTAAATAAGGGAGATATGTAAGAATAATATGATCATAACGGTATGTGAACATGATCACAAAACTATATGATTATACCCCACATATCAAAGATCATAATCAAGAGTCCTGGAATAATTCTTGGTAGTTTATAAGACATGAATCATAAGGCAATCATGATTATAATACCTGAAATCCTAACAAAGGAGTAAGAAATAGAATTTTTGGAACACACATAAACATGTAAAAAATCCCTAATCCATGGATGATTTATAAATATTATATGGGAACTTCATGGGGAATAAAACATTTGGGTGGGACACACCACAATCCTCAGTCATAGTTCATTCCTTATATTGGATAAAGTTACACCTTCATCCCAAAGTGGATCAGGTTTCCCCTTCTTCCAATAGTGGATTTGGTTTCCCCTTCTTCCCATAATGTATTAGGTTTTACATTCTTCCCATAGTAGATCGGGTTTCCCATTCATCACACAGTGGGTCGAGTTTATAATTCTTCCCATAGTAGATCAATCCCATCAACTTATTTTCCATGATTATGCCATGAGATATAAATATTTAATCAATTCATTAGAGAGAAATAAAGGGCTCACTCAATGATATCCGGTCCACCCCATCTTATAAGTTGTAATAGGATTACCCAAAACTTTCTAGGCCACCCCATCGTATAAGCTATAATAGTCTTACTTTGTGCTATCTGCTCCAGCACATCTTATAATATATAATGACATTAACTAGTGCTATTTAGGAAAAACCTACATATAAGTATTGTCCCTTAACCACAACATAAATATAGTATAAAGATCATGAATATCATCACAAAAACACATTAAAATGATTATTATTTCATAACATTATTAACCCATGGAATATAAATTGGTTACATGTTAATCTCAATGAAATGTGATTGTCTCATGGAAAAGAAACATGGTTTATAACAATCTTCATGAAAAATATTTTACCAATGGAAAAGAATGGTGTTCAATAAGGATTATTCCATAAAAATAGATACCATTAAAATAAATAATATTAATGGAATCATTGGATCATATCATATGTAAAGAATAATCTATATCAAAGGATGAAATATTAGATGGAGAAATATTTTTAATGATCAAATAAAACGTTGCTATTAATTGAGATTTTCTTTTAAAAAATATAGAATTTTCAGAATTCATTTCATTGAAAAAAACATGGAAAAAATATTAATGAATCATTTAAAACATTTTTTCGATAAAAATATCATTTTCTATTTTAATTTGTTGTAAATAATGTTTATTATAAAAATTTTCTATTTAAAATAATATAAAAACATAAGGAATATTTTGAATCAATTTTAAATCCTTTTTTAATAAAATTATCATAAGATCCATTTTAATTGAAAATGATCCCTAAAATTATTTTAAAACATTTTTTAGAACATATTTGTATATATATTTTTTTTGAATAAAATGGATTCTAGACCGATGAGAAAAATAAGTTCGTATTTTCTAAAAAACATTTTTTTAATCATAATAAGTGTTAAATAGTGTCAAATGATACCAATTTTTTAATATCTCATGAATAACTATAGGATAATAAATTTCATGAGGGTTTATTAATGATAGACCACAATATTTTATCAATTGGAGCATAATCATAATCAATCTCGATAAATGATGAGATTATATTAATAAATTATTACCACTTTTGAAGTGATGAATAATAATCTAAAAGAAAGAATAAAATTTCATGAATATTAAAATATAATTAAAAGAAATATATTCATAATAAAATATTTCAAATGTTCTTATATGTACATCTTAAGATAATATTGGTGTAATAACATAACATGTGTCTAAAAGAAGGAAAATTGAGACAAAATTAATTTACTAATTTGGTAACATTCAAACCCTATACCTCATGAAAGAGTGGTCATAAAGTGGATATGTTAATACTAATAAATTTATGTATAATAATTAAAGATTTCATTCACCAACAGTATATATATACCCCACAAATGAAACGAGGGGAAAATAAATTATAATTCTTGAAAAAAATAAATCTTCTTAGTACTTGACTAACTTTGGAAAAATGATATCAGTGAAATAATAAAAAATATTGAGAGATTTGACATCATAAGATAATTTAAATTCATGATATAACATTTCATATATTAGTATATATGCCACAAAACAATAATAAGTTGTGATTATAGCATACCTTTCATAGAAATAAAAGTGATACTTGAAAACCCTTACCTTTCATCTTGACTTTCCACTTACACGTTTAATCCTAAATAACAATAAATATAATTTTATTATACATATATAAAATGACTATATTATTTTATATAATATCATATATGATTTTATTATGACTTTGTATTACCTTTTATTAATAATCCCATGATAAAGTTACGTTTTGGGTAATATCTGTTTGTTTTTTCACATGTGTTTTGATTTGCTATATTTTTTTGTCTTCTTAATTATATCACGAACACATCATGTAGTGAATTATAATAATGATTTTAATTTAATATATATTCTATATATATATATACTTATAATAATATATTAATGATATAAATATGAAATAAAATACAATGTTCAGGGAGACGGTAGGTTGTATGTATGCAGAAATGTTGTTTCTATTTTCTTACCATGTTGAAAGAAAGATAGTGAATGGATTATATATGAAACAATTAAAAAATAATTATTATTCTATATATATAATGTATTCTATTAAATCCTTATTTAATGCATTACATTTAATGTGTGAACAGATCACATCGCTTTAAGGAGGAGGTAGTCCACACTACCACAAAAAAGGTTATAATATTCCAAAAAAATAGAAAGCATGAAGGTATTTTCTATATAATAATTCAAAAATTTAAAAAATATTAATATATATCAAATATATATATAAATATAAAATAATAAATTACATATTTATTCTATCATGAACCAGTCCGGGTACCCTGGTATCCTTATAACCCAACTGACCCTGGCATAGCCCAAAGGGCATTCCCAATCCCCACAGGTCGGCGACTAGCACCTGGCATCACACAACATGAAAGTGGGAATGATTTTTCCACCAACAATATATAAAAAAATAAACAATATAGTATACATAAAAAAAAGAAACTCCATTGGGATTATTGTACCAGAATAAAAATAGGCATAAAAGCCAAAGAAAAAAAATGGGGAAATTACCCCAAGGTCCCTAAGGACACAAGTTACCAAGACCAAAGCTCAACAACTAGATCCAATTTCAAGAGTTCCCTTCCTTTTTCTCGATCCTTGAAAAAAAAAATTCTACAAACACCTGAAGGAATAATTAGGGAGTAATCCTAAGCCTGGTAGGATACATCCAATGATTCCCTAACAGATTCCAAATATAGATTATCAAAAGAAAATATTTTGTTTTTCAAATAAACAGGTTTAACAATTCATATCATATTTAAACAAAACATGCTATACATTTTCAAAATGGGGGAACCAAATATTTTAAGAAAAGGCTTTAAAAATGATGGAATATTTCTAAAACAATGTCTTAAATAAAACAGTTACATAAAACCCTTTAGATAAAATGCGAAGGAATGTAAGCAATTCAAACATTAGAATACATTTATATCTCAAATATAAATAAACAAGTGACCAGCATGGCCATCTTCCAAATTATATGATAGTATCGACCAGATATAGGATTCCACACTCTCTATGTGAACTCAAAAAATGTTTATACGCACATCCCTATGAAACTGGCTAAAGGAAGCTCATCACCAACCCGTTGGGTATGTGACCCACAATAAGTATGTTTTAGAACACTTTCGTAGCATAGAGTGCATCCATATAACTCACAAATTTCCTAAGGCTTTCATGCATTCTTACATGATGGATTAACTATTTTTAAACTTCATAAAAATATGATCAATCCTATTCTTCCATTTCAAATGTTCCAATTTATTTACATTTAAAACCAAAATAGGTTTTATTCAAAAACATTCCTTTTTCACAATATAAAACCAATGGGTTTCTATCCAATCATTTGAATCCATTTTCACCAGTTTGAAATCCATTCCAAACCAATTCCATCAATACAAAATTTATTTCCACAATTAAGTTCAACAATTTAATTGAAATCATTTACATCAAATTCATAATTTAAATTAAATAATTTAAATCATCTAATTTATATAAATACACCAAATTCAATGGAATTAGAGGACTTCCAAATTTTTATGCCAAAACCATTTCAAATATCTTGATTCACTAGAATAAGTTTTTTGTAAATTGAATTGAAAGAAAATTTTATCAATTGAATTGAAATCATCAATTGAAATAAAACAAATTAAATAAAAGGATAATAAATTTGGTTAATCAGAACAGAAACACATAACTCATGGTCATCGATGTTAGCGACAACAACAATCTACACAGTGTGGTCCAATACCCTTCCTCAAGACCCTATTATTATAAGCATCGACATGCCAAAGTTTTATGTTCGTCATGGGGTCCTTATAGAGGCACAAAATGAAGGTCACATGCCACATGGTCTCCGACGAAGAGGAAAACAAGAGATATCTTCATCAATCTTATGAAATCGACACCCAATGTCAATCTCACTCATGCAGATCCACCAAGAACCATAGTGATCAGTCATATTATAAATAAGTCCCAGCACCATGTGTTCTTCATTTCAATAAATTAATACCTATTATTTAATCTGTTATTCAATGAAAAATTCAATACAGAGCCATTTATTTCTCCAATTTAAGTTTTTTCCACTAAAGCAGATTAAAACGGAGAATAAACGGATGTTTTTGAAACATAGAGCATTCAAAAATGGTGGTTTTCAGTTCCAGAAATATGAAGAAGTGTTTTCACAGTTTATGGTTGTTATTTTAATTTTATTTTAATCAATTTAATATATTAAAATTATTAAAAACATATCTATAAAGAGCGATGTGACCAAACACATAGTGATCATAAATTTTATACTCTATCTTGGGTAACAAACCATTCCAGATCCAACAGTGGTCTCATATTTTTCATACGATGCTCCACTAAAAAGATATTAATTATTGTAATTCAAAAATCTGAATAAATAGTTAATGAAAATAAAATGGTATGTCTTTTTGTGATCGAGGCATCTAAATTAATGATGCTAACAAACGTTATACCTTGTCTTGGGTAAACACCTCATTCCGGAGCCATCAGTGGTCTCATGTTTTTCATATGACACACAGTTTGATAGATATGTAATTATTTTTAATAAATTATATACTAAATATTATTAAAAAACGTTATCTCGTTAGAAAGGCATCCAAAAGTCTGGCTTCTTTGAATGTTATACCCCTACTAGGGGAAACACCATATTTTGGACATTACCATAGTGTCAAATTTATCATATGATGAAACGTTTGGTATTTTTTCAATTATTTTGAAAAAAGTGATCAAGATTAAAATAATATATTTAATATTTTTTTCTGTCCTCTTTGAGCCTTTTAAGACCACAAAAACACATACTTACACTGTGTTTAACTCAGAAAATATATAATTTAAATTTCCAAAGTATTAATTGGCCATTTTACCATTCCCTAATGGGTTTAAGAAAAAGGAAAATTTTCATTGATAAATCTTTTCTTCCCATTTAACAAAAGATATTTTAGGAATACTTGAAATATTAACGGTATGTTACAAACTCCCCACTATAAGAACATTCTATCCCCCAAAGCCTATGAAGAATCCTCCGCATAAAAAAGATGAGGCCACTAATCTCTCAATATTTTCTCCCTTTCCCATGTCTCATGAGAATCAGTACCATGCTGTCATATTACACAGAACTGAGGTATCTTCCTCCCATGAAGTTCCTTGGTCTCAAAATCGAATACCCTGACTAGTTGTTCAGTCACAGATAAATCTGGTTCAATCTCATGATCACTCCAGCTCAAAACATGATATAGATCAGAGAGATACTTTCACAGCTGTGATACATGGAACACGTTATGTATCGAAGTCATCTATGGTGGTAGATCTAGATGGTATGCAACCTTCCCTACCTGATAAAAAACCTCTAATGGTCCCAAAAAATGAGGAGAATCCTTCAATTTCATTCCAATTCATCGATGACCTAACCGGGGTGAAACCTTAAAGAACACCTGGTCACTAACAGATAACTCCAATGGGCTATGACAACGATCAACATAAGATTTGTAACAACTCTATTCTGTCAAAATTCTTTGAGGAAGCAACTGGATCTTAGTTATCATCTCATGGACCAAACATGGTCTAACCAAGGAACATTCACCAATCTCTAATGAACATAATAGAGATTTACAAGGATGGATATAATATGCCTCAAACGGAGATATTTTTATCTCAAACTGATAACTGTTGTTATAAGAAAACTCATCCAGTCCCAAATGATCATCCCTAGCCCTACCAAAGTCAAGAACACATGCATGGAGCATATCCTCAAGTATTTTTGTAGTTCCCTCTATCTATCCATTTGACTGCGGATTGTAGGCTATGCTAAAAAAGAACTGAGATCCAAGTGCCTCTTAGATGCCTCTCTAAAATCAAGAAGTAAATCGAGGATCCTTATCAAAGACTATAGCAGATGGAAATCCATGAAATTAATAATTTATTTCACAAAAAGATTTCCCAACACCTAAACATTTGTTGTATATTGAAAGGGTATAATGTGACATGAATTGGTCATCCAATTAATCACAGTCCATATCACATTCTTCTTCATTGGGTTAGAGGTAACCCAACCATAATGTCCATAGAGATTTCATCCGACTTCCATGTAGGTATTGGAAGTAGTTGAAGCAAACCGAAAAGGTTTTGGTTCTTGTCTTTCACCTGATGGCATGTATTGCAACATGATTCAAAAATAGATATGTCTCATACCATACATGTTCACCAGAACTGTCACCACATATCATAGAACATCTTCACCGTTCCTGGGTGCACAACCCACTGGGAGTTCTAGCAATCCTCCAACATAGCCTTCATTGATACGAACTACACAATGTTACAATTTTGATAACACAGAAAACCATCTTTGGAGAATTACCACTGAGTGTCAGTATCCCCACAATATAGAGAGTCCATAATGATATGGAATTCATAATCAAGTTTTTGTTCTTGAAGAATCAACTCGAGAAGAGAAGATGTCAAGTGAACACTATCTAAAGAAACTTCATCCCCCTTACACTAAAATCCAATATGCAACTGAGAAAAAAGAGCAAACAAACTCCACTATTCGAAAGTTTATTTCATAACCTATGTAAGAAGTTTCCTACTAAACACATCTACAACGACATTCCCTTTCCTTGGGGTATATGCAATGTCAAATTTGAAATATTGTAGGTACTCTACCAAATTCCTTTGGTGGATATTCAAATATTTTTGAGAGAAGATATAACTCAATATCTTATGGTATTAATACACAGTAATAATTTCTCCATAAAGGTAATATCTCCAACACTAGTGCATTACAACTGCATGTTCAAGGTTGTGGGTAGGATAGTTCTTCTATTGAAGATTAAGATGACGAGATCCGTATGAAACAACATGATCACCTTGCATAAGGGAACATCCCAAACCTAATATTGATGCATTACAGATGGCCATGTAGCCTTTACCAATCTAAGGCTAAGTTAACACTAATTATGTGATGACCCAGACTCTTAGGGTCCTTTCCTTTGCCAAAAATCCGGATCCTAAAAAGGGTAGAGTCTCGGCGTGAGGCCGATCGGCGCGACTAAGCTATGAGACTGATCGGTGTGATCGACCGGTGAGACTAATCGGTGTGTCCGATCGGTGAGACCGATCCGCGCGACCGATCGGTGTGACCGACCAGTGAGACCATCGGCGCGTCCGATTGGTGAGACCGATTGGTGCGTCCGATCGGTGAGACCGATCGGCGCGACCGATCAACGAGGCTGAGCAGCCCGACCGATCGGTGAGGCCCAGCGGCACGACCGGTCAGGGAGACCGACCGGCACGACCGGTCCGGGAGACCGACCAGCGCGACCGGTCAGCGAGACCGATCGGTGCGACTGTTCGGTGAGACCGAGCGGCGCGACCGGCCTGTGAGACCGATCGGCGCGACCGATCGGTGAGATCGATCGGTGTCACCCAGCCTTGTCAAGGTTTTTGCACTAGCACCTCCCTTTTGCACAAATTGGGTTTTAAACCCTATTTTGACCCCTTTAAGCGTGTTTTAAAGCCCGGTAATGCCCATAAATGTTTTAATTAAATATTTAATGATTTAACCTGGTGTGTGTGTGTCAGTTTAAATCGCCCGACCCTTTAATAACGTGTGGGGTTGTGTGGTCAATCCATGACCCCCTCTCATTACGTGGTTCCACGTTGTTATCTCAACTGTCCCTGAACCTTTTAAACTAAAGGGTTCGCCGACGGTTTCTTCTTTTCTCGATCACCCTACGCTAGTATTACCCTTTGTTCAGACGAACCGCTTTTCGTTTAGGCGAGCCGCATCGCTATCAGTGGAGTTCCTCACCCAGGCTCAGCGTCGATCGTTGATTAACAAGTAGGGAATTTCCCCTTAGTCTCTCCATTTTTGTGTATAATGAGGGGTGGGAATGTTTTGGATTCTGTGGAATTATATGAACCAAACCTAAATAATGATAATGAATGGATTCTATAAATAATAAAGCTGGGGATGTTATTGATGATGCTGCTCTGTTTTATGATCTTCTTGTCTTAATTTTTCGGGCTTACGCCTACTGGAAATCATGGTCTTTGGTGGTCTTTCTCTGTGCACTAACGAACCCCTAGTGGTGTTTTAAATGGTTTGTTTTGTAGTTGTGAAATCCTGCTGTGAAAAGTAAATTGGTTAATCACGTACATCCGAGTAAATAAATTGAGGCACCAGGATCAATTCTTCTGTGATAAACCTGGTTAAATAGCACAGAAATTGAAATCATGGAGTGTGTTAAATATTATAAATCTGAAAATATGGTCATGGGCCTGCATAGTGGTGGTGGTTTGGTTTTTTTCCTTCACGGGCCGTTTGTTGGGTGATGTGTGTGGGGATGGGATCCCCTGTTGTTATGAATTCAGTGGTCGTGAATTTTAAGAAAGGGAGGTTACCTTGTTTATATCACGTATTGGGGTGGAATCCTCTGTTGTTGAGAAACCTTTTGGCTCTTGGATATTGGACATGGGGCTATATCTTGGGGTTTTATTTGGTTGTTGTTGATTTACGAGAGAACTGGGTGTGGATGTTGTAGTTAATCCTTGACTGTTTTCTTTCCTGGACTTGTGCCTATGCTTACTTAGTTTCCCAAGTAGGTGCAGAACATAATTAAAAATCACTACTAGACATGATAACGAATGGGACACATGGGTTTTGTTGGCGAGAGTCATGACTCTGACTTGAGTTCTATTTGTGTTCTTTAGGCTGGCTGAAAAAACTAAACTTGGGAGAGTTCTTGTTACCTATATTTATACTTGTAGTTTTTGTTTCTTATTTGTTCCCCACCCAAGTTGATCACTTAGTTCCGAACACCCCATTTCATGGGGGAGGGTGTTTTTTTCAACACTATTATTAGTGGATGGTTATTAGATCATTTTATGCTCCCTTTCTAGGATAGCCCAAGTATCTCTGGGTAGGCTGTGATGGTCTGAGGTCCATCATTAGCCCAAGAACCCTCGGGCGGGGTAGTGTGGTGGCTATGGCCCATGTGTGTGCAGGCAGGTAGTTTCCCATGTATCTTTGGGATGATGCCCAGGTGTCTTTGGGCGTGGCAGTGGATCTTCTAGCCCAGGAGTCTTCAGGCGTGGCAGTGGTTGTTCTGGCCTAGGTGTTTGCAGGCATGGTTACGTGTGATAGTTGTGTCCCAGGTGTGTGCGGGCAGGGTCTGGTAGTGGGACTGTGGTGAGAATGGCGGGATTGGTTCAATGTGTAGGATGTCTTCAATAAACAATGGGAAAGTGGTGCGGGGTACCCAATCATCGATGTGATCATATAATATATATTACTTGACTTTATTTATTTGGGGAGTGTTCCTTGGTGAGGCTTGGGTGGATAATTTACCTTTTTAGGTGTTTGGTCACTCTTTTTCTCACGAGACTTTAGTACGTTCCCCCACTTGTGCACGAGAGTCTTTGATTTTCCCTACTGAGTATACTTTTATGCTTACCCTACGTATATAAAACTGCTTTCAGGTTTCTCGGAAGACTTTGGGGATCGAGTGGGACTATACTAGCTCGGACCTTTGGGGCAGTTGTAGTTGTTGTTTTTCTTTCTTTGGTACTTTTCCCTTGTAGTCACTTTGTACCTTGTGGTTTTTTCTTTTGTAACATACATTGGGAATGGTTCTTGGCTTCACTTTTACTCTCTGATTTTGGTGTTGTTGGGATTTACCATCTTATCTCTTGATCCAATTAAAAGAAAGAGGGTAATACCTTCCATTTAGTGTGTGATTATATACCCTTGGTGCTAGTCTCCACTATGGGACCTATTGAGGGCGGGTTTTGGGGGTCATTATCTCTCCTTCAACTTAAAGAAGGAAGGGTCTGGCAATCTGCTGACCCTTCCCTCCTTTTGGTGAAGGCGGGTCATGATAGAATGGTATCAGAGGTGGGGTTGAGAGATAGGATGGATTCCGGAGTTAGGAATAGTGAGGATTGCATGGGATGGTATGGAAATAGTGTTGGGTGACCTTGGTGAGTGAATTAGGCCAGGGAAGACCAGCTAGGACATGGGATTTTAGGGCCCCTTATGACCTAATGCAAAGACTCTGGACCTATCGAACGACTATGTGAGGATGCACTGATTGCAGGGTAGAGACCCTAGGAAAGGTACATGCACCATAATGACTTGTGTTCTCGTCTTTCTAGGGTGTCTTGGTAATTAAGAAAAATAAAAAGTTTAAGATGTTTTAAGAAAAATATTCTACACTACTTGGGCTTAGGCATTCCTTATTTACCTCGTAGCTATGGCCCCTAGAAGGCGACCACGTTTAGTGCGGGCGTTCAAGGCCCTGGATACTACCTTGGCCGATTGGCAGAGAGCTGATCGATAAGAGGAGGACGACCAGTGGAAGAAGATACTTCGGGCCTTCCATCGACAGACCCACGAGAAGTATGAGGGACTCACTACTGATATGAAGACGAATGGCTAGCTAGAGGAGCTAGTGATAACGTTCTACTTGATCTGGGCTCTGATAGAGTACTAGGTTTTTCTGGCCGTCAGCCAGATGTGGGGAGCGGTGTGTCAGTGGTGGACGATTTACCTGGGGGAGAGGAGAGAGGCTGAGGTGGCATGGGTTGATTTCGAGAGGGAGTTACGGGTAGAATTCCTCTCTTCGACGATGAAGGTGGAAAAGAGACATGAGATACTCTCCCTCCAGCAGGGGAGTATGTCAGTGAGGGAGCTAGGAATCAAGTTCAAGGACCTCCTATGTTTTTCTCCAGACCTCTTTGATGACGAGGAGCCTCGGGCAAGACGTTTAGAAGAGGCGCTCTGACCCTCCCACTAGTATGGTGTTACCCCCTTTACCCTACCGACGTACTTGGAGGTCCAGAAGAAGGCCGAAGTGGTAGAGAGGATGCACGCTCTAGGAGGTGTGTCATGAGAGGGGATCCAGCTGGGATCGTCGAAGGGGAAAGTTTTCATCACCAGGCCTCCAGCGTCAGGACCCTTTAGGTTTCGACCAGCAGGGAGCAGGTCGCAGCAGTTTTAGTTCCTCTCCCCTGGTCCTCACCCTTTTCCTTCGGGCCTGGGACCATGGTGCTTCGTCTATGGGATCCATGGACATCTCCTGAGTCAGTTTCCAGACCGGGTACAGTACGGTGGTGGTGGATAGCCCCAGTACCCACCCCAGCAGCAACTTCTAGCTAGACCTTTCCAGCAGTAGCAGCAGGGACAACAAGCACCCGCTCCTCCGAGTGAAGACGTAGGAGGGGGAGGTCGAACTCATGGCTCTCCTCAGGGACCTCAACCGAGGCATGGTCGAGGAGGTGGACGACATATGAGGGGAAGAGGAGCTGGGCGTGGACAGTTACACGCCGCAAAGGCAGCTGTTCTAGCAGGGCCAAAGGTTGTTCGAGGTACGATCAGTTTGTTCAGTACCCTTGCTTATTTCTTGTTCGATACCGGAGCTTCGCACTCCTTTGTTGAACCCATTCTAGCCCGTGCCATGGGTCTAGATGCCGATAGACTTCCAATGCCCCTGGTGCTGAGCACACCAGTCGGAGGTCAGACCAAATTCTTATTTGTTTTTCGAGGATGCAGACTGATGATATGGCCACATCAGTCAGTTAAGAATCTTCTTCTGCTACAGATATAGCCATAAGATGTCGTCCTAGGCATCGACTGGTGAGTCTCTGTGTGTTCCATCATCGACTGATTCCGAGGAAGGGTTGTGTTCTCAGACTTTGGCGCCCGACATGTTACCTTCATCGGCGAGCGGAACATTCAGAAGTGTGGCAGGCGAGAGGAACCCCTCCTCTCCTTTTTAGCTGAGCTGTCAGTAGAGTTAGTCGATGCTGAAATGGTGGAGGTGCCAGATATCGTCCGTGAGTTTAGGGACGTCTTTCCTGAGGAGGTGACAACTCTACCCCCTCGACAGGATATTGTGTTTGGGATATAATTGCAGCCTGGTGCTCGTCCGATCTCGATGGATCCTTACCAGATGGCACCTTCAGAGCTATGGGAGTTGCAGATTCAGATTGACGATCTGACGAAGAGAGGTTATGTTTGACCAAGTGCGTCGCCGTGGGTTTCTCTAGTCTTGTTCGCAAGGAAGGCAGATGGTGGTCTTAGGTTGTTCATAGACTAGAGGAGGCAAAATCAGGTGACGATTAAGAATCGCTTCCCTCTTCCAAGGATAGACGATCTTTTCGACCAGATGAAAGAGGCAGGATGGTTCTCGAAGATCGACCTGCGGTCTGGGTACCACCAGCTGAGAGTGAAGGAGGGAGACACCCCGAAGACAGCCTTCAAGTGCAGATATGGGCACTTCGAGTTTGTAGTCATGCCTTTCGGTGTTATGAACGCCCTAGTTGTGTTCATGGGGCTTATGAACTCTATCTTTCGAGAGTACTTGGATCGGTTCGTGGTTGTGTTCATCGATGACATCCTGATCTATTCTAGATTAGAGGAGGACCATGTGGAGCACCTGAGGATGGTTTTGGAGGTCCTCCGACAACACAAACTCTAATGGAAGTTGTCAAAATGCAAATTTTGGACACAGAATGTGCACTTCCTCGGGCACGTGGTGTCCGAGCAAGGGGTAGCGGTTGACTTATCAAAGGTTGAGGCAGTTGTTTCTTGGGAAGCACCCAAGAATTTGTCAAAGGTCTGTAGTTTCCTCGGAATGTCAGGTTACTATCAGAGATTCGTTCCCAACTTCTCCCGAGTTGTAGCCCCTTTGAAATCCCTAATCAAGAATGACTAGGTTTTCGTGTGGAGTGAGAAGTGCGAGTCTACCTTCAGCTATCTGAAGGAGATGTTGGTTAGTGCCCCAGTGCTGAGATTACCAGAAAAAGGGGCGGCGTATGAGGTGTTCTGTGATGATTCAGGACAATGCCTGGGATGTGTGTTGATGCAGCGACAAGGGGTGATCTCTTATGGGTCTAGGAAGCTACGCCCTCATGAGCATAATTATGCCAAACATGACCTGGAGCTTGCAATAGTCATTTTTGCACTGATATTATGGTGGCATTACCACATCAGAGAACGCTTTGTGGTCTCCACAGATCACAAAATCTTGAGGTATGTCTTCTCCCAACGGGACCTAAACTTGCGGCAGTGGAGGTGGATGGAGTTCATCTAGGATTACGACTTAAATATTTCCTACACTTTAGGGAAGGGGAATGTAGTGGTTGATGACTTGAGTAGGAGATCACAGAAGTATGCAGTCCGAGAGTCGGCAGACACCTGGAAGGAAATGGAGGAGTTGGCTGCCTTACAATTGAATGCGAGATGGATATCGGTAGAGGTTTCCTATATCAGATGGAAGTACAGTCATCTCTGTTTCAACAGGTCAAGGAATCTTAGTGGGGAGACCCAGAGCGCTAAGTGATGCATGACCGAGTTGACCAGGGAAATTCTCCGAAAGGATGGACGGAGGATGGCCACAACTGGATGCTTTTCCAGGGAAAGCTGTTTGTTCCAGAGGCGATGTGAGGAAAGGTTCTAATTGAGTTCCACAACTCACCCCTAGCAGTACACCCTAGAGTGTCCAAGATGTACTAGGGACTGAAGAGATAGTTTTGGTGGCCCAGAGTGAAGCGAGCAGTGGAAGAGTTTGTGGCCAAGTGCTTAGTGTGTCAGTAAGTGAAGGCTGAACACCGAGTTCCAGGAGGCCTACTGCTGTCTCTAGATGTCCCTGAGTGGTAGTGGGATGACATCTCGATGGATTTCTTCATGGGACTAACCAAGGTCCAAGGGGGATGCGACGCCATCTGGGTGGTAGTGGACTGATTGACGAAGTCATCTCACTTTCTGGCGATCAAGGAGTCAATTGCAGTGGATGCTTTGGCACGAAAGTACATGGATGATGTGGTGCGGTTGCATGGAGTTCCGAGGTCTAAAGTCTCGGATAGGGATGCACGGTTTACCTCATTAGCCTTGAGAGGATTACAACATGCTTTTGGAACCCAGTTGTGCCTTAGCACTACTTTCCATCCCCCGACAGATTGACAGACAGAGCGCACCATCAAGACCTTGGAGGATATGCTGCAGGCATGTGTTCTGGACTCAGGAGGATCATGGGTGTGATACTTGCCTCTGGTAGAGTATTCCTACAATAATATCTATCACTATACCATTGGTATGTCCCCGCTTGAAGCCTTGTATGGGAGGACATGCCTTTCACTTTTGTGTTGGACAGAAGTAGGAGAGGCAGGCATCCTTGGCCCGGAGGTGGTACAGAGCACGATAGAGAAAGTTCATCCCATACGGGAAAGGATGAAGGCGGACCAGGACAGAAAGAAGTAGTATGCTGATACCACGAGGAGGCCCTTGGTGTTTGAGGTCGGGGACCACGTGTTCTTGACGGTATACCCTCGACGTGGACAATAGAGGATCGAAAACGGGAGTAAGATTTCTCCGAGGTTCATCAGACCCTTCGAAGTGTTGCGGCGGGTCGGTGAAGTGGCTTATCAGCTAGCGTTACCACCACCGCTACTGAGGATACATGATGTATTCCATGTTTCCCAGCTTCATCGTTACCTGCATGAAATTCACACTTCTTTGATTGGGGAAAGCTAGACATCAAGGATGACTTGAATTTTGTGGAAAGACTAGTGATGATCGAGGATCATGAGGAAAAGGTGCTCCGTGGGTGAACCATCCCATTGTTTCGTGTGTTATGAAGACATGGTGGGATTGAGGAGAGTACGTGGGAGAGGGAAGCACAAATGCGTGCCCAGTACGCAGAGTTGTTTTGAGTTTTGTACTGTTCGGTTTATAGCTGGTCTGGTTGAACATTTTACCTTTGTTGGCTATAAAATACTGGTTTTCTTTCCTCTGATTGTGTTCGCGACTGATCGGGGAGACCGATCAGCATGACCGATCGGCGAGGCCGATCGACGCGACCGGTCGGTGATACCGATCGGAGTGACCGCTCGGCGAGACCGATCGGCACGACCGATTGGTGAGACAGATCAGTGTCACTCAACCTTGTCGGGGTTTTTCCAGTAGCACCTCCCTTTTGTGCAAATTGGGTTTTAAACCGTATTTTGACCCCTTTAAGAGTGTTTTAAATCTCGGTAATAACCATAAATGTTTTAATTAAATATTTAATGAATTAAACTGGTGTGTGTGTATCGGTTTAAACCGCTCGACCCTTTAATAACTTGTGGGGCCGCGTGGTCAACCCACGACCCCCGCTCCTTACGAGTCTCCACGTTGTTATCTCAACCATCCTCGGCCCTTATAAACTAAAGGGTTCGTCGATGGTTTCTTCTTTTCTCGATCACCTTGCGCTAGTAGAACCCTTCATTCAGACTAACCACTTTTCATTCAGGCAAGCTGCATCACTATCTGTGGAGTTCCGCGCCCAGGCTCAGCGACGATCATTGATTAACAAGTAGGGAATTTCCGCTTCGTCTATCCCTTTTTGTGTATCATGCGGGGTGGTCATGATTTTGATTCTATTTAATTGGATGAACCAAACCTAAATAAAGATAATGAATAGATTCTATAAAGAACGAAGGGGGGGGGGATGTGATTGAAGATGCTACTCTGTTTTATGATCTTCTTTTCTGAATTTTGTGGGCTTACGCCTACTGAAAATCATGGCTGTTGGTGGTCTTTATTTGTGCACTAAAGAACCCCTAGTGATGTTTTAAATGGATTGTTTTGTAGTTGTTAACTCCTGCTGTGAAAATTAAATTCGTTAATCATGTATATCCGGCTAAATAAATTTAGGAAACATGATCAATCCTTCTGTGATAACCCCGGTTAAAGCACACGAAAATTTAAATCATGGAGTGTTTTAAATCTTATAAATCTGAAAATACCAGCATCGGCATGCTTAGTGGTGGTGGTTTGGTTGTTTTTACTTCACGGGCCATTTTCTGGGTGATATGGGTGGGGATGGGATCCCCTGTTGTTATGAATTCAGTGGTTGTGAATTTTAAGACCGGGTGGCTGCCTTAATTATATCACAAATTGGGGTAGAATCCTTCGTTGTTGAGAAACCTATTTCGTCCTAGATATTGGACATGGGGCTATATCTTGGGGTTTTCTTTGGATGTTGTGGATTTACAAGAGAACCGGGTGTGGATGTTGTATTTAATTCCTGAATGTTTTCTTTCGTGGACTTCTGCCTATGCTTACTAGTTGCCCAAGTAGGTTTGGAACCTAATTAAACATCACTACTGAACATGAGAACGAATGGGAAAAGGGGGTTTTGTTGGTGAGAGTTGTGACTCGGACATGAGTGTTGTTTGTGTTCCTTCGGCTGGATGAAAAACCTAAACTTGGGAAAGTTTTTTTTACCTATATATATACTTGTAGTTTTGTGTTTCTTATTCGCGCCCCACCCAAGTTGAGAACTTAGTTCCGTACACCCCCATTTCACAGGGGAGGGTGTTTTTCCCAACACTAATATTAGTGGCTGGTTATTAGCTCATTTTCTGCTCCCTTTCCTAGATAGGACAAGAATCATCGGGCAGACTGTGATGGCCTGAGGCCCATTATTAGCCCAAGAACCTTCGGGTGGAGTAGTGTGGTGGTTATGGCCCAGGTGTGTGCGGGCAGTTAGTTTCCCAAGTATCTTTGGGATGAGGCCCTGGTGTCTTCGGGCGTGGCAGTGGATCTTCTAGCCCTAGTGTCTTCGGGCATGGAAGTGGTTGTTCTGGCCCAGGTGTTTGCAGGCGTGGTTATGTGTGAAAGTTGTGGCCCAGGTGTGTGCGGGCGGGGTTTGGAAGTTGGACTGCATGAGGTTGTGGCCCAGGTGTGTGCGGGCGGGGTGTGGTAGTGCGACTACGGTGAGAATAGCGGGATTGGTTTGATGCGCAGGATGTCATCAATAACCAGTGGGAAAGAGGCGCGGGGTACCCAATCATTAATGTGCTCTTATTATATATATTACTTGACTTTCTTTATTTGGGGAGTGTGCCTTGTTGAGGATTGGGTGGATAGTTTACCTTGTTAGGTGTTTGGTCACTCTTTTTCTCACAGGAATTTAGTAGGTTCCCCCAATTGTGCATGAGAGTCTTTGGTTTTCCCTCTTCAGTATACTTGTATGCTCACCCTACGTATATAAAACTGCTTTCATGTTTCCAGGGGGACTTCCAGGATCACGCGGGACCATACTAGCTCGGACCTTTGGGGCAGTTGCAATTGCTATTTTTCTTTCTTTGTTACTTTACCCTTGTAGTCACTTTGTACCTTGTGGTTTTTAATTTTGTATCATACATTGGGAATGGTTCATGGCTTTACTTTTAATTTATGCTTTTGGTGTTGTTGGTATTTACCATCTTATCTCCAAATCCTATTAAAAGAAAGAGGGTAATGCCTTCCATTTAGTGTGTGATTTTATACCCTTGGTGCTAGTCGCCACTCCGGGACCTATTAAGGGTGGGTTTCGGGGGTCATTATCTCTCCTTAAACATAAAGAATGAAGGGCCTAACAATCTGCTGACCCTTCCCTCCTTTTGGTGAAGGCGGGTCGTGACAGGTTTATTATTAAAAAGATGATTTAGATCAACAAAATAACATGGCATTTATCACTCTAGGAAAAATTCACTCCCTTAAGAGTCAGAACAGTCATCAGAGAAGCTAATTTTTAGACGTCCTTAACAAATATGTGGTAATATCTCGCTAAGCCTATGAATATTCAAATCACAAAATCATTTTGTGGTTGTTCCCAAGTTATAATAGCCTTAACCCTTTTAGGATCAACTAATATTCCTTGTTCTAAAACCACATGCCCTATGAATTTCCCTTCATGAGTCCATAAATCACACTTTGAAAGATTGGCACAAATTCAGCGATTCCTTAGTAGACTCAGAACTGTTCTCAGATGATGTGCATGGTGCTCCTATGACATTGAGTAAAAAAGTATTTCATCCACAAAGACTACCACAATGGAATCCAAATACTCATGGATAACCATGGTCATCAAAGCCATGAAATATCTAGGTAATTTTGTTAGGCTGAAGGGCATAACAAGGTATTCATAATGTCCATACCCACTCTGAAATGTGGGTTTCTGAATGTTAGAATATTTTATCCTCAACTGAGGGTATCTAGATCAAAGATCAATCATTGAAAACTGCTTCTCCCCATTCAACTAATAAAAAAAATCATCAATTCTTGGTAAAAATATATTTTTTCTTTATCACAACTTGATTGAGCTATCGATAATCAACACATAAGCAAAGAGAACAATCAACCATCTTGGTGAATAGAACCGGCACTACCAAAGGTAACACACTCGGGCCTATAAATCCTTCCTCAAGAAGATTGTCTAATTGGGACTTCAGTTCTATTAGTTCAGGTTGATTCATTTAGTAAAAGGGAATAGAAAAGGGTTGAGTAACAAGAATTATGTCAATAGAAAAATCAACTTCCCATACCGGTGGAAAACCAGAGAATTCAGAAGGAAACATATCAGGAAACTCAGTGAAGACTGATGGAAGATCAAAACACATTGAATCCCTCTCTATATCCAAATTAAACACAGATATTACATTTCCCAACTACGGATAAGAGGGGCTGACTCTGCTCGACCTTGGGTCCCATTTTCCTTGAAATACAAGAGGCACACCACTTGATGTAGTAAGGTAGACCCTTTAATGATTACAAGAAATATGGTCTTTACATGAAATGATCCAATCCATACTGAACATTATGTCATGAGATTTAATGTTGAGAACCAAAAAAACACAAATAAATATCAACATCTGATAGAGAGAAGACACGAGTAGGACTACGGATACCCCACTATCTATCTGTACCAAGGTCTCTAGTAATATCCATAGCACAAGATAAAAGTTCCATAGTTAGATAAAGATGATTAACAATATTCATTGAAATTAAGGAGTTATATGCAAGAATATCAAATAGAGAAGTCAATAAAGTTGAAGCTATGGTAATGGTACCACTCACAGTTGCAGGACCAATGTCTGCTTCCGCTAGAGACACTTCTACTACATGAAGAAGCTTCGGTCTAGATTCCTGTGGGTGGAACCCTTTTGTACGTGGAGAATTTTATTTCCCCGTAGTTTTTGGGAGGTGCTGAGGATCATGTTCCACTACATGGAATAGAGAAGTGGTGGAAGAATCTTTGTAAGTGCCCTAAACATCTGCAGTAGCTATAGTCCGTGGGTGCATAGTGAAAACTTTCATAGAATGTCTTCACTTTCCACACTGATAGCATGTCAATGAACACCATACTGGTGATATAGAAGGTTATGAATGACTCTATTGTTGAGAACTACCATTATAATCATCATGCTTCCATTTTCCTTTAATAGAACCAACACTGCCACTGGGAGGAAAATGAACTTCCTTCATCCCTGAATATCAAACCCGGTCTATCTAAACCATCATCACCATATCAAGAAGATCATTATAAGTGGGAAGCTTCAATAAGAAAACCTGAAAACAAATATCAGATCAATGTCCCAACTTGAATAGTCGAGCCTTCATACTCTCATTAGATACAATCCCAGGAGAAAACTGCACCAACTCAACAAAACCATTTGAGTACTCAGTCACGGTTGTGTTGGCCTGCTCAATCATGAATACTCCACAACCTTAGTCAACACCATTGATTTTAGATATAACTGTTTAGTGAAAATAACCTTGAAGTATTTCCAATCTCAACTATCATCTTTCCTAGTAGTCACCATTGTGTCCCACCATCTACTACTCGGTCCCTCCATCACGAAGGTGGAACACTACTCCTTGATCGCATCAGGTGTCTCCAAGAACTCTAAGAGACATTCAATATTTATAAACCATTCCTCAAAATGTTTTGGGTCAGGGGAGCGTTTCAAAACTGGTGGCTTCTAGCATATGAACTCTTGAGAACTATTTCAGAGAACATCCCTATGAGGATCCATAGCTGGATATTGAATGGGAAATGGAGGTGGTGCATGTCCCAGATCTTGGACAGTGTGAACAATCACCTCAACCATACTCTGATCCACAAAATGACTCGCTTTCTAAGATTCAGCAGAATCCTCTTTCTGGATCTGATTCCCATGTCTTCTGGGAGGTATGATTCTACAAAACATCAACAAATAGAAAAAGAGACATTATATTTACACTCAAATTAACTAATAAGGAAAACTATATTTAATAGAATGGATAAACATGATTTGGATTCCCCTCTATGCAAATAAAAATAGGGAAAATACTAGAACTAATACACAAGTCATCTTTGCCCAACCACCCTCGGTGAATTATGGTTCATTATGGAGATAGGTGGCCAGACACTCAATCACAACTACCTTCTATGTCCCAACAATATTTCACAAATGCATACTGACTTCAAGGAATTATTTTTAACCATCCATTGATAAAAAAAATTCATGAACATCTCAGGTACCCTGGTAACTCGATAACTGAAATAGACCTGGGATAGCCTGAAGGGAATTCCAATCCCCATAGCTTAGTGACTCGAACCTGACATCACACAACATGCAAGTGGGAACTATTTTCACACCAAAAATACGGAAAAAAAGAAAAAAGATAGTATGCATAACAAAAAGAAACTCTACTGGGAGTAATGTACCAGAATACAAAGAGGCATAAAATACAATGTACTAAAATTGGGAAACAACCCCAAGGTCCCTAAGGAAACAACTCACTAAGAACAAAGCTCAACTGCTGGATCCACCTCCAAGAGATCCCTTCCACTTTATCAATATTCGAATAAGAATGTTTACAAACACCCAAAATAAAAAAAGTAGGGGTTGATCCTAAGCCCGATAGGATACCACAGATGATTTCATAACAAATTACAAATATAGATTATCCAAAGAAATGATTTTAATTTTCAAATAAACATGTTTGTCAATTCAAAATCATATTTTAACAAAACATGCTATACATTTTCGAAATGATATAAAAAAATACATTAAGCTAAGGTTTTAAAAATGATGGAATATTTCTAAAAAAATCGATTAAATAAAATAGTTACAAAAAAATATTTATGTAAAATGAGAAGGCATGTAAGAATTTAAAACATTGGCTTGCATTTATATCTCAAAGATAAATAAATAAGAGAGCAATATGGTCATCTTCCATAAGGTACGATAGTATTAAACAGCAATTGGATTAGGCACTCTCTATATAAACTCAACAAAATGTGTATACACACGTCCCTATAACACTAGCCAAAGGAGACTTGTCATCAACCCATAAGGGATGTGACCAACCACAAGTGTGTTTTAGAACATTTTCCTAGCATAGAGTGTATCAAAATAACTCACTAACTACCTAAGGCATGCATTCGATCTTACACGATGGATGAAATTTTTTAAGACTACTTAAAAATATGATCAATCCCATTATTCCATTTCAAAAGTTCCAAATTATTTCCATTTAAAACCAAAACATGTTTTATTTAAGAAAATTCTTTTTCACAATAAAAACTAATGGGTTTCTATAAAATCATTTTATGCCCTTTTCACCAGATTGAAATCCATCCAAAACCAATTCCATCATTACACAATTTTCCCCCAATTAAATTCAAAACATTAATTGAAATAAATTACAGAAATGTCATAATTTAAATTGAAAAATTTAAATCATCCAATTCCCATAAATACACCTAATTCAATGGAGTTTGGTGTTTTCTAAATTTCCATGCCCAAACCATTTCAAATATCTTAATTAACTAGAATCCCAGTTTTTACAATTTAATTAAAATAAAATTTTTTCAAATGAATTTAAATAAACAATTAAAATATATCAAAAAACACAAGGATAATCATTTTTTCTAATCCTAACGGGACCACCTATCTCAATGTTTTCAATATCAGCAGAAATAATAATCCACCTAGTGTGGTTCAATACAACTCGTCAAGACCCTATTATCATAACGTCGACACACCAATGTTCGATTTTCATAAAGGGGTTCTTAGAGAGCTAAAAAAGGAAGGTCGCATGCCTGTTTCTCTATGAGGAAGAGAAAAACGTAAAATATCTTCATCGATCTTATAAAATCAACACTCAATGTCGTTCTCACTAATGAAGATCCACCACAAACCATAGTGGGCAGTCATATTTTAAATTAAGCCCAACCCCATGTGTTCTTCATTTCAAGAAATTAATACATGTTATTTAATCTGTTAGTTAATGAAAAATTCAATATAGAGTCATTTATTTCTCCCATTTTAGTCATTGGCACTGAAAAAATTTAGAACGGTGAAGAAACAAATTTTTTAAAACATGGGGCGTTCAAAAATAGTGGTTTTTAGTTCTAGGAAAATGAAGCATCATTTTCATGATTTATGCTTGTTATTGTAATTTTATTTTAATTAATTTAATATATTAAAATTATTAATAACAAAACCATAAAGACCGATGTGACCAAACTCATGTTGATCATGAATGTTATATTTTGTCTAGGGTAAACACTGCAATTCAGATCCAACTGTGGTCTCATAATTTTCATATGATTTACCATTTAAAGGACATTAAATATTTATTATTTAAATATCGGAATAAATATTTAATTCAAATAAAATGGGTTTTTATGATGGATGCGTCCAAACAGAAGACACTAACAAATTTTATACCTCATCTAGGGTAAAACTCTTACTTAGGACCCATCGGTGGTCTGGTACTTCCCATACGACACACTGTTTGGGAGATATTTAATTATTTTTAATAAACAATATATTAAATATTATTTAAAAACATTATCTCATGAGAGAGGGATCCAAATGTTCAGTGCCATTGAATTTTATACCCCTCCTAGGATAAACACCATATTTTGGACATAACCATGGTCACAAATTTATCATATAGTGGATCATTTTGGAGCTATTCAATTATTTTGAATAAATTAATCATACATAAATTCATATATTTAATATTTTTAATCTGTACTATCTGAAACTTTTTAGTTCTCAAAAACTCATACTTACTCATTATTTAACGTAGAAAATATTAAATTGAATAATAAAGAGTACTAATTGGGAGTTTTACCATTCCACGACGGGATTAACAAACACACATATTTTCACTGATAAATAATTCTTCCCATTTAATGTAATAATAATTTAACACAGGATGGATTATGAATACCTGAAATTGTAATAGGATGTTACATATTCCAAAATATAGAAGGTGGAAATGTTAGAATGAACGACATCGATTCGCAGGACGATCGTCTCCCGTACAGAAAAATGATGATTGTGTATCCCATTTGATGGAAGTGTGTATGAGTGTATTTATAACCCTTAACATAAAAACATAGTAGTATATTTATTACAATATTATTATTATATAACCATAAAATAATAATAATTGTGGTGGTGGAGAAATAAAATAAAACAAAAGTGTTTGTTGAACGATGTTACATCATTTTCAGGTAATTTCCTTTGATTTACACCCAAGAATTAACTTTGATTGTTTTCATTAAAATGATAGGATTATGGGTTTATATTAGGGATGTTTTAAGCTTATTTTGAATATTTTTGGATGATTGAAAATGGATTGAGAGGATTAATGAGAGGGGAATAGGAGGCCTTTTGTAATTGGAAAGAAGGACACATTGTGTATTATTAAAATGATTTAACTACTCCACATGTTTTCTTTGTCCCCAAGGCTTAAAATTAGGCCAGTATAGTTCCATATCCATTTATTCATATAAATATGGAATGAAAATAATTTCTATACATGGTTAGGTTCATTTTTACACCTTATATTATATGTTTAATCATTATGTAATCTTGTTTTTACCTTAATCACGATAATTAATTTTATTTACATTCACTAATAATTTTAGTCAAAACTATGTTGAACATAATAGAAATTAAATACAAATTGAAATCAAATATTTGGCCGAAATTAATTTAAAATTAATCCAACAGACGAGACATGACAACGAGTTTTTAAAGCGAAAAAAGTTCAAGTGTTTTCTAAGTTATATATATATTCAATCTAAAAATATACCAATGAAATCAATTGGATTAATATATATATTATTTTACAAATTATACATAAAATAAAATTCCAAACTTAATTTCACTATATAAAAAAATTAGATGAAAAAATAGTTTTTAAATAAATTTTCATATTTTTAACTATTCATCTAAACATGAAACTTATCAGAAAAATACCTAAAATTCCACCAAAGTAAATTTTGATTTTATGATATAAAAAAGGCATTTTTTATTTAAAAATTATAAAATCATTAGAAATTATATTTAAAATGGTTTGTCAATTAAATGGGGGTAAAATCACTTTTTTGGAAAATACATATTATATTCATAAAAATTGAGTTGTATTTATCATATTCTTAAAAATCTGTTAGATGAGTGAAAAATTTTATTTTATATATAATATATATTTTACAAAAAAAATTCATTAATAGTGGTTGGTTTAATTTATGTAGATGAAATTTTATTTTTAAATAGAGAAATATTTTTCTTATAAAATGGAATTTCTTTATTTTAAAATAGTTCTTACATTAATTTCTAACTAATTGATAACCAATGGAATAATTTTTTAGAAATTTGTAAATTATATTATCAAAATTTAGTTAAGATTATTCTTGACATCTATTCCAATGGATAGGTGATAATTATAATTATATTTTAATAATAATATTTTAATAATAATATTTTAATAATAATATTAATAGTATATTAGAGTTTGATAAAACACAATATTGAATGTAACACAAGATATAGAAGGGACATGGTATTGTGTGTAATTGAAGCCAAAAATAGTTTTTTTGTACCACAAGATAATAATAGTATTGTGTGTAGTGAAATATTAAATTATGGTTTTATATAACATAAGACAAAGATAGTGGTTTCGAATAACAAAATCCATATTCAGTGTTGTGTGAAATGAAAAAAATTGAAAAAAATTAATTAATTGGGGAAAAATTCAAAATATCTCAGGGTGTTACATTCTACCCCCCGAAAAATGAATTTCTCCTTTAAAATTAGTCAGGGTTATCAATTATTAAATACTTGTAATAGTTAATATCATAGAAAAATACATAAAAAATGAATACAAAACATTCTATAGAAAGGGAATGTTAGAAATAAAGCAGTTACCCAAATTAAATCATTACTAGGTTTCCACATTAGGGAACATAGGTGGAAATTTAAAACATGGAAATGGAATAAAAGTGTAAATAATTATAGAGGGTGATAAATATAACTAATCATAATCAATTGAAAGATAAATGGAATGTTATGGGACTTAAAACCATAAATCAATGATGACTTATAAGACCACTAGTTCAATAAAAATAGAGGTATTAGGAAAAATAATTTTTAATATCCTTTTACTAGAGTTGAGGAATTTATTTACTATCTATGAACATAAGTAAATTTGATTACATGATTTAATTCCTTTTAATATTCACAATAACACCCTTTGGTTATACATTTATTTATTTTCCCTTCGTATCTTATTCTATGAAATGAAGGTAAATTTATCATAATTTGTGCACTAATAGATCATGAGATCGATAATTAATTCTATTTATCATTAGTTAACATCATATAAAAATGGTTAGCACAGGTTATCTAATGTCCCTAAATCCTCATATGGAGATATAACATCTTAATCTCTAAAACCTCATCCAATGTTCACCTTAAACCGTTTTGTAAATCGTTAAGCTTGTAATCCTTTTGAAATATTAAAATAAAAAACAATAGGAAGAAGGTAACAAAATTTCTCAAAATATTATTAAGATATACCCCTTGTATAATAATGTTTCTCTTGGTTGTCACATACCCAATATGGTAATACCTTAGTCATGTATTCCCTTGAAACATGGTAATAACATTAGATACCATAAATCCTAATTTAAAACCTGGATTCTTTCTTATTCCAAAGATTAAGGGATATATTCCTTAAATACAGAAATGTCATAAACATCATCCAAGATAACATCGAGAAATTTTTCAACAACTGAATAATCAGTTCCATGGTAATTTGTACTATCCAATTTATTTTATCCATATCAATAATCTCTTTATTAAAACTAAACATAATGTTCTCAACACCAACAACGCATTAAGGGTTACCTTACCTATATCAAAATATCACATGTCTCATTGAATAAATTTTCTAATTCATTAGAACCATTCAACATATCATTTTAAATACTTAATGAAAAACTGATACTAAAAATACATATATATTTATTGATTTATATGTCATAATATTTGAATTCTAAAACCTATACACTTTCATCATCCAACATTATTATTAAACCATGTCTCATGCATCATCATGTTATTCCATAATTCCATATTCCTATAATATAAAATACGAGTCATGTTTCAAGGTTCCTCAACCTCAATCTAATCATGAATATTACATTTAAGGTTAAAAAACTGTTAGAACATCCCATAACATTCACATGTCATTTTTAGTGTCCTTATCTTCAGTAGTATAAAAAATACTCCAACCAATATCATGATTCTCTTTGTGAGACTTCCACATAGGATAATGATTTGTATAATTTCCATACATTCCACATTTGAAACAGTAATTGTTAACCAAGTCCCTTATATTTCCTGATATTGACTAAGAAAATAAATCATAGTTTGAGAAAAACTTATCAAAGAATAAAACCACATAAACCAAAAAAATTACATATAGGATGACTATATCATGGAAATTACAATTAAGAATATAAAAACATAGTCTTATACATAGATATATCCCAAGAAATATCCATAGAAATATTCATAGGTATCCCACTAAAATAATTTTATCATAGTTTCCAAATATTTAATAATTATTTCCTTTGATACCAACTATAGAGACCCAGGCATAACATTCATGGATATTACACCATTTTGGATTAATATTCAACAAATTGAAAAAAGGTATAGGACTGAGGACCATAATAGGTTTGTGTATTTAGAACCATGAGAACCCAATATTCTAACATCGTGAATGAACTTCAATTTATCTCTTAAAGATAATTCCTTTTAGTAACAATACATTAAACATTTATTAATAACATGGGGAAAGGAAGCATAAGAAAGGGGTGAGCATAAATGCCTTGAAAGGGTAAACATGGGATACATGTACAGATTACATGAGTATAAAGGTATGTTAACATAATCATTAAAAGTATAAGATCATACCCTACATATAGATGATAATAATCAAGAGTTATGTCTTAAATATTTATATGTCCCAAGACATAAATTGTAAGGTAATCAAGTTCATAATCCATGAAAGTATAACATAGGCATAAGAAATAAATTAATTGAAAACACATAAATATGTGAAAATATTCCCAAATCCAAGGCTCATTGTAAAAAAATATCTTTACAATTCATGGGGACAACACCAATTGGGCGGGACACACCACCATCACAAGTTTCAGAATTTTTCTTTATAATGGATCAAGTGACACCTTCTTCCAATAGTTTATCAGGTTTTCCCTTCTTTCTATAATGGATCGGGTTTTCCCTTATTCCCACATTGGACTGGGTTTCCCATTCTTCCCATAGTGGATCAGTCTTCTTAACTTGTTTCTCTTCATCATCTCAAGAGATATAAATCTTTACCCAATAAATTGGAGAGATATAACTTGCTCACCCCATGATATTTGGTCCACCCCATAATATATGTTGTAATAGGTTTACTCGATTCTTCTGGGACACCCCATCATCCAACCTGTAATGGTCTTACCTGGTGCTATCCGAGACACCCCATTATATAAGTTGTAATTGGCTTACCTGACACTCTCTTCCCCACCCCATCATAAAATCCAATTTTATGAAACAAAAAATTAATATAGTACTTAGATATTCAATATTAAAAAAAAATTAAACCATTATTCATTCATAACATGATTAATACATGTAAAATAAATGGATTGCATGTAAATATCATTGAAACATTAATAGCCCATGGAAATGAAATGGGTTTCACAGAAATATTTTTGAAACATATTTTACTAATGGAAAAGAAAAAGTTACAGATATATTATTCCATAAAAACAAAAACCATTCACGGAAAGAATATTAATTGTATCCTTGGATTATATCCATATAAAATAATAAACTATATCAAAGTCTTCCATCTTTGATGGAGAAGGATTTTTAAAGATCACTTGGGACATAAATTTTTTTAAATATTCTTTTTAAATATATAACAAAGTACAAATAATTTTTTAATACTAATTTGAAAACATATAAAGTAATCATTTAAAACATTTCGTGAGGAAACTATCATTTACACTTTGAAAATAATTTTTTAAAATAGAAAACATTTTGAAAACATTTTCCATTGAAAATAACCTTGAAAACATATAATGAATAGTTTTAAAAACCATTATGAACACGTTTAAAAAAAATTAAAATCCAATTACCTTGAAAATTATATGAAAATTCCATTATAAAAAAAGTTGATTTTTTTTTGAAATCATAGTTTTTAAATAATAATTATTCTTGAAAGAAGAGAAAAAGAAATTTATATTTTCTTAAAAATACTTTCTTAACTATATAAATTAACAAAGAGTGGAAAATGGTAACATTTTATGAAGATATCAGAAATAACTAGAGGAGAACAAAATTCATGAGAGTTCTTGAAATATGGAGCACAATATTTCATCAATGTGAGAATAATCATAAACAATCTCGATAAATGATGATATTTTAACAATAAACCATTACCACATGGGTAACAGTAATCACAATCATGGTGAAATAATAAAATTAAATAAATATTAAAAAAATCATTAAAATAAATATATTCATTATAAAACACATCAATTGGAATTATATACACATCATAAACAAATACTGGTTTGTAACATTACACGTTTCACAAAGAATGAAAATCAAGGCAAAATAACTTTATTGATTTGGTTATTTTTGAATCATAAACCCCGGGAAATAGAGGTCATAAATTTGATATATTAATACCCATAAATTTAAAAATATGAATCATATAATAAATTAATGGGAAGTATATATACCACACACAAAAAACGAGCGGGGAGTGAGGAATATGTCTCCTATAAATAATTGTGACATTTGAAATCCAATTACTACTTGCGTGACTTTTGAATATGAGATATAGGAAAGAATAAAATCAATTAAAAATTTCAATATCATAAAATAAATAAATTTCATGATATAAAATATCATAGGGAAGTACATAGACCACTCAACAAAAATAATTGGTGAAAATTGAATACACCTCACAGAATTGAATGTGATATGAGAAAAACATTACCATAAGACTTAATAATCCACATTAATGTTCAAACCTCCAAAAAATAAATATAATTTTATTATAAATCTACCAAAAAACCATATTATATTAATAATACCATATATTATTATATTATTACATTATATTACCCTTTTCTTAACAATTATTTATTGATGGTACATTTTGGGTATTAAACGCTTTGTTTTTTTCAAGTGATTTGATATGATATATTTTTGGTATTCCAAATTATATCATGATTCCATCACATAAAGGATTATAATAATGATATAAATATCATATATTTTATTATTTATATATTTAAAGTGTAATTTTTATTTCAAATATATCATATAAGTTTACTAAACCCATTCTTAATGCCTTCCATATAAAGACTGAATGAATCACAACACTTGGAAGAGGTGGTAGTCCACATTTCCACAAATGAAGTTATCTTATTCCAAAAAAATGGAAATAAAGAATTCATAAATTATATAAATAGTAAAGAAGAAGAATAAATCATAAATTTCATCTATATCATATAAAAAC
This sequence comes from Viscum album, assembly GCA_963277665.1. Taxonomy (NCBI): domain Eukaryota; kingdom Viridiplantae; phylum Streptophyta; class Magnoliopsida; order Santalales; family Viscaceae; genus Viscum; species Viscum album. The sequence goes on along the minus strand of OY728161.1, from coordinate 1,819,213,367 downwards.
ATAAATTCCCTCGTTGTTTGAAACCTTTAATGGTGGAAGTGGATGAATGAACGACATCAGTTCGTGAGACCGTAGTCCGCCATACACATGAATGATGAATGTGTTTCCCATTTGATGGAAGTGTGTGTGAGTTTAGGTCAAAATGTTGAAATAAAATAAAATATGTATATTTATAATACTCTTTTTATTATATTATATTTTAATAAGAATAATTTAGTTGGTGGATAAAGAAAATAAACAAAAGTTCTTACTGAATGATGTTACCTCTTCATTGGGTAATTCATTTTGGTTTGCACCAAAGGACTAACATGGTTTTATATATAACAAAATTGATGATTCTAGAATGATATTGGGGACTTTGGGATATTATTTTGGATGGTTTTCGATGAGACTGAAAGTATTTATAGGTGTAATTAGAGGTGGAGGAGAGGGGGCCTTTTATAACAGGGGAAATAAGAAATTGAGTATTCCTTAAAATAGTTGAGTGTTCCCTATATTCTACTTTTCCCTTTAAGGTTAAATGTAGACCATTATATATAAATAGAGATGAAATTGTCCAAATATTTCTAAAAAAAATTTATATACAATTGCTGGGTCATTTTTATAGCTAATATTTTATGTTTAATCATTATGTAGTATTTTTTTACCTTAATCACTATGATTTATTTTAATTACATTCATTAATATTTTTAATCAAAAAATCATTTGACCAAAATAGTAATTATAACATATTTTATTCCAGATATAGAATCTATTTTTCAAAATTCAATTCACAGAAGTTCTAGAGATTTATTTAAAATTTATCTCGCAGATGGGATGTGACAGCAGGTTCTTTAATATGAAAATAGTTTAAATGTATGCTATGTTTTTTATATCTATATTCATTATGAAAATATAATAATGACATAAATTTGATTAATATATTTATAATTTAACAAATTATTCTTTAAAACCATTCCTAAACATAATTTAACTATATAAATAAATTTGTCAAAAAAGCAGATTTCAAATAAAATTCAGTATTTTTCACAATTCATCAAAAAATACAAATTATCAGAAAAAAAAACAATAATTAACCAAAATTAAGTTTGGAAATTATGATTTAAAAAATTAAATTTATTTTTTCATATGAAAAATATAAATATTAAAAAATTATATTTATAATGGGTTCGCCATTAAATTGTTGTAAAATTACTTTTTTGAAAAATAAATCATTTAATCATAATATTGAATTTATTTTTAACCTATGTCTACATGGTTTGTTGGATGAGTGTAGAAATATTGATTGAATATATTATATAAAAATTTTATTAAAAAAATTCATCAAATGTGTTTCTTTTAATTTATTTAGAAAAAATGTTCATTGTACAAAGATAAATAGTGTCATGAGAAAACGAATTTCTATATTTTAAATTTGTTATTACTTTCATTTCTAACTAATTAATAACCAAATGAATAATTTTATATATCTTTGTAAATAATATTTTAACACCATAGTTTATTTTATTCTTATCTCCAATCACAATGGCTAGGTGATAATTATAATAATATTATTAATTATATATTGTTGTTCTGTAAAACTCGGTATTGCGTGTAAAACATATTAATGATGGGATGCAATAATTTATTTCACCCAAGCCAAAAATAGTTCTTAGTGTGCTAAAATATAATCTATGTGATGTTTTTAGTGAAACATTAACTTGGTGTTTCATTTAGGGTAAACCAAACATACTGATTTCGTATAACAAAATCTACTTTTACTATTGTGTGAAATGAAAAATAACGAAAAGATTAAATTAATTCCAAAAACAATTCACAAAGTATTCGGGTAATACATCCCACATCACCCAAACCAATACTAGTCCATTTTTTATTTAACATTTCACACAAAAATAAGTCCATGATCAATCCCATTGTCGTAGTCCTCTCCATTTTTCTATATAATTGCAAAAATCCAGTTTTAAGCCCCGAAAAGTTTATATTTCTATCAACTCACTATTGACCCATAAAATGAAAAAAAGTATTAATAGGAATATTAAACGAAATTTTAAACTGTTTGTGATAATTATCACCATAATAAATGTGTTTTATCTATAGAATAATTTGTGATTCTACTATAATGACCATAGATTTTTTATAATTTAGAATACATATTATATTCTATAAGTTGTTTCACATGATATGCCCAATAAATAAATAATAATAATTTTTTAGTAAATCTATTATACTCACTAATATATTAAACCATTAGTAGTTTTCACCTTTATACGGAAAATATGTAATATGAGTTAATATTGAAAATGTTATTTTCAACAAAACATATTCCATTTTATTTTATATTTTATATTAAAAATATAATTTTACAAAATATATAATTTAAACTTAATAATTTATAATATATTATTTTAATTACTCACAATAAAATTATTTCATTGGATGTATTTTTTGAAATTTTTTAAAAATAAATTATTTTCAGTTGAATAGTGAAAAATTCAATTTTCACCCAAACTGGGTTATTTATCACAATAGTAGTATATGTACAAGGCCTAATTTTTTTATAAAATAAATTTCAGTGGTTAAATATATATTTTAATTGTATTATTAAGAAATATAATATATTATTCTGAACATATAAGTTATATATAAAATATTTTAGACACACTCAATATTTTATTAGAATATAATTTCATTCATTTGTTTCACTTAATTTAATATTTCATTGTTAAATTAATTTATTCATTATTTTTATAAATCATAAAATTTATTTTTTATAGTAAATTAATCACTATGGTTAAAATTATTAACCAATAAAATTTTAACTTATACATAATTTTAATTTTTTTAAAACACACTTTTGTAAACATTATTAATTTTTTATATGTGTTTATTTAAAAATAATATATTGTAATATTTATTCCATAAATATTGTGAAAGGAATTTAAAATTTAGAATCATAATGTATTTATTTTTTAACAATTTTTAACTTATAATTTTATTGGTAATGAATTTCATATGATATATATTCAATTGATAGCTATAATTGTTTAAAAAAATAATATACGGTGCGATGAATTTTATGAAAATTACACGACCTTAGACATTATAGAAATAATTTGTTCATATTTAAATTATAAAAAAAAATTATAAAAAAATTCATTCAACTTACTAAACCAACATTCAATCCATTCAATTCTTGCCCATGACTTAACATTCAATTCCATTGAAAATGCCCTTCCATTAACTTATAAAAGATCCCACTTACACCACATTTTTACACACACATACATTTGAATAACTTAATGAAACAATAACCATTTCATAATCATATAAAACTCTTCCACGAAACATATAATTTTTCTTTCTTATTTTTCTTATTTGATAAATTTCCAAGGATTATTTTAGGAATAATCAATGTCCCGATGTGAGAATTAATTTTTTTTTATAATTTTTTTAATAAAATATTTCTCTTTCCCTAATGTTCTGTTACATCGATAATATAATGAATTAAGTATCAGATATATAATTAAATTTCATTATATTATGTTTAGAAAAATTAATAATTTATTATATACTGTCGTAAAAGAAAAAAATTCATTGAGCCACCATATGGAAGGATTACTGCCGTTAGGACATGATCTTTTTTTTCATAACCATATATTATAGATGGTATCATGGATGGTTTTTATGAATAAATAAGTAATTTATGTCCCTTATACAGTTATGAAATTACATCCTCTTATATTTACATTCATTCCACCCATTCATTAGGGAAATATATCATTAATCATGTGTATGTGTGGACTGACGCCTCGATGAATGACTTGTTGTATTTCATATACCCACAAAGAAATGGATGGACATAAAATTTTAATTAATAAAATTGTTCAATTTATGTAACATTATTATAATTTCTAAATGATAAATTTTCATATACCTTTACTTTAACCATCAATTGACGAATGAATTTTTTTAATTATGCTTAGGTGGAGACTACCTCCTCCCGGAATGCTTAATTTAATTTATCATAAAAAGTAATTATTTATTTATATATAAATAGATAGGTTTTAAAAATATGATATTTATTACATGTATAATATTGTATAATGTTTTTATTATCAATATATTATATTAAATTATAACACATTTGATCATTAAAACACACTTATTTTCTTAGGTTTAACGACTACTTGAGAGAAATTTTGATGTTTATATATTAAAATATTAAGGTATATTATATACTATTAATAAATTTTATTAATAATTTATGAGATATTTCTAAAAGGTTCGGGATTTTTTATATTAATATTTAAACATGTGAATAATATTTTATATTCATTCATTAAAAACTAAGGAGACATGTTTGTCTATCAAATCATCTTGAAGAGTCATAATTGAGAATCTCATTGGATAAAAGTATAATTTTATAAATAGTTATAGGAAATATATTACTACATGATAGATAATCTATGTATTTAGAACATGGTATCAAAGATAATGTTTCAATGTTAACATTAAAATGTATGTGAAATACATTTCACTATCTTAACACCACGTGTTCAAAATAAGTTACACTAAACCATTATGTTCATAGTAAATAATTATAAATTAATTATATAAATGTTTTATAGTGATTAATAGAATAATGATACAAGTGATTAATTTCCATAAGGTTAATTTATATGAATTTATTGTGTGATCATCTAAATGGGGCAACATGTTAATGGATTTTTTTATCGAACACATTTCATTGAGACATGTTTTATATTATCCAAAAAATTAAATTTGTATAGTGTATATGTTTTCCAAATGTAATGATATCCTAAAATTTATTTTATGAATGATATTTTCAGTCTATATTCAAGATCCTTATCTATCAGAATATTTGATTGAAATTTTTTTCATGTCATCTTTTTTTGGCTCATGTCGTATTTCCATGGACTAATGAAATATCATCTTAATTTTTATCTTCCAAGTATATTTTTGTGACCATTATATTTACAAATGGTATATTTCATTATTATCTAGGGATATTACTTATTTATTTTAATATAATACACTTTTAACAAATTCTTCTTTGATTAAAATCAACATGATGATAATAATATCTCATATACCAACTAATGAATATTTTCCTTCCATGTCTATGTTTTAACTATTTAAATTTTAATCTATAACCTAAATATGTTTATTCTAATGTGACCTTTGATATTACCTTGCCCCTATTTAAAGTTAATTTTTTATTATACTTTTTAGGATTTCAGCGGTATAAATTGTTTTGAATTTATTTTTAATTTTTTCCATATGAATATTTGTTTTTCAAAATTCCTTTCAATTAATGATATAAATGTTTTCTATACTGATTTTTTATAATTTATTTTAAATTAAATTCTATTTATATAAAAAATAATTAACAAAAAATCTTTTTTACATTTTCTATATTGTAATTTTTCAGGTGATGGTTTCTATTTTATATATTTCTATGTGAACATAACATTACAATACATTTTTATTTTTTATGAGACTTCATCTTAATGTTTTAAAATTTTTAAAATGGAAATTCAAATTCTCATTGTTTAATAAAATTAAATTTTCATATATTTTTTAAGGGATAAGGTATATTGTTGTTTTCAAGTTAATTTTCCTAATTCATATAAGTGTATTCTTCATTTATGATAATGTATTGATAAAGAGTATTATTTAACTGATATTATCTTCCTTTTTTATCTTGATGTATTATGAAACTTTATTTTTCAATAATGGGATGATCTATCACTTATTTTTTTACTCATAATCAACCACTTATTTAGGATTGATATTCATTCAATTAATTTATTATTTTAATTCCCGATGTATAATTAAATTGATTAAATTATGTTCAGATATAAGGTTAATACACCGACTAATTTCCAAAAAAAATCTATACCAAATATTATTTTCATATATTTTGTAAATACCTTATACTTCAAACTCAGTATTATGTTTTATTTTTATATATTTATAAATAAATTGATTAGGTCCACATTTATTTACCATGAGATTATTGTGTTATTTTTAGTAATTTAATCATGAATGCTTCCATGGGGAACCACTAAAAAATAATATAAAACCATTTTATATTATTATGTTTTTGTGATATATTTATTTAAACAATGTAGAACAAATATTTATGATTTTCATTATAAGATGGGTAGGGTTGTTGTATCAGAAGTGTTTATAATGGATATAAAAGGTTGGGAAGGTGAATTGTACTTTTAAAACATTTAACTAACAAAAACCAAAACCTAGTTATTACATTTATCTGATTTAGGATGAATTTGATGATAAGAGAAACCATAATGAAATATTTTATACATAAGTTTAAGGATCACAACAAAATTTTATAAAAAATAATTTATGTGTTATGTCTGTTAAAATTAAAATAACATCTTCTCATATTTTTTAAGTTAATTAGTTTAAATTGTTCTTAAATTTGGAATCATTATAGAGAAATTTTCTATTAAAGTTATACATATATTTTTAGTAATAAAATAATTGAAATGACTATTATTTAATTAAGAGAAATATGTTTTAAAATGACTAATCTAAGGTGGCACGAATTTCCCTCAATTAACATGAAATATAGACCAAATATAATTTATTTATTTATTTTTTAATGTCTTACCCACATTTCATACCATCTTTACTTCACTGTAGTCACCAATATTTCATTACATTCCATTCATACTCATTACATAATATTATATTCCATAGATAAGTCTCTTTCCATCACTTATACAGGCACCAATTACACCCCTTATTTAGAATCTAATCTACTCAAATTTGATGGTGAAAATATGAATTTGTTTTCATTATATAACCCTATTTCATGTAACATATAATTCTCTACCCAAATTTAGTTTAGTCCTATCATTTAAAATTATAATTAATAGAAAAATCAATGTTCTTGACATTAGTATTACTCTCTTTTTAGTCTCTCTTTTGATATTTTTACTATTCTTAATATTCTATAATTTTTTTAAGAAGTTGATTTGATCATAATTTATTTACCAAATTTCAATATATTAATATAACATCAACTAATTATTCATTCTGTAGGATCTACTATGAAAAATAAAAACATGCATCATGCCTTTGTCAGGAATACCTCCATCAAAACATGATGTTGTTCATTTTCATAACCACATCAAAGGGATTTTATAGAGGTTGGTTTTTTGGAATAATTATTTAATTTATTTCATAGATAAAATTCTTAAATTTCTAGATTTTACATTTATCTTTATATCATCTAATCGTTAAAGAATTAGATCCTGAATCGTTGGTATGTGCAGAAAACTGCCTTCATGATTGGAGTGTCATATTTCACTTAATAAAAAATTATTCATCGGCATAAAGGTGTAATTAATTATAAAATATTATTTTTATAACATTATAATAATTATTTAATGATGTTTTTTCAAGTACTGTCTGTTTTTCAATACATTAGGATATGGGATCATCAATCATGTGTACGTAAAGACTACAATATCCAGGAATAATGACTTTAATTTGTCTACACTACCCATCATTAATGGTTAAAATATTATATTTTATATAGATATATGATATATATTATTTTTTTTTGGTTTTTAAAATTTAATGTTAACATTATGTTAATACAATTTATTACACATTCAATCGTTACAATATGTTTTTCTTTTATTGGGATTACCACATATTTGAAGGACATAATATTGTTTATATAGTGAATAACTAAAGAATACTATATAATTTTAACTAAGAGTAATAATATTTTATTATATATTTTTAATGGTTTTGTGTTATATTAATATATAAACATGTGAATAATATATTATAAATGTTCAATAAATACCTTATAATTAAGTTTGTCTTTGACAACATCATCAAGAGTCTGAAATAAAACTCTCACGGGATGAAAGTATAATATTTTAAATAATAAAATTTTATATATGAAATAATAATAGTTAATACATTAATGATAAAATTGGTATCAAATATAAATGGTCAATATTAACAACACAATGCATGAGTAAGATAATTAAAACTGTTAAAAACCAATGATAAAAATAATTTGTTATAAACCCCTATAGTCCTTATAAATAATTATAAATAAAGAATATAAAATTTATTTAGAGAATAATAAGGTCTTTATATATATTATAATTCTATATTTGGTTTTTTTACAAGATATTAGAGTGTAACCAACTAAGAGGGGAAATTATGTTAGTGGTTTTTGTCTCAAACTCCATCCACTGAGACATGTTTTAATTTATGCACCAATTTATATTCATATTTTCTATATGAGAGAAAATTATTATGTTATAATTAAATATCATTTATTCATGGTCTTTCAGGTTCATTTTCGTGATCCTTACCTTTTATGGGTTTTGATTAAAATTTTACTCAATACGTAATTGTTTTCTAAACTAAAGACCTTTTTTCCATGAGTCATGAAATCGCTTCCTGATTTCGATATTCCAAGTCTACTTTTATATATATAATCTTTTCGAATATAATGTTTCCTTTTATATTGGGTTATTACTTATCTAAATTAATTTCATCCATTTTTATGAAAACCATACTAAAAAATCAAGATGTTGATATAAAGACTCTAAAAAGTTCTAATTTATATTTCTATCCATGTTCATGTAATACCTATAAAAAAGGTGTCATATAACCAAAATAAATTACATATCATGTGACCATTAATATAATGTTCACCTTTTTGGAAATCAATGTTTTATTATTTATTTTATGATTTGGGGCTCATAAATGGATCATTAACATTTTCACATTGATATTTTTCAAAAAAAGGTTTCCTTTTAAGAAATGTTATAAATGTTTTAAAATGTTTTCTAGAAATATTTTTTTAATGTTATTTTCAATTACATTGATTTTATATTTTAATATTTCAAAAGAACCCATCATTATCATTGCCCACATTTTCTATTTTTAATGGATTGAATATCTTTTACACATTTCCATATGAACCCATATTTCTATATCTTTCTCTATTTTTTAACTAAGATCCTCTCTATGCATTCATTTTGCAAAAAAGAATTTCATATTATCATTACTTAATGAAATACTCATTTTTTAATTTTTTAATGGGACATGGAAAATTCTTATTTTTAACTCATTATTAATAATGATTATAGGAGTGATATTAATCTCTATTGTACACTTAATGAAGGTTATTCTTTAAATGATACAATCCACCTTCATTATCTGGAGGTAATATGAAACTATATTTTACCTAAATGGGAATATCCATCATTTATTATTTATTCCTGATTATCCACTTATACAGTAATGAATTTCTTCTAATTTCTCACCTCTATTATGTCACTATGTTCCATTACATTGATTAATAGTTGTTCACTTAGGTTCCTAATACATCGCTTGATTGGGGTATTTTTTGTCTAAATAATATATTATTTTCATATATGGTGTAGATATCATACATTTAAGAATATTTACTAAGTGGTATTTATCTCGAAATATGATCAATGTAATTTGATAACCCTATATTTGAAAAGGGGGCTTCATTAGGATATTACAATTTTTTGATTGAAACCATGTGGAATAAAAATGTATGATATTTAATATGTGATTACTAATACAAGAGTTATATAGCCCTATAATTCATTAGTAAAGGTTTTAGTTTCATTAGATATCATGGTGTGTGGTAGTGAGCCTAGCCAAATATAGTGTATCGACAGCTATCTTGGCCAACTATGTTATGATAACGAGGTAGGGATCCTTGAAATATATCATTGATTTGTTGTTAATGTAATATCTACATTTCTTATGATTCCATGCTATTATAATTCAACAATTCTTATTCCATTCTATTATGTTATCATTTTTCATAACATTATATAATGATCAATATGATATCATGTTGTCCCTATCTTATCTTATGTATGATTTAAAATAATGTATACCTTACTATGTTTTTGAGATCACCCAATCTTATTTTTTCACGTTCCAAGGTTTTGAAAGAATGTATTAATTATGATTTTCCAAAAATAGTGACATGTGTAACTAATTTATAAGTGATGTTCAAGTTTCATTATTGATATATTAGTTTCCTAAATAGTGTTAAATATTTTATGTTTGATGAAAAGACCATATATGTTTTTATTTTGTGATTGACATAATTATTTAAAACTCTAAACCAAAAGGCCATTGGATTGTAAACATGGTAAAAATATTTCAATATCATATGTATATAAATTCAAGTGTTTTAAAATATATATTTTCAATAGTAAATCTAAGTGATTTGGATCGAAGGAACTACAATTAGTATTAGAGTAGTGTTGAGATAAAATTAGAAGATTGAATATTATTTAATTAGAATTATTTTAGATTTAATAATGAAATCAATGGTTCATGAGTTAAGTATCATCATAGCTTATTTAGAAAAACATTATGTTGTATGTGTTGAATATATTTTGATTTATTGATATTATGATACAAGAAAATTAGTGAAAAAACCAATGTATAAGAAAATTTCAAAAGAGCCGTTTAAAATTTTAGAAATGTAGTGATTATGTGGATCTATAAGAAATTGAATCCCTTTATGGATACTAGAAAGTGGTTGTTTTTTGGTAGAGATGCATCTATGGTAAACAACTAGAAAAATCAATGCCTTCGTATATCGTGTGGATCATTCTGCTACATGGTTAATGGGTCCTAACTATGCAATTGGATATAAAATCCCTGGGGATATTCTTAACATAATCTACATTCTCTTTAAAAACCATTATAAATTATTTGAATGTATGATTTTATATACGTTAATTAGATTAGGTAACATAATAATAAAATGGAAATGGATAACATCTATTAATTCTAGAGAGTTATAAGATAGAGTATGAACATCAATTTTGTTTTTTTCTAACTTCATGGTATCATCCTTTTATATTTTCTAATTTGTGTATCCTCATAAACAAAAGTTTTCTTAATTTAATTTCTAGAGTAAGAATAAACCAAGCTTAAAATGGATTTAGTGGATAATGATGGGATTGTACTAAAATACAATATATTTGGATAAGAACTAGGGTTCTATATTGTGTTATTATAACAAATTAACTATAAATAATTATGATTAACAAAGTCAACATATTATAATTACATATCATAAAAAATAGGATACGGATGGAGTCTCCAGAATATTTGGTTGATGATGATATTCGAGAAAAAAGATATAATTTCCTTAATGTCAAAAATATTGAAATAAACATACCACGGAATATATCAATAGAAGAAAAATGTTTTATGTGATGAATAAGAGGATATAAAGAATAATAATTCTAATGGAAAATTAGTCATTAATCTAACTCGATAAAGGAATCGTATTTGTATTGTAGTTTTGCATAATATATTATTTTCATGACTTCACTTAATTTTTTTCATAAGTCATGTATATCTTATTTTGATATCCATATTAAAAGTACTTTTAAAAATTAGGAGGAAACAATTTATTTAAGGGGGTAGTGTGATAGAACATTAAATATATATATATATATATTTATAATAAATTTATTTTCATTAATATCATGCGATGTGTGCAACCCTACGTATAAGTGAAATAGGATACACGAATAAAACATTAATTAAAATGGACCATTATAACCTAGTTGTTAAATTAGTTGGTAAAAATAGAGTTAAATAAACTATAAAAAATATTTATATTTTTTAAATGTACATTTTTAGCTATTTATTATAAAAAATATATACTTTTAAAAGTGAAAAACAGTGTTTACTAAAAAAAATGTATTTTTTCTAAAAGATGGTTTAGTCGTGCTTCGTGGCAACAACTTAAATTTAATTGTTTGTAATTTTATAAAATAATTTTTATAAAATAATTTTTTTTTTAAATTATCATACCAAAATTATAATAGGGTTATTTTTGTCATTTTTTAAAATAATTAATTTTATGATGAATAGTGAAAAATACTCAATTTTAATTGAAAACTGACTTTTTGTTCTAAATATTTATAAGGTTAAATTATATTAGAAAACAATTTTAAAGTTAAATTATGGAAAATATATTTCAATTATTCTATTTTATTTCATTTTATTTTTTTTAATATTTAATTATGATATAAAATATATTAAACATTTAAACATTTTCTTTTTGAAAACGTTCCATCTTGTCACGTATACGAGATTAATATTAAATTAAAATTTCCCACTTATGTGAATGGAATTGGGAAAAATGTATTCTATATTTTGAATAACTATAATTTATTATATATAATAGGTTAAAATTTATTTTTTACCATAATTGTTCGTAATAATTATAGGAAATATTTATATCGGTTAAGGAAATAATGGATCGACCTCTGGTTAAACAAAAAAGGTAAGGGTTAAAATGACCAAAAAACATTCCAAAAATCTATTTTTAACTATATTTAGACTTTATAGTTTCTATGTCTCAATAATACTATATTTGGGACCCTTTTTCATGTGAATAACACAGGTATACCTTTTTCTTTCCAAATCATGCAAGTGTGTTACTCACCTCACATATAAAAAGCCATCGAGTCTTCTATTTTCATCACAACATAAAACCATTTTTGTTCACTAAATAACTAAAAAATAACTTTATAACATAAATCCACTCCCCCTAGAGGCCTTACTTAGGTCATAAATTCATCATTTGAAATCTTTTGGTGCAAACATAAGGAGGATAACCAATGAAGTTGTAACATTCATTTACGTGTGTTTTTTGTTTTATCTCTTATTGCACACCATTAAATTATCATTTGATTATGATTATATAATTAAAATAGTTTATTGAATTTTCTATGTTGTTTTTATGTTATTTTTATGTTCTAAAATCATTATCACTTCCATCAAATGTGCTACGATAGCATTATTTGTGTGTACAACAGATTACCGACTCACAAATTGATATCGGTAATTATCCCATTCCAGCACTTGGTTTTAGGAATTTTGTTACAAATAAAGTATATATATGGAATTAATAACATCTTTATACATTTGGAGACATTATATCATATATAACCTTTTAATTTCCATTTCTTAGGGGATATGATAACTTCACTCGTGTTATGGCGTACTAACACCTCATGAATTGATGTGATTCATATTTCACTAACACATTACATGGAGGGTGATAAGACAAATTTAATAATTATTTTTTAGACAAATTATATAATTATTATATTCATGACATATTTATCATTATTAAATTATAACATGTTCTTATCTTTCTTATAATTTTAGTCATAGAAAGGTGATAACGTCCTTCGTGTTCAGGTGGACTACCGCCTTCACAAAGCGATGTAAGTCTATTTTTATCACTACAACACATGGATTCTATATATTTAAGAAAATATTATGATATTTATGATATTAATATATATATATCTAATGGTAAAATATTATATACCTCCTTCCCACAATAATCGGCAAAAATGGAAAAGTTGCTAGTTTGTACTTATGACCCACTTTCATAAAGATTGTAATATACATCATTTAGTAAAACCATCATTCATGAACCATGTTTAAATTATAGTATATATATAAATATGGTAATTATTTAATTATTATATTGGAGATGATTAAACTATAAAATATTCACAAGAATGGGAACTTTCATGACTTATCACAGATGAGAAAAAAGACAATTAACACCTGAAACAATGATAATAATGAATTACTATTGAAGAAAGTGTGGTAATATGTTAAAAAAGGATCATATATGATATTATAGATTTTAATATTATTCATGCATAATTTATTAACATGTTTAAAACAAATATAAAAGGGGTTGAATCAAGTTCCAATAAAAGGACATGTGAGGCAAGGGACTTCATCTCAATCCCACTTCATTGAGGAATTTTTAAATATTATGAACCTAATTTATTTTATATAGTGCATATAATAAAAATTTTAAATTTATTATCATGATAAAATTAAAATTCTTGATATTTTAAGTATGAGTTTGAATTATTTCATCTAAGGGGATTTGACATGAAAATTACCATAAGGTAAAAGTTATTATACAATCCTTGTTTCCTTTTTTGATTGTTGAAATTCTCTTGAAACAATTATTTTATGATGATCATTTTTTATTAGATACATTGTGTTTTCTTTTTTATAGTTTGACATGTTGGTGGATATGATTAATCTGTGAGGATTCTCTAAGGAACCTGCAATAGATTTCATTCCCAATGAAGAATGATGAACTCCCGCGGAACATCATCGACTTCGACATACCTAAAAGAACAATAAATTCCATAGACCTCATAGAAAATCAAGGAAGAAGAACTATGGTAACAAACATCAATATGGTAGGGGTTTGAGATTGGGTTTTATGAATTCCACATTATTTTTCTTAATGATGAATGCAGAGTAACCCTTGAAGAGGTTAATCCCTAGATAATGCATTCTTGTGGGTCGGTTCCATTCATAGGGTTTTGAATCAGGATTAATTTTATTGTAGGTGGAATTGAAATCCTCAAACCTTCCCATGTTTTAATCCTCTAATGCTGAGGGCACAGGCAGACATGAACATTGCATGGGTCCCTTCGCCCATGATTTCATCATGTCTATATCCTCAAATCGGTGATAAGAATATTATTTGGACATGGTAGGGATGTAGGCGACTTGAGAGGCCCGTAGGCAAAATATGATCATGAAACAGACCACCAGAGAAAATATAGTTGCCCTCCAAAGGAACCACCATTGTGACAGCACTGGGAGTAGTGGCTGTGGGTGGAGTGAGGCGGTGCACACGTCTGTGTGCTGTGGTGGCTAGAGGTCGTGCCTGGCTAGCCGCGGCGACACGGAGGAGTGGTGCCAACTGATGATGCGTGCAGGTGGTGGCCCAGGTCAAGGCTGCCCAAGGGACCTAGCTGGCTGGGTTCACATGACCACAGAATAGGGGAGGTTGTGACCCGTCGAATGCGGTAGGTGAGAGACATGGTGTTGGGTGGGCGTCGCATGGAATGAGCGACCCACTCCTTGAAAGAAACATTCGAATAGGGAGGTGACGTGGTGGCGGTTGCCGCATCATGGGTGCACACAACTGGTCCACTCAAGGAAGAACAAGATCCGGCTAGTGAGTTGTGCCCCCAGCCAGCAGGCTAGGATGGACCCGCGCAGGCGGGTCGGACACGTGCCCTTCAGGCCAGGCCAGATTAGACAGGGTCACAAGGGGACCCGATGGGTTGGATCCCGGTAAAACTGGGCCGGACCTAGTGAGGCACACTATCATAGGTGGACCAGACCTTACCTAACCCAAAATAGGCCATATCGGTCTAGTCAAATTAAACTGGGGTATGTGGGACCCCCTGGGTCTGGTTGGTCGGGTCAATCTGACCGGGTCAGAACGAACCCAGACGCATCTGGCACTAGCCTACAAAAATTCTAATATCTTACAGATCGAGAGTCTGTTTGAAACGCCATATTTGGCATTAAAACCCTCAAGATTAGATGTTATTTTGGGTTATTCTATGCGGGAAATTTTGGAGGCTGAGGTACGATCGATGGCTCGAGCCGCAGGTTTGTGGATTCTTAGTGGTCCAGTAAACGAGCAGCAGTTGTGAGGATCTTTAGTAGTCTAACAGACGAGCAGCCATAGTGTGGATCCCTATTGGCCAGACAGATAAGAAGAAGCCGTGTGGATCCTTAGTGGCCCAGAATAATAGACGATATTCATCAGGGTTGATTCCCTCAATAGTACAAAATGTTAATAACTATAATCGATGAAACTTTCCTAATCTATAATATACATGTTGTGAGCTATCCTTACATTGTGTATTTTCTTTGTTTTTTCATTCTTGTATATTTCCATAGTGCACTAGGGCCCCCTTTTGAGTACTATGTTACTTACCCCTGCACAGGCTTCGCCTGCATGTGCTGTGTCTTGTGCACACCATGGATCATTTGACAGAGGACATTGTGGCCTAGGAGCTGGTCGGGTCCATTAGGATCAGGCGAGCAAGACGTACAACCTCAGCTACTAGTAGTGTCATTACTCTTACATTCAGGTGGCACTTTTCGCAGATGGCTACCAATGTCCGTTTGAACTTTTTAGTTTTCAGTCTATTTGTTGGGTTTGTATTCTGGCCCACTTATTTTCAGTTATAATTTTACTCGACACTTGTTTTAGTATACATTTTTTCTCGTTTCCATTTGTGGGATGTGTTTGGGCATGTGTGTGCATCCATATGCTCATGAAAATTCCTCCCACTTGAATGTTGACGCATTTGGAGCTAGTCACCGACCCCAGGCCTACAGGTGGGAGGCATGGGGTATGTCACGGTAGGGGCCCTGTGGGATGGGTTGTGACAAGTCCTATCTACTGTTCTATTTTAATTTAAAATAAATTTTTTTCAAATTTTGAAAAAGAATATAAAAATAGTGTTAAAATTTTTAACTATGTCATACAAATTATGAGTTAAGGAAAAATACATATTCCGAGAAAATGTTACATGGTGAATAATTCATGACATCGGTAGATCGTAATAGAACTATAAAGTAAGGTATATCATTATTTTTTTAAAACTATAAAAATAAAAATAAAAATATTTTATTCTGGTAATATAAATAATAATTTTTTTTCCATTTATGGGTCCAAATCTTATTTAAAATTAGCTTCCTTAAATATTATTTAATTTAAAATTAAAAAAATTCCACTAAAACTATCATGTTGTAGAACCTCTCCTCCACCCCTTCCTAACCAGTAACATCCTTTGTTTTCACACAAAATACTTTCGAATTTTTCCTCTATTAAAGAAATATAATATTTTTTCTTGTCCCATGAAAAATATTACCCTTTATTCTGAAACAACCAGTCTCAAGAAGGAGAGAATCCATTATGTAGGCATTTATGTCATTCATTATATTTTCCCATTAACTTCTCATATTATATAATCATAAATATAATTATTCATTAAAATGATGTTGTTTAAAAATATTTTTATTATTCTAGGAGAATGATATTAATTTTATAAAATTATTAAATCTTACTCATTTCAATCTTATTACATGTTCTTTTTTGGGTTGGGTCAACCACCTACATGACCAATTCAATAACAACATATGTATTTTCATCATTAAATTACATTGAGGCATTAACAATGGTAATATATGATATCAATGAGTAATTTATGTCATTATTACTCATCAATATTGAGGAAAAAATTAATATTCATTATAATTTACCTTAATATTATGCATAAATTACACAAGCATTCTCATTATGAATTCTATTATAATAAACAACATCCTTTCTTTCATAAAATGAACATTAGTGTGGATAAATTAATGGATTGAAATTATTACACTAACATGAATAATAATGTAATGATTAACTTAGTATCAAATAATGATAATAGAGTATCTATTATGAAACATTTAATGAATAATAAAAATTTATAAAAACTGATAATGAAAATAAAAAACACATCTGACCATTATTTATTTAATAAATTTTTATAATTGAAGAGTATAAAAGGTAATATGTAAGAATAATGTTTTAAATTAATTTATTATAACAATAATAATTAATTTATTGGATGTTTATGTGCCTTCATAGAAATAGGTTTTATAATTAAGGGCTTATCATATCAATTATTCCTTCACTTCGATACAACCCATTATCAATAATTATTTAATTTGTTGTGATTTATATATATCACAATATATTTATATTATTATAATTATCATGAAATTTAATATATTTATGAATCGATATCAGGTTATCCAATTCATGATATTTTGATTCAAATGTTACCTAAGATATAAGGGGTTCTTTCCAATATCACTTTCAAATATGAATTATTTATAGATAATTTTACCATATGATAAATTATATGTTGTTTCAATATAAAAACCAAATTATTTTATTCTTCTTGAGGTTTCTAAAATATAAACATTTTTTTACAATTTCAATCCCTTTTTTACGATTAATTAGAATGGATACATGTAAGTGGACCAAATCACAACTCTTCATTTTGTTGGGGAATATTTATCCTACACAACCACATTATCTATTTTTATTTATAAATTTTGTTATGTATAAATTAATGATTTATAAAGTTTATTTTATCTCATATATTATTTTTTTACAAAATATTTAATAAACTCCATATTGACATTATTGGCATGGGTAGTATTCTAATTATTATTATTATTTTACAGTGATGGGAAACGAATATTTTTCTAAAATATTCAACATGAATCCATTTCCCCACATTATTATTTGTTTTGTTATGAATCATACCATCCATATTCCCAATTTCATTCAAACTAATTTTTATTCTCATTATTTTATAAATTAATTTTTTCATATAAATTTTATTAAAAACCAAAATGATATTTTTTTTATTTCTTAAAGTAATTTTCTAAAAGTCTTACAAAATGTTTTCAATCATTTTAAAAATCATTTATAATTTATTTTACTTCACTAAGAATATTCTCAAGTTATATATTACAATTTAATTATCTTTCTTTCACACAATAATGAGTATTTTAAATCATCTTGAAACTCATTTATTTCTCACATAGTTATTATGCTAAGATATGATTGTAAATTTTTTCATGTTCATATAGAACATATATATGTGGTTTATGATTATGTGGAGGGTGTGTAAATTATATCCCTCTAATAAATTGAGTATTTTTTTGTTTCTCAATTCATTGATATGAAAATTAGTTGGTAAGACAAAGTCTAAAAGGTTATTTAACATTTGTGGTTAGCCTAATCATAAAATTTAATAGGGAAAGGGTGGTTAGATTATCTAAAAAATGTTACAATACATGGGTGGTTATCCCATGATAAAACGTTTATGGAACAAAAATGGTCAACCAAAGTTTAAAAGGTTATGGTGTCTTGTTTTTTATCCCATCTCCACTGTGTAATCAGTAGGTGGATAGCCTAGTCCACTATTTTATGAATTCCACAGTTGTTATCCATGAAATATTTTATGATTCATATGAAAATATTTATACCAAATGTGTTTGTTTTTCTCAAGGAATGGGATTATTATCTATGTTTTCCATATTCATATGTCATGGTGGATGTGAGATCATTTGTTGTTATATATACTTATATCAGGCCTTATGATTCCATGTCATTTTTATTAAGATATTTTCCCCATGTTCTTATTTTCATAAATTTCTATGATATTACATTTTATGAATCATTTATAATTTATTTCTACCTTATTTAGAATTTTATATCACCCCTTTCTTCTGTTTCCATTATTTGGGTAATAGAAAAGAGTATTAATTATTTTGTGTCTAGAATGTTAGAATGAGAGAAGTATATTTCCTGATTTGGTTGATGAAATAATTTGAATAACTCTATATCTATTCTCTATATAATGTATACCTATAAGTTTGAGTGATGTGTAATAAAACTGATATAATATGTATCATGATGTATGGGTTTTGAGGTCATCATAGTTTGTATTAGATTATATCTATAATTTTATTATATTATCATTAGATATATTAGTGCATGTTTGGGTTATTTTAAAAAAATCATTTAAGAATGTCATGCTCTAACTCAGAAGAATTTTCCATTAAAACCAACCTCTTGGAAAATAATTGTTTATTAACTTATTCACTAGTATAACTTGAAACATATAATTGAATGATTATTTATGTTACTAATATTTTAAATCTAAAGTATATAAATTTCCTTAATGTATTTTATTGAATAAAATATATTTTTTATTAATGATATATTATATGGTCTTCTAGTGAAAATTTCCATTTAATGTATAGGTGCCTCAAATATCATATAAATTCTAAAAGAATATTGCATCATGACTCGTGGTAAATCATACAATAAATCATGAATGTGAAACATTCATGATATCTTAATGACTGTTTATGTAACCATATAATTTATTATGATATTTTTTAATTCATCGTTTGTCGTACTTTATTTACCATGCTTATTCTTAAAGATCAAGAATGAATTGATACTTTTACTTGTGTTGACTTTGATTTCATCCAAAAAATATATGGATTCAATATATATCTTAATTATTTTGTTCATGAACACAATGATCAATGAATGTTGTTCTAAGGGTTTTCTTTCATGGGTTCCTGACATATAAGGATCCCCACTTGTAACCATTGAGTGACAGTGGTTTGGATATGTGTGTATTAGACCTAGATCACTCTATTTTACTGATGTTATTTTTGTTTTTTTAATTTGTCTACTGATTAAATAATTTTTATAATGATACATGGGTAAACTACGGAACTAGTACATTAGATATCAAGTTATGAAATAGATCATGTATAATATTTTTGAAAATATTTTCATTTAATTATTTCATATTTCCTAGTTTATATAATGATATTTTTCAACAATTTTTCATTTATTTTTTTTCTCTAATTTCATTGTTTTTCCCTTGAATGATGGAAAATAATTATGGTGTTCTAATGGTGTATTTGGTTTTTTCATTAAACGCCATCAATTTTTAGAGGCTAAGACCTCGCCATTATATTTTATGCATGGTTCATCTATTTTCGGATCATTAATGATCCCTTAAATGATTCTCACTAGTTGTTATTTTATCCATCATTTATTACCACAAAATCCCATTTTATAACTATCATTTTTCAATAGTTTTCTATGTTGGGTATTTACTATGCATCATAATCCATGGAACTTTCTTTAACAACTACAACTATGGGTGGTGTGGGATAAGGTTTACATAATTCTTGGTGTGAGTTGGCCTCCATCCATTGAATCACTAATTTGTTTAATTGGAATCCCAAATCCATATTTATATTTAGAAAATATATTTTTAAAATGATAAAATCACATTTAAACCCATTATTCTTGAATTTGTTTCATAAGTCTTTAATATTAGAAATAAATCTATGAGTATATTTAATTTGTGTTCCATAATATTTTTTCATATTTTTAATCATCTATAGAACTCTTGTATTGATGATAAAATTATTATCCTAAATTTATGGTATCACAATCCTAATATTTTCTATGTTGATTGAATTTATTACATGATACATTTTGGGAATTTTCATTTTCTTGAGATGAGGTGGGTGTTCCATAACCTAGAAACAGTACTATAAAATCATATTTTGATCGTCTCTTTGATGGTGAAACTTTCATGTTATATCTTATCAATGACTAAGAATATATCACTATTTCTTGGGATCAATATCCAAGGTTAGAAAAATTAAACTATCTTAAAATGAGTAGTGATTGTAATTATCATTCATTATTATGAATTCAACGATAAAATTAGATATCATAAAATATATAGGGAATAAAAATAAATATAAAATGATATGGGAAAATTATTGATTGAATAGGCAAATAATTTATCATTTAAATATTTTTTACTCCCAAATGTGATTTAATAAACTATAATTTTCATAAGAAAAATTATTTTGACATGATTATATAGATTTATATTTAATTTTTTATCCTCACTAAAATATAACAATTTGATAATGTATTGAATTAGAGGAAAGTTGAATCCAAATGAACTATAGAATCCAAGATCTTATATTCTACCAATTTTTAGATAAATCCAAACAATATGAATATTGTGAATAAAATCCTACAAAAACTCTAACAGAATTTTAATACACTTTATGAAAGAAAAAGGTATAGATTTAATATGATGATTTTTTCATATAACTATATATAAATCTAACATATTCAATACTTTAACTGATCTTAATAGTTATATGTTTGTCAATGTAATTCTCAACTATATGATAATTTCATATACTTCTATATCAAAAATTATAACTCCCAAAATTAATGGAATTCGAATGAATCAAATTCCATTAAATTTATTTTATATTATAAAAATATTAATAAAAATAAATCCTTGGATTTGGTATACTCAACTATATTGTATTTCATCCCCTAGTAGACACTCTTGTTTAATGATATAACGATGAATTAAATAAAATCATGAATCTTAATATAATACTATAAAATTTATATCATTTAGGATTCATTTTTCATTAATTATCTACATACTAATCATTATATCTTTAATTATCTCCCCTTTGAGCGAATTATCCTATCATTATAGATTAATTATAAATCAGTAGTTCTTAATAAATAATTAAAAATATAAATAAAATTGTATAAAATTTTACCTAAAAAATTTATTCATAATTAAACGAATAAATAACAATAAAATTAAATTATAGTTTAAAATTAAAAAAATTTCAACTTCCAAATCCTATTTTTGATAATTTCTCTAAATTTTGCTAAAACTATGTAAAATTTGGAAAATATATTTCAATGAATAAAAATTAAATAAATTAATATAAATAAAAATTCACAACGAGGAATCTATTTCCATAACACTTTTAGTGTTATATACCTTTTACATATTATTTAGAAAATTTATATTTGATCCACCCACTAAATAATAAGTCTTGATCTGGGGACTGAAAATCATATATTGTAAAATGAAATTGAAAATGTTGTTTTTATATATAACCTTTAATTTTCAATACATATTTTACGATCTTTTTATTATGAGTTTAATGATTTTAAAAAATTTAAAATTATATTTATCTTAATTATTTTATGCACCAGGAATCCATTATCTTTCAAAAAGATTTTATTTTAAAACAAACACATTTATATTATGGTCTTCATTTAAAGAATATGAACCCTTTATTTTTATTATAAATCATATGCCATAAATTTTTTGTTGGTTCCCCTTATATTTTTTACAGATAATTTAATATCACATAATAAATGATCATGTCTTTTTTAATGAATTATTCATCTTTAATTATTTTTTACAATGAAACTGCTTAAAAATGGAATTTATTTCAAGTATTTTTTTAATGATTTATATGCTATACCTATAACAAGAGAGCATCATATCCTATAATTTTTGTCTAATTATCAATTAATTTATAGACTAATTTCCTTAATTTTTATGGAATCAAAATATATGATGATATGAAAAAAATAATTTTGTAATAAAATGTTCTGTTGAAATTAAAATATTCTTAAAATTCATTCCAAGATATTTTTTGTTAATATTAGAGAAAAATTAGGTATAATTGCTAACAGTCTTTTATTAAAATTCTCTTAGAAAAATTTTAAGATTAAAAATTATGGTTTAAAACATAATATAACGACATAATAATTAAATTCATTATTTTTAAATAATGTTTTACCCATTAAACTTATGATTACTCGCACATTTTAATGACATAATCCGGATAGTGATCCTCACGATCTGAAAACTATATCTAGAGTGAGTCACAGAGCCATTCTCTAATAGGGAACTAGGTGGTGAATATTAAAAAGTGTATAAAGTAAGTATTTTGAGGGAAATTTCCATATTTGGACATATATTAGCCCAATAAATGATAAACATATCAACACGTACTGAAAAATTCCTATAGAAATAAGTTGACTATGCATGAGAATGTAACAAGAAACCAGCAAATCACAAAACATTATATAAAATCCAAAATAAAAAGGCTTTAACAAATGAATCAGCCCACTAATAACTATATCATATGCTTATCAAAATACTTTTTTTGGAAACACCCTCTACAAGATCTTATAAGTCCTAAAATAAATAGATATTAATAGGGTAAGAATACAAGTATACTGAATTGGATCCATCTCTAACCTATACTATGATAAGTGGAAATCCATCATAATTCCATAGATTTGGAAATATGTAATTATTAATCATTTAATATGAAAATGTGAGGTAGGATGACATAAATATTCTCCAGATCATGTCATCCCCAACATCATCCATGTAACCACAACATCAATGTTACAACCTGATATTTTAAAATATGAATATCATATTTGATAGTGTCTGTTATATAAAACACCTAGAATAGAAGGGAATATAAAATCCTGAAAAATTATGACATCCTTATTTTTAAATAAATTCAATATATTCACTTTTATGCAATGCACGAACCATAGGGTTTGAGAGAAACATGATACTCTCTTAAAATGTTATTATTTAAAGAATAACATTTCAACATATAAGTAAAATTAGAGTGTTTAAATAAAATTATAATTATTATATGAAAAAATATAAATAATTTTGACCTAATCATATAAAAATTATATTTGGATTTATTTTTGGATTTGTTTGAAAATATTCATTTTTTATGAATAATAAAAAATAGAGTATTTTTATTGAAAACTGACTTATTTTTTAAAATTATTTATAATTTAGAATTATATATTAAATTGATTTTAATGAAAAATTTGGTCATATATATATATTTATATATATATATATAATAATATAATTTAGGTCATTGGAATCATTTACAAGATTACTTTTTCTATAAAAACTTTTGAAACATTTGAATATTTTTCTTTCAAAACACACTTTCTTGTCACGTCTCTAAGATTTATTTTAAAATAAAATTTTCCAATTATATAAATTAAATTTGGTTAAATTGATTCCGAATTTAGATTCATATTATTTTATATTTTCTATTATATTCAACGTAATATTTTACCAAAAATAATTGTGAAAATAGTAAAACTTAATTACCATGGTCAAGGTAAAAATGGGATTACCTAGGGATTAAAATAAAAATTTAACGGTAAAAATTACAATTAAATTTTAATTAAATATTTTATATGTCCATATTTATACTATATATTATCTAATTATAAATAATAATCTATTCTTTTACCCTTTTGGCATGTGAAAAACATGGTTAAAACTTTTTCATTTCAAAAAATATAAGTGTGTCATTCACCACGCCAGTAAAAGCTCAACACCTATCCTCTATTTTTCACATCATAAAGCCAATTTATTACAGTAAAACCTATCCATAAAACTTCCCAAATTTCATACTATCATCATAAATAGCTATTTCCATAAGAAATCCAAACATTTATGGCTTTTGGTGCAAACCAAAAGAAGATACCTGAAGAATAAGTAACGTCATTCAACAAGAATTTTTAAATTATTTCTTCCTCCACATTCTTCAATTTTTATTTAAACATGGTAATTTAATAACCAATTATTCTTATATAGTATCATATTTTGGTATTTTAAGGTACATACCAACAACTATCTCTAATTATTCCAAATGTGTTATGACATCATTATTCGTGTGTATGACAGACTACCGCCTCCTGAATTGACGTAATTCATTTTTCCATTACAGCCAATGAGGATTGGGAATGATGATGGTTATAAAGTATATATATATATATGATATTTATAATATTATAATACCTATTTATTCATTATTTTGTATATAACTTTTCAAATTTCCATTCCATAGGGTATTTGATAACATCGATAGTCTGTACGGTAGATTTCCGCCTCACAATGCGATTTGATTCGTTTTTCACTGAATCTTTAAATAGAATGTAATTAGTAATAATTTAATGAATATATGAGTTTTAATGAAATAAACATTATATTAATTATATATTTATCATTCTTAAAATGTAACATATATATTATTTTATTTCTTACACTGAAAAATGACAACATCATTCGTACATGTGTGGAGTATCGCCTTCAGGAAGCGATGTGAATCTATTTTCATCACTAAAACACATTGATATTATATTTAAGTATATTTAAATATATTACATTTCAAATAGTATATTGTGATCTTTATTCAATGATAAAATATTACTTACCTTATTTCAATAAAATTTATAAAAAAATGGAAATGTTGCTCATCTTTACATATGGAATATCATCTCTATAATTATGTCATATTTCATTTCTAATAAAAATATTTCATTAATAGTTTTAGAAGTATAATTTATATATAAATATAAGAGCTATTTAATTATTATTACACTATATATTTTTAAATAGTGACCACTATGACCATAGTCAACCTAACAAAGTCATTTTTTACGCATAATAAAAATATCATCAAAACTATTAACATAAACATAATTGATTATGTAATAATATATAACATGGTATTAAGGGAATTAAAATTAATAATAAATGTGAAAAAGTATTAAGAAAGTATATAATTAATATACATTTATTATTGAGGAAGGTAAGGAATGTATGTGACACGACAGACACTAGGTAAGGGATTCTAATCTCACTTTTACATCTATGAGACATACAAAATATTTGTCAATTATTAAATTTTTGTGGTGTTTATAATTCCCCCATTATTTTTAATATTTTAAATATATTTTTCTTTACAGTATTTTAAGTGTCATTTATTTTATGGGGATCACTATTCATAATTTACCAAATTTACAAGGGTTTATTTTATAATTTCATCATTATTTCGAATTATGTTTCTATAAGTCACCAATGGGGGAATTAATTGATGTTTCTAGCTTAAATGTAATATATTTAGGTAACATATGTTATTTATTTAACTTTTTCAATTAATTTTACCATTTTTTCTACTAATTAGAACATAACATAGTTTAGAAAATTGTTTTTATGAAAATACAACTTTATTTCTCTCTTCGGTTGAAAATCATATTTCTTATAAAACCTTTTTTTCTTAAAATATTTAAATTTTTTTGTATAATATCCAAATTATTTTTAAAGTCATTTTTAACTCATTTTGACTTTTTACAACATATACTAAATGAAATATTCATTTCATTTTTTGAACAAATCAATTTTGTAATTTTTTTCATTTAAAATGTAATATTCTTTTTAACTTATATGACATGTATATATTTACCCACTTTCAAGGAAAACACTAATTTGAAGCTTCTTTTCCTAGTTATCAATGTTATTTCTAAATAATTATTTCATAATATTCTAGAAATTATATGTTTATAAAATTGATCTTCATATAGAAGAAATTATGCCACGATTTTTTAACAATCTTATCCAAAATAATTTTTTATTTTATCATACTATTGATATCAAAATTATGTTCTTCATTAAGTAATTTTCATATATATACATGTTTGTTTGTAATTATTTTAAATGAATTTTTTGTTAATGTATGTATTTTATTATATTATTAGTTTTCTTGAATAATTTGAAGATTTAATAATTAATTTTTTATATCATCCATATTTGTTACTGTGTACTTCCTTTATTTTTAATTAAAAATTTTCTTTAAATTTTTTTACTACTTTATTTTATTTCGTTCAATTTATTCATTAATTTGGTATTAAATTTCATTCAAATTAATAAATTTTTATCTACTTAACTATTATTTTTATTTAATAGGTTTATTTATTTATTTATTTATGTAAGTAGTTTATTTTTTTTGATTTTATTAATTTCAATGAATTTATAAATTAATTTAATTAATTATTTTTATGTGAAAATAAATTATTTTCCTATGATTCATTTTTATAATAATAAATTTATTATTTATTACTTTTTATTGATTTTAATTAACATAGTTATTTTTATGTTTCTATTTAAATTTAATTCATTAATTCAATCAATTAATTCTATTAATTTATTTATTTTTTATTTCCAGTCGAATTTATTCATTCTTGTTTCAAATTAATTTATTCATTATATTAATTTAAAATAAATAGTTTTTATCTTTGGTAAAATTTGATTTTTTACATGTATATTTTTATCTTTGAAATGTATTTAATGGTTCATTTTTTTTATCTGGTGATTCTACCACCTAGTATAAGTGGTTGAAAAATAGTGTTTAAACATCATGTCTCATGAAATAAAAATAGTGGTACCACCGCTAGCCAAACCCTACATGACCACCCCACTAGAACCAGCGCAATTTTTTTTACCAATGGCCCTTTAAAACCATCTACCATGAGATTCACTATGGTGGTCTCTAAATTCATCCACTGCCCACACTTCCCTCGATACTGCCACTTCTAGCAACATCTTCTAAAATTTCGTACAGCTATTTTCATAACGGGATTTTCGTACCGAATCTTTCATAATAAGTTTTTCATTTTCAAATTTTGTAATGAAATTTTTGTACTGAGTTTTTCTTACTGAGTTTGTTTTTCGTAGTGAGTTCTACGAATTTTGTCTTTTCATAATAAAGATTTTTTTTCGTAGTTTTTGTAAGAATGTTACCAATTACGAATAATATTCCTAAGCCATTCCGAAAGGTATGATTTCCTTACTCAAGTTTTCCTAATCATAATTTACTTGCAGGCATTTTCATATATATTTTGTTTTTGGATTATAGTTTTCTTAATTCTTTATTTTAATAAAAACCTCAAAAGATCGGAATCAAGAGAATTGTTCTTCGACCATTAGATCTGATCTCAGCTTATCACAACCATTCGACCAACCATGGAAGTTGAACCGTTTTCTCATTGCCTATATAAAGGGGACCCCAAACGGTTGTCCCACATCGGTTTTCAAGCTCCAGCGTCGCGAAGCTTTGCCTCTCTGTTTTAAGACCGTTCCGAACCTCAGCTTTTTCAATTCCGAACTTCTCAGAGGTCTTCAGATCCAAATGTCTATGGAATTAGCTTCTCAAGAAATGTCATCCTCCAAGACAATTTCACAATGGTTAGTTTACAGAGAAAGGCTGGTTCATCCGGATTTCTTCAACAACTATGATTCTCTTATTTCGAAGAACATAAAGCTGAACGAGTGGGAAGATATTGATGTGTCCAAACCGGGGAATAAATATGATGTTTTTTCGGAGTTACTTTTTGAATTCTATGAAACAGTTTCCTTCTTTAAAAAGATAATAGGGATAAATTTTCTTTTAAGTCTTATGGAAAGTCTTATAAGCTTTCTTATACCAAGGTAGCAAGCTTGGTAGGGCTGAACTATGCAGGAGAAGACGAGTTCATATCTCACATTTTTCCAGATTCTAAAGGAAGCTTCAACAAGGAAAAAGCCTTGAAAACTCTCGGACAGTCAGACGACAAGGCTCCGAAGATTTCTAGCTTGCCTACAAATTTCCGGATTCTAGAGTTGTGGGTACAAGGTCTTATCGTACCGAGTAAAGGTGATAAAGATAGTCTTAAGAAGAGTGAAATCTATATCTTAGATTTTATGATAAATCTAAGGAATTTTATCTTCATGAGGCACATTCTTATTACTATTGAGAATGTTATGAAAGGAAATCTCATATCCCAAATCGTAATGTGCCCAACAATTTTCTCAAAGTTAATAGTTTGGTGCCTTGAGTCTTTCAAGGAAGCTTCCAGGACTAAGCGAAGGGTTTGAAAATTTTTTTTGGTGAGTGATGATACTCTTAAAAAAATGGATGCAGCTTTCAACAAGGAGACTGGTGAGTTCTTCAACTTTCCAAATCAAGAAGAAACGGTTCTGAAGGTTGCTGAACCAGAATCATCTAAGCCAATAAAGAAAATAAAGTTGAAAGAAGTTGCATCTGAAGTAGAGGATCCTAAATCTAAGGAAGTTCAAACCACACCTCCAAAACTGAAAAGGAAGAAAGCATATCCTGATGAGGTAGTTGCGAAGTGGAGAGAAGATAAAGAGAAAAGGAATGAAGGGGATCCGCAGTTTGGATTGGATCCTGCGGAAGCTAAGGCTTTGAAGGAAAAGACAGAATATGAATTGGTAAAACTAGAAAAAGAAAAGAAGTTGAAGAAGAAGATTTCAGAAGCTATGGTAGTCCATGCTTTGTTAAAATTTAATAAGTTGGTTTCCGGAAACATCCCAGTTCCAAGATCATTCTCCTTGGATTATCTACCCGAGACTCCAGGAAGAAACATTGATTTTCCGGAAGAGATTAGAACTGAGCATGTTGAGCAACTCGAGAAGATTCGGCAAGTGGAAGAGGAAGAAGCAGTTGCTGAAGGATGTGGTGAAACTGAAGATCTGTTGAAAGAAGTATATGATTATAAGGGGTCACCTTCAGAACATCTGTCACTCCGAACTTCAGAGGCCGAATCCTCTAATTTAGTAACTCTAGAAAAGGATAAGAATGAGGAAGATGTTGTTCAAAAAGTTATTGATGATGTTATTCAAGTATCTACTAGAGAGCAGAAAACTCCAGATCAAGAATCCATTCCGAAATAGGAAAAGGGAAAAAAACTCCTTGTTGATACTCCGAAATCAGTGGAAAGAAAGAAAAGAGAATTCGGTGATTCATCTAAAAGGAATTTGGAGCTTATTGAGGAAGAAAATTATCCAAGAAAAGTTTCGGATTCGAAGTCATCCTCGTTGGGACATGACTTTGTTGTTCAATCTTTAAGGAAGTTAGTGGGTTCCATTCCGACCATCTCGACTATAGATTCAAGATGCAAATGCTCCAACATGCTCTAAATCAGAAATCAGATTCTGTATCCATGGTTATGGATAAGTGTGTCGAGATAGAATATGAATTCAAATTATTTCTTATTGGCTATGAATCCTACAAAAGATATTGCAAGAGGATGACTAGCTGGTCGAGGAAAACTGTAGAAGAGATGAGGTTATTGGATGAATTTCAAGACAATGTTAAAGATGCTTTTGAAACATAGGATAGGAAGATAAATAAGCTGACTTCTTCCTTTGAAGATAAGCTGACAGATGAAAAGAACTTCAAGATTCTAGAAGTCAGAGATCTGAATGGGAAGCTGAATTCTGTCTCTCAAAACTGGAAGTTTGAAAGGGATCATCAGATTGAGTTTGAAGAGAAATTGAAGGCTCAGGAAGAAAAGATTAAAGCTCAAGAAGAAAATATTCAAGCCCAGGAAGAAAAGATTGAAGCCCAAAATGAAAGAATTGTTGTGGTAGAGAAGCAAGCTGAAGAAGATCATAAAGACTTAAAGAAGATAAAGACTATTCTTAAGGGTCTCATGGCGAAAGAAAAAGATCCAAAATAGACAGATCCGATCTTTTTTTGTATCTAAATCTCTTTGTTGTTGAGTCTTTCAAAACTAATGAAAATTTGTGCTTGCTCGTTTCTTTTGTTGTTCTTACTAATTTTTCAGGTACTTTGTTATATTTTCCATTCCCTCGAATTCTTTTTGAAAATCACAAAGGGGGAGAAGGAAAAGATCCTTAAGAAAAAAGAACTCTAATAAGAGCTTATCTCAGGGGGATTTTTTCATTAAATAAGACTTTCTTATTCGTAATGAAATTCCCCTCCAGAAATCTAGAATACAATCCTTAGAGTTTCAATGCCTTAGGGGGAGTTAGTCGTATTCATCAATATCCTTAAATCAAAGGGAGATAAGCCTTAATGTTTTTATTTCTTCTTAAAATTTCTTTTTCGTAAGGATGTTTGTGCTTTCCAAAAAGGGGTAGATTGTTGAGTCAATAAGGTTTTCCTTATGTCTTTTCCATTCCTTATTGTTTTGAAAATCACAAACACCTTATCTTTAGGGAAAATTTCTTTTATAAGAAAAATTTCTTTTATAAGGATAATTGCTTTTATAAGGAAAATCGATTTTATAAGGAAAATCGCTTTTGTAAGAAAAATTATCCTTATCATATTTTCATTCATACATTTCATAAGTATAAAATTTGGATTCCTTTGTGTTTTCTCGGATTTGTTTGAAACATTATTATAAAGTATTCTATTTTAGGATCCGATTTCTGGACAAGAACTGTAATAAAGTTTCACTCCGACATCCAGATGAGAACTGTGATAAAGTTTCATTCCGAACACCGGATATGAAATCTGATTAAGTTCTACTCCAGATTCAGGATACGAATCCTTATGAAGTTCGACAAAGAATTCTCATTACGAATTCTGATGAGGAATTCTCATTATGAATCCTAATGATGAATTCTCATTACAAATTTGGATGACGAATTCTCATTCCGAATTCTCATTCCGAATTCACCTATTAAACAGAATCTGATCATCTTTTTTTATACACTCCATATTTGTTTAGTCTCCGAAAAATTATTTTTGTTTACACTCCGAACATTCATTCCGAACTTTTGAGTTATATTTCAAACAGTGTCGTACATTTTGTTACACTTTTTTTGTTATAAAATGATGTCGTCTATTCTGTTATAAACTAACCGTTGGCTATGTGACACGTGTACAGGTCCCTCCGATTTTTAAGGAAAATATGACTGTTGGGAAGGAGGCCGACCTTACATATAAATAGGATCTCATTTGAATGTTCTCCATATGTGAGAAGAAAGTTGATCAATCTAGATACCACATGCTGCTAAGGTGATTTATAGAGAGAGAAAGCTTTTCATGCCTTGTGTGTACTGAACAACTTGTTCAGTTTTTTCTTCGTGCGACTCCGAATGTTGGTGATTACATTCGAGGACTTCTGGGGATAGGAAGACAGAGATGCTGACTACCTTGAAGTTCGAGGGCTTCCTTGCTGAGGAAGACAGAGGTGACCAACTACCTTGAAGTTGAGGGCTTGCCGGGATAGCAAGACAGAGACTCCGATCTTCGTATTGAGGGCTTACTCTGGTGTGGGTAAGACAGACTTTCTTGAAATTATAAATCAAGGGACCTTCATCCAAGGTTGTTGGATACCCTTCTCTTTGGGTTAAAATACTTATATCTTGTTACTTGTAGTTTTACTACTTGTTTATTTATGCTGCATTTTGTGTTATAAGGAAACTATAACTTTCTTATACTTCCTTACTTGTACTCTGTTTCATTTAGATTCTATACGCTTTAAGGTAGAATCTCATATTGTAATCTTTTGTTATGTTTCAATTTATGGAACCATATTTCCGGAACCTACTTTCGGAATCTATTTCCAAATTTTCATTTGGTGTTAGAGGTGTTGTGAATTTGCTTAAGTTTAGCTTTGTTAAACATATCCCCTTCCTTTGCTTAAGGAAATCATAGTTAATCGTAACTATCTTTAAAGGTTCCAAAGGAATTTTTAAAGTATACAATTCACCCCCACCCTTTTTTATATTGATCATCTACATCATTATTTCGATCCTACAAATATAAGAAATGGGTGATCTTGATTATTATTAAGGTGTTGAAAATGTCAATATGTAAGCATAACATGAACAGAAGGGTATGGGATCATGATTTCATCCTAAACAGGTCATACCCTTCATATTGGAGATCATAAAAATGAATCATGGTCTAAATATTAGTATTTTATAATACATGGATCATAATATAATTATGAACATAAGCTATAAACACAAAAGATATGAGCAAGACATGGAATCATGGCTTACACAAAAGCATATAACATATTGACCATGTATATATAGAAATAGGGTCACTCATTAAGTTATGGACATGAAATTAGGACCTCTAAAAAACTTATGTAAATTCAATCTTGTTCCACACATAATTTTATGAATATGAAATCATGTCAACACGTAACTTTGTTAACATGTAATCAGGTTCATGCATAACATTGTGCACAAGTAATCAGGTTAATGAATTAACATATGGACAAGCAACAAGGTCTATGAATAATATTGTGATCATATAATATTGTTTAGGAATATTATTTATACTCATGAGTCATTCATCGTTACCTAATGCATTGGAGGGAGGCATAGGTCCCACAAATCACATATTGAAATCATACATTCATGTGATACCAAACAATCATCATATCAGGACCCATGAAATGGAATGGGTGTCATTAATATTTAATCACATCGTAACCTACTGAGAAGTGATATGTTTTAAAATCATTTCATCAATGAATTACCCATGAAAATAATGGTTATCAAAAGAATATAACTCATGTAAATGATTCTTGTTTCATAGGAATCATTCTATAAAAATATAAACCATTCAAGAAAGAATATGATTGGAACTACTAGATAATTTCTTAGAAGTGGTTGAGTAAAATAAAAAAATGTCATCAAAGATGGAAAATAAATTGAAAATATATATTTAAATAATTCATAAGGAGAATATATTTTCTTCTTTGAAAAGCCATTTTAAAATATAAAATCATAGATTTTTTTTTAAAATGCATTTAAAAATTAGAAAGACATCATATAATCATTTTAAAAAAATTATCCCTTGAAAAAATATAAAATAATATTGAAATTTCTTGAAATTATTATTCCTTGAAAAAATATGAAATATGTTTGAAAACATTTTGAAACCATTTCATTGAAAAGACTTTGAAAACTTATATAAAAATATTGAAAACATTTTGAATAAAATTCCTTACAAAATTTTAAATGAATATTTAAAAAGTTTTGAAGACCATTTAATTAAAAAACATTGAGTACTTATAAAAATTATTTAAAATTATTTAAAAATAATTTATTTGAAAATAATTTGAAAATTTATAAAGGAATCATTGAAAATATTTTGAAATATTAAAACATTTCTGAATAACATTTTCAATTAAAATAACATTAAAATAAAAAATGTATACTATATTATGAAAAAAAATTATTTTAAAAAAAACTCTATAATATTGTACATAATGCTTCAGGGGAATAATGGTTATGATGGTGAGAAAATCCATACATGCTGAACATTCCTTTTACATAGTAAAAATTTTAAAAAAGAGCCTTGAACTGAAAATAAAAATAAGATTCCTTTTTAAGAACACTTTTGATTAAAATGGTAAAACATGGGTAAAAATATATTTTAAATATAAAATTAGAATATTAGAATATTTTTTGGGACCTTTTTATAAAACCTTGATTTGAGGGAATACCGATTTCTGACCTAAGAAAGAGTTAAATTCATATTTTCATAAAAACAATATCTGGATCAACTTATGCACCAAATAGTGAAAAAATTGGCACCATTACATGTATATAACATGAATAAACAATGGTTAAATAAAGATAATTCTAGTTTTCAATAGATAGGTCATAATATAACATCAATGGGAGCATAATCGTAAAAAACTTCAATAAATGGGGAGGGTGTAGCCTTAAACTATTACCAACTTGGTAACATTGAAGAATAATAGAATGGAAATAATAACATTTGATAAGGATTAACAAATAATGAAAATAAATAGATTCATGATATAACATTTCAAAGCTGGTTTATACACCTCATAGAAAAATATTGGTGAGTAACATATCATGAGTCTCAAAGATGGAAAATTATGACAAAATTACTTTACCTATTTGGAAAATTTTGAAACATAGTCCTATTGATAGAAATATTATAAATAGGTGGGGAACTAAGCATGTATCTGATATAAATAAAAGTGATATGAAATTACCTTTCCTTATGTCATGAATATTGTCAAAATCATAAAAAAATTCATATATAATAAATATAATCTTATTATACAAATATCATATAAAAATATTCTTATATATAATACTTTATATGGTTTTATTATGACTTTTTTTACCCTATTTTGAACAATTTTATGTTATTATTTCTCTTCGAGTAATATCCACTTTGTTCATCACATGTGTATTAATTTGTAATTTATTTGGTTCTTATACTTATATCATGATTTCAATATTGTAAAACATGATAGAAATATTATTTATATTTAGTATAGGTGAATTATAATAATCTAGTGAATATACAATTATGAAATGTAATACATTATTCATGAAGATGGTAGGTCATACATATATATGAACATTTTTTCCATTTTATTGTCATATTGAAAGAAAGAAAGAAATTTATATATATATAATTATGTATATAATATCATTGTAGTACAATTATTATGTCATCTATTTCAAATAATTTTGCCAAAAATATATTTATTATAATTGATGTAGTGTGTGTACGAATCACATCACTTTGAAGGGGTGGTAGTCTACACTTCCTCAAACAAAATTATCATATTTACAAAAAATGGAATGTATTAAGATCTATGTTGTAAAATAATTAAAAAAATATTAATATAATAATAAATAATAAATATATCATATAGAAATAGGGTTTTCCTTATAATTCCAACATTAGAGGTGGTAATGGAAAAATGAACAATTATCTCTTTGTGAGGTGGTAGTTCATCGTATAATAAACAATATGTTTGTTACCCATTAGAGGGAATTGTGTATAAGTTTAGTTCAAAAAGATAACATTAAAATATCTCATTATATTTTGGTTATTTTTTTATAATAATGTAATAAAGAGAGTGCAGGTGTGGATAAAGAAAAAAAATAAAAGAGATTGAGGAAGGATGTTACCCCATCTTTGGGTAACTCCATTTGGTTTTTACCAAATGGATTCATTGGATTTATTTAATCCCAAATGTAGGATTAAAGGAGCAATGGATTGATGATGAGTAGTGGATTGCATAGATCTTTTATAGATATATGTTTTTAAGAGGTTTGAGGAATGGAGAGAGTTGGCTTCCTTTTATAGGGGAGGAAAAGGTATCACCTGGTTGTTTTAAAAACAAGTTAGGTGTACCAATGTTTTTACATTAAAATAAGTCATAATAAGAACAAAAAACTCATGTATGGATGTTTTATGGCATCAAAATGTCCCAAATATGTGTT
Organism: Viscum album; assembly: GCA_963277665.1. NCBI lineage: Eukaryota > Viridiplantae > Streptophyta > Magnoliopsida > Santalales > Viscaceae > Viscum > Viscum album. The sequence continues at coordinate 1,819,177,068 of OY728161.1, read as the reverse complement.
TTTTCCAATTGGCTTGGTCATTTTGGACCTTATGTTTAATGTTTATTCCCTTGTCAAGCTTAATATTACCATTATCATTGTAATTAATTTTAACCCCATTCACAATTTTTTTTGTCAAAAATAATGTTGACATTATTATATATTATAAATTATTCTTATTCAAAATATTTAATCCATTTTTCTAATTATAAACACTAAAGGGGAAGAAATAATTTTAAAAATAACCCCATAGATGAGATGACACTGTGAGTTTTTATAGTAAAAAAGGATTTAAGATTACTAAATTTTTATATCCAATTTCAGTTTGTAATTTGTTCCAACGAACTTAATTGGATTAAATGAAAATTTATTTATATAATATTCCATTAAAATAAAATTAAAGTAAATTTAATACTATAAATAAATTAGATGAAAATTTAGTTTTGTATTAAAATTTAGTATTTTCACTATTCATTATAAATGGAAATTCATAGAAAAATGCCAAATATTAAACATAAATTTACTTTGTTTTGTTTCACTTTAAAATATGATGTTTTTTTGAAATATTAAATTTATAAAAGTATCAAAATTTTTATTTAAAATATGTTCCTTATTAAATGGAATAAAACATCATTTGTAAAAATATTAAATTTTATTAGAAATATTAGGTCTCTTCTTATCTTATGAGTACAAAAGCTAGTGGATGGACAAAAAAATATGTTTTATTGAATTTATAAAATTTATATATTATTAATATCACTCACCAATTGTGTAAAGTCCCAAAAATTCTGTATAATTGTTTTTAATTATATGAAATTATTATGAGACCGTAAAATCTGACGGTGTGTGATTCTGACGCCCGGAGTGCCTGGAATGATCCGTTGAAGTTTTTGTTTCGCTTAAATTAGCGCGCGTAAGCAGTTTTCCTAAAAAAGTAGAATAACTCTTAAAAGGTTTCCCAGATCAGAAATCGAAGGGCACCTATGATTTCAGAATGGCATTTTTACCTTAGGCACGACATAAGTTTGGTCGGCACGGGCATCCTGTGAGAAAACCCAAAAATGGCATAATCGTAAATAAAATAATTAAATAAATTATTTTGTTTTTCAAATGCTTATAACTCACAAACGGTAACTCGGATTGAAAATCCAAGAAAACAGCTGAACATGTGAGGGTATTATTTATTTAATCATATACTAACTTCGGCCGGCACAGGCCACCAGTGAATGTTAGTTTTTGGCAATTAATAAAATAATTAAGTGACAATTATTTTATTGTAAAATACATTACTTTTAAACAGTAACTTGGATTGGAAATTTGAGAGTACCGTTGCATTTGTTGGGGTGTTTTTCACCTATACATAACCTAACCTCGACCGGTGTGGGTCAATGGTGACTGATAATAATTTTCCAAACTTGTTTCGGGTATGTTCAGTAAATGCGTGAGCGGCGTTTCTTAACTTTTGAACCAGTACTCAAATTAAAAATCTGCAGGCACCTTTGAACTTGCAGCATCGAGATTTTATTATGGGTGGTTTAACCTCGACAGTAGTGGGTTGAGAGAAGTACATTGATTTTTCATTTTTTTGGAAGATTAAATAAAATAAATATATTTTATTTTTAATTTCCTCCCACCTATCCTTTTAATTCTTTGTTGTAGGGACCACCCGAACTCACCTTTAATGTGAATAAACCCTTGGAATTATCCCAAGTTAATGAGCCAACAATTAATTGATTTACTAATTCATTAAGTGAATCCTCACCTCTTAGATGGGGGGATATTTGGCATAGGTGAGCTTTTGGAGAGAGCCTTTTAGAGAGGCATAGGGAGATCTTTTGGGAGATTTTGGTTGGTGGAAAAATATCTTCCAAAAAAATGTCATCCAGATCAAGAATGACGATAACACACTTGCTCAGATCGGGAGTGTGGTGTGGGTGCAACGAACATCGACATCTTCATCTCCTTCCTCATGACATCTTCAACGAACATCAAGGTAGGGGGTTTATTTTTAAGTATGATAAATATCTATTTGTTGATTCGCCATATTCATGATTCTCATCGAGGATGGCAAAAAAAAAACACGACCATCGATCCGCACATATACCATGATCTTTTTATTTCATTCTTCACCCGTTCTTCGTGAATTATTCAATGACTAATATTTATTAGTGCTAGAAACATAGAGTCTTGATGAGCGCGATATATGGATGTGAAAACATCAATGCAAGGATCGTAAATAGGTGATCGTTTAATTTTTCGGGCTTAGAACGAAGCCGAAATGGATCGTGGAAGGATGTGGCCAAATATTTATTGGTGCTGGAAACACAATATTATTTTGAGCATGACATATGGACGCAGATCCCTCAACCCGAGGATCTTGAATATGTGGCCATTTTAATTTTTGGGTTTAGAATGAAGATGCAGTGGGTTGCGGAAGGGGAAACATGATGGTGTGATTCCAGCGAGTCTTCTGGGCGTAGCTATGGGAGAGGTAGACGGCTGGTAGAGGCGGTATGGTGGGGCAAGCAGGAGGCCTGGATAGCGGTAAGCCGAAGGGGTGCGGCTCTTGAGTGGTGTGAGGATCAGGCGTACATCGGGGTGCGATTTTTCCGGTGCGCATACAGGGTGTTTCGAGTAGGGTTGTGTTCATTGCAGTGGAAGCGTGATCGACGACTGGGATTTGAGAGTTTACATTGCTATGTGTGTGCATTAGGGCTTGAAGCAGGATAAAATTTGTGAAAGAGGTTAATTGAAGAGACAAAGTGTTGAAAAAAGATAAGTTAAAAATTTAAATAAATTGAAGATGAAATCCATTGAATAAGGGGATGGGAACCAAATTGGAGATGTGTGGGTTTGTGTGTGGAAGGTGAGAATTGAAGTAAATGAATTGTAAATAATAATAATAATATCGTAATGATATTATTATTTTTGGTTGTAAAACCATATTTCATCTGTAAGATATCTGTGCGACCTCAGTTTCACAACTCGTCCGCGGTAGTGTGACCTTGACTTCGAGATGGAAATTATGAGTCCAATATTGGATGTCTCTTTCGGGTATTTCTATCAGGAACCCGAAATACTCAAATAATAAAAATATATTATAATTATTAAATCTTCGACCCTCCATAAATCCTGCGTCTGATATCTGTTTGACGAACCGTCTGTGCTGCCAAAACCTTGGAGCGAGACGGTCCTTTTGGTTTACACCACTTGAGTTTTGGAAAAAGTTGGGGGTATGGCCCAGTTGGATCGAACACGAATCCAACCGGGACCTCGGGACTAAAAGGCCAATAACATAGAGACCAGGCGTCTAATTAAAGCACTGTCTATCGCGTTGAGACCCCTATTACGTGGCGGTCCTTTGGGATACTTCTTAGTTGGACTTCGTGGAGGTTAGAGTATCGACATATGGCTTTATGAGAGCATCCTCCCAAAATCAAGTGACCATAGTGCAAGAACCCTATATCCAGCTCTTACATGTGAAAGGGATCCTTTGTGGGTCGGTGCTTGAGGATCGCACATGGATCCAATCTAGGAATTCACGTGGGACTACTCTTCGATCTTGTGTGGGTCTAGTGTACTATGATCATATGTGGGTCTGATGATTTACTAGGATCCGGTGGGGGTCGGTTTTACTGGGATCCTATGTGGGTCTGAAGATGTACTAGGATCTTATGTGGTTCTGCTGTACTAGGATCATGTGTGGGTCTGAGTATATACTAAGATCCTGTGTGGGTCTACTGTACTAGGATCCTCTATGGGTCTCACGATGTACTAGGATCTTATGCGAGTTTGACGATGTACTAAAATCTTGTGTGGGTATGACAATGTACTAGGATCTTGTGTGGGTCTGACGTTGTACTAGGATCATGTGTGGGTCTGACGATGTACCAGGATTATCTGTGGGTCTGATGATTTAGGATCCTACGTGGGTCTGCCTCTTAACAGAGTAAGATGATTAGGTATTTACATCTAATCATCTCTACTACTGTACCTAAGTTATACCTAGTGTGAGCTGAATCTTTACCATTGTGGTAATCTTCTGTGTGGAGTACCTTTGTGATACTTACCTTCGTGGTGATATCTTTTTGGTATTTTTCTGTGTGGAATTAACTTTTTGGTACATACCTTTATGGTGTTATCTTCGTGGTATTCATTCCTTTGTGGAACTATTATACTTTGGAAAAGTATTTGGGCCTTGAGTTTCTTCCTGAATGAGAAGGGTATACATGATAACATAGGTATTTGTATGGGCATATACCTAAGTAGGGATGTTAGATGTTTTCATGCTTTGTGGTTATACATGGTGGGTTTTTGTGAGACCATCTAGGGAATCAGGTTCCCTACTGAGTATCATTATACTCACCCCTACATGGGCTATGCATGCACCTTGTTGCGTTTGGTGCAGAAAACAGACATCATTGTCTGGGGACTAGATTACCAACACTAGAGGTAGCTCGGAGGTGGACATTAGATGAGGCGTACCACAGAGAAGAACGTTCGAGAGCTTTACCGAACCTTCTGGTAGGGTCCTTGGCGGGAGTTCATAGGAGATGTTCAGTTTACTTGTACTTTTCAGTTTTCTTGTACATTCTAGTTGGGATTGTATTCATGCCCCTTTTTCTTACTGTACAGACTATTTTTACTATAAAATTTACTTGTGTTCATATCTTTCTTTGTACTTGGTTGCGTGTATTTAAATGTTAAAAAGGCAATGTCTTCCTATTTTCTAAGGAATACGTCTTTCGGTGCTAGTCGCCAGCCCCTGGCCAATGGAAGCCAGGAATGGGGTAGTCACGGCACGGGCCCTGGGGGGCGGGTCATGACAAATTGGTATCATAGGGGTCAGTTCTACCATACAACAAAAGACTATGATATTTTTAATGGCAATAGTGTTAAGTGTAGTGAGTGTGGTTATCAGTTTCGGGAATCCAGTGTTAGTGCGGCGACTGACGTATCCATACACCAGTACCCTAACTTCTGATTTATGATATAGTGCAGAAAAACACTGATTGTGTCTGTGTTTGGAAAAGTTTTCTTGTGTTTTGTTGAGTCAACTCACCTGGTATAACAAAATTACTATGGAACACCGGTTCTTTTTCAGGTTTCCATTACGTAGGAAGCCATATAGGATTCCCGAGAGAGTACACGATGAAGGTCCACAGAGCGATGAGGCTTTGGTGCAGGGACCTATTACTTTGTTGGCACCTTCGGGTGGTGTAGCAGCAGCACCACCACCCATTGGGAACCAAATACATCCAGCCGCACTGGTGTAAGATGCATGTTGACTGAGCGCATTTCACGAGTTCCAGTAGTAGAGGCCTCTGAAGACTCGAGGTGAGATAGTTTCCCAGGCGGCTGAGCACTAGCTTGAGGAGGTGATTGAGAGTTATCTAGAGCTTCTACAGTTTCAGCAGGACTACATGTCAATTTTTTATTATTTATCGAGGCATACCGACCATTCATGGTACTTGATTAATATGATACGATTAGTGATTTAGGGATCGGACTTTCCAACGTAGTATTTTTAAGGATGTCCGAGCCATCACCATTCCTCTTTATATTCCTACATATGTTGGGGTGCTAGAGAGTACCTTTGAGGTTAGATTTTCTTTGGTTGGGTAGATACAGCCAGTGAATGTTAGTAGTGGGAAAACTGGAAACTGGCCCCAGTCTCAGAGACATGGGTGTGTAAAAATTTTTCATGAGGAAGAAGTGTTGGGGATATATGAATCTATAGGGCTGCAGATGTGCAAGTAGATCTAGGAGAGTAGGGTAAGTTGGTGTACATTTTGACATGTTAAAACCACCCCACTATGTGGTCCCCACGAGGCTCTGGATCTCATAGTTAATTTTTAATCATGGAATCACATAGCTGATTACCCCAAGATATATGTTTTTCTTTAAAGGGATCATGTATTCGATACTACCCATGTAAACATATCATATCATGTGTCCAATTCCTATCATGTTCTCACATAGAAATTTATGATGACATGAAACATACGAGATTTTTTGAAGTTTAGTAGCGAAATTCACATTTCACCATCATTGAATAGAAATTTGGCCTAGCTAGAGTGCTTACCATAGGGTAACATAAACTTCCTTGGTGAGATTTCAATGCAGTAATTATGAAAATAATGCATGTTTCCTTCTCCATAAATATAACCTTCATTGTGACAGGATTGTACTCCTTGATATGATGTAGGTTATCATCCCCTTAGAAATATGATTCATGGTGTTCACTAGGGGTACCTGACATGACTTACGGTGAACCTAGGATCCAACAGTTTTGATTCACTTGAGATCTAGTTTCTCTGGTCATGACTAAAGAGTATCCTAGAGAGTACATATGATAGAAATAGAAATGGAGTGGTGGAGGTACAATGATTGAATTTGTTGAGGTGGTGTTACATGGATGTGATATTGAATGGTTTCAGTTTGGTTAAATGGTGAAGAGATTCATATGAATCTTTCTTAATATATAATGTGATTAGGAATGATTTTTTGTATAAATAATAAGTCATGGTAGCATTGGCTCATATCATATACTACTATAATAGGATCGTACATAAACACTCATACACGAACTAGGACATGACCCCACACATACCCCTCACATTCCTTGTCATAAAGGTTTTGAATGAAAATATTTGTATATATGACACTCTCCTAGTATTTAATATGGTCATCATCATGGGATCTTTTGTCCTACCATCCATTCCTTGGGTTGAATGAGAGGCTTACAACCTATGTTTTGATGGAGAGCATATAGATTGACATTTTATTACATGAAAAATTATTCCAAACACATAACAATATTTTACAATATGTTTAATAGTAAATTCAATCTTTCCAAAATGTGTAATGTTTATTTGTAGTCATTCGTATTCTTTCTTCAATTATAACTTCCAACTTTTTAATAAAATAAAAAATTATATGGGAATATTGACTTCAAATCCTTTTAAAATCATCAAAATTTGTTTCAAATTATTGATGATAAATAACAACATGACATTTTTATACATCCTCTTCCTTGTATTTAATAGGAATATTTCTTTATTCATGATTGTTAAGGTTTCAATCAATGTTTAATAATTCATGGGGTTAAAATTTAAAGGCTACAAATGTGGTAAGATTTTATTTTATAATATCATTTATTTGAGATTTTTCTTTTATAAATCGAAGGATGTTTATGATGTATCCTTAATAAAATGCCTATATTCTCTTATCATATTATAATTTATGGGTTTTCCATATTTTATACCAATTATTCATCTTTTTTGAAAATCAATTAAGAAAAAAATTAAAATCATTTAGGAACTTCTTTCTCTTTTTGATCAGTTATATTTTTGTTCAGTACTTATTTTCCATTTTTTCTATTCAAAAGTACTTTTTATTTAATGAAACGGTATTATCAAAGAAATTATATTTCATAATAGACATTTTAAAGGTTTTAAAATGAATCATTCTAATGTTAACTGAAATGATATACTTCAAGTTTCGTTGAAAAAAAATGTATTTATTTATTTAATGCAAAAAAATGTTAATGAATTTTCCCACCTTCATAACCATTTGAAACACATTATTTTTTATACATTTTTTAAATGATATTTAAATTAAAACAATTTAATTATTCTTATTTTCATATTTCACTTCCATTTACCTAATGTTTTTTTACTAAAAAATCCACATTATTTATGAATTGAATGTAATATTTTATCTCTTATTATGTTTTTCGTCATTGAAATTATCTTGAAACATTAAATTTATTGTATTTAGTTTAAAATATAAATTGATTAGTTATTAAATATCCTTATTTCATAAATCATGTATATGATTATTTCATAAAATATAAACCATTTTAAATTATGTCTTGTTAATTTTAATTTTATTTGATTGATAGGGGAATAATTTATATTTTGTGTTCATTATTCAATAAAAATATTTTTTGGTAGGGAATATATTCTATGAATTAGATTTATCATTCAATATATGTGGAATATATTGGACATGAATTGATAGGTGGGTACTGTAATTATATATCCCCTTGATGCATAAATATGTATCATGGGAGAAACAGGTTGGATTTCCTTATTAAATGTGATTTTGGTTTTTACCCCCCCCCCATAGTAAAATATTTATTAGCACAATGCATTGATGGTATGGTTTAGATCATTAGAATTATGAATTCCAATATTATGAAATTAATTACTAATTTCCATATTTTTATTTTGAATAATATACTCATGTAATATTAAATATCGTGTGAAATACTTATATATTACTTTTTGAGATCAAGATATTTATTAAATGAAATGTTCTTTTAGTTATTTAAATTTCTATATTTTTTTGACTTATTTACACATGATATGTTTCACTATATCTAACCCTTACTAAGAATCTTATGTCAACTTTATTTTTTAATTTTCCGTTGGATATAAAGAAGGAATATTTGAATGAGTTTAAGGATGTAGAATAGGAAATTTCCATTAGTTATGTATTTTTTGATTAAAAATATAATATTTTATTCCAGCATATATATATTTTGACAATACTAATAAAATAGTCAGACCATTGTGATATGATCTCTTGTATCTATTTATAATGTAATAATGTAACCACTGACTCAAGGATACTTGGATCATGGATTTTGTAGTTAGTGTCATATAAAGTTTAGTAGAAACAATGGGAAATAAATTTTTAAAAACATAGATTATGGAATATAACCCTAAGAATGCATTTGAGCATAAGACTAAATATTTTATTAAATCCTAATGATTTTATTATGAAGAGATTATGTGGGTTCCCTAGAAGTTAATTTTTATCTGCATACTACAATTCAACATGGTTTTGGTACATATGCATCATGGGATAATATTCCTAAAAAAGTTGGGTAAGTATATTCTTCAGACCCCAACTTATTGAATTTATTTATTTTATTCTTTTCTTGTCTTGGGATATATTTTTTAGGTTTCATGTTGAATCCTAGATTAATTTTTTGAGTTTTTATTGAAAATGAGTATTTTGGGCTCAGTGGTATCTGGTATATGGGAAGAGCAAGGTTTAGAAATAGTGAGGCTTTACCCAGGTCACTGTGCGCCCTGCCTTGTGTTCAAAATAAATATCTAAAATTAAGATAGTTATAAAAAAAATAAGATAAATTAAAAAATAAAAATATTAGAATAATTATTACTAACCAATTATTATAATCATTATTGAGTTATTATCATTGGTATTAATAATAATAATATTATGTTTATAGGGTTTTCCCCCTCTCCCTCACGCACCCATCTCCCACTCCCTTTTGGCTCACACAACCCCCTACTGGGTGTGCCTCCCCTCTAGAGACCACCTAACAGCGGCCTCCCTCCTCCTCTTTGGCATCTGCACTTTCCCCTCATGAAGTGCCTCCCTATGACATTGATGAACACCATATCCCTTGTCCTCCCTAGTGCACTAAAAGACCGACACCCTCTTATCTAGTTCATGACCCTTCTGACACCCTCTACTCAAGAGCATGAAGCTGGTCGATTCCTATAGAGACCCAATGCTTGACATACATGAAAATTACATTACTTTTTCGGAATACTTAATATATAACAAAAACAGATGTTGAAAGACCATATTAGTTTTGTGTCTTTAGAAACTCGGAACATAATATTCAAATCATGGTGAAAGATATTCAACATTTCCCATAAAGATCTTCCCCATTTGTTTTCTTAACTAAAACCTTTCTTTATATCATGGGGAAAAGAAAACATAAAAAGGGTGAGCTCAAATTCTCATAAAGGGTAATCATGGATAACATAAAACAATACATAAACATTTGAACATAAAAACATGAACATAAAACATAAAAATCAAGATTATTGACATAAATCATGGCAGTTCATAAGGCATAGATCATAAAGGAACATTAACCATGATAAGATATCATGGGAATAAAACATGTAATTTTGAAAAACCATTAATCACATGTAATGACTTCCATAGTAGACAAGGCATTGCTGCTAAGACCATAATCGAGGACAAAGTCTATTACTGAACCGGGTTTACTGGCTGCTCCAGCCCTGTATCACTGAACCATATTTTACTTTCTGTTCCATCCATGTCTATCTCATGAGATATAAATCTTTACCCAATGCATTGGAGGGAGGTATAGGTCCCACCCATATTGTAAAGACCCAGAAATTTCGAGGAATCTTTTTTTTCTTAATTTCTTTGGATTTTTACGAGACCGTGGCTTCTAACGGCACCTGATTCCGAGGCCTGGTGTTCCCGGAATCAATTTCCAAAGTTTAGCTCGGGTACGTTCAGTGAACGAACGAGAGGGTTTTTCTATCTTTTGAACCGGTGCTCAGAATCGAAATCTGAGGGCACCAATGAAACCGCAGCACCGATAATTTCTTAAGAAGACCTTTTCCGAAGGTGCGTTTGATCAGGAAGAGTTGCTTAATTTTGAGGTTTAAGTGAAGAATAAAATAAAATTGTATTCCAATTTTATTTCTCTTTGAAGTAGTTTTAACCTTTGTGTGGAAGTTAGGGAAACTAACCGAGTCATGAAAAAGGTGATGTGGGGCCCACATGAACCCCACCCTTTCATATTCCCTAACCCCTATAACTAATTCCCGTAAAATCCCATGCCTTTATTAAGTAACTCACCCCTCTCTCCTCTTAATTAAATTTCAAAACACCTTATTCAATTAATTGAACCTATTCAATTAATTGGTTTAAGTTTGAATTTTTAAATTGGGAACCCTTGTCCTGTTGAAATAAAATAAAGGAGCTTATTTTATTTTCTGGGGGGGAAGTTAGTTTTTTTGTGTGGAGAAAAAGAGAAGAGAGAGAGCTCTAGATTTAGAAGATCGTAATCCTCCCTTGAAGAACTTCATCTCCTTCATTGAAGAAAGCTACGTCTCCGAAGAAGGACGTCGACTTGGCGGTCACGGAATTCTCCATCCACTTCATCTTCCACGACAAGGAAAGAGACACCGACGATGGGATGGACGCCATCGACCACGGCGCTTGACAACCGCGATCATTCTTCGAGGTAGAGGTTTGAGTTGAATTGTAGTGGATTAAATTTGCGCATTCTTTGGAAAAGATATTTTATTTTGTTGGCCGCTTGTTATCCAAAGTAACGGGAGGAGGTCTGACCGCACGAACACGACCAAACCTCCTCCCCTCGTGATGTTGATTATCTTTGTGGATTGAGTCGGAGGCGATGTCAATGTACCGTGCAAGGTCAAGGAAGCCGTCGAGGAGCGTGGTGCTTCCATAACACACCGGTGAGGGACCTGAAGGGGCCGCGACCAGAGTCGGGCCGCATCGAAGAAACGCGGCGTCGTCGCTCCGCGCCGGAACATCAAGGGGCGGTGGCTGGGGCATGCAGTGGGGGTGGGACGCCGGGCCTGTTGGGAATGAGCCGCGGTCGTGGCCACGACGATTCTGCAAGGGGCGACAGCTGGATCCACCGGCTATCGGTGTTCAAGGGGGACGGGACCCACGAGGGGGGGTCCCACCGGGGCGGCACCGGCTGGCCAATCGTTCGACGAGGAGGCTGGGGGTCGTAACCCCTGGCGGTTGACAGGGTAGGCCCCCATGTGGGGGGCCATTTCTCAATCAGGGGGGCATAATGCCCCCCCTTTTTGCGACAGCTCGGCCAAGCCGAGCTGTCTGGCCACGCGGGCCGTGCCGGCTGGGCCTGGTCGCGCCCACCGGGCCGGGCCACGCCCTATTGGGCTGGACCCATACCCGGGTCAGGTCAACCCTGTTCGGGCCGACCCAGGGGGGCTTGGACCGGTTTGGTCTGGGCCCAAAACCCCCTAAAAATAGGACAGTTCATTTATGTAACATTTCGAGTCCGGAGCCCCTCCACATGTGCCCTGTACCTGGTTTGCCACATGACCTCAAACGCATTTCCCTGAATGGCAGAGGCTGCTGACTAGCAGTGAGGGCCTTGGTGAGTCGGTGGGGAAACTATTCCCTCATTTAGTAAGGTATACATGGTAAGAAAACAACAATAAACAACGGAAGTAGTAAACAACATGCATAACAACAGAAACCAAACAGCGGAAGCAATGTCGATATATAACTATGATGAAAATGATGCAGAAGGTACACGTATCTAAGGAAAATAGAAACCACAAAAACGTGATGAAATACAAATGAAACCAAGTGCAAAAGAAAACAAAGTAATCTCCTCAGCAACGCGATCCACGGCTTGGTCCCATGCTCCCCAGCTCCTGGTGTAATCAAGATCCTGAAGTAGAAGGGTGCTTGCCCTTATCTATACCTGCAACAACATAGTTTGCTTGGGCCCAAAAGCATGGCCCAAATAGGGTGTGAGATACAGTCCCAGTAGGAAATCACCCAAAGATTTGTTCCTTACAGCCAATGAATACATGGCAGTAATAAAACAAGAAGAAGTAAACAGAAAAGCACAAGCAGCTACAATCCACAGTCTGGAAAACAAAGTACACAAGTAAACATCCAGCAACAAATGAAGAAACAGGTAACCCTCTGGGTCGCTCTCACAGTCTAACCCATGTGGTTCAACCTATAAGTACTAGCAACCCTCTGGGAGGCACACACAATCTCACCTCTCTGATTCAGCTATGTAATTAAGCAGACTCTCAGGGGAAGCACTCACCGTCAATTCCCCCTATAGTCTTGTATCGTGCTAAAGGCTCTCTGGGGAAGCACTCAACGGCAATTTCCCCTGTGGCCCACATTGTGGATCTACAGACTCTCTGGGGAAGCACTCAACGTCAATTACCCCTATAGTCTCACATAGTAATTAAAAGACACTCTGGAGAAGCCCTTCCGTCAATTCTCCCTTTGGTCCACTACTCTAGGTTCTCACAGTCCTGAGTATAACTAAACATGCTCAGTGTGCGTGCATCATCCAAGTAAACATCAAGAACTACTTTGTTATCATTTTAAGGCTCAACAGCATAATAAATCAACAGTTCCACTATCCTACAACTAGGCATGGAAACTGGAAAAAGGCCTAATAAGAAAAACATGCAAGGAAAATCACAAGAACATAGGATAAATTATCCTAATTTACAAGAAATGATCTATACTCAAGCAATCAAGCAAGCAGACAAATAACAATGGGAAAACAGGAAGGCCATAATTCCCTGCCGAAGGGAATTTGTGGAATTTGCACAAAATATTCACATAATTCCTACGGAAAGGCAAAAACCACCTACCTCGATCTGAGGAGATCGATATACACGAACCATGATGATAGATTCCTCTTTGAACAACGTAGATCTGAGAAAATGCACAAAACATTCATCCCACGATATCTTGATAACAAGGAGGAATCAAAAAACAAGGCTCAAGCAGAAGGAAGAACTCACAGTTGTGATTCCAAAGCAATCGACCATGCTCGAATTGGTGAACGGACGGAGAGGCGGGATCTCGGGGAAGATTAGGCCATACGGTCGCTCTTGAACAGACGAAAACTGGAGAAGAAGATGGTATTGGGGGTTAGGGGCAACCCCGATCGATTTAATGAAAAAAATGAAATTACACGCCGTGTACTTCTTGATTACACGGTGTGTACATCAATTTTTCCGTACTCCTAATTATCCATCCTCCACCTCAGCCTTACACACCGTGTGTGTGACCCAGCACGACCAGCACAGGGCTTCAAGCCGGGGAAGAGTACACGGCGTGTTCTCAGAAAGTACACGGCATGTACTTCCAAAATTTCCAGAAAATTTATTTTCCTTAAAAACTCCAGAAAAAGGGAAAACACACATGAACAAAGATCCAGGTTCTTAAAAACTCCCCCCCCCCCTTAATGAAAATTGTCCCAGAATTTCCTTAACTATGTGGAAAAGAAGAATCCCCGAACAGCTCTGGCCACTGTGATCGTACATCGACCTCCCACTCCCAGGTCTCGTCCTGTACTCGCTCGTGCTACCATAGCAACCGTACCAGAGGAACAAACCACCTGCGGAGAACCTTCGTACTACGATCGACAGTCCGGATAGGATTCTCCTCGAACGATACATCCGCTTCAAGCTCAACTTCCTCAGACTGAAAGACATGAGATGGGTCTGAAAAGTAACGTCGGAGCTGAGAGACGTAAATGACGTCATGCATGGCCCAATACCTCTGAGGTAGCTTCATCCAATAGGAGACCGACCCCACTCTCTCCAAGACCCCAAACGGCCCAACGTGACACAGTGACAACTTACCCTGTCTCCAAATCCTCTTGTGTCCTGACCTCGGTGCGACACATAGGAAAACCTGATCACTGACCTCGAACTCGAGAGGTCGTCTCCGCTGATCAACATAAGACTTCTATAGAGACTGTGTTGTAGCCATCCTCTTCCGAATCAGCTCTATCTGCTCTGAAGTCTCCTGAACAAGACGAGGTCCCAGCAAACCTGCCTCTCCTACCTCCAGTCAGCATAAGGGTGGTCGGCATGGCCTATCGTACAAGGCCTCGTATGGTTCCATTTGAATGGTCTCCTAGAATCTGTTGTTGTAGGCGAACTCCACCGGGGGAATATGCTTCTCCCAAGAACCTCCAAAATCAAGGATGCAAGCTCAGATCATATCCTCAAGCACCTGGATCGTGCGCTCGGACATGCCATCAGTCTGGGGATGGTATGCTGTACTGAAAATTACCAATGTACCCAAGGCCTTCTGAAGTCCCTTCCAGAACCGAGAGGTAAATCATGCATCTCTGTTTGAAACAACAGAGCGCGGAACTCCATGAAGACGAACGATCTCTCGGATGTAAAGTCATCCCAGATCATTGAAACTGAAGGTCTCCTTGATCGGAAATAAGTGAGCGACCTTCATAAGTCTGCCGACGAAAACCCAAACAGCATCTTTCCCTCGAGGTGATCTCGGCAACCTGGTTACGAATTCCATCGCAACATCGTTCCACTTCCACTCCGGAATGGGTAACTGTTGTAAAAGCCCCGCTAGTTGTTGATGCTCTGCTTTCACCTGCTGACAAGGAGAACATCTCATGACAAAACCAGAAACATCCTTCTTCACACATGGCCACCAGTACTGGCGATGAAGTTCCCGATACATCTTGGTGATGCTAGGATGAAATGCCCAAAGAGAGGAATGGAAATCCCGCATCGGATCCTTGCGTACGCCTGCTGGCACCCATACGAGTTCTTGGAAATGCAAGATCTCATCATCGCCCATTGTCCATCTAGTAAGAGGGTCCTCTCCTGACAAAATCTCCCGCCAGACTAAGACTTCTGAGTCTGATAGCTGCCTCATCCGTACCCGATCAAGTAGCGTGGAGGTAACAGCTACCGAAGATAGAAAAGTCAATCCCCGTCTGTCGTGCACCTCCAGATGCATCTCAGAGAATAGAGACATCAGCTGCCACTCACTAATGGCCTCCTGAACTACCTGAATCTGAGTCCTCCTACTCAACGCATCTGCCACGACGTTTCCCTTTCCCGACGTATAGGCAAGCTCGATGTCAAAAGACTGCAGATACTCAACCCACCTATACTGCCTCAGATTCATATCACGGTGAGTGAAGATATACTAGATACTCTTATGGTCAGTGAGGACCACAAAGTGCTCTCCCAGAAGATAGTGTCTCCAACAACGCAATGCATGAACAACTGCTGCCAACTCTAGATCGTGTGTAGGGTTGTTCTTCTCATGTGGCCTCAACTGTCGAGGCTCGTATGCAGCGACTCCATCTCCCTTCATAAGCACAGCCCCTAGCCCGACACCTAAAGCATCATAGTAAACAATGTAGCTCTTGACTGGCTCTAGAAAGACTTGTATCGGTGCTGACGTCAACCTCTCTTTAATCTCTTGAAAGGATGACTCACAAGAATCTGACAACAAGAAATTCACCCCCTTCTTGGTCCGACATGTCAAAGGTGCTGCTAGACATGAAAAGTCTCGAATGAATCGTCTGTAGTATCCAGCCAGCCCTAGGATGCTCTGTACCTCAAAAACATTCTTTGGCTACTCCCAGGAAACTACATATCTCACTTTCTCTGGGTCCACAGATACTCTTTCCTCTGAGATGACGTGACCCAAGAAGTGAATCTGATCCATCCAGGAGTGGCACTTTGAGAGTTTAGCATAAAGCCGATGCTCTCTCTGTGTACTCAGAATGATCTCAAGATGTGTGTCATGGTGGTGTCGAGTGTGAGAGTACATCAAGATATCGTCCACGAAGACCATAGCGAAGGAATCCAAGTAAGGATGAAACACTCGGTTCATCAGTGGCATGAAAACTGAAGGTGCATTCGTGATTTCTAAAGTCATGACGGTATACTCGTAAAGACCGTACCTGCTCCTAAAGGCTGTCAGAGGTACACCTAATGGTCTAACGCGCAATTGATGATAATTGGACCTCATGTCGATCTTCGAGAACACCCGGACTCCTCGAAGAAGATTGAAAAGGTCATCAATCCGTGACAATGGATATCGGTTCTTGACCGTCAACTGGTTTAGCTTCCGATAATCCACACAAAGCCGAAGGGTATCGTCTGCATTCTTGCAAACAGAACAGGCGAACCCCAAGGAGGGGTACTGGGTCGGATGAAACCCTTAGCCTGTAGCTCCTCCAACTGCTTCTTGAGCTCCTGCAACTCAGGTGTGTCCATCCTATAGGGAGGAATGGACACCGGTGCCGCTCCTGGAACGAGATCAATAGAAAAGTCTACCTCAAGCTCCGGAGGCAAACCTGAAAAGTCCTCTAGAAAGACATCCCTGAAGTGATCCAACACTAGAGGAAAGTCCAACTGTGGAGTCCCCTGATCATCCAGATAAAGACTATAAATCTGGGCTGTCACCCCTCCTAGCCCATGATGCTTGAGTCTTGCCCGACTCGCCTGAATGTCCCACTCGCCTTTATGAAAAAAGGACTCACCCTCTAGTGAAACGAAACTCACTCTGTGGCTATAACAGTCGACGACTGTCTGAAAGGGAATCAAAAAATCCATGCCATGTATGACATCATATCCTGTCATCTCTAGGTTATTTTAACACCCTAACCCCAGTTACCCAGAGTCGGTGAATTATTGCGTAACATTGGCATGATCACAAAAGATCATGTCTCGAAAGACCGATTAATTTAGTAGCCTTAGAAATACTAGATACATTAACATGTCTTACATTACATCATAAAGTAAAAAAAACTACAACAACATCTTGTCTTCATATCCCCTCATACTATCCTTGCAGGTCATTCATAATATAATTCTTCACATCCTAGAAAAAATAAAACATTGGAAGGGGTGAGCTCAGATGCTCAGTAAGGAGAATAATATAGAGGAAGCTTTCATAAATAAACATAAACTTTTAAGGAAATGTATAGCTAAAAAAATCCTTTTAAACTTTAACTTCAACATAACATGGAAAAAGTAAAATGAAATAATGCCATTTACTTATTCACATGGATATTCTACTGGTCGAATAACCCCATGCAATATCAATAACCACTTTCGTAATGATGGAATGCATAATGCCAGACTATCATAACCACGTAGTCATGGCCTCGTTCCAAGACCACAAATAAGATTTTGTCAAGGCCTCGTGCCAAGACACTAGTTTGTCTCATGAGACCTACCGATGCATTGAGGAGCTATAGCGGGCTCCACCCATCACTTATTAAGTCCAATTCATTCCTCATAGGAATAAGTTTAAACATATCATAAACCATAACATAATCATATCACATAAAACATGGATAAAGGAAACATAAAATTTCCACATTTAAATCACATTATATCAATAAAACACATTGATATAATAAAAACTTCATCAAAACCATTTTTAATACCAAAATATAAGAAAAGTAAAACATGGTATTTATTTTTCTATTAAAAAGAATGTTATGGCTTATAAAGGAAGCCGAAACTCAAATAATAGTCACGGCGGCGGAGAAGTCGTTTTCACCGCATACGTAAGAAAAAACATTCCTTTTGTCGTTTAGTAAAAACACTTCGTATAAAAAGATTCCTTTTGAATAAAAGTAAAATTCAAAGGGGTTTATACACCGTATAAATGAATGGTGTGTATAAAACCAAATATGCCTCAATGAAAGGAGATTGAGACGAAGTCCTTACAAAGATCATTTTTAAAATAAAATATATCTGCTATGTGTATTCACTATAAGTACACATAGAGAAAGTATAAATACAAGATAGTACATAATAATATCATGACATAATTTAAAAGTAGGAGATTAACCCAAAGAATAGAAATTGGGTTAAGAAATTCCCTTACCTCGTGTCCGACTTGACTCGACCACTCTTTAACCTCCTGAATAATAAACTAGATTTAATCTCTACATTCTTAAGAACCATTTTCAAGTTCATTATTCCTTTTATATCACTTATTACCATGTCATTAACATTATGTAATTATTTAAGTTTATAACGGTCGTTTTGTCGATCTTAGGTACTTGAGTCAAAAATAAACTTCTTATAATTACACTTTGATCATGTGGTAATATATCCATTATATCCATAATTATATTCATGATGTATATATCATATACATCATATATATCCAGTATATACATTCATTTATAATATTACATAACATTTAGAGGTAAGAAATGAAATGCACCGTTCATGGAGACGGTAAGCCGTACGTACGCATGAACGCTACTTTAATTTCTATTTCGTATTTATTGTAATGAAGTTATAATCATATAAAGGTATAATATAATTCCAGTATAATATAATGTATAATACCATTTACTCCATCCTTTATGCATCCCACATATGGCATTAGCGATTCAAATCACTTTGAGGGGGCGGTAGTCCGCACTTCCTAAAATGAGATTATCGCGTTTACCCATAATGGAGGTCATAAATTATGCCATAAATGAGAAATAAAGAAGCATAATTAAAACATAAACATAATATATATATCA
This sequence comes from Viscum album, assembly GCA_963277665.1. Taxonomy (NCBI): domain Eukaryota; kingdom Viridiplantae; phylum Streptophyta; class Magnoliopsida; order Santalales; family Viscaceae; genus Viscum; species Viscum album. The sequence goes on along the minus strand of OY728161.1, from coordinate 1,819,158,182 downwards.
TATATTAAAATATTGTCATCAAAATGTCCACCATTAGAGGTGTTAAAATAATATTGAACAATCATCGTTTCGTGAGGCAATATTTTTCCACCCACAGAAACAGTAGGTTCATTAACCATTAGAAGAAGGTGTGTGTATGTGTAAACCAAATAATTATCATAACAACATCCTAGTATATTTTATATACTGGTTTTGTTACAAAATAAAGGAATAAAAAGAGTTTAAGGGGTTGGAGAAGCTAAATAAAACAAAACAACTTTAGAGAAGACATTACCTTAAAATCGGGTAACTCTTTTTGATTTGAGCCAAAGGCTTCCTTGGGAAGAATTCTGCCCAAAGTGAGGCTTCTAGGAGTTAGAGAGGTAATTTGGGAGAGTATTTGGGCAGAGGTTGGCCGAGCCAAAAGGCTTTGAAAGTGTGAGTAAGGTGGTAGTGGTGGGGGCCTTTTATAAATGGAGAGGAGGGGCACTCTTGGAAAGTAATGAAATGTTACTTTATTATACAATGATTTTCGGATTCTAAAGGTCCCACACTTATATAATTCGAGGATAAGGTGATAAGGGTTAGAAATATTCTCATCCAATATGCTTTGGACAAGTGTAATTCTTAGATTTTACATTATCCTTCCATTTTATTAAAATCGTTAATTAATGAGGTAATCGCTGCATCATCATGGTGTCAAAAATAATTTAATTTATTTAATGTCTAAAAATTATAAAAAAAATATCATTATGTAGGAAATATTTTTATCTTTCTAATGAATATTTATAGTAAAAAATATGACTTGTATAACCCCATTTAAAAATTGTTTTGGTAAAACAACTCATGTTTGTGACATTTTTATTTTAACATTAAATAAAAAGTTTTTAATGTCATTTTCCAACCAAGTGGCTCCATGGGGTCCCCAAGTTGACACATGGATTGTCTTGGTCGGAAATGACTCATCAAATAGGGTTAGGACAAGTTTCAAGGTCATTTAATATTATTATAACACTATCATTACCTTAAATTTCACTAATTACCTTTAATCGCGATTAATTAAACTTAAAAGTTTATATTCACCAAAAAACTATTTTAATCCCATTGAACCACATTTTACTTCCTAATGACAACCATGTATGTCGGATTTTTTAAAATCAAATCACATAAGTGGTAATATTTTATTTAAATGAAAAATCAGTTATTTAACTACCACTTAGTGGTTTCACTATTCATCAAAAATTGAAGTTTTTCAGAACAATGCCAAAATTTCACCCTAAGCTATAATTGATAATCCGAATTCAAAAATGATGTCTATTTTATGAAATTACAAACATATAAGTTTCATTAATTTATTTTATAATTAATTCCTGTTGTCACAACAAATAGCGTGTTTTTAAGAAACAATATATATCAAAAGATTGACAATTGTTTATGTCTAATTTAAAGTGAAATTAATTCTAATGAACACCATTGGATAAAATGGTAAAAATATATTCTAATTATACTTTAAAACCACTAAATAGTATAATTTCTCACTATAAATTATTTTTATTAAAAAAGTTGTTTTAAGTATTTTTTACTATTCATAAAAATTTGGAGGTTCTCAGAAAATTACAAAAAATTCAACATAGGCTAATTCTGACATTCCGAATCCAAAAATCAAGTCCATTTTAAAATATAAGATATACATAATTTCAAAAAGTGGGTATTACTATTCATAAGGGCTATTTTGATTAGTCGCAGTGGGTTAGAATCTCGAACTTGCATACAATGCAAGCTATTGCATTATTGAAAGAGAAGCGTATCATGGATGCTCAGGGTGTTACATTCTCCCCTAATTCAATAAATTGCGTCCTCGCAATTTGAAATTTTTCTTTGAAAATAAAAGGTTGAAAATAGAAAATACCTTTGTGGAAAACCCACATCGGAAATAAGGTTATTAAAATTTAGCCTTAATATGAGGGAAAGGGAAATGAAAAAGTCACCACCCAATTATGATCTCGATTAGGAGAACATTGGTGGAAATTAGAGACATATAATTGGAGGAAAAATGTAAATATTTGTAGGGAGTGGTTGAGGTCATCAATCAAAAACAAATGTCAAATTGAGGGCCTCAAAGCCTTCAATCTATGTTGATTTAAAATATCATCAGTTCAACAAGACATAAGGTATTAGGATAACACATTTTTTTGTTTTAATATCCCTTTGCTAAAGTTTAAGAATTAATTTATTCATAGAATAAGATATAGGTATATATATATATTTATGCTTGACAAGTAGAGTTCCAACCTTCAACTAATTTCTACCACAAACTCATCTTTCACTCAAAAAGAAAATAGAACTCAAAAATATTATATTTATCCTAATTGTACATGGTTCAAAATATTAACACATACCATTTAGATTACGAAAACTATTTTCTAATAACCAGGGACTTCCTGTAGGCTAGTGGTAGGTCATAAAGGTCTGTCACAATATGGTTGTGGGTTTGATTCTTGCAGCTTTGTCCAAAGCGACGGCTTATCGCCCAACCTGAAGGTTATCCTTTTTCTAAAACTATTATAATATTCCAAAAATAATATTCAGAAATGTTTTAACCTTAAACATTACTATCCAAGGTTCAACTTAATCCATTCCAACCTTTATAGTTATCCAAAATACTTATGTCCAACTCACAGTCCAAATTTTATGAGGAAGGTAAACATAATGAAGATCCCTTTTTTCCGTGTAACAAAATGTGAACACCTTCATCATGTATTCTTTTAAAATAATGCAACATCCTGAATTACCATGATCCCTTACTCCTTATAGAATACTAGATATACTCCTTCTATCCAAAAATGTATACAAATCATCAATCAGTTTCAAGGAAGTTAAGAATATCCAATATAATTTGTCCAAATCAATCATGTCTTATTCGAAAATCACTATCTCGGTATCAGAACCATGTTATGGTTTATCTTTCTCTCAACCATATATTTTCCAAAAATTTAACCTACTGTGGAGTCAATTTTCTTGGTTCCACACAATCTCAAGTCCTTGATGAAATAGAACTGCAGAACAATCCTTATATATATCACCTTATTCTTATAACCATAATATAATCCTTGAGTCCAAAAGCACCAATAAATTAATTATTCCACTTCAACTGTAGTAACAGAATAAGATTTTCCTTGATCCCTTGGCCTTTTCTGAGTTATGCTTCCCTGACGCTTAGGAAATTCATTTGAATAATGCCCGACTTCTCTACAATTGTAGCATTCAACATTGATAGCCTCTTTCTTTCCCTTGAAATCACGAGCCCGGTGAACTTTTTCTCCACATTTATAAAAAAATCCCATTCCTTTAAGGCAAGTACCAGGGTGATTCTTTCCACAATTATTGTATGATGGAAAATCTTTCTTTCCCTTTTTCCCTTTATCTGTCTCTTGTTCTACCGTTCTCTTCTTCTCTTTCTTTACTTTGTTGTCATAAGACTTATAGAATTCCTTTTTTGTCTTGATAGCACACGAGACTATATCTTCGTATGTTGAGAAATATTGTGATACTAAAGCTCGACGGAGAATCGGTTTTAACCCATCAATGAAACGATCGATCTTACTTCTTGGGTTACGTATATAATCTGCTGCATGCCTCACTAACCTTGTAAAGTTAGCCTCATACTTTGCGACATTCTCATCCTCCTTTTGTCTCAGACTCAGAAATTGTCTTTCCATATCTTCTCGATGGTCACGAGGATAGTATTTTTCTAGGAAAATATCTTTGAACTCCATCCATTCCATATTTGATACCTAATCATCTTCCTTTGTATTTTGAATCAATGACCACCACTGATCACCATCTCCAGTGAGGCGGTAGACTACCATGACAACCTTCTCCCTTTCGCAACTCCCCAAGGCGTGGAATATTTTCTCTAAAGAGTTTATCCATTGCTAAGCTACTAATGGATTTGTACCCCCATTAAATGTTTTCAGTTGTTGCCTCATGAAGCATTCTAACATTGATCCTCCACGTTGCGGATCAGGGTGCTCCATTTGAGTAAGGTTATTATTCATAACCTGAGTGAGTTGTCCCAGTATGGTAATATGTTGATCAGCACTAGTTGTATCTCCAGCTCCACAATAATTATCTTGAGCAGGAGGGCAGTCTCTACACAGAGTGCGTGCATTGATACGGTTTCCATTCCTTCCACTAGGCGCCATTTCTAAACAATGGCATAAACTAGATTAGTTTATGAATCCAAATACATAATTCCATACTTGTAAAATAATTAACATAAATTGAACTATTTATGGGTATAATCCATAAAAATGTTTTCTTTGGGGAAGTATATACTCATAACCCTTCATAGTGGTTTGTAAAGAAAACGAGAATTATCCTAAGAATATCCCCCGGGAGTGTCGTAACCAAGAGTGCAGCAAGGCCCATTGTCGTGCACCAGTTCCCGTTCGAGTCTAGCTCAAAGCGGTGTTTTCAGGTTTTACCCCTAGGTACATCTGCGCTAGAGCTGCCTCTACCTGCTCGTATCCAGACAGGGATGTATTGCTTGGAAAACCCACAAAATCTCTATAATACCAAAATTCAAGGATGTTCTCTTATACTAATCCTCAAATTCTATCTTCAGGCTATGTGCTGTAATCAGATTTTATCTAAATCTAGCTTCTAAGGTTAGTACTAAACTGCCTCTGATACCAACTATAACGCCCCGACCCCAGTTACCCAGAGTCGGTGCATTATTGTGTAACATTAGCATGATCACAAAAGATCATGTCTCGAAAGACCGATTAGTTTAGTATCCTTGGAAACACTAGATACATTCATAAGTCTTACATTACATCATAAAGTAAAACAAAACAACAACAACATCTTGTATTCATATCCCCTCATACTATCCCTGCAAGTCATTCATAATATACTTCTTCACATCCTGGAAAAATTAAAAAATTGGAAGGGGTGAGCTCAGATGCTCAGTAAGGAGAAAAATATAGCGGAAGCCTTCATAAATAAACATAAGCATTTAAGGCAATGTATAGCTAAAACAAAATCCTTTTAAACATGAACTTCAACATAACATGGAAAAAGTAAAATGAAATAATGCCATTTACTTATTCACATGGATATTCTACTGGTCGAATAACCCCATGAAATATCAATAACCACTTTCATAATGATGTAATGCATAATGCCATACTATCATAACCACGTAGTCAAGGCCTCGTGCAAAGATCACAAATAAGATTTTGTCAAGGCCTAATGCCAAGACACTAGTTTGTCTCATTAGACCTACCGATGCATCAAGGAGCTATAGCAGGCTCCACCCATCACTTATTAAGTCAAATGCATTCCTCGTATGAATAGGTTTAAACATATCATAAACCATAACATAATCATATCACATAAAACATGCATAAAGGAAAAATAAAATTTCCACATTTCAATCACATGATATCAATAAAACACATTGATATAATAAAAACTTCATCAAAACCATTTTCAATACCAAAATAAAATAAAAGTAAAACATGGTATTTATTTTTCTTTTAAAAAGAATGTTATGGCTTATAAACGAAGCCGAAGCTCAAATAATAGTAACAACGGTGGAGAAGTCGTTTTCACCGCATACGTAAGAAAAAACATTCCTTTTGTCGTTTAGTAAAAATGCTTCGTATAAAAATATTCCTTTTGAATAAAAGTAAATGTCAAAGGGGTTTATACACCGTATAAATGAATGGTGTGTATAAAACCAAATATGGCTCAATGAAAGAAGATTGAGACGAAGTCCTTACAAAGATCATTTTTAAAATAAAATAGATCTATTATGTATATTCACTATAATTATGCATAAATAATGTACAAATACAAGATTGTACATAATAATATCATGAAATAATTTAAAAGCAGGAGATTAACCCAAAGAATGGAAATTGGGTTAAGAAATTCCCTTACCTCGTGTCCGACATGACTCGAACGCTCTTTAACCTCCTGAATAAAAAACTAGAGTTAATCTCTACCTTCTTCAAAACCTTTTTCATGTTCATTATTCCTTTTATATCACTTATTACCGTGTCATGAACATTATGTAATTATTTAATTTTACAACAGTCATTTTGTCGATATTAGGTACTTCAGTCAAAAATAAACTTCTTATAATTACACTTTGTTCATGTAGTATTATATCCATTATATACATAATTATATTCATGATGTATATATCATATACATAATATATATCCAGTATATACATTCATTTATAATATTACATAACATTTAGAGGTAAGAAAGGAAATGCACCGTTAATGGAGACGGTAAGTCGTACGTACGCACGAACGCTACTTTCATTTCTATTTCGCATTTAAAGGAATGAAGTTATAATTATAAAAAGTCATAATATAATTACAGTATAATATAATTTATAATACCATTTACTCCATCCTTTATACATCTCACATATGGCATTAACGATTCAAATCACTTTGAGGGGCGGTAGTCCGCACTTCCTAAAATGAGATTATCGCGTTTACCCATAATGGAAATCATAAAGTATGCCATAAATGAGAAATACAGAAGAATAATGAAAACATAAACATAATATATATATCATATATGAAAATAGTGTCATCAAAATGGCCACCATTAGAGGTGTAAAAAGAATATTGAACAATCATCGTTTCGTGAGGCAATATTTCGCCACCCACAGAAATAGTATGTTCATTAACCATTAGACGAAGGTGTGTGTATGTGTAAACCAAATCCATATCATAACAACATCCTAATATATTTTAGATACTATTTTTGTTACAAAAGAATGGAATAAAAAGATTTTAAGGGGTTGGAGAAGCTAAATAAAACAAAACAACATTAGAGAAGACATTACCTTAAAATCGGGTAACTCTTTTTGATTTGAGCCAAAGGATTCCTTGGGAATAATTCTGCCCAAATTGAGGCTTCTAGAAGTAAGAGAGGGAATTTCAGAGAGTATTTGGGCAGAGGTTGGCTGAGCCAAAAGGCTTTTAATGTGTGAGTAAGGTGGTAGTGGTGGGGGCCTTTTATAAGTGGAGAGGAGGGGCACTCTTTGAAAGTAATGAAATGTTACTTTATTATACAATGATTTTCAGATTATACAGGTCCCAAACTTATATAATTTGAGTCTAAGGGGATACGGGTTCGAAATATTCTCATCCAATATGCTTTGGACAAGTTTAATTCTTAGATTTTACATTATCCTTCCGTTTTATTAAAATCGTTAATTAATGAGGTAATCGCTGCATCATCATGGTGTCATAAATAATTTAATTTATTTAATGTCTAAAAATAATAATAAAACTATAATTATGTAGGAAATATTTCTATCTTTCTAATGAATATTTATAGTAAAAAATATGACTTGTATAACCCCATTTAAAAATTGTTTTAGTAAAAGAACTCATGTTTGTGACATTTTTATTTTAACATTAAATAAAAAGTTTTTAATGTCATTTTCCAACCAAAGTGGCTCCATGGGGTCCCCAAGTTGACCCATGGATTTTCTTGGTAGGACATGACTCATCAAATAGGGGTAGGACAAGTTTCAAGGTCATTTCATATTATTATAACACTATCTTTACCTTAAATTTCAATAATTGCCTTTAATCGCGATTAATTAAACGTAAAGTTACTATTCACCAAAAAAATTATTTTAATCCCATTGAACCAAATTTTACTTCCTAATGACAACCATGTATGTCATATTTTTGAAAATAAAATCACAAAAGTGGTAATATTTCATTTAAACGAAAAATCAGTTATTTAACTACCACTTAGTGGTTTCACTATTCATCAAAAAATGATGTTTTTCAGAACAATGCCAAAATTTCACCCTAAGCTATAATTGATATTCCGAATTCAAAAAGGATGTCTATTTTATGAAATTCCAAAAATATAAGTTGCATTAATTAATTTTATAATTAATTTCCGCTATCACAACAAATAGCGTGTTTTTAAGAAACAATATATATCAAAAGATTGACAATTGTTTATGTCCAATTTCAAAGTGAAATTAATTATAATGAACACCATTGGATAAAATGGTAAAAATATATTCTAATTATACTTAAAACCACTCAATATTATAATTTATCACTATAAATTATTTTTATTAAAAAATTTGTTTTAAGTATTTTTTACTATTCATAAAAATTTGGAAGTTCTCAGAAAATTACAAAAAATTCAACATAGGCTAATTCCGACATTCCGAATCCAAAAATGAAGTCCATTTTGAAATATAAAATATATATAATTTCAAAAAGTGTGTATTACTATTCATAATGGCTTTTTGGATTAGTCGATGTGTGTTAGAATGTCAAGCTTGTGTACAATGCAAGCAATTGCATTATTGAAAGAGAAGTGTATCGTGGAAGCCCGGGGTGTTACAGTTATAGAGATCCCATAATAATCGATACCTTGCAACCTCGAGAGGGAACTCTCTACACTGGCGTACACTAGATGTCCTCATTCCCAAAGGCGTGTCTAGTGTCAACGAGTCGGCAGAAGAAAAGATGCAAAGTCCAAGGCTCTCCACAACAGCAACAGAGATAAAGCTATGCGTAACACTAGTATAAAAAAAGTCTGAAGATAAAACTAAGGCTACTAAAATCGTATCTCGAAAACTAGAAGGGTCGGGATCCTGCTCATGATAAGTCTGCTCTACGGTAAAAGATTGGCCTGCACCGTGGCCCTGCACCCCTGACTGACCACTCTGAGCTGAACCTCCCTGCTGGTGCTGAGGAACTGGTGGCTGACCGCCATGGCCTCAACCTCCACCTCGGCCTGAACGGCCGGAAGAACTCCAGTTCCCTGACTGGTGAGAGACTGGTGGGGCTTCTCCTGAACGTGGAGTCATGGAAGAACCTCGGTCACCTAATGCTGGTGAGAAAACCTCGAAGAAGCACTGAAGGTGACCCATCTTGCCGCAAGATCGACACTCCATGGGGTCCTTCTGGTACTGCGGCCTCGTGTGCCCTGTCCGACCACACTGGTAGCATGTCACCTGGTTGCCTGAAGATGCATCTCGCGTCCTCGAATCACCCCACGTAGGCTCCCTACGGTGCTTCTTACTATCATCTGAAAGAAAGCTAGCTCTGGAAGTATAACCTCCATGACTCGCAGCTCTAGAGTATCTTAGATTAGGCTCCGCAATCAGTTCCGGGTTGACGATGGATGTAATGGAAGTCAGCTGGAAGATTTTCACCTGCGAGCGAATCTCCCGTCTGAGTCCATCCTCAAACATCCTCACCAAGAACACCCCACTCCCATCCCGAAGGGGTGTAAAACACTGCAGCTCAGTGAAACGAGTAGAATACTCCATGACAAATAGAGTACCCTGCTCTAAGCTCATGAACTCCTAGGCTCGATCGGCCCTTAGGGTATCCGGTTAGAAGTAGTAGTAGAACATGCGCTGGAACTCCTCCCAATTCATAGCCTGCTACTGACCTGCCTGTGACATCACATCCCACCACCTATTGGCGGAGGCTCGAAGCATGTATGCGGCGAGCTTGACCCGCCTCTCTGGAGGCATATCCAAATGCTCGAATATAGTCAGCATGGCTTCCAGCCATGACTCTATAGCCTGAGGTCCTCCCTCCCCCGAGAACGTGGGAGGATGCTGCTACTGAAAGACCCGCGTCATGTCTTCCATAGACGAGGCAGGAGGCGGTGCTCCCTGCAAGACGTGCATCATCCAAATGAAACCTTCCCTAAAATGCGCATCAGCGCCCGCGATAGGTAAAACAACCTGTACCAAGGCTTGCTCGGCTAGGGGATCGACAGGAAGTCCCTGATCAGCCCTGTCTGGCGTCTGATCACTGCCTGACGACAGACGTATGACCAGAGGACGTCTCGAAGGCATAGTTCTGAAAGATCAAAAGCACACCTTAGATCAGGAAAACAAGGACAGAGAAAACAAGAGTACAAAACAGGAACATGGGAAGAAAAACACACAAGATTCCAAAACACAACTACACGGAGTGTATAAAACTACACGACGTGTCTTATTAAGCCACTGACATGGGTATGTACTCTCACCCTACAAGTCGTGAATGCTTCAAACTACATGGCGTGTTGACCCCCACACACGGCGTGTACTTGAAAAATATTCCCCTGCCCGAGTCTCCTTACATGGCTAACCCACACGGTCCGACTCAACCTGAGACTACAGGACGTGTTCGAAACAAACACGACGTGCACTAGACAAGGCTTCAGCAGTCCGTGTTGTTAAGCACACAGCCTTCTACAAGGATGAAACTTACACGGCGTGCTCCGAACAAACACGGCATGTATAGGCGAAGGTGACACCATCCCGTGTTGTTCGTGACATGACCGGGTACCTGGGAAGACTACACGGTGTGTTCCGAACAAACACGACATGCAGAAAATGAGGTCACGTCGGATCGTGTTGTTCGTGACATGGCCGGGTACACGGCTCCGAACTCAAATGGCTTGCACCAATGGTACTGGAATGTTCCCGAGGTTACTCCTATGACACCGTGTTCTGCTCACATTGTCAGTAACATGGCCTGAAAACTACACGGCTTGTATCTAAAGAGTACATGCCATGTATTCTGTGTTTTTATGGGCAGTAGCTCAGAAACTGCCCAGAATTCCAGAAACACAAAAAACAAGGGAAAAGATGCCAAATTATGATCAGTGAGGGCACATAACAACTCAAGAACCAAAATTCGTCATTTATTTTTAAGAAAGGAACAAAACAAATAGTTTTCTAACATAACAACAAAGAATTTATCAAGAATCTATCACAAGAGTATGCATAATCTACACAGAGCCTATCACATCAGCATGCAATCGCTAATGCACCCTAGATGGAATGAAAAGAATTCATGACATGTGATTTCTACAAGTTCCTATATGATGCATGAGATGGAATACCCTCATCTCATCAGGTTGTGACAGAAATAGAACCGAAATATTAAAACAATAACCGCACAAGTCATACTAATCACTCTAGGTGAAAACATACCAACCCTAAAATCTCAAAACTAGAAAAAATGAAATTAACTAGGTAGTATGGAATTTCCTTGTACACGGGTTAGCTAAACCTAAGCATAGCTTAATTCCATGTACCGAATCCATCCTATCCCTAGATAGAGTCCCTAAAAAGTAAAGTAAGAGAAAAGAACCCCTCTGATACCACTTTGTAACGTCCCGAGTCCGGAGCCCCTTCACTGGTGCCCCGTACTTGGTTCGCCACATGACCTCAAGCACGTTTCCACGAACGCCAGAGGCTACCGACTAGCAGCGAGGGCCTAGGTGAGTCAGTGGGAAAACTATGCCCTCATTTGGTAAGGTATACAAGGTAAGAAAATAACAATAAACAGCGGAAGCAGTAAATAGTATGCATAACAACTGAAACCAAACAGCGGAAGCAATGTCGATATATAACTATGATGAAAATGATGCAACAGGTACATGTATCTAAGGAAAACAGAAACCACAAAAACGTGCTGAAATACAACTGAAACCAAGTGAAAAAAAGAAAAATGTAAGGTCCTCATCATCGTGAGCCACGGTTCGGTCCCATGCTCCCCAACTCCCGGTGCAATCAAGATCCTGAAGTAGAATGGCGCTTTCCCTTATCTATACCTGTAGAAACATAGTCTGCTTGGGCCCAAAATCATGGCTCAAATAGGGTGTGAGATACAATCCCAGTAGTCAATCACCCAATGATTTGTGCCTAACAGTCAATGAATACATGGCAGTAATAAAACAAGAAGCAGTAAACAGAAAAGCACAAGCATCTACAATCCACAGTCTAGCAAAAAAAGTACACAAGTAAAAAACCAACAACAAAAGAAGAAATAGGTAACCCTCTTGGTAGATCTCACAGTATAACCCCTATGGTTCAAGCTATAAGTACTAGAAACCCTCTGGGATCCACACACAGTTTTGCCCCTTTGGTTCAGCTACGTAAATAAGCAGACTCTCTAGGGAAGCACTCACCGTCAATCCCCCCTATAGTCTCATATCGTTCTAAAAGCTCTCTGGGGAAGCACTCAACGTCAATTCCCCATGTGGCCCATGTCGTGGATCTACATACTCTCTGAGGAAGCACTCAATGTCAATTCCCCCTATAGTCTCGCATCGTAATTAATAGACACTCTGGAGAATCCCTTTCATCAATTCTTCCTTTGGTCTACTACTCTAGGTTCTCACAGTCTTGAGTATAACTAAACACGCTCAGTGCGTGTACATCATCCAAGTAAACCTCAAGAACTACTTGGCTATCATTCTAAGGCTCAATAGCATAATAAATCAATAGTTCCACTATCCTACAAATAGGCATGGCATCTTCAAAAACTCCTAATAAGAAAAACATGCAGGGAAAAGCACAAGAACATAGTATAAATTATCCAAATTTACAAGAAATTATCTCTACTCAAGAAATCAAGAAAGCAGACAAATAACAGGGGAAAAACAGGAAACCCACAATTCTCTGCCCAAGGGAATTGGTGGAATTTGCACAAAATATTCACAGACTTCCTACGTAAAGGCACAAACCATCTACCTCGATCCGAGGAGATCGATATATGCGCACCACGACGACACATTACTTATAAAACAACGTAGATCTATGAAAATGGACAAAACGTTCATCCCATGATATCTTGAAAACAAGGAGGAATCAAGAAACAAGGCTCAATCAGAAGGAAGAACTCACCGCGATGATTCCAATGCAATCGACCGTGCTTGAATCGGAGAACGGATGGAAAGGCTGGAGCTCGGGTAAGATTCGGCCATACGGTCGCTCTCGAATGGACGAAAACTGGAGAAGAAGATGGTTTTGGGGGTTAGGTTCGACCCCGGTCTGTTTAATGAAAAAAATAAAGTAAACGACATGTACTTCTTGAGTACACGGCGTGTACTTCAATGTTTCCGTACTCCGAATTAACGAGCCTCCACCTCAGCCTTACACACCATGTGTGTGTCCCGGCACGGCCATCACACATCTTCGAGACGAGGAAGAGTACACGGCGTGTACTCAGAAAGTACACGGTGTGTACTTCGGAAATTTCCAGAAAATTTATTTTCCTTAAAAACTCCAGAAAAAGGGAAAACATTCCTGAACGAAGATCCGGGTTCTTACAGTTTAAATACCCATAACTTGGGCTATGAACTTCTGATTGATGCACCATCAGTTTCAATGAGATCCTTGGATCGAGACGGTCGTTTTGGTATATTACCCTCAGTGTTTCGGAGAACTTTGGGTACGACCGGGTTGGTTTGAACACGAAACCAACCGGGCCCTCGGTGTAACGACCCAATCTTTTGAGTAGTATATTAACATACTCTTAATGATTTAATAGAGATGTTATTGGTTATTTCAGAAAGAGGAGTCGATGGATTCATCCAGTAGACTCAAACCTTATGAAGCCCACTTATCAGAGCTTGGGAAGGAGGTGGCATATTTGGGCTTCGCTTGGGACCAAGCCCAAGCCGAACTCTAGCTTGTCAAGCTTGAACGGAAATGCCTACGGGAGAAGTTCAAGTTTGTAGAGATTACTACTAGGGTAATGTTATCTGAGCCTCCCTCAGATTCTCTCACCATAGAACACCTTAAACTTAGGTCATATGCCGGTGTTATAACGGGATATGTGACGAGACCCTAGCTTCTTTGTGTAATCCATTGGGATGAATGAATTGATATTTCTTCCTTTAGAAATGTTTGTGAAATTTCAAATGTTCGGATAATTTTAGGATGTATTTTATTGATGAATTTTGAAAAAAGGATATTTTAAAATATTTATGTAAACCCTAAATAATTAATGATGTGTAATGATTTTCAAAATATTGTCTTCTGCAAAAGTGTTCATTAAGGAATTTGGAGTCTAACAAGATCAACTTAATTTTTGATGAATAGTAAATTATGAATAGTGATTTTACGCTTAGGATTAGTAATGTGACCAAATGGATTATTAATTTCACTAAAAGAAAGCTTTAATATAATATAGACACCTTTATTAAGTAATGATATTCAATAAAATGGGTAAATAACGGTTTCTTAAATTATTAGTCAAGTATTAGTTTTTTCGAGTGAATAATATTTTTAATTAAAAATTTAATTAAAAATAATTAGAAAATTATTTTTATAAAATGGGCTTTAATTTTGAATTCAGAGCATAAATATTATGTTATGGTAATTTTTGGGGATTTTTCTCAAAAAAATGAATTCTTGATGAATAGTGCTTTTATTTAAAAATTAAATTAAAAAAATTTAGAAAATTATTTTCATAAAATGGAGTTCATAAATTTAATTAGAGCATTGATATTTGGTTAAGGTGAAATTTTTGGATTTTTCTGAGAAAGATGAATTTTTCAGTGAATAGTAAAAATGCAGTTTTAGGGTTTCGGTATGTTTAATGACATCATAACTGTGTCATGATGATGTCATGAGATATTTTAAGGGTTGGCCGGCCAAAGGTGCTGAATTATTGTATTGGGGGCCCCATGTGGCCGAACTCCATTGTAAATGCCATGGGAGAGAGCATGGTTTTGAGAAAAGCACTTGTGAGGTGTTCCTTGGCCATTAATTCCTTGTCCCCTCACTTTCCCTATAAATACCCACCCATTCTTCCTTTTTTTCCACTCCCAACTCTACCCCAACGAAGTTATGGACTCATTACTTTCCAAGGAGTCCTCCCAAGGTGCCCCCAAGCCCTCAAGGTCCAACCCTTTGAGTTTTAAGAGTTACGTTTTAAGGTAAGTGATCTGACCTCTCTCTTTCTTTTCATGTAATCTATTTTATGTCATTCCATTTATGCTCCATGTTCTTATGTGAGAGGATGTTCTTTTATATTCCTCTTAATTACCTTTTAATGTTTATATGATTAGAGATCCCCTCTTACTCTCATCATATCTTTTTATGAAAGTTTAAGTGACACCGTTAGGCTGCTGAATTTTTAAGGGATTCTTTCACCCTTCTCATTTTTCAAGTTCTATTTTCATGTCAGGTCTTTCAAGTTATTTTTTTTATTATGTTGGGGTATGATATATATATCTATCATACTTATCTCTTATTATCATATGACGAGTGACCCTATTTGATCTTTTCAAATCAATTTTATTGAAGTTTAAGTGACGCTGTTAGGCTGATGAATTTTTATAAGAGAAATCTTGTTTTTGTCTTACTTCCATGTTTTCATTTCAAATGGTATGTCCTTGAAATTTCATTACCATGATTCATATCCTTTATATTATGTCCCTATACTATTTTTATAGATCTTTTATGAGTGGGTGACCCATGTCCCTTCTCTTTTCAACGTTTTCTAAAACCCTATAACGTAGCCGTTATGCTGTAGAATTTTCGTCTCAAAATGCCTCTCTCTTTTTCTCAAAATTATTTTATGTTATTAAGTGAATACTCAAAGTTCTTATTTCTATAAGGGTATTCACATATATATAAAAATTTTCTATTTTAAATTCTTGGATTTACATACATGAAACCCGCTTTCCCTTTTCGTGGGTTTAAACTGTCATAAAGATCATGTCATTAAAACAGTTTTTAAAACGTTATGATTATGAAATGAAACCCATTTCTTTTATACTATATGGGTTGTTTATGAAATGATTGATGATGATATGTGAAGCTCATATGATGATAAAGACATGTAAATGGTGCGCCCAGATAGTGCTTCAATGCATTGGGTAAAGACTTAATCTCTAGAGATGACTTTTTAGACTGATACCATGGTGAATAACCTTGGTAATTTTTAATGACACCTTGGAGATGGACCTTGGAGAAACAAAATGATTTTCAATATTAAATGTTTCAGCCACATCTTCAAGTTATGAAAAATGTTATTTTTATTATGACGTATCTCATGATTTCTTTCTCCTGCCTTAAAGTTCTTTTCATGTCCTTATTGAAGTATCTCAAGTTCACTTGTAAAATGTTTCTCTTGTTTCCATTACTGGGCCTTCTGCTCACCCTTTCTTTTGATGTATGTCCCCAGGTTATGAGATGCAGTAACGAACCTAGGATGAACTTAAGCAGAATCATTTCAAGTTTTTATGAAGAATGTTTTATGTTGTTTTCATGTATTATGTTCCTTGTTTCCAAGACACTAATCCTTAAAGATCCTCAGTTCCGTGTAATGAAATGAAAGTTTATGTCATAAAAGACGGGATGCTATAGTTGGGATCAGAGGATGGTTTAGTTATTTGTGGAAATTAGGATATAAAAACTTTACGAAGAACCCTATATAAAAGTTTAAATATAGGAAAACTTCCTGGTATTTTGGTAAGTATTGAGTAAGTGGTTTATCAAACAAATACATCCCTGTTTGGATATGAGAAGGTAGAGGCGGCTCTGGAACAGATGTACATAGGGGTAAAACCCGAAAACACCGCTTTGAGCTAGACTCAAATGGGAACTGGTGCACGATAACGGGCCTTGCTGCACTCTTGGTTACGACACTCCCGGAGGATATGTTTGGTTAATCATAAGCTCTTTATGAATCACTATGAAGGAATTATAGAGAAATGCAATTGTCTAAGAATGATGTCTTAGTTAAAAGATTCATAAATGAAATAATATTCTCACTAAAGTTTTATTATTTTAGAAAATGGCGGGAAATAGGAGGAACCGTGCAGATGGTGACCGCAATGCACCATGTGCTGACGGCCCTCCGATAGAAGCCATAATGGAAACATTCATGCGAATGATGAACCAACTGACTCAAGTTATGAGTAATAACTTGAATCAAGCTGAGAGGCCGATCTCACCACGAAGGGAACAACATTCTGTTGAGTCCTTCATGCGTAAACGACCACCATCATTCCATGGATCTACTGACCCTCCGGTTGCGGAACAATGGATAATCTTCATTGAAAAGATATTTTCTATACTCCTTTGTTCGGAACAAGAAAAACTCACCCTTGCTGTTTATCACCTAGAGGGAGAAGCTGATCAGTTGTGGTCACTGGTCAAAAACACGAAGCCTAGTGGAGAGATGGAAGATATGGAGTGGGAAGAGTTCCGAGGAATATTATTTAACAAGTATTTCCATCATTCCCTGAGAAGGAGAATCAAGAAAGAGTTTCTCGAGCTGAAGCTGAAGGACAACGAATCTGTCAGAAGCTATGAGATGAACTTCACCCAACTTTCACGATATACCTCTAGCTTTGTCATGGATCCAAGTAGGAAGTTTGATACATTTTTCAGTGGACTAAGACCTCATCTGTGGAATAATTTAGCCAACCGGGACTACGATAGCTACGAGGAGATCATGCGGAGTGAAATGAAAGTTGAGCTAGAGATTGGTGAGACACAGTGGTATCATAAATCAAATGACAAGAAAATATCGTTGTATCCCTGTTTTGGGAAGACTTTTGATCAGGGAAGAGGTGGAAATCAAATGCAACTTACCACATGCAATAAATGTGGGATGAAGCATCCATGGAACTGCTTGGTCAGAAGTGGAAAGTGCTACAAGTGTGGAAGAGGTGGCCATATTGCTCAGAATTGTCGTAGTGAGGTGACGCCTCAACTCCCCAACACTAACGACAGAGGAAAAATGGATCTGGCCTTACCCAAAGTCCATTGCTTCAAGTGTGGACAGCTTGGGCACTATGCTAATCTATGTCCAAATATAAGGGCAGTGGAGGGGAATCACCATCAACCTCAGCAGAGGCCAGGGGAGCAAGGTCATGCTTTTGCTATCACAACAACTGAAGTTGAAGCTCCAAATGACGTGGTAGCAGGTTCTCTTGTTGTCCTCTCAAAACTAGCAACTACTTTGATTCTGGTTCTACGCATTCCTTTATTTCTTCCAAGTTTGCAAAGAATATAGAATCAATCCCCGAATTTCTTGAGGTTGAGTTTTCATTCAAGACTCCAAGTGAGATTATCCATGCATCAACAGTGTTTAGAGACTCTAGTGTTTACTTTAGTGAGCACAATATTATCGCAAATCTAGTAGTCATTCCCATGTTGGAATTCGACTTTATACTAGGGATGAATTGGCTCTCAAAGTATAATGCTAAGATCAAATGAAGAAGTAAGGAAATCTCAGTAGTCTTGAATAAACGACCTACAGTTATCTTCAAAGGAGAGATATACCGAAATGATCCCTATCTAGAAGCACCACCTATATCTTTATTTGTGGAGTTAATCGGTGATGATGAAGAAGGAAAAGGGAGCATACAAATAGAAGATGTTCCAATTGTTCAGGAATACATGGATGTATTTCCTAAGGAGTTACCTGGACCTCCCCCAGAAAGAGAGGTAGATTTCTCCATTGAACTCGTACATGGATCTCAACTGATATCAAAGAAACCATATAGAATGGAAAATCTGGAGCTAGAAGAGTTAAAGAAACAACTCCAAGACTTTCTGGATAAGGGGTTTATCCGACCGAGTGTGTCTTCTTGAGGGGAACCAGTTCTCTTTGTGAAGAAGAAGGATGGATCAATGCGGTTATGCATTGATTATAGATAATTGAACGGGATCACAGTGAAGAAAAAATATCCTCTTCCAAGAATTTATGATTTATTCAACCAACTTCATGGGGCTCAATTCTTCTCTAAGATTGACCTTCGATCTGGTTATCATCAACTGAGGGTGATGAAGAATGATATTCCAAAGACTACCTTCCGATCAAGATATGGGCATTATGAGTTCACAGTTATGCCCTTCGGCTTGACTAATGCTCCTGCTATTTTCATGGATTTGATGAATAGAGTCTTTAAGGACTACCTTGATAACTTTTTGGTAGTTTTTATTGATGAAATTTTGATATATTCAAAAATTCGTGAGGATCAGGAAGATCATCTGAGAGTTATTTTGAAAACTCTACAGAAGGAGAGGCTATTTGGAAAGATCAGTAAGTGTGAGTTTTGGTTACAACAAGTTGCTTTCTTGGGGCACATCGTAACCAAAGAAGGAATCTCGGTTGACCCTGCAAAGACAATGGTTGTGGAGGAGTGGCCTCAACCCACAACAGTAACTGAGATTCGTAGTTTCCTAGGTTTAGCGAGACATTATATGAGATTTTTGAAAAACGTTTCACAGCTTTCTAATCCACTAACCATGTTGACTCGAAAAGGGGTTAAGTTCATCTGGACAAAGGAATGCGAGGAATGTTTCCAAGAGCTGAAGAAGAAATTGGTTACTGCACCTGTGTTAACACTACCCTCTATCGGAGAAGGATTCATTATTTTTAGTGATGCATCTCTGAAAGGGATTGGGTGCATCCTCATGAAAAATGAAAAGGTAATTGCTTATGCATCTCGACAGTTGAAGATTCATGAGAAGAATTATCCTACGCATGATCTAGAGCTGGCGGTAGTTGTTTTTGCTCTAAAGATATGGAGGAACTATCTTTATGGGGAGAAATGTGATATATACACTAACCACCAAAGTCTAAAGTATATTTTCACACAGAAAGAATTGATCATGAGACAAAGGAGATGGTCGGAGCTTATTAAAGACTATGATTGTTCAATTCATTATCACCCTGGAAGAGCAAATAAAGTCGTGGATGCATTAAGCAGGAATGACCCTATTGTTGTAGAAACAATGAGGATCCTAGGAGATCCCTTGATTAAAGATCTAGTAAAACTGGACATGGGAATTATAAGGAAAGGGAAATCATCAACCCTATCCCAAATGATTTCTCAACCTTCATTACTAGAGAAGATCAAGAAGGCTCAAAAAGAAGATCCTTTGCTGCAGGAGAAGTTGGAGGCTGTAAAAGATGGGAAGTTCCCTGATTTCAATATTGATCAAGAAGGTGTATTGAAATTTCATACAAGACTATGTGTTCCATCTATTCCAGAGATAAAGAAAGAACTGATGGATGAAGCTCATAGCTCTACTTTCTCTATACATCCAGGAAGCACTAAAATGAATAGAGACCTTCGTGATCATTATTGGTGGGATAACATGAAGAGGGAGATTGCTGATTACACTACAAGGTGCCCGGTGTGTCAACAAGTAATGGCAGAATGACAACTTTCTAAGGGGGTATTACAACCGCTACCCATAACAATATGGAAGTGGGATAATATCACTATGGACTTTGTAACTGGTCTCCCGAAATCATCCAAAAGAAACAATGCGATATGGGTTATTGTGGACCGTCTCACCAAGACCGCCCATTTTATCTCTATTCGGGAAGATTTCTCTCTGGATCAACTTTCCAAGATATACATGAAGGATGTGGTAAGGCTGCATGGGGTACCACTATCCATCGTGTCTGATCGTGATCCAAGATTCACATCAAAATTCTGGAGAAGTCTTCAACATGCTATGAATACTGAATTGAATTTTAGTATGGCCTATCATCCTCAAACTGATGGCCAATCTGAAAGGACTATTCAGACACTCGAAGACATGCTGATATTATGCTCAATGGAATTTAAAGGTGGATGGGATAAACACCTCCCATTAGTTGAGTTCTCCTATAACAATAGCTTCCATTCGAGTATTCCGATGGCACCCTATGAAGCTTTGTATGGAAAGCGATGTAGAACTCCAACATGTTGGGATGAAATTGGTGAGAGAAAGCTTCTTGGGCCTGATCTCGTGCAAGAAATGACAGAACAAGTTCATGCCATCCAACAACACATAAATGCTGCTCGGATTCTTCAGAAGAGCTATGCTGATAATCGTCGAAGGGACTTGGAGTTTGGTGTTGGCGACAAAGTCTTCCTTCGAATTTCTCCATGGAAGAGAGTCATGAGGTTTGGGAAGAAAGGGAAGATCAACCCTATGTACATTGGCCCCTATGAAATCCTTGATCACGTAGGAGGAGTGTCCAATCGTCTAGCACTTCCACCGAACCTATCTCAACTTCACAATGTCTTCCATGTATCTCTCTTGAGGAAGTACATACCCGACCCTTCGCATGTACTAAACCCAGAGGTGGTACAACTGGAACATGACCTCTCTTATGAGGAGCGGCCAGTGGAGATCTTAGACCATAGAGACAAGGTTCTACGAAAAAAGACTACCCACCTTGTGAAAGTGTTGTGGAGGAATCATAAATATGAATAAGCGACTTGGGAGCCTGAGGAAATGATGAAGCATAAGTACCCTCACCTTTTCGACTAGGCCTCAAGTATAAATTTTGGGGATGAAATTTCTTAAGGGGGGAAGAATGTAATGACCCAATATTTTGAGTAGTATATTAACTTAATCTTAATGATTTAATAGTGATGTTAATGGTTAATGGAGAAAAAGTAGTCGATGGCTTCATCCAGTAGACTCGAACCTTATGAAGCCCACTTATCAGAGCTTGTGAAGGAGGTGGCATCTTTGGGCTTTGCTTTGGACCAAACCCAGGCCGAACTCCAGCATGTCAAGCTTGAACGGAAACGCCTACGGGAGAAGTTCAAGTTAGTAGAGATTACTACTAGGGAAATGTTATCTAAGCCTTTCTCAGATTCTCTCACCATAGCAAACCTTACACTTAGGTCATATGCTGGTGTTATAAGGGGCTATGTGACGAGACCCTAGCTTCTTTGTGTAATCCTTTGGGATGAATGAATTGAGATTTCTTCCTTTAGCGATGTTTGTGAAATTTCAAATGTCCGGATAATTTTAGGATGTATTTTATTGATGAATTTTGAAAAAAAGGATATTTTAAAATATTAATGTAAACCCTAAATAATTAATGATGTGTAATGATTTTCAAAAAATGTTCTTCTGCAAAAGTGTTCAGTAAGGAATTTGGAGTCTAATAATATCAACTTAATTTTTGATGAATAGTAAATTATGAATATTGATTTTATGCTTAGGATTAGTAATGTGACCAAATGTATTAGTAATTTCACTAAAAGAAAGTTTTAATATAATTTATACACCATGATTAAGTAATGAGATTCAATAAAATGGGTAAATAACGGTTTCATAAATTATTAGTCATGTATTAGTTTTTTCGGGTGAATGGTGTTTTTTAATTAAAAATTTAATTACAAAATAATTTGAAAATTATTTTTATAAAATGGACTTTATTTTTGAAATCAGAGCATCAATATTATGTTATGGTAATTTTTCGGGATTTTTCTGAAAAAAAATGAATTCTCGATGAATAGTGCTTTTATTTAAAAATTAAATTAAAAATATTTAGAAAATTATTTCTATAAAATGGAGTTCATAAATGTAATTAGAGAATCAATATTTGTTTAAGGTGAAATTTTGGGATTTTTCTGAGAAAGATGAATTTTTCAGTGAATAGTAAAAATGCAGTTTAGGGTTTCGGTATGTTTAATGACATCATAACTATGTCATGATGATGACATGAGATATTTTAAGGGTTGTCCGGACAAAGTTGATGAATTATTGTATTTTGGGCCCCATGTGGCCTAACTCCATGGTAAATACCATGGGAGAGCACATGGTTTTGAGAAAAACACTTGTGAGGTGTCCCTTGGCCATTAATGCCTTGTCCCCTCACTTTCCCTATAAATACCCACCCATTCCTCTATTTTTCACTCCCAACTCTCCCCCAACTATGTTCGGGTCTCCTTACCATACAAGGAGTCCTCCCAAGGTGCCCCCAAGCCCTCAAGGTCCAAACCATTGAGTTTTAAGAGTTATGTTTTAAGGTATGGGATCCGACCTCTCTCTTTCTTTTCATGTAATCTCTTTTATGTCATTACCTTTATGCTCTATGTTTCTATGTGAGAGTATGTTCTTTTATATTAATATTACATTCCTTTTCATGTTTATATGATGAGAGATCCCCTCTTACTCTCATCATTTCGTTTTATGAAAGTTTAAGTGACGTCGTTAGGCTGCCGAATTTTTAAGGGATTCTTTCACCCTTCTCATTTTCAAGTTCTATTTTCATGTCAGGTCTTTCAAGTTATTTTTTTTATTATGTTGGGGTATGATATCTATATCTATCATACTGATCTATTATTATCATACGATGAGAGACCCTATTTGATCTTGTCAAATCATTTTTATTGAAGTTTAAGTGACGCCATTAGGCTGCAGAATTTTTATAAGAGAAATCTTATTTTTGTCTTACTTCCATGTTTTCATTTAAAATGGTATGTCCATAAAACTTCATTACCATGATTCATATCCTTTATATTATGTCCCTATACTATTTTTATATATCGTTTATGAGTGGGTGACCCATGTCCCCTCTCTTTTCAAAGTTTTCTAAAACCCTGTAACGTAGCCGTTATACTGTAGAATTTTCGTCTCAAAATGCCTCTCTCTTTTTCTCAAAATTATTTTATGTTATTAAGTGAATACTGAAAGCTCTTATTTCTATAAGGGTATTCACATATATATCAAAATGTTATATTTTAAATTCTGGGACTTACATACATGAAACCTGCTTTCCCTTTTCGTGGATTTAAACTGTCATAAAGATCATGTCTTTAAAGCAGTTTTTAAAACGTTATGATTATGAAATGAAACCCATTTATTTTATGCTATATGGGTTGTTTATGAAAATATTTATGATGATATATGTGGTTCACATGATAATAAAGACATGTAAAGGGTGCGCCCAGATAGCGCTCCAATGCACTGGGTAAAGACTTAATCTCTAGAGATGACTTTTTAGACTGATACCTTAGTGAATAACCTTGGTAATTTTTAATGACACCTTGGGGATGGACCTTGGTGTAACAAAATGATTGTCAATATTAAATGTTGCAGCCACATCTTGATGTTTTTAAAAATGTTATTTTTATTATGATGTATCTCATGATTTCTTTCTCATGCCTTAAAGTTCATTTCATGTTCTTATTGAAGTATCTCAAGTTCACTTGTAAAATGTTTCTCTTGTTTCCCTTACTGGGCCTTCTGCTCACCCTTGATGTATGTCCCTAGGTTATGAGATGCAGTAATGAACCTAGGATGAACTTAAAAAGAAGCCTTTAAAGTGTTTAAGAAGAATGTTTTATGTTGTTTTCATGTATTATGTTCCTTGTTTCCAAGACACTAAACCTTAAAGATCCTCAGTTCCGTGTAATGAAATGAAAGTTTATGTTATGAAAGACGGGATGCTAAACTCGGAGCGAAAACGCTTATAACTTGAGCTCCAGAAGCCCGATTGACGTGCTGTAGACTTTCGTGGTTTCCTCTTAGTGATACGGACCTTTTGGATTACTCTGCTCGTTGTTTGGACGCAGTTGGAGTATGGTTGGGTTGGTTTTAGCTTAAAAACCAACCGGGCCCCTAGGACGAAAAAGCCAATAATTGTCAGACCGAGCGTCCGATTGACGCGCTGTTTGTCGCGTTGTGTTTCTATTGACATGATGGAACTTTGATATAAATCAAATCTGGTCTACGTGACAGTTGATGTATCGACCTCTTGGTTCATGGAGCGGACCCTCCCAGAATGAGCGTGATGTGTGCGGAAACCCAAGAGCTGGCTGAGACTTGACGACTATTGATCGATCGAATCAGAGTGTTTTGATATCCCAGTGGGGAGCGCATGGTTGTAGTGGCAGACCCATGGCGGAGGAACGCTTGGTTGTAGCGGCAGACCCGTGGTACTCAACAGAAGCAGTACCTCTATAGGCTTTGAGGGGGAGCGCTTGGTTGTAGCAGCATACCCATGGCGGGAAGTGCTTGGTTGTAGCAGCAGGCCCACAGTACTCGACAGGTGGAGTACTACAGCAGTCCAAGGTTAGTGGGAAGTGCTTGGTTGTAGCAGCAGACCCACCGTACTCGATAGAGGAGGAGTTCCCAAGCAGCTATGGGTTCGACAGTGAAGACTTTCGTACTGGATCCTCCGTGGGTTCGATGATGATGACAACCGTATTGGAATCCTATGTGGGTTCGACGGTGAAGACTTTCATACTGGAATCCTTAGTGGGTTCCACGATGACGAAAACCATATGGGAATCCTCCATGGGTTCGGCGGTGACAACTACTATACTAGTATCCTTCGTGGGTCCCAACTTAGATAAATCAGTGGCTACATCTGATCATCTCTATCACCTTAAAAAAAAGTATACCTGTGTGAGATGAGTCTTGACTTTCAATCATTATCTTGGATATGATTGTCATGTTTTCTTGTGTGGACTTGTGGTGTTCTCCTGTGTGGACTGTGTTTTGAACTCCTTCAGGGACTTGCAGTGTTCTCCTATGCGGACTGAGTTGTGCTCTCTTATGTGGATTTGTTGAGTTCTCTTGTGGGATGAGTTGTGTTCTCCTATGTGGACCGGGTTGTACCTGGGCTCTGGAGCTAGAGCCGAACTGGATTTGATGACTTAGGTATATGTATGTGCATATACCTAAGAAGAGTTGGATGTTACTTCGTGATTGTATCTTTTCTTTGTGGTTTAACCTTTGTGGATTCAGGGAGACCTTCAGGGGTCTCGGGGTCCCTACTGAGTACCATATACTCACCACTACACGGGCTTATCCTGCACTACGTTGTGTTGGTTGCAGATGACGGACATCTATGATCGTGGTTGAGGCTTGTAGAGCTGGATGGTACACGGAGGAGGATCTCACGACGAGTCATTTCCCGGAGGTGGATATCACGTCGAGTCGGTGCCCGTAGGTGGATTCACGATGAGTCGGTACCCAAAGGAGATGGACGGACGTGGAGTACTGAGGAGGATATTTGTACTTACCCTTCATGTAGGAAACCAGATGATGATCCAAGAGTGGCTTGTCACCTTCAGCTGTTGTTCTTGATTTGTACTTTCCTTTCAGTTGTAGTTGTACTTTTCAATTGGGTTTGTATTCTGGCCCATTTACCGTTTCAGAACCTTTATTTTTACTTAGTGTTCCTTCTGCTTATACTATGTGGTGTTGTTACCTTTATAAAGGAAATGACTTCCCTTTTTATCAGGATTTACAACTTTGGTGCTAGTCGACAGCCCCTGGCCTATAGATGGCGGGCTTGGGGTAGTCACAACACTGGCACTGAGGACGGGTCGTGACACATGTCATAATGAAATCATTCATACGTGTGCCAAAAAATAAACATAAATCATTATTCTTAACCCAATTAATAAAATGGGTTTCATAAAAATCATCCCATCATAACATAATACATATAAAAAAATGGTTATCATTTCATCATCAGAAAAAGAAAACCACGTAAATAAAAGAGACATTATACTTGAAACATAATCAAACTAAATAATGTCATCTTATATGGGAAATAGTTTTGATAAAACACTTGAAATTTATTCTTGAGGAAATATTATTTCTTCTTGAAAATCATTTTATTTTTACAAAATGGCAGGTAATTTTAAAAGAAAAGTATTTTGTTGAAAATAATAATGAAATAATGTAGAAAAATCTTCATGAAAATAAGGCATTATGAAACTGTAAAAATCCGTTCAGGCCGTATATGTTATAAAAACATTCTCCACTTACTTTTTCCGAAAAAGTCAAAAAGTACCTCGTATGGTAGAAAAAAGAAATATTTCTTCCATACCTTGTGGTAAAAGTCAAAAATGGGTAAAAATGACTTTAAACATACTTGTATAAATATTAAACATTTTATGAAAACAGTTTGAGAAAAAATGGATATGAATGATAATCATAACCCCGGTAAAAACTTACGAATAAACAGTCCCCGATAAGAATGAGATTAGAATAATTATCACTTACCATTTATAATCGGTGGAATCATACATGTCATAAAATAATAAAAATTACATGCATATGCAAATATCATATCCTTCATAATAAAAATCATAAAACATTCATGGGAGGCTTAAACACCATACAAAATAAATAGTTGGTGATTAAGGCATATGTCTCACAGAAATAAAAGGTAGACGAAATAATCCCTTACCTTAGGTCCAATTTCTTCTGTACATGTCCGAAACTCCTATATAGTTGGTTTAAACATATTATAATCTTTTTATTGAACCATAATAATATTTCTGATATCATATATGATTCACTGAGTTCTTTATATTACCTGTTCATTTGTTAAAGAAACGTTTTGGGTAATAATCGTATCATTTATCGTACGTGTTTGGTATTTTTGTTCATGATATTATTATTACTTATATCATGATTTACTGACTTCCATAATATATAACATGATTTATATATCATATATTTTCAGTATATATATGTATTATAGAGATATAAATGAAATGAAATACACCGTTCATGGAGACGGTAGGCCGTACCTACACATTAACGTTGATTTAATTTTCTTATTGAATTGAATGGAAGTAATTAGATGAAATACATATATATATATATGCAGTAGAATTATTATGTAATATATTTCATTATTATTCATTATATATACTTTATAATCATTCTTGAATGGTTAACATGGAGAATGAATCTCATCGCGTCGTGGAGACGGTAATCCGTACGTACGCACGAGCAATGAAATCATTCCCATTATAATTGAATGGAATTGGAGTGGATGATATAATATATCAGAGTTAGTATAATGATATAATAATCATATATAGTTATTTTTTTCACCATTATACCCATCCATGTAAGGTGGTGTTGGAAAAACAGATTACACCACGACGTCGAGAGGGTAAGCAGTACGTACACACGTGCGGTGATTTCTTTTTTCGTAGGATTGATAGAAGGTTATAATAAGGTTGTTTAATATTTAAAATAACATATCATTATATGAGTGATACTGATGTTATTACTTTATAATGAAACAAATAAATAAGAGGATCTAGAAGAAGAAATAAATTTGAAAGAATCGGTAAAAGATATTACCTCTTCCCTGACGTGCATCTTCTTAACCTCCTCTTAGGGCACTAAAGATGGTCTTTTAAGAATACCAGGACCTCTAGTAGGATTATAGGGAAGTGGAGAAGAGAAATGGACATGTTTTAGCTGAGCATGAATGCAAAAAATGTTGTGACGAGGAGAAGGAGTAGGTGCCCTTTTATAAGGGAGGAGAGGGGCACTTTTGGAAACCTCTAAAATAATAATTTATAATAAATTCAAACCCCACTTAAAAACCTCCATAAATGACTCAAATATGAATATGAGATGTGATAGGGTTGTAATAGAACCAGAAAACAAAATGTAGACATGTTGGAATGTTATTTTAAACCTTATCAACATGATTTATGCTTATTTAATCTATTAAAGTTTATTTATGTTAATAATATTCTAAATTTAAAATTGATATAAATAATTACTTATGTGTTATGAATTTTCCATAATTACATAATTTATTAATTATAGACCATATTAATTTCAATTTATAATTTTAAAATATTTTTTTTATTTTCAAACAGTTTAATAATATGTTATTTTTATAAAATATCAATAGTGTCAATTTTGACACAATTCATTTATTTGAATTTAAATTTAATCCAAACAGAAGATATATTTGAAAAAAATATTTAATATATTCCTAACTTGTCATATTCATCTAAAAAGTTCATGGAGAACACTAATTTGTTCATATAACGTTTATTTTAATATTTTTAAAACCATTTATTTTATATTTCCCCAAATAAAATAATTACTACAACATTTTTATATAATTATTTAATATAATTATTTTTTGCGTAAAAATTAAAAATAAAATACTATGATGTATAATGATCTAATATAATCCATAAGAATACTTTTCAAGAAAATATCATCTTAAAATTACAACATTTATATTATTATACTTATTAAATTATGAAGGTGACAAATTTGACATCATTTAAAATAAAATAGTATAAGTGTCAAAGTCACTTTTATAAGGATCCAAATGGTCAATTATTTGACCATTGGATGCTTATGGTTTAAATGTACATGGAAAATAAGTTCCGGTTAGGTGGTAGTTCCTTTAATGGTCACTATTAGTTTAATAAAAACTATAATATTAATTTTCCACTAAATAATCAATTTCTTCATCACTATTGTGTCACCATTAATGATAATTATTTAATCCCTAAAAATTATAAATAAATTCAAATGATGTAGATACTTTTATTATATTTCTGGTGACTATTTATGTTCGATGTTTTATTATGTCTATCATTAAATTAAA
The DNA here is from genome assembly GCA_963277665.1 of Viscum album. Classification (NCBI taxonomy): domain Eukaryota; kingdom Viridiplantae; phylum Streptophyta; class Magnoliopsida; order Santalales; family Viscaceae; genus Viscum; species Viscum album. The sequence goes on along the minus strand of OY728161.1, from coordinate 1,819,129,230 downwards.
ATTATTACACTTATAAGATATAAAAGAGTAAAATGTTTTCACTTTCTTTGGTTTCAATAATAATTACATCATTTTCATGTTCAAAAGTCCATGAAATGAATCTATTACGACCCTTAGGTGATATGGGTATACTATTATTCATCCAATAGAATTTTGGTAGGTGTTAGGGTAATTTTATAATCTTATTTTTACCCTTAATTACCCGATTTACCTTTATCTGTAGTAAATAAAAATTACCGTAAATACTATTCATAATGTCTAAAAATAAAAAGTAGCCTATTATCATAATTTGGACCTACTGATTCAAAATATGGAATCCATTTTTAAAAATTCAAATCATAGAAGTTGCAATATTTAATTTAAAATTAATCCCACTGTTGAGAAAATGGGTTTTAATAGTTAAAACATTGTAAAAGATTGAAATGTTTTTACTTATGAATTCAATGTAAAATTAATGATAATGACTATAATTATATTAAATGGTAATAATATATTCTATTCATACTATAAAACGATTCAATATGATAATTTAACCATATAAGTTATCTTGATAAAAAAAGTTATTTTAAATTAAAATTTAGCGTACTTTTACTATTTTTCAAAATATGAAAGTTAACAGAAAAATATTAAAAAGTTATCCAAAGAAAATTTTTTATATACTTATTACAATGAATAAGTTTATTTTTTCAAATTGAACTCAGAACGTGTCAAAAAACTAGATTTAAAGTGGGTGCGCCATCAAAACGTGAAAAAACTGCATTTTTTTTAAAAAACACTTATTTTACCTGAAAATTTTATTTTGTTCTCATACCATGTTCTAGAATATGTGTAAGATGAATGATAATGTTATAAAATTCAAAATACTGTTAATACTATTCATAACTGCTAGTTCATAAGAACAAAATATTATTCTTTAGTGAAACTCGGTACTGCGTAAAACACACACTATTGAGGAAGGTCGCTCTTGCATGCAACACAAGCCAAGAATAGTGTTTGCATATACTAAAAGATAATATGGGGTTGCATATAGCGCAATATAATCTTGGTGTAGCATAAAACTGAAGAAATCAAAGAAAAAAAATTATTTCTCATAAAATCTCTTGGTGTTATATTCTACCACCCTTAAAATGAATTTTGCCCTCAAAATTCATAGGTGTTATAAATGGTTTATTACATGAAATTTTCTTTCATAGAAACCGACATCGTAAAAAGGAATACTAAAAATTTATTTTAAAAAGGAACGTTCGACACATAACGGATACCCAAAGTAACTCATCACTAGGCTTCCACATTGGAGAATATAGGTGAAAATATGGCTATATCAGAGAAATCTGACCATCACGTTCTGATTGAGAGTTGTAGAGAACATGGATATGAAAAGGCCAAAAATCACAAATCCATAAATTTGTGATGATCTAAGGTATGATCTGATTCATCGGATATGAGGTTACTAGGATTACATTTTTGGTTTTCAACAACCTTTCCATAAATTTGAAAATTTTGAATTAGAAAAAATACTTACTTGATTTTGGTACAATCCCACCGTTGGCCATTACTTGAACAATTTCCACTTCATATCTGAAATAAATGAGTTTGAATTTGTCATTCGTGATGTGTTGGTAGATCGTGTGATAAAATGATGTGTCATTCCATCTGTCTCAAACAAAAGGTTAGCAAAAGTTATTAAATATACATAAATATATATATGGTGATATTAATTTTATATGGTTCCAAAAAAGGACTTACACTTCATATATCATACCACTTAATTAAATAAAACAAATTTATTCTATCCAGGGACATCCTATAGGCTAGTGGTAGGTGATAAAGGCCTGTTGCACTTCGGTTGTGCGTTCGATTCCCACATCCTTATCTAACACGACGGGTTGTCACCCGTCCTACGGGTTGTACTTTTTCTAAAAATATACAATTATAACATTTCCGAAATAATATCAAAAAGATATAGCCTTAAAAAATACTATCTAATGTCTAACTTAATTCATTCCAATCATTAGGATTATCCAAAATACTTCTGTCCAATCTCATAGTATAAAGAAAAAGATTACTAGATAGGTCATCTACCAATCATGCGAATACCATCATTTATCCCCCATATATCATAAGATATATCTTGCTTGGCATATTCCAAACATTTTAAGACCTTAATAATTTATTCTCTTGAAAAATGAATTACCATAGAACCTTAGTGAAAACATGAATGCTGCCAAAAGTTAATTATTTCCACATACCAAAATCCCATAATTTCTATATACTCAAACTATGAAGTCTTTTTTCCTTATATTAGTCATGAGCTCATTATTAATATCAAATATATTATTTTCTCCTTATCCATTTATTATATGCATATCATCTACTTTCCAAAAATATTTCAATCACTTTTCATGGTTACCGGTACCAAATAATTTTTGAAAACCAAAATAAACCAATACATAGATATTCCAAAATTCCGTGATACTATAAATGAGATTCCACAACACTAATTTGGAACCCCAGTACATAAACACTTAATCATTTCACCCATTAATTGTCATATTAAACATCGCCAATAGTGATCGCATGTGACTTCCCTTTGTCCTTTTCCTTAAGAGGTTGTTGATGTCAATAATCATTAACACTTTGATTAGGGCACTGGTTAGTAGAATGCCCCATTTCCTTGCACTTGTGGCATTGAAGTGTTGGTGGTGCATTCTCTATAGAATTTTCTCTATTCACATCATTAGCTACCATTTTCCCATTACTTCAACACTCAGCTACTCGATGACATTCTTTTCCACACTTAAAACATTTTCTAGTCCCTTTAAGACAATATCCACAATTCTTCTTTCCACACATTGAGCATAACAAAACATTTGCCTTCTTTTCACCATTGTTTTGAGATTTTTCATTGAAATACATCTATTGTTTATTGTCAAAACCATGAGATGGTTATTTAACACCAACTTCCAGTTCTACCTTGATAGCACAACGTACAATTTCTTCATAGCTACTGATGTCTCTTATCGCTAATTCCCTTCGAAGACTTGGTTCTAAGCCATTGAAGAATCAAACAACTTTACTTTCAGGTTGGATGATAAAGATAGATGCATTCCTTAAAAGACTCATAAAATTTTCATCGTATATACCTACAGATTCATCATCCTTTTTCTTAAGCTCAAGGAACTCCTTTTTCATATTTGTTCGAAGAATACGAGGGGAGTACTTATTAAAAAACAAGTTCTTGAATTCGTACCATTCAATGGATTCAATTTCATCTTGGGGCATTGTATTCTGAATTAGAGTCCCCCCAGGTCTTCTTCACCTTCTAAATGGTAAACAACCAAAATGACTTTTTCATTCTCTAAATAATGAAGTATGGAAAATACCTTTCAATGGTAATGATCCATTATGCTACAACAAGTGGATCAAAAGATCCACTGAAAGAAGGTGGACGTTGCATCATGAAGGACTCAATAAAATATTGTTCCCTTCTCTACTCATTTGGAATTCCAGAATGATTCATAGATTGTGTAACCATAGAAATAATATTTTTCACTCCATTTCCCATAAAATTTGGTTGTTCAAGAGGATAATCATTGCATTTCCTAGTGAACTGATCATTAACATTGTTCCTTTGAGTTCCAGCCATTATCTAAAACCCAACAAGAATAGTGTGAGAGGAAAAATCATACTAGGAAAGAAACATAATCAAAGGGAGTACCTTGAATCTCTAACATCTTAGGATTAATCCTAGTTTATTCATGATTATTATCATAATTATGGGACTACAAACTATACTTATACTTAAACTTTGGGACATCCCTAGACATACCTTACAAATATCTCTAGGGATATCACTAATGTTTTTGAATCCTAGTTTCTAAAGGTTAACTAAACCTTTTCTCTAATACCAACTGTAGAGACCTAATTTTTAACATAGATGGACATTACATTAATTTTTCTGAATACATAATACATAAAAAAACAGATTCCCAAAGACCGTATTAGTTTAGTGTATTTGGAAACACATAACATAATCTTCTAATCATGGTGAAGATCTTCAACAACTCCCATAAATATCTTCCCCTTTTTTTTCTTAACTAAAACCATTCTTTATATCCTAGGAAAAAGAAAACATAAAAAGGGAGAGCTCAAATTCTCAGAAATTTTATACACAGAGAACATAAAACAATCCATAAACATTTGAACGTAAAAAAATGAAAATAAAATATAAAAATAATGAGTAATGTCATAAATCTTGGCAGTGGAGAAGGAATAGATCAAAAAGGAACATTAACAATGATAATATAACATGAAAAAAACATATAATTGTGGAAAACCATTAAGAACATGTTATTATTTCTGTATTAGCCAAGGCATTGCTGCCAAGACCATCATAGTGGACAAAGTCCATTACTGAACCAGGTTTACCTACCATTCTAGCCGTGTATTCATGAACCGGATTTTACTTGTTGTTCCATCCATGTATATCTCAGGGGATATAAATATTTACCTAATTCATTGGAGGTAGATATAGGTCCCACCCATTTCATAATTAAATAATTCTTAAGTGTGCCAAAAAATAAACATAAATCATTCATCATAACCCAATGAATAAAATGGGTTTCATAAAAATAATCCCATCAAAACAAAATTCATATAAAAAAATGGATATCATTTCATCAAAAGAAAAATCAAAACATGAAAATAATAGAGACATTATACTTAAAACATAATCATACTAAATAATGTCATCTTAGATGGGAAATAGTTTTGATAAAACACTTGAAATGAATTCTTGATGAAAATATCCTTTCTTCTGCAACATCATTTTATTTTCACAAAATTCCATGTAATTTTAAAAGAAAAGGATTTTGTTGAAAATAATCATGAAATCCTATAGAGTAAGCTTCATGGAAATAGCGTGTTATGAAACAATTAAAATCCATTCATTCTGTATAAGTTAAAAAAACATTCCCCCATACTTTTTCTGGAAAAGTTAAAAAGTACCTCATATGGTAAACAAAAGAAGGATTATTTCCATACCGTGTGGTTAGAGTCATAAAAGGGTAAAAATGATGTAAAAAATACATGTAAGAATATTAAACATTTTATGAAAACATTTTGAGAAAACATTGATATGAATGATAAACATAACCCTAGTAAATACTTACGAATAAATAATCCCAGATAAGGACGAGATTAGAATAATTATCCCTTACCATTTATAATTGGTGGAATCATACATGTAATAAAATAAAGAAAATTAAATGCATATTTAAATATGATATCCTTCATAATAAAAATCATAAAACATTCATGGGATGATTAAACACAATACAAAATAAATAGTTGGTGATTAATGCATATGTCTCACAAAAATAAAAGTGAGACGAAATAATACCCTACCATAAGTCCAATTTATTCCGTACGTTTTTGAAACTCCTGTATAGTGGGTTTAAACATATTATAAACTTTTAATAGAACCACAATAATATTTATGATATCATATATGATTCACATAGTTCTTTGTATTACCTATTCATTTGTTAAAGTAACGTTTTGGGTAATAATCGTATCATTTATGGTACGTGTTTGGACTTGTTGTTCTTGATATTATTTTTAATTATATCACGATTAACATACTTAGATAATGTAAATCATGAGTTATATATCATATATATTAAGTATATATATGTATTATATATAGTTAAATGAAATGAAATACACCATTCATGGAGACGGTAGGCCGTACGTACAGATGAACGTTGTTTTCATTTCACTATTGAAATGAATGGAAATAAGTAGATGACACAATTATATATATCCAGTAGCATTATTATGTTATATATTTAATTATTATTATTATATATACTTTATAATTATTCTTTATGGTTAACATGGAGAATGAATCTCAACGTGTCGTGGAGATGGTAATCCGTAGGTACGTACGAGCGATGATATCGTTCGCATAATTATTGAATGGGATTGGAGTGGATGATATAATATCTTAGAATTAGTATCATGTTATAATAATTATATATAGTTATTGTTTTCACCATTGTACCCATCCATGTAAGCTGGTGTTGGAAGAACTGATTACACCATGATGTGGAGACGGTAATCCGTACGTACGCACGTGCGGTGATTTCATTATTCGTAGAATGGATAAAAGGTGAAAATATGGGGTTTTTCATATTTATAATAAAATATAAGTATATGATTTATACTGATTTTATTACTTTATAATGAATCAAATAAATATGATGAAGTATAAGAAGAAAGAAATTTGAAAGAATCTGTAAAAGACATTACCTCTTCCTCGACACGCATATTCTTAACATCCTTTTAGGGCACTAAAGTTGGTCTTTGTAGAATACTAAAACCTCTAGTAGGTTTCTAGGGAAGTGGAGAAAATAAATTAATAGGTATTGGCCGAGATTGAAGGCTCCAAATGTTGTGAAGAGGAGATGGAGGAGGTGCCCTTTTATAAGGGAGGAGAGGGGCACTTTTGGAAACCTCTAAAATATTAATTTATAATAAACTCATACCCCAATGAAAAACCTCCCAAAATGACTCAAATCATAAGATGAGAATATACAGGTTTGTAATATCATCATCCAATAAAATTTAGAAATGTTGGGAATTTATTTTAAACCTTATCAACTTGATTTATCCTTATTTAATCTACTTAATTTTATTTTTCTTAATAATATTCTACATTTTAAATTGTTAAAATTAATTACTTATGTGTTGTGAATTCTCCAAAATTGGACAGTTTATGAAATTATAAACCATATAAATTTCAATTTATAATTTTTAAATATTTTTGTGATTTTTATACAATTTAATAATTTGTTATTTTTATAAAATATCAATAGTGTCAATTTTAACACTATTGAATTATTTGAAAATAAATTAAATCCACAGAGAAGATATATTTGAATAAAATATTTAATTTATTCCTAACTTGTCATATTAGTCTAATAAATTCATGGAGAACATTAATTTATTCATATAAAATTTATTTTAAAATTTTTAAAACCATTTATTTGATATTTCCCCTAATAAAATAATTACTACAACATTTTTTTGTAATTATTTAATATACTTATTTGTTTCATAAAAATTAAAAATAAAATAATATGATGCAGATAAATCTAATATCTTACATTAGAATACTTTTACGAGAATTTATCATCTTATAATCACAACATTTTAATTTTTATACTTATTAAATTATGAAGCTGACAACTTTGACATCATTTATAATAAAATAATATAAGTATCATAGTCGCTTTTATAAGGCTCCAAATGGTAAAATATTAGACCATTGGATTCTTATGGTTTACATTTCAACTAAAAATATGTTTTGGTCAGGTTTTTGTGCCTTTTATGGTCACTATTAGTTTAATAAACACTATTTTATTGATTTTTCACTAAATAAACAATTTCTGCATCACTATTGTGTCACCGTTAATGATAATTATTTAATACCTAAAAATTATAAATAAATTCAATTGATTTATATAATTTTATTATATTTTTTGTGAATATTTATGTTCGATGTTTTATGATGTTTATCACTAAATAAAAATTATTACACTTATAAAATATATGAGAGTGACATGTTGTCAGTTTCACTGGTTTTAATAATAATTACATCATTGTCATGGTCGAAAGTCCTTGAAATAAATCTATCCCGACCCTTAGGTGATATTTTTATACTTTTATTCATCCAATATAATTTTGGTAGGTGTTAGGGTATTTTTATCATATTATTTTTACCCTTAATTACCAGATTTACCTTTACCTGTAGTAAATAAAAATTATCATAGTTACTATTCATAATGTCTAAAAAAAGTAGCCTATTAACATAATTTTAACCTACTTATTACAAATATAGAATCCATTTTTCCAAATTTAAATCACAGAAGATGCCATATTTAATTTAAAATTAATCCCGCAGTTGAGAAAACGTGTTTTAAAAGTTAAAACATTGCAAAAGATTGAATTGATTTTACCTATGAATTCAATTTAAAATTAATGATAATGACTTGAATTATATTAAATGGTAAAAATATATTCTATTTATACTTTAAAACCATTCATATGATAATTTAACCATATAAATTATCTTGATGAAAAAATTTGTTTTTAACTAAAATTTAGCGTATTTTTACTATTCATAAAAATTTGAAATTTAAAAAGAAAATATTAAAAAACTATCCAAATTAAATTTTTATATACTTATTGCTATTAATAATTTTATTTTTTAAAATTGAACTCATAAACATGTCAAAACTAGATTTAATGTGGGTGCGCCGTTAAAAGGCGGAAAAACTGCATTTGTTGAAAAATATTTATTCTACTTGAAAATTTTATTTTGTTCTCATACCATGTTATAGAATATGTGTACGATAAATGATAATGCTATAAAATTCATAATGCAGTTAATAATATCTATAACGACTAGTTCATAAGAATAATATATCGTTCTCTATTGAAACTCGGCATTGCGTACAAAACACACTATTAAGGAAGGTCGCTCTTGCGTGCAACACAAGACGAGAATAGTGTTTGCATATACTACAAGTTAATGTGGTGTTTCATATAGCACAAGATACTACTGGTGTAGCGTACGACACATAAAATCAATGAAAAAAAATTATTTCTCATAAAATCTTGGGGTGTTACAATTCCCTCTCTTCAGAGCCTGACCCCTCCCTCCAGTGGCCTCACCTCCTTCCCCTAAGGGTAATGTTTTTGTTCTCCCACATTAGGATTTTGTTTTCTCTAGTGGGTAAGTTTTCATTTTAAGGGTGATAAGTTGATCTATTGTGTTCGATCTTGTTGTTTAGGGTTGGATCTTGTCTCTTGAAGGTGTATTTGGGGTGAGGTTGTAGTTTCACACAATTTTCTTGAACTTTCATCACCATGGAAGGTGGTTCCATGCCCTAGAATATTAGATGATATAAATTTAATGTTCAGTTAATTTTATCATTTTCTATACTTTATTTGTGTGGTGCGAAGTATGGTTTAGAAATCTTTGTCTTTCTTTCATGATGATATCGTATTTTCTATGGAAAATGGTCTAGTTTTTATATTTTTATTATTGTAGAAAATCATTGGAGTGTGTAATTAATTGTTTAAGTTATGGAAAATGTGTTTTCATTGGCACTTGAGGTGAGTCTATGTAGAAAAATAATTTCAAATAGAAATTGGTTTATCTTGGAACGTTATCCTCATTTTTTCCATTTGAGAGTGAAATGATAATTTGTTAACTTACAGAAAAGCTTGTTTTAAAAATGGTCTTAGTGTTTGTTTGGATTTACAAAGGGGCTTGTCCCTTCAATTTTCATGATTTATTCTTTATTTTTGATTTATGGTTAATATAAGAGGTACGAATTGATATTTTTAAAGATTTTGAAGTTATTTAGTACTGAAAAATGTATTTTATAAAAATGGGATATAATCCATTTGTGTTTCACATGTTAATTTTTGATTTAAGCCATTAAGGTGTTCGAAAAAATCTAATGGCTTTCGAAAAACCGTATTAAAAAGGTTTTTATAATTTTGGATTAAAAATGGATTTCTAAAATGTAATTGGGTGATTTTCTAGTGTAAAATATTATTGTGAATGTCAAAGGTGTTTAATAAATAATTAAACATGTTTATTAAATTGTAAAAATGGTGAGGATTGTGTTTTGAAGTTGTTTTTGTGTGCGATTAGTTTCAAAAGATGTTTTGGGTAGGAAAAGTGGTGGTATATGCAATGTGTTACATGGTTTGGCTCTAGAATTGCAATGATGATGTGTTGTGTGATATGTAGAACTTAATAGAGCACAAGAGAATCTTGGGTAACGAGGTGTATGGGCTATGATTAACTTTCTAGTGATATAGATGTGGGCACTCTCTGATTTAACCTAGATTTATTAATGATGAAAACTCTAACCAAACATAGATGATGATTGGAGACCACAATGTTATGTGGGTGTCTCATACTAGTGGCTCATGCATGGGAATGCTGATGGCTGTGGTTTATTTACCAAATTTTCACCATGATCCGAGGATCTGAGAATCCCACATGAGCTAGTTTGACCCTAGGGATCTATCCATGGTGTTCTAACTAGCATGATGCTTATCTTGAATGGTGAATTCTGTCGTCATATTGCGGACCTCTTGTGTGTGTTTATTATTTATAAATTTTCAATTTCTTTTAAGTAAATATTTATGAAATGGTTTCACCATGAAGTGATACTTTTTAATGTGTTTACTCATTAAATGTTTTTCATAAAAATGTTCTACTAACGTATTGTACTCAAATAATCATGTTAGATAATAACTAAAATGGGGTGGCATGAAATATTTTTATTTGGATGGAATCCCACTGGGCTTTGGCACACACCATTTGGTGTGTGTAGATCTTATTTTATATTTGTTCTAGATAAAGGAAAGATGTATTGGGTGGAAAATTTGGGTTCTTAGTTTTATGTCTTCATGGGTCTTGGTGGCGACGACTTGAGGATGTTGCTCCTCTCATTGTATGGAGGTTTGGGTTATAGTTTTAGTTTTCATTAGATGTACTGCTTTTGGGGTTTTTTCTTAGAGTTGTAAACATTTAATTTGAAGTTGGATTTTCATTTTTTGGTTGTGAATATCCATTTTTTTATTTTTTTTGTTGTTTTTTAATGATTATTTATTTGGGTAAATCATTCCTTATGGTTTTATTTGATACCCAAGAACTTGTTCTAGTAAGTAGGGATCAATAATGCTCTTTGGGACTTTCCACGAATAGGGTCAGGCATCGGGTTATATGGAAACTCAACATGCATTGTGATAAAATGGTTTCAGAGGAATGATACACTTTTCTGGGACATGTTTCATGGGGAATATTCTATGTATAGAAGAGTTAGGTTTGGAAGATCTTGATATTCCAATTACAAGTAGGGTGCCTAGCTATCACACCTTGTGATGATACTCATGTCACAATAAAGATCCATCTATCATCTATTTCATTTGGTTCTTGGGGTTTGTTGATTTCTGGGGAAATGAAAAGGGAGTTGGGTCGATGGTCTTAGTGAGCTTACAGGCCCTGAAAGGCCATGTGTATCCTAAGATGTTTTTCGAAAACTCTATTAGTGATGGTGGTGTGATCATCATATGGCCGCTAACCATATATCCGAGTCACCCATCAAAACTAGTTTCCACTTGTTCTGTTTGTTACCTTTATGGGTTTTGGAAAATAATTTTGAAAATTATTGTTTGAAAATCATGGAAACTAGATTTTAAAATGGAAATGGTTTTGAGTAAATGGGGTTAATTTTACTGGGATCGGATTTTCTTAACTTAATCTTGTGGTTTGTAGAAGATTAATTATTTGTGAAACATTAATTATGATCAAGAACGTTTGGAAATATATTTTAAACGATTTAGGATTTTGTGGCTAGCGACTTTGAGAATCTTAGGAATGTGGGTTGAACATTTCTTTTGGAGAGTGGAAAGGGTTTTGTCTTGACCTGTGGTACTCGCATGCATGACCACATGTATAGGATATGTGGGAAAATTGGATGAGTTCATAGATAAACATGGCATGGGAGACTAGTTTGGTATATGAACATGCATGTGTGATGCCAATGGGATACCATTTGTTAATGTGTAACCCACCAACGTTTTTCATTTAAAAAAAATTTATAGGAAAATATGTTGGTGTCTTCATAGTTGGTTATTGTGTTGTGTGTCATCTTGTTGTTTTGGAATATTATTTCTGAGGACATTTGAGCCTAATAATCGTTTCAGGTTAGCTTGTGTATTCAATTTGAGTTCTTGTTGAAAAGTTCGTGTCAAAATGTCTAGTAAGTGGGTTCTTCAAAAGATTACGTTGGGGAACCATATGACGGTTCCCATTGGGTGATTAGTATTGCTATGTTGACTTTTTTGTCCATATGACTGGTTTAATTAGGTCCTTGGAATTTCCTTATTGGCTAGTGGACATCCCCCATAAATAATTGAGGCATATTTGAAGTGTGCACATGGGTGATCCATCAATGTAAGAACCTCAAGTTGATAAAAGTAAGGACATTATTCTTTGGTTTTAGGGTCAAGTCCTTTTCCATTATTTCTCAATAAATAGTATCCTCCTATAGAGGGTGTGTGGATGTGGAATATTGAAATATACTTTGGTTTCTTGAGTTTCATAAGTTATCAAAGATAAAGTCCACCACCGCTGTGTCTGAATGTTCTGTCTATAAGCATTGAATGGAATCCTAGTGATGAAGGGTGGAAGTAGAAAATGTTTTTAGTGTTTTATGTGTCTTAAATAGAAGTTGGGCCTCTCATTAGGCTCATCTAAGATAAGGTTAATGTTAGGCCACAAATGTGTAAGATCTAGTCATAAGAGGTATTTATGATTGATTTCAAGAATTGTATGTTTTTAGAGACTCAATTTAAGGCCCCTTCCCTTTTAGGGGACCTTATACAAGAATGATCTAGTTCTGTGGCAATTGGGAGCATCATGTACCTTCCCAAATGAGAAGGTAGATGTTGTGGAACCTTTTGAGAGCCTCTATTTAACTAGAAGTGTGTGTTCTATTGATTCTATTGGATCGTGATGTGGTGTTTAGTGGCACTATTAGGGAGATGTTTTATAGGGGTTTTAACACATGAATATAAGGTTGGAGACACTTCAACCATAAGAGCTCCATCCATAAGTCCTAGAGTGATTCTCACACATTTTTGAGAACCTCAAAGGGTATAAAGGATCTTGGTTTAACTTTTATCAATGGTGTGGGAGGATGGTGATGTTTAGGGAATTAATGTGTCGGTATCAAGTGGTTTCATTTGGTGGAAAAGGACACGAGGACCCTGTTCCTCAATGTAGTTATTTTTTATGGTGTAAGAGTACCAAATTTTATATAAGGAGAATGGGGTTTTTGGTTTTTTAACTATAGATATTGTGCCCCTATGGGTGTGACTGTCAGGGTGGTTTTCCAAGTATGAAAATCTGTGTCAGTTCATTTCGATCTTGGGTTTTTCTAGTCTCATCTTAGGATGCTAATTTTGTTGGAGTAGTGAATCATGTAGTAACTTTTGTTGGTCTTGGTCTTTCATTAATTGGGTCCCTCATTATACAGTACTAGGTTTTGAGGGAAGCTCACATGTTAGCTACTTTCATATTTCTCTATCAATATGTGCTAGTTAGTAAATCTAGTTGGTCTTTATGGTGGGGAGACCCACCATGGCTCTCACTAAAATTTCTAGGGATTAAATTGTTGTTATCATATTCATGATGGTGGGGAGTCTGTTCGAGCCTCCCCAAGTCAGTAATTCATTTCCATTCCTAGTGTTGGCTTGGTGGTAGGTAGTCTCTTTTGGAGATATCTAGACCCAAGCTACACTTATGAGTTATCATTGAGATTAGATCTCACCCAATATATTCTCTAAACTAAAATCATGATGGTATTCTTTATATGAGATTTTTTCTTTTTTGGAAATTTTAGGAAAGTGGTGTGGCTTCCATTTAGTAATGTATGAGATGTTTCAGTTTGAGGGGACATATGTTTCATTATGGGAATCCTATTTTCATTTATTGATCAACTAATGGTGTATTAGATTTTGGGGGTGGGTGACACATAATGAGGAGTCTATTTTAATCTCACGAGTTCAATTTGTAAGTCTTTATCTTTTTTTGGTAGTGTCCCTGCCTCCTCTCCCTTGTTGTTTTTCTAGAATTGCCTTAAGTTGATAAGTAGTACTAGTTCTTGTTATCTAAATAATCACAGGATGGATATTCAGGGGTGGAAAGCTTGATGGTGTGGAGAATATTCACTCCCAGGATGTTTTAAATTTATTTATTTTATTATTTTATTGGTTTGGGGTATTAATTTTCATGGTTTAGGTGAAATCCCTAATAAATTTATGAGTTTTTATTTAAGAACTAGTGTTTTGGGCTTCATAGCATCTGGAAAATGGGTAGATCATGGTTTGGAAACCATGTGGCTTCGCCTAGGTCATTGTGTGGACTACCTGGTGTTCAAAATAAAAAAATAAAATTTAATGAATAATAAAATAAAAATACGATAAAAGAAGAAAAATTAAATATTAAAAAAATTAAGAAGAATGTTTTATTAATAATAAGGATATTATCATTATTAATTTTTAATATTATTATTATTATGTTATTATTATTATTATTGAGTTGTTATTATTTTAATTATTACGTTATTAATAGAATTATTATTAATATTATTATATTGTTTTTAGGGATCCCCCTCCTCCCTTATTCCCCCTCTCCCCCAAGAACCACCCCCCCTCCATTTATGCTCACATGACCCCCCCTGTTGGGTATATCTACCCTCCAATGACCTCCTTCTAGAAACCTCCCTCCTGTTCTCTTATGGTTGTTCTTTCCCCTCTCGGCGAGCCTCCCTACCGGGTGGCCAAACTCCCTATCCCTTTTCCTCTACCGAAAGTGACCCAGCTAACACCCTCTTATCTAGATCATGACATGGCTGATTCCTTCCACTCTAGTTCACGACCCCATCTTAGGACCTCTCTTCAGCATGCAGCCCCTCTCTCCAGTAGCCACACCTCCTTCCCCTATGGTTAAGGTTTTTCTTCTCTCACATTAGAATTTTGGTTTGTACCATATGTATAGTTCTATTATTAAGGTGAGATATTGATTATTTGTTTTCGATCTTGTTGTTTAGGACAAGATATTGTCTCATGAATGTGTGGTTGGGGTGTAGTTACGATTTCACACAATTTTCCAGCAATTTCTTCACCAAGGTTGGTGGTTCAATTCAATAGAATTTATAGATGATATAATTTTATTTCATATTTAATTTTATCAAGTTATATAATTTATTTTTGTGGAGAATAGTATTTTTTAGAAATCTATGGAAAGATTTCATGATGAAATTGGATTTTCAAAGGAAAATGGAATTGTATTTTATATGTGTGTTGTTGTTAAACTTCACGGAAGTGTGTAATGAATTTTTTGAGGTATGAAAAATATATTTTATGGGAACCTATGGGGGATGTGTGTTGCAAAATTATTTCTAATATAAAGTGGGTCATCTTGGAATTTTATCCTTGTCTGGAACTTTTGAGTGTGAACTAAGAAATTGATAAATGAGGGAAAATATTGTTTGAAAAATGGTCTTAGTGTTTGTGTATATTTACAAAGGGGATTGGACCATGGATTTGAGAATTTATTATTTATTTATGCTATATGGGTAATATATGAGGTGCGAGGGTTGTTTTGTTTGTGATTCAAAGTTCATGGGTATTGAAAATGGATTTTTAGAGAAAGTGGTATATAATCCATCTGTTTTTCAAATGTTCCATTATGTTTTATGCCTTGAATGTGTTTGATAAAAAGCATTGGTTGTTAGAAACCCATTTTAAAATGGATCATTATGATTATGGCATAAAAATGTGTTTTACAAAATGTAATTGGTTGATTACCTAGTGTAAAATTCTGTTGATAATGTTGAAGGTGTTTTATAAATTAGGAAACATGTTTATTAAATTGTACAAGTGGTGAAGATAGTGTTTTGATGTAATTTTTGTATGTGTTTGGTTTCAAAAGAGGTTTTTGTTTGGAGAAGTGGTGGTATATGATGGATGTTACATTTCTTGGCTCATGAAGTGTAATGATGATGTGTCGTGTGATTTGGGGAAGTTAATTCAACATAATGGAATCCCAGGAAACTAGGTGGGAGGACAAAGACTGGCTATCTAGTGATAGAAAAGTGGTTATGTCCTGGTTTGATTTAGAGGGATTGACGAGGAAACCTCTCACCAAATATATATATTTATTGGAGATTACTAGGTTATTGGGGTGTCCCTACTAGTTGATTTTGCACATGAATGATGAAGGTAGTGGTTTATATACCACATTTTCACTGAGATGTGAGGTTCTTAGAATCCCACATGAGCTACATTTACCGTAGTGATCTACATATGTTGTTCTACCTATCATGATGACTATATGTAATGGTTCCTTCTATAGGCATACAGAGGACCCCCTGTGGGTGAGTGTGTGTTATTTATAAATTCATTTTTTTATTTAAACATGTATTTATTAAATGGTTTCCCCTTCAAGTGTTACATTTTAAAGTGTTTAGTGATTAAAAGTATTTATTAAAGAGGTTTTAATGGATTATATTCCAATAATATGGTTATATTATCTTTTAAATTTCATGCCATGGAATATTTTCATCCTTGTAGAATCCTAATAGGCTTTGTCACATATCCTGAAAACACATTTGGGTGTATGTTGATATTGTTGAATGTTTGTTCTTAGTAAAGGCAAGGTACAATGTGTGGAAGGATTGTGTTCCTAGTGTTATCTATTAATGTATCTTGGTGGAGGTGGCTTGAGGATATTTCTCATCACGTTTTATGGGGTTTTGGGTCAGTGATTAGTTTTCATTTATTTTATTTTTATTAGAATTTTTTGTAGAGTTGATATCATTAAATTGGGAAATTGGGTTTTCCCAATTTGGTTGTACATTTACAGTTTTTCGTTATTTTTAATGTTGGTTGTTTAATGATTGTTTATTTTGGTAAATTATTTTATATGATTTTACATGACACTCGAACACTTGTACTAGCCTATGGGGATCGAGAATTCCATTTTTTCCTTGCCATGAAACTGTTTGTGTTCCAGTTCAGACAGTGACCCATATTGGTTCATGATAAATTCTCATCATTAATTTTGTTCGCGGTGAGTGTGTCCTTAATGAATTTTTTTTGAAATTTTGTATCAATATTATTAGGTTAATTAAAATTTCCATTATGAATAATTATGATGTATTTTAAACTATGATATCTATAAATGATCTATGATAACCCAAATGTGTCATAGATTAAAAAGAAGGTTCCATGATTTAGGGAAAATATAGGTGATTTTCATTATTATTTGGTCTCAAAAAATGACTACTACTTCCTCAACAATTGTTATTGGTTTTTTCAAATGGATGGAACTAGAAGGAACTATGTTAACATTTAATGTGATCTAAAATAAAGTGATTATGAGTAACTAATTTAGATAATTATTCGAATAAAATATATTTTGATTCTTTTTAATTAGTTATCCCAATATTTTATTAAAAATATACACCTTAACTAACTTTCATACCCATAAAATTAGAAAAGAATATATTATTCAGAGAGATTGGGTGGTGGTGACCATAAAGGAATAAAATCTAAATTTCCTTGATTATAGAAATGTTGAATGAGTCTCGATATATAATTTCTCAAAAGAAGGGAATCTTTTTAATGTGTGGAAAATAAGGGAATCGACCACCACATTGTAAATTAAAATGAATAATTTTATGGAAGGTTATGAAATTTATTCCAAGATACCATACATAGTTTAATGTCCTATGTGTTGGAAAAATGGGCATTATCCATGTCAATTAATTAATCCCAGGTTTAACTCCTATAACAGGGAATAATATATGAAATATCAATCATTAATGGATAGGGATTATGGTTTTCTTATATTGTTATATGTGAACAATGTTATAAAATTGTTATATCAATGATATTGTGGTTACATGATTCATGATCCATCAAGGGAATGTTAAAATATAGCTTTCCATTATGGGTTTTAATATATATTTTGAATTTAACTGATAAAAAATAAAATTGATTTAAGGGAATATTCATGATTAAAATTCATGAAAAAAATGGGATAGTTTAGGTGTCCTTTAAAATGGTCTACAAATTAGGACATTTTTATGAAATTTATTGTATTTTATGATTAATCAAAACAGTTTTTGATTTTTTTGAGGAATAAATATTGGGTAATTTTTTGGAATCATATATATTTTTATATGTGTATAATAATAGATTAATTGATATGATCATAGATTTTTAATTTTATGTTTGGTAGAATGGTAAAAATCATATATACCCCTGTATAGGTTTTAAGCTATTGAGTTTTGAGGTTATTTGAAAATTTTATTGGATTTTGAGGTGAATAATCGATTAATTAATTAATAACCCTTTTTTCTTCTATAAGATATGATGTTATGTTAATTATTTTATATTGGATAGTGGGGTATAAATAATATTCTTCGTAAATAATAAATTCTTTAAAAAGTGATATCTTTATTGATATTTATAGTCAAGCTACGGATTACCATTTAGTTTGTGTCTAAATTTTCATTCTTGACATTCTGGTGATGTTCAATAAATTATATGATAATAAGGTGATTTATCCTTGTGATGAATTATATTTTTTCAGGTTCATTATTATTTTGATATATATGAAAACTTTAGGTTCTACATGTGGTTTAACATGAATGATTATTTTGGAAGAATGAAAAGAAATTTTGGAAATGTATGTTAGAAGATGTGAGATAATCATTGGAGTAAAAATATTCTATAATGTTGCTATTATTGATTTTAATTTTTAATTAGGGTTTTTCATTTATGGAAGAATCTATCTTAAACCATCAGTGTTATTTTAGATATTTTGATTTAAAATTTATAATTTTTTCTCTTGAAAGATGAAAAATCGGGTATGTTCTCCTATCCACTATAATAATTTCAATTTTGATTAAATTTTAAAGATATGTGGAATATATTTTTATTCTTTTGGGGACTATGTGATCTCTTATAAGTTGATATTAGTCTTTTAGTAATGAAAAATTGATCATGAACACATACAGATTGTTGAAACAATGTTATTTTATTGGAAATTTATTAAGGGATTAAATTATATTTTTCAAATAGGTATATTTTCCTATATTTAGAGTCTATATGGAAAAGGAATTCCTCAACTCAAGGAAAAGTATATTGAAAAAAAATATCCTACTATGATCATTCTTGGTGAATTGATCTTCATTTAACCCTTAATAGTTTCATGGTTTTATAGTCATTAAATCTCTCCTAACCATGGTATTTATATTTATAAATTAGTCATTGGGTGTTATTTTTCTTGTCCATTTCAATATTTTCACTTCCCACCAATGTTTTCCTTTTGGGAAATATAGTTTTTAGTTTTTCCATATGAATCTCATATTTCTATTTCCCCATTTTAAGATGATGTTTTATTACCCCTTTCTATAATGTGGTTAAACAAAATAATTATTAAATGTGAAACCAATGATTATGAATAAGAAGTTCAAATTTTAGGATGAAATTTATTGAAAACTAGAGAATGTAACACTGAGATAATTTAGAAGAACACTATTTTTTTATAATGTATACAATAGATAACACCTTGATAAAATAAATTATGAAATATTATTATTTAAATAAGTCATTCATAAACAAGACACTAAATTTGTTGGTTTTAATAGGGTTACCCACATTAAGAAAATATTTATAAAGATTTTATGTAATTTATTTAATAAATAAGTACTTATTTTTTTAGTAAAATTATTTTATACTTTAGAAATACATTTTTTAAACAATTAATTTATTTTTAATTTTTTGTGGGATATATAATTAGTTTCAATCACATTTAGAAAAATTATTTTACAAAATTAAAATAATTTTTAAAATTATCATTTCAAAATTTACATTTACTTTAATGTTTGGATTTTAAAGAAAGTGTTAAATTTTAGTGAATAGTGAGAAATACTAAATCCTAATGAAAAAATTATTTTTCATTCAAACAGTCATATAGTTTCTTTTAGTTCCAAATGGTTTCAAAATACAATTTGTTATATTATATTAGGTATAAGCCATTTATGTAAATCAGAATCAATTTTACGGTTTAATTTAGCATAAGAGAATTTTTATTCTTAAAAAGACATTTTTATAAAGATCAATTTTTCATTAGTTTTTGTCTTATAATATTGAATTATTTTCATCCACTTAAATAAAATGATTTTTGACAAAAATATTCCATATATGGAATTTTTAGGTCCAAATTTGAAAAACTATCGCTAATTTTTTACCTATATGAATAGTAACTATAGTAAATATTTGTTACTCTTGTAAAGGTAAATTAAGTAATTAATGTTAAAAATAGTAGAATAAAAACAAAAAATAAACCTATCAATTTATTTTATCCTATTGGATGGGTGGATTACGTCCACTTACATCTAGATAAATAATATATGGCCACTTTGTGTAATATTTTTTTGATCAAGACTGTCATGATTATTTTAAAAAATCATAAATAAAAATTGTCACTCTCTTAGCTTTAATAAATATAAATTTTAATTAATATGATACAATTACGAAAATTTATACTCTAAATGTTTATTTTAAAAATTAAATTTATTTGTATAAAGTTAATTTATTTCTAATTTTTAATGATTAAATAATTTCTTCAAATTCTAACACAACATCGATACAATATTAATTAAAATAGTAGAAAACTTTTATAAATTATTTTTGTAAACAAGAAACAGTATTATATTGTTGAGTTCATATTTGTGACCAATGAGTTTTACAGATTTTTATATTCATGAAATATTAGACATGTTATAAAAGTATATATAAAAATTAATTTTTTTCCATGATGTATTTAATGTCAAATTAAATAAATGGTATCAAAAATCACAATATATATATTTTATGAAAAATAATATTTTATTATATTTTATAAAAAAATAAATGTTACATTGGGGATATGATATGTTCACTAATTCTATCCCTTTTCCATTTATTCAATATTTCATACCTTATAAGTAAAATTGTAACCCTTTAAGAGTGAAAAATTGTTTACCATAGGTAAGGTTCTAATATGAAATATAAGGGGTTAAAACAAACAATAACATTTAAAATACCACTTAAAATGTATAAATTTTTTAAGGGATTAATACCATACTGTATTTTGTATTTTAAATTATGTCCACATTGGGAAATATTCACATAAAAATTAATTTATCCAATGTAAATCATTTCATTAATTCCATGTGTGTACTTTCATTCACCAAAAAAGGATGCACATATAATCTCTTATATACACCATTTAGAGACACATAGCTCTACCAGACCCCTATAAAAAATCTTCTCAATAATCATATCCATGTTTTTAATGTTTTTTACTTCATACGAGTCCTAACTGAGGTCCCTTAAGAGAAGATCCAAATGAGTTATACTGAATAATGGGAAATATCTATTACCTAATTTTTCAAGTTTATTCTACAACCTTGTATGATGTTATAACCCTGATAGAATAATAAAAAATTAGAATAAATATACTGATTTGTTATTATTATTATGTTACATAATAATATCTAATCTATTTTTCATGCTATGAAAAGAGATAACATTTCATTGATGTACATACAATTTTTTTGTCTCTATGAAACTGTGTAATTAAATTTTCATCACCACATTACATGGATGGTTATATAAATGAATATAATTAAGATATATGAAATTTAGGAAAAAAATATAAATACATAATTATAAAATAATATACACCTACTTACCGTATAATCTACTAGAAAACAATAACCTCGTTCATGTGTATGTGTGAACTACCACCTCCACCAAATGATGTGATTAGTTTTCCATTTACACTTTACATATAGGGTAATAATGATAGATTTAATGAATATATATGATATATATGAAATAATAATAATTCAATAAAGGATAAAAATTATTAATCATTCATTTATTCCTTCTATTGAAAATTCATAACACCATTCATGCAAACGTATAACATACGATTTCTATGAATGGTGTAATTCATTTTTCAATCTACAACTTTTATGGAAAAAATTAATTTATATATAGAAAATATATATGATATTTATATATATATTAAAATTTTTGATATTATTTATCTATTATCAATAAAATATCATGATATTTTAACATAATTGCATTATATTCGATAGCATATTCAATATGCAACAAAAATCGTAAACAACCACTGAAATATATTTCTATAAATTTTATATATTTAATTTCCTAAGGAACATACATCTCCGAGACTAAATGAACTATAATATAGTATAAAATTATAACCTAGAAATTAAATTTATTTCTATCAAAATTACTAACTATGTTAATAAATTTTTTTTTATTTTTTTATTAGAAATAATATAGGAATATTTTTAAATAAAAAGATGGGTTTTTTAAAAACCATATTCTTCAAAAAATTATTTAATCACTCATTCTGAATAGCAGTTATGATTAATGTTTTTAAATTTTTAGAAACTTATCTTACAAAAATAACTTATATTTTTAAATTAGAATATCAAAATTAGCTTATAATGCATTTTTTTCTACAAATTTTCAATTTTTTATAATGAGTGATCAATAATAATATTTATTAAGAAATTACTTTTTGTTTAAATAATATTAAAAATTAAAATATATTATAAATTTGGGTTACTATAAAATTTGTTCACTTATTTGAAACTATAACTAATTTTGGTAACTGGAATCTATTTGATTTTAAAATATGATGTTAAAACCTTCTATAATTATGAGAATTTTTTCTTTGAAAATCCAATTTTTCATCACATGTGTAGGTATAATTTAATTTTGGATCCAACAACTTATTAGAATTAAATTTCAAAAAATGAATTTAATATTTTTAATCATCATTATTTTTATTTTCTATTAACTTGAAAATAATTTTTGACAATAATGAAATAAAAATATAGTAAAATATAATTACCATTTTTAATAAAAAATGTGTTTATAGTGGGTTAAACAAAGAAGAAAATTGTTAGAAATTACCAATATCATTTAAAAAATCCATTTTAATCTATATTTAGACTTTATAACCACTGTGGTTGTATAATTACCCATTATTAAGTCTTTCTATATGATAAAAATGCTGTTATAATTGAATATTTCAAAAAATGCAATGTGTGTCCTCTCCCCCACTTAAAAAATGAAACCCCATATCCTACACTCTTCACACATCCAAATAAATTTGGTTCAAAAATACCCTCACAAAATAATTTTTTTAATCCACTAAAAAGTTCCTGGATACCATGGTTTTATCAAAAATCCAACATGATAAGTATTTTTTTCAAATATAAAGAAGGTTTCTGAAGAATAGGTAACATTGTTAAATGATTATATTTATTTTGTCTCTTCTTCCACCTACCTAAAATGATATTAATAAATTATTATATAAAAAATTTGTATCCTATATATAATCATTTTTTTATTTTATAGTAATTACTAATACCTTTATCTTATTCCATCATATGGGAAATGAAATCGTCGATTATGTGTACAATGGACTACTGTATCGCGGACGATCATAATATTTGTCCATCACCACATTTCAATGACGGATATAATTATTTACTTAACAAATTTATATGATATTTATGATATTATTATAGTTATTTAATTTTAATATCACATATATCTTTTTTACTTTCTATTCTATTTAAAATAAAATAACATCGCTCGTGTGTATGGCGGACCACCGCCTAATAAACCGATACAATTATTTTATCTACTGCAATTTACATGGAAGGTAATAAAGAAAGATTTAGTGAAAATAAGTTATATATATGACATTATATGGATTATATAAAATTAATATATCACCCATCTTCTTATCCTTTCACCCATTAATGGAATGACAATTTCACTCGTGCATACATATAACCCATCATCTCTAAGAAGCGATGTGATTCATTCTACAGGTTCAAATTTCCTCAATGATTATAAAATGTATAAAAATAACATAAATGATATTAATTAAATTAATATAATTATATATATTTTATACCTATATAATAATATAATAATTTCAACATTCCTCACAAAACGTACACCAGAAAACAATACAATTAGCACCTGAAGTAATGAAAATAAGGAAATATTATTAACAAATGGGTTATAAAATCATATAATAAGATAATATATGATAATAAAATATATAAAGTTATATAATAGATTAACAATATTATGAGATATATTATACATGAGGTTAAATCACGTTCAACCAAAAAGAAGTGTGAGGTAAGGTACCTCATCCCAATTTCTTTCATTGTGGCATATCTAAATATTATACACCCAATTTCTTTTATACAATGTATATTCCAATCCGTTTATAGGTAATATATTTATAAATATTTAATTGAAGGTATATTAATTTCCAATTTTAATTGTTTCATTTAAGGGGAGTTTGCTTAAAATTTATTAATTTGTAAATATTTTCATAACACTATTTCTTTTTGTGGGGTTATATTACTTTATTATTGTATTTAATAATATAATATTATGATTTTAAGTAAATTTGATTATATTATGTTTTATTGGAATTTTTTTTGTTTATTTACATTTTATACACATAATGTATTCATTTATTAATTCTCACATTAAAATTTTGACACTTGTGAGGTTTTCTTTCATAACCACATTTTAATCATGGTCGGTTATGATTGAAATTTTATTGAAGGATATTATATGATCATTGGATAATAAATCCATTTGATTTTAATCCTACATTTATTAATGATTTTTTCAATTAATAGAATAATTTTTTCCACTCATTGGTACATAATTTTGTGAAAAATACTTTTTAAGAAAATCTGAATTCATTTCTCTCTTCATTCGAAAATACAATTTTCTCCAAATCTATAATGTAATTAAATGTATTGAATAATGTTTTTACCATTTAAAAATTTTATTAATTGATTTTTTACCCATTTTTAGTCTTTTAAAAAATATTTTGAAGGGAATATTCGTGTCTTTTTTCCAAATAAATCCTATTTGATATGAGGGTTAGTGCTCTTGAGTGGGTGAGTTAGGCCTCATTACACAGTTATGTTTGGTGATAGATGATGTGTTGGCTATTAAGATTTGTTTGTAGGCCTAGTGGAAGAATAAAAATGGCAGTCCAATGTTGGGGAGTAACATTTAAATTATTTATGTTGCACATGTTTATTCAATTAAAACATGATCTATCTGGGAATAGTAAATGAAAATAAAATTACTATGTTTATTGGAGTCTAAACTTTTCTTTTTGTATTGATATGAAGTGTTGTGATCCAATATTTTATTACTGTAGTAGCACAAAAGGTTTTAGGTATGGTACTGGATGATAGTATTAAAAGGTGGTTTTTTCACAATAGATTTATATCATAATTTCGGGGTTATACCACAATGTTTTCAAGGTATGACCATATAATTCCCCTAAAGATAAAGGCATCATGGTTAGGAATGTAAAAAATGTATATGTGTTAAAAGTTTAATATTCATATAGACTATTTTCTGGAGTATTTTTGTTATATTTTTTATACGGTGTTTTATGCAGTGGGTACTAAAAATCATTAACCCCATCCTTGGATATTCATAAAAATTCCTTCAGGTTATAGATGTGGCTTTTCATGAAAATACCGATGTGTTTAGGTTTTTCTTGGATGGTGGTGGTATTTTTGTTTGGATTCAATAGTTTATAAGAAAATTGGTATTGGCATAGAATATTCTGCTCACATGTTTTGAGTTATTTTGTGTTGGGAACCATGAATCTTGATATGGTGGACTACTAAGTTTTTACTTTGGGAGTAATGTATGGGGGAAAGAGTATTTGAGGCTCCAAATAATCCTTTTGAGATGTGTCCTATAGTTGGGCATGACATAGGCTAGATAGATCAACTATAGTATAAAACGAGGAGGTATCAATATGCATGAAGACTATGGTGTGTAATCTCAGTGACTGAAAATAATATGAGTTTCATCTCAGGATCTAGATGTCTCATTTTTTCTACTTGGTGTTGCATTTTATATGTGCATAGGGAATTTGGAAATGTAATTTATTAATTTTAATGGGATTTTATGACATTAAATGGATGGGTAACATGGTCGTATTACCATCATGGATTCTAAAAAATGATAACTGTAATGGCATGATGTTTGTAAGGCCCAGGTGTATGAACATACCTTGAGGTTTGCGTAAATTTTGTGTTTTTGGTTTGGTAGCGTAGATGGTTCTTAATCCAGGATTTATGAGGTAAATTTTAATGATTTAATATATTTAAAAATGATATTTATAGTTTTAATGATTATTGAAGTTATATGGAGGATTCATGTTAACCTCCCAGTGGGTTCAAATTTCAAATTTCAATTTCATGTGAAACAGAACAGGGAGAATGGATACAACACAGTTAGAGATAAGCAACGACTCCTGCCATGGGGACTATTTTATATAGAATCATCCTTTTTTAACCATGATAGGTTCATTAAAAAAAACTAATTCACTATAATAAATTTTAGAGTCATGTTACACAATATGGGTACAAGTTTTCAAACCATCCTCACAAACCGTGCGAAATAGTGTGTGATAGATAGTGAGGACTACACGGTTGTTGAATGAATTAGAAAAATGTATAGACAAACCATTAACCTCTTAAAAAGTTTGAAAATTATAGTTTTCTCATCCACTACTTCATTTTTTAATTTCCCCATTTATAATCCCCTTTGGTCTGTATCTACCCCGCATGCACCTCCCTTCCTCCTCCTCTACCCATGGTAGACATTCCTCATTTATGTGTCCATTTCATATTCTTCCACATGCATTGGGTGACTTTATTGACTCTACCTCTCTTATTTATTCTATTTAAGACTTAATATTTTACCTTATTGTTATCCATTAATTTTAGCTTATATTCCCCATTTTAGGGGTGTTTCTCCGGTTTCTCAATTTCAACTATTTTAGGCCAATATGGTTTCCAATAGTCAATGTTTTATCTCTTTTAAGGCTATTTTAGGTGGTATATAAAAATATAAAATTATATTTAAATTTTATAATAGTATACATGATGCAGTCTATCTAGTTATTTCAAGTGATAAAATTTTTAGATTATATGTTTTAAATTGATTTTTGGATTAGTTGAATGTAATTAAATATATTCCTTGAACCATAGGAAAGAAATAGTAATTTAAGGAACTTACAAATCGGGTTATGAAAGACTTAGGAGATTGGGGTGAGATACAGTTATTGAATATTAAAATTTAATTATATTGCTCTAACTGGAATCGATGTCTATGAATTTGAACAACAAAACCATTAATATTTTGTGAATATATGAGACCCTTGAATTATTACATTTGTGTTGTCAGTGTTTAATTGTGAAAGTACAGTCTACCCTTTAGTTGAGTCAAAGGGAATAACATGAGTTATTTTTGAAATGGGGAACTATGATTAAAATGGATTTTTTAAAAAAAATGGGACAATTGGAATACCTTATTTTAGGGAAAATGGTGAAATGGGTATATGAATTGGGAATGGAATATACTAATTTAACAATTGATATGTTAAATATTGATGTTTGTTTAATGTATAACATTTACGCTACCAAACATATTATTTACATTATATCTTGTGAGTGTTGACCAATTTAATCAAGACATGGGAAATTGACAAGGACCCATGTCATGGATGATTGTAAATAACTCTCAAAATAATGTTTACTAATGAATAATGGATGTTTCATAATTGTGTAATTCTATGAAAATGTTGGTTATGAGTGTAATTATTGGGGTTTCATAAATTGCATTCAATTTTGGACATGAAATGGGTGTAATTCTATAGGTAATACTGGATTATTTTAGGGGACTCTCTTGGATTCAATCTAGGATTTGATATTAGATCCATGGATGTACAAAGATATGGAATTCCATGAGATACATTAGGTTCCTCACCGATTCATCACTACTAATTCCTTGGTATGAATCCCCGATGAATCAGGTGATGTCATATTCTATGAATTTCATAGATTAATTTTGGGTATCCCTCAAGCTGCTACTTTGTCATTTTTGGGAAGATATCCCAAGTTTAGGGTTGATTAAAAAATATGGAGTTCCACACTTATGGACAACAATTTTAATCAAGCTAGAGTCTCTCAATTCCTTGGGATGGTGGTTCATTGGATTTTTTTTGAATTTAATGTTTGGAACTCCTTATATTAATTATATTGGATGTGATAGTAATGAAATAGATGAAATACTCAAACTATATATAAATATGTTGAGAGAGGAATTCTTGGGGGATCCCATATAGATTCCCATATGTTTTCTTAGTTTTTTTCCTTGGTTACAAACCTTGGAACTGGGATGATTTGTGAGATCCATCCCCCAAATTTTAGATACAAAAAAATGTTAAAAGAAGGTATAGACCAATGTAAAGTGGAAAAAAGACCCTAGGCATAATGGGAAATTTGTTATGATTTTTTGTTAACAATAATAAACCAGTAAATTGTACCTTTTTATTCATGGAATAATATGCATGCATTTGTTATGTGGAATGGTTATTTTATGTAAACCATTAGTGGTGTCATATTGAATTTTACTCACACACTAATCATTCCTCCATGGAAATTAGGTACCAGAGTTGAATACTATTGTCATATCAGGGATAGGTAAGTGTAATAACTCCATGATTTGATTATTTGGGTTACGCATATCAGGTGTGGAGTGTGGATGTTAGGACTAGGAAGGAAACAAGACCATGTTGGAGATAATTTTTATTCTATAATAATAATTATTTTTTATTTAACAAGTGATCCATCCATGGGGGGTTATTTATATTTTGTAATAAATTACTCATTGTTGTTTCATTTTTAAATTGTAGTTTTTTTCATGTTTTCATTAGTTATCTGTGTTGGTTATTCGATCTAGTTTATATGATTATTTTTTTCTAATTATTCATACCCAGATATACGGGTATATATTTTCCATTATAATTCCTTATAATTGTGCCATTAGTCAGCATCCTATTATATATGAAAAGGTGTGTATGAGGATATCTGGAATAATTGAATGAAAAAGTAGTACAATGGCTTCTGAGGTGTTGAGTTACACTATTTTTACAGAATTATTTAGTCTCACATTAATGATATATTGTTCACATAAATTCATGTAAAATAAATCAGGATACATGATGTTATCTATCTACTTCAGTTATTTCTTCAAACTACTTATTTTTCTCCCATATTGGCCAAAAATGAGGCAGAGAGGGCTATAAATTTCAAGATCATTATTTACCATGATATTATATGAAATGTTATAATTTTTTACCAAAATATGTACCCAGTTTCAATGAATATTATTTTACATCTAGAAGTAATAGGAGGGGAGAGAGTAGGTAGTTTCCTTCCAATATTCAATACATAGGTAGGTGGACCGACTACTGTTATGTTGTGTGTCACATATATTAGTATGATGTGGATGAATTTGGACATGTAGAAGGGTGGTAGTAAAAGGATGAGTTATTTTGGATTCACCATTCCCATAGGAATAACTTCCACATAACATAAAATATGTGATGGTCATGTATTAATGTAGGTTATACCCCTATTGTTAGAGAATGTATCGGTAGTTTGGAATGATATGGTATCGACTGTAGTAATGATCCAGAGATTTAATGTCACATATATATAGTGGTTTAGGAAATATATGAACCATGATATAATAGTCCAAACTGGGTCCTCAGCAGCTAGTTTAGACTCTTCAAAAGACGTTGACTTAGGTGAGTCATGCACCTCAGGGTTAGGGCCACAAAGATGGGGTATGATTAGTGTATAAGATTAAATAGGATTGTATAAATATTGAGAGGGATAATGAACCATTAAAGGCATATTCCATACAACATATTCTATTTCTTCCAATATATTTGATATTATTTCTTCACATTGACTACTATTTTCTTCTCTTATGGGTATCTATTAATCAATTAAGATACTTTTTGAGTTTTTTTCTCATGAAAAACCTTGGGGAAGAATGAAGATCATATCTAGATATATCCAGAGTGTCCAATAGTTTTTTTCAACTACAGAAATCTATGGGATTTAATAATCCAAGAAATGACTATCGTTGATTTCATCCTTATAAAGGACACATTGAAAAGATTTTGTACTCACATTAACTATTATGAGAGGAAAGTATCCTTTATTTAGTGATAGAGAGTGAAATTTATTAATATTAGTGAGTGGGATGTTAAAACCCGTAATGAAGGTCAAGATTTATGAAGGACTAGATCCATTACATCGTAGGTAGAAATCATTTCTCTCCCAAAAAACCTAATGTCGTGTCCAATTATTTTACCTTATTATAAAATTCAATGGGGACGATTTTATAGATGACATATTTGGTCTTCCTCCTCATAATGGAATATATTTTGATATTTCACTAAAGTTAAGATGATAAAGTATTTAAATTCCTACTTATCATAAATAATTAAATGGGTTGAGAGAGTTTAAGATGGAGCTTAAGGACCTAGATATAAAAGGTTTAATATTTCATGCTATGTATCAATGTGGTTATTTAGAAGTTTTATTCAAAGAAGTAAGAAAATATTATATATCAACATATAGACTATATGAATATTAATCAACAGATGGTGAATAATAGGTATCCATCTCCCATGATTAAAAATATCATTTATCAGTTTCAGGGAGCACAGTGGTTCCCCGAGATTGATATTTATCCGAGAAACCATTAGTTGGAGGTCAGAGAGAGTGATATTCATAACATGGTTTTTAGAAGTAGATATTTTTTATATAATTAACTATTCAATCATTTCAATTTGATTAATTTCCTAGGATTGTATATAGATCATAGAAAAAATATCATATATCTATATCTCAAATCATTCACCATATTCATTATTGACGATACCATCATATAATCACTGACTTCTAAGTTACACGATAGAAATATTGATATTTGATTGAGTACAATATAATTATATTATATTTATGTGAATATTTCTAGGTGTAATTTCTTAATCATATAGGTTCTTTTTCATAACCATGTTATATTTGATTCAATAATTTTTGTGGACCTAGGGTAGGAGGAAGTGATGATGTATTAAGATCGACCTAAAAATGTTTTTTAAATGAGTATTTTCTTAGGATGGATGCATACTATTAATGGTTGATTCACGATATCTACTTAAAATAAGCACAGATGATGGGTCTTACTATGGAAGGGGTGATTTTTGAATGGTTTGGTCATTATGGGGAGGATTTTCTTGAGATGAACAAGTGATTAGGAAAAGACTTTTTGTTTTTGATTCGTCAAGATCATAAAATTTTATAGATGTTGAATTGTGATTCCTTAGGTGCTTGGTTAGGGGTCGTGATATTGTAGAGGTACCATGTAGTCATATTTGGTTCTCATCGTTTTTAATCCCTTGAGAAAAACTGCACAACATATGACTTAGATATTACCGTTATGGACCACACCCTGAACTGCTGTTGAAATTATCTATTCATTAAGAGGAATTTTTATAACACATAAAATAAGAAACTAAAAATATATCTTATATCACTGGGATATAAAATTTAGGTAGATACAATGGGCGGAGTATCTACATACACAATACATCCTGATGACCTATTTTCTAGGGATAGAGAATGTAGTTGCAGAAGATCTTAATTGAAAAATACTATAAATCCAGGATTTTGATGAGTGGACAACGCTGTAGAAATGACTTTTGATGAGTTCTATAGATAAATGACCATTGTATGCATATGATGATCTTTCATTCATGATAGTGGACCATTTTTCATCACATAATTCTTAGATAAAGGGTTAAATATTGTCCTTGGATCATATATTGAGTGTACATGAGAGCTTGGTGGGGGATGATTCAATTTTATAAATAACATTAGATGATGTGATAAGGATGTATGTTTTTTTGGAGATTTTTGTTTTCTAGTTTCCTTGATGGATGAGTTGATTAGAGTCTCTTTTTCTTCAATGTAGGTAGTGTATCTAGGGTGAATTTTTGATTACCATGGCATCTAAAATTAGTTTTGGTGGCTAGGTTTGGAGAGATTCTTAGCTTGTTTTGTTTCATGATGCCTAACCTACCTGAGGGTAGTGGTTATGCATCATCATCCTGGAGGTTTACATTAGAAACTTCTAAATCTTATGTGGAAGTTATATGACATGGTGATTTTCATCTTTTCATTCTAACCCCTATCTCCCAAAATTCTTGATGTTATTTGGTTGATAATTGATTATCTGATGAAACCGGCCCATTTCATGCTGATCTGAGAGACTCACTCTATTTGTGAGTTGGGAATCACCTATATCCATTTGACCATATGACTACATGGGGTTAACTATATAATTTTTTCAAATAAAGACATTTGTTTTGTGCCATGGTTCTAGAAGGGATGTCTTTAGTCTTTGGAGATTATTTGAAACCTAGTAAAAATATAATCTATAGACCAAAAGGAAAATTGGGAGGAAAATCTAGATCTTAGAGGATATGTTTCAACAATACATCATATAAATTATTGGAGTATAGGATAATAACCTAGACATAGTAGTTTTTTCATCGAAAACATTTTTCATGCATCAATTCAAAAAAATTGAGACTATCAATTGGTAGTCTTGCATCTCATCACATTGTTGGTATGAGGTAGGTGATGCAACTAGGGATGATATTAGTATGGTACATGAGACCATTGAGAGAGGGTATTTGATCAGGAAGTATATATTTACTTCATAGTAATGTTTAGTATCATATAATGATCAGAGTATATAAAATTCTATAGTTTTTTGTTGGTTAAATTGTTTTCTTATAGGTGTCATTTCATTTTATGAATTTATCTTTGTGGATGAAAGGGAATTTAGTACCATGATTTTTTGGGACCATTTTAAATCACTAAATGTATCAGATTGGGTGAATAATAACTATAATTTTATTTCATGTTATAGGGTAATAAATTATAAAATCTATGATTCTTAGCTTCAAAGATACAATCTTGGTCTTACACAAGTGGAATACATTGAGGATGTGGATCTAGTTCCTGAAACATTGTTTCTTGAATTACTAGTGGGAATCATATACTAGAGAGACATGAGTCCAAGGGGGATGATGGTGCATATGGTTAAATTCATATTGAAGCATGTATGGATCCATGATATCATTTGATAGTAGGAGTCTAATGTTTGAGTGGAGAGCCTATATGTTTTTTAGTAGGACCACTAGAGATGCATCTAAAGGATGATAATCCATATCGGCGAGATTTTAAAACTTATAATTTTATTAAATGTAATTAATTTTTGTAATATTACAAAATTATGTTTTTTGTATGAGAAATGCGTGTGTGGAACCATTGTAGATTTTGAGTGTATATTGAATGGTTTAGAGGATTTTGGAGACTTTTTTGTTCAACTGAGCCAACTCCATGCCTATGAGGCAATCATTATTTTCCTTGAGTGTTCCCATTTGTAAAATGGGTAGGGAGACATTGTCAAGATAAGGATTGGATATATGCACGTATCACTGGGGAGGATCCTATAGAGAATAAATATAGATACCACACCACACCCAAGGTTGATGCCATGATGTGAAAAAATATCCAAATGTTACGAAAAATTACATAGTGGGGAGCCATGTATAGTGTATGGGATCAATGAGTTCAAGTACACCATAACCCTGATAGAGAATGTGGTGGAGGCCATGGTGGTGGCAACATGGGCTTTTAGAAAGGTTCAAATATCCCTAAAACATTGGGAAACATGTGTATTCAAATGGGAAAACGTTTGTGAATTCATTGAGTGGTCTTAAATGAACTTTTAATTCATTTTACCCTCTATTAATTAATCCATAAAATTCTATTGATTTTTCCATAAATGATATTATTTAAGTACACTGTATAGATGATTTTGGGACAACTGGAGTGTATGTTTCAGGAGATCGTTTTCATGATGATGTTTCAAATTTGGAAAGACTAGTTAATATTTGATCACCTTACTCTCCTGATGCACACCCTATGGAATATTAAACCACGGAATATATAATATACCATAGATGATCTATAATTATGATATCCTAAAATATCTTTTTCTTATCGTTGTCTAAGAGTGATAAATTTTTCTGTCCTTCATCCGACCTCAAATTCATCCATTCATTTTGTAGATATTGGATATGTGATATTTTTTCCCATTGGTTTATTCATTCACTACCTTTATATAAAACGTTTTTTCTTCTTGGAATCGATTATAGGTTTTCTTGGGATGTGGGATTTTGTCTGTTATATTGTAAGGGTGGTTTGGGTGATGTCGCCTTTGGTGAATCATGAAATTTTTATATACTTATTTGAGTTAGAAACATGATTAGCATTTTGGGCCATGTATATCATTATTTCCTAGATATGAAACATGTATAGGAATATCTTGATTGATAATAAATTATGGTGATCCCATGTGGGTTATTTTGTAACCCACAAGGGCCAATATGATGCTTTATTCCAAGAATATTCTTATGTATCTTATTATTCCACGCTTTGTGTTTATCACATTTACCTATTTGTTTATACAGATTCTCATTGTGACATGATAAATTGTTCAAATATATACTATACCCTATTTTGTGAAATTATCTTATAGTTGAATGTAATGCTACTGAAATTCAGAAAAGGATTCCATCATGTAAGGGTTACATATTAGAGGGAAACTATGCACCACTCAAAATGATGACAATGATGAATCTAAATATAAGGTAGGTGCATAAAGACCTTTATGCCAGACCTATGAAAATAAATGTGTGGGTTTGATGGATTGTGTCCAAACAAAAATAAATAGATATGATATTACACCCTTATAGCCTAAAATTTTACTAAGACAAGGTCATATGGTCTTGATGTTGTACCCAAGATGGTGGCGGGAAGTGATAGCCTTGTGGATTGATCTGACTCAATTCATTTTTTGTAGTGAGAGATATCTTCTTCATCCTTATGTAAAACACTGAATAATTGTTTATATCTATTAAAAAATCCTTATGGAAAGGAATTAAATCAAATACAGTCATGGATCAGGACATATTTGTTATCACATGAACCTTAAAGAAATATCTTTATTATTTATTTCATTCACATTTTGATTTATCATAGAAAAACATATTATACTTCTCTTGTAATGTCTATACCCACTAGGACCCCAAATGGGAAGTTAGTAAGTTGAGTGTCACAAATGAAGCCCACCTCCAATAGGTTAGGTGTTGGTGAAATTTTTTTAATATGAATAACTGTGAAATAAGAATCCTTTTCCTAAATTACTTGTACTCACACACCCACCAACATGAAAGAGTTCATATATTCAACAGTGAAGTAGCCCCTAGAGAGTAAAAAATTATTGCAATGACATCATGGATATATATACAACTTCTATAAGGTAATAAAAAGGTGTAAGGGAAAACTAAATTCCTAAACAGAGATATAATGGGAAACCCAAACTAAATACAATTACAAAGTGAAATGTAAAAGAGAGCCCAATCCCAGATCCTGGAGTCTGACCACTGAACATAGTCAGCAATACCACTTTCACTGAATATAGTCTGAATACAGGTCGTCCAAAGTCACCACCAATAGTATATCATCTTCATAAGTCATGAAACAAATAAGAAATTACCAATAATGGTTGTGTATATACATACCAAATAGGATTCAGAGAAAAATAGAGTATAACGTCCCAAATTTTCTCAAAGTAAACAACAATTGTGTTTATTCTTGAATTCCTTTCAGGACCTAATAATCATTTCTATGGGAGTCAGGGAGGTTTCTATGTTTCTAGGGCTCGTTTGGTGTCTGTATGCCTAAAACATAAGGGTTAAAACAGGGTTTCATGGTTAGTAGAAACTGTGCTACCAGGACACACTCTCTCCCTAACCATAAGTTATACATGAAATGGTGTGGACGATGCTACATGGTTTCAATATATGTATGTGAAATGGGGATCATGCCCATCCAGTGTTGTCAAACCCTTTAGTAAGTGTAATAATACACAGATGGGTCACATTTAGCCAATCTTTGCATCTTGCATGTGTGGGTGATCCTTTGAGAACAACATGGTGCGCAGTTGGCACATGGTTTGGCCAACCATGCATCCAAACTGTCCACCCCTATATGTGAAGCTCGATTTACAATTTTTCTTTTAATGAATATATTAATAAAAAAAATTTCTCCATGGATTCTTCTACAACCAACCCTTATCCCTCATTCATGAGATATATTCTTCCTTCCCCATAAGTTTTGAGTTATCACCAACATACATGGTCTAAATATCCCTCTACTAAAAGAATTGAGAAGATCTTGGTAGTCTCTATGATCCTCTCCCTTATTTTTTTTCCATGATTCAACTATATGTTGTACTATTTTTATTTAATCATTTCTCAGTATTTTTGGGGGTTTCAATGAATTTTAACAATTTCACTCATTTATATGGATTCAATATTCGACAACAGACGAGTGGAGAGATACTACATCAAGATAGGTATTCTAAGTATTTTCACTGATTTCATCACATTGTAATGGTGTTCAATTCTTCCATATGATAGACCCTTATGGTGATGCTACAAATACGTTTAATAAATATATATTTATGGATCATCATGTTGAGTGTGAACTTACCTTATGGAGAAAACTCTCTATGAGTTTTTCTCCTTGATTTTGGCCACCCCTTTGTGTATTCCCACATTAATGCCCTAATTTCCCATTCCTTGAGTTTTTTACCATATTGGGTGTTATTGTATATCCATCGTTAAAAAAAATAATTTATCATTTGAATTGAAAAGAATATTTAGGCCCTCAATTTGGCCCTTTTATTGATATTTATAATCTCATACCATATTTCTGATGTTATAGACCTCATTCCATATGCTTATTGTTTTGTGATTAATTCAATTTCACTATACCATACCTCTTGTTATTAGGATTAATTAAATGTGTTATTTAATTTGTATCCTTGTGCTAAAGATTATGCTAAATTTATTTTTTCTTAAGACTCATTCCATATTTAGTTGTCTTGGATGAAATTCTTAGGTTTGGTGCCTACTTTATGTGCCATAGTTCTTTAACCTAAATTATATAACATGTATAGCTTTTTTCGCATGTGGTTTGACGATTCTTATTAATAAAATGTGATTTTATATGCTATTAATTTTGATATGATCCTTGGATGTTATGCCTTACCTACAATGGTCTAAGAGAAAACATGAATCCCAATTTATGGATGATGTGGATAGACTCTCCATCTTCTGTTCAGATCAACTTAATGAACCGATAGCGATACATTAGAATTCAATGTATGGACTCCCAGAGAGGATTATTTAATACTCTTGAGTGACACAAGTTTCCTAGTAGAGAAACTATGAATGTATTTGTTGGAAATATGGAGACAAAATGGTTTGGGTGATACCTGGTCCCTTATGTGAGATAGTATGTACATAATCGGAGGCTACCATACCTTGAGTGATACAAGGGACACCATTATGGGACACCTTAAATAGACTCAATGGAACTGGTCATATCAAAAGCTCATGTATAAACCCTATTGATTCTTTATAGATCACCTTAGATGGTCTCGGGACCCCATATCTGGATTTGA
Organism: Viscum album; assembly: GCA_963277665.1. Taxonomy (NCBI): domain Eukaryota; kingdom Viridiplantae; phylum Streptophyta; class Magnoliopsida; order Santalales; family Viscaceae; genus Viscum; species Viscum album. The sequence continues at coordinate 1,819,091,928 of OY728161.1, read as the reverse complement.
TGGATTTTATTACATCTATCATATTTGGTTGTTCTTATTTATATTCAGATCATGATTTTATGATGCCATAGTGATGTGACCAACACTAAAAATTAGAATCTTTGGGTATAAATACCCTTTTTACATTATTTATGATGAACCATACACATACTTTATTACATATATATTTACTTGGTTTAGAAATCTGGCTTAGGATGATAGAGGCTTTATTGGTCAGGTCTTTATTTAGGAACCCAGATCAAAGTATTTATTTATTTATTAAAAACCCTACATGTCATGACCCGCCTTCACCAATATGAGAGAAGGGACAACATATTTCCATACCCTTCTTTCCTCAAGTTGAAGGAGAGATAATGAACCCCGATACCCGCCTTCAATAGGTCCTGAAGTGGCGACTAGCACCATGGGTATAGGATCACATACACAGATGGAAGCCATTACCCTTTTTCTATAACAAGATCAGGAGATAAGATAGGAAATCCCAACAACACCAAAACTGGGGGTAAAAGTAAATCCAAAGAAAACCATTCCCATATGCGTGTTATAAAAGTAAATGATACAAAATTAAAAGAAAACCCCAAAAATAAGTACCAAAAGAAATAAAAACAGCAATAACATCTGGCCTAATGTCTAAACTGGTATGACCTTGCACGATCCCTAAATTCCTCCAAGAAAAATAAAAACAGTTTTATATACGTAGTGTGAGCATACAAGTATACTCAGTAGGGAAAACCAAAGACTCTGGTGCACAAGTGGGGAGGCATTCTAATGCCCCATGGAAAAAGTGATAACTAAAGCACCTAGAAAGGAAAACTATCCACCCAAGCATCACCAAGGCACACTCCCCAAATAACGCAAGTTAAGTAATATATAGTAATATCACACTGATATTTGGGTACTCTGCACTACTTTCCCACTGGTTATTGAAGACATCCTAAGCATCGAACCCCTCCCTCCATTCTCACTATAGTCCCACTACCACACCCCGCCCGCACACACTTGGGCCACAACCACACATCCCGCCCGCAAACACCTCGGCCAAAACCACCATCCCACTCGCAAACACCTGGGCCATAACCACCATGCGTAACCACGCCAGCAAACACCTGGTCCAGAACAACTACTGCTATTCCCGAAGACACCTGGGCCTCATCCTGAAGACTCTTGGAAAACAACCTGCCCGTACACACCGGGGCCAACCACCAAAACTACCCTGCCTGAAGAATATTTGGCTATAATGGACCTCAGGCCATCACAGTCTGCACGATGAGTGTTGCGCTATTCAGGAAAGAGAGCAGAAATGGAGCTAATCACCAGCCACTCATAGGAGTGTTGAAATAAACACCCTCACCCATGAAATGGGGGTGTTCGACACTAAGTTCTCAAATTGTGTGGGGTGAGAATAAGAAACATAAAGACTATAGATGTATGTATAGGTAACAAGCACTCATAACAACCTTGGGTTTCCAAATCCAACCTAATCATAACACCCTTGTTACTTTTCCTTCACAAAATAAGGCACAACACTCACGACCAAGTCACAACTAATTCCCAAAACCAATTCCCCATTTAAACCATTATTGTTTTCATGTACAATTGATCCCATTTAGGTGAATTCTACGCTACTAGGAAACTAACAGCATAACCACATTCCAGAGAAATAGAAACAACCAAACAACAATTTATGCATTCACACCTAGTTCTATTGTGAAGTCACAACAACAAAGGGATCAGTGAGATCCCCAAAAGTACTGGAACCAAACCAAGCCTCGAGATAGCCCCACACAGCTTCAGATTCACAACCAACAACAGTGCCACAACAGAGGATACCATCCTCATCCGTGTCACCCAATAAGCATTGAGCAGAAAAAACAGACATGCCACCTAGACAGAGCATGGAAGTTTCATGACTCAAGTACATCATTTAGTAAGTTTTCATCTTTTGTTTTGTTAACCGGGGTGATCACACAGGTATTGTTGTTCACTGGAAATTCATTTAATCATCCAAGTTTATGTGATTAACCAAATTCCTATGTTGGAGACATTCAATCATCAAATAAGTTGGAGGATCATTAATGCACAATGAAAGACCACCAACGACCATGATTTTCAGTGGGTATGCGCGACTTGCAGGGGAGGAACTCTGGGGACTCCTAGGATGAGCAGAAAAACTCCAGCACATGAACACCACAAGCCTTGAGAAAGAGGGACTCCAAGCGCACCAGGGAGAAGAAAGAAACCCAACCAAGAAGGGGAAGGAAGAAAATCTAGAATGATATAAAGATGGGATCCTGTTGTTACGTGATAAGGAAGTTTGAACCGTATTAATGTTGGATCGTGGATTCCTATATGGTTGGGAGGTTACACATGATGGGATTAGTACTTATTTAATTATTCCTATCAGGGTGGTGACATAATGGTTGTGCGTTAAACCTTTATTTTAAATGAAGGAAAACATGCAATGGGGGTGGAACTAGAAGGTACGGGGAAAGGGTGTGACACCAAGGAAAAAACCACATGTTTTGGTAAGTTTAAGGTTTTCCTGACACTTGGGGGATTTTAGATATTATTTATGGGATTTAAATTGATTTGAAAGGGGGCATTAAATCATCTTTACACTAATAGATAAGTTCCGGGAGCGGAAAAAGTCGGAAGTTGGAAAAAGAACAAAGACCATCAGTGAGGACACGGTGCCACCCTCACGGTGACACCCTCACGGTGCCACCCTCAAGGTGACACCCTCATGGTGTCACCCTTATGGTGCCACCATCACCGATACCGTCGTCATTGTTTACACCGTCACGGTGCCACCATGACCGGTGTACGACTGCCACGGTGCCACCGTGACTGGTGTACGTCCGTCATGGTGCCACTTTAACTGGTGTAGCCGTTTTTTTGGCAAAGTAATGGACCAGGTGGGTCTGGGCCATGACATCAAATACCTCCCAACTATTATCGCCCTTGAGAATCAAAACTAGACCCGAAGAAAAGAGGGTTTCTGAACAACCACCTAGAAAGATACCTCTCAAGAGTGAACCTCAACGACATCTAGGAACACCTCTCCCTCAAGTAACCAGGAAACATTAGAAGGTCAAACTGTTCAGTTATATGGGTTAGGGAGTTTCTTCCTCCATGTCAAGATAATATCAACTTTGGGTGGCACTAACTCACCCGAATAGGTTTAATAACATCCATCTTAATGCGTCTTGATTAGTGATCAGGTCCTCCGCTCCCCATAGTTAGGAATCTTTACACATATCGACAGAAAAAAGAAAAACCAAACGTTCCATAGTTAGAAAAGTAAAGCGTTCCATGACAAACAAGTACAAAAAAATTAGAACAAAACTCAAAACAGCTCTGGGTACTGGGCGCGCATCTGCGTCTCCCATTCTCAGGTACTTTCCTCGAGCCCGCCATGCCTCCACAACACAAGAACCAAAGGAAGGGTCTATCCATGGAGCACCTTATCCTCACAATCCTCGATTCTCATAGGCATTTCCACAAATGTCACTTTGTCCTCAATGTCCAGCTTTCCCCATTCGAGGATGTGTGAATTGTCATGTAGATATAGTCTAAGTTGATGCACATGGAAGAGATCGTGCACTCTCAGCAATGGTGGTGGTAGCGCTAGCTAATAAGACACTTCTACGACCCACCACAGCACTTAGAATGGCCCGATGAACCATGGAGAAAGATTATTCCCCCTGCCGAACCTCTGTTGTCCACGCCGAGGGGAGACCTTCAAGGATACGTGGTCCCCGACCCCGAACTCCAAAGGGCACCTCCTATTATCGGCATATGACTTCTGCCGCTGCTGATCCACCTTCATCTTCTCTCGTATAAGCTGAACCTTCTGTGTCATGCTCCGCACCACTTTCGGGCAAATAACACTTGTTTCCCCAACCTCATTTTAGCTAACGGGTGAGCAACAAGACCTTCCATACAAGGCTTCAAATGGATCCATGCCAATGGTAGAGTGATAGCTATTATTGTAGGAAAACCCTACTTGAGTCATGTGTCGGACCCACGATCCCCCAAAATCCAGAATACAAGCTCATAGCATATCCTCCAACATATGGATGGTGCGCTCTGTCTTTCCATCTGTCTCGGGATGGATGGGAGTGCTAAGACGCAGCTAGGTGCCAAAATCATGATGCAATCCTCTCTAGATTCATGAGGTAAACCAGACATCCCTATCCGAGACTGTGGACCTTGAAACTCCATGCAACTGCACCACCTCATCCAAGAACCTCCGTGCTAAGGCATCCACTGCTCCCGACTCCTTGATTGACAGAAAATGAGCTGATTTCATCAACCGGTCCACAACTACCAAGATAGCGTCGCAACGTTCTTGATCCTTGGGTATCCCTGTGAAGAATTCCATCGAGATTTCATCCCTCTTCCACTCGGGGACGTCTAAAGGCTGCAACAAACCACCTGGAACACGATGTTCAGCCTTCACCTGCTGACACACTAGGCACATGGACACGAACTCTGCCACCGCCCGCTTTACCCTGGGCCACCAGAACTGACCCCTCCATCCCCAGTACATTTTGGAAACTCCCAGGTTCACTACTAGGGGTGAGTTGTGGAACTCACCAAGAACCCTCTCACGCATCACCTCTAGGACAAACACCTTCCCACAGAAAAGAATCTGATTCCGACCATCCTCTGACCACAATTCCGGAGAATTTCCTTGGTTAGCCCGATCGCACATCACTTGACTCTATATGTATCCCCAATAAGACTCCTCCACCTACCATAGTAGAGAAGACAACACTATCATCTGATATAGGCAACCTCTACCACCATCCATCCTCGCATCCTGGTGTAGGGCAGCCAACTCCTCCATCGCCTTCCAAGCATCTGCCGACTCTCGAACCACATCCTTATGAGAATTCATGCTCAAGGAATCGGCCACCACATTCCCTTTTCATGAGGTGTAGGAAATCTCAAAGTCATAGTCTTGAAGGAACTCCATCCATATTTGATGTCGTATGTTCTGGTCCCACTGGGAGAACATATACTTCAAGATTTTGTGATCCGTGAAGACCTCGAAGTGCTCCCTGATTAGGTAATTCCGCCAAAAATTTATTGTGAACACGACCGCCGCAAGCTCTAGATCATGGGTGGCATAATTATGCTCATGGGGACATAACTGTCTAGACCCATCAGAGATCACCCCTTGTCCTTGCATCAGCACACACCCGAGGCCATGTCCTGAAGCATCACAGAACACATCATACGCTTCCCCTTATTTTGGAAACCTCAGCACTGGGGCACTTACCAACTTTTCTTTCAAATAGCTAAAGGATGCATCGAAATTGAAATTCCACTTGAAATCCTAGTCCTTCTAGGTCAAAGCTGTCAAAGGTGATGCAACTCGGGAGATGTTGGGTACGAACCTCTGGTAGTAACCTGCCAGTCCATGGAAAATATGAACCTCTGCCACGTTCTTGGGTTCTTCCCAAGAAACAACCACCTTGACCATCGATGGGTCCACTGCTATTCTTTGCTCGGACACCATGTTCCCAAGGAAGTGCATATCTCGCATCTAGAACTTACACTTGGACAACTTACCATAGAGTTAGTGCTATCGGAGGACCTCTAAAACCATTCTCAGGTGCTCAACATGATCATCCTATGATCTTGAGTTGATCAGGATGTCATCAATAAATACGACTACGAACCGATCCAGGTATTCGCAGAAGACGGAGTTCATGAGCCCCATGAACACAACTGGAGCATTCGTAATGCCGAATGACATGACCACAAGCTCAAAGTGCCCATATCTGCATCTGAAGGCAGTCTTAGAGATGTCACCCTCCTTCACCCTCCACTGGTGATATCCTAACTATAGATCAATCTTAGAGAACCACCCTTCCCCTTTTAACTAATCGAAAATGTCTTCTATCCTCGGGAGATGGTTACGGTTCTTGACAGTTACTAGATTCAGTCTTCTGTAGTCTATGCACAGCCTGAGACCACCATCTGCCTTCTTTGTGAATAAGACAAGAGAACCCCATGGTGACAGACTTGGTCGAACGAAACTCTTCTTCATCAGATCATCAATATGAATCTTCAACTCCTAAAACATGGAAGGTGACATCCGGTAGAGAGACATAAAAATCGGACGGGCACCAGGTTTCTAGTCTATCCTAAACTCATCATCATGTAGAGGGGGTAGAGTCTCAACCTCCTCAGAGATGATGTATATAAACTCACTGATGATCCCTGGGTCTTCCACCATTTATGCATCCACCGTCTCCACTGATAGTTCAACTAAAAACGAAAGGATGGGCTCCTCTCGCCTGCTTCTTTTCTGGAAACCCCACTCACCGATGAATGTTACACGTCGTCCGCCCAAATATGAAGACACGAACCTTCCTTGGAAGTAGTCAATGAAGGAACATATAGAGAAGAGCCAGTCAATGCCTAGGATGACATCATATGGATGTATCTGCAAGAGTTGAAGATCCCTAGTTGACTGATTTGGCCCTACCATCAGTATACTCCCTTGGAAAACATAAAACAAGTCGGTCTGACGTCCGAATGGTGTACTCAACACCATGGGAACTGGAAGTATCTCAGCATCTAAACCAAGATCACGAGCCAGACTGGGTGTAACAATGGAGTGCAAAGCTCCTGTATCGAACAAGGCATGAGAATGAGGACTAAACAAGTTGATCGTACCTCAAACGACTTCCGGCCCTGTTGTAAATGCTGCCTCTGCGGCGTTTAACTGTCCAATTCTAGATCCCCTACCCCTCGGCTATAGGCCGCCTCCCCGACCGTGCCCTGTTCGAGGTCCCTAAGGAGCACCCTGAGGTCGGCCCCCTCCTGCAACGCCTACCCTCAGAGGAGTGGGAGCTTGCTTCCCCTGATGATGCTGCTGCTGAAAGGGCCTAGCTGGAAACTGCTACTACGGAGGTGGGAGTTAAACTTGCCCACCCCCGCTGTACTATACTCTATTAGGGAACTGATTCCAAAGGTTCCCATGGCTTCCATAGATGAATCATCTCGGCCCTCTTCTCAAAGGAAAATGGAGAGGCCCGAGAGATCGGATATGGAACTGCTGAGGCCTGCTTCCTGTTGGTCGAAACCTAGAGGGCCCAGACGCTGGAGGCCTGCTGCTGATGACTTTCCCCTTAGACGAGCCCAACTGGATACCCTCTCGCAATTCACCTCCCAGTGTGTGCATTCTTTCGACCACTTCAGCCTTCTTCTAGACCTCCATCTACGTCGGTAGGGTGAAGGGAGTAACAATATACTGGAGAGAAGGTCGAAGTTCCTCCTCCAAATGTCTCGCCCAAGACTCCTCATCTGGAAAGTGTCTAGGAGAAAAGTGAAATAGATCCTTGAGCTTGATCCCCAACTCTCTCACTGATATACTCCCCTGTTGGAGGGAGAGTAGTTCCTGCCTCTTCTCATTCTTCATTGTTGAAGAGAAGAATTCCGCCCAAAACTCCCTCTCGAAGTTAGTCCACGTTACCTCAGCCTCCCTCTTCTCCCGAAGATAGAGTGTCCACCACTGACGTGCTACTCCCCACATCTGGCTTATAGCCAGAGGAACCCAGTACTCTGTCGGAGCCCAGATAAAGCTGAAATCTATCACCAGCTCCTCTAGCCAGCTTTCTGTCTCCTTGTCTGAGATACTACCCTTGTACTTCTCGAGGGTCTGCCACTGAATGGGTTGAAGCGTCCTCTACCACTGATCGTCCTCCTCCTCACAGTCAGTCCTCTACTGATTGGCCAAGTCAACATACTAGGCCTCGATAGCCCGCACTAGTCATGGTCTTCTCCCAAGCTCCATAGCTACAAGGTAAACAAGGAATTCCTAAGCCCGAGTAGTGTAGAATATTGTTCTCAAATTTTCATAGAATTTAAATCCCCAAAATACCCTTTAACACAATAACACAAGTCATTATCGTGCATTTACCTTACCTAGGTTATAAAACCTACAACCAGTGTAGCCTCACTTGGTCGTTCGGTAGGCCCAGAGTCCTTGCATCAGATCACAGGGGGCCCTAAAATCCCATGTCCTAGCCAGTCTTCCCTGGCCTATTTCACTCACCATGATCACCCAACACTGTTTCCCTACCATCTGATGCAATCCTAACTATGCCTGACTCCAGACTCCATCCTATCTATCATCCTCTACCTTTGATACAATTCTGTCACTACCCGTCTTCACCAAGATGAGATAATGAACATCAGATTTCCAGACCCATCATTCTTCAAGTTGATGGAGAGATAAGGACCCCCGAGAACCGCCTTCATTAGGTCCCGAAGTGGTGAATAGCACCAAGGGTAAAGGATCATACACACAGATGGAAGGAATTACCCTTTTTCTTTAATAGGATCGGGAGATAAGATAGTAAATCCCAATAACACCAAAATCGGGGGGTAATATTAAAGCCAAAGAAAACCATTCCCATATGCATGTTATAAAAGTAATTGATACAAAAGTAAAAGAAAACCCCAAAAAGAAGTACCAAAATAAAGAAAGTCATCAACAAAAATTGTACCAATGTCTGAACTAGTACGACCCTGTACGATCCATGAAGTCCTTCTGGAAACCTGAAAACAGTTTTATATACATAGGGTGAGCATACAAGTATACTTAGTAGGGAAAACCAAAGACTCTTGTGCACAAGCGGGGAGGCATTCTAATGCCATGTGGAAAAAGAGATAACCAAAACACCTAGCAAGGAAAACTATCCACCCAATCCTCACCAAGGCACACACCCCAAATAACACAAGTTAAGTAATGTATAGTAATAGCACATCAATATTTGGGATCCCCACACCACTTTACCACTAGTAATTGAAGACATCCTACGAATCGATCCTCCCTTTCCATTCACACTGCATTCCCACTACCACACCACCCCCACACACACCTGGGCCTCAACCACACATCCCGCCCACAAACACCTGGGCCATAACCACCATCCCGCCAGCAAACACCTAGTCCACAACCACCACATGTAACCACTCTTGCAAACACCTGGGCCAGAACAACTACTTCCGTGCCCAAAGAAACCTGGGCCTCATCCAAAAGACTCTTGGGAAACAACCTGCACACAAACACCTAGGCCAACCACCACAACTACCCTAACCGAAGAATCTTGGGCTATAATAGACCTTAGGACATCACAGCCTACCAGAATAGTCATGGGCTATTTGGGAAAGGGAGCATAAAAGGAGCTAATAACCATCCACTCATAGGAGTGTTGAAAAAAAACAACCTCCCCCGTGAGATGGGGGTGTTCGACACTAAGTGCTCATCTTGGGTGGGGCGCGAATAAGATACATAAAAACTACAGATGTATGTATAGGTAACAAGCACTAATCCCAGCCTAGGGATTCCAAATCCAACCTATGCACAACACCCTTGTTACTTATCATTCATAAAATAAGGCACAACACTCACGAAAAAGACACAAATCATTCCCAAAACCAATTCCCCATTAAAACCATTCATGTTTTCATATTCAAGTGATCCTATTTAGGTGAATTATACACTACTAGGAAAATAACCAGCATAACCACAAGCAAGAGAATAAGAAACAACCAAACATCAATTTAAGAATTCACACCCAGTTCTCTTGTGAATTCACAACAACAAAGGGATCCGTGAGATCCCTCAATGTACTGGAACCAAACCAAGCCTCGAGATTCAGCCCCACATAGCTTCAGATTCACAACCAACAACCGTGCCACAATAAAAGATCCCATCCTCATCCACGTCACCCCATAAGAATCGAGCAGAACAAACGACATGACACCAAGACAGAGCAAAGAAGTTTTAAGGATCAAGTACTTCATTCACTATGTTTTCTTCTTTCTGTTTAGTTAACCGGGCTGATTACACAAGGATTGTTCTTCACTGGAAATTTATTTAATTGGACGTGTTTATGTGATTAACCAAATTCCCATGTTGGAGCCATTCAATCATCAAAGAAGACGGAGGTTCATTAATGCACAAAGAAAGACAACCAATGGCCATGATTTTTAGTGGGCATAGGCCCGCACAATTCACAACATAAATAATCAAGGGTAAGGAAAAGCAGAAAAACATCGATCACAGCCCCTTCATTCTTTAAAAGTCCATTTGTTCTGTTCATTAATATTTGGTTTCATCCATCCCATAGAAACAATAGCATACCCTCAAATCATGATACACAGTAAAGAGAGACGATTGAAAAACACTACCTGGTTGAATAAGGATTGAAGTTCTTCTCCACACGCCAAGAACTGGGGATGCGTGAGTTGCAGGGGAGGAACTTCGAGGACTCCAAGGATGAGTAGAAAAACTACAACATAGGCGCACCACAAGCTTCGGGAAAGAGGGACTCTAAGCGCACTAGGGAAATGAAAGAGACCCAACCATGAAGGGGAAGGAAGAAACTCTAGCGTTATATAAAGATGAGATACTATTGTTATGGGATAAGGAATTTTGAACTGCATTAAAGTCAGATCATGGTTTCCTATATGGGTGGTAGGTTACACACAATGTGATTAATTCTTATTTAATTATTCCCATCGGGGTGGTGTAATAACGGATGTAAATTAAACCATTTCTTTTAAACGGAGGAAAATGTGCAATGAGGGTAGAACTGGAAGGTATAGAGAAAGTGTGTGACACTGAGGAAAAAACAACATGTTTTGGTAAGTTTAATGTTTTCCAGACTCTTGGGGGTTTTTAGATATTATTTAGGGGATTTAATTGTATTTGAAAGGGGGAATTAAATCATCTTTACACTAAAATATATGTTGCAGGAGAAGAAAAATTCAGATGTTGGAAAAAGAACGAAGACCCTCGGTGAGGACACAATGCCACCGTCACTGGTGTGTGACCGTCACGGTGCCACCTTGACTAGTTCCACCTTAATGGTGCCACCGTGACTGGTGCCACTGTCACGGTGCCACTGTGACTACTGTGCATCCTTCATGGTGCCACTATAACCGGTGTAGCTATGTTTTGGAAAAGTAATGGACCAGGTGGGTCCGGGATATTACACTACATTTATCATATATGGAACATTGTTCATTTTTTATTACCCAAAATTGTTTTTCATAGACATCATTGGTTTTGGACTTCTTAGATTGTATCTCACACACTTATTGGGGTGTATTTAGTACCTAATAATACCTCATGATTATAGTTATTGATAATGGGAAGTGGATAGCTTCTGATGATTTATTCCCAATATTAGGATGGAGTATGGAGAAAGAGTACCGAGCGTGTTCTTGAGATACTAGGTGTAGAATTTTTTTCATTCTTGTATTTGTGTGTAGGATGTGGTATATTCACATATTCATTATTACCCATGTACTAATTGTTTTTATATAAGGATCATAATTTCCAGTGAAATATATTAATTTTTTATCTTCTGTGTGTTTAGTTATTTCTTTGTTTATTTTCACTCTTTCCGATGTTGTATGTTTCATAATTGTACTTCAGTTATTTATCACCTATTATCTACCATTATTCTTACTCTGATTTATGAGTGAATAGACTCCCCATAGACACACCGTAGGACCTCAATTCTAGTAAATAGCATCTAGAAATCCAAGAGGTGTTCTTGAGGTCATTCAACCACTATATTGGGAATTGGTAAGTGGATCCCAGGGTGGGAACTAAAAATTTGTATCATAAAATATTTTTCCTTTTTTTCTTACTATTTGGATTTAGATAAGAGACTAGGATTTGAAAATTTGGTAATGAGCATGTTCATGAGAATAGATAACCCATGTATAGGGGAAACCCAAATTACCTGCGATGGGTGAATGATGTTTTTGATTATGTTGGTGTAGTTTTATATATTTCTCTATTGGGTGATTAACATAATTATATTTTTATTAATGATAAAATTATTCAAATTATGGGACTTATTATACCATACAATGATGATATTAAGGTGTATTAATGAATGCATCAAACTGGGCCCCATATGAATTAAAATTTCATGAATTATTCCATGACATATCTTCGTTTAGTGTGTGTTGCCTCTATTTCCAGTTTTTGTTGTAGTGCTTTGACCTTTTCATATATAATTATGCCAAATTTTTATATGGTACTGATAAAACATATGCACACTTAATGTTCCTACCTTAATCTAATAGAGTTTTTCTAAACACATTAAGACATCAATTATGGCATGTTGAGCCATGGAACATTGGTTTTATAGGTTCTAACGTGTTATGGTATGAATTACATGGACCCCATTTATCAATTTTTTAGGTGTATGGGAACTAATTATTTAAAAATAATGATACATCTAATATGAACGATTTCAATTGATTTAATTAATTAAATGTTTTAAAATTAATACCACCATATGAAAAATAATATGTTCCATTATAAGTTAAATTAGATCCCTTAAACCTGAATCGAACATAAAATGGGAAGTAGACCGGGTCTATTGTGACTTTTGATACATTTTACTTATTATCTCAACCTAGATCAAGGAGTAGGAAATCTATTGGGTCATTATTTTATGTAGTATTTATTCATTTCCTTAATTTATATATTTATCTACATGATGTAAATTATTCATGAATTTTCTTGGATATTTTAATGGTATGTCACTATGAAATCCTCATGTTGTATTCCTAGATAGTTGTAATGAGCACACTTTGGAGGTAGTGGACCATGAGCCACCTGTGATACCTCATGTAGTTCCACATGAGGAACCTCCTATAGATCCTCCACTAGGATTCAATGATACGTTCTGAGATTGCTTTCATTGGTTCATGTAGACTTTTTTAGGTGCTCCCCTACCTGTCCCTACTATGAAAGAGCTGACGAGACTCTCAACAGCAGCACCCTCCCACCTTCTCGGTGGATGGAGGAAATTAGGCTACTGAGTCTTGGTTATAATCTATGGTTTAAATCTTTGTAAAAATTGAGGTGAATCCATAGTGGAGTGTGAAGGTCACTACCTACAGGTTACGTGATTCCACCCTACACGGGTAGGGAATCATATCTAAAGCTTAGAGTCATCAGGGTATGGTCTGCAATGAAATACAGATGGAACTTTTTAATCACTTAATTTCATATAATCAGAGAGAGGATACCGCCATGAAGTTCATACATCTTCAGTATGCAGCTATGACTGTACATTATTTTTCTAATTTCATCACCAATCTCCAATACTTTTCTCCATCTCTGACCAGTGATGCGTTTATTATCATAAGGATTTTTTAGGATGGGCTTGGGTAGCCTATTATATCATAGGTTAATATCAATATAATGAATACCATTATAGATATTATTAATAAAGACATAATTATAGAATCAAATATGAGAGAAGATGGAAATGTGGGCTTGGGCAGTTCAATTATAAGGATAGGAGATGATTCATCTGAAAGTATGAAGCATTATTTCAAGGTTGAATGTGGGGGTGGTACTAGCCTAGTAACATGCACCAACAGTCATGTGGTGTTTCAGCCATGTAGAAAGTCATGAAATAGATATCCCCATTGTATGAGGAACCCAATCGAGTGACCATCTTGTAGATGGATGGGTCACCTTAGGTGATTCTCATGGTCATTTTCCTTTAACATCTAGTGGTTGGAGATTCGTATTGACATAACTATCAGGTATAAAAAGTTTGACTCCATATTATTATGGGAGTTTGTATTATATCAGTTGATCAAGCTGAGGAGTTTGTGGCTATGGATGGGGTTGTTAGGCTTTAGTTCATTAGTGTATGTTGAGTTGATCTACTCAGGCTAGTCAGAGAGAAACTCAGGATCATGATTCCAACCATATTTTTCTAGTGCATCTAAATATAGAGGTGTAGATTCTAGGTCCATCTATGTTATGAGGTACTATTCGGGTATCCTCTACTTTAGTTGCATCCCTTTTCAACATTGGTTCATCACACTCTTTTATATCTCATTTGGTTGTGGAAAGTGTAGGCCTTTCAATTGAGTTCTTCTGTGTCATCATGTCTTTGAAAACGTTGTTAGGGGTCAGATAAGAGGGAATACTCTTGTTCTGGGAGTTCCCCCCTGAGATAGGTGGGTACTTCTTCTTATGATGTTTCTTCATCATTATGATGACTAGAATCAACATCATTCTCGGTATGGATAGGGTTGTGCCTTATCATTCCCAGGTGTATTTCTATCTCTGGAGGGTAACATTGACATCACCAAGGGAAACACATATATACATAGGGAAATTTTTTTGATATCAATGAATTTTTTGCTAGGCTGATTTGTACTGGGATAGCTTGAATGACAACACAAATAGAGATTCTCCTTATGAGATATCACTGAATGTAGTTAGTAGAGTTCACTCCTATTATGGATCTTTTTAGGGATGTCTTCCATGGTATTTCTCTATATTACCTCCCGATAGAGAGGTTTATTTCACCTTAGATGTAGTTCCAAGTGCAACACTAGTGTCCATTCCTCTGTATGGGCTAGCACCTACCAACCTCCATGAAATCAAGAATCATATTGAAGAACTAGGGGTGAATGGTTTTATCTGACCAAGTACATCACCATGGGGCTAACCTACACTTTTTGAAAAGAAGGAAAATTGTATCCTCATATTTTTTGTGGATTATCACTGAATAAACCAACTTATTGTGAAAATAGTATCCAATTCCTCATATAGATGACATCTTCTATAAGCATTAAGGAGATACTATTTTATCCATGATTGATTTGACATTAGACTATAATAAATGGAATGTGGGGCCATCATAAATACCAAGAATACTATTTTGGAGTAGGTACAACTTGTAATACTATCTATTTATGTTGATTAGTATGATGAATGCACATGAAGTATATATAGAAATTATGAATCGGGTATTCTACATTTATCTCATTACTTTATGGTCTTATTTGTGGAAGAAATCATAGTGTATTCTCACACCAAACTTGACTACGAAACCAATATTGAGATAATGCTGAGAAAACTGAAAGGGAACCAGCTATATAGGATACCCATAAATTCCACTTTTGGATCAACAATGTTAACTTCGTGGGTCATATCATTTCATAGACTCACATATCTATTGACCTAGATATGGAAAGTAAAATGGTTTCCTAGGAGTAACCCAATAATTGTTTTGAAATATGTAGTTTTATAGGATGTAAAACTATTATTGGTGATTAATCTAGAAAATTTAATGTTCGGAAGCCCCTCTAATGATCTTGACAAGGAATGATGTTAAATTTTTCTCCTCGGAATCGTATGAGTCATATTTTATGGAGTTGAAGGGAATAGTCACTTAAATGTCTATACTAATTTTCTAGAGCTATGAAGAAGTTATATAATATATTTTATTTCTTCATGAATCAGGTTGTGTGATAATTTTTTAAGGTGATCTAGTTGTGCCATATTAGTCTCACTGGTTGAGGCCTAATGTAAAGAATTACCTTTCATATGAACTTGAGCTAATAATCGTGGTTCATGATCTGTGCTGTTGAAGGTACTATTTATTGAGTGAGTTATTCATTGTTTACTTGGATCAAAATAGTCTCAAATATTTCTCCACATAGTGAGAATTTAATCTATGTAAATGGATGTTCTTGGAATACCTAAAGTTATAACACCCCAAAAATTCTTAAAGAGTAACTTATATGCAGTTACATGTATGACATGCAACACCAGTCGCATAAGGGAATATACTATCCCACGAATTTATAAAAAATTTAATAATTTAAATAAATTCAATATAATTTATGGCTTTCAATTCACATGATACTTAGTTAGCATTCGACATAAGAAACAATAAGTTTCTTCAATGGCTTGCGCTAGACGCAAAACCGAGTTTTAATGAACAATAATATATTATCAAAATATTAATATTTAATAAGATATAATGAATCTATTATGAAAAGTATTAAATAAAATATGAAAATATATGGTTTACACAAAAAATACATTGGTTAAAAATTAATTATAAATGAACATTAGAACCAATTGAATATGGAAGAAAATATTTTTATAGAAAACTATTTTTATCCACAAAAAGACATTTTAGCATAATAAATTAAATAAATTAAAATTAGTAAGTGATATATATTTAATATATATATATATATATATATATATTATTGAATATATATTTTTTATATTCATCAAATATATTTGATAATAATAATATAAGTACAAACTCAATTTTACATATATAATTATATATTTTTATTAAGGAATTTTTCCAAACATTTAATGGGGAATCAATTTTATATTTATTTTTGGGAAATTTTATAGATTTTATAAGTATATATAAAACTAATAATTGAAATAGACACATAAAAAATATTTTTGTGTGAATTTTGGAATTTTTCTGTGATGTTTCATTTTTTAACGTATAATGAAGAATATTGAATTTTAATTCAATACTAATTTTTCATATGATTTATTAATAAGGTCAAATCA
The DNA here is from genome assembly GCA_963277665.1 of Viscum album. Lineage (NCBI taxonomy): Eukaryota > Viridiplantae > Streptophyta > Magnoliopsida > Santalales > Viscaceae > Viscum > Viscum album. The sequence continues at coordinate 1,819,075,517 of OY728161.1, read as the reverse complement.
TATTTTAATTTTTTAAAAGTTAAATTATATAATATTTTTATAAATTAATCTAATTTAGGTCACTGTAATAAATTTCACTTTGACGTTGACTATAAAAATATAGAAAATTGTCGGACACTTTTACACTAAAAAACCACATTGTCATCCAGTCTTCAAGATTAAATTTAAACTAAATTATTACACATATATGATTAGAATATGGAAAAATGGATTCAACATTTATAATCATAAAAATTTATAAAATATGATAAGGTCAATATCTTTTATGACCCAAATTATTATTGAATGTAATTAAAATTAATTACAAAAATTAATTAAAAATTATGCTTAATAAAGGAATAATCTTTAATCTTAAGGGACCAAATTAGCTAGAAACATGTATAAAAGAGATTGGTTGGCCATATTTTGACCCTATAAATACTTCTATATAATTATGAACATTAAGGGTGTAACTTTAAATGTGAAAAAAAAATTCAATTCTATTGTAAAAATATTACAAGAGTGTCACTCTTCCTCCAGTATAAATGGCCTCCTCTCCCCCCACTTCCTCAAACCGCTCAGGCCACTTTGGCTCAATGAAGATATGGAAAAATGGATTATAAAAATCTATCACCTAATACTATATGCCTCCCATTTGACATAAATAAATCCAAAGAATACTATCGTTCAAACAAAAAGATGTCACCTGATTTAGAGGTAACATATTTCCATAACCTCTTTAGATTTATTTCCATTATCCACCCCCTCAACTCTTATTATTTCATGTTTATATAAAAAATATAGTATCTTAAATATAATTGGATGTTTTTATTTAATTTTTTATAACTGTACATTAAAAAAGTACATGTAATGTATAATGGACATATTGTTTACATGTACAGAAAACTACAACCTCACAAAATAATAATTGTTCATTTTTATTTACCGCCTCTCATGGTCGAAATTATTATGGAAACTCTGTTAATATATTTTATATATGATATTTATTAGGTTTTTAAGCTTCTTAAATTATTTTTCCCCATATACCCTAATACTTTCCATCTTGTGTAAATATGATAACATCGTTTGTGGAAGCGTGTACTACTGCCCCCTCAAAGCGATGTGATTTGTTTACACGATACATGGAATTTGAAAGGGATGATTATAATTAAAAATATGTGTCATAGAAAAAATTTATATTATATTCACGAATTAATTTAATTTATTCAAATAAAATATATATCATTTTTTTATTACCCTTTCACACACTTGAAAAGAGATAACGTCATTCGGCGTCATGTGGATTACGACCTCCTCGACATGATGTGATTTATTTTACATCATAAGAATTATATATATAAGTATATATGATTAAATATAATTTTATTTATGATATAAAGATAATTTTTAAATATGTCGTGTTACTTACCTTCTTTCCATAATGATAAGTGAAAAATGGGAACATTACTCATTCGTATATACATCATACCATTTCCATGATTGTAAAACTGGTCCACTCCTCATAACCATATTTAATTATTGGTTTCAAAAGAGTAATTTATGTTCAAATATGATAATTTTATCATTATTATTATTCTAGATATTTCATATAGTGACCCATTGACCAGATTTTACCTAAAAAAGTTGTTTTAGCACATGAACCAAATTTGGTCACAACACCTGACACAAACTTAATTTATTAAGTAGTTGTATACAACATGGTAATAAGTGAAATAATATAAATTATAAACATGAAAAATATTATCATGAAGGTAAATAATTAACATAATTTTATTATACATGATGTTAAAGGACGTTCACCAAAAGGAAAATTCTAGTAAGGGAATTCATCTCAACTTACATTCCATTGAGACTTATTTGTAGTTATGCACCTAGTTTCTTTTATATGGCGTATATAATACCATTTGACACATAATATCATCAATACACCTATTCTCATGGTAGTATCTGTTTCATTTAATTTTATACATTCATAGAGATTATGATTAAAATGTTTCTAATCAATATGGAAAACTTTGGAAGGATTGAATATTATTATCCAGAGAAATGTTCTTAATTATTATCTTTACAATGTCACTTAATTTTTTCATTCCTAACTTTATCTCGAAATAATAACTTTATTTTAATAATTTTTCATTGTAATTTTTTTAATATCTATATTCTCATAAAATGGATATGAGTATTTTCTAAACTATATAACATTTTACATACAGTGTCTACTTTTACACTTATATAATTATATTTTGGAAATATTGATAATTCTGTATTATTTACTCAATAAAGATATTTGATAATGAATATTATTTATTTAAAATATTATATATGATCAATGATTTGGAACAGAAATGATGGGATTATCCTGGACTTTATATAGCTCTATGACGCATCGATAAGTTCACATTAGAAAAATAAGTTACTCAAATTAAATGGGACTATATCTGTTGGTTTAAACCATCTTGTCAAAGGACATGACATTATAGGTTTTCATGTGCCTCAGACTTGAAATCCATTAAGAAATCATTTATTTTATTTATTTGATGTTATTTTTCTTCTAGGAGAATTTTTTTCAACATATATATAGATACATCTCATTTTTAGTTCATTTATTTAATGTGATGTGTCTCAGTTTCTTACTTAACATATTTATTTGTTCATATCGAGTTATTTGAATGGAATGTGTTCTCATTTACCATTCCTACCTTTTTATTCACTTTATTTTCATCCTATTGGTTAAATTTAATGTGTTTTCAGTTAATTAAAATTCCATAATTATTATTCTTATTGACTCATTATTACTTCTGCTATATTTTTCTATTTTTGAGCGTCTAAGCTCAACCTTATTGTCTTTATTTTTTCTAGGAATCCAAGAAGTGTACTATGAATGATATGCAATGATATACAATATGGAATAGATTATCCAAAATTTTATTTAGAAAAAAATATGTTGTAATTAGTGAATTAATTTTCATTCATGACTCATGCATGTATCTGGTTTACTAAGACTTCTAAATAGAATAATCCTTCAGGATCTGATTCCTTGTAATCATTTCAATTTAATTGATATCAGACAGCAACTTCATCATTTATGGGGTTAGGTCACTATAGTCTACATGAGATAAACATTATTGGAAATAATGAGAACCAAATTTAATAAAACATAGACTATAGAACATAGTCATAAAGTATAATTTGAAAATAAATATATAAAAAACATCCAAAATATTCAGTTAGATAGAGATTTTTTAGTTTTTGTAGAAATACATCCCTATCTGAATACTATAAGTGGATGTGGTTTTTGTACATATGTACCTAGGAGTAACTAATCTAACATGGTGTGTCTGGCCTGACTCGGTGTAACCTAGTATATGATAATATTCATTACCACACTCCTGGTTTAACACTCCAAGGGGATATACTTAGAAAAATTTACGTTTTCATTACAACCCACTATGACGGATTTTAAAAATGAATAGCCTATGCTAAAGATAAGGTATTTTAGATAGGTGATAAGGTTTCATGGTTTAAAAAAAATAAAAATGATATTATGGATAAACCCTAGACCAAGGAAAAACCTATGTGGAAATAAATGGATGATGTATTTATGTATTGGGGATGTGTTGAAATCCTTAGTTAAAAGTCTATTTAGTGATAAATCTATTTTAAAGGATTTCCATCATAATTAATTTGGAAATTATATTAATATTGTTTTATAAAAGGATGACCTATATTCTAGGTGACAACCCATTGAATCTGGAAGGGCTGATGGACTTGATCACATGACCGAAGGTCAAAAAGGAGTTGATGCCGACCACTGAACTATGCAATGTCCTGCTTAATATGTCATTATTTTTAGTTAAAAATTTTAATTAATAGATACTAATGTTAAGAAAATATTTTTAATTTTAATTTTAAGAGAATAATTTCCTTACCATATTAGTTTTGGAAAATGGTTAGGGGAAAATCGTAAGACTTTTCACTCTTTTATGGGACTTAAGATCCTCTAGAAATATATTTTAGTCCTTCATTCATAAATATTAATTTTTCAATGAATTGGAAAATTTATCAAAGAATTATGAAATGATGAAATTTTATTTATACAAATATTTCAAATAAGTATTTTTCCTTATATTCTTAAGGAGTAAAATATTTACCCATCATTAAAAAAATGATTAATTTTTTATCCTAATACAATAATTTTTGTTGCACTGATGGACTTCAAAATCATCACATATTTATAAAATTGAAGCCCCAAAATTTCTGTTTATCATTATTTTTTTGGTAATTTATTACCTCCATCAATACCTATAAATATTTTCTCTTATAATCCACGTACATATCCTGACTTTCCACTAATTATCTCATACTTAGAGACCTTGTTATAAGTTAGTCTATGTGGCCCTTATAATCCTCATTTTATATTTTATAGATGATTAATTTTGAAATGTTCTCACAATGTGGTATTTTATACATGAGTAATTTAAAAAAATATGTCACCAAGATTGAATTTAAATTTGGAGACATTATTTATTTATGGTTTGGAGATGTAACACCTAAATTTTTTTAAAGGAGTAACTTGTTTTCGATAGCATGTATGTCACATGACACCAAGTGCATAAGGGAATATAATATCCTAAGTATTTATAATAGATTTACTAATTAAAATAAATTAAATATAATTTATAGCTCTCAGTTCACATGATACCGAGTGAGCATGTGACATACGAAATAATAAGTTTCTTTAACGGATTGCATTACACACAAGAACGAGTTTTACCAAAAATATAACATATTATCAAAATATTTTTATTTAATAATATATAAACTATTAGTTATGAATATTATAAACAAAATTAGGCAATTTTTTGGTTTACATAAATAATTAATTTGTTAAAAATTATTTTTAAATGAATATAAGAACAAATTGAATATTAAAACAATATTTTAATATAATTCTATTTTCTGCTCAAAAAGTTGTTTTACCCTAACAAACAAAAGTACATACAATTAGTAAGTGCAATTAATTTAATATATATATATATATATATATTATTCAATATAACATTTTTTCTATTCATCCTATAGTTTTTATAAGACTAATAAAAGTACAAACCCAATTTTACAAATAAAATACTATATTTTTATTTAGGGACTTTTACCACGTTTTAATGGTGGACTTATTTTAAATTAAATTTTTGGAACATTTATAGATTCAATATTCATAAAAAAACTAAACTATTGAAATAGAAACATATAAACTGTGTTATGGTTAATTTTTAGTATCTTTATATGATGTGTCATTTATTAATGAATAATGAAAAATAATGAATTTTAATTCGAAACTGCTTTTTGATCTAATTTATTTATAAAGTTAAATCATATATTAAATTGTTTTTAAAGACTAATTATATCATTTTTTATAATCAAACAAATTTTATTCATTTAAATAAATTTCATATTGAAATTTACTATAAAAACATAAAAACCCTTTAGAGGTTTTTTTACATAAAAACATGCACTGTCATCTCTTCTACAAGATTAAATTTAAAATCATTCTTGCCACTTCAGGGATTTTGATTTGAAAAAATAGATTTCATATCTAGAATAATACTAATTTATAATTTCTAATAAGGTCAAATTATTTTTTGACCAAAATTATTAGTGAATGTAATTAAAATTACTTACAACTATTAATGTAAAATTAAGCTTAATAAGGGACAAAATCTTAATCTTATGGGACCAAATTATATATAATGTATTAAAAAAGAAATTGGTGGGAAATATTTATACCCTACATCTAGTTGAATATAAATTTTACCATTATGGTAGCAACTTTAACTATGAAAATCATTTACAAATTTTTCTGTCAAAATATTACAAGAGTGCCACTCCTCCCCCGCTATAAAAGGCCTCCTCTACTCCCACTTCCTCAAAACTCTCAAGACACATTTCATAGACCATGATCTTATCAAATAGATCCTAAAAATACCTCCCTTATTCCTAAAATAAATCCTTTGGTTATAAATTAATTAATAAAATCCTTTGGTTCAATCCAATAGAAGTTACCCGATTAAGAGTTAACATATTTCATTATCCCTTTTAGTTTTATTTCCATTATACACCCCTCAATTCATATTATCCCATTTTTATATAAAAAATATAGTATAATAAATATACATATATGTTTTTATGTTGTGGTTTCTACCTAAAATTACACACTCCTTCATCTAATAGATAACGATCATATTGTTCATATGTACGACAAACTACCGCCTCACGAAATGATGATTGTTCATTTTTCCATTACCACCAATCACGGTGGCCATTACGATGGATACTATGTTTATATAAGTTATTTATTATATTTATTATGTCTTTAAGATTAAATATTTACTTTAATCAAAAAAACCATAGGTTTTCTATTTTGTGTAAATGCAACAACATCATTAGTGGAATTGTGGACTACTGCCCCTCAAAGCATTATCATTCGTTCACACGATAGATGGAATGTATAAATGATGATTTTAAATAAATTAATGTGTAATAGAAAAGATATAGATGAAAATAATGAAATTATTACTTTTTTTTGAATATAATATATATCCTTTTCTTTATTACCCTTTCACACACTAAAAAAGATATAATGTCATTTGTGGATGTTTGGATTATCTCGCCCTTGACATGATGCGATTCATTTTACATCACAATAAATATATATATGTATATATGATCTAATAAAATGACATTTAGGATATAATTATCATATCTAGTGATATTTTCTTACTTACCCTCTTTCCATAATGATCATTGAAAAATTGGAATGATACACATTCATACATATGACCTACAATGTCTAGGATTGTAATGTTGGTCATTTTGTCATAAAAATATTTAATGAGTAGTTTTAAAAGTATAATTAATGTATAAATATGATAATAATGTCGTCAATAATAATATAGAGATGTTATATAATTACCACATTGACCGTATTCTACCGACCAAAGTTGTTTTTAATATATGAACCAAATTTGTTCAAAAAACCCACTTTAAAAAATTGATTATGTAGTTGTGTACAACATGGTAAAAAGGGAAATAAAATTTATGAAAATAATTAAAAGGTTTATAAACCAAAAAAATAATTAATATATGTTTATTATACATGAAATTAAAGGAAGATCACCAGAACAGAAATGCAAGGTATGTGATTTTGTCTCAATTTACATTTTATTGAGACCTATTTGTAGTTATAAACCTAGTTTGGTTTATAAAATTTATATACTAACCATTGACACATAATATAATTAATATCCTTATTCTCATTATATTATATGTTTTATTTAATTCCCTACCTTCATGGGGAATATGATTTAAATGTTTCAATGTTGTATGGGACACATTTGAATGTTTAAAGATTATTCTCTTCAAGAATGTTCCTAATGATCATCCTTCCGAACACACATCCTTTGGTGATTTTTAATATTATACTAGAAGAAACACTTTATTTTAATCACTGTCATTCAAAATTTACTTTAATATCCATATTATAATTGAATGAATATTAGTATAATCTAAACCGTATAACCTTTTACATAAAATTCCATGTTTGAAAGTTATTTTATTATTTTTGGGAAATATTGATAATTCCATATTATTTATTCTGTATTGGAAATTTTTAATTCATATTTTTAAAGATATTAGATATGAGGACATACTTGGAAATGAAGTTAATGGAATAGATCATACTTTATATATCTACGCAATGTAAAGATAGGTTCACATGAGATAAATAAGTTATATAGCATCCCGCCTTTTTATCACATAAACTTTTATTACATTTTACAAAACTGAGGATCTTTAAGGTTTAGTGTCTTGGAAACTGGGAACATAAAACATGAAAACACAAAACATTCTTGTTAAACACTTGAAATGCTTCTCCTCGTGTTCATCCTAGGTTCATTACTGCATCTCAAACCTCGGGACATACATCAAAAGAAAGGGTGAGTAGAAGGCTCAGTATGGGAAACAAGGGGAAACATTTAACATGTGAATTTGGGATACATCAACAATGTCAGGAAAAGAACTTTAAGGCATGAGAAATAAATCATGAGATATATCATAACAAAAATAACATTTTTCATAACTTGAAGATTTGGCTACAATATTTAATATTGACAATCATTTCGTTTCACAAAGCTCCATCCCCAACGTGTCATTAAAATTTACCAAGGTTATTCACCAAGGTATCAGTCTAAAAGGTCATCTCTAGAGATTAAGTCTTTACCCAATGCACTGGAGTGCTATCTGGGCACAACCTTGACATGTCTTTATAATCATGTGAGCCACATATATCATCATCAATCATTTCTTAAAAAACCCATATAGCATAAAATAAATGGGTTTCATTTCATAATCATAACATTTTAAAAACCGTTTTAAAGACATGATCTTTATGTCACTTTAAACCCAAAGAAAAGGGAAAGCGGGTTTCATGTATGTAAATCCCAGAATTTAAAGTAGAAAATTTTGATATATATGTGAATACCCCTTTAGAAATAAGAGCTTTGAGTATTCACTTAATAACATAAAATAATTTTGAGATAAAGAGGGAGTCATTTTGAAACGAAAACTATGCAGCATAACGTCTACGATACATGGTTTTAGAAAACATTGAAAAGAGAGGGGACATGGATCACCCACTCAAAAATGATATATAAAATAGTAGGGGATCATAATATATAGTATTTATGAACATGGTGATGAAATATGAATGATATGCCCTATAAAACGAAGAACTTTAAAGGAAGACAAAAATAAGATTTCTCTTATGACAATTCGGCAGCCTTACGGCGTCACTTAAAACTTCCAAAAAATGGATTGACGAGATCAAATAGGGTCTCTCATCATATGAATATAAATGATCAGTATGATAGATATAGATATCATAACCCAACATAATAAAAAAAAATTAAATACTTGACATGAAATTATATCTTGAAAACGAGAAGGGTGAAAGAAACCCTTAGAAATTCGGCAGCCTAATGGCCCTACTTAAACTTCAACAAAAATGAATTGATGAGATCAAATAGGGTATCTCATCATATGAACATAAAAGATCAGTATGATAGATTTAGAGATCATACTCCAACATAATAAAAAGTAACTTTCAAGACTTGACATGGAATTACAACTTTGAAAAAGGAGAAAGGTGAAAGAACCACTTAAAAATTCGGCAGCCTAACGACGCCACTTAAAACTTCAAAATAATGAATTGAAGATATAAAATGGGGTATCTCATCATATGAACATAGAAGATCAGTATGATAAATTTATATATCATACCACAACATAATAAAAAGGAACTTGAAATACTTTACATGAAAATAGATCTTGAAAAATGAGAACGGAGAAAAAATCCGTTACAAAAATTTCGACAGCCTAACGGCGCCACTTAAAACTTCATAAAACGAAATAATGAGAGTAAGAGGGGATCTATCAATATATGAACATGAAAAAGGAAGTAAGATAAATATAAAAGAACATCCGTTAACATAAGAAAATGGAGAATAAATGAAATTACATAAAAGAGATTTCTTGAAAAGAAAGAGAGAGGTCAGATCCCTTACCTTAATACGTAACTCTTAAAACTCAAAGGTTGGGACCTTGAGGGCTTGGGGCACCTTGGGAGGACTCCATGGAAGGTAATGAGACCATAACATCGTTGGGGGAGAGTGGGGATTCGAAATGGATGGGAGGATGGCTTGGTATTTATAGGGAAAGTGAGGGGACAAGGCATTAATGGCCAAGGGACACCTCAAAAGTGGTTTTCTCAAAACCATGTGCTCTCCCATGGTATTTCCCATGGAGTATGGCCACATGGGGCCTCCCATACAATAATTCATCACCTTTGGTCGGCCAATCCATAAAATATCTCATGTCATCATCATGACACAGTTATGATGTCATTAAACATACTGAAACCCTAAAAGTGTATTTTTATTATTCACTAAAAATACAACTTTCTCAGAAAAATCCCAAAATTTCCCCTTAACCAAATATCAATGCCATGATTTCAAAAATGAACTCGATTTTATAAAAATAATTTTCTAAATATTTTTGATTTTTTTTTAAATAAATACACTATTCATCGAAAATTCATTTTTTAGAAAAATCCCCAAAAATTACCTTAACATAATATCAATGGTCTCAGTTACAAAATGAAATCCATTTTACAAAAATAATTTTCTAAATAGTTTTAATTTAATTTTTAATTAAAAAACACTATTCACCTGAAAAAACTAATACTTGAATAATAATTTATGAAACCGTTATTTAACCATTTTATTGAATCAAAATACTTAATCAAGGTGCTTAGATTATATTAATACTTTCATTAAGTGAGATTAATAATCCATTTGGTCATATTACTAATCCTAAGCACAAAATCACTATTCATAATTTACAATTCATCAAAAATCAAGTTGATCTTATTAAACTCTAAATTTCGTACTGAACATAATTGTAGAACACCATTTTTTGAAAATCATTACAAATTTTTTGTTATTTATGGTTTACCTAAAAATTTTGAAAATATCCTTTTTCTAAAATTCATCAAAAATATGCATACTATATTTATCCGGACATTTGAAAATTCATAAACTTCATCATAAGAAGAAATCAAAATTTTTATTTAAAACAAAGGGTTACACAAGGCAGTTATGGTCTCCTTATAGAGCCTCTTATCACACCAGCATAGGACCTAAGTGTAAGGCGTGCTAAGGTGAGAGAATCTGAGGGAGGCTCGACCAACATCACACGAGTAGTGATTTCTATCAGGTTGAACTTATCGTGAAGGCGATTCCATTCTAGCTTTACACGATGAAGTTCGGCTTGGGTTTAGTCCCGAGCAAAGCCTAGTGGTGCTACCTCCTTCCCAAGTTCTGTTAGATGGGCTTCGATTGGTCCAAGACTACTGGATGAGGCCATCAAATATTCTTTCTATAATAATTAACTAAGATTAATTGTATTTAGAGACAATAATCAAAACGTTTAGTTTCAAGTGGTCATATTGAACAATGGTCATATACCAGTCAAAACCCAAAGGTCTCATTTTAATTATACTCATGTTATCAAATGAAACATTTTTGTTGAGTATAAAAATAAAATAAAATAACACATAAAATTAGGAAACAAGATTTATTCAAAATTTCGGGTCCTTACAATCTTCCCCCCCTTATGAAATTGCGTCCTCGCAATTTTTAAAATTGGGTTTTGAAATTTCATTGAATGTCCCACATCGGAAAAGGAGTTAGTAAAACTATTACTTTAAAAGAAATAAAGGGAAGTACAAAGGTCACCCGAGTTAACCCACACTAGGATTCCATGTAGGAAAACATGGACATGGAGGAGAAAACAAAGGGTCATGTTCTGAGGGAGAGTGATAGAAAACATGATTTGGATAAAGTTAACCATAAGGAAATCCCAAACTTATGATGTGTGTAAACGGTCTTTGATTACCTAGTAGGAAACGTAAACCAACAACGTTTTTGTTTTACGTTACTTTTCATAATTTTGAGGAATTCATTTACTACATAGAAAATATACCTACATTTATGTAGAGTTTCATCCTTTAGTAAGTTTCTAACCAAAACTAATCTTTTCTCCAAACGATGAGCATTCAAAACTACTTGGTCTCATAAAAACACAAGAATAATCTTATAGAGAATCACATAATCCACAAAAGGTTAACTATCTATTTCTTCTATCTTTAAACATTATCCCAAAAACAAAAAGGGTAAGGTAATAAAAACTCTTCAAAAAGAAAGAATCCCATAGGAATTGAAACTACTTTTAAATCTTCAAAGTTCCATGGTACTACCCAAAGTTCATCATAGGCCATTCCATAAATAACGATCCTTAATATTCCTCAAAATAAACCAATCTAAGATTGAAACCCAAATACAAGAAGGATTTGATAACATAGTCTTCCAAAATAAACTTCATTGTTCATCTCCAAACAACATCAACCACTCCTAACATCTTATAATAAAAGTAGATAACCTAAACATATTTTACCCAAGATAGGTTAATCATTCCCATAAGTAACCTAAATTACTATAAGTCCACCTTAAATTCTTCTATTCTTCAAAATATAAGTCAACCTCAATCCTCAATGAAAATACCCTAGTAATCTATTTACCTCGATCATATAGGGTCCCCAAAATAGTGAATGTCTTCCAAAATAATAATAATCCTTTAATCCCCTAATCATCTCTATCATATTAATATGGCAATCATAGAATTTCCTATCACATTGGTTGTTGGGACATGTTCTTCCATTTCCCACCATTAACTAAGAAGAGAAAGTATAATTAGGGGCTTAAATACTTATCCAATAATCATGAAAATGAACTTAAATCATATAAGTATAACTTGTAGAAGAAAAGTATACCCTAACTTGTGATCCCCTAGGTTCCCATCTAGGTTATCCATGATCATATATTCTTATGTGAATCTTTATTTTATTTTATCTTTGTTCATTTCATAATGGTTCATACTAAGCTTATGAATTTACCAAATCATATCCCCCGGGAGTGTCGTAACCAAGAGTGCATCAGGGCCCGTTGTCGTGTACCAGTTCCCGTTTGAGTCTAGCTCAAAGAGATGTTTTCAGGTTTTACCCCTATGTACATCTGTTCCAAAGCAACCTCTACCTGCTCGTATCTAGATAGGGATGTATTTTCTTGGAAACCCCTTACTCAATACTCACCAAAATACAAGGAAGATTTCATATATTTAAACTTTTGTATAGGTTTCTTACTAAAGTTTTTATATCATAATTTCCACAAATAACTAAACCATCCTCTAATATCAACTATAGTATCCCGCCTTTTTATCACATAAACATTCATTACATTTTAAAAAACTGAGAATCCTTAAGGTTTACTGTATTGGAAACCAGGATCATAAAACATGAAAACATAAAACATTCTTGTTAAACCCATGAAAGGATTATCCTCGTGTTCATCTTAGGTTCATTACTGCATCTAAAACCTAGGGACATACATCAAAAGGAATAGTGAGCAGAAGGCCCAGTAAGGGAAACAAGGGGAAACATTTAACATGTGAACTTGGGATACATCAACAATGTCATGAAAAGAACATTAAGGAATGAGAAAGAAATCATGAGATATATCATCATAAAAATAACATTTTTCATAACTTGAAGATGTGGCTACAACATTTAATATTGACAATCATTTCGTTTCACCAAGGTCCATCCCCAAGGTGTCATTAAAAATTACCAAGGTTATTCACCAAGGTAACAGTCTAAAAGGTCATCTCTAGAGATTATGTCTTTACCCAATGCATTGGAGCGCTATCTGGGCGCACCCTTGAAATGTCTTTATTAGCATGTGAGCCACATATATCATCATCAATCATTTCATAAATAACCCATATAGTATAAAATAAATGGGTTTCATTTCATAATTATAACATTTTAAAAACTGCTTTAAAGACATGATCTTTATGTCACTATAAACCCACGGAAACGGGAAAGCGGGTTTCATGTATGTAAATACCAGAATTTAAAGTATAATATTTTGATATATATGTTAATACCCCTATAAAAATAAGAGAATTTAGTATTCACTTAATAACATAAAATAATTTTGAGATAAAGAGGGAGGCATTTTGAGACGAAAACTATGCAGCATAACATCTACGATACATGGTTTTATAAAACATTGAAAAGAGAGGGGACATAGGTCACACACTCAAAAATGATACATAAAATAGTAGGGGAACATAATATATAGTATTTAAGAACATGGTGATGAAATCTGAATGATATACCATATAAAACGAAGAACTTCAAAGGAAGACAAAAATAAGATTTCTCTTATGAGAATTCGGCAGCCTAACAGCGTCATTTAAAACATCCAAAAAATGGATTGACGAGATCGAATAGGGACTCTCATCATATGAAAATAAATGATCAGTATGATAGTTATAGATATCATACCCCAACATAATAAAAAGGAACATGAAGGTCTTGACATGAAAGTAGATCTTGAAAATGAGAAGGGTGAAAGAACCCCTTAGAAATTCGACAGCCTAACAACGCCACTTAAACTTCAACAAAAATGAATTGATGAGATAAAATAGGGTCTCTCATCATATGAACATAACAGATCAGTATGACAGATTTAGAGATCATACCCCAAAATAATAAAAAGTAACTTGAAAGACTTGACATGGAATTAGAACTTTGAAAAAGGAGAAAGGTGAAAGAACCACTTAAAAATTCGGCAGCCTAACGACGCCACTTAAAACATCAAAATACTGAATTGAAGATATCAAATGGGGTCACTCATCATATAAACATAAAAGATCAGTATGATAAATTTAGAGATCATACCCCAACATAATAAAAAGGATCTTTAAATACTTTACATGAAAATAGATCTTGAAAAATGAGAAGGGAGAAAGAATCCGTTACAAAAATTTCGGCAGCCTAACGACGCCACATAAAACTTCATAAAATGAAATAATGAGAGTCAGAGGGGATCTCTAAGTATATTAAAATGAAATGGGAAGTAAGAGAAGTATAAAATAACATCATTTATCATAATAACATGGATCATAAAAGAAATTACACAAAAGACATTTGTTGAAAAGAAAGAGAGAGGTCGGATCCCTTACCTTAAAACGTAACTCTTAAAACTCAATGGTTGGGACCTTGATGCATTGGGGGCACCTTGAGAGGACTCCTTGGGAGGTAATGAGACCATAACTTCGTCGGGGGAGAGTGTGTAGTCTAAATGGATGAGAGGATGGCTCGGTATTTATAGGGAAAGTGAGGGGACAATGCATTAATGGCCAAGGGACACCTCAAAAGTGGTTTTCTCAATACCATGTGCTCTCCCATGGTATTTCCCATGGAGTTAGGCCACATGGGCCCCCCCATACAAAAATTAATCACCTTTGGTCGGCCAAACCATTAAATATCTCATGTCATCATCATGACACTGTTATGATGTCATTAAACATACTGAAACCCTAAAACTGTATTTTTACTATTCACTGAAAATTCAACTTTCTCAGAAAAATCCCAAAATTTCCCCTTAACCAAATATCAATGCTCTGATTTCAAAAATTAACTCCATTTTATAAAAATAATTTTCTAAATAATTTTAATAAATTCTTTTAAATAAATACAATATTCACCGAAAATTCATTTTTTTCAGAAAAATCCCCAAAAATTACAGTAACATAATATCGATGCTCTGAGTTCAAAAATGAAATCCATTTTATAAAAATAATTTTCTAAATATTTTTAATTTAATTTTTAATTAAAAAACACTATTCACCAGAAAAAACTAATACTTGAATAATAATTTATGAAACCGTTATTTAACCATTTTGTTGAATCACATTACTTAATCAAGGTGCCTAGATTATATTAATACTTTCATTAAGTGAGATTAATAATCTATTTGGTTATATTACTAATCCTAAGCATAAAATCACTATTTATAATTTACTATTAATCAAAAATCAAGTTGATCTTATTAGACTCTAAATTTCATACTGAACATAATTGTAGAAGACCATTTTTTGTATATCATTACACATTTTTAATTATTTAAGGTTTAACTAAACATTTTTGAAATATCATTTTTCTAAAATTCATCAAAAACATGCATACTATATTTATCCGAACATTTGAAAATTCATAAACTTCATCATAATAAGAAATCAAAATTTTTATTAAAAAAAGGGTTACACAAGGCAGTTACGGTCTCCTTACATAGCCCCTTATCACACCAGCATAGGACCTAATTGTAAGGTGTGCTAAGGTGAGAGAATCCGAGGGAGGCTCGGCCAACATCGCACGAGTAGTAATTTCTATCAGGATGAACTTCTCGCGAAGGCGATTGCGTTCTAGCTTCACACGATGAAGTTTAGCTTGGGTTTGGTCCAGAGCAAACCCCAGTGGTACTACCTCCTTCCCAAGTTCTGTTAGATGGGCTTCGATCGGTCCAAGACTACTGGGTGAGGCCATCGAATCGTCTTTCTATAATAATTAACCAATATTACTTGTATTTAGAGACAATAATCAAAACGTTTAGTTTCCAGTGGTCATATTGAACAATGGTCATATACTAGTCAAAACCCAATGGTCTTATTTTAATTATACTCATGTTATCAAATGAAACATTTTTGTTGAGTATAAAAATAAAATAAAATAACACATAAAATTAGGAAACAAGATTTATTCAAAATTTCGGGTCGTTACAAGTTACACAAATTAATTAGGGTTTTATCTATAGTTTTAAACCATCTTGTGATAGGTCTTGAAGGTATATAATTTCATGTTCTTCATAATTCTCATCCATTAATAATGTATTTCATTCATTTAGTTTCATTTTTTATTAATTTATGAGATTTTACATCAACATATCTATGGATACATTTCATTATTAGTTCATTGATTAAATGGAATGTGATTCAATTTCTCTCATTGACATATTTATTTTTCATTATATATTAATTTTAATGGAATGTGTTTTCTTTTTACATGATTTATTTTTTATTTACATACTCTTCATCCTATTGGATACTTCACAAGTGTGTTCATTCAATTACCACGTCCTAATTATTATTCTCTTTGATTTATTATTTATTCCACTGCGTTTTTTATTTACTAAGCATCTGAGATCACCCTTATTATTTATATGGTTTTCTAAGACCACCAACCTGATCAGTTATTTAAGATTTGATTTCATGTAACTATTCTAATGTCATTTATAGAAAAAATTGGCTCTATAATTTATGGGGTCAGGTCGCTACAATAATCATTCAACTTTAATCTTGTTTACACACACAATAAGTGTAATTCATTTTCTGATGCTTTGATATAAAATACCAATAATAAATCCCTTAAGGATTTCATCTATGAGTTGATGTTGATAGATATAATTTTATTGGTGCACTTGAATATTGAGGAACATCATGGGAAACCAGTCCTAGCAGCTCTGATAGAGACATCATAAATTCTAGAGAGGGTCTAGATATGACCATTATCTGATTCGAACGACCTTTTCTTGTTGGAGAGGGTAACTTGATAAAACGTTCAGCCTTGTTGGGTTTTTGATGTTAATGAAACAATAATCATTGGTTGGTCTGTTTTGGTGGCTTCTGATATATGGGAATAATAGATGAAGGATTCTTATGCCTCAATATGGTAAGTTCATCCTGTTGGGGATAAGATGTGTTGGGACATGAATCATTAGTATTTCCAGCATTGTATATTGAACCATATTACATAATTTATAACTCGATGATCCACCAATATGTAGGTTAAGGCTAATCACTAGTGACATTCTAGACTTCAATAGCCTCTATCCATTCATGTGTGGAAGTGGAACAACGTTACCATGGATTTCATGATGGGACTTTTGATATCCCCCGAGGAAGCGAAGTGGTATGGGTGATCATTGATAGGATTGCCATTATTTAACGCTTCCTAACAATTTAGGAGACCTTTACAGCCTATCTGATTGGGATGCTATATATTCTGGAGACATTTCACCTTCAAGGTGTTCCTCATTCTATCATGTCTAATTAAGATAATCATTTTACATCATAGTTATTGAAAGGTTTTCAAAAGACAAATGGTTCATAGGTTTTCTTGAGTAAAACATATAATACACAGACTGATGGGATATCATAATAGATGATATGGGTGGAAGAGGATATGATTTGGTCTTTAATACTTGATTTAAACGGTCCATCAGAAAAGAATATACTTATGGTAGAGGTTTCTTTTAATAACAGTTTTTAAGAAATGATCTAGATGGATCTGTACGTGGCCCTTTATGGTAGGTTATTTTATTCAACTCGGTTCTAGGTAGAGGTGGGTGAGGATGCACAACTGGGTCCCTGTCTTATTTAGGAGACATTGAAAAAAGTCCAAATTATTCATAAGAATATGTATATATCTTGGTACTAGTATAAGTATTATACTTATCATCACCTTGGACCTCCATTGTTCTAGGTGGGACATTTAGTCTTTCTACATGTATCACCTTGATTTGTTAATAAATTAATTTGGAGATAGGGAAGGTAATCTACTAGTTATGTTGGGCCTCTTCAGATATTGGAGATATTCAATATATTATCTTATCATTTGTTCTTACATCATATGTATTGTTCCATGCATGCCATCTTTTAAATATTACAGCTTAATAAATATAATGATGAATAATCTCATTCATTTGTTCCCAAGGATATTGATTTGGAGTCAAATGCATCCTACTTGGAGCATTTGATACATTTTATTGATTATATCATGAAGGCTCTCCATGGTAGGTTAGTTCCTTTAGTCTGTGTGCTAAGGAATCATGTGTATGTATATGAAGAGACTTGAGAGTGGGAGGATGATGTACATGCACAATGGCATAAACATTTCTCAAACAACTTCTTAACACAATAATAAGGGAAACTCATGGATGATTGTCTTAATGAGGGGGGTTTGTAATACTAAATCACTTCTGAAAAGTATGGACCATTGTTTTTCGGAATGAATTCATTTGTTTGGCCATAATAATCATTCATATGGGATGTGTAGAGATTATAGGGGGTTTCTTGAGCTTGTTTGGATCCCAGAGCTCTGTAACATAAAGAGTCATACTAATTCTCAGGGTCCGTAGAAACCTTGAATCCATCCTACATGGTTTCACTAACTGTGTGGTAGATAGGAAGAGGGGTTTTGAGTGTTTTATGGTTTTTCTACAACCATTCAAAAGGAGTAACATGATATTGTAGCGATTCAATCCCCCTTGGGTAGTTGTATACCACATGACTAGCACATATTTTTCCAAACCTTTCACCTAACCTATGTTGGGTTTCCCTTAGTGTAAAACATGGTTCCCAAATGGAACGTAGTTTGGATAACCAGGAAGCTAAATCGTGCACCCATTCCTGTGAAGGTAAATTTCCCAAATATCCCCTTAATGAATATTTTAATTAATCCTATTATTTATCCCTTTCATATCCAGCTATGTAGCCCTCCCCCTTCAAGATCAAGCTCACTTCTTCCTCCTCTATAGGGTTTGAGTCATCTTCTCCATATGTGGTCCGAATATGTTTCTATCAAAACCATTGAAAATACCATAGTAATATCTATGCTGATCTTCCTTTTTTTTCCAATCTTCCATAATCTTTTTGTTATATTTAGGTAATGTATATTTTCACCCTTTATTCATGGAATTGGAAAATTTCATTTATTTCTCTCATTATAGTTCGATACATGTTTTGATAATGGATGAGTGGAGTGCTGATACATTAGAGAAGTGGGCATATGTATTTCTGGCTTGTTTTGTTGCATTATACTGGGTGTGGCACCGTGACTTGAACTAAACCCTTCTAGTGATTCCTAAAATATAATTAATAAATTATTTTTATTGGTTATTCAAGTCATTTTTGTCCTTACCATATGGTGAAAACCATACAAGGGTTGTTTTCCTTCTTTTTTGGACATTTCTTTAGGTGATCCCACCTTAATAGCCTAATTACTAATATCCTAAGTTGTTATCCTACAGTGGTGTGTGTCACTCCTTCATTAAATTCATTAATTTATAATTTTTATATCAATTTTTAGGCCACAAATTAGGCCCATTTTTTAAAATTATTATTATCATGCCTCATTTATCATGTTATTTCAATGTGACACATTCTTAGTGTTTGGTGATTAATGATATTTCTCTATAAAATGCCTATAGTTTTTAGGATTAATTCTATGTGTAATTTTATTGGTAGTATTGGGCTCATGATTATGATAAATAAATATATTTTATTATGACCCATTTCATAATTTTCTTACTTAAATGACATGCTTAGGCTTGTTTCTTGTTTTCCTGTACCATAGTTATCTTAAATTTTATAACATGGGTATCTTGTTAAGAATGTGGTGTTGAGATGCCTATTTATGTCTTCTGATTATATATGATATTCCTTGTGATATGTGAATTGGTTTCTATACCTTACCTACTATGATCTAGGAGAGAAATCATGTACCTACATAACGACATTGTTGATAGACTCACCGTGTTCAGTTCAGATATACTTGATGTGTTAGGAGCGATAGTTTTTCCACCTTTATACTGGATCCCCAGATAGATTATATAATACTCACGAGTGACACCAGTTCCCTAGGGGAGAATGAATATATGGTATCGTTGCCAAGATGGCTACTCCATGCCTCAGGTAATACCCATCCCCATATGTGAGATACTTGGTATGAAACTAGATTTTTCTTTTTCTTGAGTGATATAAGAGACACTATAATGAGTCTCCTTATATAGACTCCATGTAATTGGATATATTAGAGGATATTTTACCGACCCTCGGTATTATTCATAGATTCCCTTGGATAAGATCAGGACACCATCATTGGATTTAATGTATTTTCTTGTTTCATACATTGTGTTTCTTTTATTAACATTACTCTTTTATGATTCCACAATGATGTGATTGCTAAGACAAAGAAAAATATTGGGGTATGCCTATCATGGTTTCTTTATTTATGATGACCCATACACACACCATATTAATTATACATGTAAAGTGGTTCATACATCCATCATATGCCAAAGAATGTGGTCACCGTTGAGTGTCTATTTAGGGACCTAGATATGATTATTTATTTACTTATTTATTTCCAAGAATTTATCATTTATGGTACATAGTTATTTTATTTATTTCATGAAATGGTTTTTCCTAGACACCATTGGTGGTGGACTACTATGATTGTATCTCGCACACATACTGGGACAACTTTGGTACCAAAATAAGATTCATGACTACAGGTATGGATAAAGGGGAATTAAAAAAATTGATTCCTAGTAATAGGATCGAGGATTAAGAGAAGCAGTGATCCTTTTCTCTTGATGCAAGTTGTAGAATTTTTTAGTCTTTTTCTGTTTATATGTATCATGTGGTATATGACTCTGTCCCCTATTCCCCATGTACTCACTTTTTTATAGAATGATCATAATTTTCTTTGAAATCTATAGTTTATTAGGCCTCCCCTTCTTTATTTATTTCTTAGTTTATTTCTATTATTTAAGTTTTTGTATGTTTCATATTTCTTTTTCATATATTTATCCACTATTATCTACTTCTATTCTTACTCTGATCTATGAGGGAATAGTATTCCCATGGAGACACCCTAGGACCATGCGGTTATACACCTACCTATGTTGTTTGGGGTGACACCCATGAAGTCATGTGGCCACAAACATGGGTATATGGTAAGTGTAACCTATGGAGGGACCATAAATAAGGGAACCAAAAAATTAACCAATAATATAAAATGATAGTTTGGGATGGAAAAGAAACCTTGCATAAAAAATTCTTATACTGAGACCCCATTAAAAAGGGGAGGTTTTAATGACCATATCTTAATAAGGATGGTGATGAGTCCTTATGTTGCTCCATGGGTCTCATCTCTAATGCTAAGAACCACCAAAAACCACACAAGAATAATATTGGAGGGACCAATCCTCAAAACTACACTCCAAACACAAGATATCCTATCTCCAATAGAGGACCCACACCTCGCAGGTGTTCGATGATGGGGGAGTTACACTCTATAGATAGAGGAACCATTAAATCCATAATTTGGGGGAGTAACAACACTATATATATATAGAGTATGGGGGATATATTCCCTAGTTTTTAAATAAAGAACAGATCCCAAAAATATTTTAATGATAAAACCAAATAACTGCCAACTGCTAAGAATCACAGAAGAAGTGTCACACTAATTTTACCTTGTATCATAACTATGATTCCAAAATAGAGTTCACCATCACACCCTAAATGAAAAAAATACTCAGGATAGGCTACACATGGTCCCATTTTGAAATCCAGGTGAAGGATATATACAAGGTATAACATATTGGGAAATGTACATGGGGTTTTGTTTTGGGGTATAAGATGTGTTTTCAAAATCTGTATCCTAGTTTTTCTCACTACTACACTAAAAAAGTAAAATCCAATGCATATGAAATTTCATCCTTGTGAAATGGTGTTGGGGAACATCGATGATCCAAACTATGTTCCTCACTGGATAGTGTATCATAGGCTGAGCTGGGTTCTGTGGGGTGTGGTTGAGGTACATGGTGTATTGGCCACACAAACTTCTTAATAAAGGACTGCTTGCACATGAATGAGCTACACAACCTATGTCACACAATTTATTGGTATTCATAAGGCATGTGATATTTTTTGTGGGTCACAACCATATCCTCCATGATAAATTGTGAAAAATAGTGTACATTCCTTTGGATTACATTGCTTAATTGGTATTTTCACATAAGACATGGTTTCTTACTTATCATCGACTCTAAAAAATTCTACCAACATTGATAAGAAATCCACTTGAGGATAAAATGAGAATGAAACTTCCTCTAACATCACATTCCAATCTATTAAGGATAGAAATTGTTGTGTTTTATCAAAAAAGGTTATTCTTTTCTCCAATATCGGAAAACAGAGTCACAATCCCCATGAATATCTTTCACAGTCAAATTTTGACTCAACTAATCAGTAGAATCGAAGGAAAGAATAATCCAATCATCAATTCCATACTTCTTTTGGCTACATATGAGGATTATCATCTTCATAATAGTACAATTCCTGGCTCCTATTTCAAAAATAGGGGTTTAGATACATAGAACCTTAACCAGAAGGCCAATTTTTTTACCATAATCCTTCCATAGTCCATCAATCCCATAGTTATTCATCAAATTTTCATGAATTATAATGTTTTATCATGCACTAATTAGACCAAAAAATTCAAATTGATAACCCCATGGCATAATGACGAAGAAATAATTACAGATGTGAAACTTATAAAAAAGTGAATATTATAGTTGAATGATGTAGTCTTAGCCAAATAATAATTTTTTAGAAACAAATATGTTGAATCATGTGTTCATTTAAAAAAATATCTAGGATCGAGAATACTGATTAAATTTTTGAATCAAGAGATGAATTATAATATTGGATTTAAGAAGATAATTAACCCATGCTCAATAATATAATAAATGGGGTTGGAATCCAAAAATAATGATCCCTCCCGCAAGTATGGATTAGTCATCAATGAAGATCACATTCACTAAAGATATATTTGACCATTCCTCAACAATAATTGTTCATTTAATGAATCTCTTCCTTCAATTAATCAATATATGGTCCAGATATTGTAAAAAAAACTATGGATTCACCTCATCCTTTCTAAAATCAAATGGATATATAAATAACCCTTGGAATTTTTGAAAAATATATATTTCAAAATGAAAAGGCTAGATTTTGAGAATTTTATAAATTAAATAAATTTAATCATTTAGTTTATTTAACACACCCTTACAATAACATCCATTTATAGAACATTCTAGGATGACCAACTTTGTGTTGCGCCAAGGGTAAAACCCACATCATAGAAGCAAATGAAGTCTCTAATTCTCCGTATGAGGTACCAATCAATGGGAATAAAATTTGTTCTGAGGGGAAGAATTTTCATTCTTTAATATATTTACTTGTTTTGAAATAATAATTATTCTATCTTATGACACAAAAACACCACACAAAATCCGAGGAATA